>OX438634.1:6815506-8149383 GCA_949316285.1 Eupithecia subumbrata
CAATTTACACGTATAGTAATTGGGTGCTGAAATCACAGGCGGCTTTACATCTGTGTGACTCAAGTAGATGGGCTTGCTAGAGGTCTTACAAAATGTCACTTTAAAAGTAAAACAAAATAAGATGCAAATCATTTATAGCTTAACTAATAAACAAAGCCATGCGAGGTCCAAGCTAAGCTATAACTAAGCTGTGACCCGCTTTTATGAAGAAAAATAGCTGCGTCCCACGGTATGGGAAATAGCCGTGTTATTGAGTAATAAACATTATTTGATTTATTTGACTATCCCACGGGAACACTGTTCTTTCCGTGATGAAAATTAGCGTTTGTTTTAATTCTGAAATGTTGATAATTTAACCAATCTTGGTACCAAATTTCAATCACATCTGTACCGCCGCTGGAGTAGATGTGATAGAAAAGAATACACATTTAAATAAAAACTTTTGGCTTCATAAAATGTATTGTCTGATAGACATGATAAAAATTCATTTGGTAGCATTAATTGTTGTTCCCAGATCTATCTTATCTAGTACCCATAACACAAGCTCTGCTTAGCTTGGGGCTAGATAATGCTGTGTGAATTGTCCAGCATTATTTATTTATTTATTTATCTAGTATTATGTTCAGACAGCTCAATCCGCCAAAAAGTTTGCTTCACTTTCAACAATCTTCAGAAGTAGCAAAAAACAGCACTTCTACAAACATGGGAAAAAGGCTCTTATGGGTCCGGCGACGGATGAATTTCCCATACAAACGTAGTACCAAAATTATTTGTTGTTTGAGAATATTTTTACCATGGTTTGCTATTATTTGTATTAGAATAGTATTTATTTAGGTTCCTGCCACAAGCTTTTTTCAAAATACTTATCTACACAAAAACTAAGAATACATTCATTATTTAATGTAAAATTGCGATTCGGTTTAATTTCATTTCAGAAAGGTATTTTGAAAAAAAAAATGTGTCAGGAACCTAGATAAATACTATTTTAATACAAATAATAGCAGACTATGGTGAAAATATGCTCAAATTACAAATCATTTTGGTATTACTTTTGTATAGGAAATTCATCCGTCGCCGGACCCTTAAAAACCCTTGGTGGTTCTGCGTGCGATTATTCATAAGTTAAATTAAAAGTCAGCGGTAGCACATAATAACTATTATAGTATGGTAGGTGGTAACCGTCCAGACCTGGCGCGGCGCCAACAGCGTTGTTGGTACTCGAGATTAACTTAAATAGGTACCTACGTGTTTCTAACGTAAAAGGACTACCTGACCGTTTTCACTGAAGAGAGGAGGTACGTACATGAAAAAATAGTCAATACAATTTCGAGTAGCTAAATAAACCTTCTTGGATAGATTATTTTATTTTATTTTCGATGGAAAAACAAACAGCTTGTATATCTTAAATGAGTAGAGACATTGGTGATATAACTAAAGCTTAGTAGTTTCACTTATAAAATAATTATTCCTCGCATAAGTTTAAAGCCAAAAATCACTGATTGTACAAAATTATCTTATAACTGGAATCACTGCTCTTTACTCTTTCGAAAATAATAATATTATCTATTGACATTTTATGCTATTTTAGTTTTATATTAATGATTCATTGTTTGTATGGATAGTAATAATCATAATTAATTTATTAGTGTAATTGGTAACTGTGCCGTGCTAATTATTAAGAAAGTAAATGATAAAAAATTAACACCCCTAATTGGGCTTAATCCCTCGATTAGCCCTCATCGATGACCACAGTCTTTTGGCTACTCTGACGATATGGTCCGCCATTTAATAAGGTACCTACCTATATCAAAAATACACTGACGTGTTAAATTACGAACACGTTATCCGTGAATAACGGTTATTCCGTGGCATGTGATTGACAGCAGCGGGCACGGGCAGGATTAAAGCATCTCCACGTCCGGAGAGGCGAAGGGAACCGGTGTGGACTGAATTACATTGTCCACCGAACCACCAAAACAATACCCGTTTTTATTGTTTTTTGTGCAAACGTGCTGTTTTCTCGCCATCGTTACACACTTTTTTTGCTTGCAATGACATAACTTACATAAGTAAGTAAGTACCTAAAATTTTGCGTTTCTTGTAAGTATAATCTGGTTAAAAAATTATTTCCGAAATAACAATCTCTCTACCTAGTGTTAATACGTTAAAGAAATTACTTATTAAATTCATTAATTTATATATAAATTCATTTATTTTCAGATAACTGTGATCCATAATTTGATGGTAGGAGATGGTAGCTCTTATATTAAACTTAGTATTCTTAGCTTACCTACTACATTTATTAAAGATTAAAGACGATTCACTGTAATCTCAGGACTTCTTACTACCGGAGTAGGCAGGCACCACTGAATAAAACTCTAGAGACTGTTATTTTAGGCACTTTCAGGACTGTTTTTGGAATACTCTAAGGCATGTTACTAACCGTTTCTACTAAATATTACAGTATTGGCGCAATGACCGAAATAACGGGCAATGGATAATCCAAGCGTGGAACAGGCGCACTCACCTAATGCCGACATATTTTATGGGACATCTGAATAACCTGGGTAGGAAGGGTGGACCCATTATTCCAAATCTACTTTTACTTGTTTAGTGGTTTATTGAGATTTGTCTTTTTTGGGAAATGGATTGGTATCGTAAAAATAAACATAGGGTACGATATTTATCCTAACCTGCTGATTAGGGGTGTATGTTTTTATTTTTACTATGGTTTACTGCTATTTGTAGACAAAAATGGCTAACGTCAGTTGGAAAACATGGTAAGGCTGAGAAATATCTCCTCTAAATTAGCTTCTACTCACAAATTCCACAGTTGTTAAGTGTCTGATTATTAAGTATCTAGACACTAAATCAGACCTTGGCCTAGACCTAGGCCTAGTGCTACATACATGCAACTGAAAACTGTACCATATTTATGAATTTTGAACTTATACTGGTACCACATTGGTATTTTGTCACCTTTCTCAACCTTTTTCATCCATTCCTATTTCTCCCCTTCCTCTATTCGCATACTGATTCTGTAACTCAGTTTTCCTATTTCCTTGTGAAAAAAAACTCTTTTACGATTTATCTAGTCGTTTGGCGCCCCTGTATATACCTATATCAAAATCATTGTTATTTTGCTTTTGTGTACAAACAACTTTGTTCGTTTTCATGTTTATTAAAGCGTTAAATCCCGGATTTAAATTCCATACCCCGTATTCATTAGCAAACATAAAAGATTCACGTCAAATTATTACAATGCAAAAGGGTTTTTATATCGACAGTTTTATCCCATGGAATTTCGTGCGAAAGAATTTTTCTCTTCCTAAAAATATACTAAAATAAATTACCCTTCCGAACTTTGTAGCGTTATTAGGGTTGCCAATCAAGCGTTTTTTACTTGACGAGAATTGAGGGAAGAATGAGGCCGCGATAGCTATTTTGTAATTTACGGTTTTAGGGTTTAGCAATTAATCTGAAAAGCTCATTTCAATATGAGCTTTAGACTAAAACAAAGGTCCTTACTTCTTTTTTTCAAGAATTTAAAAACAATCATTGCAAACAAACATGGCGACCAGATATTTATGTTTCAATCTGTAGGCCAAATCCGTATTTTATTAAAAGCGGGCCATAAACCCACTTTATGGGAGCATCCCTTTAATAACTTGTGGAATTATGCACGGCCCAGCTTTCGATGTGTATGTCTCTGAATGATAGTTCTCCTGCTGTATAAACGTAGCAATGTTTGCAGAATGCTATTTAAATGTTGGCGTTGGTGTTATTCTTATGTTGATCAGGATCTACCTGAAGAAGGCGAGGGAAACACTATGTAGACGGTTTACCAAAGGAATGTTTATTTTACTATAAAAAACTACCCATAAGCAGATGCGTTGAAACTTTGGTTTTGTGTTCTTCCGACAAAAGCATCTTTCGTAACCCGCTAACGAACGTTCGAATGTTGTAACTTACATGTTATCTTGGAAATCTATGAAAATGAAAGTTGTTAGTCCACATGACTCGCTACTGAGAGACTATTCCATTCTCATTCTAGTAATATTATGAAGACGAAAGTTTATGCCGTTGTGAAGAAGAAGAAAAGTACCGAATGCATCGGGCAAAAATTTAGCAGATCCGGGAACTGGACCTGAAATAAAATGCTACTTTTTACCAAAAAATTCGCGATGCGAAGCGGGCATAAGCTAGTTCAAAAATAATACGATCACCCAACGTTCATTCAACCTCTGATTTCGACAGACTGTACCATATATTTCCAAAACTCCACAATTCACATTATAACGATAAAAATACGTAGATATCAATGCAACTAAAAGCTTGGTAGCCAAACTTTCCATTTAGAAAAAGAGAACAGTTCAAATAATAAAAATATACGATCTCAGTATAAAGCGACTGCTTCGCCAAGACATTTCAAATGCAATTTTCCATCTGTGTAACACCTGCATGCAAGGAGCTGGTATCGGACTTGGGACAAAGGTGTAAGCGGATATATACCTACATATACACTTTGAAAAGTCGCAGTATGCAGAAACCAACGGCTGCGGTCTTTACACTCAGGAATGACGACGCAGCAAAAAACGTAAGTTTAATTTTTCCCACACTAGGTTTTTTTTCCAGATTTATATGGGACTGATTTCCAAGTATACCCTATCCAATAAAAAAATTATTATTAAAATCGGACTACTCTGTAAAAAGTTATGCGTGGTAAAAAGTTATACATTACAATTATGGAGTGAATAATAATCAATCATCCCCTGTTTTCCTTCCTTTGGGGCTGGAATTTTTCCAAATTTAGATGGGACCAAATCTACCCTTTGCAATAAAAAAGAATTATCAAAATCGAACTACCCTGTAAAAAGTTATGCATGGTCATACATATAATAATGTACGCGTCGACCTGAGAAAATGCGTTTTTTCGTCGGTTAATATAGGCAAATCCTTTTATCCATTGCCTGAAATGCCCTATTACTTTAAAATGAGAGACTTTATTCGATCATAAGGGGTGATTTATCACCAGAGCTACTTCGCACAAAAAACATTGTTAATAAATAATACTCAATCGCTTACTATAAAAAATCGAGCGGCATTGCTCTAAATTTATTGTTACATCGAGTTCGCGTAAATCGCTTTCCACTTCATCAATCCAGCTAGAAGGTTTTGGAGAGGCCGCGATGCAACGCAAATGTAGTGTTTGCTGTGTGGTGCCGGCTTAGAAATTGCACCACTCCAACTCTTACCGCGGGTGTCGTAAGAGGCAACTAAGGGATATCCACTGAGGGCGGGAGCAGCACCCCCTGCAGGACAATTCTAAAATCGATCAGCGATCCCCAACCCGTACGTCCAGCGATGAGATAATGTGTATTACCACCTATGAGAAAAAAGCCAAAAAAGCGCTTATCAGAGGAGCCTGCGTCCCGCTGCGGACCATACAGAGGAGGTGAGGCTAGGTGACCATCAACTGACTACGACATTTTAGACATTTGAGCGATCGCAGGAATTCGATGGATGGAGGCTCAGGACCGCTCTTTGTGGCGTAGTAACGAAAAAGCCTATGTCCAACTGTGGACGTGTGCTGCCTGATATGATGATGATGATTCGGCCATACGGTCTGGTCTGCTGGGAAGGTAGTTTACATTAAGAAGTAGTAGTTAGTACCTATTTCATCTGTCCATTACCTGCCTTCGCACAGCTCCGGTGTAAATGCAGCCTGCTTAGGTAGTAACACTCAAAAGGAATGTTCCAACGTCTCGAGGCGATAACTGCAGTACAGAAAATTGAATAGAATGTCACTGATGGTTATAGCTGTACCCGTGCATTTTACGAACACGCTGTAGAAAGGACTCTGAGATGGCAGTTTCATTAAAATTGTAAAATTTTACAGATGTTTTCAATTGGAAAACGACAGGTTTATTTTATTTCGCGCGCGTTCAAATACAGTGGTTTGGTACCATTTTGACGTAAAACCATCGCTATCGGGTTCTTATTTACGTTGACAAGTTTCCACCCAATTCTGATAAATATTAATGCCCGTGCTCTTTCCAAAGAGCTCATTAGGTGGCTATTTTTAGACCATCAAAAACTCTTGAGCTGTCTGAAGTTTCAGGAACTTCGTTGGCAACGGGCCTTTAATAAAACCGAATAATATTATCAGCAGATTATTAATAAGTTTTAAGTTCAGTTTCAGTTTTGTTTCCTCGAGCTATCGAGGAACTTTATAGAGGTGAAGAAACAAAACTGAACTGTATACAGTTCATTAGATACAAAGATAGTGATTCTGTAGCAATTTGAATTTTCTGTTATTCTCTGTGGTGTTGTCAACTTAACTAATGTTCTAAAAGTATTTTTTCACCCTTTGATGCTTATACCTATGTAATGAATGAGATTTTCATTGATTTGAAAAATATTAACTCATGACTAGGTATGTATAGAAATTAATAACGACATCGCTGTTGAGCGAGGACCTTTTTTGATGTCACTAACTTATATTTAATTTTATTTGTACCAATTTAGTTTGTACAAAGATTCTAGTAGCCTTGTCTTGCTCCTAGAGTTTGTAATTTGGATACACCGAATGAATATATACTTTTTACTTTATTAGTAGGTAAAGTAAAAAGTAACTTTTTACGAAACAGGGCCCGTACTCTTAAAAACGTAATAGAAGTTTCTGATTCGTTTTCGTGCATACGCTAATCCTATGAAAGCGACATAGGAGTTGGTTTTGCACGACAACGAAAACGAAAATTTGACTTTCCTTTTCCGAGTAGGACCCCTGATCCGTTCTCACCGGACGATTTAATTAAACACGATCAACGCTCCTACTTTAAATGGTGTTGGAACTTTTAACCTAGTAAAACTTTTGTTTAGTGAAAACTAAGTCAACTCAACTAATCTAAAAGGCTTTGCTAACGAAGCAGCTAATTAACGAAATGAGACCCTATCAGTAGGTAATAAGGCTCTGATAATGAGCCGTTATCGAAGACTCGTTTTACATAAATGAGTGCACAATCTGCAGTTTAGATAACGAGGCTGGCGGCGTGCCTGCGGAGATAATGGCTTATCAATAATCAGGGTATTGGCGAGAGCAGCCGAAAGTGGAACTGGATCGCCCACACTTTTCTTGAGGATCCCAAAAAATCCCAATCCGAATTCCCAGCCAGGTGGGATATATGACGACCTGTCCCAGCCAGGTGGGAGAAAAGACTGTAGGCAAATGCTGGATGCGTCAAGCTGAAGGCCGGGCGCTGTGGCACTCATTAGGGAGGTTTATGGCCAGCAGTGGCTTAGTATAGGATGATGACCGTGATGATTCTAGATAAGGCTAGTGAAAGCAGCCACTTGAAACAGACCTGAAGTGAAACCTGGTATTCTGGCCTGATTATCCTTTATTGCCTGATTATCTATTCCTGGTATGTGAGACTTTTAAACGCATATACATATAATTATTATTTTTACGGTAACCTACATAGGTTACATAGGTAAAAGAAATAATCATTGAAAACCAACTAAGGTCCTAAGAATCTTTTGAAATATGACACGGCCGTCGGGGCTTAAGAACTTTTCATCATCATCCACAACTATAAAGACGAGAGGTGACGACGATTATGAGTGGCCCGTCTATGTGAATCCAAAGATGACAGGACAGCTCAATTTGTGATTAATTTTCGTTAGAACTTGGCTAAGAATCAACGTCGAACTGAATTTTTTCACGTTACCAAGTTACAGCCAAAAACTACAAGGAAACCATTTTACCAGTAAGAAGCCTTAAAGAGCCCAGACAAAGGAAAAAAGCAGGGGTATTATCCCCTGCCTTACCAAATGGGAAGTTGGCGCACTTTCATGCTAAAATTATAGGTAAATGCGAAAGTTTGGAAGGATGAATGTATGAATGTTCCATCTTCAAGCCATAAGTACTAAACGGATTGCGCTGAAATTTTACGTAGATTAATGTTGGTCTAAACTTGAAAAACACAAAGGCTACTTTTTATCCCATAAATCATTTCTCATGAGAATAACCTGTGAAAATTTTCTTATAAACAACAAGTGCGAGGCCGCGGACAGAAACTAGATAAAAATAAACCTTTTACGTTATAATACTAACATAAGTCCAGTCCTATTACTGACTCTTGAATCACAATACTGGCTCCTGAGACACAGTTTTTAAACAAGCTCATGAGCTTAAGGACTCTTATTGTTTGTTAAACTAGCTATATCATGTCAATATATTAAATTTTTACTTCACTTTACTTTATTAGGGATCATTAATAACGTAAATCAAATGAATACGAGTAGGAACTGTAAGTGAGATATTCAAAGTCCTTGAGAATTGTTCCGGCAGAAAATCAAAGTGCTTTGATAATCTAATTAAACGTCTGAATAAACGGAGGACCCGGCGCTTGGTTTGTGGTACCTACCTACCTTCATTCATATCTTCATTCATTCTCTGTTACCTAATTTTGGTATTAAAAGAACATCAGAATAATCTTGACATTGGAGCCAATACATTATTTTTCCATCCAATAGAGGTAAAAGGTCTTCGTTAGGACACAAATTATTACGGCCTTTTCACTCAGATTTCGAAGAAACCTGAAGATACCTACTCAATGGAATTTAAGATAAAACACAATACCTTGATCCATCGATGCTTAAAAATCCATTCTTGAATAGAGCTCACATCAATGTCGCCAACAGCGCCGATACTAAACGGTGGGTACAATGTTGGCTGCGTCACATCTAAGAGTCAAAAAACTAAACTGCCAGGTTGTGTCGCCGGTGCCTACAGTAAATACTGTCGGCAACATGAAATGTTTTTGACAAGAAGTGGAGTGTTGCGAACATGACGCAAGAAGTCGGCCGGCACTGTCGCCGACATGATTCCATAAAGTAAAAGTCGACATCAAACCTGTGCCGGTGGCGTTGCCTTTGGTATGTAGACTCCATGTTTATTTTTGATCCGACAACGAGCTCCAGTGGGTGATCAGAACCTTCCCTTTTATTAGATCAGAGAAACTTCCTCAACAGTCCCAGTTATATTTAGAATAGAGTTAATTCATTAGTGCTCCAAGTTTGGAACCGTCAGACTGTTTCCTGCTAATATTGACCCTTCGCGCGCCTTCGCCATTCATTGACCTCAAACAATATGTAGTTTATGCAGTAAATCATTTGTTCAATGGTCAGACAACATAATTGCTATTGATAAGAATCAAGGATAAAAAACTCTTTATTTCCATAAATACTAAGAACTAGCTGTACCCGCGACTTCGTTCGCGATTGCCTTACCGGCCGACTAATTAAGTTCACATTTAACCTCACCACATTAGTCTCTCATATTATGAAACGCCGCCGTGCAAAAAATCGTGTAGGTTCTACGGGGGATAGCATGTTGTCATCTTCAATCCCATAGATGAAAGAAATTATGATGAATGCAGATGGAGAGACGCGCGTCAAGTTTGAAACTTTTAATTTATCTCGCACGCGCTATCTGGAGTTTTATTAATCTAAGGATTCTACGTGATGATTCTGCGACGATTGCACTGTCATACTGAAGCAATTGTATTGCAGAATTGGGCTCCTGATCCATTTGACTGGACCACCGTAATTTTTTTTTCGTTAGTAGATAGGTACAGTTGGCTGTGTACCACAGTAAAAAATATTTTTCTGTGGTCCAGTTAGTTTAATTGGACCACTTACTCCAACCAAACATTGGTAGTACAGATAACCGGACCAGCTAAACCACCATATGTCATGTAAGGTAGGAACCTAACTTATTTTTCCAAGACGCACCACCTTAGTAGGTAGGAACCTAACTAATGGGTGCGTCTTGGAAAAATTAGATAGGAACTTACCTACCCTTTATCTACAATTTTTTTTCTTCAATCTACAGATTATTTCATCAGTCTACTGATTTTCTACTCGACTTTCTACTGATTTAGTCAAATTCGATTTTGAAACACTGTTTCTAACAAAAAGAATTCATGATATCGGACGACGCGTAGACCCGTCGGGTTGCGTGGTTTAAGAATTCTACTTATTCCTCTCTCCCAGGGGAACCTTACTGAATTCCAGGATAAAATGTATTTCCATATCCTTCCTTGTAGTATGAACTCAAAACATGCCAAGTTTCATACCAACTTATTACCTATGTAGTTTCGGCGTGATGCGCGGTGAAGGAATTTGACTATCATCCCCTCTGCCAGAGGAACCTTACTGAATTCCGGGATAAAATGTATCTTTCCTCATAGTACGAACTAAAATCATGCCGAGTTGCATTCGAATTCATTAAGTAGTTCCGTCGTGATGCGTGGTTAAAGAATTTTATTTTCATCCTCTCTCCCAGGGGAACATTACTGAATTCCGGGATGAAATGTATCCCATGTCCTTCCTTGTAGTATGAAATCAAATCGTGCTGGGTTTCATTCCCACTCATTCAGCACTTTCGGCGTCATGCGCGGTGAAGAAATTTTACTTTCTTCCCCTCTCCCAGGGGAACCTGACTGAAATCCGGGATAAAAAGTATCCTATGTCCTTCCTCGTAGTATGACCTAAAATCGTGCTGAGTTTCATTTCGATACCTTCAGTAGTTTCGACGTGATGCGCGTTTAAGAAACAGACAGACAGACAGACAGACATGAATGAAAAAAAATACAGTTTTGGCTTCAGTATCGATAGTAGAGTGTCCTCCAAAAAAAATTTTCTAAATATCTTCAATGTACAGAATTGGACCTGTTACAGTTTTATTATAAGTATAGATGTACACTTCGAAAAGATTAAATTCTTAAAATTAAACAGATGACACGAAAAAAATCTTCGGTATGTAGATATAATGTAGTTAAAATAAAAAAAAGCGATGAAGAAACCTTCAGCCGGATAGTTGTTATTTTTCGGGTTGGAGCAAAACCCATACCCAGCTTTTTCATCCTCTAGATAATCTTATATTTTAGTAAGACTTTTCGCACAGGATAGAAAATAGGTTAAAGCTACTGAAGAAATTTAGATCAAGACAATTGTAAAAAAACTAGTTTTAATTTGTTTAAAATTTTCTTTGTTATGACATTAATATCACCATTAATAGTACCTATCAAGACAACGCCAAAATCACAGGGTCGGGCTGAAAAGTCGCATAATTAAAGATCCATCGTCTTATTCGATAGATCAACCGAGATTCATCCACTCTTTTCCATAGGTTATTTTAGTCCTACCAGTGTAAACCATGAGTTTCTGTAAGTTACGATACTGACTCTGGCTCTACTATGCCCCGGCTCAGTAGATGAACAGACAGTCGGCATTGGTGTGGTTTTCGCCAGCTGCAGTGGCTTTGAAGACGTCGCTATTATATCTAGCTCCGACTATTGGATTTCAACTGTGGGCTTCTTATAATTAGGTTTAATTTCCTCCGTTGTTAGTTTTGGTGTTTGTGCTGAATAACGTTTCAGTATCCAGAAGAGAAGTAATTAAATCCCAGTATTGGTGCGGTGGGAACTTGAACTTTTAGGACGTTTATCCTCGTGACAGAATCGCTTGGTACAGCCAATAGTGCTTTATGAAATTTCCCGTGACACTCAAAGTCTTGTGGTGTGTCTCTGGAAGCGAATACCGCGTAGGTTCTTTCTACCTGCGCGGTATTTGCTACCCACATCGAAAGCAGTAAGGTAAGTTTCACTTGGAATTCGCCAGTATCCGCTGAGTATTTTACTGACAATATGATTACCTACCTCAGAGCCCAAACCGCACTCGTTAAAACGATAATCGAAATTTCTGATTCGATTTCGTGCCAATGCTATCTTATAGTGACTTAAGAGTTGGCTTTGCACGAAAACGAATTAGAAACGACTTTCGTTGTCTGCGTAACGTAATACTTTAGCTTGAGCCGTGATGCTTATACAGGCTTACTGGTAATTCACTGACACTGCGGGAACTGAAGGTTCTGCTCATCATCACGAACACGTACGCGAAGAGGCGTCTCCACAAACGTTTTCTATATGATGGGCAGAACCTGCAGTTTACACAGTGTCAGTGAATTACCAATAATCAATAACCCTGTAGCTAGTTTGGTCATGAAAAATTTGATTTCTTGTGACAATACTTACGCGCAAAACAGAACAGCCCTATTTTTAAGAACGAAATTGTATAGGAAAGACTGGTCAATAAATGAAGTTGGTTCAATACTTTTCCAATATCCACCCGCACCATAGCCAAAGTGAAAAACAACGAAAAGCGATGATTTTTCGCTTCAAAAAACATTTATTTCAACATCAAAGAATAAAGCACCAAACATCGGTTTCATGAATCGAAACGGTAGCCGTTATGCCGTTAGCCGACCATGCGTAAAAAAACAGGGTAGCCTACCCAGTTTATGAGAAAGTAATTTTCATGAGCAAGTTATAAAAGGTATACCTATTTTCGTTGGTATAATAGCTTCCTATTGTGCGTGTGGGTATCTTTCCATCCTGTGCATCCACAGAAATGCTGTTCAAAGATGTGAGACTCGCATGATGAGATAAACTACCTACATAATTGATGAAAAAATTTTTTTCAAACTTACGCGATCTGAACACATTATTATTAGTATTGTTAAACGGGTATTTATCGCGTTTATTTATGTTTTAGTCATCCCGTGACCACGACAGTGTGTAAACCTGTTGAAACGTCGGGAAAAATAGGTAAATAAACGCCATAAATACCCGTTTAACAATTACTAATAATAAGAAAAAAATGTTAGCCTAAAAATATACCAGATCCTTATCGGAGGAAAAGAGACCGAATAAACAAAAAAAAACACAAAGTGTTTAAGAAAATTACTTAGGTAAAAAATACTTGTGTACCTAAATACCAGTTTTTATTACAAATTCTTTGACATAACTAGGTATGTGATCCCTTGTGTTCCTATGAATGAAATAAAAGAAATGAAAAAAAAAAAAAAAAATGAAACAAACTTTTGCGAAACTAATGGAAAGATAAACGGAGTTTATAAAACCTTTTGCAATACCTAGGGACTAATTCTTTTTTCGAGGCTAATTTTTTTTTTATGTTTCGCGATGTAACAATTTGAGTATATAATATTTATAAACGCGATAAATACCTGCTTATAGGCAAATACATTTTTATATTGAGATGCCCAACTCTCTTCTCTAGATAGAACACAACTTACAAAGAAACGAGTGATGTCTACACATTCAGATGAAAAAAGGACATAACCAAAACATGGTGAATTAAAACCCAAAGCTTTTAATAACTTGCCAGCAACAAAATGACACCGAAATACAATTTAAATTTGGTAGTAATCCCCTATAAACAATGCAGTAAGCCTGCGAAGCCGTTATTACGCGTATTATGCGAGAGCAATCAGGGACTCTACATAATTAACATTTTCCGATAACAACAGAAATGGTACTAATTATCACCCCAATAATTAGCTTATTTACCTTCTAGATACTAAACAGGTAGACTGCTAAACTAACCTACTAGATACTAAACAGATACGTTGACCAACCGAGCAATTTAATGTTTTTACTAAACGAAAAACCCTCGGAAAGTTTAAACTAAAACTAACGGTAGCAGAACGAACTTTTTGCAACTAGAATTAAAGTTTATTTTACTAAATGTAATCATTTATTCTTTTTATATTTAACATTCCAAATGAGAATTTTATTCCGATTTTCGTAGGTAAAATAGCGTCTACATGGACTGATTTTTTTGGATTCTCACTCTTTGCCATCTCGAAACAAAGATGAGCGCGGAATCCTTTCATCCCAGAAGACTTAGAACGACCATTGTTCCGACATAAATCAACATATATTGGAGGTAGTAACCAACCTTTTTCTGCAAAAAAATGATAAGGCTTCGCATTCATGTAAGTATCACCTATGAATTCGAAGCCGTTAAGCTGAAGAAAATACTTTCCAGTGTTGTCTCACTGTCTCTCAAGAGATCTTGTTTCGAATTTTAGTTCTCCAAGACAAGACAAATACCCTAACTACGGTATAATGTACTACGTTATTTATGCGCGCGTACTACCAATGTATGAGCTTTAAAACTATATAAAAACTAGCTTCTTCCCACAGTTTCGCACACGTATTTCCTAGAGTAAAATTATGAAAAGATACCATCTGTAGCTTTGCAAAATTAGCTGCCCACGTAGGCCTGGAATGCGAGGGAGTAACAGCACAACGAACAGAAATCCTCAACTTGCCGAGGTCACGCTACGAAGCCTGAGAAGACCCCAGGAGGATTCTGCGCTTTTGGACGGAGTTAGGCAGGCTATGCAAAACAACGCGTAATGGACCAACTCGAGTCCAAATTCGAAAACAGGAGTACTTTCACCATAACTTTGCCAATTTTCTTCAAAATCCTTTGACCGTTTATGCTTGAGAAGGACATAAACAGGAAAATCACTGAGACAAACAAAAATAAAACGTTAAGTGCGAGTCGGACTTGCGCACTAAGGGTTCCGTTTAATTGTAAGACTTTGTTTCTTGTCAAATATCATGATTCTAATTCAACATGCAGTAGGTACCCTTTATATTTAGGTCGAGCAAGAGAATAAAACAATTTTTTTTTTGTTTTAAACTACAAATTTACAGTTTTAAGATTTTTCTCGATATTTGTGCGATATTACCTTGCTTCTTACCAAATTTTATGATTCTGGGTACACCAGAAGTAGCCTATACCTACCTATAGGTACCCTATAGGTTATGGTCTACAGCAAGAATCAAACGTTATGGTTTTAGGATTTTTCCCTTCCCTTTAGTTGTGCTATAAGACCTTGCTGCTCACCAAATCTCATGATTCTAGGTATACTGGAACTACCCTATAGGTTTTTGTGCATGTGATTTCCTTGGATATTTCAAAATATTCGGACATAAACAGCTAACTTTTGAGTGCTTAGAAGTTTTATTTATGTCGCGGCTCCAAGAGGTTACGGACTTGACTATTCGACGTCAATTTCAACTCGATACGTCCACGCGTTTCTGAGAAAAGAGGGTTGACAGACGGACAGACAGACAGACGGACAACAAAGTCAAATCATGGTAAATATCCCGTTATTTATGACTTTAGGACAACAAAGTGATCCTATAAGGGTTCCTTTTTTCCTTTTGAGATACGGAACCCTAAAAAAGTGAAAGACAGTTGTAGAAAGTTGCCTACTTTGGGATTTATAGTAATTAGTTTGGGTCTGCGCAGGTTTGGTGGTCTAGTACCACCAGCTAAATGCAAACGTATCTGAACTGCAATGTATTAGAAATGCGATATACACCACATAATTAATTACAGGCTCATAATGCGACCGGCGCGGTTTGCGGCCGCAGTGGCTGACGATTGATGCCATATGAATTAAACTCTAAACTGTAATATAATTTTGAAACTACCTCAACCCCAACAGCTTATATTGGTCCACTGCTGGACGCAAACCTTTCCCTGATAGCCTTATTCGTTTTTAAATGTCTCATGGGGGTAATCTTTATAATGCCCACCTTGGGCATGCGGATTAGGGGTCGCAGTTCGGTGGTAGAATTGTTCTGCAGGAGGCGCTGCTGCCCGCCCCCGGTGGATATCCCTTAGTCGCCTCTTACGGCACGTTTGGGCCATGAAAGTGTATAAAGATTTGGTTATGATGGGATTATTGGAGCTACAATTTATATCTGTAGTGCGTCGTCATAGGAGCTCTGGCAGAGGTGTTGATTTCCGACCATTGAGTTGGAGAGTAACCACGGGAGCTTAGCATTAGGGGAGGCCTATGTCCAGCAGTGGAATAACATAGGCTGATGATGATGAACGGGAGCTTTTACCTTCTATTCTGTCCTGCTGGTCGATTCTGATGTGTTCGTGAGTGTATCACTAATACTATTTCCGCCGCTTGGCTGCATTTTGATTTGGAATAAAAACAAAGAAAATGAACTAGCGGCGAATATATTATTAGTGGTACACTCATGAATACACCTGAATCATCCAGTTGGACGGCACGACGCTCCAAAGAATGAGTCGATAAGGTTTCCTTACTTTATAGAGTTTTAGTTACAGATTATAAATTCATCTTCTCCTAAAAGCACATTTCAAATGCCTTAAAACGTGCTTTGAAGCTTAAATAAAGTTCGAAACCATTCCGTTTTAATTGATTTCAAATCGCATATACGCCTTCACAAGTCTTTGTACAAAGAGTCGAGATAGCCCGTTGAAATGCTCTGAATTGGAGATAACCTGATATATACATCGATCAAACCATTGCAACGACTAATGGATATTCTATGAAAAGTTCTTGAATATCTATCTAATGGTGAGTAAATTACTGTGAGATGTAAATTTTCAGATTATGTATGTATATGATAAGTACCCACTGACTAAGATTTTATCGGTAAGTAGGTAGGCGTTAATCTATTTGTAGAAATTCAATTCATTCTTCCTTTGATGCTGTGTAGATTGTCCAGCATTATTTATTTTCCCCACTTTGGCAACAGTATCCATACTAATAATATAAAAGCGAAAGTAATTGTACCTGTCTGTTACCTTTTCAGGCCTTAAATGGATCTATATGGATCTTGGCAGATGAAACTTGGCAGTTTCATTAAGATTAAAGTAGCCTATAGCACCGTCTAGCTCAGACGGTATTTATGGCCCATGCCTTGTTATGTATGTCCGTACATAACTACTTTTTATTCCGGAAAAAAGCATGTCAAGCCGGCTGCAAATGCTTATAAAATAGAATTCGTATAACATACAACTACATTTTTTTTTTACCAAAGTTTAGGCAAAACTCAAAGTAATTCGTGATTTGTTTCTAAAATGGGGTCCAATATTTGGACCCCATTGCGTCGATTCTATGGAAACGTTTAAAGGTGATTTCTATCCCATGGGAATTTATTTAGGGGAGAATAAGTAAAATATGAAAACATAGGCCTAGAATATAATTAGAGGTCTAGAACTACATGTATACAAAATTTCAAGCCGATCTGTTCAGTAGTTTTGGTGAAGAGGTAACAAACATCTATCCACCCATACACCTAAACGAAAAAATTTGTTAGCGGTCCAAAAAGCGATTCGTCCATATCGATCCAAGCTTTCGCATTTATTATATTAGTTTTATAATGTGAAGGTTAAACGTAAATTTAGGTAAGCGGAATGGAATGCCTAATAATAGTAATAATACGATACATTAATAATACGAGTATTATTAAGAAATCTGCGTCCTAAACGACCCCTCTACCATTACACACATGTTCTGGCTTACCCTGTACCTCTTCAAATGATAAGCATCGTTTAGCGAGTTCAATAGCAAGACTGATGATCTGTCGTGCGGTGATTTATTGGTTCACCCTCTACTTTTCATATGCAGTACCTACTTTATACCCTTGTCGTAAAGTGACAAAAATAGCGATTAGTAGAATTTTTTGCATATTTCATGATGATAAAATTTCTTCATAATTTTACTTTAGTAGGTATTTCAAGTAGATATATTAATTAATGCATCGTTTGCTATGTCTTTATTTTATATATTGACTGCCTCGTTGGTCTAGCGTTCAGCTTGTTCAACCGCTGATTATCAGGTCCTGGGTTCCAATCCCGGATCGGGCCAATAGATGTTATTGGGGTTTTTCTAGCAAGAAAAATTTACAGGAGCAGCCCGGAGTCAGGAAGTTGGCGGTGTTACTCCCCCGTGCCTCGGAAAGCACGTTAAGCCGTTGGTCCTGCGCCTAACCTCTCCCCGATCGTGTCGATCTGTCGTCCGATCGGATTATGAGAGTGAGGGAACAGAGAGTGCACCTGTGTTTGCGCACACACTTGTGCACTACAAATATGTCCTGCGCATCTGGCTAGTCTCCGAGAGACTGGCCAGTGTAGTCGAAATTCGCCTAGGAGGGCATCATCATCATCTCATCATCATGTCCAGCAGTGGATTTTTATAGGTTGATGATGATAATGAATCTCATACTAGGCAATTCTGTTTTCTATTGTTCTAGTATTTTCCTGAGCAAGCCAGCCCACATTGAACTCTCCCTCTCTATATTTAGAGTTGGTAAACGCAAACTGCCCTCGTATCAATTGTCAATGATTACCTACTATCGTTGCAATGTTCGCCGGCATGTTTCACTCATTATCACAAATTAGATAAATCAGGGCATCTACTCTGCAAAACGATATCAAATGAAACGACGTCGATTTCAGTCAAAGAAACGAATCAATTTTCGCTGGACTCTGGACGATTTAAAGTGGATCGGCGATCCCGTGACCCGCGGTCCAGGAGACCCATTTAATTCTCCAACACGAAATTTCGTGTTTCATTTCGGCATCATAACAATTTGCACAAAAAAATTAAACGAAGCAATCGATAGCATATTTTGTCGAATTGAAAAAGGCCGTTAGGAGCGTGTTCCGCATTCGTGGTCGTGGATCCGCGGTGGATCGTGGTCCTTTGGTTATGATCCTACCATGCGTGGTCGGAGCGCATGCGCGATAGATCGTCCGTTGTGGATCAGGAGCGCGATCACGTTGTAATTGCGGCTCAAGCGTTAGCAGTTGAAACGCTAACGTTTCAACTGCTAACACTTGAGCCGTAATATCAATAGGTAACTACACTTACTACACCGTGATCGCGGCCCTGGCAAAGCCACCTACGGACAAGTAAATTAATCCCTGAAAAGGGTTATGATCAGGGGTTGTGTGGTAGATGGTGCTGGTTGATCCCCAAACTGCCCTCTGATTTGCTGTGGTGTTTCGTTGGTGGTCAACGAAAGTCACTGGTGTGACTTGTCAATGATATGGACTATATTTCCGAGACACACAGTTTTATAAAGATATTTAAACTACTGCCGCCAACTTATGGTAAGAATGGTATGAATGGTACGGAATGGTTGAATTCATCTGAACCCGCGACGATGGCGGTTGATCGCGAACTGAGTTAATTTAGGTAAACGCGAGCAAAATACGCATTCAACTGCAAGCGCAGCTAAATTAAAGATGCGCGACTTTGAATGATTTCATTCGAATTATTCGACTTCACAAATAATTCAAACCATTCGAATGACCAGGGCAAATTAGTAACTAATTGGTTAGTAATGGCAACTGCTCGAGCCGGGCAGTCGAACTCAATTCGTTATTCGACGCCTCGATCAATTCGTAGAGGCATTAGTAACTACTAATTAGTAGTTGTAATTCGACTTTGAAGATTAGTATATAACTAATATTCAAGTCGAATGAGTAAATTAGTAGTTGTAGATCATTCGACTAGCCAGATCATTCGCAGTCGAATGCATACCTGCTGCGTGGTCGTTTTACACGAAAAATCCCTACGAATGTTACGATAGATTTTGATTTTGAAACTTCGCAGTTTGACAGGTCAGTCACTCTATTTGTGATGATGATGATAACTGTATTTGTGTTCTGAAGGAACTAGTGAAGTAGGCCAACAGAAAACGTAAACAATCGAATTTGATTTTAGTGATATCGCAATTAATTTTCGTAGTTGAAGCGGCGACAACTATATCAATCACGAGTAGTAATCTGCTGTTTACGCAGTTCCGTGATTTAGTTGCGGACAATAAGCAATGCTGTTTGTGCAGCCAGCGATGCTAATATCTAATGTTAGCGGTAGTCCGGGAGGCGACTTTTTGCGGCGACTTTTTACGGTTAAATCCAAGAGTGATAGGAGTTTAAAAGATTGTTAAAAAGACAGGATAAAACTAATCATATTATCAGACAAAAGTAAGGTTTGTAGAAGCTGACAACTAAAACCCAAATAAAAGCAACGCATTGCAAGTAAAATATTGTCAAGCAACATTTTGTAGATAAGTTGTAAGTACCTAGTAACTTACATAAAATATCTTGGATTCTAGATACGTGTACTTTTAAAAAAGGTAAATAATTGGTTACATTCACGAATATAATTATATCCAAACTGGTTGCGCGCATATTCGACGTTTAGATATTACCAGCGTAAGTTGAAACGTTATTTGTGGCAACACACACCCTTATTCCTAGTTGCATATCCCATCCTGTTCCCTCGCACATAAAACCACTACGAGTGAGTGAGACGCATACACTCCCCGCGACTTACCACTGCCACCTAGGCAAGATGGACGTTGTCTCCGTGTGCAAGCAATCGGTCGGTGTCGCTCTGTATTCCGAATTTGAATCCCGCTCTCCTGAAGTATCCCGCTGTGTCCCTGCTACTGCCAAGGTGTGCTGCGCGCGCGCCGCGAGTGTCGCGAGTGTCAAATTGGAGGAAGTCCCGGAAACAAGGTATGTGCGATTCCTTCCATAAAGACGGCTGACTCCTACCAACACCCGTTGAACCCCACAGCCGGCATTTTTCCAACCTTAGCCACAAATAACGCAGAAAGGCTATTTGGCGTATCCACAAACAGAAAAAAACAACTTAACGATTTCTACGTACCTTAACATTAGCTATACCTGTTTCGTATAATAGTCGTGTAGAGTCCTCTTTTAATTATGAAAAGAGGACTCTAATAAATTATTCATTGTCTTGTAAAGTGCAGTCTAAAGTCGCGTTCTGCACTTTAAATTGAGTAAATTTATCCAAATATTCTAAACCAGATTAGGTATGTTATGTGAATGTTAATGTGGGGGTTAATGTGGAGGTAATTGACTCAATGGACACTAGTCATGTGCACAAGAAAAATTATAGGGCACAAGTGAGTGGCATACACAGGTGCACTCTCCATTTTATAACATAAGGTTATATCTGAAGCAACTGAGCTCCTTATTTTGGGAATTAAATCCTACTTCCTACTAATATTATAAAGCAGAAAGTTTGTAATATCTGAATTTTTGCTACCTAGGATCTCTAAAACTATTGAACAGATCAAGATGAAATTTGGCGTACGTTTAGAGCAAGGCCTAACTTAAATAATGATGAAGATGATTATTAAGAAGACTACCGTGTCGCAGCGGGCGAAGGTCGACGCAGGAGGTTGCGGGTTCGATTCCCGCATTGTACAATCTGCAGAAATTTGTTCCGTTGGTCTGGGTGTTTTCTATGTATAAAAATATCTATCTATGTAGTGTATTGTATTAATTATATCAGCTAGTACCCATAACACAAGCTCTGCTTAGCTTGGGGCTAGATAATGCTGTGTGAATTGTCCAGCGTTATTTATTTATTTATTATTTATTTACTATTCCGAATATACGCATGCGAAGCCGCGGGCAGAAGCTAGTCAGTACATAAAACAAAATCTAATCAAGAACGCCTTTTACTCCATAAATGATTACATTAATGATGTTAATTACTTGGCCAGATGTCGCTCAGTTCCGCACCTACTAATCTAATAGTATGTAAGTAATTAAATGTTGTGCTGAGTTTTATATAAATATTTACTAGTATATTGGGCAGAAGCCTTTATTCACAAAGAAAATCCCAATACTCGTTAAAAAATTAAAATAAATTAGAACTAGTATTTACGAGCAACTTCCTTTTGACTAATTTCTAGCTTACTCGTACTTAAAGTAAATAATAAATAAATAAATAAATAATGCTGGACAATTCACACAGCATTATCTAGCCCCAAGCTAAGCAGAGCTTGTGTTATGGGTACTAGATAACTGATTTACATAATACAATACACTACATAGATAGATATTTTTTATTATATTACATAGAAAACACCCAGACCAACGGAACAAATTTCTGCAGATCGTACACAAATTTGTTCCGAGGCGGGATTCGAACCCGCAACCTCCTGCGTCGCAGGCGGACCTTCGCCCGCTGCGCCACGGAGGTCGTCAAAGGATTACTCGTTGCCCGACAAAAATTGTCCCGTACAAAAATCTAAAAAAGACTTAAAGCTATCGTAAAATTTCCGCATTGTTTCTTCTTTTCTTGCCTTCAAAAATTAAAACTTCCACGAACGAAACAAACATAATTACATCAGCCTGGCTGCTAACGCCAAACAGAATTTAATAATATTTAAAGCTATGAGATGCGTTTCTATGTTGAGTAACCGGATTTTTCTTTTTGTTGGAGTTTACATGAATTTATTAATTGTATAGAACTGTGCCACAGAGTCACACAATTATTATGTCAGTATGTCTTTAGTAAGTCTGTAGTAGTAGCGCTTCTGTCTTTCTGATTGAGGAATATACCTGTAACTCTAGTATGCGTTTGCTAAATACCTACCAAAATTAAAAAAGTTATCGAAATTTTAAAAATTTCATTCGGTACCTTCCTTCGTTCTTCCGATTTCTTGTCAAAATTGAAACTTGTACCTCCTGCCGAAATGCAACGCATCACTCAAAATCATTCGAAAACTTTCAACAAATCATTGAGTTTGTAAAGATTTAGATTTAGATTTAGATTTATTTGTTTAATTAAAACGGTTATCAAAACCAATTACATTAATTAATTATAAATAATTGCATTATAAATTAGGCACATACATACAATAGTCATAAAAAAACAAAAAAATAATAATACGTAAAAAAACTTCTGGATCGGCGGCGTACAAAGAAAAGTAGTTGCCTCAGTTCTGTGGAGCTGCTTGGCGCTACATTTGTGGAAGGAAACGAAATTTTTTATACTTTTAAATTTGTGTACGATCTGCAATAATTTGATCTATTCCTTTCTAATACCAAAAAACTAATACCAATGGTATTAGTTTATTGACGTCATAAAATTATATTCCTAACGAATACCAAAACAGAAATTTTGAAACAATTTATTTTGCTTTCAAATAATTTAATATTTTGATCATAATTGTAAATTCAACTTATACAAATTCATTTCATTCCGGCATTTTTATCTACGAGTACCTATGTAAATCACTTGCCAAAAAAAATTCCTGCAAAAAAGGTTGAGCTTGCTCCTATTGTTTCAAAATCCGAAACAACCAATCAACTCAAGCGCCGTGCAAACGAACCGCTTTAAAATGTTTTTTGTTTCGTTGTAGGTCTGGGTGTTTTCTATGTTTAGTAAAAATATCTATCCATGTAGTGTGTTGTATTAAGTAGGTATATCAGTTATCCTATGACCTACGGAGCTGAGACGTGGACACTCACGGTAGGGCTGGTCCACCAGTTCAAAGTCGCTCAGCGAGCTATGGAAAGAGCTATGCTCGGAGTCTCTCTGAGGGACAGAATTCGTAACGAATACATCCGACAAAGAACCAAAGTTATCGACATAGCTCAAAGAATTAGCAAGCTGAAGTGGCAGTGGGCCGGCCATATCTCGCGAAAAACCGACAACCGCTGGGGCAAACGTGTTCTTGAGTTGAGACCACGACTCGGCAAACGTAGTGTAGGACGCCCTCCGGCCAGGTGGGATGACGATCTGCGAAAGACTGCAGGCAGATGCAGGATGCGGCAAGCTGAAGACAGGGCGCTATAGCGCTCATTAGGGGAGGCCTATGTCCAGCTGTGGACTAATTTAGGCTGATGATGATGATGATCAGTTATCCAGTACCCATAACACAAGCTCTGCTTAGGCTTGGGGCTAGATAATGCTGTGTGAATTGTCCAGCATTTTTTTTATTTTTTTACTAATTGTTGTATTGGATCTTCTTGTAAATAAACAATAACTTTATTTTTGCGCTTCCGCTTTTACAAAAACGTGTGCTCTGTCCCGCTCCTCTGAAGTATGAACGCGAAATCTTACGCCTATCATTTTCACAAAATGTCGAAATGTCGACAAATGCTCCAAGATATCTCAAACGCTGCTTTGATCAGAGCTTACTCTCAAACTCCCTCGCAGTTCCACATAAATGAGCGCCGCTGAACTATTGATCCAGATTATACCTAACTATTATAAAAGGTTCTTGAACAAAAAAATGTTGAAAGATGTTTCAGAGTTTTTCGATAAAAACATTAAAGGAAATATCTTCTGCCGGATAAGGGATAAGAGATGGCGAAAACCTTGAGAACCTATTTTATTCGGCGAAAGTAGTAAGAACCTACTTAGGCTACGGCCAAACCTGTTCGTCAAACACGCGGGACGCGAAGCGGGGGCGTCAGCGGCGCGGGGCAGCGGACGACCGAGACGCGGGTACTTTATAAAATAAACTAGCAGCGCCTCGCGGTTTCACCCGCGTAATTCCCGTTCCCGTGGGAATTCCGGGATAAAATATAGCCTATGTGACATTCCAGACTATAACCTATCTCTGTGCCAAATTTCATCTAGATCCGTTCAGTAGTTTTTACGTGAAAGAGTAACAAACATCCATCCATCCATCCATAATTACAAAATTTCGCGTTTATAATATAAGTAGGATTTTCGCGTTTTTGACGTTCCCGTTTCGCGTCCCGCATACCGCGTGTTTGACGCGCAGATTTAGCCGAAACTTTAATGTGTGTTAGAGAATGGATCCGGGTAATGTTTGTCGTTATATTAGTTGTAGTTTCAGGGGAAAGACAAACCCGCCTGGTGATTATGCCAGAACCTATCTTGTTTGGGGGAGGTATCTTCAGCTGTGGACGAATCTGTGCTGATTAGGAGAATTAGGATTAAATAAAGAAAACAACAATAAAAATTATAATACAGGGTGTCACGTAATGTGACTCTGCACTCGCTTACCCTGTGGCCCACTCTCCACTTTGTTCAGGCAATTTGTGAAAACAATGCTGTTTCCGTTATGGAAAAATTTATATTGTTACCTTTTAGTTGTTTTATAGAATTTTCTCTCGTACAATGAAAATATTTATGATTTTGTGGAGGGTTGACTGCTACGTATTTGTTACAAATCTTTCTTCACTGTAGGGGTCAAGGTAAGGGTGCATTTGTGGTGCTGATGCGGAAAATCCACTACCGCATCAGCTGTTCACCACAAATGTCAAGGTTTCAAAGTAAATCTCGCGTGGAATTAAAATGCAATGTTAACAATTTTATTTATTTATTTTATTTTTATTTTGTTAAAAAATAAAATAAATACAAGATACAAGAATTTATTGGCAATTAATTTACACGTCAAAGCACCCCTGCGCGCTTTCGAGCCGATTATGAGAGTGAGTTTAACCGTATCAAGTTTAACCACTAGGGTAAAAGTGTTCTTGAGTAGAGATCGCAACTCGGCGAACGTAGTGTAGGACACCCTCCGGACTAGCGGTTCACATATAGGACGGCACAAATAACTGTCGACCTTCTCGTCCACGACAGTTTTTTTTTGTCATGACGATAGAAAGTCAAGGCAATATCAACAGTGGGAACGTCGTCGTCAAACGAAAAATTATCGTAACGACATGAAAACGAGCCCTTTTATGACGATGGTTTCCTATTGGTGATCTATATGAACATACCTACCTGTAACTGAAAATGCCAGTAGGTAACTCATAAAATTTTATATCAACTAACGGTATAAGCGATTGAGCTGAGCAATGGTTCGGAAGCGAAGGTACCTCTGTTGAAACTTACGGTTCCACACCTAACGGGGTAGTTAAACCTCTACCCCGCCTATAAAGCGTTTATGGCATTGTTTTAGTAGTCAATAACTAATGCACATTTGTGAACGTAAATGTTCATCTAAATTCACTATATCATATGTTGATGTTGGTTTGATGATAATGATGACGGTGTGCACGACATCAGCAGGGCTATTCATACTCACCGACAGAGTCATCGACACGGAATGTGACACAGATTCGCGCGAAATTCAAATATTTTAGCGGTTTTGAATATTTTCTGCGTTCTGCAAGTAAGAAAAGTAGTTTGCCATAAATCATAAAACATTTTCTATGAACCCAAGAGTGTTGTAAGAAATTCGAATTTAGTGCTACTTCTGGAGCAATTAATAATATTAGAGTTTTAGTACTTAAAATCAACATAATTCCAAAAAAAACATTATATCACACTTTATTGTAACATAAGTTCATAAAAAATTGTCTAAGCTTTGTGATAAACTACTTTTCTGGGAGTTAAGTTCCTTACAGAACTCAGAAAATATTAAAAACCTCTAAAATATTGGAATTTCGCGCGAATTTGTGTGGGATTCCGTGTCGACAACTCGGTAGCGGTGAGTCTGAATAGCCCTGCAGCACTGATGATTGTGTGCACGATGTTCCCTGCACGACTAGCCGTTCAATCGAGCCTGTAAATAGGCCTATCTCCAGCCTTGGACAAGTATGTATATACTAGTTAAAGCATGTAAATATGCCTATTTCCAGCCTTCGACAAGTATATTCAAGTCCAACGCTGGAAATAGGCCTACCGTAATCAGCGAGAGCGAATCGAGGCGAGATAATAAATCCATTGAACGGCTAGTGGAAAGGTGGAGGGTAAAAGACCGAGGGGTAGATCGTCTGTGAGGTGGACCGACTAGATAAGATCTGTCGCAGGAGTCCTGCATGAATGCTCCAGAAACGAACAGGGAGATAGAACGATATATCTTGAGGCGAATATCAGCCCATACCACAAGGACTCGTCATGAGGACCACGACCGTTCTGCCAAGAACGTTATGAAAGAGAAGATGAAGGAGCATCACCTGCCTGTAGTCTTTCGCAGCTCGTCATACCACCTGGCCGCAAGCGTCCTACACTACGTTTGCCGAGTTGCACTTTCCACTCAAGGATACGTTTACTCAAGCTGTTGGCGTAGCTGATTTTTAAATTAATACTTTATGGCTGATATAATATTGTCTTCATGGTTAGTCGAAGGTTATTAAAGACTGTGTTTATAATAGTGATGAAGTCCTCCTAGCTGAACACAGGTGCACTTTCTATTATCTCGCTCCCATAATTGGATGGAACGGGCGACTCGACACGACCGGGGAGACGTCAGGTTCAGAACCAACGACGGAACGCGTTTTCCAAGGCACGTAAGTCTTACATACTAGCAGTTGTACTTTAGTACTAGCCATATTTATTATAGCCCTAGTATTAAAAAGCCAAAGCAATCTGGTCTAAGTTTAGACTGGAAAATCTTCACCAATATGGCAGACTGTAGCTATAAATAAAATGGTACAAGACGGCATGTTACCTGGATCCAATGGCCCCGGATTGCGCGGCCGTTAGGCGATCGGCTTTTGATCTTAGCTGGCGAAACTTACACCGAAACTTTTGACCTTTAAGTAGGTATCTAGGGATGTAAGAATACTCGCATTCGCGTTCGCAAGAATTCATGCGAATGCTACGTGACCTAATAGGTACTTAAGACCGATAAGTATTTAACTTAATCTCTCCACGTGGATTTTACACATCATAAATAGTGTAATTTCAAAAATGTTTCAACGCTATCAAAATATTGGAATTCCGCTTTTAATGGGCATTTCAATTTTGTACGTCTTCAAAAAAGGGCAAGTTGCTATGTTCAGTATTTTCAGTATTCAGTATTTTATTGCGAAACAAAAACATTACCTACATACAGTAAGTATTAATGTACCCTGTCAGGTAGGGTATGGCAATATATCTTAATCTAGGACTTATGTTAATTACTAAATTAAGTATTTTGTATTTTATACAAAAATAAGAGATCTTTAAAGAACAATAAATAACATTTGTGTAGTTTAGAATAATATAAATTTACTTAGGTAGGTACAATAACACTTTTAACAAAATAGTTTACTTTTTACTTTTATAAATTTGTGACTAGGTTATACTTAACATCTTATAATTAATCAATATTAAAACCTATTATACAGGGTGTAACAAAAATAAGTAACCAAACTTTCAGGTGGGGTGTAGAATCGAACACTGAATTCAGGAAAAATATTAAAAAAAAATCCCGCCCTTTAGTTTTCGAAAAATAAAATAAATACGGAATTTTCACTACATTACGCAAACGACTGATGCACGTGTTTATTTGACATTAAAATATGATTAAAAGGTCTACGTACCTTGTGTACACCATTTTAGCAGATAAACATCTTTTTACGGGGGGCACCCACGACCGGACACGCGATATCGCAGCAGCGCGCGCGGCGGCGGGCTGCACGTGTTGTAGTTATGTAGGAAGCTAGCCAATGCATTCCAATTTTCCCATTTCAATTTTCATCTCGTGGTATCCAATATCTGAATAACGCATACGAGCCATTTTTACGCACAAAAAACCGATAAGCGCCGCCGCGACCTTCACCTTGCGCTTGCAATGATGCAACTAAACGGCCATTGACCCTATGATAACATTTCTGTGGTATGACAGTTTGACAAAACTAACAATAAGCCTAGCAGTGGGTGAACCTTCGGATGAACTAAGTTTGTATACCTATCTCGCTCTCGCGCGCTAAAAGTTTGTGCCTTTTCTTGTCTCAATCTGGTGCTTCGGAAATGCAAATTGTAACAACCTTTTATGGGGTTCATTGTAAGTTACTCACCGTGTTTTTAAAGGTCAATATGAAGGTAGGTACTTAGGTAGTCAACGATATGAAAAAATAAAAGCTAGTTGTGAATATCTTTTAGTAGGAAGGTGCATGCTTAATGAATGTACCTACTAACTATGCATTTTCGCGATAGAACGTGTGTAAAGACTTAAAATAATTTATTTATTTTTTAATTCCTAGAGGAAAATTGGAATGTATTTGTTGTACGTAGGCTCCATATCTAAGCACGCCGTGCAGCCTGTTCGCTTCCGCTGCAATGATGTCGCGGGTCGATGACCGCGGTGGCCGCTCATTAGGGCACCGTTTAGGTGTTATGGGCTTATAAAAGAGATGAATGCAGGTACTTAGGCCATTTTTTTTTAATTCCAAATAGACACATGTATTATAGTCTATTGCCTAGTGTTGTGAAAATTTCGTACCAATTTATTTAATTTTTCGAAAACTAAAGGGCGGGATTTTTTTTCAATATTTTTCCTGAATTCAGTGTTCGATTCTACACCCCACCTGAAAGTTTGGTTACTTATTTTTGTTACACCCTGTATTATTAAGAACACTTCGAAGCTCTTCCATTGTTAAAAAGAAAATGTAGGGATTTTATCCTAATAGTTTGTCTTCAAAAAAGTCTTTTATGTCATAATAGCATTTTTTAATAAGCAATTCTTGTAGTTTTGATGCGAATATATGGTGTTTGGGTTCAGATTTAAGGAATGTTGGTAGTTTATTATGTATTTTAATGGACATGTAATAAGGGCTCTGTCTGTATAGTTCAAGTCTAGGTATTGGAAGGATGAGGTTTGTTTTTCTTCGTGGATTTTTATCAAATTGGTATAAATTCAGGTTTTTTCTAACAAATAATGCTGTTTCATATATATAAAGGCTAGTCAAAGTTAGTAATTTTTGTTCTATAAAATGTGGTCTACAGCTGGTGCGTCTTCTGATATTAACAATAATACTTCTTCCTTCTTGTACCCTACTAAGTTCCTGATGGGCTGTCTGGGGTACAACTCATTGGAGACGCGGCGCGCCTTTGATCAGCTATCCATGGCGTGTAAGGTATTCCGTGGGAAAATAGACGCTCCCGAACTGAGTGATGTGTTGTGTCGCTTCTACGTTCCCGATAACTACCGTCGGGGCCGGAAGCACAGGTTCTTTGACGTGCCGCCGTCCTCCACGGCGGCGCGCTCCGCGTCACCCGTCCCGCGCATCCTCACCGCTCTCAACTCTCTCCTGAACGATAGCCCTGAAACAGACTTATTTGCGGATAGCCTGGGTGAGATTCTGTCGGTGTGTTTGAGGTTCTGTGAGCGTGATGTATGAATGGGTGTACCTAGTTTTAATATTTTAACTTTCATACCTATCTTATGTACCTTTGACTAAATAATTTTTAATTTGAATTGTGTAATTGATAATTTGATATTTAATGTGTTATTTAATTTTATTCCCAATAACTCAATTTATTTGACTGATTTAAACGTGTAATGTAAGTAACAATAATTGTAAATTTTATTTAAAATTCAATCTATGTAACTAATGTAATTGGTTAATATAATCGTGTTAGTTGCTAAATAAATAAATACAAATACAAATACAAAATACAAAATACGTAGGCATTTTTTCTGCAATATAAATAATTGGTTTGTATCTACACTGTTGCCCCAGATTACTATGCCATAGCGTAGCCATGAATAAGCATATGCTTAGTAGGCAGATAAAGCTGTTTTAATCTATGTTCGGCTATACCTTGTGTTTTTTTCCATGGAAGTTCAACGATTTTGATGATTCTTTTGCTTTGGTTTAGAAAATGATCCCGGGAACTTATGGGAACATAAAATTTATTCCCCAGGGATATCTATATAACCCGAAAAACTTAAAAGACAGTATGATATAGGAACCTGTCTATTGTGTTCCGTTGAGTGAAGCCCTGGGTGGGTGACCTGTAATAGATACAGGTTCTCCGAACCTAATTTATCATAGGTATATTCTAATCTACCTTTACAATAGGAGAAAATAATCATCAGAATTGGGAAAATATCCGTTTTGATAATTATACTGTATAATTTATTTCAATTTCAAGAAAGAACTCCTCATGAGGTAGCTACTTAATAACATTATAAATGCGAAAGAAACTTTGTTTGTTGCCTTTTGTCGCCTTAGCTGAACAGAAATTAGTATTTGGCAAAGAGTAGTACTCCGGGAAAGAACAAAGGCTACTGTTTATCCTGGAAAATCGGCTGCAAAACCACGGGCAGAAGCCAGTTTGCACATAAATTTGAACACGAGAGTTCTCTAAAATTTCCATATTCACCCTATTGTGTGTTCCTATAATGGCGGTAGCTAACAACATAAATAATCGCGATGTTTTCGGGCCGAGACAATGGCTATATTATTTCACTTGTGACAGCGTTCAGGTAATTTTCAGGTAAAGCTAATTTTCGGTACCTTCGTACGTTATTATCATATGTTCGTGCACTGGGTTTTCACTAGACTGCCTAGAAAAAATGTTTACTGAGTCCATTCTTTTTTCTTCGAAAATTTCGAATAGTGAATATCCCGTGTATCAATTTTTTCGATGAACGATGTTTTTTTATAACAAAATATAAAGCTACTTTGTGATTGAGCGAACTCGCAATTTCTAAACTACTTTTTTTCTTATGTACAAAAAAATACATGTGATTTTAAAGTCCAAAATCTCACCACGTACCACCAGGGGGGTTAAACATTTTGATAAAATATATTTAGGACTCTAGAACATCCTATAGGTGTGTTCAGTTTCCGAAAGAAGAAATATCTGCTCGCTCAGAACTTCAGTGCTCGTAGTGAACACTAGGCTTAACGAAAGGTACCAGCTAATTATATTAAACGTCACGACGCCCTCTGTGAGGGGAAATGTGTAGATAATGATTATAACAAGCCGTTGTTGATGAGAATCTTGCGAGGGTGCTTTGTGCTGTTATTTGAGTTGTGACACTCATTAGCAGTATGTAAATAGGTACCTAGGTGTTGTGTTGATTTATTGTTACCTGCGGTAGTCAATAAAGATCATCGCTTATTTAAATAGCACTGATTTCACAGTTATCCCGCACGCCTCCGTCTCAAATGGTGTGTACCGCACTAGCGCTGTCAACGTACGGTCGGCAATGAGCCGTATGATCGTGCTACTTGCTTGGAGCGACCGGTCCACGCAGCTACAGCGTGCATGCCACTCGTTTGAAGCAAGGCGTAAACCAATGAGTTGGTTGCTGCAAGCTCGCGTACCATACACTGACTGCTATTTTATGCTGTCACTTTAAAGTGTATCTTATGATTAGGACCCGTTTAGGCCTATATTCTAATGCGCACTTTTGGTTTGTGCAGTAGAGGTGCCGTGCGGCCCGTATGAGCTACGTCCTTTAGGCGTAACGTAACTTTACGGAATCGGAATATGTATTGTTAATTATGCCTAATTATCTACTAGGTAGCTAGGGGTGGAAATATTAGTAATATTTTGAGATACAAGTGAATGGGTTATGGTTGTGTGGAGGACACAGCCTTTAATGACAGATAAAATTACAATCAAATAATGGAAACAAGTTAGAACTAGTAAGTACAATTAAAAAAATTGAACTAACTGCAGACTGTTGCAAACAATCTACAGGTAGCTCAATGATCAATCAACTAAAGTATTTGTATTTATTTATTCTATTTTATGGTTATTATTTTATTATATGGTTCACTTGATGTTACAAATAAATTAATAAAAAGATGATGATGATGAAATTATATTATTATATGTTTCGAAGCACCTTTATCTGAAAGGAAGTGTTTTACAAAGTAATATGCTTTTTCTTGTAGCGTTTAATAATGTTTGAACATTTTTTCGTTCAGTTCAGTTACCTACTTTCTCAGATAAAGTATTATAAAATTTAACACAATTGACAACAAAAGACACCTTTCGTGTAAAAGGTTCGACAAGCCTATTTTTTGATATCGTATCGTACAGAGGCTGTCCGACTGTTTACAGTATCGTAAAATTATGTTTTCTTGTATGCATTATGTTTAAATATAATATAAAGAGAAATTTTTAAATTGGTTAGTCCTAAACCAATCTCTCTATTTCGCATTGCAGTCTCATCAGTTTTGTGTCATACAAGAAGACGTCAACAGTTCAGTGTAAATGCGTCCAAGTTGGAACACACGCCCAGTGGCTCGCTAACTGAATTTCACACCACTCTCGCTCGAGACATAAATGTGGAAATCTTTCTGACGTGAACTAAGATTATTTCTAGGAAGGAAAATTATTCTTGACGGAGAATTGCTTTGTTGATATTAGAATAATGTCCGTCGCTTATCTTTATTGTATTTCTGTATTGCCAACATTTCACTATCACACTAATATTATAAATGCGAAAGTTTGGATGGATGGATGTTTGTACCTCTTCACGCCAAAACTACTGCATGGATCGGGCTGAAATTGCACACAGTTAATACTAATACTGGAATCAAACATAGGCTATTTTTTATCCCATAAATCAGTTCCCATGGGATAGAAATCACCTTTAAACGTTTCCATAGAAACAACGCGTGCGAAGCCGCGGGCATAATAACTAGTAATATTATAAATGTGAAAGTTTGGATGGATAGATAGATGTCTGTTACTTCTTCGCGCTAAAACTACTGAATGGATCGGGCTGAAATTTACATGGATGTAGATCTAAACCTAGAATAAAACATAGGATTTTATCCCAAAACAAACTTGATTGGAACATTTGAACTTTAATGGGATAGAAAAACCCTTTTAACGTTTGCATAGGAATAACACGTGCAAAACCGCTGGCACCAAATAAATAAATAATGCTGGACCATCCACACAGGATCTAGCCTCAAGCTAAGCAGAAAATGAAATAGTACCAATTATAAAACAAAATGTTTTAAGAACCCTTTTAGTCAAAAGATTATCGGACAATAAAGCCTCAACCCCACAGCCGCGATTTTGAAGCGCGGCCTGTGTCGCGCGACTTGTTGCGATATTTGTTTGCAGCATACGATCTTGCACATGCAATAGAAGGTTGACGATGCGTTTCCGCGTCCTGCGATTTTGCGATAATTGTTCATGGAACATTTTTTATAAGGACGCATGCCGAATGCCGACATACTGCGTTATGGGGGGCGGCGGCGGCGCGCGGCGTCTAGAAATCGCGCTTCAAAACTTCGCGGCTGTGGGGTGGAGGCTTGAGGCAGTTTTGTCGATTAACTTTGACGTATAATGTTAGAAAACTTGTGTCAAAACGTCAAGTGTTTAAAATTTAACCATCTGTTGGTGAACTCAGCTCTAAATCGCCACAGCTTAATCGCCGGTCGAAGGGCCGGTCGCAAACGAGGGACCTTTTGCGATAAAATAAGAGATAAAATACCAAAAAAATATTCCCTGAATGGAATAGAGAGTGTAAATTGTGCTGAAATCACTTGCCTTGCGTTTGAGCTGAATTTATGTTCTTAAATCTACTGGGTCCTTTTATTTGCTTTTTGCCTTCTTACAAATGGAACCTTCCATTCATGGGTTTGATTTTATGTGAGTGTGAATCATAACGTGCTAGGTAAATATTGGTTCTATGAATAAAATCATCGACGTTTAATGTACATATAATTTTATGCTTTTTCAAATAAATAAACTCTAATGATCTAATTACAGTTTAATCATTTGAACAGATCACAATATATTTATTTTTACTAGCTGCGGCCCGCGTTGTAAAGTAACAAACATTATTTAATTATTTGATTATCCAAGAAAGCACTGCTCTTCTCTGGAATCATTCCTGGTATCAAAATTCGTCAAAACCCGTTCAGCCGTTTGACCGTGAAGGAGTAACAAACACATAATACAAACACATATACATACCTACATACATTCAAATTTACGCCTTTATAATACTACTAGTGTAAAAATTCCGCCCGTCACGTCTTTAGGTCTGAAATCTTTCACATTTTACAGCAGCATTTTTCACGTGTATTACTTCCATTGATAATTTGTTTGCAAAACAGATCACGTTTTATAAACTGTCTGTGGAGGGGAACCCTAAAAAGTCAACACTTCAGTGTGCCCCGCACGTACCAGAAAAATAAGAGGCATTTTTGTAAAGTGGCTCATTTTAAAGTAACTCCCCTCCCGGTCCTATCTAGAGAGAGATATTAATCGCTTGTTTTTCACTACGAGACATCTCATTTTATTGAATGAAGAAGAAATACACACCCTGAGGTATTGGGTTTTTTTTTCAGTTAAAATGAAAAAGGGAGTAGGAGGGTTTATTATATTTTCAAAACTTTTAAAAACTATGTGCGACCTTTTTGAAAAACTTAAAATCCGTCGAAAACTTACTATAGAGGGACTGCATCAGGATTGCATACAGGGTCAAGATAGAAGCAAAACACAGACTTTGAAAGAAAAACCTGAAGTAGGATTCAGAAAAATCTCAATATTAGAATTGTTGACTCGAGAAAATCTAGACTGTTGAATTTCGATAGCATTGCTAAAAGAGGTCACATATTACTTTTCGCTCGTGGGTTGAAAATTTTTAAACCAAAAATCAACAGCTATTTTTTGCCGGTATTTGCCACCACAGTGCTTTAGGTATATGCTTCGGATTAACTCATGGCCAAGAATTGGAGTCCCTGAAAATTGCGCTTATTTAGTCTGCCTAGCTCTATGCGACAGGAAACGAATACTTAATTGTCGGGCCAAACCTAACACATCAGATAGTTAATAGAAATCACAACTAAAATAAAATAAAATAAAAATAGCCTTTATTCCCCATGTTTAAAATACAATTTAACAGTAATTTTGTACATTTAAACCAATGTTATTTTATGATTAATTTACAAATTATTATATTAAATTACCATTTCTGGATAAAAACCATCTTTTGCCAGTTTGCTCTATTTTGAGCCGCTCTGATCCACTGTTTTTTTGCTACCAATATGATGTCATCCTTCCAACGGCGAGCCGGTCGGCCCGGGTCTCTCTTTCCATCTCGTGGCCACCAATGCAGAACTCTTTCGCTCCATCTGTTGTCGCTGGTTCTCGCGATGTGGCCCGCCCACTTCCATTTGATTCTAGCTGCCATTGTACCTGCATCTGTAAGCTTAGTCTTGGATCTTATTACTATAATAATAAATAATATTAAATAATGCTGGACAATTCACACTGCATTATCTAGCCCCAAGCTAAGCAGAGCTTGTGTTATGGATACTAGATAATTGATATACTTAATACTACATAGATAGATATTTTTTTTATTATACATAGAAAACAGCCAGACCAACAACGGAACAAATTTCTGCAGATCGTACACAAATTTGTTCTGAGGTGGGAATCGAACCCGCAACCTCCTGCGTCGCAGGCGGATCTTCGCCCGCTGCGCCACGGAGGTCGTCAAAATTTAAACTTCGGGATCGCGTCAGAAAATCAAAAAAATAAGAAATCACGACTACACTAGCAATTTCCTAAAAATCTAAACCGTCATCAGAAGGCAGAGTGTCCAGAATGCTGGCAGAATTTCGATAGCATTGCTAAAAGAGGTCACAACCACACTTTTCGCTTGTGGGTTGAAAATTTCCAAACATCAACAGCTATTTGTTTGCCGGTATTTGCCACCACAGTGCTTTATATGCTTCGGTCTAACTCATGGCCAAGAATTGGAGTCCCTGAAAATTGCGCTTATTCAGTCTGCCTAGCGCTACGCGACAAGAAACAAATACATAATTGTCGGGCCAAACCTAACACATCAGATAGTTAATAGAAATCACAACTAAAATAAAATAAAATAAAAATAGCCTTTATTCCCCATGTTTAAAATACAATTTAACAGTAATTTTGTACATTTAAACCAATGTTATTTTATGATTAATTTACAAATTATTATATTAAATTACCATTTCTGGATAAAAACCATCTTTTGCCAGTTTGCTCTATTTTGAGCCGCTCTGATCCACTGTTTTTTTGCTACCAATATGATGTCATCCTTCCAACGGCGAGCCGGTCGGCCCGGGTCTCTCTTTCCATCTCGTGGCCACCAATGCAGAACTCTTTCGCTCCATCTGTTGTCGCTGGTTCTCGCGATGTGGCCCGCCCACTTCCATTTGATTCTAGCTGCCATTGTACCTGCATCTGTAAGCTTAGTCTTGGATCTTATTACTATAATAATAAATAATATTAAATAATGCTGGACAATTCACACTGCATTATCTAGCCCCAAGCTAAGCAGAGCTTGTGTTATGGATACTAGATAATTGATATACTTAATACTACATAGATAGATATTTTTTTATTATACATAGAAAACAGCCAGACCAACAACGGAACAAATTTCTGCAGATCGTACACAAATTTGTTCCGAGGTGGGAATCGAACCCGCAACCTCCTGCGTCGCAGGCGGATCTTCGCCCGCTGCGCCACGGAGGTCGTCAAAATTTAAACTTCGGGATCGCGTCAGAAAATCAAAAAAATAAGAAATCACGACTACACTAGCAATTTCCTAAAAATCTAAACCGTCATCAGAAGGCAGAGTGTCCAGAATGCTGGCAGCAATGCCACGTTGAATGGCAATGCTAATTCGTTGACCGAACTAAGAGCCAGTATTCCGATCACCTGTGGACTGTATGCGAAGTTTGGTAAGGTCTTGATACAGGGTGTAAAAAGAGGGGTGGATCATCTGTGGCTGGGAGATGGGGTACCTCAGTACCTAACGATTTAACCCCCGTGTATGTTCTGCGATATTCAGTAGTTCAAAAGTTATTTGGACTTTGGTAATTTTTTGTCAAAATCAGTTTTCAGCCTGAACTTCGCAATTGCAGCTAAACTATTAGGACTGCGACCTTGCCTTTTTCTAACAAATAAATAAATAGATTCTGGACCATTCACACAGCATTATCTAGCCCCAAGCTAAGCAGAGCTTGTGTTATGGGTACTAGATAACTGATATACTTAATATAATACACTATATAGATAGATATTTTTTATTATACATAGAAAACACCCAGACCAACGGAACTTTCTGCAGATCGTACACAAATTTGTTCCGAGGCGGGAATCGAACCCGCAACCTCCTGCGTCGCAGATCTTCGCCCGCTGCGCCACGGATGTCGTCAAACAGGATTAATAGTGAGCTTTTTAACCAAGTACCACGGGTTTTCATCCCAAACAGCTCAAATAGGTAAGCTAAAACTACCTACAAGAATTCCAATGTTACAATTCAACCAATCAGAATCGGTTCTCGCGATTATATTGAATCACCCGGCTCGGGCTGCTCACTGAATATGAATCCGAGAACGCGAATTGAATCCAACCCTCACAATTTAAAATTCTGTGGAAAATTGAAGATATTTTTGAAAGAGACCGGCTCAAATGGCGATCAAGTGGATCAGAATTTAAAACACGATGAGTTATGCAGTAGTTACCTACTTAGTTGGGTATTGCTTATGGATCAGGCAGCTGGTAGTGTGTGAGTTTTTGTTTTGAACTTACATATACTAGCACCATTTGTTAAGAATTGGTTTTGTTTCTCAAACAATCGATTGAATTAGAGGTGAGATTTTGAGGCCATAATGTATCATCATCATCAATGGATTGTATATCCACGAACATAGATCTAATAAAAATCTGTAGATACGGTTCTCCCAGCGCTTAATCAACAACTAACCTGTGTTACAACTACAAACAAACCCTCGCTTACAGCTACATTTCCAGTCTTATGCGATAACAATGATGAAGAAACACGAGGGCATTGCTGTAGTCTTTTAGTCCGTCGTAGGAAGCACGCGTAACACGAACGCCGGTCCAAATATGACTGAGACTGAGTGGGTGGACGTAATTGCACCTAATTTAAGTCTTCCACTTTCGAGAAGCGTACCTCATCTCCCCCTTTTTACTTAGATCGATGTCCAAAAGGATTTTTTATGAAGGTAGTGTTCGTTTACCGGCACTTACGTAGATGACTTGTAAGGTCTACACGGGAAAGACAGCTGCGGCCGCAGTGAGCGACAGATTACGAAACATGTTAGGTACCCTTATGTTATATTATTGAAATTTATGACTTTTGAGATAATTTTGTTTATTCACTCTGCTCTTTAATCAAAAGCAATGAATATCGTCTGTAAAAGACGTTTTATTTTAAATTTAGTTGGCCAAACTAACACTTTCATGGCACAAGACGCAGGACATCTGCGTCTTGTACCACGTGTTCTTGACCACCCTGTAGCAACGGCGGCGCGGGCGCGCCCCTGCGGGTCGCACCGCCGAGGCTGGGCAGTGAATGCATTACCGAGTCCACTTTGGAGTTAGCAGTATCCATAATTTTAAAATACCAATGCTTACGAAGAAGATAGGGAGGATTTTCCGCAGGAATTTAAATGAAACATTACCAAAGAATGTTTTAAGATTTCAGTATTTTGTAAGTAAAATAATAATATAAAATAATCTTTACTAGAACAAAGTACAAAGGAACATGAAATTGTGTGAAAACGATAATTCGCGCAATAGTTATACAGGGTGCCACGGACAAAGCCGAGATTAGGTGAATCGTGGCCCTGAGGGTGAACTTGTGAGTAATGATTTTTTTGCAAAAATTAATTTTGTTTTCTTCCTGTTCGTGTTCTTTTACACGCAGTGTTGAATTAAGTATTTCACAATACAAAATATTTAACAAATGTCTTTTGCTTGTTTTTTCAGTAAAACCAGTATTTTGTCATGAAATCATTACAAAAAATGATGTAAATCGTTTGAAATTTCAAAACAATAATAATGTAAGAATACTACGCGTAAAAACACGAATATGAAGAAAAAACGTCTCAAAGGAAACAAATGTTCGAAATTAAAAAAAAACGTAGAATAAACGTTAACCCCTTTGATGTCCAGAATCACCCCCTTTCGGCTTAGTACACCCTTTCCGTGGCACCCTGTATAATGTATCGCGAACATTGACGCCCTCCTCCAAATGCAAGATTAAAGAGTAACTTATATGAATATTTAAGATGCCGAAACTTACGACTAGGTACGTTTATGACAAGAGCAAACACAATAGTAGAAAGAAAAATAGTGGGTTAACAAAGAATGAAATATCGGTAGTGGTAAATCACCACTTGAGGTGCCTATCTAGTTAATTAATGAAGTTACCAGTTTTTTCAACTTCCATGTTTTTACCACACAAAGAGAAATTCCAAAATGAAACATTAAGGCTGAACGAGTCCGCTCATCTCTCCATACAAACGTGAAAGGGTAACTACAACGCTGTTTGATGTTGACCATTCAAAACTAAGGATAATATCAATTTATCTGGTCATTATCTATGTCTGTATGCACCTGAAACTGTAAAAAAAGTATGAATAAAAAAAATACAAGCTTCAAAACTTTCGTATTTCAACACCGATCATAGCCTAACTTTGAGCGAAAATAAATAACATACGGAAAAAGAAAACTCGTACAGACATAGTTTAGTTATTCAAAAATAGTAATAAATTTATTTTGAAATGATACTCTCAATAGTTTTTCTATAATAATTAATAACCCTTGTGCTAAAAGTCTTTTCCCATTTTTTACGCGGCCGTTTTACAAATAAATTTATTTCATCAAGCGCGCGAGAATTTATATTGTGTCAGATAAGATTGCATACATTTAGACCGCGCCCACTGATGAGTTGGATCGCACGACTTGTGCATCCTTAAGATCCGTAAACACACGTTATCATGAAAATGCCAACAAGACAGAGTAGTCCGTCGTCGTCGGTCCGTCACATAAACACGTCACGTATTTTACCGTACATACCTTTACGGTACCTCTACATCTACGTGAATGACGTTTTGGTTGCTCTAGGGCTGTGCTTCTTACTAGTGAAAATCTTAAATACGAAATATATGAAAACACTGCTTTTTGGGGATATATAAATAATGTCCTCCTAGCCGAATTTCGACCACGGCGGCCAGTCTCATTGGAGACTAGCCAGATGCGCAGGACATATTATAGTGCACAAGTGTGTGCACAAACACAGATGTACCTACTCTCTATTCCCTCACTCTCATAATCCGATGGGACGACAGATCGACACGACCGGGGAGAGATCAGGCGCAGGACCAACGCCTTAACGTGCTTTCCGAGGCACGGGGGTGTAACACCGCCAACTTCCTGACTCCGGGCTGCTACTGTGAATTTTCAACAACTATTGGCCCGACCCGGGATTCGAACCCAGGATCAGCGGTTGAACAAGCTGACCGCTAGACCAACGAGGCAGTCATGGGGATATATGATAGGTTCACATATGTATATACATATGTTAGTAACTTGTTAGTTTGTAAAGTTTAGCTAACTGCAGATTGTTGCAAACATACACATTTAGTATAAAAATATCAAGAGGTTGCTCATATAAATAGCAATCGGAAACGCCCCGCTACGCTGGCTGCATTGCCCCGCTGTATGGTAATGCTGATGCGCTGCGCCAGATACTGACCAGCTGGACTATTCAGACTCAGTAAGTTACCGAGTCATCGACGTGGAAGCTGACACAAATTCAATTATTTTAACGATTTTTAATCGTAGACCATTTCCTATGAATGTTACAATAAAGTATGATATACTGGATTTTTTGGTAATATGTTAATTTTAGTAATAAATCTCTTATTTATTAGGTACTAGTTTATGCCCGCGGCTTCGCACGCTTGGTTTCTATGGAAACGTTTAAATGTGATTTCTATCCCATGGGATAAAAAGTATCCTATGTTTGATTCGAGGAATAGAATTACCTGTGTGCAAAATTTCAGCCCGATCCATTCAGTAGTTTTGGCGTGAAGAGGTAACAAACGTCCGTCCATCCATCCAAACTTTCGCATTTATAATAATAGTGTGATGTGATTAATTGCTCCAAAGGTAACACCAAAGATATTGCTACGGAACGTAGTCATAGGATCTTTGCGCAACACTAAATCGAAATTTGGTTCTAGGTTTACAGAAAATGTTTTACTATTTATGGAAAACTACTTTTCCGCTATCTATATTCCTTGTAGAACGCAGTAAATATTAAAAACTCTAAAATATTTGAATTTCCCGCGAATGTGTGTCAGATTGGGTCTCGATGACTCTGTAACGAAGTCTGAATGACTCTGCAGCTCTCTGGTTAATAAACCTAATTTGCCAGAAGGTAACAACCCTATTCCACCAGAAGATATAAAATACCTCACGCCACTATCCGTCATGCTTTATTAAATGACAGCTCGCAACACACCACGAACTACCACGAAAACTGCACCACTAAAATAAACTTAAGGCTTGGTAGGCCAGCAGAGGCCGCAATTTTGTGATTTTTTAAATCATCTGAGACTTAGAACATAGTGTTTAAAATTCTGAAAAAAAAAAACATTTACTTACTTAAGGACCTAGTCTAGTCAAAGTCGTTCAGTTACAAGATTTAATGAACTTCACTCGATAGAAAAAAATCCCAAAGTTAGTTATTAGTTATTAGTCCCTTTTTCTAACGTTTTTTCAATACTATGACTATTTATTTATTATGCGAACTACTGATATCTCACTTTTTTTTGTACTCAACTAAGGACACTTAATATTAGTAAACAAATTCGCAAAGTTTGACTTGATAACATTATTTTCTAAATCACCATGTTTAAATAACTACAAACAACACGACCGCGGCGGCTTGGCAGGCGCGCGTTTTCCCTTACGCCTACTGCTTCAGGAATACCTGGCCTTAATGAAAAGCTAGACTGTTTTATTTTGTGTAAAAGGTAAATGCCAATGATCCTATGACTACGTTTTGGTAAATGCGATATGGTTTTCGTGTAAAAAAAATATTTTATTATTTAAAAATATTCGTAAATAGGGATTATTAGGTAGGTATCCCGTCCGTGAATTTATTTTTGTTTGATATGCACGACTATGAAGTTCCCTAAAAGTTGAAAGGCGAGTGAATGATGACTGAATGACAGAATGAAGTATTTCATAGACACAGTTACTTTTGACAAGCAAAGATGCGAATCTATCGACTCGAAAATTATCGGGACTTACGAAAGTTACGATTTTGATTTTTGATTTGAGGGAGGAGGGGGTCGAGTAAAATCTCACGACATCTCTCCAAAGGGGTCTCAAAATTGCCAAAATCGCCTCACATATTTTATGGATGTCCCCTTTCCCACGCGGACCACGCACTCTTTCCCAGGTGCGTAATGTGCAGAGCTACATATCTAACATACATGACGCAAAAAGCTGCGGTTATGTCAAGGAGTAGGTGGTCATCTCATACACTCAATTTCATCCAGTTTCGAGTACTATGTGGATTATTTATTGAAGTAATAAATAGGTAGGTACTACCCCGCCCTGGGTGTATTATTGGTGGGTAGGTGCCTATTTATATTAAACTAGCTTCCGCCCGCGGCTTCGCCTGCGTAGTTCCCGTTCCCGTGGTAATTCCGGGATAAAACATAGTCTATGTCCGTCTCCTGGTTCTAAGCTGCCTCGCCACCAATTTTCAGCCAAATCGGTTCAGCCGTTCTTGAGTTATAAATAGTGTAACTAACACGACTTTCTTTTATATATATATAGATAAGATTGTTACTCGTTTACTCTAATTAATAATACCTAATAATAATATTCATGTGTTGTCAATCAATTTATAATTGAGTACCTACCTAATTATGTGTAACTTAAATAATGTTATGTTACTGTTCTTTTGTTACCTTTCCTGTGCTGTTTGTGTGTGTATCCAATAAAAAGTCTATCTATCTACTTGACACAACCACAGCTTTGTAGTATTAAGTATTCTGTGGCCGTGTTCCAAAAGAATAAAGAACATAGCCCAAACTCAAAGCGCATTATCTGTTAAAGTATCTACTTTGAGGGGGGCAAAACGGTATGGTATCTACATGGCTGGAAAGTCGAGAAGTTCAATAAAATATTAATAAATTTTCAAAAATTCTCGCGGCGGCAGACCAAAGGGTCGCGTAGACGCACCCGAGAAAGATTGATGCCAACCTACTCTCTTAGAGAGTTGGTACTCTCTTTAGAATTCTTCGTTTATTTTCTAATTCTTTTTTCTTAATTTTTTGATTATTTTATTATAAATTTTATTTTTCGTGTACAAGTAAAAATGTGTGCATTGGCGAATTATTCGAAAAAACTATAAAATACAATAAGCGGAAAACAGAACAGTGGAAGAGGAGTACAAGAAGTCATATACGTTCAAACGGACATGACAGTATATCCTATATCTCTATGATTTTCAGTTAATGACTCACTCATACTATTTTAACTGCTAATTGGTATATTTCTTCAGTTATTCTGATAGTAGCAATGAAAATTGTATGCATAGTTTGCGTTACAATAGTTTTTTTAATCCTGTAGGATCGCTCAAACGGCTTGTCGGAATTGGTTCATCCAATTCCGCATTTGCTACCTAGAAAGTTCATATCCTGGTTTAAAAGATAGGGTACTTTTCGGGTACGATCCTTTTGATAATGAATGCATAATACGCTAGTAATAGTAGTTCAATGGTGTAATATGATGTTTGTGATAAGTGTGTGTGATTATTTGTGACTAACCTTAATGTTAAGTTTTGTCTTTAATAGTTTTACTAACAAAATATCTTCTATCTTCTACAAAAAATCTTGTTATTCGAAATGAAATGGTTTTATTTCATTTTATTTTATTTATTTATAACTCTATGAAACAATTAATATAGGTATACATTTTGATAAAAATTACGTATGTGTGTCTGAGATCATTAATTCGGTCTATCCAAGCACCGTGTATTCGAAGCTTAATGGTAAAAACTTCCTCCCCGTGGGACATCACACGTAATGGCGCAGGTGGGACATCGCAATTCGCCAAATTTTATACGACTTGAACAATGTTGCCGGATTCTTGGGATGCCGGGGTTTATCTGCGGCTTTTGACTTATGCCCTTTACTTGTTTATGCCCGTGGCTTTACACGTGTGAGAAAATAACTAGGTATTTGTATTAAAATCCTCACTTGTGACCGTGCGGTCGCAAGTCCTGTGGTTCAATGTAGGACTAACACTTTTTGAATAAATAGTATGCCTATGTTTTTCTTCTAGACACAATCTATTGCCACGCCTAATTTTTGATCCATCCTGCCACATCTCTACACGCTATGCGCATATAATCCAATACCGATACCACACAACACAAAAAAGTGCATTTAGATATGGGCTTAAACTAGTTACCTTTAAAACTTTTAAATCCATCATGGTTATTAACGCTACAGTCATAAATAACGGGATATTTACCATGATTTGAGTTTCAAATCATGGTAAATATCCCGTTATTTATGACTTTAGTAGTTACCTTTAGATTACTTTTTATAGTGACAAAATGTCTTCCCACAAGCTTTCTAACGAGTGGTCCGCGAGCTGTCTGTCATCTGATGCTGTCAATATGAAATTCATCTAAATGTTACGAATTAAGGCCCATATTTGAATGCACATTTTTGTGCTGTACTGCAGCGATGCAGGGCTAAAGCTAAATCTGTCACATTCAAAATTAATATTTCCTTTTCTCAATCCTGTTATGGCCCGTGTTATGATTTTATCAAGAATTACCAAAACAATCTTTAGATAATTTTTTTTTTTTATTTTCAGTACCTACCAGGTTAGCGGTTCTAGTTTTTGGAGAAATTAAACAAACAGAAATTAAAAACAAGAATGGTACTAGGTATTTAGCTTTGGTTGAGGAAGTTATAGCACCACCTACCTGTAGGTACTGATATCAGGTATCTCCTGGATCCAGCTGGATGGTTGGCTGCTTGGGAATCACACACACACACACTCTCACACACACACACACACACACAACACTCAAGGCCACAAGCACAAGTTCATAGCACTTCACAGTTTGTTGGAAGAACGTCTATCTTGACAACTTAACACGGAAGGTACAAGAACAAAATAAAAAATGTAACCCCCCCCCCCCACAGATTCATGGTACATGGCTAAGAACACTGATAAAATTATCTACGACACAAAAAAAAAACTAAACTAAAATCGGTTCATCGGTTTGGGAGCTACGATACCACAGTCAGATACACAGACAGACACGTTAAACTTATTATAACATCTCTCATTTTTGCGTCAAGGGTTAAAAAAAGAGAAAAAAGAACATCTCCATCTATCGGCACGCAAAGCAGTTGTTTTAAAACTACCCTCAAAATATCAGCAGAATCGAACAAAGGTATTGGTTTGATACCTGTCGTCAACACTTCGTTACGATCCGATCAACACATACAAAACCAATTTATATTATTTTAGTTATTGTTACATCAGCCTTGTAAGTTTGAAAGGGTAACAAACTTACTGACAGAGTTTCTTTTACATTTATGATATTAGTAGATGGGCTTCGAGTGTGGCTTTAATTAAATGTCGTAGACAGGTGATGTAAAATGTTGTTTACGATTACGACTTATGTTGTCCTACATGAGAAATGACTTTGAATTTTAAAATGGATCAGTATTTTTTTATTGGGTTCAAAAAAGGCACTGGCATGTTTTTCTTAAACATATTTTTATCCAAGGAAAGAAATAACAATAAATTTTATTTTGATTTCTTTCCACGGATAAAATTACGTTTTCGTGTATAGACATTATGAAAATCCGGTTTTCAGTAGGTACAGAAAAGTAGAGATTTGTTTATTCTACCGAGCGAATCTCCCTTGTTTTGTTACACATGAACGAGTTCTGAGCGCTGGGGGTTCTCATGTATTGGTTAGGTTGCGGGTTTGATTCCCGCCTCGGGACAAATATCTATCTTTGTAATGTAATTGTATAATATATAGAATCATGTTTTTTAGGGTTTCGAAGATCGAAGATCGGTTTCGAAACCCTTATGGTCTCGCTTTGTCTGTCCTTTTTTCGATCCTTAATAACTCAGCAACTACTGCAGCTATCCACTTTAAATTTAAAATAATAATACATTTCGTGCGCCTGTACAGATTTAAAGAAAATTAAATGAAAAATGAAAATGAATACTTTCCATACAAATTGTGATGCGGAAATTTTATAAGATACCTACAGGGTCATGTGAAGTATACAATGAAAGGCATCAGTTTGTACATTTCAAAATAGTTTTCTTAATTTTTGTAGGTTTCATACTTTTCAAAATATTACAAATATTACGAAAAAAGTCAAAATAAAAAATACCCATTCCCCCCCCCCCCCCTACCTCCGAAGTTTGTAGAGCGATCCATTTGAAATGTATGGAGCGTTTGTAGATAGGGATCTAAATTTGACAGGAAAATTTAGAGAAGTTTGTAAAAAGAACGCTTTCTAAAAATGGTCGAAAAGGGGGGCTACCTCACCAAGTGGGGTATCGAATAAAAGGTATCAGTTTGGAAATTTCAAAACAGTTTTTCTTATTTCTGTAGGTTTCATACTTTTTGAAATATTTTGAAAACTGTCGAAAATTTTACCAATACCCACTTTAACCGAATCATGCAGAGAGATCCATCTGAAATGTAAATTGGTATCTACTATTTTTAGGTATTCTTTAAATTGCGAAGTCTCTAACCGGGACTTTTGGTATTAGTTGACAAACGTTCGAAACTCTCGGCGCGTGCGAGATATTGCGAGATAATTTATTTAATAATAAATATAAAATATAACAAGTATATATTAGTGGTAACCAATAAGGTTTCAAAGATATTCAATACTAAAATGTAAAAGGCCTGACTTCCGACTTGCTTTCCCCGCTCAAATTCAAATATTAGGACAAATCAGTTTCATTACATGAATAAGCTATTTGCGAGATATTGTTATTTATTTAATAATGAATTATATGATATAAGAAGTATATTTAGTGGTAAACAATAAGGTTTCAAAGATATTCAATACTAAAATGTAACAGGCCTGACTTCCTACTCGTTTTCCCCGCTCAAATTCAAATTCTAGTACAAATCAGATTCATTTAATGATCAAGCTATTTCATATTGCATTATATTGGATGTACTTATCTTAATTGTTAATTTATATTTAAGAACATTTGTCATGGATATTTTATCATATTAGAAGATATTTTAATGTATTTAGTTGTGAAATGTTATGACGTTACGCCCTAGCCAGTTATTGGCGGTATCACTCGAAATGTAACGGCGGAATTGTTAGTGGTAATAGACGGTGAGCTGGCTGGCTCTGCCACTCTTTGATGAACCTGTAAGCTGGAAGCATCTCCTATTATGGTAAGATGTTTTACATTGTAGAACCTTTTTCTAGATGTGTCCTAGTTTGTTTTAGCACTGAAATTATTGAAGGTCACGATTAAATTATAAGGTTATCTATCCTTTTAGAATGTTTCTATTTGTATGGTTTATTGCTTTTATTTTAAAAGGAACATTGTAAGTATTAGACACTTAAGTGATTATATAAATGTGCTGGTGGTTTCTTTTTCACTTCTTCCACCAGTGGACAAAAGATTGAAGTGAAGAGAATTTCAATAACACTTTATTTCTTATTTGATGGTAATTGATGGGTATACTTGTCTATGTGTTATCTTGTGAGCCTAAAGAAATAAAGGTATTGACTTCTGACTTCTGATTTCATTAATTCCAATTCCCAAAATGTGAGGTTGCATTGTAAGGTAGGTAATTCTATGATTCTATCGAAATAAGACCATTTTATAGGTAGGTAAAGCCCAAAATTCTATCACGAGTTACACTCGCACTTGACGGATCTTGTTTGATCTGACTGTACTTTTGCTGATTTTCGCTTGTTTTCTTCTGGGTAGGTTGAAACAACACTGTAAACTTTGTGTGAAATTATTATTACTTTTTGCTTGCGGGATGAAAATTTGGCTTGAAATAACAATACACCATATCAGGGTGTTATCTGTTAGGTACTCATAACGTCATCACGCAAACTCTGCTTAGGTCGGGGTCAGATGATGCTGTGTGAATGATTCAACATTATTTATTTGTCATTGTTTACGACGGATGTGTTTGATTTCTTACTTTACCCTTTAACATCACAATAGTTACAGGTAGTATATGACAATTGTTCCTATAAAGTGTATCAGTTATCCAGTAAGATGACTGATAGATATACTAATACGAACTCATTACTTACACAGAAATATATTTTTTATTAAACATTGAAATATCCAGAACACCTTAACAAATATTTGCAGAGCATACAAACATTTGTCGACCCGCAACCTCCAGCGTCGCAGATGGAACTGTACCCGCCGGACCAGATCGGTCGTCTGCTGAACTCTGACGGTCGAATGCTTAGCCTAGTCTTCTTCTCTGTCGTATTCTTCATCACTTAAGGTCGTGTCTTTCCTAAAAAGCTTTCGCGGAGACGCTGCCATATTCTGTCTACAGCCTGTCTCAGGGCTGCAGGCTAAACGAGTGCCTTTACGGCCTTCATTTGGTATTGCTTAGCCTTGTAGGTTTTGTGCTAGTATTGAGCCTTTAGGAGTATAAAAGTCTTATCACACTTGCTATTTGCGAGCGATTTCAAGGCGAGTGCTGTGAGATCGCTGCGTGCCTAAGTCGTGCTCGCTGCGCTCGCTTTAAAATCACTCGCAAGCTGCCAGTGGTGATGTGATGTGATCAGGCTATAACTGTGCGTATACGAACATTTGGACATCTCTCGGGACGACGTCGATCAGACGAGCCGAACCACAAGTCTGATTTACTGGGCTCACACATGCAGAGGCCTCTCGTTTTATCGCAGGTTGAATGAACTCCTTGAGTATTGGTTGCTCTCACCTTTTGCAAAATTAACCTTAGAGCCTAATCACACTGGCGATTTACGAGCGATTTCAAAGCGAGGGAACGGCGGCGAGATCACTGTGCGTCGTCGCGGTGCGCACTCGCCTCGCTTTGAAATCGCTCGCAAATGCGACTCTATAACTCTATATAGCGCCTCTATGATACAGCAGCGGTATGCGCTGACATGCGTTCGTAGCAGATGTTGCAAGGGAAGGAACCTAATTAATTACTTGCTTAATTAATTATAACATCACTACCATCACCTTCCTTTCTGACGTTTAGACAACCTCGCACAAAATATAACAAGACTCAAACACAACGCAAGTAGCAGAAATAATAATGTCGTAGGTATCTCCGATCAAATAGCTCAACGGCAAAAAGCGTTCGGCGATTAAGCCATGGCGAACAGCGCCATCTGTGCCGTAATGGCCGTTTTTGTGGTTCCGAGTGCCAGTCATAACGACACAAAAAGTTGGCCAAAACAACCGCTAAGTGGTTGAGGTAACTTTTGGTTGTCAGTAAGGTATCAAAAGGGTTTGGAAAAATTTTGTATGGTGGCCCTAGCATATGTTAATTTTTTCAGAATCGCCGCGCACAATAAAGTCATATTTGGATAGAAGACACTAAACATACTAAAACCTACACAATGTATTGTAAAATAGTGTCCTAGATAGTTTCCGAGATATTCACAGATGAAAATATGTATGTTTTTTCTTCTTAGTTGTGTTTTACAACATTTTTTTGTTGTTTTAGTGTCTTCTATCCAAATATATAACTTTTAATTTATCTTCTACAAATCTAAAGGTATTCTATTAAAGGTTGAGGTCGAGACAGATATTTTAAACTTCCTCGAGAATTTATTTTTAATGTCATATATTTTTTTCTTTAAGCCAAGTTTTGCTTATTTAAAGACAGTCTCTCATTCAAATTAAAAACAGATATCTAAGGTACCTAGGATACGTTAGGAGGATAGGGGATGCGGATACTTATTTAAAAAATAAATGTTAGTTGTGAGTTGAACTCGCACACTAAAGGTTCCGTTTAATAGTAAGACCTTGTTTCTTGCTAAATATCATGATTCTAGGTCAACATGAAGTAGGTACCCTGTATATTTTGGTCGAGGAAAAGAATCAAAATTTTTTTTTTTTAAATAAACAACAAATTTACAGTTTCCAGATTTTTCTCGTTATTTATGCTATATCACCTTGCTTCTTACCAAATTTTATGATTCTGGGTACGCTAATTGGACCCTATAGGTTTTGGTCTATGGCAAGAACCAAAAGTTTTTTTTGTGAATAAATTACAAATTTACGGTTTTACGATTTTTTCCTTTACTTGTGCTATAAGACTTTGCTGCTCCAAATTTCATGATTCTATGTGTACGGGAAGTACCTTATATAGGTTTTGTGTGAATGTGATTCCCTTGCAAATTTCAAAATATTCGGACATAAACGGCTGTACCTTTTGAGTGCGTTGACTTAGAAGTTTTTATTTATTTATTTATTTATTTATGGAAAACCAGCAGCACATACAACAAATTAAATATAAAGAAAATAGAAACAGAAGGCTAATAAGAGGTTTTCACGAATAAGAAGAATAGTAGAAACATAAAAAGTGTGAACAAGCGAAGTAAACAGATAACCTACAAGATTACAATCAACTTAGTACATATTTAAGTTAACTGAAGTAACGTAGGCGAGTTAACTAAGCTGGCGTTCACACCGTACTGGTGGTACAGTTTTATTTATATCGCGGCTCCACGAGGTTCCGGATTTGAGCATGCGACGTCAATTTCAACTCGATACGTCCACGCGTTTCTGAGAAAAGAGGGTTGACGGACGGTCAGACAGACAGACAGAAGTACAACAAAGAGATACTATAAGAGTTCCTTTTTTCCTTTTGAGGTACGGAACCCTATAAAACGGCATACCTAATTGTTTTACTCCCGCTATCAAAATTGTAGCAAAAGCTCACCTAACATAAAACAAATAAACCTACTGAAATAATCGTTACTGTCAACCCAAAAGCAATACGTTTCGTTTCTATCTAGCAATAGAAAAAATGATATCGCATTTGACAGCGCCGCCGCCCGCCGTGTGCGTTTTACAACGGAACGTTACCTAGGCAGTTATTGTTTCATACTCGTTTGAATATGGAACGTGTTTTTAAATTGGTTTCGAAAAATATTCTAACAATAGCGAAAAATTCCAACGCTATTTAAAATAAACTGTGCCATTGTATCTAGAGTCGATCTAACAAACGACGAGATCAGAGATATTTTCAAACATTTTACATGGCGATGCTATTATGCATGGCAACTTGAGTTCTGTTCGTATTGTATTCTCTTTGTGAAATTCTATTAAACAATTCCAATTTTATCATAATATATTCACTAGCTGACTTGGAGGATGCTATCCTCCAAGTACCTGCTGATATAAATTAAAATTGAAAAAATAACTTCTATTGAAAAACGTTTAAAATTTATCACAAAAATTAATTCATTAAGTAAGTATACAGCCCACATTAACCTACTTCCGGGTCTAAACAGATTATTTGAAACATCTATACATATTTAGAGCTTATTTATTTGAGATACTGAACTGAGAATTGAAAACTAGAAGACTAAAGCACTGGATGGTGATACAAAATTTTTGTCTCTCGCCGAACACATCTTTTAACGAGTTGAAAAGTTGAATAAAATCTTACGGCTTGAGGTTAGAGGCACACGGGCATAAAATTGATCAAGTCTTTTCGGAAATAGAGCTTCGTGTTAAAGTGTAATCATAGTTTACATGCTATATACAGGGTGGAAAGAATCTATGGGCCCTGGAGGGGAACTACCTCAAATCCTTTAGTTAGCTCATTTTACTGAAAGGAAACATTCCTTTATTTTTAAAAAGAAACATAATTGCATTCAAAGATTTAAATAAAATTCCTTGTCTCATCTGGGAATCGAACCAACTAAAATTAAAAAGTAAATCCTCGCTATTTTATTATGCGAATCAGTAGGATTATTGTTCAGGATAAAAATTGTCTAATAAACAGAAATAATGTCTTAGAAATAAAAAAAAGTGAAATCTAATTTTCATTTTATTTTATCATCAATACAAACAAAAACACAATACATTTTTTTTTTTTTTAAGTAGACAGATATTGATACCAGTGAAAAGTCACACTATCACACTAATATTTTAAATTCGAAAGTTTGGATGGATGTCTGGATGTATGGATGGATGGATGTTTGTTACCTCTTTATGCCAAAACTACAGAACGGATCGGTCTGAAATTTTGCATACAGGAAATCCTATTCCTGGAATCAAACTTAGGCTAATTTTTATCCCATAAATCAGTTCCCGTGGGATAGAAATCACCATTAAACGTTTCCATAGCAACAACAAGTGCGAAGCCGCGGGGCGCAGCTAGTATCTTAATAAGATAACTGATGAATTGCTCGGATACAGCCTGGTGACAGACGGATAGACAAACAGACGGACGGACAGCAGAATTTTTTAGTTATAGGGTCCCGTTTTACCCTTTGGGATCGAAGTGTGCTACAAGGTACCTTCTTAGCAATTAATAACATTAGCAAGCCTCTTCATCATACGATGTCTTTGGATGTTAGAGATAAGAAAATTATAACATGTCATTTACTTGTTACAAGTGAACAATACTAGGTATTGTTAATAAAGAACATGTAATAAATATTCGATTTCATGGGTATCGTATACAACAGATGAGTGAAAGGTCCAATGTTTATTAGACAATTTTTATCCTGAACAATAATCCTACAGATTCGCATAATAAAATAGCGAGGATTTACTTTTTTAATTTTTAGTTGGTTCGATTCCCAGATGAGACAAGGATTTTTTTTTTTAATCCATGAATGCAGTTATGTTTCTTTTTAAAAATAAAGGAATGTTTCCTTTCAGTAAAATGAGCTAACTAAAGGATTTGAGGTAGTTCCCCTCCAGGGCCCATAGATTCTTTCCACCCTGTATATGTAGTTTGTATGTTTAAAGTTTATTTTGTTTCACATAGGTACTCTGCCTGGCTTCGGCCACGTGCTGCGAATGGAGGATCGGGCTGCAAAACGGGTTTTCCTTGGAACGTCGGTTGGCCTACGACCAGTTGGCGACACGGATACAGCTGGAAGGATAAAGTGGAGGAGGCTCCTTCCTTACTCCAAGTCTTGACACTGAAGGCTGGGAGGCGGCGTGAGACAGAAGCCTATGGCGATATATTGTGTCGGAGACCAAGGCCCACATAAATAATATATTTAGCATTCAGAAGGGAAATTCTTTAAAAAAAAAACAATATCAAAGTAACCTAATCACGATTTATTCTCGATTTTACAAAATTACAACCTCAAAACTTGACGAAAATAAAGTAAAACACCATTTAGCAAAAGAAATCAAAGTACCTCTCACGATTTAACACACACTGAACTGATAACTAACTGAACTGATAACTAACTGACTCACGATTTAACACACACTGAACTGATAATCTGCACTTTTCACCCACGCACAAATCGCGTCGATATCAACCACTCTTGTCCGTTCGAGATCCTGCAAGCAAATGAGGGGTACGCGTTCGGCGCGCGCTTTATATTCGAAGGCCTTTGTCTTGTTGTTTCCTAAATATATGGTTTGAGTTTAGTTGCTGATCAATGACGGTTATCACTGCATGTACCGATGGATCAAGCCGGATTTTGCTGTGTTTGATCTTTTTAACATACAACGCCTTTATCGAAACTGAAGAAAAGACAAACTTCGTTTTAAAATGGATCCCCTCTAATGAAATTGAAATTAAATTAAATTAAACATTTATTCACAACTAGCTGTACCCGCGACTTCGTTCGCGATTGCCTCACCTGCCGACTAATTAAGTTCACATTTAACCATGGTCTCTCATAATTTGAAACGCTGCCGTGCAAAAAATCGTGTAGTGTCTACGGGGGATAGCATGTTATCATCTTCAATCCCATTCTTTATCCACACGACTTTTAGCTACGACTCAGCCAGCGTCAGTGTTAAGAAGTGTCATACTCGTTTCACTTCTTACTGATGGTTCCGTTCAGCTGGGGCCCTATTCTGCTATACTAATCGCTTCACTATGACAGGGGTATTGACACAGAATGACACGTTTGGGTATTCCACCTCAGATGAAAGAAATTATGATGAATGCAGATGGAGAGACGTGCGTCAAGTTTGAAACTATTAATTTATCTCGCACGCACTATCTGGAGTTTTATAAATCTAAGGATTCTACGTGATGATTCTGCGACGATTCCATTGTCATACTGAAGCAATTGTATTGCAGAATTGGGCTCCTGATAAATGGATCAGGAGCCCAATTCTGCAATACAATTGCTGACACAATTGACTGGACCACCGTAATTTTTTTTTCGTTAGTAGGTAGGTACAGTTGGCTGTGTACCACAGTAAAAAATATTTTTCTGTGGTCTAGTTAGTTTAATTGGACCACTTACTGCAACCAAACTTCGGAAGTACAGTTAACTGGACCAGCTAAACTACCATATATCATGTAAGGTAGGAACCTGACTTATTTTTCCAAGACGCCTTAGTAGGTAGGAACCTAACTAATGGGTGCGTCTTGGAAAAATACATAGATAGGAACTTACCTACCCTCTATCTACTAATTTTTTTCTTCTAACTATAGATTATTTCATCAATCTACTGATTTTCTACTCGACTTTCTACTGATTTAGTCAAATTCGATCTTGCAACACTGTTTCTAACAAAAAGAATGCATGAAATCGGACGACGCGTAGACCCGTCGTGATGCGCGGTTAAAGAATTCTACTTTTTCCTTTCTCCCAGGGGAACCTTACTGAATTCCAGGATAAAATGTATTCCATGTCCTTCCTTGTAGTATGAACTCAAAACGTGCCAAGTTTAATTCCAACTCATTACCTATGTAGTTTCGGCGTGATGCGCGGTGAAGGAATTTGACTTTCATCCCCTCTGCCAGGGGAACCTTACTGAATTCCAGGATAAAATGTATCCCATGTCCTTCCTTGAACTCAAATAGTACCAATTCAGTCCAACTCATTCAGTAGTTTCGGCGTGATGCGCGGTGAAGGAATTTTACTTTCATCCATTCTCCCAGGGGAACCTTACTAAATTCTGGGATAAAATGTATCTTTCCTCGTAGTATGAAATCAAATTATGCCGAGTTCCATTCGAATTCATTCAGTTGTTCCATCGTGATGCGCAGTTAAAGAATTTTACTTTCATCCTCTCTCCCAGGGGAACATGACTGAATTCCGGGATGAAATGTATCCCATGTCCTTCCTTGTAGTATGAAATCAAATCGTGCAAGGTTTCATTCCAACTCATTCAGCACTTTCGGCGTCATGCGCGGTGAAGAAATTTTACTTTCATCCCCTCTCCCAGGGAAACCTGACTGAATTCCGGGATAAAAAGTATCCTATGTCCTTCCTCGTAGTATGACCTAAAATCGTGCCGAGTTTCATTTCAGTACCTTCAGTAGTTTCGACGTGATGCGCGTTTAAGAAACAGACAGACAGACAGACAGACAGACGGACAGACAGACAGACATGAATGAAAAAAATTACAGTTTTGGCTTCGGTATCGATAATAGAGTGCCCTCCAAAAAAAATTTTCAAAATATCTTCAATGTACAGAATTGGACCTGTTACAGTTTTATTATAAGTATAGATAACTTAACTTTACCGACTTACGACCACTTACCAACTCTATTTAAAACTAACTTAGAAAACTTATATTAGGATCAAAAAGATCTTAATTGTCATTATGTTTATCAGGACAAGTAAGTTGTAGTAAATAAGAGGCCTGAAATGCTCGAGTGACTTTCCTCCGTAGGTACAAGGTTGCACTGTATGACGGCAGGGAGTGTCGCTCTTGCACTGGCTGTTCACCCATGATGATGATGATATACTTTGATCAATCTTGAGACAGAATCCCGCCCGGTTTCATCACCAGTGTGTCCGAACCGAACAATATTGTAGATTCTCAGAAACTTTGAACTTTCTCAATGAATATTAGTTCTTTTATTGTTAAATCGCCTTTGGCTTTTAGCGGCTAACGCGGTATTTATTTCTACTGCCGTTTAAATGGTCGAAAAGTGGACTTCAGAAAGTTGGAATGGTAAGGATTCCCATTCAGGGAGTTGAAGATGGTGGACAAAGTTGGGAATTAATTGTGTACTAAAGTCTTTAGAATTATTGTCGCAATGAATTGAGTGATCAAAAGAACTTACCGTAGAAAATTTAATAAAATTAACCTGGTTTCCTTTTCCTCCATCTCACCACTTGGTAATGGATGTATCACGAAATTGTTATAATAAATTGTCTTAATCTTTAGTTTTTAGATAAATACTTACTCCGGGCTTTAGTAGCACACCTCCGCTGCGGAAACATAATAGCGGAACCGCAGTAATTTCGCCATGTCTTGTCCGTATAGGAGAAGCGGAACACTAGCGAAACTGCCTATTCTAACGCACTGATTTGACTATAATTCTATCTCTTTCCCCACGCGCTACGCGGTGCAAAAACAACGCGGCACATTAAAAGATACAATTATAAAAAAGAGATAGAATTATAATCCAACCAGTTTATGCCCGCGGCTTCGCACGCGTTGTTTCTATGGAAACATTTGAAGGTTATGTAGATCCCATGGGAACTTATTTTTGGGATAAAAAGTAACCTATGTTTGATTCCAGGATTATAATTACTTGTATGCATAATTTCACCCTTATCCGTTCAGTAGTTTTGGCGTCAATAGGTAACAAACATCCATATATCCATCCAAACTTTCGCATTTATAATATTAGTGTGATGTGATGATGATCTATTCATAATTCATAATTCTTTATTGCAAAACATAGGTATTATAAGTAAAACATATCACAAGAAAAATAATGGCAAAGGCGAGCTTAACCCTAAAAAGAGTTCTCTTCCAGCAAACCTTATTGGGAGAGAGACAAATTTGTAGAAGTGGGTACATGTGCACAAAGGATATGTATAAGATTTAATTTTAACCTACTTATTAAATAGACTAATACATAATATAATACAATACATAAACTAATATATCCTAACAAATACCTAATTATATACACATATAAATTGAGTAAATACATAAATACAACAGAGTCATAAAGATAGGTAATGCTCTTTGACTTTACGCTTGAAAATGAAGAGTGAGGGGCTAGCACGAATATCGTGTGGTAGAGAATTCCATAACCTAACCGAGTCGACAGTAAATGAGCCATCGTAGCGGCTGATGATCTATGCGTTAGAACAGGCAGTTTCGCTAGTGTTCCGCTTCTCCTACATACGGACAAGACATGGCGAAATTACTGCAGTTCCGCTGTTAAGGTTTTGCAGCGGAGATGTGCTACGGGCGGAACTGTCACTGTCCTTTAACATCCATGGCAGATGGTTTATGTAGTGTACGTTTTTTGTTTTAATAACGGGGTAGTTAGTATATTAAGGCATTCACAGCCCAGCCTCCGCCGCAGGAGGACGACGCGACACTCTGCCGTACTTCAGCTTGTACGTCATGGGTAGCCGACCGATGTGGCGCGGCTGGCGCTGGTCCGCCTGCGACACAGGAGGTTGCGGGTTCGATTCCTGTCTCGGGACAAATGTTTGTACGATCTGCATTTGCATGAATATATTACCCAGAACACCCGTAACAAATATTTATTTGTTACGGGTATTAATAATATTAGCACTGACATTGGAAATAATTGTAAAACGCATGACATTGGAAATAGTAATTGTATTCACATTGACATTAGTAATATTAGAAATGACACTGGTATGAATAACATTAACAATAAAAATGGTGAAGGCATCGACACTAAAAATGGAAGGGATTATTATAAGAATATACATATTTCTAATAAATCGTTGTTTCTGAGTCCAATAACACCTTTTGACACTCTCAAGACTATAACATCCCTAAAAAACACGAACAGTGTAGGGTATGATGGAATTTCTACCAAAATACTCAAGGATGTTGCTGTTATCGTTGCCCCTGTACTGGCTTACATAATAAACAATTGCATGGAAAAAGGTGTATTTCCAGAGAAGTTGAAACTATCCATAATTAAGCCTCTATTCAAAAAAGGCAATAGAGAAGAACTTAATAACTACAGGCCTGTAGCACTAATTCCAGTGATTTCCAAAGTATTCGAGAGAATAATTTACGACAAAATAAATACATTTTTTGAAAAGAATAAACTATTCACCGAACGTCAATATGGTTTCCGAAAAAACAAAACAATAAATATGGCTGTTTTTGACTTCCTGTATAGAGTTGTTGCAGCCGTTGATAGAAGGCAAGCGGCAATTGGACTATATATGGACATGTCCAAAGCATTTGATCACGTTAACCATAAAATACTTCTCGACAAACTTGAGAAATATGGTGTACGGGGCAATGTCAGAGACCTCATTTTGTCGTATTTGAGCAATAGACAACAAGTTACTCAGATAGCTAGAGTATGTCCATCTACACTGTCTGAGACTACTTATACTTCTACGTTGAGAACAGTTAGTTATGGAGTACCTCAAGGAAGTGTGCTTGGACCTTTATTATTTATTATATATATTAATGACTTACCTATGATAACTAATAACTATATGACATTATTCGCTGATGATAGCACAATACTATTTACGAATGACACACTTAATAATATGGAATACGACATAAATAATTCACTGACACTTATAATTAACTGGCTGAAATTTAATAATTTGAACATTAACCTAACTAAAACATACTTAATGAATTTTGAGCAAAGGCCATCTACTTCACGATCATTGGACATTCATTATCTAAATCAAAAAATACAATTTGCTGAATGCACGAGATTTTTGGGCATGCAGATAGATAGCAGGTTAAATTGGAAACTACATACCGACACGCTTTGCAATCGATTATATCAATACTCATATGCACTATTTAAACTGAGCAAAATAGCAAACACCACAGCTTTACTTGCAGCATACTATGGGCATACTGCGTCATTATTAAGATATGGCGTCATTTTCTGGGGAAACTCAACAAATAGAGAAAAAGTATTTAGAGCTCAAAAGAGATGCATAAGAGCAATGTTCGGCCTAAGACAGACTGACACGTGCAAGGGTGTTTTTAAACAATGGAAAATACTCTCTCTTGCTTCCCTCTACATATACGAAGTTGGAATCTTTGTTCGAACGAATTTAGATAGATTTGATCTATACCCGGCTGGCACTCGCCGTGAAGGTACTCTACGTCCTCACTTGTGTAAAACCGCCTTGTTTAGAAAGAGTCTGTTTGGCATGGCACCTAGTATCTATAATAAAATCCCTTTGGCAATACGCTCCGAAGGTAATTTGATTGCATTTAAATATAAGTTGAACAAATTAATGGAGGAAAAAGTTTATTATACGGTGGATGAATTTCTTAATGATAAATTGTAATCAACTATTCATATTTTTTTTTTTTTTATTTTACTTTTGACATTAATTTATTTTTTCTATAACATAATTTATCATTGACATTCATTCAAATAGATACATTTATTTAATTTTAATTACTTTTGTGGTATTCATTGACTCTGACTACATTGAAAAATTTGTTTTGGATTTGTTTAACTTCACCATATTTCTATTTTTTTTTTTTTTCTCTTAACTTCTCATTTTGCATGTCAATGCTGTAAACCTGAGCATGGTAGACTAGAGATACCTACTATAGATTGACCTAAGACCAATGTACTCATTACCACCTAGTTACACAGCAATAAATTCATTTATCATTTATCATTTATCATTTATCATTTATACGGGTGTTCTGGGTAATATATTCATAAAAAAACCATCTATGGAATGTATTGCATTAAGGCGCATACATATCCGACCCAAATCAGCGCCACCACCTATTTTATCTTATTATTATGATAGACGAAGGATTTTCCAAAAATCTATTTTGCAGTTTGTGATACCTATCATGAGCTTATTTTAATGCCTCTGTAAAATTTTATTTTGTATGGTGTTGGCAGAGATGCGAAGTTGCTCTTTTGGCTCACTCGTGGCCAGTGTTTGTCGTAAATTATATCTAAAGTTACGAACTTAAGCCCATATTTGAATGCACGTTTTTGTGCTGTGTGGCAGCGGTATAGGATTCATGAGCTCAGAGCTTTAGAATGCTCTATCCGATGTTCAGATTATCAGTAAGTTTTTAAGTAGACTGTCGTGACTACTAAACCTAAGGGTTTGGGAAACATAGCCACAAACTCATATAATTTCAGATCTGCCTAAACTTTGAGCTTTAATAGTAGGATGTGTATTCAATAAATACCGTGATCTGTTTAATAACTATATTTCTAGTTGACAGAACTCAGATACGCTATTTATTGAAAAGGTTTCTAAACGCGACGAAATGTATGGAACATACAAATTTTCTTCAGTTGTTTTAAAATGGTTGCGAGATGGGAAGGGAACGAGCCATATTTTTACATGATAAAATTAAGAAGTGCTCTAAATTATTGGATTAAATTAATTTTCATAAAATATTAGATAAGTAGGGTACTTTATTCCTAAAATTGCAACTTATTGAAAAGCACTGACATGTAAAACGAAGGTCAAAAAAGATAATTACTTTGCAATGTTGTCGACCCGCACCCGCACAGATCCTCTTAAGTTATGAATATCACACGAAATACCAACTCCAAGTATTTCTTTGAACCTCTTACGCAGAAAGCTTGAAGAATGTTTGTTGAACAAAAGGATTTTAATAAGGCATCTCAAAAAGGCTTTTACGGTTCTAAGTTATTACTTATAAGAAAAGTTTCTGAAAGTTTCTGAGTGCACGAGTGTGCATAGGTATCTACATCAGTAATAGTCGAGAAAGGCACTAGCAAGCTCTGAAATGAAGAGAATAATAAACTATCAAGAGTGTTTGAGCTTTATAAATATTAGAAATTTTTCATATAAGTAAAATAAAATATTCAGGATAAAAATACTTGCAGATCACACAGTCAATGTCTATCGACGAGAATCAAATCCACAACCTTCTGAGCATTTGCCCACTGGACCACTGCTGTTCTATCAATTGTAATAAAATGTAAATTCATTACGTTGTTATATATTGGCTGATTCATGCCAAGTTTTGGCTTACTTTTAAATGTACCTATCTCGCGTACAGTGGCGGTCAGAAGTGGTGACCTAGATTCCATAGATTGATTTTTATGTCTTGCAGCCATTCGTGGTGCTTTTTAAACTTTCAAACCCACAAATTCATTTACACTAATTGTCAAAAGTATTCTATAATATTTCGCTTATGCATAGCTTTTAGTAAATTTCATCTTATTCTAAATTTTAGCTCAACATTATGCTACACGCTATGCATAAGCGAAATATTATAGAATACTTTTGACAATTAGTGTAAATGAATTTGTGGGTTTGAAAGTTTAAAAAGCACCACGAATAAAGCAAGACATAAAAATCAATCTATGATAAATTTAGAATAAGATGAAATTTACTCTTTTAGTAAATTTCGATAGCGAGTAAGATCTTTAAGTTATGTCTCCAATTATGACCACAACTGTACATCGTTTGCGATGACTAGATGTGCATAAAGTCCTGCTCCTAGCCGTATTTTCGGCCATGGCGGCCAGTCTGAATGAACTGAGACTAAAATAGTGCACTAGTGTGTGCACTAACACAGGTGCACTCTTTATTCCCTTACTCAATACAATAAACCCGAAAAGATCAAATAATCATAACTGCACGATTCAAATATACATTCGTAATGTAGAATCTAGACGAAGTAGCGCCTAGGCTTTGCTTAGCTGACTGTCTCGACGTGTGCCGGAGCAAACATACGACTCATAGAGGTGTTCATCTCTGCAGGTACAGTCAGCAGACTTATGCAAAATTATGGGTACTAGATAACTGATAAACTTAATACGTAGCTTAATGCAGTACATAACATAAACAGATATTTTTTTCATGTTATTGAAACACACAGAACACGCAAATACAAAAAAAATATACCGCAAATATTTTCAGATAGCACAAACACGGGAATAAATTTCAAGTTCCTCCTTAGTTGAGTTGTTATATGCATTTTGTAAGAGATAGCGCACAATATACGTAGCGTGGAAATGTTTATAGAAAAATTATAATATAGAGGTAGAAAATCAAATGTCTATTACCAGTATATAAGGATAAGATGGAAAATTTCGTAGATGAGCTAGGTACGCTTTAATGTGCAACGTTTTAATGTGCTACAACCGTGTGCTACGTTGTAGATGTGCTACAGTTTGTGTAGACGTGCTACGCTTTCATGTTCTATTACTATCGTAGACGTAGTAGGTAATTATATAAAAATATACACATTCTTTATTTTTTTTTACTTATTCAATTTCATAGAAATTACCCTGAGTGTGAGAGCTTTCGCACTTTCACTTTATAATATTAAAAAGCATAGCGTAGAAGTGCTAGGCTTTTTGTATATGAAACTTTTCAAACTTTCGCGATTTGTTAACATATTTTAAGATTATTTATGGGGTATTTATTGCGTTCCTTTTGTTTCATTGCCTCGTGCGTTACTGAAGAGGAATTGAGGGTAGTCGTGGATACTGCCATCGTTTCTTGGCCGGAACTCCGAGATCATCCAACGCGATGTAAACATAGGGGAAAATAAAACAAAAGATACGCGATAAATACCCGATAAATAATCTTAAATATTTTTGTACATGTGCTATGTTTTACATAATGTAGTTTTCGCTGCTTTCCTACTTGCTACATTGTTGTAGGCATGTTATGAACTCTGCTAACTATTCCCTAGACCCGCTATCAACAAGACATAAAGTTTCGAGAAGTAATTAAATGTCTGAGTTACTCTACAAGATTCATTATAATGGTACTCATGTGCAACTTAAACTTAAATTAGTTTGTAACGTATCTCGGGACCTACACAATTTCTTACGCGTGTTCGTTACATTTCTTAGCATATAAATGAAGGGTTGGTCATCAAGATCATAATTCTGCTGACGGTACTTGGCCCGTGCAAACAACGCTTGATGTGCGAGACGGATTCGAGATTACTTCGCGAAGTTTATCATGTTTGTTACGAAACATTTTCAAATCAAACTCTTTACTTTGAGCGACTTTAATTACGAGAAAAGTTTTTGCAATATCTCAGGAGTTTATCTTGTATTCTTGTATGCCTAAGCTAAGTTTGATAATGTTCTTACACTTTCGTACCTAGATTATAGAAACAGTGGGAGTTCTCCGGGTAGGGTACTAACTAAGTTTTGCTTCGGACGAGTTTTTCTGTGAAAAAACTTGCTGAAGTATACGTAAGCTGTTCCAGTATGAGAACAACATTTATGCAAAACTTCAGTCCGCTCGGTTCAGTAGTTTTGACTTTGTTTTCGCCCAAACATTTCCCAACTTCAAATAGCATCACAAATGTTCGCTTTTATCATATAGAAGACAGTTGATGAATGCACCAGAGCGGCTTCTATTTTGCTTCTAAAGTGTAGTTTTATTAAAAAGTAGCACCCAACGTTAAAAAATCCGTGAAAAGGAACCAAAAACAAAGACAAATGAGAAAAAATACTCATCTTGCTGGTGACAAAGAGCCGAAACTCCGGCCAAATTGTACCCAAGATAAAAAATAAAAGTTCGCTTAATCACCTAAGAACTGGCTAATCAAAGAATCTGAGTTAGAATAATGGGCGAAAGAACTAGAAGGACAAATTGTCGGAGATTTTAGATAGTGGGTCTTATTTATAAATGATACCTTAAATCTCCGGTTATGAATCTTAATTTTTATTACGATTTTTTTTGTTTTTTGTAATTTACATTCACACACAGTGCGAAATCAAGCTGAAAATAAAATTATACACTGGTCGTAGTACGACAAGCTTGCCGCAGGTTTTGATACGCCTGTGGCGATAAATCGGAAGCAACATATTTCCGGTACCGCCACATCAGGGGTACGGTACGGCATGCAGCCCGCCTGCCTGATGGGGAGCAGTTTTCTAGCGTCCATAGGCTGCCGAAACTGCTCCCCAGGCAGGGCTTGAATAACAGGGAATACCCGTATGAAACGGTAAGGGTAAAATGACGTCATAAACTGAAAAAAAAAAATGTTTACATTGATCTCGTCTAATGTGATCACGCAAATGAATCCATATGAGCCTGATAAGATCTTGTCTTCTGTGACTATGAGAACTTAGTTAAATCGTAATAGCTCCTTCCTTTAGCTACCAAGTAATGAATTGGCCTTATAAAGTGTAGTTATTTAATTTAGTTCAGAGATTAAATGCAACAAAGTTGTTTGCTAACCCCGTGCATAAGTGAGTATTTATTTTGACTTAGAGCATTGATATGTCAATGATGTGCCTATTTTTTGTTGTAAACAAATTCGATATGTTGCAGCTACCATGCATTCTTGTTTGTATTGAATGAGATATTTATCATTCCAACTATTTTGACGCCGACTAAGACAAAATGCGTCTTAGTTGGACTGTATTTTTTTCAGTGTACCTTGAAGTTATGACCCTTAAATAACGGTATCTTTATGTCCTTATTCAGATTCATTTATTGGTATAAGATAATATACATGTCAAAAAAGGTGTAGGTAGGCACATAATTAGGTAGGTACACAAGTAACAAAATTAAATTATTAAACAGTGAAGGAAAAAAGTCAATAGTCGGGTTTAACCAATGTTTAAGAGTGCAATAAAGTTTTTTCTATCTATCTATTCCTCATGGGGCAACGAATTGTTGCCCCATGAGGAATAGAATTATCATAAATAAATTTCTCACTACGGGCTAAGTCCGAATTGGACTTAGCCCGTAGTGAGAAATTTATTTATGATAATTTTATCTCGACTAGACAACTAAAAATCTGAGAAAATAAGTCCATCTGTAGACCATCTGCAGAATTTATTTGGAGTGTGCCTCGGTACGTGATGGGCTCACTTAGCAACTAATATTTAATTCTCATTTCACTTAGAATAAGATTCCGAGATTGCGATGCCCGTTGAATATTAATATAATCTGGTACGTTTTAATCTTATTTTTAAAATGAGGAGCACGTTCTTAGTTTTGGGATGAGTTTCGTGGTTTTACTGAACAACTAAGAGTGTTGGTAATCAAGTTCAAACTACTGCTCTACTTCTTATGTATTAAATAATAATAAATAAACTTAACGATACCTAACTAAAAATTCACTGTGTTGCCGTGGCTTTTTATACGTAACTAGCTGACCCGCCCGCGATTTCATTCGCTGGACTTTAATAATACCCTAAGGTCCCCAAGTAATGTTGGTTTCCATGGAAACTATCAACGCCAAAGTTTAACAACCTATCATTTCGATTTTGTTATTATGAACCTACCAGCTTCTGCCCGCGGCTTTGCACGCGTATTTTCGCTATAATAAGTAGCCTATTGTTTAAGTTAGGTTACGTTTTAAGTGTATGCCAAATTTCATCTTGATCTGTTTAGTACTTTTAGAAATCTTAGGTAACAAAAATTACACATTTCTCAAACTTCGCTTTTATAATATGTAGTAGGATAAATCCCATTCCAAGAATACTTGTTAAAAAAAAATCTTATTCGATTACGACCCCTGAAGTTATGATAGAAATGACCTTTGACCCCATTTAAACTAGGTACCTACCTTAGATTACGAATTCCAAAATATCCGTTCTCAGCGAGTGCCTACGTCTTATATGAAACCTCCATGCAAAATTTCAACTGTGTAGCTCTTGTAGTTTCGGAGATCTCTTGATGAATCACCCAGTTTTCTCTTTTATAAATATAGATTTACATTGCTTGTGTATTTGAGATCCTTCCTTCAATAATATGCTCTCAAATATTTCTGAAAATCGACGCCAATCAAGTGAGCTTTAGTTTTTTATATCGTAGTTTGTTTACAAACATTTTACATCGAGTATGAGTATATTATTGAGTAGTCATGCATTTTTTTTTCTTTCTGTTATTCATTCTAACAATAAGCTATTGTGGCAGAATGTTTCCAAAAACGAATTCAATAAGTGGGTAATCAATTAATCATAGGTACCGACGTTCCTACGTCTCGGTAGTGCCTGTGTTAAATATTTTATGTTAAATATTTTACCTACGTACTTTAGTTTTTAATTAAAATACTAGTGTGTACTATGGATTGATAAGAATATTCAACTTAGTCGAAAATCGCAAACAAGAATAAAAAAAAATAGTTAATTGAAAAATGAATCACTTCAGAATACATATATAACATAACCATTAAATAAATAAATAAAAAAAAAAAAAGACGGGTTGCACTCCGGGAGTGCCGGCAAAAGTGAAAACTTGATTATTAACGTTGAGCATGTTTGATATTTTGGAATGGTTAGGGAATAATTTTGCACCAATTGCTTTATCAGTATAAAAGTACTATCATTTATGTGGTAGAATACAATATTCATTTATTGCGCTATCGTACACAAACATGACAATTTATATTACATTAAAAATTTAACACTTTAAAACTATTACAATTATTTTACAATATTAAATAATATTACAATTATTTACAGCCGGTTGCGCGCAAACCATTACCCGCTACAAAAATCTGATTATTTTTAAAGTCCAAAAATAAATTCCGTTTCCCAGCAATTATTTTTGCGCAGTGTTACTTAGTTTCATGTACAGAATGCTTGGTTGACGGCTTCGTGAAGGGTCTGTTTACACCCGTTAAGCAGTACGATAGACTCGATCGAAACCTAACCTTAATTATAAAATTATATTAATGAATAAATGAAAATTTTTGTCCATGTCTTTCTTTTCGATTCGTTCGAGAAATTAATTATCTATAGATACATAAGTAGGTAGGTATAAGCGAGCCGGACGCTAGCAACTATTACGTAAGCTAGGGCCTATTGTTGTTGTCGGAAACTAGTACTATTATCTATTCTGTTTACCTAAAAATAATGTTCGATTTTGAACTCTATCTCAAAACAAAACTTCAAGAAATTTCCTAGCTATAATGAAGATCCTGCACAATTTTGAGCTTTATTCCTTCGGCATAATGTCGTCGTTGCTCCATCCGTCTTACTCTTTTTCGATCAGGTCACGTGTCCTGACGCGAGTTTAAGATTTTATACCCATTACAGAAAAAGTGCTCAACGCCGCTAAAGAAGTTTTCACTTCAAAAAATCTTGTTCAAACAATTATGTTCTGGCGTCAGTTGCCTAAACTTAATAATATAACTGAAAAGTCTGGTATGGCAAACGTATAATAAATCTAGATCTCTATAGCTATCAAGGCTCTCTTAAATTTTAAATGAAACACGAAAATCGCGTTCCTTTCAGTGATCTAAATACAAATATACTGGCCAGCCGTCATGCCCTCCTTAACTTTAATTTATCACTCCACGTACGGTGACCACGACTTCGGGGTAGGTATTTGATAAATTGTTTCCTGCATTGCTATTCCTTACACAACTTTTGGATGAACATGTAAATGATAAAATTAAAAAAACTGTCAAATACTAAAAAAAAGCACCGCCGTCGCGCCGAGATCACGGAGTAACTAAAGTCACTGCAAATGTGTTTTTATTGGCAGATATTACCGATCTTACATCAGCTTTTGTCTTTAACTTTTTAGCTACGGAAATATTCACTCAAACTAAGGATGAAGCCGTGAACCTGTGACGTACCTAGAAAGAAGGATTATATTTACATCTTTTCAAGTGATCGGCACAATAATATTCTTCTATATTTTGGTAAAAAAATGGTAGACAGCCCTTTAAAACAACTAGTTATATTATTTTTTATATTATTAAGTATAACGTAGTAAAGTATTTTTAAGTAAGTATAAAAATAAAAATCATTGACGAACAAATAAATACCTAACCTAACCACATACGACGCGGTAAAATGGCGCATGATTGGTGCACACAGCTGCAGTCTTTTGTATAAAGAGTAATTCACTTGAAAGTAACGATTTTTTTTTTTTGGTCTATTAAATATCATCTGAAATTTACAAACGACTCCAGTTACTCGTGACTCATGCTCACAGCAGTCGAAACACCCTCACAATGTATAAAGTCACTGATTTAATCTACAGAAATAAATGGTAACAGAGAATTTCATTTTTTAACGGCTCTTGCTCTGACAGAGGAGAGGCTTACAGAGATTTATTTCGCTTGAGCTGTGATGTAACAAGATTGCAACTTATTCGGTTATGTTCTGAAAGTTTGGGAAATCATAAAATGGTAAAAGCTGCATCTGTACTACCGACTGTCGGCTTAATTTGGTACTTTGTTCCAGACTTTTGTGAGTTTTTCTTTGTATGTAGTCATCATAATCATCAGCCTATATTAGTGCACTGCTGGACATAGGCCTCACCTAATAAACGCCATAACGCCCTGTCTTCAGCCCGCATCCTGCAGTCTTTCGCAGGTCGTCATCCCACCTGGCTGTAAGACGTCCTACACTACGTTTGCCTAGTCGCGGTCTCAAGATCACGTTTCCTCATCGATTGTCGGTTCTTCGCAGGACATGGCCGACCACTTGAGTATACTAAATCTTTGGGCTATATCAATAAATTTGGTTCTATGTAGTTTGTCAACAAGCTCTGTCTGTTTCTGTCTGCAGCTACGCAGGCGTTTTTCAAGATAAATGAAAAGTTCCGTGGCGATTGTAGCGTAAGAAACGATTCCAACTCAACTCATGCATGTAGTAATAAGTGAGTTAGGAATCTATCAAAGGAAGGGTAGCAGCTTATTTCTGTGTATTATGGTATGCTTCTACTGCGATTCCCTACCCGCATGTCCAGTGCGAGGATAATGGAATTAACCCGAGGATTAGGATTAGGATTATGGAATTTGTGATAGGAACCAACAAGGTGCGTAGCAGCTGACCAGGTCCGTCCAGCTGTGGACTAGAAAGGCTGCTGATGATGATGATGTAAAGACATGAAAGGTCAAGCTCCTTTAGGTACGAATTACTTGTTTCTATAAAAACTTATCACCTAGGTACTCACTGATGTCTTTAAACAGCTATTTATGCTGATATATTAGTAGGCCTCTTCATCGATATCGAAGACGGCGACCTCGCGATCCTAGTGATTACGATTCCTATCATGAGCCCTTATATGGCTCGCTAGACCGAACTTAGTCATGAATACCCTACTACCCGTTCATACGTGTAGTAGGGTATTCAAAACTAAGTTCTGTTCTAAGTACTTTCATCAGTAGAGATGCCCCATAGAGTTATAGGTGTACGTGTGGAGGTCTTTGGTTTCTCTTAGCGGAAACACGGTGGTCAGCATCTGAGCTGGAAGGATATGTTCAAGCGATGCCTGACCGACTGCAATATTGACCCGGGGTATTGGGAGGAGCTTGCTTCCCAAAGGTCATCTCGGCGATCTACTATCTACACCATCGTTTGGGGAAAATTGCCTCGAGACGCTAGACGCAAAACGCCAGATGCTGATTTATCTTATCATAGACAATTAAATATCAGCTTACCAACTTTTAGTATATCTCATGCAAAGAGGTTTTACCCGCTAACATTACCTACCTATACTTTTTAATTTTGCATGTCAAAGCCACAGACTAATAAAGGGATAATACGTCAAAGCGTATGAATCATGCTTGTCATAATTTGACACACAAAAATTGCCAAAAAAACTTGATATAATGAATATCTTTTATAAATAGAATTTTGCAATGAGAGTATAGAAACCGCCACTTGATAATAATGGGGGATAAACCTGTAATATGGGTCCCATCGTGTATGTCTACTTTGGTAAGAATTTCTATAAGTTATCATGCCCATGGCCATCTAGACACAGACGATCATCAGCTGGTCATGAGATATGGCCGTGTTATGGTGTTTTTTGTTCTGAATTATTGTGTGTATGATCAGTTATCCCAGAGAGGATCCAACGGGGGATAGATGCAGTAAGCATTCTAAACTAGCAATAAGTATAATTTTATTAGCTCCTAACTTAGCTCGTGAATGGTGTAGAAAATTGTATTCTAGAAGAGATTTCAACCAGGACATGAACTATGTGATGTTCAGGACGCGTATGTAGATGAGGAGAGAGAACAAAGAAATGATGGATGGATCATGTGAGAGGCCTTGGGCAAGAAAGGTGAGCTCGGTGATAACGACTGGTAGCGGGAGAGTGAAAACCCCTAGCGAGTTCTTCGGTCGTTGTTTTAACTTGTTAAGATCAATTTACACTTCAATAAGTACAGTAGCGAGTTAAGAAAATGGTCAGTTAAGTTATAAATAGTAAGTAGTAAGTAGCGTCCAAACGGGGTTTAGTCCAGCAGTCATAAGTTGCGGTTCCGAGAAGAAGACTGACTAGTCTACGCGACTGCGATAACGGTTGTTTTACTCGACTTCCTCCGAAACAGTTGTTTTAATCCAGAAAATGGACATTGATTTGCGTGACATGAAAGTTTACGTGCATATATAATAAGAGAAATTGTGTCAATACTTAGTTAATGGTTTAATCGGGTATTTATCGCGTACCTTTTGTTGACCAAAAGTTCTATCCCGTGAACGCCACTATTACAAAAGGATGGTTCGAGAGGCGATTGAGATCAAGAAACACCCGAATTTTAACCGTGAAGATGGTTTTCGTCTCTCTTCCTCGTGGAATCCTGTGATTAATATGTGTGTGCGTCGTAATCCGACTGTACTGCAATCGGATACGGTCAGTGTAGTGTGTCGTAGTGTGAACTTGGACATTCCTGATTCTGAAGACGAATTGAGGGTGTGTGGATTGTTTGATTTTAATTGTCGTGGATACTGCCGTCAATTCTCGGCTGTAACTCCGAGTACATCCAGTCGCCCCGTGACCACGATCGCTGTAACGCGGTAGAAACGTAGGGGATATAAAAACAAAAGGTACGCGATAAATACCCGATTAAACCATTAACTATGTTTACAAATCGCGAAAGTTTAAAAAGTGTCAATACTTGTACAAAATTTAAAAAATGTACAAAATTTTTGTAGAAATGCAAAGGTATTATTAGCAGACCACTTCATTTTTACACTAAAACACGAGTACCTACGCGGCCGCTGTGTGCAAATTTAATGGACTGTACTAAACTCGGCTGTGTACATGACGGCCAGTTAAGTAAGCGGGGTGCGGGAGACGCAAGAGAGGGGCTACTTCGCACTTGCCGGAAAATAAGATCGCTATCTATTCAACTTAATCAACACCTTGCTATTTAACTCGCTTTTGTCGTTCAAACGATATTATCAGCTTAACTCGCCGATGACGCAAGTTAATTCGCTACTGGACTTATAGAAGTGTAAATCGGCCTTAATGGTAAATCTATCAGTTTACGAGCAACAAAGTTTCGTGGAAACTGGCGAGCCCTGCGCTTGGTTTATTCTGCGATTATCCAAAGCATATTCCAGACTTGCAGTAGCGCAGGCTCGTCTAAGAAATAGCTATATTTGACATTAATAGTATATAATTTTCATTATAAAACTCGAGGGAGTAAACTATTGCGATGACTTAGCTAAAATACTTTTTTGCTTTTGTAGCGTGAATTGAAGTCAAACTTTCAAAAATAAATACTAACTTTCGTGGCCTGTTGCGGCAATCACGAGTAGTGGAAGGCGAAAAGGGAAGCCTTTATATAACGGGACATCAACTGCTAAAAAAATAATAAATGTTATTATTTTTTAGCTGTTGATGTGATATTGGTAACATGGTTCCAATTACCCACCCACGTGAAACCAGAAGTCATCACACTATATTAAAAAGTAAGTACGGGTTGATGAGCTCTACCGATTCCCTGGAATACCTACTACTTACTCGTTTTTTATTGATAGATGAATGATAGATATATAGATAATCGTTTATTTGCTTCTGCAACACACAATATAACTATACAGTTATTGTATTAAAGTTTGACTCAAAAAAATATAACCTACAACAGCTGGCAATAGAAAATATGATGATGATGTCCTCCTAGCCGAATAATCGGCCACGTCGGCCAGTCTCAACGGTGACTAGCTAGATGCGCAGGGTATATTATAGTGCACAAGTAAGTGCGCAAACACAGGAGCAATATTTATTCCCTCACACTCGTAATCTGAAGGGACGGAGACAATATATAAGGCAACAACTGGAATAGTGATGATACAACAACAACGCTTGAAAACAAGCAGCACAAAGAAAATTAAGTTTACAAAATACATTTTGTGTGCTGCAGCCCAGCAAAAAAGCATAATTATATAACAACTTAAATTACTCAGCGCCTAGTTTCGCTCGAAGAGCAAGCACTGACTGATTATTCCATGATTAAGGCCCCAAAAATCTTGCAGAGATGTTAAACCTGGTTGTTTCGTTGCAGAACGCACTGCACGTGTAAGAAACCTCTTCTTCTCGATCAATTGTTCGGTGCAAATGATGGAGGACATCGCTGGCTTGAACTCCGACCAGCACTCTTGGCGGAGGGCTAACCTAGGACACGATGTACGTTTGAAAAGGTTTAACAACTCTGCAAGGTTTACGTAGATGGCGGAAGAAACGGCGGGTGTCGCAATGACAACCTGCAAGCAAGGAACAAAAGTCAAATTATTATTATTATAACTGCTAAGTTGCATCTTGTTTATGCAGCTATTTTTGGATAAGGCTCTCTGCCCCTATTGCCATCCTCGTATACAGACTTACTAGCTCCTGCTTCCTCAACCTCACCTCAATAGCCTATATTGGACCACTGCTGGACGCAAGCTCCCCTCTGATAAGCGCCTGATTGGTCTTTGTCTCATGGGGGGTACTTACTGGCGTGGCGCAGTGTCCCAAAGTGGATCTTGGCCTCTGACACTAGAGATCGCCAGCTGTCCCGGTCCCTAGCCGTTTTAGTCCAGTTGACGGTATGAAGTTCAAGCAGATCCTTCTCAACTTCGTCGTTCCAGCGTCGGACCTCGGACAACCAATAGGCCTTCAGCCACTTGGGCGACCCATGTACGCTCTGCTGGCTGCCAGATCCTCCCCCATTCGGAATACATGCCCGAGCCATCGGACTTTGGTTTCTCCTATGATGTTTGGCTCGGACACTCGATCTTCTATTTCGATATTTTTTCGAAGTCTCCAGCTGCCATCTTCCCGCTGGGTGGGTCCAAGAATTTTTCGGTAGATCTGCCTTTCGATCACCAGTAGTTTGTGCTCTTCTTTTAGTGTTAGCGTCCAAGCTTCGCATCCGTACATTAAGGTCGTATAATGGGGGGTAGTGCTCATTATCCCCCCGCTGGACTAGCGAGTTGGGGATCGTTCTGCAGGGGGCGCTGCTGCCCCGGTGGATATCCCTTAGTCGCCTCTTACTACCTGCGGGAACAGCTGGGGTGGTGCAAATTCTAAGCCGGCACAACATAGCAGCTCCTGCTTGCGAATGCAATTATTAATGCAATTATTTTTCTTGTACGCAATTTGTTTTCAATATCCTCAGTAGACATACGGCCATTGCTAAACGTGCCTAACCTGAAGAAGAAGGACACAAATATTTATCCCGAGGTGGGAATCGAACCCGCAACCTCCTTCGTTGCAGGCGAACTTTCATCGGTTTCTCCACAGAGGTCGTCAGTATCTTCTATGTTTAATGTTAGCAATTGTTTCAGTTTACCCGAACGCAAGGAGGCTGCGGCGATCCCGCCTCACTTATGAACGTGTTCAGAACATGGATGCGAGCTCATGAAGATGCCCAAGTCAGTCTTTTCATTAATCTCAAATTTAACCGATTGGATGATAACCGCCTCGGTTTTCTATAGATACCACTCTGGGTAGCAAATACCGCTTAGGCCTGAACAGGCTGATAGTCTTCCTTAGTTGTCATAACCCTCAACATTGAGAATACCGACATACCTATGAGGAGAATAATGTTGAGTTCTTTCATTACTTATTTTATACGGTATTTACTCCCGTCATAATTTTTAGTAGATGAAGCCATCTTCGTCGACTTAAAATTTATGTTTCATTTCTTTTAAGAAATCTTTCAGGGTGAATATCCCGCGATACATACGATTATTAGGTTACTTTATTAATAGAGTGTAAGCGGAAATTTTATATAATATTGGCTACTACTTCCTAGCTTCGGCCCACAATTTGCTTGCACAACATTTGCTTGCAGAGAAGTTGGACTTGTTTCACTGCTCCCTGAACGAGTTGACAAAGGCTTTACTGTTTATTTTATGTTTTTAATGTTGTGTGACTTATTTATGATTGAATTAATAGTTAGGTTCTTATTTTATTTTGGTGTATTTGAATTATTAATTTCGAATTTAATTTAATTAATTAATTACTATTATTGTTATTATTATTATTATTTTTAATTAATTTGTATCGTTTTGTATCGTTTTATGTTATTCTTGGAATTTTAATAAGTTACTTTAAAAATGACTAAATATTGTATGACATGCATGACTCTACCTATTAAGATTGAGAATAATTATGTACCCTATCGCATTAGGTGTGCCTGTAAGGATAGGTGTACTTTTTAATAATAAATAAATAAATAAATAAACAAATTCGCACGCGTTTTTCCGGGATAAAAAGTAGTCGATATGTCAATCTAGGCTTAGAGCTACATGAGCAAAAATTTTGCCCGATCCTTTCAGTAGTTTTGGCGTGAAGAGGTTACAAACATCCTTAAAAAAATTCACAATAGGTTATTTTACTCTATATGAGACAAAATCTAAAAATATATTATTGAGATAGCATAAGCAAAAAGCTGTCGGAAAACGTTAGTTTCAGTTCATAAAATAGCAAACTATATTTTAAAATTCAATTTAAAGGTTTTAGCATTTTTTATCTGTTTCATAAAACCAAAATAGTAGTCGTCATGTTATTACGTCATACGGCTATGTAAACTTAGTGTCAATTACTGGCAACTATAAGCGCACCTATTTTATCATACAAAATATCGCTAAATTTGTTTACACAGCCAACTGACGTCATGACCACGAATATTGCGTCCACTGCGTCCAGCAATTTCGTTAAATTACGCGCGAAATTAGAAAATAAAAAATTTAAATACATTTTTACGGCACTTGACGATTGAATAAAAAAAAATAGAATTTTTAGTGGTTCATTAGCATCATAAATACTAATTGAGACACTTTTCAAAAATGGGTGTAATACCCTATTATATTAATGTGTGATTGACAGGTCATGGTAGCTAGTATCCTGGTGGTGGTCGGGCTCTGGTGGCTCGTGAGGACGGTACTCACGCTGCTGATCAACCTCCTCTGTCCGATGCTGGTCGTTGTGCTGGCCGTGGTGAGTCCTAGTCTACACTGATCTCCTCATAGGCACACCCCGGAAACTCGACCATTTCTCTATCCAAAAGTCGCGTCTCGGCACATACATGCGCAACTGTGTTGTTGTTGTTAGGTAAATTTAATAAAAATTATAATAATGGAGGTAACGTGCAAGGTGTACAAAATAATGCTCAAGTTTGCTGATTTATGGTGAAACAGTACAAGCCTACAGTTTGTTATGTTGCATAGTCCATCCCAAGTTTGCCTGGAAGAGATCGCTCTTAGCGATAAGGCCGCCCTTTATACTTCCTTTTTTGTAAGCATTTTCTTTGTATTATTTCCTGTATTTGTGTGGTATAATAAAGTGTTTTCTATCTATCTATCATGTTTCGCACATGCCTAATAGAACCGAACTTTCTGGTACAAGTATTTCACATAGTTACCTAAAAGGATGTGATAACAACTGTTTAGCATGTAGATTAACATTTTTTATACCACTAAACAGTTTTCAATTTCAATAACATGCAACACATACGCTGTGAACCAATAATTTCACTGAAAAAATTACCCTTCACAAAACTGATTGGTGGCAGAATTAACACGTGCCTGGTTTCTTCCAGATGTGTGTCCCCCAGCTGCGCGGGCCACTGCTGGGCCAGAACTACCCCGCCTTAGCCAACCTGCTCAAAACCATCCTGTCTAAACTGGTGGAGAACATTCCGTAAGCTCCAAAGTCCCTATGGTTCCGTACATACGCTATGGTATCATAGCAGTGAAAATAATGTAATACAAAGTGCAAATCTCCGTGAAATCAAAATAAAACTCGTTTTTTTTTAAGGTATGTTGTTGAGATTATTTGATAATAGGTAACTGAACAGTTCTTTAGGATATAAAGAAAAGGAACTAGAGGCTAATTAACTTACAGCTTCAGTATGAAAATGGTGCGTCAGAGAATGACACATTTTGGCTTTCTCACAGGAAACTACAAAGAGTCAAAAGTTTCAAGGTCCGTTCAAATGTTACCGCACGCACTATCTACTTTCTTTCATTTAAGGCTAAACGAGTCGCTTATCTCTCTATACAAACGTGGAGGTACGTACTACGCTGTTTGATGTTGACCATACAATACACTCGAAACCGTAAAAAAAGTATAAATTAAACAAATACAAGCTTTGAAACTTTCGTATTTCAATACCGATTTTAACCTAAATTTGGGCGAAAAAAAACACATGGAGAAAGAAAACTCTAAAATAAAGCCCGCACCGACATAGTTTAGTTATCCAAAAGTTACAAAAAAAATATTTAGAAAAGATACTCTCAATATTTTTTCTATAATAAATAACCCTTGTGCTAAAAGTCTGTTCCCATTTCTTTACGCGGCCGTTTTAAGAATAAATTTATTTGCCTTTCATCAAGGCTCGAGAATGTCTATTATCTCAGATGAGATGGCATACATTTAAGCTGCGCCCACTGATGAGTTGGACCGGACGACTCCAGCAGCCTTAAGTTGTGCGTCCACTGCATCGGAATCGGAGCTTACGAAGCGACCAGCGCGGCGGCGTCAATATTTAAAATCTGCCGATAGGGTGCATCCAGCTGTTTGGGATTTTGCATCGATAATACAAGTATCTGCCGATGACGTCATCCGCAAAAAAATCCTCGCAGTGACGAGGACTTTGCTGCGGATGACGTCATCGGTAGAAATATCGATATTTGATTTCGGTATCGGCAGATATCCCCATCCAGTAGACGCTGTACCATAGAGATCAGTACAGAGCAAGAAATGCTTACGCTGCGCGCTGCGTACGCTCTGATTCTAACTTTAAACCGGATATTTTGTATTGCCAGCTATTTCATCATGTGAAATAGCTGAATTCGTTTAGCCGACAAACTGATCTATTGAGAACACCCTCAGCTTCTGAAACTCACGCTAGAACAGGTACAAGGGTCGACCGTCGGACAATGATAAATCTTCTCTCACAAATTGTGGTTCTTTTGTTGGATGGCCTCATGAATAGTTCCAAGTGTGAAGAAGGTACGCGGGCTATTCACACAGGGTGTGTGTTTTATTATTTATTGAACTAGAATATTCTACAATCATATTTCTACATATTAGCTTTGCCCCCGTCTTGGCTTACGCGTTAGGTTAGGTTAGCTCATGGAGCACATCACTCATCAGTGATTTGTCACTTATAAATGTCTATAATACTATAGTTGTGCTGATATAATAAATTATGTACCTATCGATAGGTACTCCCGATCTAACAAGAAGTACCTAATTAAAATGTATCAATTTGATTGATTTATTGTTGATCAGTGTAAGTTTTATAAAATACTCCGGGTATATTATTAAATTCCAAATTAATATAAGAATTCCACACTAGTAGGCACGTATTTCTATTGTTTGCTTTAAATAAATTATAAATTCACTATTGAAACTACACTCGCACAACCCGCAAACCACACTAGCGAAAATTATTTACCTCAATAATTTTCGCGATGCTCATAGTTTTGTTTAACATTGACTATCGATATCGATAAAAATAAATGCTTGCCCAACTGGGTGTGATGCTTGATTTTGAGTCGGCCAATCGGAGCGCAGCGGTCACCGCAGTGATTTGGCGGAACAGTGGTCTAAACAAAATAAATAACATTTCCTCTCTATTGGGTATGCGCTTGATGGGTTAGCTGGATTAAAATTAACCTATAAACTCATCAGCACAAATACGTCTACTGCTGAACATGCCAAACCCTCCTTGGGTTTGCTATAACCACCACGCCTGGCGGGTGGCTGATCACTGTGGGTGGTGGCTTAGTCGCCTCTCTAGACATCCACGATAGGAATTTTCTTGCTCGATCAGTAAAGGTATCGCTCCCTGCTAGTTATATAGTACCTACTGAAGATGGCGGGTTGCTCAAGACTAATTTAAAAAAAAATTATAACCTTCTCACCTCAACAGCCTGTATTGGTGCACTGCTGGACGCAGGCCTCCCCCTGATAAGCAACAAACGGCTTTTATATCATGGGGGTAATACCCATAATCCCCACGCTGGGCATGCTGGTTGGGGGTGTTAATTGTTCTGCAGGTGGCACCGCTGCCCGCCCCCGGTGGATATCCCTTAGTCGCCTCTTACGACACCCGCGGGAAGAGTTGAGGTGGTGCAAATTCTAAGACTGCACCACACAGCACCGTTTTTCCGAAGATTGTCTACCGATTGCAAGCAATCTTTACCCCTTTTACCTCCTGTTATAAAATGATATATAGGAAGGTGCTAAACAGTGAACTAATGGCGTCAAATGTCCTATAAAATGTTTGTTATAAAATATAATCCAAGCAATATCTTCTCGTGAGCTCAAGTTTATACCGTCATTATAGTGTGATAAGGTACAAAATGAAGTAGTAAATTTGATCGTAAAATGCGTTGATATAAATGTATTTTTATAAAATTGTGGTCGATCACCACGAACAAAATTACGCTTGAAAATACATAGGTCATTTAACGTTTTATCATTCATCGACATTAATTTCGATGAGTCTTGAATCCCTATTAATTAAAATATGTTTTAATCCATTTCATTTCGTTCCATACATTTTATCTATCTCTCCGTGCAACATTACATACCATACAAACATTCATTAAAAATCAATATTTACTAATATTTTTAGCCCCCCTCACCTCAACATCCTCTGGTCGACTGCTGGACGAGCCCTTCAACTGATAAGTGTCTCATTGGCTTTTTTATGTCATGGGGGGAAACGTTTTTAATCCTCACGCTGGGCATGCGGGTTGGGGATCGCAGTTCGGTGTAGAATTATTCTGCAGGGGCGCTGCTGCCCGACCGGATATCCCTTAGTCGCTTCTTACGACACTCGCGCGAAGAGCTGGGGTGGTGCAAATTCTAAGCCGACGCCACACGGCAACTAACTAACACTGATTTATTCCAAAGAAAAAAGATGGGAGTTTCTGTGTGTTTATAATGCCTCAATCCGTTTGGGAGCATCAATGTCAGCAATGCCGCATTACTGACATTGCTGCTCCCATACGGATTAATAGATTTTGTTTAGTTTGAAAGTTGACATGATTGATAGTTTTTATCTATGTTTTGTACGGAACAACCCGCACATAATGCACCTATACTTAGATATTTAAGTACACACGTAGGCCAGCTTACGTACTTTGTATTAAGCTGTGTGTGCCACAGCGTTAGCATTAAGCAATGATCAGCATTTTATGTACTTTATATCAATAAATTCAGTCTGCATACAACCTCCGTGTCGTTCAGTCAATTTAACTCCCATCTATCTATATATCGACATCAGTATCAAAGTAAAGAGCAGAGCACATGTTCAGCAGCAGTACATGTTTGACGAAAATCGGCATAATTGTTCAAATGCTATGACCGTGAATTTTGAAAAAGAGCTGCTAATCTATGATTTATTTGAACAAAAATATTCTGTAAGTGTAATCGTTAGTTTATTTTAACAAACATCAATATTATGTTGGCAAAATAGACACATGGAAATAATGGATTAAAACAACGTATCAACATGAATTGCATGCCCAGCGTGGGGATTATGGGCACTCCCAAGTGATAAAAGCCAATATGGTGCCTCTCTGGGGGAGGCCTACGTCCAGCAGTGGACCAATATAGGCTGGCTGAGGTTGAGGAAATAGCAGGAATATAATTCATGAAATGATGTGTGAATGAAATGCGTTTATCCATACAGATTTGCTTCACGCCGCGTGACCAGTCAATAATAGGTACCTACCTACATCAAAACAAAATTAATCAAACCAAAATGTTACGAATTCTCTCAAAGGCAAACGAAGCCAACTGAAAATCCAGAGGCAACTGCGACCTTGTTAATTGGACCACCTGAAAAACTGGGCATGGCGACAAAAGTTGTATTGTGCGTGGAGGTACGACGAAATAGAAAATACGACGAAATTGTGGAGCTATTTCTAGGAACCAATTCAGGGCAAGGATTTCAGCATTGCGCAACGAAATGAAGGTGAAATTAACCAATACAGTCTCGAATAATATCATCAATAACGAGAAGTTTCTTAATAATCTTACTACCCGTTATCCTATTACTCGTTTTCCCGTAGGAATGAAGCATTTTCCCGCGGTAAAAAGTAGCCTATGTTCATCAGGAATAATGTGAGAATAATGTGCAATCGAAATTTGTATAAGCGTAGGTTCATAGAAAATGTTTCATTATTTATGGAAAACTACTTTTCTGGTAGTTTTATTACTTGCGGAACGCAGAAAATATTAAAAACCGCTAAAATATTTGAATTTCGCGCGAATCTGTGACCGATTCCGTGTCGATGACTCGGTGCAGAGTATGAATAGCCCTGCTGATGTTTTGGTGGACTCGGTCGCAAGGCCTGTCATTGTTCCATTTCGGATGGCACACAAAGACAGCCAATTACTGGAGCACTTCAATTGATTTAAGATCGGATCAAATGTACCATGCCACTTCTAAGAGTCCGAATAGCCCTGCAGAAATAGATTATCAGAATCAGAATCAATCATTTATTTGCAGAATACAATAATTACAAGATCTTAAAGTTATGTGAAGACAATGTATTCGACCCGCAAGCAGGTGTGCAAATGTTAAAATGTTATTTTAACAATTAATGTTGTCACAGAAGCGTTACATAACCTTCAACACATGTGTGCTGGAGGTTATGTAACGCTTATGTGCTTCGGTATCCTGAACGTACCTCCCCCAAGGGTGTTATGCCGTCATCACCACGCTTGGGAGGTGTATCGGTGATCGCAGTGAAGGTGTTAAAAATACACAGAAGGAAGCAGTTGCCTGCCCATCCTCTGGTAGGTTCCTTTAATCGATTCCAGGACATCCACTGGTTCAATTGGACAGTCGGTTCTTACATCGCTACCGGTTCCACGGTTACATAACCATCAAGACAATTATTTGAAACTCGCTTGGTTGATTTTACGCAATATCTTTTCGATTACGGACGGATGAACTTTTCGGGCGGACCCCGGAATTGTTTTAAGTTAATTTACTTATATTGATATGGATCAGTTGAGCTACCTGTAGATTGTTTGTAACAGTCTGTAGTTAGCTCAATTGTTTCAATTGTAAATACTAGTTCTAATTTTATTTATTTCTGACTAAAGACTAAAGTAACATTTGTTTTGATATTAAATTTGTTAGTAAGTACTAATTTTAGTTAGACTTGACTTTTAAATAGATTTTACCAATAAAATGACTACCTGGACTACCTGGCCGCGAAAAACTCCTTTTCCCCCAACTTCGATCACTACATACAAAATGTTTTTTCATGCGATAATAACGAGAAAGACACAATGGATTACAAAGCCGCGTTGTATATTTCCCTTCTACATTTCCTCATACAAAAAGACAAGTGTCAAACAATAAGCTGAGACACATCCATCCCGCAGTGTCTCTATCGATTTGAAAGAAAACTACCCTCATAAGATCACGTTCGGAGCCGCGCACCGTAAGCCTTTGAAGGGTGCGTTTAAACTGACGCGTAACGGACTAGTGTAGAGGTGACTGAAATGTTTATTTGCCCCACTTTATGAAAAATTAATAAATAACTAATGCTGGACAATCCACAAAGCATCATCTAGTTCCAAACTAAGCAGAGCTTTTGGGTAATAGATGACTGAACTGTACATAATACAATACATTACATAGATACCTAGATATTTTTACTATGCATATAAAATACCCAGAACACGCGGAACAAATATTTTCAACAAAGTACAGGCATTTGTGCCAAGGCGGGAATCAAACCCGCAACCTTCTGCGTCGCAGGCGAACCTTCGCTTGCCATGCCACATAGTCGTCATTATACTAGGTATCATTCGTAACAGGTGTACCACCGCACACGCCGTTCTTTTACTCTGCGTACAGCAGCAACGGTATCGCTAAAGCTAGTCTGGATCGGAATGTGTTAACGCAATCATTGCCATGCCTATTTCACCAAATAGAATTCTACATATGTCCGCAAGTGGGTGGGTCCCCAAATTTTTGTAGTCATGGAAATCCTAAGTGGAAATCACATCACACTAATATTAAAATATTACTATCTTTGGCTACTTTTTATCCCGGAAGCTAGGCCGTAATAGTTATAAATTTCTACCATTTACCCACAGTTGGAATCAGAGGGTCTATTTGACGTTAGTAACAAGACGTGATCGTCTCCTTTTAGTGTGGAATTTGCGTAGTTCTCTGCCCGCACTAGGAGGCGTTGCTGTACCAAATTGTATGAAAAAGGAGACGACACGATCGATCACGTCTAGTAGCTAACGTCAAATGTACTCACCCCTTTTGTCTCCCGAAGTTTGCGCCATTTACAATACTGCGCTAGCTTTATGAATTGAGATTGTATTTAGCTCTCAATTCTATGTATCTTCTTCCATTCCCTGCTCATCTTCAGTGAAAACACCAAATGAATTTGTTTGCTTGTTTTAGGGATACCTAAAAAGCCCTCGAAAGTTGTCCGTCCGTTTATCTCGGCTCTCTTCACTGAAATGAAATAAAATAATATTTATTTGCATAAATATAGGTTATCAATGATGGCTTTAGAATAGAGTGTTACTATATTTGACTTATAGACGTGAAAATGTTTAATAGTTATTAAGATTCATTGTACCTACTTAGAGTAAAATATGAACATAATCGTAAAGTTGTATACTACGTATAATTAAAAGTTTGTTTGTTTGTTTGTTATCATAACATTTAAAAAAAAAATATCGAACACATGCATAAAACCCTCAAAAAATCTTCATTAGAGAGTATTAGATTATATAACAATAAGTGCATTTCTAAAATTAGAACTATTAAAATTAAAATTTCTAATAACCAATCACACTAAAAAAACAGTAATCACTGATTGTGGTATCATTTTTCACGTATCTCTCCACCACAAAAATAAGAACGCACCCTTATCTTCAGATAAGGGATGATTTTTTGAGTCACGTACCTACCATGAAACCTTCAGGAAGACAAATATCCCAGCTGATGAATTAAGAAGGGCATTTATAATAGAACCCGCAGAGGGTAGGGCCTTCCTTGTTTTCAGCCATTTTGTAAATTAACTATACCTACGGTGAGCTTGAGCTTGATGCGCAGTATTGTAAGGAATTCAATCAAAAAAGTAAAACCGACTCAAAATTACTTACGTATACTTACATTAGTTTAAGAACTTAGTTATTAAGTTTAAATAAAAAGCTTTATTATATTTTGCTTTACAATTATTTCGGTGGTTTAAGTTTTTTGTTAAAAAGTTTTATTAATATAACTAGTAAGTATATTAATAGAACAGTTTGTGGTATATTGAGTTTTCCTTAATTTCGATTAGTTGCGTACCTACTGTCTTTAAACACACTCATATTGAAATGCGTAAGTTCGGATGTTTGTTATCTCTTCACGCTTAAATTAGTAAACGGTGTAGGCTGAAATTTTGTTGAGATGTAGTTCTAGACCTTGTGGCGACACAGTTCATGATATAGCGGCGCGAGCGCCTTTTCGCTGATATAAGTTATATCATTTGTTCCGGTAGTCACGACCCAGTCCTCGCCTAATTCACACACATCCTAGCATAGGATTATAGAATATTGATTTGTGTAATAACGTAATAACTTAATTCCGTGTTTCAAAGACCTTATTAATACATAGTTAATGGTTTAATCGGGTATTTATCGCGTACCTTTTGTTTTTATTTCCCCTACGTTTCTACCGCGTTACAGCGATCGTGGTCACGGGGCGACTGGATGTACTCGGAGTTACAGCCGAGAATTGACGGCGGCAGTATCCACGACTACCCTCAATTCGTCTTCAGAATCAGGAATGTCCAAGTTAACACTACGACACACTACACTGACCGTATCCGATTGCAGTACAGTCGGATTACGACGCACACACATATTAATCACAGGATTCCACGAGGAAGAGAGACGAAAACCATCTTCACGGTTAAAATTCGGGTGTTTCTTGATCTCAATCGCCTCTCGAACCATCCTTTTGTAATAGTGGCGTTCACGGGATAGAACTTTTGGGTCATGTAGCTCAATCCAGTGGTTGCTTCCTGAGTCTAGCAGGTGTTCCGCTATCGCCGACTTGTATGTTTGCCTATTTTTGACCGCTGCTATGTGCTCTTTCACCCTTTCGGCAATGGTTCGTTTAGTTTGCCCTATGTATGAGCGGCCACAGCTACAGTCAACCTTGTAGACGCCTGGCATTTGTAGAGGTATGACATCTTTTGGTGTTCGTAGTTGCTGAGAAACTTTTGTGTAAATACCCGATTAAACCATTAACTATGTTTACAAATCGCGAAAGTTTAAAAAGTTTCTTATTAATACAGTTCAGTTAAAGTTTAATCTGTTTCATTTTATCTCTCATAATAAGTTGATATTTTTATCACGGAAAAAGGCGACCAAAGCCGCAAGCAGAAGCTAGTGTTTCCTAATAAGAACATTTAGAGACAGACCAAACTCTTAAATAGCCTTTAAAAGGCTTCAGAACCCTGAAAAGATCAACTTTTGTCATAGAAACAGCTAAAGCCTCCGATAAGTATCCATTGTTTTCAATCTCAGTGAAAATGTAAAATAATATAAACTTTTCACGAAGTTTCGGCAAAGTTTAATCTAGTTTGAAGCGATGGTTTCAAAGCGCGGGAAAGTAGGTTACTTCGGTACTTATAGATGATTATGAAGTTCTCTGGGATTTTATTGAATATTTTAAGGAAATTGTTTCGGACGTTGATCGTAGACCTGACATTGATATAATTTTGAGAAGTTGGTTTATAATATTTGGTAACTTATATGCACATAAAAAAATACCTACTACTTCTAGCCAAGAAATTCAAATTAACAAGCTTTTGGCCGCGGATTCGCACGCGTTGCTTCCGGAATAAAAAGTAGCCTCAGATACATAAACCGTTTCCTTTTTATCTAAATATTTTGTACCAATTGTCTATTGTGACAACTAAACATAAACATTGTACCTAATAAATAATAAATAAAATAAATAATGCTGGACAATTCACACAGCATTATCTAGCCCCAAGCTAAGCAGAGCTTGTGTTATGGATACTAGATAACTGATATACTTAATACAATACACTACATAGATAGATATTTTTTATTATACAAAGAAAACACCCGGGCCAACGGAACAAATTTCTGCAGATCGCACACAAATTTGTTCCGAGGCGGGAATCGAACCCGCACCCGACGGTCCGCCTCCTACGTCGCAGGCGGACCGTCGCCCGCTGCGCCACGGAGGTCGTCAAAATAAAGATCATATTTAGCCTAAAAGCGTAAAAGCTTACTTTTTGTGCAGGTAACATCGCGTCCGGAGCGGCGGACAGAAACTAGTTTATCAGTGTGACTTTGGCATACCCTTTGGTGGCCCAAATACCTCCCTACCTATGTGAAGGTTAAAATAAATTACAAAACATAAAATTACATCTAAACCTCGTAAGGATCTTATTCACACCTACGCATGTGAGAAAGTCTGAATGTAAAACAATGTGTATGCACCTGTATATCTGCCTTTTTAGAATCTGTCCTTTTAAGAATCTGTCCTGTTGAGAATCTATCCTTATAAGAACCTGTCTTGTGAAACAAACCACGTAAATATAATACAATACAATACAATACTCCTTATTGCACACCAAATAAAACAGAAACACAGGACAGGAAAAGACAAATACAAATAACGTTGCACAATGGGCGGCCTTATCGCTATGATCTCTTCCAGGCAACCTTTGGATGGACCGGAAGTGAAAGAACAAGTATAGATGGTGGCGTGTTTTGCAAATAGTGGTAGCTATAAATACAATAAATGTGACAGATACATAAAATAAATATATAATAAATATAGAGGGTGTATGTAAATATACTAATTTGATACTAACAGTTTGAAGTAGAGGCAAGAAAATGTTCATAGACCATATGTTTTAATATAGGGAGAGACTTAGCTTGACGAATTGAAGTATAGTAAAGTGCTATGTTCAAAAATTTCAAAGCACAACGACAGTTATTTATCTTCTTCACAGGCAGTCTAGACGCTGTGATAATAACTCCGTATAAAACAAGCTCATAGGCTGATATTTTTATGGACAGCGAGATAGCAGTTTTTAACGGACTGCAAAAAAGAGGTTCTATTTTCGGCTAAATGCATGTTTTTTTACTTTTATGTATGTTCGTTGGATTTTCCATCAATTATGGACAGATTTTCAAAATTCTTTTGGTATTGTACGTAGGATAATTCCGAGGTGGTTCATAAAAATGTTCGTTCCTGAGGGATAAGTATTTGTCCCGCAAAAATAATTAAAAACAGTTTAAATATTAAGGAATTTGATATCGGTTTTTTAGTTTTTTTAAAGCAAGCGTATTATATTTTATATGCATTATTAGCATGTCATGCGCTTTATTACTGTTCACCAACAAATTTTGTTCAATAAGACATTCCAGACCAGTGCCCAGACTCGGCGGTGCGACCCGTAGCGGAGGGGCACGACACACTGCCATACTTCAGCATGTGCATCGTGGTCACCCAAAGCGTTATTTATACGATAAAGTTGGTTTTGAAAACAAGCACGACATCACATCATCACTATGTTTGGAAACATCCAATTATACCTCCACAAAATTTCTGTCTAGACTTGACCTATAATAAAGTTAGACTTATGATCAAGGAAAAGCTCGCGCGTAGCCATCGGCAGAAGTTAGTAGAATCTAGCGAATACGGGCCCAAAGCACGAGTGTTTGAACGAGCCATTCTCAGTTAACGACGCGGTTAAATTAACTAACGGTATAAAAACAAGCATAAACCTATCTACTTAACCGATTGAGCTGAGTTTGTATCGTAAACAGGCTCTAACTGGCACTGTCCCAGCGACGCAGTCTCTTTCGTAGGTCTGTTGGAGCTTTGTGCCAGCTGATGAAGTATACAACAGAAGTATACGACCAACGAAGTATACAAATAACCTCATAGTAAGATGGAAGAACATATAATAGTAAGATGGAAGAACATAATAAGTAAATAAAGAATGTTGGCCAATCCACACAACTCATCTAGCCTCTTATCTTAGTGCCTCTTAGCTTGGCTAAGCAGAGCTTGTGTTATGGGTACTAGATGACTGATATACTTACTACAATGCGTTAAGACGAACAAAATTTAAAAATTTAAATCCCCCGACAGATTTTCATGAAACATGGCTACGAACACTCGGGATAAAATTATCTATGACACAAAAAAAAACTAAAGGAAAATCAGTTCATCCGTTTGGGAGATACGATACCACAGACAGATACACGAATACACATACAGACACATGAAACTTTTAACACCCCCCTCTTTTTGGGCCGGGGGTTAAAAACACCCTTTTAGGAGCCTCAAACTAATTTGATTTGAGTTTCTCTCTCTGTCAGTATTTACAAAGCAGCGAATCAGCGGTGAAACTAGTATTCTCTCACTGAATAGATAAACTCGTTTTCTCGATAGATCCAAGTGACCACGTTCAAAGCGATTCAGTTACTAGCAGCCGGTAAAAAGTTGCCGAAAAACTAGAAAACCCGCGTTTGGTGTAATTCCATATACCCAGGCATCCCTCAGCTGTTGAGTGGGTTATTCATGTCCCGAATTTACGACAATCACTTGTTTGTGACTGCTTGATTATAATTTCGATTGGGTTGGTATGGGAATTTCCAATTAATTTTTACTTGACTGATTTGGAGCGGTGCATATAGGTATAAGAATCGACTAAACCGGAACAAGCGGGAACGCGTTTTAACTCGGCGGGTTAGGTTTTTCTATATTTTGCTTTCTATATCAACATACTCGTACCTTTATAACAGCTCTCATACGTTTAGTATTAATAAATAAATAAATATAAATAATGCTGGACAATTCACACAGCATTAACTAGCCCCAAGCTAAGCAGAGCTTGTGTTATGGGCACTAAATAACTGATATACTTAATACAATACACAACAATACACATAAATAGATATTTTTTTATTATACATAGAAAAAATCCAGAACACCATAAAAAAAAATCTGCAGATCGTACAAACATTTATCCTGAGACGGGAATCGAACCCGCAACCTCATGAGTCGCAGGTGATCTTTACCCGCTGCGCAACAGAGGTCGTCAATTGTTAGGTAATAGTTACTTTTTAATTTTAGGTATTTAATATAAAAAAATACAAAATAACCTTTGTGAATTTAGGAGATTTGCCATAAAATTATTTTATCTCTTGTATCTTGGTAAGGGAGAGGAGATATTTATGTTTTTCTTATTTAATTACAAATTCACTTACAGAGTAACTTTATCTAAATGCAATGAAGCGCCTTTCAGCATTCTAAATAGAGTAATCGTAAAACTGAAGGTATTGGTGTATAAATTAATACCTACTTCGTTTTTTTCTGTCGTATGTCGAAGTAAGAACTTAGTTTTTTTAAACAAGTTCCAAGTAAGTGAGTGTAAGTGTAGAGGTAAATAACTTAACGTGGTGGATGGCCACCACGGCCCTGTGATAGCTGCCTGCATGGCCTGCCTCGATGGGGTAGCTTCCCCTTTTGAAAATTATTCCCCCCCTTTCTGACCATGTAAACGAAGATCGACTTTGAAAACTGCACCTGGACTTTACCCACTGCTGGGTAAATCCAGCAATGGGTAAAATCCAGCTGCAGAATATAAAATTTATTTACACAAAAAGCCATATTTAATATCAGTTTATCAGTAGATTGTTAGCAACAGTCTGCAGTTAGCTCAATTTTTTCAATTGCCACTAGTTCTAATCGGTTTTTATTATTTAATAGTAATTTTCTTAACAAAAATATAAAGAAAATTACGAACTAGCTTGACTCAAACTCTCACATAAACGATACTTGATATTGACTCAGACTTTTTAACGTATGTACGTTAATTAATAACTAATCAAAACAAACAGAACGTTGAGAGATGACCAAAGTATTTTCCGAGAATTCTCGGGAATGAAAGATCACATATTTTTATTTGTGGTTTCTCTTTGATGGCCACTGCGATGTGATCGGCTTAGAGGTTATATTTATCATCGGATTTAGATGGATTTTCCTTTTCAGGGTTCAGTATTGAAGGGCGAGAACGGGGCTCCGTCCCGCAGGGTTCGATCTTTTATCTCAACTATAAATAGTTAGTTGAGAATTTCACGGGTTACTGTTTATGATTGAACTAGTGGGTGATCGAGTCTCTTCTGTGATTCTGTTACTTTGTCATGTCTAATAGATACTGTGTCCGTTTGTAAAAGATGGCTTAAGGTGAGTATAGACTAGAGCATTTACTTGTAACGGAACATCGAGCGAATACCTATTTTACTCCAAGAGCCAAGCTCAAAAAATTCGAATGTTTGCGATATATGTTTTGCATTAAGGCTTGGTAGGCCAGCAGAGGCCGCATTTTTGTGATTTTTAAAATCATCCGAGACTTAGAAAATAGTGTTTACAATTCTGAAAAAAAGATATATATTACTTAAGGATCTAGTCTAGTCAAAGTCGCATTCAGTTACAAGATCTAATGAACTTTACTCGATAGAGAAAAATCCCAAAGTTACCCTTTTCCTAACGTTTTTTCAATAACATGACTAGCGAACTACTGATATCACACTTTTTTTGTACTCAACTAAGGACACTTAATATTTCGAAACAAATTCGCAGAATTTGACTTAATAAAATGATTTTCTTAATCACCATGTTTAAATAACTTCAAAAAACACGAGCGCGGCGGCTTAGCAGGAGCGCGTTTTCCCTTACGCCTACTGCTGCAGGAATACCTTAGCCTATGGCCTTAAAACAATGTCAATTTCATTCGAAACCGCTCAATACTGTCAAGGCATCTTGAATGACGTCACTTCTTTCGAAATATTACTGTTTGTATAGGGAGATTTAGTGAAAACCCCCGTGCGGAACTTTTGGTGGAAGAAAAAGATCATGTAGGCAAAAGATCCGCACGTTGCCGGTGTCTCTGTGTCTTTTTGGTCCACCACAACAACGATGTTTAGAAAGAAATGACGTCACACTTTCTGATTGGCGTTCACGGTCACGTGAATGCCTATTTTTTCGAATTTATTTTCTTAAAATAGTAACAATCTGTAAATTTTTTGATCAATTATTTTGTGTTTGTTTAACTACGCATCATAATTATTAAGAAACTACGAATAAACTCTAATCCATCCAATTTATTCTTAGTGGACAAGCCGATTGCAACGGTAAAATTGGACCTTACTCATTTCCGCTGCCGGCAACAATCGTTGTCACGGAATTCCTCAATCGCACAATGAAACTTCACGTTCAGAAATATCTAGGTTCGCTACTACTAGGCATATCTTAGTAGCCTACGTTCCCTAGGTTTTTCCCTGTGGTTATACCTACACAATCATCATAATAGAAATAATATCTATCTACGTAGGTATACAAAAATTTCGTGTCACGGTGCTTGTAGTCACACGACTCCGAAACGGCTCGACAGATTCTTATGAATTTTTAATGTTTATTTGGTAGGTATGCGAATAGGTCCTAAAGTATATTTCATACCCCTTTATTATCATTTATTTTTCTTTAAATCTGCGCACACAGGTGCTCGAAATGTATTATTATTTTAAATTTCAAGTTGATAGCTGCAGTATTTGCTGAGTTATTAAGGAGGGAAAAAAGAACAGACAAAGCGAGACCATAAGGGTTTCGAAACCGATCTTCGATCTTCGAAACCCTAAAAACCACGCAAGCGAAGTCGTGGGGCGCAGCAAGTATTAATATGAAAAACGAAATTCCCAGTTGATTACGTAAATATAATATAAAATTGTATACCTATCTTCTGTCAGCTTTTCTTTCTATAAATAAATAAGCTCTTGCGTATACACCCGTACTCGAAGCCTTTGACTCTATAATTGACTTTAAGCTCTTTCAAAAGGATTTTATGGGCTGCGGTAGTTGTCCCTGGGGTCACCTGTCTTTCCAAACAGGCAGCTCTAGGTATTAGTTACTGATTCACCTTGTAAATTCGCAGAATCTTTTTAGGGTTGAACAGGTTTGTTTATGTATATTTTAGAAAATTCCTTTTGTGGGAATTGCAAACTTTGAAGAAATTCAATAAAGACTTTTCCACGGGTGACTGAGATCGACTTTGATTAGTGCCTACTTATTTTAAAAATAAGCGATGTTAAAATCTTATTCGCAGCAGGTTAAGATTTAATAATCATGTGTCGTTATTTTGACACTATGCTATTAGTTGTGAGATATTAATATCTCATATTTCAAATTAGTTTATTAAAACCAGACTTAATATCACCGAGTTATGCCAATACCTAGAATCGTGTCTAGGGCAACTACTTGGTCCGCTCCGTTTAAATACAAGGTTAATACTAAAATCAACATTATGTCTATGTCTATCTATAAATGATTTAAAGTTCCTTTTAGCAAAGAATCATAACAAATGGCGTACCATGTGCGCAAAAGTTCTAATGACCTAGCAAAATTTGTACAACAAAAAAAAAAAGTAAACCTAACCTAACCTTAAGTTTTAACTATAACTCGTTCAAAAATAGAACATTCCATACGCTGCAGCTAAAATTTATGGATTCACGTAAGTCTAGATAATGGCATAAAAACACGAGAAACAAACACAAATTCTCCGTTTTTAGATATGTATCAAACATAACAAAGAGTCTTGAAGTTGAATTTGAATTTTACTTTCATGAGGTCAGGATTTTACGGGCAATGTCAGAGTCAGGGTTAGTAAATCCAAGGCTGAAATGTAGGCAAGAGAACCTTGTCTGGGGAAAGCTAAAAAGGTATATAGAGTCGGTATCGGCGAATATTCCCTTTGTGAAATATTTTCTGACTAGAAAACATGTAATATTTAATTCGACAAGGAGAAACCCTTTGTCAGCAGAGTATGTTTACTAGATCGTAGCTACGTTTTATTCAACGATCAAGTGGCGCGGTTCTGCAGGGTTTTTGGCAATAGATAGACTGAAACTACGTGAACTGCAGAATCTGTCCATCATCACTGACACGTTTGGAAGACGCCAGGTCTTAATTCTCATATTTGGTATTGGTAGTAGGTACCCTTGCAATAATGAGTTGCCGGCAGTTCGTACAGTTGCCCCTTAAAAAATTATTTTGAGTTTCCATACATTAATACAGACTCATCGAAGACATCGTAATACCAGATAAATTTCGCGAAGGATTCCTGTTGTATGACAGTATGGATGAAGAAAGACTTTTGATAATTATGCTTAGAAAAAGCTAGTGAGCGAAAGGCGCATACTGCAGACTATTTTGTTGATATCAAGTTTCAACATTGCTGCCGGAGGTTCTTTCAACTATATACCATACATGGTGACATTTTTTATCATGTACTAGTTTCTTTCGTATGGAAAACACTTTTTACTTTGACTGTTCAGGTAGCCAGTGTACAAAGCGCCCCAAAAATTTCGAGATTTGCATAACAAAAAAAGACCCCTATAATCGTTCTTTAGAGAGGCATTATTTGAAACCAATATTAATAAAAATTACTCTGCGCCGAATTGTGAACCGTGACTGTCGGAGTGAGAGATTAGTCGTTAGTAATTCATTTTGTTCCAGACAAACGTGTTTTTGCATTTTGTATCAGGTGATTTACATAAAAATAAGAATGAAGACAGACGGCTTCTTCACAAACGTGCTCATAATAATAGGGAGAATCTGCAGTTCACGTAGAGTCAGTGAATTACCAATAACTCTTTATTGTTAAAATATTCTTTGGAATCCGAAAATTTTGCAGAGATTTTATAAAATCAATGAAACGCAGCAGAAAGAAGAAAAATGCAACAGGGGTATGGTAGTTACTATGATTATAGATGCGACGCTTCTCCATTACCAAGCCACGGGCAGTTGCTTAATACTCATACTACTCATACTCATATATTTATTCGCCGTAGGAGCACAGGGCACACTTGGTTATGTCAACATTTTACATTTTGATAATAATAACTAATAAGATAAAATAAATACAGTAACACATTACAAAAAAGTAGTATTCATGGGTATCTGCTGTAAATGGGCATTGTCAATAATCAAATTAAACAAAATAATTCTAAGATTAATTACTAGAGCTGCTGTAAAAGGGCATTGTCAAAAAAGATTCTATATAACTTATTGATAGTGATAACTCTTAATGATAGTGTTGATAAAGTTATGCGATTCAGTGGATATCGCTGAGTCGACAAACTTCATCGTCTAGCCCTCAACACTCGAGCAGTCTAGTGGTGACCCTGATTCATATTCCGATGAGGGAATTCATTCTCCATGATTTATACGAGCATTTATCATCTCAAAAAACATCTTGAATTCTAGAACGGTTACGCTAGTGTTGAAAAGGTCTGGCTATCAGAGCCAGATTTTTTCGGATTCGTTTAAAATATGAACGCAAAGAATGCAAAAAAAAGTTGATTTATGAATCGCTTTATTGTTTTATCTGAATTTTAAAAGCTATGCCTCTGTTCCATTCAACATAAATCTAGAAAAAGTCAGACAAAAGCAATAATTAGAGAAAAATGTTTCACTATGTATAAATTTTTGAGAAGTATATTTAAATATTCTAAACTCGGGGCTTCGATCTGACAGGTCCTTTTTCAAATTTCATTATTTCCAAGGTCTTCTGACCACTGGCGTCCAATAAATTGTCATGCACAAAAACCGTTAGATACAAATACCTAGATTATTTTTCTAACGTTTTGATTAAACGCATTCAATGGCAATTTTTAACCCCCGATGCAAAAAGAGAGGGGTGTTATAATTTTAACGTGTCTTTCTGTGTATCTGTTAATATGTGTGTGTATCTATCTGTGGTATCGTAGTTCCCAAACGGATGAACCGATTTTCGTTTAGTTTTTTTTTGTGTCATAGATAATTTTATCCTGAGTTTTCTAAGTCATGTTTCGAGAAATTCTGTCGAAAGGTTTTTAAATTTTAATTTTTTTTTCTTGTTCTATTGTTTATCATCAAAATGGTTATCTACGAAGCTAGCCCTCCTGAATTAAGCTCGGTTTTATATAGTTCTATTAAAGTTATCTTCTATTTAAGTGGACTGTGAATCCATACGAATAGAATGTTAACCCGCGAGCAAAACACGGATCCCTAAATTGTGAGGGGTAATTTTCGTCGCCTTTGTGAAACCCTCACATGGAGATATCAGGAGCCTTATCAAGATCGACCTCGATCGAGCAACGCGATCTCAAGCGGAGGCTGATTCCGAGATAGCTGTACAAGGTGCCCTTGGATATTTTCAAACTTACGCGATCTGAACACATTATTATTGAAATTAAGAAATATCCTAATTTTAATCGTGATGACGGTTTCAGACTCTCTGCCTCTTGGAATCCAGTTATAGGCAAGTGTACTCGTCGTAGACCGGTTTCTCAGTGCGTCACTGATACTGGTAGTGTTGTATGTCGTCCGAGTGGGCAGATGGACATATCCAGTGTCGAAAACCAAGTGAGGGTAGTTTCCAGTAATGCTGCCCCCGCTTTGCAGAGGCGGTAACTCCAGTACTCCAGTCATCCCGTGACCACGACAGGGTGTAAACCTGTTGAAACGTCTAGGTAAATAAACGCGATAAATACCCTTTTAATAATACTTATAATAAGGTGGCCTTGGCCTCGTCAATATATACGGTATATTCAAAACATACCATATGTTTTGAATATACCGTATATATTGACGACCTCCGTGGCGCAGCGGGCCAAGGTCTGCCTGCGACGCAGGAGGTTGCGAGTTCGATCCCCGCCTCGGAACAAATTTGTGTACGATCTGCAGAAATTTGTTCCGTTGGTCTGGGTGTTTTCTATGTTTAATAAAAATATCTATCTATGTAATGTTTTGTATTAAGTATATCAGTTATCTAGTACCCATAACACAAGCTCTGCTTAGCTTGGGGCTAGATAATGCTGTGTGAATTGTCCAGCATTATTTATTTATTATTTATTATTATATTGACGACCTCCGTGGCGCAGCGGGCCAAGGTCTGCCTGCGACGCAGGAGGTTGCGGGTTCGATCCCCGCATCGGAACAAATTTGTGTACGATCTGCAGAAATTTGTTCCGTTGGTCTGGGTGTTTTCTATGTATAATAAAAATATCTATCTATGGAATGTATTGTATTAAGTATATCAGTTATCTAGTACCCATAACACACGCTCTGCTTAGCTTGGGGCTAGATAATGCTGTGTTAATTGTCCAGCATTATTTATTTATATATTTATTTATAATAAGAGTTAAAAAGCTTTAGTTCCTCTTTCAAAGTTTTCGAGCTAAGGACAAAAAATTATACTAGAACTGAACCCGGTCGGTGCTGTTATAGAACCCACTTGTAAAACTTTATACTTTTTTCTTTTCTTAAGATCAAAGGGTTAGGAGTTCTTATATCTTTTTATAAAAAAGTGGATGCTGCAGTTGTTTCTAGCTAGGTCATGTTATGAGTGACCATGAGGTAAAAGCCAATAAGGCGCTTATCAGTGGGAGGCCTGCGTCCAGTAGTAGACCAATAGAGGCTGTTGAGGTGAGGTGAGTTAAATCAAATCAAATCAAAAACTCTTTATTTCCATAAATACAATAAATGTACACTTAGAAAAGTTCAAATTATAAAACTAAGAGGCGAGGTGAAGTTGTGTTTTGTTTTGTGTTTTAATCTTGTATATATTTATATAATTATAAATAATGCTGGACAATCCAAACAGCATCATCTAGCCCAACACAAAGCAAAGTTGGTGTATATGTAAAATATTAAGCCACAATCTTCAACCAAACAGGTGTCACAAACACCACAGCAAACTCAATTGAAATGTATAATCGAATTCACCTCGAAGCTAATCGAAGTTGTAGTCTAACTTTGTTTAACTTAACATTGCTATCCTGCCTGTTTGTTAAAACACGTTGATATCATAAATACCGGGTCACCCTATACAAGCTCGGCTTGAATACTAAATATAGTCATTAGTAGACGCGCAAAGCATCCCAATGCTGATCCCCGGGGGAAAAGGCCTCGAATATTGCATTGATTTTGTATTTACTTGATACTTCTCTAAGACATGGAAACATTACATTATCTATTGTTTATTTTTAAATACAAATGGATGTAATCATTTGATTATAAGCTACACGCATACCGCATTTATGACCTGAACAAAACAAGGGAACCAAAGGAATTTAATTTTGAAATTGGTTTACATAAACCCTACTAATATTATTAAGGTAGGGAAAGATATGTGTTTGAGACAAGGCAACACCAACTTTACTCAACGTATTGGGCTATGATTTGGCAGACGTTTAAGAGAATCTGAAAATAGAAATGCGTATAAAGCCGCGGATAGAAGCTAGTCTATACTATGAAACTTTCACATTTGTCCGCGACAAGTGCCCGCTTCCACTAAAAAAGGGTACCTAATGAGCGGAAACTGAGCTGATGATCTGAGCGGACCGGGGTAAAAATAGTTGTACACTTCCACTAAGAAAGAGGTTCAGATTTTGCCTTCCACTGCCAGAGGGCTTTGCGGAGCGAGTGAGGTGGGAAATGAGCGAGTTGTTTGCCTTCCATTGCCAGCGGCGCGGGGCGATGAGCGAGGAGGCGCAGAAATATCTCAGTGCCAGATGATCCACAGAGGAAGCAAGTCGCGTGGTAAATTTTGCGATAACGATGTCTGACGATTCCAGTGAAAAGGATTACGTAAATACTATAAATAAATGCTTGCTACTCTAGATAGATAGATAGATAGAAAACACTGTATTATACCACACAAATACAGGAAACAATACAAAGAAAATGCTTAGAAAAAAGGAAGTATAAAGGCGGCGCTAAGAGCGATCTCTTCCAGGCAACCTTGGGATGAACTGGAAATGAAAGAACAAAATAGACGGTGGCACTGAATAAATATATAGATAGATACCTACTTAAAGAAAAGGAAACAAATACTTACACTACATACCTACCATAATACCTACAAAGATTAATAATAAACATACATAAACATAAAATAAGGTTGTCTAACTCTTTACATGGATTTATAATGCTGATGAAGCAGTTTTTTGAAAATAGGGAGTGATTTTTCTCTACCATTATAACGAAAAAAAGAAGCCTAAAAAAAAACCAAGATTTTGAATAAGCGACCAGATTAGAAAGACCTATCAAGGGTGAATTGATGTGGATGTTCTACGATTTACAAGACGAATATTTATAAAATTATTTTCGAGTTAGATAGAAAACAGAGCTGAGTCCGTTCAAAACTCGCGTGCGACGGCATGACGCAGCGGACCCATTTTAACTCGCTCAATCTGTTCCGCTTACTCACTCGCAGTGGAAGTATTTTTATGAAATTTTGCGTTGCGAGTTGAACTGAGTCCGTACGGAGTCCGTTTGAAATCCGCTCAACTCTGCGACCACTTTTGTAACTTTTTGTACCCTTTTGATCCGCTCGTGGAAGCACTTCTATGAAAAAAGCCGCTGCCAGTTAAACGGAGTCCGTACGGAGCCCGCTCCGCTCGCAATGGAAGGCGGACATAAAGGTGGATACTACCGGCGTAACGGAGCGTAATGTAACATAAGATTTCGAGACAGCGCTGACCTGAAAAAAAAAACCCAATGTAAATTGATTTGAAGTCAGTGCAGCGGTGGAAAGTCAGCGCTGACTTGTGCATTCGCACACGAATATTTTGAGGTCAGTCGGCGCTCCCAGCAACCCGCGTTCTACCGCGCCAGAAATCGTGGTAAAAGCCCCGTGTCAAATAGTCAAATCAGTGCTTGTTTAGTCACTGTCGCTGCGTTGTAGGGTGTGGTCATTGATGTAGGACACCATCCGCTTTCTTTTTATTAATTTTTATTTCCCACTGACTTCACACACGTGTGCTCACCGTAAAGAACTATGCTACGATATCGACTATTTTATATTGCTACGACTACTGACTCCATGTAAACAGTTGAAGTCAGTGTCGGCGCCGGCACAGGCGCCGCTACTTACTTGTGTACTGACTTTGTGTAAATCAGCCTTTATATAAGCGAGAGTTCGTCCTGTCAGTACAGGATAAGAAGGCGCTCGCAATGAGAAGGGTTTTATCATACTCGCTACGAATACTACATTGTGCCCTGTAATACCGGTTAGTACTACGAAAATGGCTACTAGAAAAATCGTTTTACTCGATTAACGAGTTCTACAAACTGCCAATATGTTAATAATAATATTTAATTTTAAAACAAAATTTTAAATGTATATTTAAATCAATAATAATTAGCTATAATAACAATACTAATTTTCTTTAGCCTGTATTTACTTAAATTAAATACTAGCTTTTATTGTACTTTAGTACCAAATCGACTTATAACTTGGTGTTATTAATAAATATATTGTATTGTATTGTATTGTATTGTACCTTACGAATTCTGAGAATTTATTTGATTTAAATTCGATTATTTCGGGTCTTTGAGTGTTTGTGCTAATAAAGGTAATTTACTTACGTCCCTAACCTATTTGAAAAGTCTTCCAACGCTCCAAGTTTAGGTCAGAGACCCCAGCAAAATATATAAATTTCAGTTATTTATAGAATTCCTTGTCCTTATTAAAACTTAGGTTATTTGGATTCAAATTTCAAGACATCCAGCAAAATTATTATAATTTAGTCCCCAAAAGATAACATAAGTTGAAATTATTCTATTCATAAATATTTCTACTTCTGTTGTTGTTATTTGAGACTTAGAACAGTTAATAAATAAAATAAATAATTAAATAATGCTGGACAGTTCACACAGCATTATCTAGCAGAGCTTGTGTTATGGGTACTAGATAACTGATATACTTAATAGAATACGCTACATAGATATATATTTTTTAATTATACATAGAAAAAATCCAGAACACACTGAACAAATATCTGCAGATCGTACAAACATTTGTCTCGAGGCGGGAATTGAACCCACAACCTCCTGCATCGCAGGCGGACATTTGCCCGCTGCGCCACAGAGTCTAGTGTACAGAGGTCTAGCGATACTAGTGTTGTGCTGATATAATAAATTATAGACCTATCGATAGGTACACCCGATCTAACAAGAAGTACCTCATTAAAATGTATCGATTTGATTGATTTATTGTTGATCAGTGTAAGTTTTATAAAATACTCCGGGTATATAATTAAATTCCAATCTAATTAAAGAATTCCACACTAGTAGGCACGTACTTGACCACACACGCGAAAATTATTTACCTCAATAATTTTCGCGATGCTCATAGTTTTGTTTAACATTGACTATCGATATCGATAAAAATAAATGCTTGCCCAACTGGATGTGATGATTGATTTTGAGTCGGCCAATCAGAGCGCAGCGGTCGCTGCAGTGATTTGGCGGAATTGTTGTCTAAACAAAATAAATGACATTTCCTCTCTATTGGGTATGTGCTCGATGTTATGGCATAACATCAAAAGGAGGGCCTCACAAAAAGGCATGTTCGGAATCGCACACAGTTGTGCTGGTAAATATGGATTACCTACTTATTTAGATTAGCGTTTGTAGTGACACAGTTTAGCATATAGTACGCGGCGCAAACGCGTTTCAATTATTCGACATTTTTATAAGCCGATCGCCGGCAGTCACTCCATAAACCTCTGCCATTTTTAGGGTTTTGATGATCGAAGATCGGTTTCAAAACCCTTATGGTCTCGCTTTGTCTGTCCTTTTTTCCCTCCTTAATAACTCAAAAACTACTGCAGCTATCAACTTGAAATTTAAAATTATAATACATTTCGTGCGCCTGTACAGATTTAGAGAAAAATAAATGAAAATAAATGAAAAATGAAAATGAATATTTTCCATACAAATTGTGATGCCGAAATTTTAAAAGATACCTACAGAGTCATATGGGGTATCAAATGAAAGGTATCATTTTGTACATTTCAAAATATTTTTTGAAATTTTTGTAGGTTTCATACTTTTTAAAATATTTCGAAAAAAGTCAAAAAAATACCCATTCCCCCCCCCCCCTATCTCCGAAGATTGCAGAGCGATCCATGTAAAATGTATGGAGCGTTTATAGATATGGATCTATATTTTACAGGAAAAATATAGAGAAGTTTGAAAAAAGAACACTTTTTGAAAAATGGTCAAAAAGGGGGGGAATAATTTTCAAAAGGGGAGGCTACCTCACTGAGTGGGGTATCAAATGAAAGGTATCGGTTTGCACGTTACAAAACAGTTTTTCAAATTTCTGTATGTTTCATACTTTTTGAAATATTTTGAAAAAAGTCGAAAAAATACCCATTCCCCCCCCCCCTATCTCCGAAGTTTGCAGAGCGATCCATTTAAAATGTATCAAGCGTTTGTAGATATGGATCTATATTTTACAGGAAAAATATAAAGAAGTCTGTAAAAATAACACTTTTTGAAAAATGGTCAAAAAGGAATAATTTTCAAAAGGGGGGCTACCCCACCGAGTGGGGTATCAAATAAAAGGTATTGGTTTGGACATTTCAAACCAGTTTTTTTAAATTTCTGTAGCTTTCATACTTTTTGAATTATTTCGAAAAAAGTCGAAAAATTTACCATTACCCACCTTAACCGAACCACCCATTTAACCGAAGCATGCAGAGAGATCCATCTGAAATGTAGGTTGGTACCTACTATTCTAAGGTATTCGTTAAATTGCGAAGTCTCTAACCGGTACTTTTGGTACATATTTGTTGACAAACGTTCAAAACCCTCGGCGCGCGAGTTACACTCGCACTTGACGGATCTTGTTTTTTATTCGGCGAGGAAATTCATTTACGAATAAACTGGTCTTGGGGTGACCAGAATTATGTGGGACTCGACGTCCTGAAAAGAACGTAATACCCACTAAAACCTCTCCGGTGCTCTCTCGCCATTTTCGCCGAACCACGGGAACATTTCAAACCTCCGCGGCCCGACTGGCGTACCCTCTTCCTCCTATACATTGCCGGCGAGCCCACCGATCCACACACTCGCCGACCCCATTCTTCCATCAATAAACCTCTGCCTAGTACAGACATATCCCAATTTAAGGATTATAGATTAACGTAATTGTATTTCATGTACTTGTGTTAACAGTGTAATTAATAGACTCAGTATAGTGAGCAAACTCTTTTATTTAAACCAACCCACAATAGCTAAAGACTAGACATTTATAGTAAATACAAAATGTTAATTATTTTCGGAATACACATAAAGCTAGTATTTTGAAAAATAACGTTTGCCCTAAACAACTAGATCGAAAACATACTTTTTCAAATAAATTTTACAGTATCCTTGGTCCTTTCCTATATAATAGATTAAATGTGTAAGCCGATATTTATTCCTTAAATTATAATAGTTGTAAGAAAAAACTTAAGGATACACTGCAATGTATGTCATATGATGACACAGAAAATTTATTGACTGTTTCAAAGTAGGCCAAAAATTTGCAAACACCTTTATTATTTAAACTAGTTTAGTGTAAGTAGGTAGCATAAGTAATTATTTTAAAGTATGCACCATCGCCTTGTATAATTGTAAGTTATATGTTTCTATTTGATTACTTAATTTATTTGTTGTTAGCACTCATTTTGCCTGAAAAACAGGTTTTTACCTAGTTCAGGCACACGCATTATTTAATACCATTAGAATTTAAGACGAAACTCTTTGTTATCTTTCTTGTCCTAAGTTATTTTTGAATAAATTATTTATTTATTTATATTATTTATTTATTTACTTTACGACACCCATTCACTTTAACAGCGTCCTTTTTCTAAAAACTGTCCAAACAAAAACCTCAATGTACGTTGTATTTGTTGGATACGGAGGTAATGTCGGCTAATAATCTTAAAAGCCTTCTTTCAAAATGTTTTCTCGACCGTGCGTCGGTTCACGCCTCATAATCCGTGGGGCTACTCAGAAACTGCACCAAGTATTATTATTTATACCGGCCAATTTTAAACAAAAACGCTTCGAATCATTCTTTTTCATGTTTTACGTCCACGTAATATTTTCGGCTACGGCGTAGGCAATGCTACAAAGCTACGGCGTAGGCAATGCTACAAAGCTACGGCGTAGGCAATGCTACGAAACTACGGCGTAGGCAATGCTACGAAACTACGGCGTAGGCAATGCTACGAAGCTACGGCTTATGCAATGCTTTATTATAGAGCTGAGCCGTAGAAAAATTGCATTAACTTAGTTGCAATCATTAATCAGTTTATGTTTTTTTCAAATGAATACACATGCATGACTCTTACCAGTTTATATGGTATTTGTCATATAATCCATTTTATTCATTCATAAAGTTCACCCCCCTGCTGAAATAGAATTGCAGATTTTTACTGTTTTTAAAACTTATTCTATCTTCCTACCTTAGAATGATTATTATTGGTGTCATGTTTTTAGTTGACTAACCACATTTTAATTTGTAATTATATTGCATGCTCTTGTTATCTAATTGTAATTTTTTTTGTTACTACCCATCAAACAATTATTAGATAAGCCTATGTGTTACTCTCGAACTTAAGCTATCGACATACCAAATTTTACCCGAATCGGTTACTACGTATCTCCGTAACTTCTTAGTTACGGAGATATGTGGTAACAAAAATTCACACAAACTTTCGCATTTATATACAATATTAGTAGGATTTGTATTGCTTCAACCCGACGATATCACTGCTTCTTTGACATGCTAACTCAATGGCTCATCCGTCATATGCAAGCCTCATCCGGGTTTTCAATACGTCCGAAGACATAAAAGTACCGAAACAAAATACTTTGAATTGTCCATGAGCTTATACGTTAGCCCTAAGTAATTATTAATGATATTTGTTTTTTTATAACTTTACCAACGACTTTTTCCACTATCGAAAAACCACAGTTTTCTAAAAGAACCCAGCCACAGTTTATCTTAATTAATTTAACTTTATTAGGAATATGTTTCTTGGAAATATGGCCTTCACATCGCGGACAACGGAGGTTTGATAGTAAGAAGTTTCTGAGTAAACCTCTGTGGGTAGAGTTTTTCATAGCACCTATTTCAGAGCTCCGTGTGACCTATAAAGGGCATGCTGGAGCTAGCCTTCGTCTGAATGCATAATTATTATTTAATGAATCAAGGTTTTATAAACCCTACAGAACTAAATAGTAGTTGCAAAAAAAATCTGGATTAGATGTAATGGGCAACATTTCGTTCTTTTAAACTCGAAGTTTTTAAAAGTCATTATCAGGTTTATTGTATTTTGTGGTCTCCATTATTATTTTCATTCCTGACTTTTAAGCGTGTTTGTAAGTCCAAGATAATGTCAGTTGTGTCGACTATGACACGTACCTAGTTATACAGTGAATAAAACTGAACCGTCACGTTTGAGTCAGTTACGCAAACGCTCAAATACGCAAACGCAACTCAGATTTAAGATTAATTTATTTCTAATTTTTGCGAGTCCCCTGCATCGGAATCGGTGAGTATGCATTGTACGACGCGTCGAATGTCGGTATTTACAACGCAGTGTGCGTCTACTGCTTCCGGATTTTGTATCGGCAATATAGGTATTTTCAAAGCGCTCGAATTTGCCGATGACGTCATCCGAGGACATCGTTGTGGATGACGTCATGGTTCAAACTCCAAAATTTTGGAGCTTGAATTTGAACGCGTAACTTTAGGCGCGAAGTGTATTTTGACAGTTTTCAATAAAATGTCTCAAGAACTCGTTTATTAAATAAAACGAACGATAGTGAACAAGTTTAATAAATAAAACATATATTCTAATTTAAAATATATTAAAAACTTATACTTTCATCGTACGGTCATGTAATTCATTTTTACCAACTCAGTCCTAAATTGCCCACTGCTGGGCACAAGCCTCCATTATTCGCTTTACAAATACCGCGATTAAAGAAGTTTTGATAAATCGTTCGAACCTTGCCACTTAAGGGTCCGGCGACGGTTGAATTTCTCATACAAACGTAGTACCAAAATGATTTGTAATTTGACAATATTTTCATCATGGTTTGCTTTTATTTGTATTAGAATAGTATTTATTTAGGTTCCTGCCACAAGATTTTTTCAAAATACTTATCTGAACAAATACTAAGAAAACATTCATTCATTCATGTAAAAATGCGATTCGGTTTAATTTCATTTCAGAAAGGTACTTAGAAAAAAAATTGTGGCAGGAACCTAGATAAATACTATTTTAATACAAATAATAGCAGACCATGGTGAATACATGCTCAAATTACAAATAATTTTGATATTACGTTTGTATAGGAAATTCATCCGTCGCCGGACCCTTAATGGTTAAACTTAATGGTAAGGTGTCAGTATTCACGAGTTGCGGTTGTTACGCGGTTTATTAGAATAAGTTAGAATTAGCGGCAGTAGGTTGGCTGAAACCGGCTTGGTGAGCAGGAGTTGAAAAACAATTATTTAAATGTTTTAAATGAAAATCTGTCAAATGTGACTTGAATCATACATAAACGTAGTAAAGAACTATGTTTTCTTTTTGCGAAAATTTCATAAGATCAGAATAGCTAGAAACCTATAGATTAATTTAAAAAAGCTGATAAATCCAAGCCTCCAGTAGGTAAACGAACAGAAAAAAGGGTCACGCCAGCTTTTAAAAATTTCTATAAACCCTCGAATACGTGACGTATATTTGACTGATATCATTAAAAACTGATCAAATCTGAATCCGTTTGTGTATTCAGGCTTTAGTCTGATACTTCCTCTGGAAATACTCAATTACGACATCTCTTAGGTAGATAGGTTTTACATAATTATTATTAGAACACAAAATTAAATGAAACTTGAACCCAACACATACAAACAGAAACACAAACTTTGACAAACTGACTGTTTTTAGAGTTTTTGTAACGAGGCTTATAAAGCTTATAAGCGACTTATTTCTGCATAAACTCCACTGTAGAAACTACTTGCAACTTAAAAACAGCCCAACAGACCATAAATACCATCATCCAAATGCAAAAAGTTTAAGTAAATGAAACAAAATCAGATTTTCATAAGAAAATATCTTCACATTGTCATAAAAACATAAACATTTCTTTCACAATAAGGCGACATTGCACTTCGGGAATGCTCAGTTCATTCCACCAGGCTATAGCTGTGCGAACTGACTACAATGGAATATGAACTTTATTGCTGTTGTACTTGAGACTAATTTAGCGTTATGTGGGCTTTCTCAATTTCCTCAATTCGTTTTACTCGATGTACTTCGTCATTCTCTCGAAATGTTAGTTTGTCTGCCATCAGAGTTTCATACAGTTGCTTAGAAAAATCATATTAACGCATTCAGTGCCAGGGTCCAGCGAATCGGCACACAGGACCTTACTACATCGTCAACGTCTCAGCCGAACGGAGGCGACCACTGCTGGACATAGGTCATCCCTAAAGATCTCCACAGTGACCGGTTCTGCACTGCCCGCTGCGGTAGCTCGTTTGACCAGTAGTTTCTTATCTATCTATAACTTATTGATTTTTTATACATCACGGTTTACTATGTTATTGATATTTCGTTCGTGGCATATAATTATTATAATAAATCCACCTCAACCTCAACAGCCTGTATTGATCCACTGCTGGACGCAGGTCTCCCCCCTGATAAGCGCCTATTGGCTATTGATCTCGTGGGGGGGTAATGCCCATAATCCCCACGCTGGGCATGCGGCTTGGGGATTGCAGTTTCGTGGTAGAATTTTTCGCTGCTGCTGCTTACGACACCCGCGGGAAGAGTTGTAGTAGTGCAAATTCTAAGCCGGCACCACATAGCTGCACCCACATAGCATTTATAATAACTATTCACGGATATTTATTGCGTGAAAAGTTAATATAATTGATCTATTATAATGTGTTCTGATCGTGTTCTTGGACAATTTTGCACAGTTTTTATAACAGCTGTGCAAAATTGTCAAAGAACATTAGGCTATCTGTCTGATTTTCCTGCAATGGTTTGGTCCAGCCTAACTCTGCTTAAAATCTTAGAGCACAAGCTCTAATAGATTTAAATTTAAAATGAACAAAAAATATTGCGTAACATAATTCTAAAACGGAATTATTAAACAGCTGTACTACCTAATTTTAACTTCGTTTGACACAACGGAAGAAAGAACCCGATAATAGCAGTTCTCATCGCGAAAGTATCAAGATATGTCAAACACAGGGTTGTTTCTTTGATATGGGTCAGAAGTCCCAAGCGGTAAAAGATATCAAAAATGCTGGAAGGACTCATGTCACCCGTGTTGTGTTGATAATACTTTGAACAATTTGCAACGACGTGAAAGAATCATCGAGAAGATAGTGTCAGCAATGACTTTATTTTCTTTAATTATTTTACATCAGTTTTGGCAGTCGAAAATAACAATCACACTAATATTATAAATGCGAAAGTTTGGATGGATGGATGGATGGAAGGATGTTTGTTACCTCTTCACGCCAAAACTACTGGATCGATCGGGCTGAAATTTTGTATACAGGTAATTCTAATTCTGGAATCAAACATAGCTACTTTTTATCCCATAAATCAGTTCCCATCGGATAGAAATCACCTTTAAACGTTTCCATAGAAAAAACGCGTGCGAAGCCGCGGGCATTAACTAGTTAAGAATATTTTCGTCTAAGAATTAAGATACTAACTTATATAACCTGGTTGGAGACAGCTGAAAGTGAGGGAATGGGAAGGCTTGCCCAGCAGTGCGATCCAAGGACTAACAATAATAATATTATTTCTTAACGAAAACAACATTGTTATCATAAACCCCGAAAGGACTATCGTGAGATAGTGAAATGTGAAAGCCCACACTATTTCTCAATCCGTGGCCACACAAAAGGGGAACGTTTTCCTCATCTCCGAGTGTTTTTTGTCATGTAATGAAATATACATGTAGTTACGGTTAAGTATTACAGCAAAACAAGCGGATTTCAACCTTCTGTCTATTACCGTAAAGTAAAGAAAACTCGTGTTTTTGTCGTACTTGAATAGTTGGGATGGGAACACCATCTCGGGCAGTTCGAGCGAATTGTAGGTAAATTGGTGTTTGAAAATGCCACTAAGTCAAAAATCAAATCGTTTCAGTAATATGAAACGAGTTTTCTGACGTTTCACTCGTACCTCCGAGCACCTAATAGGATTATGAATACTCACTCAAACTTTGGCCAAGTCTGAGCAGACATGTAAGACGCGCTTATCCGATTGCTTTTAGGGTTCTATACCCGAAGGGTGAATAGGGAATCCTATTACTAAGCCTCCGCACACAGAGTGTGTATTTCTCTTGACGCTGCTCTATCAAAAAATTAGAAAAATAAAACAAATATTAAAATTAGAGGCTCCCATTAAATAAAAAAAAAAAAAACATTTTTTTGGCTATATTTGCTTTGCGTTAGTCGAGACTGTATCCCAGCCTACAGCCTAACCGTAAAAGGCAGACAATTGAAATCTTGACAGGGTGTGGGTTAGTATTACTGCTATAACAACAACAATAAAAAAATTAGGGGCCGACGTCCATACCACGTTCAGTACCGATCGCCGAAGCTAAGCAACGTTGAGCGCAGTCAGTAGTTGGAAGGATGACCTGTTTATTTTGTAATTTTGCGAAATAGTTACGTACAATTGTACTAAACCCTCCATGTGCATGTTGACTCACACTTGGCCGATTTATTTAATCAAAAGTGAACGTCTATTATAATGCACCTTATCGGAAAAGGGGACAGTGGGTTGTACGTTTTTGCACTTCAGAACATTTTGAATCGAATGAAAACTTTTCTCGACCGTTGGGTTTTATTTGACAAAGTAGGCACTGTGTACATTTTAATACAGCCGATTCTACCTACTTACACGTAATCATAAAAGTCATGAAATAGTAATCATGTGTTCCTTTCCATTTCTCTTCTGGCGATGATAAAATTTTCTTCATCTACATTCAAGGTAGTGTCCGTTCTATACATATCTACTTGCCAACGTATTCCTTGAAAGTAGATGAATCCAGCGTGTCGTTGAGAGGTAGAAAAACCGTATGAAAAAGGTTGTTACATTCTTTGATCAAATAAAGGGATAGGAGACTGCATTATTAAGGGATGTTTGCGTAAGTTTATTGTAAAATTTGTTTGTTTGTCGTGTAACGTTTGATTGTTTGTGTAAGCTAAAGTTTTGTGTTTTTTAGAATTGTGGAAGCGAGTCAGACTTTCAGTTAATAAGCTCCGTAATTGTTTAAACCATTGTTATTTTTAATTTATTCGTACCGTGGTAGTTAGGGCATGGAAACCGGTATTCGGTATTACCGAAAAACCGGTAATACCGGGTTACTTAAGGCATTTCCGAATACCAAATAATAAAACGAATACAATCAAACGATACACGACAAACAAACAAATTTATTCGTACCATGGTATATAAAAATTTACCACGCTATCTGTGGTTTTATATAAGACTACAAAGACAAATCGTTGTTGGTGATATTAGGATCGTTGTTGGTACTTAAAAACGTAACGTTAACCACATATTATGTGGTTAACGTTAAGGTTGTTGACTAATTCAATCGTTTGTATCCAATCCATCCTTTTGGTGGGTATTATGCATCACTAAAACTAGTCGTCTACTTTGTTTTGTCTTTCGTATAACATCAAATGTCGTCTAAGTTATACTCAGTTTTTGTTTGTATATAGTTGCAAAAAATTATTTTATTTTACTCATAAAATATTTATTATGTATGTACTTCCCTGCGCACCTTCGCTGGCACTTTAAAAGGCTTTAGACCCTTTTAGGGAATTGTGTCAAAATATCACGGCAATTAGCCAATGTCGTCGTCGGCTCGAATTCACGGAATTTGTTATGACTTTCCTAATTGGAAGAAACAACTTCCACTTATTCGTTTTGTTACTAAAATTGAAGTTCAAATTTGAGGAATTTTTAAGGTTAAGTGTTTGTAAAGAACCACTGTTGAACATCAAGTCATTGACTTGTCATAGAAGAGGGTAGGTATTGGTTACATATCTGTCAGTACTCACGCTCTCATGACTCCAAAATGCTCTCCCCAAAGCTAATAACTAAGACTTACGCAAGCAATAAAGTCGTAATTCCAAAACGAACATAAATCCATAACCTTAACAAACATAAACTTAACAAGCTAATAAGCAGGTCGTAACTTCCCCTAACGACGTGCAAACTTATGCTCTGTAACAGGAAAAATGTAAATATTTGCTAAAATTTCGTGTTTTCATAAAATTGAATCATCTATCCATTTGACGAACATGAATGTAGAGTCGAGCGTTGAAAAATATTTAACAAATTTGGGTTTGGAAAGTGTCCGTGACGTGAAAATTTCAGTAAATCTGATTTTCCTTATTTGCAATTTTCGGATTTTAATGATAAGTGGTATGGTTAGGTATTGTTTTAAAAGTATCAAAGAATAATAATAGTCATAAATAATAAAATCCTAATTAAGTACAAAGTTTTACGAGTTAATATTTTATGCTTAGGAATAAGTAAGTAGGTGCTTAAACATTAGTATTTCCACTTGTTTAGTGGTTAGAATAGCTTGTAAAATTGCGCATTTAATAAACTTAGCGAACTAGCCATATCTTGACAAGAATATTGTAAAAAACCACTAAGAAATATTGAAGTACCTATCTCGATTTTGTCTAAGAGGTACAGCTTTCTTACGAAGCTAACTAGCGGCAAACCTTTATACGTAACGTCCATAAAATATGATACAGTATAAATTATCACGGCTAACACCACGCCTAAACATTAGTGATATAGCGCAGATAGAAGTAATACAATTATAAAGCCACTTAGAAATCTGATGCCAGATGATGTCTTCGACGAATAAATGTAGTAACTTTGAGTCATCAAAAGTAGGTAGAAATTGCATATTTTTAAGAATGTTTGTACTCATTAAATATAAGTAATAATTAAGTACCTATATATAACTTTGTTATTATTTGTATTTTTTTATTATTATATTGATATTAAGCTTAAACAACTTTTCTAAATTTTGTATGAAATCTCCGTTAGGTACGTTATGAAAATAGCGGTAAGTCAAGATTGAAAAACAAAAATCGGAAGCCAAATGGCGTTATCTCTCCAGAATCATTGAAACAACATGCATATTTTAAACATAGACATAAAAATTTAAATACAACTCAAAAAAAAATTATTATTCAAGCGACGGAAGATAAATTTTCACTTATTCGCCCAGTTTTCGAAACTCACTTCGATGGGCTTACCGCTTTTTGGCTAACGAGGGCAGTATACATTATATATCTGCAAAGCACAAGGTATTTTAAAAGCCAAGACTGTAGAAGAATAGTTGACATTCCGGCATTCCCAGTCCTACACGACCCGACACCAGGCCGTCTTTCACATGTCAAGTGGAGATAAGATTAATTACAGCAGGTAGCTTTGAAGTTTGAAATTGATTAATTTACTGGAGTCAAAGAGAATCTACAATGTCTTGTCTGACACAAGGAATGCATTGGATGGAACTAGGTTATATTTTATGAGTACAATTACACTTTACACTTAGGTATTAAAGCGGAATGTAAGTTACTTCTTCACGAAAAAAACAGAATGGTTCTGGCTGAAGTTTGACATAGATGTTGATCTACACCTGGAATAACATAGATTACTTTTATCCCATATATGAGTTCTCATGGTCTCCTTCTCTCCTTTCTAGCCTTCAGCGACCAGTATACTGGTGTAGGCAACCTTCTAACTCTTTCATTTCCTACTTTGGGCAGTTAATGTCCAGTTGCCGCCGGCTATCTTATTGATATAGTCCTTCCATCTCATTTCTGGTTATGGTATAGAGACTTTCCCATCGTGTATAAATAAATAGATTGAAGTGTTCAAATTGAAAAACAGCACTTTAGTTTCTAGAAGTTATTGAAATTGTTTAACCTTACCTAAACCTATTCGATGTTTCTAAACATCTTGTGCGGTTAATAGAAATACCTTAGATCAATGTTTTTCTAACTACTGTGACCACGTAGAGGCTTTTGACGGCAGGCCCGTGGTTGCGGAACCGTTAAAACAGTATTCCACAAAAAAAACTGGTGACCTACTTTGTCCTCGACATTTAACTTGCTGAAATATTTCCTAAGACGTCTGACTGTAGCTTAGTAGAGGTACAGGGTGTCCCAAAAGAGAGGTTATATAATAATAATAAATAATACTAGACAATACACACAGCATCATCTACTCCCAAGCTAAGCAGAGCTTGTGTTGTGGGTACTAGATGACTGATTTCTTAATCTTTACTGAGTGAACACCACAAATTTGAGGAATGCGGAGGGTTTGACTATCGGTAGCCTGGCTCATAGGAATTCGGTCAACGCGTGGTTTTCTCAGGTGCGGACCACGCATTGTGCGTGAAATTCTCGTACACTTTCACTTGCCCACCTCCAGCAGGGGTATTTTAATTCACCGATTCGTTTCCGAATCGAATCCGACGGATTTTTAAAACGCTATTTTGTTTTCGCCTCGGGTTGATGATCGAAAATAATGGCCATGTCAATGAGGAGGAGCTCTTTATTTTCTTTTATTTGAAGCTCTTTATTTAGCCGTCGGATCCGAATTGGAAACGAATCGGTGAATTAAAATAACCCTGCTGATCCTTGTAGTAGCAGCGGCGCACCCCTGAGGGTCGCACCGCCGAGGCTGGTCAGTGAATGCGTTAAAAATCGAATGTTACAAAAACGGTCAATCGGCGACTTTTTGCGTTCAAACAAACAAACATTATTTTGAGACACCCTGTATAATATCTCTGGCAAGTATTATTTTCAGTATAGCGTCGGCATCACCCACGAGACTCATTATAAGCGGCTTATTGGTATGCTTTGGTAAGTATTTCTGTATGGTGTGGCTTTGCGAAAAGCCATGACTTTGTATTGCTGGAAAGTCTTGTAAGAATTAAATTACATTTCGTTACGAAAAAAAACAATAAAGTTTTTGTTTTTTTATAGTGCGTAAGCCTCACACTCTGGCTAATTTCTATGCAATCAATTAATATCACAAAATTTTTTGACTTTGCCGGGACTTGAACCCCCATCCTTCCGTAAGTACCGGAATGTGCACATTCCGGTACTGACCGAAGGATGCGGGTCAAAAATTTATCCGTCAAAAATTTTTGCGATATTATTTGATTTCTTAAAAAAACAATGTTTCTTTACATTTATAGTACCTAAAGTTATTCCGAATTATCCAATAATCTTGAACCAGCGTTTAAGACCAAATTTCAAGTTATAAATGTTTTTTAACAAAATAACGAATGATGTAAATATTAAAATCTATAAAGGGGCATGTTGTCGGTTAAAATGCCCGAAGGTTCAAAAGAACATCCTCTATCTCTGATATTCCATTAAACAAATACCTAGTACAAAGTAAAACGTGTCCAGCTCTCTCAGGATAAATAGCACAGGTATTTTTCAAGCGATCCTTTTGATCGTTGACAACTAAATCAAAGAAAGTAATAAACCCTCGCAAAATGTAGAAAACCTCCAAAAGACAATCCACTTTACCTCTCGACAATAAAGGTGATATTTGCACAATGGTAACAGTAAAGGTATACCGAGCGAAGACGATCGTCCGGAAATTAATAACGGTATTAATTTACCGGTATTAATACTTGTTACGGCATTTGGGCGGAAAGAAACGTTAAATGTTAGTTGCTAAGGCTGGATTAGAAATAATCCAAGTATAGCTTGATACTTGGTAGTATTAGCATCACTACATAACGTTTATTCTTATACTGTCAAGTCAAGTATATTATAATATTTCCATGCAAAATAGTCTGATAAAAGGTACTTGTAGCTATTCAAAATGTCACTCACTGATGGAGACAGAGGGACACTCGGCAAGAAGTTGAAGAGAATTGGAGGGAAGGATATTTTGATTTATTGAAAAGGAGAATTTATAATAATATGTAAAACACGGCAAAAACGGTAAAAGACAATGTTCTACGGTAAACAGATTATCATTAAAGTAATATATTACTTGAGAGTGGCGTTTGAACTGATTTGCTAACAGTAGTGATATTTGTTACGGTTTGGATCAAACTGTGAGTTAGATTAATATGAAGTAGTAGGTAGGTACTTGTATTATTATGATTAAAGTATTAATGTATTTTTATTGTGTATAATTTAAGATAGGTGCTTTAATCACAAAGAAAATTATAATCATAGAAATAGATTAGAACTCGTATTTACAATTGAGACAATTGCAGACTGTTGCAAACAATCTACAGGTAGCTCAACTGATCCTTATCAATACCAGTCGGAAGCGTCCTCAAGATCCTGGCTGTACTGATAATAATAATATAATAATCACACTATCACATTTCACACTAATATTATAAATGGGAAAGTTTGAACGGATGCAAAGCTGGATGGGTGTTTGTTACATCTTCACGCCCAAACTACTGAACGGATCGGGCTGAAATTTTGCATACACGTTTTCACACTAATCCCGGAATCTATTACTTTTTATCTCATAAATCAGTTCCCATGGGAACTGATTTCCCTTGGGAACTGATTTCACTGTTAAACGTGATCACCTTTAAACGTTTATAGAAACAACGCGTGCGAAGCCGCGGGCATAAACTAGTAATTTATAATTTAAGTAATAGTAAGTAATACGCCATCCCAAAGTTTTCTGGAAGAGATCGCTCAGAGCGATAAGCCCACCCATAGTGAAACTGTGTTTTCTCTTTTCCTGTATTTTCGTCTTTTATTGAGGTGTATTAAAGTGTAACAGATCTACCAAACAATGATAACTCTATTCTGTTTTTTCCGGCCAACTACAACCTGGGTCTCTTCAAGTCAATAGTATACAGATGTCTTCTAAACCTTCGTGACCTTTGTGACCCTGTTTTCTATACATCTTCACTTACCATGTGGCGAAATTGTAGTCAAATGAAGGTCATTCACGGTGAAAAAAAATGTTTATTCCTCTGTCAGAATGTTTTAGGTTTTAGACCACTTCTACCACTATCAAACAGCCAAAATTCTGATTTATAAATTACTAGCTGCGCCCGCGTCTTCGCCCGCGTGGAAAACATACTATAAATCTATTGCACACCCCCTACTTTTTTTTTTTTTTTTATTCTTTATTAAGGGCATTGTCGCACATGCGATTATGACGCCCTGGTGAGTTAAACAAAGAAAAACAAAATTAAATCTTATAACCTATAACAAATTAACTTATTTCCCTAACATAACCAGTTCTACTTTTACAAAAATAAAAAATACGTGATTCATTATTTACTTTATAGTTAATACCAAGTTTTTAATGAATCGAACCAAGGAATAATAATTTTCCATGAAACTTTCCCACCCTTTTTAACCCTTTTTGAAAATTAGATTCTTCTAGAACGTTATTCTAGAACCTAATCTATCGACATACCAAATTTCATCTAATATATTAAGTAGTTACGATGGTAACGAACATTCACACAAACTTTCACATTTATTATTATTAGGATTTGTGTGATTTTTAATGAACTACACGCACCACCATAAAATGAAATTTATCAAACCCCTTTACACAATTTTTACTTTAACAACCAGCAATATAAATTCGTCCTGACTAATGGTATACGGTCCACGATATCGGGCCTATTAGAGGTTTTCGGGGTAACACAATTTCCCTCAGCAATTTCCCAATCTCCTCAAGTCATCTCGCGGAAGGTGCGGCCGACTTCTTTGCATAATCGAAGGGGAATACATCAAATGCGAAGAGAGATGTCTACCTAGATATAGGTAAAGTTGTAGTAGTTAAACGTGGAGTTGGGTCAAATCAATGGGCTGGATGGCTGGGCGATTCAATACTCAATACTCAATATATTTATTGTTGTCAGCACATTGGTTAGTAAGTAATTAATTATAAGTATGTATCACAATGTGAACCCTGTTGGGCTTAACAACAAGTGGAAGGTAGACCGAGGATGTTTTTGATAAAAAATATGTAGGTAGGTACTAAGGTGAGTAGTACCTACCTACTTGTCTAGTCTTATTAAATTTATAAAATCTGTAAGTAAATAAAATAGTTTAGGACTAAGACAACACGTATTTTAGCAAAAATGTAGATATGTAGGTAGGTACGCAAATTTAGTTCGAATAAATTAGATTGTTGTTTAATTTATTGAAATAAAATTTTGTAATTTTTATTATGTCAGTTTTTCTATTATCAAATCAAATCAAATCAAATCAAATATTTTATTTCGGACAACTTAAATCCATAATTTGTTAGTAAAGGTAGGACTTATTATTAGGGTTAGTTAAAACTAATATCTACTTAAAAATTAATACATAATCAAATCAATTTAAATACAATTATATCACTCTCCCCATGAAGCATTTCCACAGGGGTGAGGTGATTCTACCAGCTATAGTTTTTAGGATGGTGTTGGAGCTGTCACGTACCCTGCGCATCAGGGATGCCGTTTTTTTACGGAGAATGGCAGCAAAGCCATCAATCTGGTATTCCGCAAACATCCCCGATGCACTGCAAAATCGAGGCAGTCCCAACATCATCCTAAATATATTATTAAACTGTACACGTAGGGTCTCCAGCGGCCGTTTGGTGTAGTTGATCCATAGGTTCCCGGTGTAGAAACTCTGACAGTAGGCTTTAAAAAGCGTTATTTTGACTTCTTCTGAACACCGGGAGAACCTACGAATCAACATGTTACCCCTCACCGCTAGAGCCCTACGTTCTCTTTCAATGTCAACATTGTCCTTAATAATAATAATAATAATAATAATAAGGTCGTCGGTGATACAATGTCCCAAATATTTAAAGGATTTGACTTTGTTAATGATAATTCCGTTTAAGGTTATCTCCGGGAAGTCTTTGAGATTATTTCCGGCGGCCTTAAAGGTGGAGTTTGGCAAGTGGATATTTTCTGGGAAGTTCATCGAGTGTTTTGTACAAATAAGGTTATTTTCGAACAATCTTACATAGGTAGTTCTAATATGTAAATAGATGGCAAGGTTAAAATTTTAATTTTTTTTTAAAAAGGTTTGCAGCTTTCCGTTCTTATTTTTGCTAGGATATGCACACATTTTTTCTGCATCAGCTTGGGTCAGGCATGTGGGGGCTTTTCCAGGGGCACCTTCCAAACCAGATGGATCCAATGATATAGAGTGAAAAGTAACTACCTATTATACTTATTCCTCAATAAGGTAAACCTATGTAGACAAAGGTTGGCAGTGAACTAGCTTGGGCTAATGATGATACCGAAAATAAAAATGTTCAATCATATCCCTTAAATTTGCCTTTGAAAATCATTGGAGAAAACAGCATTTCCAAAATATGCTACCAAGACTGAGTGTACTTACTACCTACGCATTTTTCTCACGTTTGCCAAAAAAATATTCTTCAAATTAGAAATTTCAGACTTTCCCCGTGCGTTGTTCTAAATTCTAATATGTTTGGCCTGGTGCAATCACATCACACTATCATTATTATAAATACGAAAGTTTAGATGGATGGGATGGATGTTTGTTACCTTTTCACGCCAAATCTACTGAACAGATCGGTCTGAAATTTTGCAAACTAGTAATCCTAATCCTGGAATCAAACAAGCTACTTTTTATTCCATAAATCAGTTCCCATGGGATACAAATCACCTTTCAACGTTTCCATAGAAACAACGCGTGCGAAACCTCGGGCATAAACTAGTAATACAATAAACCTCATAAAATTAAAATGACATAAATTCGTAAAGGTTCATACTTTCATACCACAGGCCCTAATATGTTTATCTACTCTATCCTCTTGCCTTTTAGCATAAGGTTCGACCCACAAATCATCCCCGCAATATGCCTGAAGTATTACGATCCGATTTGGAGCAAATGGGTCCCCGAGGTTTATCGCTTTTATAAAGTGCAGCTTGTTTCTGGCTAAGCAAATGGGTCGAGGTATTTTTCTTTCTAAAAGGGTGGTTCATGCACAATGGATATTAAGGTATCCATCGGTCTTGAACTTTTTCCTTTTTACTAATATAGTATATCTATTCTAAACGATGTATGGGTTCAGTGAAAAGGCGACCATAGTTTATCAATAGATAGCTGAAAGAAACTATTAACACTGGTACCTATATTCATCACATAGCGTGTGTTTTTTAACTTTGCAAAAATTATAAAAAAAAAATTATATTACAAAATAATACAAATTGGTCAAAACCTTACAGAATCATGATGAGTGCGTGAGCTATAGTTTGACCGAAACCGCTGTACCGCTCCTAAAGAAAGTGCGGCGAGGTGGGGGGCGAGGAAAAAAGAGCAAGAGTACACATGAGATCGATATTGTCTGGCTGATGGTCTGTTGTGTTGTCTGGCAGACTGATGGATCGGAGCAACCGGTACTTCCCCTCCGTCTCGCCGCGCGCATACCTCAGGCGCGGTACAGCGGTATCGGTCAAACTATAATAAAAATAAGGATGAAAAAAATTAAACACATTTTTAAAATCATTCATTCAGTTTATTATGATAATCAACGTCGTATTTTTCTTCCGAAGTATTAGAATCTTACATATTACAACAATAGGTAATACCACAGTAATACCTAGCATAACTTTATAGCAATACCATAGTTTTACTGATATTGCAAATCAACCTTACAAGCAAAGAGTAGGCAAAGTTTTTACAATTTTTACTATATACAAAAATTATTTACACAATTTATAAGTTAAGGTAGGCTTAACCCTAAAATGTTATGTTAAAATGCTGATTTTATTTTAAAGTTGTAAAAATGTGAGAAAACATGAAATTTTACTACTTATTTATAACCATGGAATGTATTTAGTTTATTTTATAGAAGTCAGATATTGTTTACAGTATTTTATTACATAAAAACAAGAAAGATTCCCAAACTTTATACAAAAATATTTACAGAGATTTTTATCACTAAATGTCTTTCGGTTTTTAATTACATTCATATAATCTCTAACACTAATTAATAATAGCTTTGGATACCTGAACAGAAAAAAGTTAAAATACAAGAACTTAAGCTATTTTTAAATATTGCACTAGATTGAGTATTATGTTATAAACCTGCGTTCATAGAAGTAGCTCTTTTATTGCATTATTTCTTTTCTCGAATGCTCATAATTTGACAGCAAACGAAATTTAATATTTACAAACATCCATGAATTCCAAGTCAAACCTTATTGCTAAAAGTAACAATTCTAAAACAGATCTACAATACGACCCTAAAACATTATTTGGCAGTTTTATTGGTTTTTGAACACGAAATATTAATAACTAGGAATTTCATAACACAAAAGCGCAGGAATATCTGGTGTAAAACTGGAGGCGCGCGCTGCGCCGCGTGCCGGTGGGTACCACAGGCTAAAAATGGAAGCTGGAAAATGTAGGTGCACTATTTTAATCTCTGTCACTCAAACTATTGTATTTCTGACAATTACACTGCAATATTTAACTATGGTTAAACGTTTTTGGAGTTATTAAGTTTGCGCAATACCTTGTTTGATCTACTATTATTTCTGACCAATAAAAACGTTAGATACATTGCAAATATCCCACTATAGTCGTTTCAAAATTTTACTGAGAATACTTTTATTGGCAGTCAAACCGAAAACATGGCAATCAAGGGTTAAAAGTCGATTTTGTATCGTGCAGGATTGTCATGCTAGAAACTAACAAGAACTTTATTTCAAACAGCCAGTAAGCGAATCTCAACAATGTTCTGCATGGAAGTACCATGCTAATCAGTTGGCAACAAAAAACCCTAACCAACTTGTCCGCAATACAAAAATGGAATATAGTATGAGAGCACGCTGCTCGTTCTTAAATCTTACTGGGTACCATAAAATAACATAACTATAAAATGCTTAACCCTACATTTCTACAAAAAAAATATTTTATCCCCGACTTAGTCTGGTTGGAGCAAATTTTTAAAGCAATCTTTTAAAGGAACGAGTAGATTAGTACATATTTAAAATTGTGTCATTTTTCTAGCAAAATCTTGCATGCATACCCATTGCCAATGAGTTTTGTTTTGTTTTGTTTTGATGTCACGCCTTGATCACTTTTAATTTCATGGGCTCTTAAGGAAGTCATTTATTTTCTGCAAGACACGATGATGCAGCGTTACTTGCCATTAGCTTTAAGACTGCAAACTACGATAACAAGCAAAACTTTTCCAAGAAACGAACATTCCAAAGCTTCCGTCCACTGCGGTTTTGTTTCAAGGACTCCCTAAATGAGAGTTACTGCTGAAATACTTACCGAAAACTTATGCGAATTAACGAAGGAAATTAAACAACCTAATAAAGTAGAATAACATAAAGTGTTTATGGTAACCAAAGAGAAGTCTAATAAAGCTCGTACAAAAGTTACAAGTTATCTACAAACAGCAACAATAATAAACTTTGTACACTCAACAAACGAAACAATTCAACACCACTGATATGCATCAAACTAATCTAAGAATCACAGTAAGGACTAGCATGCCCAGCGTCCACTACACCGCTCCGATGTCGAAAATAATGACCCCTAATGAGAGTCACTTTGGCGCCAAAGCTAAAGACCAATAACATTGGTCTTTAGCTTTAACTCCAATAGTTGCGCCAAGTTTGTTAATATAGAAGACTAGTACTGCTTTGCCTCATAACCCAATAGGAAGATAATGAAAAACGAACTTTATACCTTAAGAGCAAAAGTTGGTTTTCATCGGATTATGAGAAGAAACAGTACAGTACAGTGGTCGCTGAGCAAAAAGATACCTAAGTACAGTCTTTATACAGTGACTTCTTCAGTAAACCGGCTCTTATCATCTAAATTTATAATTATCGCGTGCGTCCGCGCATGTCCCGACCTAACCCCTTTGATCGTTTCAGTGCTCCCAGGGCTTTTCTGTTCACTTTTCACTCCGTTCCTAACAGTCACTTCAGGCGGACGTATATCACTGCAGTTCGGTTCACCTGAGATTTTGAACACACCGTTTTTGTCGTCTTCTGTTTTTTCTTTCTTTTTAGGGGAGTCGGTTGTGACGTCGGTTGTGAAGTCTGTGTGGTCGACGTTGCTGTTTTCGACGCTTTTAGGGCTGAAGGGTTTGTGTTTGTAGGCTGGAGGGGCTTCGAAGGGGAGGTCTCGACCGCTGCTGCTCGATTCCTCAGCTGGAGTGACGGTGCACATCAGTCGGTCAGCGACTGCGCTGAAGACAGTGTTGAGTTTGAGAGGGGCAGAGTCTGAGGTGGGGGGCTTTCTGTGTTCGGTGTTCACGGCGTCCTGCATGGCTGTGATTCGTCGGGAGACGGCTGCGCAGGCGCCGCAGCGCTCGCGCAGCTTGTCTAATTGGTTGCAGATTTTCTTGAACTCCTCCTGTTTGAAAAACATTATGATTTGATAATTTTATGGTGACTAAATTGAGTGATTAAGGTGGAATGATACATAATATGCCATGTACAATTATATTACCCATTTATTTTGTTTAGTTTTTTATTGAGTGTGATCTAAGTAATTGTAAAATAGAAGTTTTACTTTAACGGCGACTATCACAGGTATTTTTAGCAGATCAAAGCAATCATTAATAAAGTACAGTACTGAATAAATAAGTTTAAATATTAAAGAGCGAGAGATAATTTTACAAAGAATATTAATGCCCACTACACACGAACTATCAAATTGCGCATTACTTCTATTTGCATGAGAAAAATCTCGTTCATTTTACATTGTTGATAAAGATCTAATTTATTCTTCTTTTTCTATATATCTCTGGAAATGAAATTTCAACGCGGAATAATTATATGCTCCAAGTTATTGGAAGTCTTGTTGATTAAAATATATTATGCAAAGTAGGTTAAAGGCATGAAGTTGGGTTTTTATATACTCTCTGCACATTCTGTACTTATCTATACATTTTAGATTTTCTTAACTAATAAGATATACATCCTGTGTTATGTTATAAATATAGCATAAAATCAGCCACCTAAAATTAGTAGGTATTATATATGTAGGTATTTACTTTTTAGTATTATTATTTATAAAGGCCTACCTAACGGTACGGTCAGTAGGGTATGAGAAAAATAACTAATCGGAAGCCGGTATCACATTTAAAAGACCTCATTTAATGACACGATGTGAGAATCGGCTACCATGGATATGTACTCTATGGGTTCCACGAAGCAAATTAATTTCATGATAATTCGCAAATCCAGACGGCGATTTTACATAAAATCATTAAAACCTTTAAACGGCTGCACCGATTCCATCAAAAGTAGCTCAGAACACTTTCAACGAAGTAACAATCACATCAAAATCAGTTTATATTTCTATTTACTTTTTACTCATATACACACGTAAGACGTAAAACACCCCTGTTATTTGTCGAGGGTTAAATAGAGAATCCAAAAGATATCGACTCAAAACGCGATCGTCACCTTGTTTGCTGTCCCTCTTACCTCAAGTTCTCTCTCAGTCATGTTGTCGCAGAACCTCGCGCTTCTATTGGTGGTCATGGTGTACGTGGAGTCGGCAGGACGGGATCTGAACTTGCCAGTTTTCTCACGCTCGTCCTTGCCATGGCCTTTGTATACCATATAGGCCTGTGTGAAAATTGTTTGGTTAGTTCAAAGGAAGACCTGCATCTGTTGCACTGTGAAGGGAATAGTTGAAAGGATGAACATCACTGTTCACGCGCAAATATATTTTTATATTACACCTGCTCAGAAAGTTGCTTATTCCTTTTCCAAACAAAAAATAAAAAGTACGTCATTGCAGGCATTAAAATTCGGGACGGAAAACTCTATGGTCTTTCATTTCTCACGCATTTAGCGGGAAAGAAAAGTGTATGGAAATCCATTTCTAACGTGTTATTTTTGTTTTTGAATTTTCTGATATACAGCTGGTAGATGGTTATTTTCATAAAAGGTCAAACGACAATAAGTTTTTACTCCGAATCCGCCGTATGATATCCGTCTCTGCCGTATTCGGAACAATAATTAAAAACCAGGTGAAAATCGCACTTACGCGTTTAAAGTAAGTTCAATTTGTGAACTCAAATGTGGTAATAAGCTACATTTGAGTTCACAAATTGAATTTACTCGAGTGATTTGAAGATTCTAAACCGATATGTTCATCGAAGGTGTAGTAGGTACAAAGCACTATGTATGTATATAGTGAGAAAGTGCGATTCCTACCTCGTGTGTTTTACACACTCGATAGGAATTGAGAACTTTCTCGCCTAGATGTATAGTGTATACTATTTTTATGTATTTTCAAGTTTGTTTTATTATGAGTTGATAGCTTACAATGTGCGGAAAACTACTAATAGGCTAGGTAGAAAGCAATAATATTAGGTCCTTACATATGAAATTGGCGTTTTGTATGGGAGGAACAAAAAGTCTAATATTTTTTAATATAATATATTTAATTAATCAAAGTATGAACCATTATTTTCTATGCACTTTTGCCATCTTATAGGTAGTTCATTGATCCCTTTACTAAAAAAACCAGTCGGACGGGAATCAATAAAATCTTTGAAGGCGATTTGGACTGCCCCATCGGAGTTGAATTTTTTCCCTTGCAAGAAGTTATCCAAATTTCGAAAAAAATGGTAATCTGTTGGAGCAAGGTCCGGGGAGTACGGAGGATGTCTTAGACTGAGAATGTAACGCAGCAGTCGACGCGCGTTTGCCGGTTTGCTTCAGTCAATTCGTGAGGTACCCACCTTTCAAGCTTTTTAATCTTCCCAATTTGCTTCAAGTGAATTAAAACAGTTTTATCACTAACACCGCAGCCTGCAGCTAACTCGGACGTGGTTTGCGATGGATCCGCTTCCACAATAGCCTTCAACTCTTCATTATCAACTTGAGTCTCAGGCCGTCCACGGGGCTTGTTCTGCAAGTCGAAATTTCCAGAACGAAAACGTTGGAACCAAAAACGAACTGTGTTTTCTTTTGCAACACGACCGCCATACACATCATTCACCCTTCGAGTTGTTTCCGCAGCACTAGTGCCACGGCGGAACTCGTACTCGTAAATAATGCGATATTTTAAGTTTTCCATTTTGTAAAATGAGTGACGCAAACAGAAAAAAACAGAAGAAAAAAAACAAATGAATGACGATCATCGAAGCACAAATACACGAGTCTATAGCTGTACAAATTTGAATTTGGAATTCCTTACCAAAGAGGAGAAATTTGTGATTAAAGTGGCCAGTACGAAAAACGCCAATTTCATATGTAAGGACCTAATATTATAACAAAAACCAGAAAAAAAAAATATATCACTAGTTTCTGCCCGCGGCTTTGCACGCGTTGTTTCTATGGAAAAGTTTAAGGTTATTTCTATCCCATGGGAACTGATTTATGGGAAAAAAATATCCTATGTTTGATTCCAGGATTTGACTAACCTGTATGCAAAATTTCAGTCTGATCCGTTCAGTAGTTTTGGCGTGAAGAGATAACAAACATCCATCCATCCATACATCCATCCATACATCCAAACTTTCGCATTTATAATATTAGTGTGATATAATTAGCCGAGTTTGTTGCAATATTTTTAGGATTCTGGTGCAACCTTTTATAACGATAAAAACTGTAAAATTCAGTCTAAACTGCAAGCTTTAATGACTTTCTTGTATTTTTAATAATGATACATCGCCATAGTCGCTAGTGTGTGGAAAAATGTATTTTCAGTCAAAAATAAATACAGTTCACTCAATAGTACCTAACTCAACCTTCGTAACGTGACTTCAGTGTTTGGTCACCCACTGCTGCCTTTTCTGGAATAGGCTTTTAAACTAGATTATTGTCATTAATATAAATGTTCTGTCATATAAAAAGATTGACTAAAGTCTTGAAAATTTAACGACCGATCATAAAATGAAACAGTTAAAATAAGTCAACCGCTGAAAGAACCAAATGAATGTCCATCAGACATGCACCATTTCGCTCTATCCATGTAATGTAAAGGTCCTTAGTCCAGGTTCAAAGTCAAAGACATAAGTCAAGGTGAATTTTAGATTTTTAGCACTTTTCATTTTTATGCACCGACTCCTCTTATCCCTTTCATAACCGACGTTTTGACCTGTTTTCTGTTTTTGAAGTGATCCATCGTTGGCAACGTCATTCCTTATTATCAGTTGAGATTGTGGCCAAAACAACGTGTAATATATCTTGGTATCCTATTTTTAGAGTACCTGCCTATATACAGGTCAAAGTTTATGAAGATGTGAATGCGAAGATGTGAGTTTAAACAAGACAACGCTAAAACTACTAAGCGGATCGTACTAGAACTTTACGTACCTACATAAAGTTTTGGAACTGAAATAACCTTCAAGCTGCCTTTCATCCCAGGAAAACGGGGGGGCTATGTTCTATCTTGTTAATAATGAACAACAAAGATGGAAAGACGTACGTAGACCGAAGTGCGACTGAGACAACAATACGCACGCGAAACACGAACGCCATTGGCACCGGTCCGACTATGAATGAAGTAGGTGGACCTAATTGCACCTTATTTGAGCCTTCCACTTTTCACTTTCGATGATACCTCATCTCCCCTTTTTTACTTAATTAATCTAAGTAAGAAAATCTAAGTCTAAGTTGATTTATTACAGCATCTGTTATTATTGAAATGAAGCGTATGCATGCATACGCTTCATTTAAATATAAGCAAGCATGCAATGCTGTCATATTTGTATGGCGCCTGAGGGAGTAAATAATATCGCTTTAGTTACATCATGGGTTAAACTTTCCAGAATTATGTTAAACATCAAGATGGAGATGAAACTATCACGTCAGTATATCGGAAACTGAAGCTGGGATAATATTTGCCTGAAACAGCTTGTTAGTTATTTGTCTGCTGGATATTGTTTTCACAGTTGTAAAGTTAGTTAAGCATTTCAGTAGGTAGTAAGCAAATACCTAGCTTTGCGTGCGCCGTTGCTCGTCAGATAATTGTTTTTTTCTATCAATCAAAAAAATCCTTTTTGATTTCTTATGCAAAATAGTTTTGTACGATGGTATGGAATGGAACCCTCGGTGTGCGAGTTGACCCGCACTTGGCCGGTTTCATTGTCTGTGACAAGCGGTTTCTGGTACTTTATAAATAGATACTATTCATCGGTATTTGGAGTGTTGATTCTATAGGTAGGATAGTATTCAGTGCTATAGTCATGTCCGATTAATTAATTAGTTGAAAACTAATAATTTTTAATAAAAAACCCCGTCGAGCGGCTTTCTATCTCCATCCAAACGTTTGTAACAAATACAGCAAGTGGGTAAGTTATCGCCTTAAATTGCTAAGCGTACAAAAATTCGTTCACGTTTTTAATTACAGTGTTATCTAGAATTCCGTGGCATCAACCTTTCAACCCACTCAGCGTCCACGCTCGCACTCGAGTTCAAAACCCTAATGCCTATTGCCCATAGCTATAATCAGATTAGAACCGGCTGGGCCTCGTCCAAATGCATCCATTACAGCCAGGCCTCATTGGCACTTACATTACATTGGCAACCACTTGCCTAGCGAACGCGATATCAGCTTGATATTTGTTGACCTCTTTGGGTATCGGATTTTTTCTTATTCTTTGTTTCGGCGAGAATATCCTTATCGTTACTGCTAATGCGGAAATGATTTTCTTTATTTTGTACGGTTTCGGGTAAAAAATTCTCGGATTCCTATCCAAATCCAAAGATAAACCCCAGAAAATGTGCATGGTACACTTGCTGAGATAGAGGGTAGGGCTTAGTTTTAAAGTATATTTATTAGATGCTGTATTTATACCTTAAACAAGAACTAGAAAAAATCTTTAATCAATTTATTCCCGTCTTCTGTAAAATAAGTTTTCCGAACAAGCAAAGCGGGTTAAGAAGTTATCGTTACGAAGATTTAATAAGTCAAGTGGTTTGCTCAACGTCTTGTTTACAACAACAGTTTGTGAGATTAAGTTTTGCTTTAACGAGGAAGTAAGCGTTTCATAATCCCGACCTGTTTTTACACGTAGCTTAGGAATGGAATTTATGCAAAGCTGATGCTGAGGTCCCAGGTTCAAATCCCAGGTCGAGATAAGATTTTAATTGGAATATTTCTAGCAAAATAATTCACAATAGCAGCCCGGAGTCAGGAATTTGGTGGCGTTTTAGCTTGACCTCTTCCTAGTCGTGTCGGCCTACGTCTGCCGTCCCCTTGGATTATGAGAGTGAGAGACTAGACAGTGCACATGTGTGTGCGCATACACTTGCACCCTGCACACATATAGGATAGTCTCCGTTGAATTTTAACTGGCCGCTCCGCCGTAGCCAAACTTTGTCTAGGAGGACATTGTCATGGGCATAGCTTATATCACTCACCTTACTACCAAATATAAAGCAGAGAAGCAGTGTGACCGTCAACTGCGTGTGGCAGAAGAATATTATGTACAGGAGATCAGGATTGGCCGGAGACTGAAGAAATAACCTGCAATTAATAATAATCTGTCAGATTAGCATAATAACAATTCACACTAATAAAAAATCTTACTTCTAAGGTTTTTGTTATTATTATAGTGCGTAACCCCACACTCAGGGTCAATGTTTCCCCTGTAGGTGGAGCTAACGGAGATAGAATCCGTAGGAAGTCGCAGAGATTTTCGACTCCCACGTCACTTGACCTCGTGGTGTTGTTGGTTAGCACATTCCGGTACTGACGGAAGGATGCGGGTTCAAGTCCCGTCGAAGTCGAAATTTTTTGCGATATTATTTGGTTTCTTAAAAAAAATCTTACGTTTCCAACTATGCAGCACAGTTGGATGAAATTAAAATAAACAAATAAATGATGCTCGAGAATTCACATACTTTATAGCCCCAAAGTAAGCAGCTCTGCTTACTTTGTGTTATGGGATAACAGATTATGGGCGTCAGCGTCTTGGGGACGCTTCCCACTGAATACGAGTTCCAATTTGTTTAATCGTTTTATTATATGAGTACTTAACATACATAGATATTTTTACTATACATAGAAAACACACGCAAAATACTGTAATGCCTTTTTTCTATGGCAATGGTTTGCCGCATATGTTTTGACCAGTGTTCTTATGTAAATTTATTGTCACTCTTACTCCTATTATGAAAGCTTACTCTGTTTTCAATCTGTGCTTGAGTAATGCTTTGGCCATAGGAAAGCGTCACAAGAATAGATTGATGACTGAGCTATCTCTCATACCCACGGGTCTTAGATTGTTTTTAGACGGTCCAAGAGTTGGATTAAGTATGTTAAAGCTCTCTCACCGTGAAGTAGTAAGGACCAAAGGTTTATAATTTAACCTGTCAGTAGACTCTCGTTAAATTGATTTACTATTTAACGCATTTAATATTACGCTGGGCCTATACCTCCGTATTGAGTTGACCTCTGAAGACTTACTTCAAACATAGCTATGAAACACAGACCTTTCAACTTGTCAGCTACTTTGATGGATGAAGACCTCTGTGGTGTAACCTTAAATTAACCTCTAACATTTAAAACAGAAACATTATATCTAAGCCTTCGCGGCTAGGGTCAGTCGACGTGAAAAGGCTTTTAAGTCCCCAATCTGCTCCAAGGATCGGCTAAGTAGCACGTAACAAAGCCTGCCCTGAATACAGCTACGTTAACTATTTATACGCCACGAAGCCTTAACTATACCCGAGCCCCAAGAACGCAATATGTAGAATCATTGTTCCACCTCCCATACTAAATCACTTACTTGCTAACTTCAGCTTACAACTTTGATTTATTATTCTAGTTCGCTTCAAGTCGCCACTAGAAAATGAAATATTACTCAAATATTCGCTGCCCTTTTAGTTTTTGTAAGTTTTTATCTGTAGAGCTGTCAGGTCGAGTACGTGACCGGGGTACTCGGGTTTGCGGGAATTTATCTGAGAAACAATAAAATAACTGTAAGACTGCCTTTAATGTTTGGACAGGCGTATTTCGCTGGACTCAAGAGCCTTCTGAGAAAATCCTTGGCTGGTAAATAAAAAGGCAGATAAAAACGCGGATGATTGACATTCTTATGTGTGTCAGGACGGAAACATTAGAATGTCTAACACTTAGTTGTATTTATTGATTTAGTGCACTCAAGTTTTGTCTTTTTACGATATTATTTTTATAAATTTTATTTATTAATAATTTATTTACCAATACCAATGTTTGAGTCATAAGGTCTTATGGTAAGAGTAAGTGGTTGAGCTCATAAGCTCCACTTAGAACTTTACTCAGAAGAGCTTCTTAATTATGATATTATCGAGTAAAAAGCAGATGCAAGTCAATCAGTTCAGGTGAACTGAGCACACTACTGCTCAGATTATTCGAATTCTGAAAGCTACAGAACCGCGGCTACTTTGGCGTTGGTTTGATATTAAACAGTCAACACAGTATCCGTAAACGCTAGAAGTCTTCGATTAAAATTAAAATGACTAAAACTATTTTCTGTGGTGGTTAGTTTCAAAAATGGTGAAAGAAAATGAGAATTAGAAGTATAAAATCAGTAGCCCACTTAATCAAATGTGTAAATTATAAAATGGAACGAAACTAAGTACTCTGATAGAAAGGCAGTAACATGCACATCCAGAGGGTCGCCTCAAAACAAAAGGAAAAGGACGAATACTCCCTTTAGATATTTAATTGTAAGGGGTTCTACTTCTATAAGTCTCGTCTTGATGTAATTAAAAACCAACTTATGCATTCAGGTCATCACATCATACACGCGAATCAGAGCGACAATCAAGCAAATCATATGATAATCAAATCGATACCGCTGGCTCAATCAATTCTGGCATAACTATGTAAATGCTACTATTAAATATGGTGTCTTACTCTGGAGCAAGTCTCATTACAATACTCAATAACTGTACCCTGCATTGAGGTGGACCGCAAAAGCGGCAAAAAATCATTTAAAAAAGTCAGCGTCTTTCATAGACTTTAAAATTCGGTGGAGGTCTTGTGCAGGGAGCGCAAAAGTTTAAAAAATCTGAATCCACACCCGATGTCAACCGAAAATCCTTATACGCCTGAATGCCTAAATGCCTATTATCTTAGGGTTAGCTGCAAATTATGTCAACAAATCCGAACAAAAAATATTAGTATTCGTAGAAAGGAAATGTAATTAATTAAATAATTAAACCAACTAAAGAAGGTTTTTTTTAATTATGTACTTACTTCGGGATTGTTTTTCATATTCGCAGATGATAAAAAATCAAGTTGTGTCTAAATCTAAATATTTGAGCCTGACCTACTTTAAGCTCATAATTGGTAAGAATATTGAATCGGTTAGGTTCGTAAAGCACGTTTCTAGTTTCTAGTAGGTAGGTACAATTAACGATTGTCGTAAACTAAGGATGGAGGACTGTGTTGTTTATAATGAACGAACTAATTTATAATGATCGTGATCACGCGAAGGGGTGATACTATAAAGTCTGTCGCTAAATGAGACTTTTAATTAACTTTTGCAAGGAATTTTGCATTGTTTGCGTTTATGTCCTCTTTGCACGACCTAACAGCGAGTGTCGTGTTAAGGTCAAGTAGTCCTGCAGCAGTAGACGTAAGGGAAAATGCGCGCCTGCCAAGCCGCCACCCTCGTATTTTTTGTAGTTATATAAACATGGTGATTAAGAAAATCATTTTATCAAGTCAGACTCTGCGAATTTGTTTAGAAATATTAAGTGTCCTTAGTTGAGTACAAATAAAAGTATGATATCAGTAGTTCGCTAGTCATAGTATTGAAAAAAACGTTAGAAAAGGGGGTAACTTTTGGATTATTTTCTATCGAGTGAAGTTCATTAGATCTTGTAACTGAATGCGAATTTGACTGAGCCTTATGTAATATATATCTTTTATTCACAAATTTAACCTGTATTTTCTAAGTCTCAGATGGTTTTAAAAATCACAAAAATGCGGCCTCTGCTGGCCTACCCAGCCTTAAGGTAGTGCACAGTGGGTTTGCGTCCTCTACAAAAAGCCTTCAAAATTCATTCTGAATGAAAAATGATTTTTGATTTGCAAGAACTTATTCGCAATTTGAGCTCCGAGTACAATTTGACGATAGTGTCGAAACGATATCGCTGCAGCTTGTCTATCTAGCGGAGATGGAACTGCGCAAATCCCATATAGAAAAGGGGACGTCGACGTCTCGATATTATCGCAAACCGAACAGGGCTCTGGTCATGTAATTCCAAAAATACAAGGTTTAATTTAATTAATTGATGCCGTGTGATGTGTCCAGCAGTAGGTACTTAATTTCTAAGGAGCAATTTTTGTCAACAAACTTCAATTCTACTTAATTTCTAAGAATTCCATCATTCTCTAATACTTTCCTTCCTCTAAATCTAATTCCTTTGCAAAATTACTGCGATCTATATTATTTATTGATGTTTGTTTATCCGAAGTATATAAATAAAGGGCGTTAGTGTGTTCAGAATTACGTTATAGAGCGATACGTCGGCTTTGCGAGCCGAATAACAATTTATACCAAACAAGATTGCTATTTGGCAATGTCTTAGAGAATTCCAGACTTTTCGTTCTTATAAAAGGTTCTTTGTTTAGGGTATCTTCCGTTTTTGGCATATCCGCAACCGACTTTTTCTCAAAGAAGTAGGGTTTGGCATCCCCTGGAGGGCTTTGCCTAGCTAGGTCAAAGGGTTTTGATGGAAAAACTGAAAGAGTACGAAATAAAAACCTTGTAATAAGGCTTCAAAAGCAGAGAATAATTATGCTACCATGCTAGTTATTAATCCGATATTTCGGCAAATTTTCAGCAAAATAATTTCATTAATTAACTGATAATGTTGGGTGCTGTTTTTGTTTGTTTTCTGGTCGGCAGCGAATTCCAGCGATACAATATTAAAATAAATAAAAAATAAATAAATAATGCTTGACAATTTACATAGCATTATCTAGCCCCAAGCTAAGCAGAGCTTGTGTTATGGGTAATAGATAACTGATATACATAATACAATACACTACATAGATAGATATTTTTTATTAAACATAGAAAACACCCAGACCAACGGAACAAATTTCTGCAGATCGTACACAAATATTAAACAACAATACAATAACCCCAGATTACAACAGATTTTTATAATTAAAGTCATTTACAACGGGATATTTACCATGATGTGAGTTTTGAGCAGTTATTCCGTCATTATGCCGCATGAAACTGTGCCGAAATATTGGAAAACTCTGTACTCAAATCATGGTAAATATCCGGTTGTAAATGACTTTAGTGTTCTTAACCATGATGGATTTAAAAGATTTTTATAATTATCACAATTTAAGCTCGACAAAATTTGTGAATTCTCATTAAAGTAAGTCTACATCCTGATTGATATAATTAAAACTTTACGAGTTATGATGTAATTAAAGAAACCATTCAAAGTCTGCAAAGTTAATTTAAGTTGGGGCTTTTGTTGTTTTTTTAGTGTTCCGTAAAGATTTGTAGAAACTCGACGGCTTTTGTTAAAAACTTAGTAGTTACGACCGGCCGGAACATTGACTTTGAGTTATAGGTGCTGTATTCACACAAGGAGTGCTTCTTTCTTGGTCTGCTACGTTTTACAGAAAGAAACTAGAAGGTATTGATAAAGAGGTTGACTGGACAAGATATACTTATCTCATAATAATAACATAATGACATGAATACGATGGAAATAAAAATTGTAACAACAAAAAAATATTTTGGCCGAACTAGATGTTAAAAAAGCATGTGATCATGGATTATTTATTATTATGTATGTTAATGTTTTGCTTTTATTTAATTATATTTTTTAATTTAATTGCTATTATGGTAGTACCGACATACGTAGGCACTAACCTATGCATAAAAAGTGACGTATTGTTCTAGAAACAAATTAAATAAATGATTATTGATTATTATTATTATTATTATCACCCAGGGGATTATGGGCCAGAATAATTTGCTCAACGAAACTACCTACTCCAAAAATCTACTCAACACCTTTACCTACTTTTTATCCCAGGGGATAAAGCAGGGGGATCCTGTTGGCTTTACTCAAAAATGTAGGAATCCTAGACCCTTCTTACAACAAAATAAAAGTGACTACATTTTCCTCTAACAATTTAAATAAAATTTTACGATTGCATTATGCAGTTCGCCGTTCACTTTGCATTTGGTTTAGTCTGCGATTTCTGTTCCTACAACACCGTCGTGGTTTCTAGTGGATGAAAATACTCTTTTTATATAGCCCGTGGGTACCCACGGCTGGGAATAGGATTTGTTTCTAGGAAATCAAATAATTTCCCAAAAAAATTCGACTTCGACGGGAATTGAACCCGCCAACTTTACTCAGGCACACTTGCGCCACGAAGTCAAGTGACCCCGAGATTACCCCGAGTGTGAGAGCTTTAATAGATAGATAGAAAATTATTTATTGCATTTCACACACACACAGCCAAACAATTAACCAAAGATCCTATGACTACGTTCCGTAGGGTAGGTATAGAGTATTTTTTTTTTGTAAAAAATTTAACACTTAGTTTTCATACCTACCTTTTTTTCATATGGCTTACTCCCTAAGAGCAGAAATCAAAACAATGTCAAATTTTCGTTTTTATAACGAGGCTTCTGTAGGTATAAAACTATCTTTGCAAATAGCAAACAAAATAAAATAAAAAGACTTATCGCTCAAGAGCGACGATAATAACAAAAACCTTAGGATTTGTTTCAATCTCGCCAATATTGTCTTCTTTTCGATACTTTCTGGCGGGTTTATTTCTAATTCTGCTGTCTTTTTTAGAAAGGGATTGAGAATGTCGCCGTCTCTCATGCTGTCCTGCTCAGTTCGAATCCCATCTGAGAGGGACAGCATAAGAGTTACATAAGTATTACATGAAAGTTATACAATTTATTGGTAATTCACTGACGATCATCACCAACACGTTAGTGAAGACACGTGGTCTTAATTCTTATTTTTTTTGTAAACCGCCTCCCATGCAAAATAATGTCCGAACCCCAATTAATTGCTAAATACCGATCTCCCACTCCTATTTAAATCCACGTCATCATCATTGCATTTTCATCCACGAAAGATGATTTAAGTGGCATCAGCCTGGCTGGGAGTCAGCCGAACACACACACACCCTCTGATAATTCAGGGCAGAGCCGTTTTTAGGTTTAATTGTAAATTTCTAATGGATGCGGGTACAAACTAATATCTTTCCTTTTCCACCAATTTTAAGATTTGAGACCTGGCGTCTTCACGGACGTGTTCATGATGGTGGGCAGAACCCGCAGTTCACATAGTATCAGTGAACCAATAACCCTGTATAGCCATTTTGTGATAAACACGTAACATGTCGTTGTGTACTAAAACTAAAGAGGGTGATTCAGGACCCTGAGGGGATTAACTTGTGATCTACTACTTTTTAATGATTTTTTTTTCAACGATTTTTCTTTATATTCGTATTTTTCACACGCACTTTTGCATGATATAACCTCAACCTCAACAGCCTCATCAAATTTCATGATTCTAGGTCTACGGGAAGTAACCTTTATGTTTTGTATACCTACATGTGATTTCCTTTGACAAAATATTCGGACAAGTCAACTGAAAAGCTACAGCCGTTTGTAACTTTTGAGTGCGTTGACTTACAATCTTACATCGCGGCTTCAAGAGGTTACGAACTTGATTAGTTGACGTTAATTTCAACTTGATACCTCCACGTGTTCCTGAGAAAAGGGAGTTGACAAACGGACAGACAGACAGACGGACAACAAAGTAATCCTGTAAGTAAGGGTTCCTTTTTTCCTTTTGAGGTACGGAACCTAAAAAATAATAATAATGTAAAACAAAAGCTGACCCCCTTGGGGTCCAGAACCACCCTCTTTCGACTTAGTACATTGTTTCGTGGCACTCTGTATTGACGATGTCGTCTAACCATTCGGGTGGGTGGTCTGCCACTATGCTATGTAAAATTAAGTTTATGTAGGTATAATACTCACATAGAAATATTTAGGAAGACAGACAATAGGAACTCGTTGTAAATCGCCATGGAAATGAACCGGCTCTCGTTGAATTCTGAAGGCGCTTTCCGCACCATTATGCAGAGACGGATCCCCCACATCAGGAATATCACCTCCACTGCACAAACGTATAGAAATATTTAGATTTTTACAAGTAAAGGAAAAACTTCAAGGATTTTTTTTTCTCATCCTCTTCTTTAGCAGCGCCCCACATGATCTCTCTGTGTTGATATCAAATAGTCAACGTTTTTACTCATGCGTAGAAGAAGCCACCTTCGCATCATGACATAATAGCCCTAACTGGACACTGTTGCCTCAACAAGCACATGTTCAAACAGGGGCTAAGCGGCACACAATCCTGCAGATTCTGTGAGGAGACGGAGGAAATGCCTCTCCAGCTACTAGTAGAGTGCGGACCACTGACGCAATAATGTAGCATCCTAAAATCATTTATAACGGGATATTTATCATGATTTGAGTTTTGAGCTTTCCAATATTGAGTTGCGTTCGATGATGAAACCGGTGGTAGTAGTAACGTTTGCGGCAAAAGACAAAAAATTTACAACTCACTCGCAATGCCGTCAGTTACTCCGTGATCATGGCGCATGAAACTGTGCCGAAATATTGGAAAGCTCAAAACACAAATCATGGTAAATGTCCCGATATAAATGACTTTCGTGTTAATAACCATGATGGATTTAAAAGTTTTAACGTAGCATCCATCTAGGCAAGCATCTGCACAGCCCTGACGAGCTATGTAAGGTCACTCTAAAGAAAATCCTACAGTTCCTAGCAGCTGCAAGGGTTAGAATTATGAACGCCGCAGCTTCAAGTCTGAACACACAAAATGGCGATCACAATAGGCCTATCATGACCGCAGTGACACATAAACCACCTAAAACAAATAAAAAAAATACTCACGCGTGATAAATAATAGATTCAGGCGTTACTTTGCGGAAATCCATTGTATAAGTACAAGTGACTTTACGCAGGGAGCTCAGAGAGGCAACATCTCTGGCAGGACTCTGTCGTTGTTGCTTGGCGGTCTCAGTGTCAAAGTCGAGTATTGTTGTGGTGTCCTGATGATGTCTCGTGGAGAGATGAAACTAGTTGACGACTTACTTTTCATGAGTTTTTTCATTGAGTGGTTGGTGTGGTCCTTTCTTTTGCAAATTTAGTTGTGTTCGTTCTTGGAGTTGGGGGTAATTTACTGGGTACCTAATTTTGTATTGCGTAAGTCTGTTGTTTACTTTCTCTGATTGCAAGTGGGAGCAATTTGTGGGAGGACGGGCGGTAGACGCAAATCACATTTTGTTGGATCTTGTCGGAGGAGGTTTTGCGCGGAATTGTTACTAAATATTGTTATTCTAATAATACTCACGCGTGGTAAAAGAGTGGTCCCACCAATCAGTATTACACAGATACGCCTTGAGGTCTTCCTTCGTCCTGCCCACGATGACCGCCGGGGGGGCCACCAGCGTCCGTATAGCGAGCAGCACGCACGCCACCCCAACTATGACCCCTATCCGGCGGAGCAGCATGAGGTCGGATATCTTCACGGCTTTCGCTGAGCGGACTTGGAAGATCACTGATATTCTGTGGAGAGTGCGTTTATTTAGCATCTGAATACAGAAAACCAAATTTAAGGGTTGAGTTTCTGGTGAGGAGTTTTAAAAAACTGAACCATCGTAATTTTGTCCTAACGTTCAGTCCCCTCTTCGTTGCTTTAAAAAACCAATGCAGGATATTTGAAAAATAAATGGCAGAGATGCCTCGCCTCAATCGACCATTAATGTAAATTGCCGATATTATACACGGCGACAGAAACACGAAAATATTAGGTTAACAGACATTTCACATCTTATTTGGCTGGAGTATAGAGGATTTTTTCATCTATTAGATGTAGATGATGATGATACTTCTTAATTATTGTAATTCACAGATTCTAAGAAGGTTAAATTGCGCAATCAAATTAAATTACTTAGATTAAATAATTCGCCCTCTCCAGTTCATATTTAAATCCTAAACTTTATAATTATGGTGGCAATTACTTCGGGATGCTCAGGAAATTCATTGCGAATTGAAAACGTTAGGGAATTAACTTTTAGGCAAAGGCTATGTGATAGGTAGTGGTTAGATTTGCTGGTTGGTTCGATGGTAGCTAGGCGCGTTGTTAAGAGTTCTAAATCCGAAACCATATATCGGTGTCGATACCGTTGAAACCAGAACTTAAACTAACTAGCCTAAAAAAGTTGACGATCGAAAAAATGGGTCGGCAACGTTTTTAGTTAGTTTAGGTTTAGGTCACAATAGAAACTACATCCAGGCGACTTGCTAAGCCGTACCGCGTTGTGTGGCCGGGACAGTACCTTTCCATGCATTTATTTGTTTTCCCATCTCACCATGTGAACGTCGAGGCTATAGCTAAGCTATAGCTCTTGGACAACACGGACATGATGAGAAGATGAGTCTTCTCATCATGTGTGTGAACTAAAATCTTTTGAGTTAGTGTAGTGACAGTCGTAGTGTAACTGCAAGAAAACATTAACCAAGTGTCTTCCTCTTAGGAAGAGACAATAAGAAAAGTGCCGATGGATACGTTCGTAGTGAAATGTTTTATAAAATTAAGTTAAAACAAAATTACCCATTAGCCAAATCTATGACGAGATTGTTATGTTATTCTACTGTATTTAAATATATATGCTAGACAATAATAAAAAAATCTGCCATCTAACCCACTATCCGGCAGTGCGGTCGTGGCCTAAGATAGGTATGCCGTTGGTATGATTTTTTAAAAACTTAACATGTGGTTTGCCGTTGGCAGTAGGTATTAGATTATACCTTTCTCATGGTTGGTTGATGTTGGTTGCCGTCAGTTGCGAGTGACCCGAAATTTCTTAACGAGTTTCCGGAAATCAAGATTTCTCAAGATTGCCTCCCCCCGTCCGTGTTTGCATTAATTATTATAAAGTTGAGCTAAACACGAACAGTCAAACATCCGGCAAGTCGGAATCACTTTATTTTTGTTACGCTCGAGTTGCGACGACGTAGAAAATTCGTAGAATTTTTCCTTAATTTTTACTTTCCAAAGTTAATCAAACTCATTTCGGACGTGACTTTTTGTTGGGGGATTGATTAGTTTAGAAGTTCAAGGAATTTTCGGGATGATTACAGGGATGGGATGATTGTCTCAAGCAGAGCCCTACTAGGTAAATCACGAAAAAGAAATAATAGTGTCGATTCAGGTGTAGCCAAAATTAAACTATGTTAACTAATTTGACAACACTAAAACGCCACCATTTTATTTCGATCGCTATGAAAGAGACGGCAACATTTTTAGTGCTGTCAAATTATTTTATTCAGCATTGTCGACATTAGAATTGACACCAATAGGAAGGAAAATCTACAAAATCTTCTCAATGTTGGTAGGTTTGACGCTATTTGATAGCGATTTGATAGCAAAACAATGACATTTAAACCCACTTTTTGTCATGAAATAAATTGCAAATTTTGCAGAGATCTCTGCAAAATTCGAACCTGACAATTAACCACAGGTTTATGCTACTCAGAAGTCGCCTGGGGCACACCGTTGTAAACGTTGTCGAAAGTCGCAACAAATGTCGCGTCGTCAACTTTTGCTCCCTTCGCAAGAAATTAAAAGGAACAAGCACCCTTCGCAACTTTGTTTCTAATTTATTAATTCTTAATTAAGTAAATCACTCCTTAATCAGTTTCTAAACGGAAAAACGTTGACTTCTGAATTGAATTTGTCAATGCCTTTTCTGCTTCGATGCTGTTGTCGGTGAATTATGGTGTTTCAATGGTAGATTGAGACCTCTTTTTTGGCGGAGGAAAAGCAAATATTGATAAAACTGAACAAAAAAACACATTGTTCCCTTTCCTTCCTTTTCATTTGCTAGGTATTTTAACTTGAAAAAGTTGTAGAAACCATACGTAAAACAAACTTGATAAATTGCAATCAGTCCATCTTGTAACCAAAACCTTCTTCATCAACTCATACATTTTTTGCTAAAATATAAACAGAACGCTTAATTATATTTCCGATTCGCTGATTCCGTGTGGAAAGCTAATTGCCAATATTTTTCTCATGCCAAGACAAATTACTTTGCAGGAGAATTGTTTTTCTAGGCTTATATTTTCGCAGGTCAGTGATTTTGTTATTTTCATTTTCCTGAGGGCAAAAGGGTTGTTTTGAATTCATTTTCAGGGCAAAAAGTCATGGGGGAGTATTTCGAGAAAGGTAATTGCATGGCTCCACAGAACCGGATAATCCTATCAACATACAAAGTAACCTTTTGTTTGAATGCCCTTCCTTACAAAAACAATCAGTATAATAAAAAAAATTAAAACACCGTTGATACTTTGAACCATCATAACATTTGAATGGCCACACCAATTTTCATTAATCTCAGCTCTAAACACACACTCTCATATACAAAAAAAACTACATGAACATCGGTTCATCCGCTTGCGAACTTAGACAGACAGACACAAATACAGAGGCACACACAGTCCACAGCCTCCTTCAAACAAGGGGGAATTAGTCATAATCACCACGCTTGGCAGACGGATGGGTGATCGCAGGGTGTGTTAAAATACATAGAAGAAAGTCATCTTTTGGTCACCTTTGTCGGATCTTACAACCTCCACAGAGTTAAAGGATATTGGAGGAGATTGAGTTGGAGGCATTGACCGCCACGGTTTAAGAGTTAAGCTTATGTAAAGCGCCTGTTTTTGCGTCGCAGTTGAAACTCAAAACATAAGTCTTACCTCCAAGTCTTCAGCATCAGAGCACCATAAGTAAGGCAGAATCCGACCTCCCGAAGCCAGACCCTGGCAGTGCAAGTGAACACCGTAGGCCTTCCATACATCACTAGCGTCGTGCAGTAAATGAGGAACGCCCCTAGGACTATCACCCTGAGAAGCGCTGGACTAGCCGCTCGCACCACCTGTAGGAAGAATAGGTAAATTTCGTGCAGATACCATATGCTTCAGTAGTCAAGACGGGAGACTACCGAATTCTGATCAGATGGCTGGGAGTTCGAGCCTGTGAGTCGACAGCAGGTTTTTGCACTCAAGTAATAACAATTGTGATCAGTAACACCTAGGGCGTATGCGTAAAAACTTTACACTTACTGAAGTTACCGATTGGAATAGGGTATACAAGATTTACCGTAACTGACCCGAGCGTGACATGCATCTATAGAAGTTTTCACTTCAAAAATACTGCCCCGTCATTTATAGAGATTACGTTTTCGTTCATGCACGACTGATACTAAACAATATATCACAAGTAGTTTAACCACAATATTCATAATACGTGCGGGGTATATTGTCAAGTTGTAGAGATATCTATCGAGTGCACGTAGAGAATGTAATAAAGGCAAGTTCTGAAGCCGGGAAGGAGGCCAATCTCGGAAACGTCACGTTTCTCATAACAACTGTTCCCACAGGATGCTTCAGGTAGAGGCTTGACAGTCAATCTAAAACGGTATCTACCGTTATAGACTCGTATTGACTCGATCTATGACTCGTCGGGAATATCTGTGGATCCATTAATGTCATCACACGATAGTACAGCGGGCGGTCTAGTCTACGCATACCATTTCTCACCGAGGTATGATTAATAATTTGTAATTCTAAGGATCTGGCTTACTGGACAATATGTTCTTATATTCGTAGACCTATTGAATTTATGAAATATAAGTCTATTTTTAGAACGTTCGTATGACTTGTCACAGTCAGACAGTCTCTCAATGGGTTAGTGGGGATTCACCATCGTAGTGATTCGTCATCGCAAAAAAAGTAGTGGTGTTTTGCCATCGCTCAAAATATTTTAATATTCTTAGTGGTGATTTGCCATCATTTTCTTTTATACCGACAAAGTGCAGTCAGCATCAGGAAACGTAGGCAATAAGAATAAGCCGTGCACGGACGAAATCACCCCCTCCAGGGTTAAACTTTGTTTTGTGCCTGCATGCTTCTATATAGATAATAAAAATAGAATAGGTACCTACTCTTGTATGACATGACTGACGTTGTCAGTTGCTAAATAAAAATATTAATAGAAAAACCCTGAGATGTTTTAGAACTACAGTTTATAAATAATAAACGTTTCCTACCAAAGAAATTGAATATACTCGTAGTCCCAAAAATTCAATTTACCTTCAAGGTTATCCACACATTATGGGACACCCTGTATATTATTATTTATTTAAAAAATATTGGTTGTATGTCACAATATTTACATGTAAAAAAAAAAATAAAAAAAAAATAAAAAAAAAAAAAATTTTGCTGACTGTACATGTAACTGCCGATGGCAAATCACCAAGCGAAAAACACTATTTTATTTGACGATGGCGAATCAAAACTCAAAGTATGGAACTAAAAAGTAGCAGAAAAAAGGGTCCGATGGCGAATAGCGACTAACTCCTCTCAATTCATAGCTTAGGTAAGCAAAAATCGTTCTCCATTGTACAATTAAACACGGTTTGATGCTCGTTACGATTTTTACTTTGAGGGCAGGCAGATATTTTTGACAAGTGTAAAACAGTCATAAAAATTGTCCATAAAGATAATCAAGAGATCTTTCTAACCCACCAAACGTACCTAGTGGAATAGTGCGAGCTACAAAGAAATAAGTCACTTACCCTGACATGTCCATACTTGATAGTAAACACCACAATAAAAGGTAGTAGACTGGTGATGAGACAAGCGAGTGCGAAGATGCTACTCCTCAGGACCCAGTTCAAGGCAGCTACGCAAGGAGACCCGTCCATGCAGGCTTCACACCCTTCGGCACAGGGCAGGCATTCAAACTCGTCCGCTAGGCCGTAGAGGTTAAGTTGGGCCTGTCAGAAAAAATTATTTAGACTTTTTCCTTTGCTTAAAATGCTAACAATTTATTAAAAAGATAAAGCGACAGGGTGAGGAAGATGGATGAATATTTAAGGGTCTAGAGATTGGCCTTATTGTGGAACGCTGACCTTTCAATGGGGTTTTACATTTTAAAATGAAGAACTCTTTACAAAAGATAATTATTTATTGATTTTTTTTCAGTTCTTATTTTGAATATGTATCATAATGCGCGGACTACGGAGATTCGATATTTATCGGCAAGGCCAATAAAACTCTTTGGTTAAAACGACGTCGACTCCCGCTGGACTAAAATGCGCTTTTTGTTAATTATTGAAATTTAAAATGTTTATGAAGGACGCATAATCAAAGGTTACCGATAAATATGTTTCTATACAAGGTGTTATCAGATTCTCTTCAAATCAATACAAATTTTAGCTTGCAAGTAGGTACTTTCTACTGCAGGGCAACGAAACTCTCTTCTGGCACACTCTTTTTTGCAACCAAGGTCCAGTCTTGCTATACTCACCAGCAGATGTTTCTCATACTCTTCCTCGATGTCACTCCCGTTATAGTAGCGGTTCTCAGCCGTGGTGTTGGGGAAGAAGAACCCTCGGCGGCACACGCAGCGGTACGAGCCCCGACGGAACCCTAAACCAGGGACCGGGACGCACTGGGAACAAATACAAATTTTTCGATAGGTTGTTGCAAAAGATGCTCATATATTTGCCAGTTGCGAAAAAAATTTATATCGTTAGTGGAATATTTTTCTGTTTGGGTGCCCTTTCAATGGACATTGGGAAACCGAACTAGCAAAAATTTACTCTCCTTAATGAGAAAAAGATAGGAGAGAAATAGTTATTTGTTATACAAGAGTGCAAAGTTGCTTTATAACCGCGTGCTCAAGTTTGATGACCAAGCAAGCGAAGGATTCAAAAATAAGAATCCTGAGCGTTAGCAAGGGAATCAAAAGAGCACGAGGTAAAAAATCTTTGCACTAGAGTGCAACGCGTAACTTTTCATCCCCCTCAGCGAAAAAATGACTAACCTAATGCAAAAAAAGAAAATGGCGCGCGCAAAGCAAATTAATTAAAAACTACACCAAGAAGGTTCCAAGTTTGAGTTTTTAACAAATTAAAGAAGGTTGTATGATATATTCGGCACCATGGAGGTTGAATTAAATAGGTTTTGAATCACAAACTTAGTCCACACGATGTTCTAAATTAAATTTTACCTTATCCTCTAGTGGATAAAAACGCCTTTTGCATTCAGTATCGAAGAGCAAATATACTCCTTCCGAGATGGGGGGCATAAAAATATTATTATAAATGAATGAATTTATTTTGGTAATTACCTATCAAAAGTTCGCTTTAAAAGAAGAAAATAAGTAGGTTTTATATTTATTTTGTTCCTGAGTATCCTGTAGTGACTTCATGTTGCTAACCTTTAATTTTACTTAAACTTTCCGTGTATTTTTTTTTTGTAACAGCGCAAGCGACAAGCAAACACAACCGCAACCGTTACGGAATAGGCTCGACACGTTATCGCGGTCATTTACAAAGAATCTAAAGGATCACCGGCTTCACACTCTCTTAGAAACTGCAAAGCAATGTAGATAATCTCCAGAATAGGACCGAGGAGAGACAACGCTTTGAAGTAAATCTAAGTGCTTTACGGAATAACGCTTTTGTGGGTGGAAAGAATAAATGATTGTAGATGGTAGTAGATTTTTATTACTCTGGTCAGTGGATGGACGAGAATGGTTTTAGCGTAATCCTATCCTTCTGTAATTCTGTAATTCTTTATTGAACACAATTAATACATAGCATGAACTTATATAATAGGATATGTACATAGGCGAGCTTAACCCTGAAAAGAGTTTTCTTCCAGCAAACCTTAGAGTTATAGGAGAGGCGATGGAATAGGTAGAGGAAGTGTACAAATAAATGAATCTACTATACATATACTTATAATAAACATATGTACATATAGGTATTAAAATAGAAATGACTAAATAAACCTAATAAATACCTTTAATAAAATACATAAATATATATTCCTTCTAGTTATCATCATCAACACCAGCCTGTATTAGTCCAAAGCTGGACATAGACCTCCTCTTTCTTCGGCTTGCCGCATCCTGTATCTGCCTGCAATTTCTCGCAGGTCTGCACCACCTGGCTGGAGAGCATCCAACACTACGTTTGACAAGCCGCGGTCTTCACTCAAAAACACGTTTACCCCAACGGTTGTTGATTCCTCGCGAGATTTGCCCGACCCACTGCCACTTCAGCTTAGTAATACTTTGAGTTATGTCGATAACTTTGGTACCTTCTAGACAGTATTGTATAATTGATGTATTTTGTATGTGAGTAGCGAGCCCAACTCGCACTTGACGTTTTATTTTTAAAACGTCGTCACTGTTTCGTCCACCCTTCTTAATTATAAAGTGAAAATTTGTGAAGAACGTATCACATTTGGACATAGACCTACTAGACAGAAAGGAATGACATTTTGTATACTACCTATATTAAGTTATCTGGAATAACGTACGTAATAGGTACCTTCTTTTTGTCTTTGAAAAAGTCATGCAAAACCGCGGGCAAGAGCTATTTGTATAGAAATAAATTTGAAACTGAGACGCAAAATATCCAGGGCTTACTGCCGAAGGTAGGTCTATGTTATGTTATTGGAATTATTGCTTTTCCACATTAATAATTTTTTTTTGACACTGCGTGCTCGAAAAGCATTTATGTAGAATAAACGCTTTTCGAGCATGGAGTGTTAAAATACCTAAGTCATGTAACCAAAACCGAAGGCACGAGATTATAGGCTGAAAAGGCGAAGATTTTATGAAATTCAAAGAAATCGAATGAGATCTCTTAGTGCGAGTCTTCTTGGTTATCATTTCCATACATATTCTGAGGTTCCAAATTAAAAACGCATTACTCTATAAGGAATACTGAATATTACTCCCGAGGGTACAAGATTGAATTTTGATCATGTGTGAATTATTTATACCAAGGAGATGCGTACAATTATATTTTCATCTAAACTGGAACTAATCTCTATAAAATGTAAATCTCTTATTGCCCGTAAGTTAGATTAATAATGTTAGAACTGTTTAGACATACGGGCTGTTGATTTTGTTTTAATAATAAAAATTAAATAATAATAAAATCTCTGTTCAGCAGGTGGAATAAAAAACTAATGCCGCGAAAAACGTAACCAAATTTTTACTATATTCTCGCGGACAGTATTGTGTCTTCTCTTTTTCTGTCTCTTATTCTGTCTTCGTCTTGGACGTGATTAAATCCCTCTCTCACTCAGGTTTCTAGTAATTTTCTTGTTTCGCTCGAAAGTTATTCCAGGATCTTGAGTTGCGCTCGGGATTCAATGATGCTGATAAGACACTGATTTACGCCCGCGGTGCATAATCTACCAGTAAACGTGTCAACAAAATCGTGACGGACGCGGCCTACCACCAAACCTACCCCTGGTCTTAGGCCGGGAAGAAACCCTACCGCTGTATTGCTGTTCTGTATCATTTTACATCACGAGATTTACTTAACTAGGTAGAGATAAATCATTCTAAAAATGCACGCTCTTTTACTATAAACACTATCGTAGTTTGACGAATTCATTACGGATGTAAGGGATGAAACGTTGGTGTTCTTCCAACACAAATAAGGTTCATAGTTAACCCGTTTACATCCGTAATGAATGCACGCCCCCTCCACAAAACGTCATAGGTACCTACACTCGGCGTGCATTTTTAGAATAGTTAATCTACTAGGGTAGCATAAATGTGAAGGAAGTAGGTACTTACATTTGATGTTACCAGTGAATCTCCAATCATCTCTCTGTATCTCCAAACAACTTCTGCTCTCCTGGTACTTTTGGTACTATTACACTCCCTTCATGTTTATGCTAACCTAGTAGTTCGTAAGTTTTGGGATGTAAAATGGGTACTATGACAGTACTATTTTGGTGGTAGGGTTTCGTCCCGGTCTACCACCAAGGGTATATTTGGTGGTAAGTCGGGTCCGTAGCGAACAAAATGATTCAAATTAATTTACAAAACAATCCTTAAAACGCAAACAAGCGCTAGTAACTTTGGTTTCGCCACCCCAGCCACAAAACAAAACCGATTTATATATAGAATGAGATTATCCGGAAAAATATTAAAATACAGCCCATTAAATGATCGCACGGTTTATATCTGATCGTAAAACAAACACACTGAAAACCGGTTACCAAAATGTAGGTACGCAAGCATTTATTAAAATCTCACTTGCGAGGTTTGTAACCTACGGTATTTTTTTTTTTTTGGTTTATAGTCTGTAGTCAAGCTTCTCACCTCCTCACCTCAACAGCCTATATTTGTCCACTGCTGGACGCAGGGCTGGGCAGCAGCGACCCTGCAGAACAATTTTTAGCACCCCCGCCCCCGGTGGATATCCCTTAGTCGCCTCTTACGACACCCGCGGGAAGAGTTGGTGTGGTGTAAATTCTAAGCCGGTACCACAAAGCTGGTAAGTGGTCAAAAATGGAAAGGAGAATATTATCTTATCAAAATATTATCTTATTAAAAACCTTCTTTTGCTTTCAGTTGAAAAGCCTCGTTTTACTTTGGTTAGATAGATAGGTAAATTGTTAAAGAGCCTCAATATTGAGTGTAGAAGACACTCAATATTGTACATAGTGTTAGTGAATGGTGTTTGTAAGTAGTTAGCATGACCTTTGCTTTTAATTTACAGTCTTACGGTGTAGTTTCTAAAGCCTATAACGCGGTGGAGGAGATTAGTGGTTCTTGAACAGGACCTATTTTCAAAGGGAATCTCACGCACGACCCCGAAACAATAGAATCCCACGAAAAACCAGCCTATGATAGTTTTTCTTTGCTAAATATCTACCTGTCTTCCATGTAAATGCGGCGTTACCGTAATTTCGGTAATAATTTGCGTATCTTTGGCCCTAGAGCAATAACCATCTCACTTTCCGGGCATTATGTGTTTAGATTATATTTAAATATCAAATAAAGGTATCTGTTGCTTCGGAAATATTAATAAGCGGATAACTTAATTTGGAAAATTATAATTATGGATCTGTTTTGGAGCGGCGCTTATTCATGGGCACATTTTATTACTAAATTTTCAGCAGTTCTTTGTATTTACCCAAATGTCACTGACTATTGTGTTTTTTACCATACTTTTTATTTTTTTAAAGCAATAACTTTTAAGTTTTTGACCAATACTACTTAGCAAGGAAATCACAGTATCAAAGTTTTCTTGCTTATAAATCCTCCACGCTAAGGTTTTTTGTTATTATAGTGCAAAACCCGACATTCAGGGTAATTTCTAAGAAATCAAATAATATCGCAAAAAATTTCCTACACGCTACAATTACTGAATGAGAAAAACTTAAATTTTATATCAAGACCTTGAAAAACAAACCGGCTTACATGCAAACACGAGAGCGTAGATACTTCTTCAATCAAATATTTAAAGACGTAAAAGAATAAACGATATAAAATAAAAAGAAAAATATGAATTATGCGAACGCTGTTTTCTTAATAAATCTCGACTCGAACGAGCTGCCAAGAAAACATGAAAGAAAAACATTATTATTAATCGAACTAAACTTTCACGAAAGCGCTACGGACTTTTATTGACAAGTTGTTGTGGTGTTATTTGGTTTTATTACAACTAACGGTTTAATGGTTTAAAGACCTTTGATTAACCGTTAATAACGTATCGTTAATTGTAAATTTACACACTAAAAACTTTATCCCAGAAGACGGCCTATTCTTTTGATGTATAGATAAATCTAGAAAGAAAGTTTTAGTCTTAGAATAAGAAGGCTTAGAATGATAGTTGACACAAACGAGGTGAATCTAAAAAATTGCGACTAATCGTCGCAATTTCAATTTCGAATCCCTAGTACAATACTTCGAATGGCGCGGAAAGCAGCTCTCACAAAAAAATATAAAAATGATGTGTTGTGCGGTGAAAGGGTATTTAAACACCAGCAGCAAGAAAAATAATATTGCAAATATCTCATTCCACTGGTAAGTACTAATATTACATTTGTAATTATGCCTAAAATAGTCATCAGAACTCATAAATAAATTTTAAAATTTCGTCCGCCATTTTCGTGAAAATGTTGCTATGCACTGGGGAAAAAATACCCCGGTTTTGTAACTAAGTACCTAGGTAGGTATATAGAAATGGTAGAGGAGAGAGTGGACTTCGCTTAAGTTAGGACTTAGGAGTTTTAGTGTTATTTGATGAAAGCCTTTTCTTCGATTAAAAAGAGCTAGTATCGAATGTTATCTAACAAAAAACAACTCTCGCAGAATGTTGTGAAGGAATCAGTCCGTCTAATATTTGCTGCAAACAGCTGGTGCTTCAGCGACGAGAGGATGGGAATGAAAACCGAACAAATAGTGGACGAAGACAAGAGCTTTGCTTGGGTGGTGTGAAACTGACCGACACGATCTTATATTAATTTAGGTGTATTTACGCTTGATACCAGTAATAAACATCCAATTGTCATGTAGCTTTTGACGTCTACAAAAATTCGACCAAAACAATTCGTCTAATACAATTCGACTAAAACAATTCGACTAAATACATTCGACTAAAGCAATTAGACTTTGAATTAACCCGACCTGAAGGCGTCCCACCTCCGCGAAGCGGGGAGTCTACAGTAACATACTCTTAACGGTTAAGCGGGTTCGTGGCACTCAGAGTCATATGTTGACAGAATTTTTTTGTTGTTGAAACGAATTGTTTTAGTCGTTAGTCGAATTGTTGCTAGTCGAAATGTTTTAGTCGAATTGTTTTTAGTCGAATTGTCTTAACCGAAATGTTTAAGACGAATTTTCCGCAAAGCAGGTTTTTATCATTTCTACTTTGATCACTAATTGAACTAGCAAGCGTGGTGATTATTAATCTTAGTTCACGTCAGATTTATGTCGTTCATGCCACATTTAGGTATGTCTCGAGCGAAATTCAGTTAGCGAGCCACTGGGCGTGTGTTCCAACTTGGACGCATTTACACTGAACTGTTGAACGTTTTCTTGTATGACACAAAACTGATGAGATTGCACCGCGAAATAGAGACATTGAACTAGCCAGGGGTCGGCAGACTTACCAACCAAATGAGCCAAATATCAAGTTCGTAGATTTTCCCATGCCTTCAAAGAGCCGTAACATGAATTTTATTAGTCTAATAATTAGAGTCTAATTTGCTTCATACTACAAATCATCATAAAAATATAATGACACTATAACAGTTATAAAACATGTAAGAAATTAAAAATATATTTATTTATATATAGACATTTAAACAAATGAAAAATGAAAATGAACATTTTCCACACAAATTGTAATGTCGAAATTTTATAATATACCTACAGGGTCATGTGGGGTATCAAATGAAAGGTATCAGTTTGTAAATTTCAAAATAGTTTTTGAAATTTCTGTAGGTTTCAGACTTTTCGAAATATTACGAAAATAATTGAAAAATACCCATTCCCCCCTATCTCCGAAGATTGCAGAGCGATCCATGTGAAATGTACCTATGTAGCGTTTGTAGATACGGATCTATATTTTACAGGAAAATTATAGAGAAGTTTGTAAAAGAAAACTTTTGAAAAATGGTTAAAAGGGGAGGAATAATTATCAAAAGGGGTGGCTACCTCACCGAGTGGGGTATCAAATGAAAGGTATCGATTTGTACATTTCAAAACAGTTCTCGAAATTTCTATAGGTTTCATACTTTTTGAAATATTGCGAAAAGAGTCGAAATATTACCCATTTCCACCCCCCTATCTTCAAAGATTGCAGAGCAATCTTTCTGAAATGGATGTAATGTTTGTAGAAATTGATCTAAATTTTACAGGAAAAATAATAGAGAAGTTTGTAAAATGAACACTTTTTGAAAAATGGTCAAAAAGGGGAGGTTGTTTTTAAAACAGGGGGATACCTACTTCACCGAGTGGGTTATCAAATGAAAGGTTTGCACATTTAAAAACATTTTTTGAAATTTCTGTAGAGTACACTTTTTGAAATATTTTGAATAAAGTCAATAAATTGGCTTAATCTCGCAGAGCGATCCATCTAAATGTAGTTTGGTAAGTACCTACTATTTTAAGGTAGGTATTCATCAAATAGCAATGTCTCTAACCTGTACTTTAGTACATGTATGATAATCGGCAAACGTTCGAAACCCTCCGCGGGCGAGTTACACTCGCACTTGACGTTTTTGTTTTTTAGGTGTTCTATTTGTGCTAAGACGGCGCAGTTACGCAGTGAGTGAGTTGTAAGAGCCATATAATCCTACGGCAAGAGCCGCATGCGGCTCGCGAGCCGCGGTCTGCCGACCCCTGAACTAGGCTAACCAATTTTCCCCACCAGAGCGTCTTGGGGACGCTTCCGACTAGTATTGGTATGGATCAGTTGAGCTACCTGTAGATTGTTTGCAACAGTCTGCAGTCAGCTCAATTGTTTCAATCGTTAATTGTTTCAATTGTAAATTCTAATTTGTTTCTATTCATCATGATCAACAAAATCAAAAAAATAAAAATCAACAAGCTCTGCTTAGCTTGGGGCTAGATAATGCTGTGTGAATTGTCCAGCATTATTTATTTATTTATTTTTATTTATGATCAAAATCATCATCAACCAATGTTATGTAGTCCACTGCTGGATATGGAAAAAGGCTTCCCCTAATGAGCGCCATAGCGCCCTTTCGTCAGCTTGCCGCCTCTCTGCCCTCTCGTTTCTATTATTTGATCGTAATTTTCTTTGTCAATAAAGGTGTATCCAACTGTCAATAGGTTTTATAATCTTCACTGTGTTCACCGATCCGCCTGACAAGCGTGCTGATTTTGGGAAAAACTTTTTTCGGGAGTAATTGCTGCTATGTAAGTAGGTTAGCTGAAAGTTTATTTGTGTGTGAACAAAGAGGATGAACGTTCTGTCATAACATCGCAACAACAGCCTTTACCAGTCCACTGCTGGACTTTTGACGTCAATGTAGATTAATTATTAGGGATTAGATTAAATAACTGTTCTATCTCCTTTTGAGGACATCATCATTATCATATTCGTTAATGAAAATCATTATTAACAAAGAAAATTACAATACAATACAATACGAGTACATATACTTAAGATAGATAAAAACAGAAAAGAAAAACACAAACACAAAACCAGTTGCACAATGGGCGGCCTAATCGCTGAAAGCGATTTCTTACAATCAAAAATATTGGAAAAAAACTAAACAATTGAGCTACCTTCAGACTGATCCACATATACCAGTCGTCGCGTCCCCAAGACGCTGGCTGCATTGCCCCGCTGCGCTGTATGGAAATGCTGATGCGCTGCGCCAGATACTGACCAGCTCTCGGGTCACGTGTCATCAATAGATAGCGCATGATCAAACAAAAGAGACGTCATTGCATAGACGGGCCACGTCTAAATGCAACTCTAGTTTACGATTCTATCTATATCTATGTATATAAAAGAAAGTCGTGTTAGTTACACTATTTATAACTCAAGAACGGCTGTACCGATATGGTTGAAAATTGGTGGGTAGGTAGCTTAGAGCCAGGAGACGGACATAGGACACTGTTTATAAAAAAAAAAACAAAAAAAAATTTGGCGTAGGTACTTTTATGGCAAAACCTAACTTATATATACAGGGTGTAACAAAAATAAGTAACCAAACTTTCAGGTGGGGTGTAGAATCGAACACTGAATTCAGGAAAAATATTAAAAAAAAATCCCGCCCTTTAGTTTTCGAAAAATAAAATAAATACGGAATTTTCACTACATTACGCAAACGACTGATGCACGTGTTTATTTGACATTAAAATATGTATGATTAAAAGGTCTACGTACCTTGTGTACACCTTTTTAGCAGATAAACATCTTTTTACGGGGGGCACCCACGACCGGACACGCGATATCGCAGCAGCGCGCGCGGCGGCGGGCTGCACGTGTTGTAGTTATGTAGGAAGCTAGCCAATGCATTCCAATTTTCCCTTCGTACTTTTTCGGCTTAGGACCGTCAAAATACAAAACCACACTAAAACTTTAGGTCAAGCAAACACTCGCATCATCTCGTGGTTATCAATATCTGAATAACGCATACGAGCCATTTTTACGCACAAATAACCGATAAGCGCCGCCGCGACCTTCACCTTGCGCTTGCAATGATGCAACTAAACGGCCATTGACCCTATGATAACATTTCTGTGGTATGACAGTTTGACAAAACTAACAATAAGCCTAGCATTGGGTGAACATTCGGATGAACTAAGTTTGTATACCTATCTCGCCCTCGCGCGCTAAAAGTTTGTGCCTTTTCTTGTCTCAATCTGGTGCTTCGGAAATGCAATGATGTCGCGGGTCGATGACCGCGGTGGCCGCTCATTAGGGCACCGTTTAGGTGTTATGGGCTTATAAAAGAGATGAATACAGGTACTTAGGCCATTTTTTTTTATTCCAAATAGACACATGTATTATAGTCTATTGCCTAATGTTGTGAAAATTTCGTACCTATTTATTAAATTTTTCGAAAACTAAAGGGCGGGATTTTTTTTCAATATTTTTCCTGAATTCAGTGTTCGCTTCTAGACCCCACCTGAAAGTTTGGTTACTTATTTTTGTTACACCCTGTATATACCGAAAATACGCGTGCGAAGCAGCGGGCGGAAGCTAGTATATATATAAAAGAAAGTCGTGTTAGTTACACTATTTATAACTCAAGAACGGCTGTACCGATATGGCTGAAAATTGGTGGGTAGGTAGCTTAGAGCCAGGAGATGGACATAGGATACTGTTTATCCCGTTCGACAGCGTTCCCGTGTGACTTGACATAAAACTTCAGTCACTATAAAACGTGGTATAACAAAAAAGAATCAGACTTGGAATAACAAAACGCAAATGACAGCTAGGTAATGGACGTATGGATGACGTATGGATGCCGTGGGGCCGATTCTGTAGGACATTTAGTATCAGCATTTGCACCCGTGCGAAGCCGGGGCGAGTCGCTAGTTCTAGATAACTTTGCGTGTTTTAAAAATCGATAAACCGAAAAATTCAAATTTTTCTAGTGATATATCTTTTTTCTAGTGATCTTGTTATAATTCAAGTCTAATTTAGTTTGATGATACATCGAGGTATACCCAATCCAATAAAAAAAGAATTATCAAAATCGGACATCTCTGTAAAAAGTTATGCGTGGTCAAAAATTACAATCACTGAGTGAACAATCAATCATCCCCTGTTTTCCTACCATTCGGGATGGAGTTTTTTTTTCAAATTTAAATGGGACCACCTTCGGGGTCTTCCCTTTCCAATAAAAAAAGAATTATCAAAATCGGACTACTCTGGAAAAAGTTATGTGTTGTCAATTTGTCATACATAAAAGAAAATATATTCGTCGACTTGAGAAAATCCTCCGTTTTTCGTCGATTGAAAAGTAAATACCGATTTAATAAATACATTTTGTCTTGCCCTAGCATAAAAACTTTCACTTAGACACGCCAGAGAAAACGACAAGAGTAGAACTTTTGCAGCGAAACTTTTACCGTGGAAACTAAATAGCATCCATTTAGCCAGACTGGTCAATACGAGCAGTTTTACGAGAGTTTCAATGCTGAAATAATGTTAAACTTACAAATTTTTACCACGAACCAAAGTTCAGTTCAGTAATTTCAGTTATTTATTACCTTGCGGCTATAATGATGCTATGCTGTGTGAATTTTCCAGCATTCCTTATTTATGAATTAAATAATTAAATGTTTTGTTAACATTTTTGAGTTCATTTTGTGTAATAAGAGACTAGCTTCAGCCCGCGGCTTCACAGGCCTTTTTTCGGAATTATAATTAGCCTTTATGTTATTCCAGGGCCAAAACTTTATGTGTGTAAAATTTCAGCCCGATCAGAAATCAATAAATTTTATTTATTTAGGCTTTGAAACTTAGCTTTTAGATGAGTCAAAACCACAAGAAATAAAGTATCAACTGATTTTCTTTTCACTTCAATTTCCAATGATCCGTTCAGTAGTTTTGGCATCCGGCACCACACAACTTTACACTTTATTTATCCCAAAATGTTCAAAAAATAAATGTCCATCGTGTAGTACAGTTATATATTAGGATAAGATTATTATAATAAGACAGAAACTTTTGTAAATATGTACAACTTTGTCCCCATCATAGGTATTCTTATTCTTCCACCCGACGTGGAATTGCTAATGTTTTTGTTTTCCTGGAAAAGTTCGCCTTTCCGCTTGACGGAAGTTATTTTGTGCAATTAACGCTATCTGTTTGCGGAAAGTAGATTAATTGGTAACGTAATAAGGTGGAAGTTACAATGGAATCCTGAAAGCAGCTAATAGCTGGTGAAACTTGCACGTGGCTGAGGAAAAAGAGTCTGGCTATTATGAATTCAATCACCGTCTATTCGGAGAGAAACACAGACAGAGAAAATAGACAATAGGAGTTTAGAAACAGATGTCCATTCGGTCGCTAAGTTCCTTCTGCGAAAGCGTGCTATATCTAAGGCCACATCTTGGCTTACTTTATTAAGATAATAAAGTCCAAACGCTTAACCATTAAATAAAAGGTGGTTTTCAATTATATACAAGAATAGTATACAATCTGGATCAAGATTTTGTCTTTCTATCTTTTACTGTTTGGTTGTGTTACATTTTGTGTACCAAGTAAATAAATAGATAGATACGCAGCAAAAGCAATAAATAACATTGTATTATTTTCGAAGGGTTTCTTCAATTCGATCAAACAATTGAATTAAATTTTATTAACTTGGAAAAGGATTAGCTGGACGGAGAAGATTACAAATGAGGACCATTCAAAACAGAAGAGGGAGAATGATCGGAAATCTTATACGACAAGACAACTTCCTAACTAAAATCATAGAGGGAAAAAAGTGGAAGACGAGGAAGAGAGGACCAAGAATTAGCTATATGAGTCAGATCAAGGAGAAAGTCGCTGTCATGTCGTATAAAAAGTAAAAGACATTGGACGGAGAAAAGTGAAGGCAATTGCATCATTACACCGCCAAGAGCTGGGCTTTTAAATTTATACTGACATGGAAAAAAGAACCATGCTAAAAAACAACAAAAAACGCCCTTATTACTGAATTCCCAAATGATGCGATACGATCAGAGCTACGAGCTGGAATAACATCGTCCATAGAGAAGTGATAACTGTGTCTCCGGACACTCGCTCCCGGGGGAGCGACCTACTCTGAAGCTGATTGAACGACGTATGAGACCTTGTGCTTTGTAAGGATGGCTTCACATGAAAGATTGGTTTGTTCTGCGGTACAACATTGTTCACTTGGAATCTTACATAATGAGATATATAGTTATTATTTTAACTTTAAAAACTATCGTAGTGTGAATTTATTATGGAGGCTAACTATGAACCTTGCTTTTATTGGGAGAACACCGTTATTAGTTGTAATTTCAGTAACCTCTGAATCGGAAAAAATCACAGTCTATAAAATTACAAGTTGTTTGGCATGTAACTAAACTGTAAAATTTTCGCATAATTTAAGAATATTATTTCTGGCTCTATTTCTATTTTATTTTATTTCTATTTTTTCCGGAAATATGAATCCATCATGGTATTTATTCTTTGATACTACGAAAGTCACGACAGGAAACCTATGCACTGTGATATTTTGAATTTACTTTTGACTTTCAACTTCTTTTTAACCCCCGACGCAAAAAGAAGGGGTGTTATAAGTTTAACGTGCCTGTCTGTGTATCTGTATATCTGAGTATCTGTCTGTGGTATCGTAGCTCCCAAACGGATGAACCGATTTTCGTTTAGTTTTGTTTGTGTCATAGATGATTTTATCCCGAGTGTACTTAGCCATGTTTAATGAAAATCTGTCGGGGGGTTTTTAGAATTTTGTTTTTGCATAACTTTGTGCTGATACCAGTCATTTTAAATACTGTCAAAACCATGTTCCAATCTATGATATACTAGTTTCTGTCCGGGGTTTCACACGCGTTGTTTCTATGGTGTTTTCTATCCCATGGGAACTGATTTATGGGGTAAAAGAAAGCCTATGTGATAATTCAGACCTAGACCTACACCTACGCAAATTTCAGCCCGATTAGTTCAGTAGTTTGGGCGTAAAGACTAACAAACATACATTGTCATCTATCCATCTACCTATCCTTTTTGTGAGTGGAAAATAAATGTCTTATTATAATTATTATACTCTCATTTATTCTTTAATCTCGTTTATAAAATACATTTTTTACTATAGAAAATAAAATGTTATAAAACTATTCTACAGTAAAAAATATATCAAAACAGTGAATCACCGGCCGCGAAGCTAGGCTCAAGCGGCCGGTGACTATTATTTTTATTATTATTATTATCCATCCAACCACAAATCTAAACTTTTACATTTAAAATATTGGTGTGACTTCTTGAAGAGGATTCTTTGCTACGAAAGCTTAAAGAACCTAAGCCAGATCACGCTTGCTACGCGCCACCGGCACCCGACGCGTTAGTGTGCTCGGCTGAGCCTCACGACGAAAGGATTTATCTTCTAGTGATTTCGCGCCCATTGGCTCACGAAAATTTGTTGTATCGCTTTGTTTTTGTCGTGTGGGAATGTGCTGGTAATTCGATGTAAAATGTTACGTATGCTTTGCGATTTGTTTGTTTTTGCTCGATGAAACATAGTTGATTTGTTTGCCTGATAGATACTCCATCTCATTTTATTCGGTTGAGTTAGATTTTGCGGAATTTTTCAAATTGCATGGAATTTTATTTGAATTTTAGAGGAAAATATTTATACTGTTAGAACCTCATCGGATGTTTTTGTACAAAAACCTGAAACGGGGCACGTTTCTAATTCAATTTTGCGCCCAATGTTAAATATAAAACTAAAACAGATACGAACGAATGAAAAAAAAATTCAAAGAACCCCACATAATGTTCTCTCAATTGTAAACTCAGTTTTCCAGTCGGCTAAATATTTAAAGCACATTTAAAACGATGCCCACATTTAAAAGTCGGCTTGCGAATTTCGCTGCGAAATCGGATTTTCAATTCCCTCTGCGCTGGGGACTGCGAACTGGTAATCTTGGCCACCGCGGTGTGACACCAATCTTGCTTTTACAAATCGCCTCTCCACTCGCCGGGGATTTTGGAAATAAAGCATTTTTACTTTTTGCGACAGACAACTGTGACATCAAACCTTGTAATGTAATCACACCGTTTTGGAAGCATTGTCAGACACTGCTTTATAACGACGGAGGGATTATATTGTGCATGTTTGCTAAGGAGTCGGTGACTTTTATTTTTGCCGAAGGTATTTTTGACTCGCTGGATATGAGGTGAGAATTTGAAATAAGAATTGACTTCAACAAGCAGGCTGCATAACTTTCCTTATCATTGCATTTGCAAACATCTTAGGCAAGCATAATACGCATGCATAAGGCCTGAGATCCAATTAGGAGATTCTCAATGGAACAGCAATGAATTAAATCAGTGGAGCTGCGGTAATTAATTGCACTTCTAGGATAAACACGACTCAGTGGTTATAATCAGCCGCTAACTACACGAGATAAATAATACCGCCAAGTGCGAGCAAGACTGGCCCAGAGTTCCACAAAATATAAATTAAATCTACTTTGTGTAATGAACCTACTTATAAAGAAACTTACAATAAAATAATAGAAATCAATTAGAACTAGTATTTACAATTGAAACAATTTAGCTAGCTGCAGACTGTTGCAAACAATCTACAGGTAGCTCAACTGATTCATATCAATACTAGTCGGAAGCGTCCCCTATTTATATTAGACATTCATATCTAATGATATACTATACATATTTGTAGATATATACAGGTTGAGTTTTTTTTTTCAGGGCCGCTGAGGGGAAGTCTGAAACCGTGAGAGTTATCGAAAATTCATTTTAGGAGTTACGTGCTCTATTTAGAAAAAAATATGTTTTACGTTAAATAAGGTTTAAAAAAATTATTAGTTTTTCTGGAAAAATTAGTTTTTGTAAAAATATTCTTTTTCATATTTGTGGGTTTTTCCCAAATACTATTTGGATTCTTTGTTCGATAAAAATAAATAGATGTAAAATGAGATTATGTGCCTAAACTTAACGAATTCAGTGAAGGTTCAGACTATGCATACAAGGAAAGCATGTCTAAACCTTTTCTGAGTTCATAAAGTTGAATTAAAGAAATAAAAACAATTTTAAAGGTGTTCCAACAACTTTGGGCACATAGTCGTCTTACGTTTATTTATTGAATCGATATCGAACAAAGAACCCAAAAATGATTTTTCGTTTACAAAAAGACACTTTTCAAAATATAAAAAAAATTGTATACCTAATTCTTATCCCTTTGTGTGCGGTGGGGACACGACGTGTCCGCTGTCACAAATGTCCCGTCTGTTACGCGGACACGACGTGGACACGACGGCCGATATTAGCTAAGACGTATTTGTTGACTGTTTAACCAATATTAGCTAATACTTTGTAATTTATTTTCATGTTTCGATGCCTATTAAAAAAATAAATCAGTTTCTTTTTTAACGGAGAGATCTTACCTCCGTAGTAGTCTTCTTGCACTTATCGGTGCCGGCGAATATATTGAGCTGCGTGGAGCCCGGCTTCAGAGGGCACTGGTCGATGTCCACCCGCCGCAGGTCTATGTCGATGCCGCTCGTCCCTCTGAGAACAAAAATACCTTAAAGTAACTATTGCTTACAAACTTTTGAGTAATCGGTCTCACTAACGCGTTGGTGAGACAACAAAACAACGTTTTAACGTTGTTTTAATTTTGGTTATTAGCCGTGTTATATCAAATTGTGCTATTTAAACTAACATCTAAAAAGTAAATTGTGCTGGACTATTCATGCAGCATCGTTTAATCCCAAGCTAAGCAGGGCTTGTTTTAAAGAAATTAAATTCTAACTTGAAAATGTTATAGATTTTAAATTCAATTTCCACGTAAGGTTACGATTAGGATTACACGGAGGTTTCACTTTAGTTGCATTCAACCTGTGAAGTTCTAAATTTGAAAATGATTGTAGACATCAGATTTGACGAAAAAAAAAAAAAAAATACTTTATCATCTAATACATGAGCAAAAGAGGTTATACGTACCAATACATGTTGTCTGCATATTACTACCCTATGTGGGCTGATGGCTCGATTATCCGAGATCGTTACGCATAATATTCTATTATTAGTACCCGCATTCCCTCATCGGATTTCCCTTAAATATAATATAACTAGTTTATGCCCGCGGCTTCGCACGCGTTGTTTCTATAAACGTTTAAAGGTGATTTCTTTCCCATAGAAACTGATTTATGGGATAAAAAGTAGGCTATGTTTGATTCCAGGATTAGAATTACCTGCATATAATTTCAGCCCGATCCGTTCAGTAGTTGTTCAGTAGTTTGGCGTAAATAGGTAACAAACATCCATATATCTATACATCCATCAATACTTTCGCATTTATAATATTAGTGTGATGGTGTGATTACCTACTTATTCCCTAATATCAAAGTTAGTTGGAAATATTCCTCTTCGACACGTTTATGAACACTCGAATATTATTGGATTCAATTTCCATTTTCAATAAGGCAGATTAAATTTATTTACCACGGGTATTAGGTTGAAAATAATTTTAGCAGTTCCCCCGATACACATGTCAAACAAAACAATGCAAAATTGATTACACCCTTACCACTCACGTGCACGAACTGGAATTTCATTACCAAAATTTTCCACCCCCGTCTATCTTTGGTTTCGGTAGAGGAACTGCGTAAACAATATGCTGAGGTGTTCTTAGAAAGCCGTAATTTATCTAATATTCAATGGTATCTTAGAGGCTTCTCATAGCCTCAATCTCAAAGCATTGTGCTCAGAGTTTCAAAAAATACAAAACATCTCGAGTCGAGGCGGTGACGATCCATTCTCGTGTTGATGTGTAAAATCTACACCTATTGTGTGTAAAATCTACACATAATAGGAACTGGTCGATTATCAACCATTTAGATAACTTATATAGCTGACTGAGACCACAGAATCATATCGAGACTGAGACCTTCGGAACGTGTGTTCAAGGGTGATTATAATACGATGAAAGAACACAATTTTTCATACACACATAAATCTGTCAGCTCGATAAATATCGAAGCTCTCGTTAGTCCCGATATTAATCGAGTCGATAGATTCGCATCACTATTCTTTAAAAGAAGCAGAGTCCATGTAATATTCCGTTCTTTCATTCAGTCAAAGAAAATAAATGCAAATACGTAGACGGAGCCTAATTGATACACGAAAAGATCTTGTCGACCCAATTTCTAATTTTATTAAATTATTATAGGACATGCTAATTAAAAAATGTTATTAAACACTTAATGAATTTTTAAATGGTAAGTCTTAGTAATGTGACTCAAAAAAAATTTAACTAGCATTAGTAACCGTCTTCTCAATTTGCTATACTCTGACCGGGCACATAATTATAAGCTACCAACTACGAGTGTTAGAATACTGAAATATTCATGTAATATACCTACTTTAATTGTGGATGAAATAAATGAAAAATTAAATATATTTATGAATGTGATATTAATGACACGTTATTTAGTACGCTAAGTCATGGGTGCAATATTACTAGTTCATGCCCGCGGCTTCACGCGTTGAATTTCTGAAAACGTGTCATAAAGAGTAGCCTATGTGTTTTTCCAGATACATATAAACTACATACATATATGCAAAATTGGGTTCGATCCGTTCTGTTGTTTTGAAGTAGTTTTCTTCCTTAAAAAAAGATAAATAAGCCAAAAGCTTACACCCCTTGTAGGTAAGCTTGTGATTCTTTTAAGACTTCTTTAATAGTCAAACTGAGGAGTCAAATGCCTCAGATGATGCTGTTGATGGAGTGGTTTCTTTGATATTACAATTTTAGCTTTTGATAAGAAAAATTAAAAGAGAAAATTGGGCACCATTGATCGCTAGATATTTTTGTAACAACAGATACCCATGAAGAGTAGCCTACTTACACCTACACAAGCTTTCTAATTTTAGAAGACACATTGAGAACTGGTCCAATGAAATCTATATATATAAAAGAAAGTCGTGTTAGTTACACTATTTATAACTCAAGAACGGCTGAACCGATTTGGCTGAAAATTGGTGGGGAGGCAGCTTAGAACCAGGAGACGGACATAGGCTATGTTTTATCCCCGAATTACCACGGGAACGGGAACTACGCAAGCGAAGCCGCGGGCAGCAGCTAGTGACTTATAAATAGTACAATAATTATTATGTATTAGACAGTAAAGATGTGCGACTGCGAATGATCTGGCTAGTCGAATGATCTACAATTACTAATTTACTCATTCGACTTGAATATTAGTAATATACTTATCTTCAAAGTCGAATGACAACTACTAATTAGTAATTACTAATGCCTCTACGAATTGATCGAGGCTTCGAATAACAAATTGAGTTCAACTGCCCGAAACAGGCAGTCACCATTACTAATCAAATAAGTTACTAATTTGGTTAGTAATGGCGAGAGGTAATAACGAATTGAGTTTGACTGCGCGACTCGAGTTAGTTGCCATTACTAACCATATTAGTTACTTATTTGGTTAGTAATGGCGAGTCGGGCAGTCGACTCGAAATCAATTCTTTATTCGACGCCACTCGCCATTACTGACCAAATTAGTTACTAATTTGCCCTAGTCATTCGAATGGTTCGAATGAAATCATTCACAGTCGCGCATCTTGAGTAGGCAATGAGTAGGTAACATAACAAGCGTAGTAGAAAACACCCATTGCCTCATTTCCCTTTATAATTTAAATGTGATTGCGAGGGCTCTACAATCGTGAAGGCATGGTATATTCAGTCCATCTGAAGAAGATTATGCAAATAGCCATGGATAGAGCACCCGGGTCTTAATTATAGGATTATTCGCAATTTATTTTCATGAATAATTCTGATTTATAGTGCTGAATGGGGAAAATATAGGATTACTTTAATTGATAAATAGCTGCAATAAATGAAAGCTTATGCGTGACCTGGATTGATACAAATGATAGGAACATTTTACTGTAGATTTTACTTTCATCGGTAGATAAATCTACCGTAAATTATATTATTATTAATTGATAACTATAATCGAAATATTACAAAATAACAATTTATACATTATTGCCATTTTCATCCGAATCTTGGCCATTAGTAGGCTCGTCGTTTTTAGGGTTTCGAGATTTGAGATCGGTTTCGTCCGTCCTTTTTTCCTTCCTTAATATCTCGGCAACTACCGCAGCTATTAACTTGAAATTTAAAGTAATAATACCTTTTGTCCGCCTGTACAGATTTGACGAAAAAATTATGAAAAATGAACATGAAAATTTTCCATACAAATTGTTCTGCCGAAATTTTAAAAGGGATCTACAAAGTCAAGTGGGGTATCAAATGAAAGGAATGTGTGAAAAAATACCCATCCCCCCCCCCCTTTTCTCAGAAGTTTGCAGAGCGATCCATTTAAAATGTAGCTTTTGTAGAAATAGATCTCAATTTTTCAGGAAAAAAATAGAGAAATCTGTAAAAAGAAAAGTTTTTAAAAATTGGTCAAAAAAGGAGGGAAAAATTTTCAAAAAGGGGGGCTACCACAACAAGTGGGATGTCAAACGAAAGGTATCGGTTCGTACATTTTAAAACACTTTTTGAAATTTCTGTATGTTTCATACTTTTCGAAATATTTTGAAAAAAGTCAACCTTTAGTACACATTTTTTGTATAGTTAACTAACGTTCGAAACCCTCGGCGCGCGAGTTACACTTGTACTTGACGGATCTTGTTTTTACTATCCATCATGGTCTTTTGCAGGTGGAGCCGCATTGATGCAATAATGATCTGTAAAAAAAACTTTAATTTTCAAATTTTAATGGACCCCTGATAAATTTTAATATAAGTAATTTCTGTCGAAAGCTAAAATCGAGCTGAAAGGTCAGTTAAAATTCCATCGACAGAAAAAGTAGTTCAAGGCACAGAATTGTTCTTTGGTAAACAAAGGTATACTCCCACTAACAATAAAACGAAATGCTTCTTATTTCTATTTCGTGTAACGTTTATGGACGGTATCGCGTTCATGAATAAATCTACTCCTGAACGAAGGCCGCTATCTCTCGCCAGATCTTATTACTCAACTATTTGTTGCTTTCGAGATTCCAATCATTTATTTTGCTACGTTTATGCCTTTACTTGTTTGGATTGAATGAAGATTGACGCTGGTATTTCGGTCCGATTGAGTGAGTTTTGAAATTGGGATATTGGCATCCATTGTTCTCAAATAACAACGGAAGTTTTGTATCTCAAACTCTATATCTATTTCATTTTAAGACCAAAAGAGGAACGTCTTTTGTTTTCTTTTGGGAAGAAGAAATAAAATCTTGTTTGGATGAAAGTTTGGTAAAAGCTTGTTGAGCAACAATGGACTTCATATTTCTTACAAATTTCTTAAAAAAAAATCTCTCGCTTTTATCAGCCAACGCTCGTTACATTACAAAATAAGCCTGAAACCTACGTATTATTAGCTATCCGCCCTTACAAACGAAAATAGGAGTATGTGGGATTTACTTAGGGCTAAAAATAACTGTCTAAAATAGTTAAACAGATACAATACACTATTATTTACTTAGTTTATTAGTAATTTGGATCTATTTACGCCTCCGTTTTCCTGAGTTTCGTGAAGATACCTCCTACGTATTATTAGCTATCGGATTACGAATTCTCAATTATTTTGTACCCTTTTATGTTAGGTACTAGTTATTTATTCCATCTGGACAGTGCGCGTGTTCCAAGGTTTGTTGCATAGTGTGGATTCGGATTCCATATTATGGAATTAATAAATATATTTATTGCTGCTTATATCCAAGATTAAAAATAAAATTACGATAACAAAGTGTCAGCCCATTTATGAAGGCATTACATTAGCCATACGTGGGCCACGTAATCCGATTTGGAAGCGAATATTTTGTATGACGATTGTTGTGCATACAAATGTTTATTGTGTCTAATTTGTCACATGATGGATGCGCCACGAAATTAAGAACGGAAATATAAAATTTTAAGAAGTCTTCTTTGTGAACCTAAAGGGAAGAAGAATGGTATGCTATAAAAGTTCCTTCATTTATGTGACGTTATGAAACATCTTACAGACAACTGTAGCGGACTAAAGTTGACCTTTCTCAGAAATTCAAATAAAATTAAGTTTTGTTACCTATATTGGTCCTGTGCTGGACGCAGACCTTCCCCTGATAAGCCTTTATTAGCTTTTATCTCATGGGGGGTAATGCCCATAATCCCCACGTTAGGTTTGCGGGTTGGGAATCGCAGTTCGGTGGTCCCACACAATTCCAAATCCCACATAATTCTATAATTATTTTTTCTGTGTAAACTACAGAATTACATAATTTATGTGTAAACCTCACAGGTAGAACCGTTTACATGAAATCTTATTGAAATCCAAGCTTCGTCTGTTCTCCAAGCCCTCTCTGCAACCCAGAAGTGATCTAACTATTTGCGCCACTAGAGAATATCCCTGAGAAATTCTGTGGAAGGCTCTTACCGGTGCTTTACCCAGAAATCTAGCTCATCAATATTTCCGAAGTGATGTGCCCTGGCCCTGCTCTGGTGTAGGTCAACTTGTTTGATTGCTGCCTACAGGCAGGGGTGACGGTTTAAGTCAGAAGCGAAACTTTGGAAAAGCAACGGGTTGTCGTACAAAAATAGTTTTTCGTTTTTGTGTCATGTAACGATGTGGCCGACTATGTAGACACCTGGGTACTCACTCTAGCATTTGAAAGGAAAATACTCTGATTATACAGTCATTATCATACGTAGCTGGACACTACTGAGCATGGTCCTGCTGAAGTTTGCGCCTTTCATGGCATGTGCTCTGACTTTTTCTCACCATCCGGCGAGGATGATGAGGATGACTCAATCTTGGCATGCGAGTAATAGAATGCAGATTGTATTGTGGACAATATTTTTGTAGATAGTAAGTAGAGTCACTGCTTGTTTTTTTATCTCTCATTTATTATATTTTTCTGCTATGTATGTACTAAGTTGATTGTTGTCTTGCGTTTGACCTTTTCTAAGTGTACATTTATTGTATTTATGGAAATAAAGAGTTTTTGATTTTGATTTTGATTTTGTTATCTGTAAGTTTACTTAGCTTGTTCACACTTTTTAAGTATCTACTATTCTTCTTAGTCGTGAAAACTGAAAGCCTTCTGTTTCTATTTTTGTAATTTTTCACATATTTATATGTGCTGCTGGTTTTCCTTAAATAAATAAATAAATGTGCTAGCTGCTTCCATTGATACCTTAGGGCGTTCACTGCTAAAACTCCACCGATGCTAGTAACAGACTGGTTGGACAGAGGAGCGCATCGCTGAGTTACAAGCCAATGAATGCTATGTGCGTTGGTGGCTCTCAAAGTGTTAACTAAGCATTCGTTATAACTTATCGTGGTAGATCATTATTTTACGACTTACTTGAAGAAATAGCTGCCATTGTACCCAAAGAAAGGCACAGTATAGGTCAGCATCCAGATGTTCCCACCTCCGCAGTCGTAGTACGGCTTGGACCACTTGCCATCCTCGTACGTCACGGACAGGATCTCGTCAGGCTCCCGGGTCGTGTGCGCTGTGTCGTTGTACGTGTAGGTATTGTAACCTGCGGGAGAAGTGCGAATCACTATTTTATCATATAATTATTTTATCAAAGCTTAACTACTGCGGTGTTGTATTCGGGCCCTGTCTACTCAGCCGCACTGAGAAGTTGGTCCAGCGAGTTCAGAACGCATGCGCAAGATTCTGCTTCCATATTCCTCGATCACATGTCACCCTAAGGGGTGACCAGAATTCGTTAGACTTGCTGAAAATGAAAGCACGTCGTGACTTGCACTTGGCGACTCTTTTGTTTTGTTGTTTTGTTTTGTTCTTTTTGTTCTCAAATTTAAATTACCCCCTTACCTGTACAATAAACTAGAATGGACATCTGAAACTAACTCTAGATATCCACGTAGAGCTTGCTCTAATCTGATTTTACTGACACAGAAACATAGAACGGTGGCTTTTTGAGGTTCATTCCGTTATACAGCTTCTCGCTGTTGAAATGATATACCTCTCCCACTCCGCACTACTAAATCATTATATTCGTTCAAATCCATGTTAAAAAAAAAAATATCTACTCAAAAAAGTTCCTAGAAAACCCTATAATATACATACACACTCTGAACGCTTATATTTATTTGCTTCATATGAGAACGTAATATATCTATAGTTTAATTATATTTCTTTACTTAAGCATGCGATTTAGTTTTTCTCTTAAATTTGCAACGACCACGTTTTTAAATAATTTACTGCTTTTACATTAGGTACATATTTTTACTTTAATTTTTCTTTGTATTTAAGTTAGTACCTACCTAACTAAACTCACATTTGTTAAACTTTGTTGCTCATTGATTTTTGTACACTATAGACTGCTAGCTATTGACTCGTAATGTGACGTCACCCAGAGGTTCAGACTGAAAGAAAACCAGCGTTGTTTCCGTCCTCGGGCGGTAGTGGCATTAAGCTGAGGCTGGACCTGTTTAGCCACGCACTAGGGAAAGACCAAATTTTTTTCATCAGACTCTACACGTAGAGTTTTTAATTAATAATATTTTAAGGCACTTGTTTTGATGTTTGTTTGTTTGTTTTACGCATTCTCTATTGTGGTGTTTAGTGTAACTTTTTGTTTTGTCTGAGGGAAAGTTCCCTCAGTGTAGTGTGCTAAATAAATCTCTATTCTATTCTGTTCTATTCTATTCTAATCAATCGCTTACTGTATTGAAGACGTTACTTAAAAAAAACTAAATTAAAAATTCTGTATTTCCGTAATTACAATTAATGTTACCTACTCTTAGAAACAGTCGTCTTGAGTCATACGCCAGGAGCGTAGGCAGTGAGTGTTACACGGGTTTGGATGTATTGCTGGTAGGCCTCCAACTTTTGTGCCACCTATCGTTTATCAAAAACTACCTGGTAGGTACGTAGCGTCAGTTTGCAAATGATGATAATCGTTAGGCTCAACGCACCGAAGGGGCTAAGAGAGCGCAAGGAATCGATTTGAAACTAAATGATTTTTGGGTAATTCGTTTAACTTGGTATGCCCTGGGACAAGTTTGCGATTTTTAACGAATCGAAAATGAAAGAAAACATAGTACCAATTTGTTTGGTTCTGTCCTAGTTTCTCGCTGGTTTTCTCGCACTCAAACAACAATCCATCACCCTCCACCACTATCTCAGAACCGAAGGCACACCAAAAGCCACTTGTCGAGAAGATTAATTTAAGGTCAACAGTGTCGCAAGTCGCAAGATGTCTCTAATGCCATTAGGAGCTCACAGGCGAAAGCGTGAGGCACGTGTGAAATGTGATATTACGCCTCGCTTCTCTAAGCCTCCCCCCTCCCCGCCCGCCCTAATTCGCAGACATTTGCGATGCGATGACTTACTGCTTAATATTTGACTTGTAGCTTGTACCTACATGCGGTTTAAGGGCGGGTTACACTGTGTTATTACAGCAATCAGAGCGAGACTTAAAATAATTTTAGAAGGATAAAAATAAATTCTTTATAGGTTAACCACAGAATTACTGAACACGGTCAAAAAGCTTATAAAAACGTTTCTGGGAAAATAACAGCTGAGTTGACCGTGCACATAAAATGTTATAATGATTGAAAAATGTATTTTATACTACACCGGCTCGGAAAGTTGCCTATTCCTTTTCCATTTATAGAATAGAAAGTATGTCTTTGCAGGCCTATAGGAAACCGGGAGGAAAAACTCATGAATTTCATTTCTCACGTGTTTTAGCGGGAGGAAAAAGAGTATGGAAATCCATTTCTAACGTGTTATTTTTTTTTAATTTCCTAAAAGATCGGCCGGTAGCTATGGTTATTTTCGTTCGGTCAAACGACAAAAAGTTTTTACTCCAAGTCCATTAGGCCTCCTCCGATTTCCGAATAATATTTTGAATAAAGAACCCAAAGGCTGGCGCAGTCAATGAGGTTTTACCAACATCATTGGGCGCGGTAAAATCTTCTAAATTTCAATTAATAATTAATTCTGCTTTATATTTTCCTCGAAGGTGTAGTATAAAGCACTATTTATCACTCGGCAGAAAGTGCGATTCCTACCTCGTGTGCTTTAAGACCCTCGGCTGCGCCTCGGGCCCAAAACGACACACTCGGTAGGAATTGATCACTTTCTCGCCTTGGTGTAAAATGCACTATTATATTCCTCACTATCATTCATCTAGCCTTCGTCCAACCGAAAACCTAAAAATCAATGTGATAGACTCGCTAGCATTTACACATACTTAAGCCACCCTTACAGGCTTCATACCACACGTGTGAGCAATAAGCGATGTGCTCCACGAAATACACGTGAATTGGCTTCTATGAGAAATGTTTAATGTGTGTTGTGGAATTATAGCTACAGAAACGCTTCTAAGGATACGATTGGCCCTAATTAACCGACTTTGTAAAAAGATGGATATTGTATTATTTTGTACGGTTGTATATTTTTTATGATTGTTAGTCGATTTCATTTATTGGCAGACCCATCCAAGTGGATGGTTCTTTTGCAGTTGTATAGAGGGTCCGAATTGGTCCCTTAATTACAGGGTTCATGTAGATTCTACCAAAAAATGTTAACACCTTATAATGGACATGAATGCAATAAATATATAAATAAAAAAATAATTTGTATCCTTGGGGGATTTGTATTGATCCCGCAAAACTTATGAAACAGTTTAAAACGACAGGAAGTCGAAGTCGGATTTTGGTTTTTCTGAACAATTAATTTATTTTCAAAATCATCATCATCCATCATCCACAGCCGGATTTTACCCACTGCTGGGTAAAAAAAAATATTTTAGATGTTGTTTAGATATTTTAATGGCGATTGTGACAAATGTGAATAAAACTTTCCAGGAAATTTAAATGCAATACTGGACGGGCTATCGTTAGACTACAGTAGATTATATGAAAAAATAGGTATAGCGAGTATTTTATAAAAAATGCGTTTGATTTACAAAACGCAAGAGATTCAATTTTTAGCGGTCTTTGTAAAGTATTTTGGACACTGTTTTCTTTGAAACCATGTTGGTACAAACTATTATTCAATGGTAGTCATAGAGCATTTAGGAATATGTTGATCTATTGAAAAAAAGTCTTATATTACCCATTCTTTCAAAGGTAAAATTTATCATGGGTTCATAGAAAAAAATTAAAAGAACAAACCGTTTTAATCTACCGCGCAATTTAAATCGATCCACCATAACCGTCTTTCACTTCAATACCAAACTAGTTTCTTTAATAAAGACCCTCATAATTGTTAATGCTAAGTCTACATTTCCAATTCACTTAAATTCAATTAGAACAATAACTTTAACCCGAGAACAGAATTAATATTGATTCCCACTTACACTCAAGCTATCTCGTTAAAATTAATTTTCAAATTGTGCTTTTGTTATATCACGGACCCTTATGCCAACAATTTGAGGATTCAATACGACCCTTTTGTTGATTGACCTTCACCTGAGCGTTTTAGTAATTTCAGGAAGATTTTGTTACTTTGAATTAAACGTTGGCGCAAGGAATGGTTACTTTGGCACAAACAAATAAATAAATATATGGTATAATAAATATTATAATATAACTTAAGACAAACTGAAATACGAGCAGAAAATTCTGCAAGTCTAAACAGAGAAACATAAATCATCAAAAATATAACTTTCAGTTTATAAAGAACTTATTCAGAAAACTTAAATGAAACAACAAACATAAGCTGGTTAACGAACCGTCCCATAAGAAACGACAATAAAGTGAAACCTCTTTGTCAATAACACCGCTATGCAAACTTCGCCCTTTGTGTAAAACGACATTTTGTCTTATTAAAGCAAGTTATGGCAAGAGCAGGGCGCAGCAGGGCGCCATAACTTTGGAACAAGCCGCTAACAAAAGTTCCTTGTAAATCTTTTTCGCGGCTGCGCCAAGGTGGTTTCCGCAATCTGATAAACTTTGTTGCTTTTTGTTGCTCTTTGTTGCTTTATGTTGCTTATTAGTAGCTGCTAATTGTTAACAACTGCTTCCCTTCCGTTTCCTTTGAGTTACTCCAGCGGTCTCGGTTTCAGCCGGTTGGTTAGTAACTTGTTATATTGGATCTAAAATTCTGTTTGTGAGTATTCGCTTGGTTATTAATAAAACGCACCTGGGTATAATTGACTTGCCCTTGATTTTTTACTCTACCAGGTTTAGTTAGATTTTTAAAACTTGTGTTTTGTCACATCTGTTCTGACGGGAAGCGATAAGCTTAATGGAGAGACGCTTGTCTGGAAAGATACAGAGAAAGCCTCAGCTTACAGCTGACTGAGGCAAAGAGTAATTGAGTATATTTTGTAATATTTAGAGGTGCTTGGGGGAAATACAACCAAAATTGTGAGAACTCTTCAACACAAAAGACGAACAGTAGTAAAGTTAAATATAATTACTAAAGAATAAGATAATCTTACCTCTCCGAAACTGACTGTGGTTCCTTATAACCTTCTCAGCATTCTTCCTTGCAATGTAAAACCACTCCGAGGCATTACTCAAGTACTTATACTCCACCGCAAGATCCTTCGCCAGGATCGGTCCCTCGGGCAGGCGGTACGCAAACGGACAGAACAGCTGGTAATCTTTGTACTGATACTGATCGTAGCAATTCCCCGCTGCGAAGATATCATCGTCGAATTCAACCATGGAGAACACGCTGGCGTGGAGTAAATATTCGTTGTGCATCACCGACGGACCCGCGTACTTCCATAACCTAGTCAGCATGTTCGCTCGATTCACAGCCACGTCCGCTTCTATCCTAAACCGCTCTTGAGCGTATCTATCTACAACACCCTCGCCTAAATTCAGATGGGTACCAGCTGTGCAGTTTTCACCCATGAGATGTTGCGTTTCTATTAGCCTAAGGAACTTCGTGACGACGTCATCGTGAATCGGTCGGGTAGTCACGTTCTCTGTGGTGTTGCCTTCGGCTAGCTTCGTGTCGTTGTCGTAGCTATGCTCGACGTTGATAAAATGGTCTACGAGAGAGACCTCGGTGGACGGCGGGTGGTTGGTGAAGTTGCCGAAGAGTCGGGAGAAGTCGTTTCTCCCGTCTTCGTCGTCGGGTCCCCCATAAGCTCTTAGAGCTGATATGACTGGGTCCTCTCCGGATTTGTCTATGCTTTCTGTAACAAAAAAAATTATATCAGAGAGGGCATTATTATTTGGTATTTTGGAAACGATACTTTAATGGGAAGTTTCATACGAGTATTTTTTGCTAAAATGATTGGTCGAAAAATATGTTGAAAGAATTCGAACGATTGGATTAATTGATAATTACATAATTATCAATTATGAAAATGCTTTTTCAAAAGCTTATTGATGAACGAAATTTTTTGTTTCAAAATATTTTTTTCATGTTGCCTATATTTTTTTTAATCGTCAAAGCCGTGGGTTATAGAAATAAATATTGTTATTTAAACGAACCACGCATGCACCGTTAAGCATGTACTTAACGGTGCATGCTCGGTTTCAAAGGCAAACCTACGTCAAACCTTTTACAAACTCGACAAGAGCCACACTTTTGCAATCTCTGATTACAGTTGTGTATAACTCCGGCATATCAACACGTTATTAGTAAACCTGATCTCCGTTTTAAATATTTATGTACCTATATATTTTGAATTCAAAATTGCTTCTTTTTCGAAACTATTTCTTAGTTCATCTACCTATGACATTCGCAGTCTCACTCACTAGCCCATACTATTTTCGCCGCTCATAGCTTTCTTAGTGAGGCAAAGATATTATGAGCAAGTTGCTCACAGAATAAAAGAATATGGACACTTAGAAAGCATGACTTGATTTCTTCATAACCAAGTTGCTTAGCATTGGCATAAAATGATTATGTTCTATTCGATTTTACCTACTCCTGCAGTTTTAATGCTTCTAACTAAACTAAAGCCTTAATGGATGTTATAGGCAAAATGTCTATAGAACGAATAGCAAAGCCATATCACATTATAAAAACATTGATCCAAACTACCTTCACAGATTACGCCCTCGTAAATTTAATTAGTTCCCACTATTTCAGATTATAAAGATTGAAATTAATTAAAGTTCATTAGAATGTTGTTGATGTTTTGAGCTTAAAATACATATTAGTCGTGGCAATAATAATTCCAATAACTCTGCCACAACCTGCCTTCTCTGCTTTCTCAGTCAGTTGGCATTACCACGCCTAATCCAGCCCTAAACCTGGTTTATGAATAACAGAAAGAGGTCATAGTAATTGAGCGCTGGTCTAGCTAGCCCAGGCTCCCCGCACGGAGGTAAATGTAGGTAAACCAGCCTACCGCACTCTTCCGCCGGCCAACCACGGTTTCCACACAATTAAGCGTAACCCAGCCCATCTACCCTACCCTTTTTAGCTGAAGATATATATTTTTAAAATACCTTTTCGGCAAATTGGCGATTCGGTGCGCGTCCCTTAATTTCGTTTCGCATAGACTGAGACCTTTTTTTATCAATATTTTTGCAATAATAATGAACTGGATTTAAGGAGATACCTTCACGTGCACGTGAAGGTATCCTGAGTGTATTCAAAATCATTAAATAACGCTGCCTTTTCACTCAGCATCATCTGGCCCCAACGTAAGCAAAGCGTGGCTGCCATATTACCGATACGTACAATACTTAAACACACAGTCAAGGATCAAAACGTAAAAATCTATATCTGCAATAAACATTTACGAAATAAGTGTAATCTACATTTCGAACAAACACTTGCCTTATAAGTATTCAAAGTATTTAGCACTACAAAATGATGACATAGCTTTCACAACAATAGTATCGTGTAGTAGTTTGAATAGACTCTCACCAAAAAGCAATGAATAATCTGCTCGCTATATTTCCCATAATATTGAACATCACAATCCCTGTCTAGACAACAAATGAATTGAACACATATCAAATGAGTTGAGCGTAAAGTCGATACACCCAAACTTGTTTACTCCGAGGATTCTCGGATTAGCCAGATGTATAACTAATTCTGAGAATATATTCCGAGCTGCGTACAGAATAAAGTACACGTATCAAATGAATAAATCCAATATTTGCTTGTACTACCGAAACTCTGTGTGATTGATGAAATATTGGTGATTTTCACGACGTGTGTGTTAATTTACGCTAAAACGTATTCATTAAAATATGTAATGATTTCCCTCGACTCCTTGAATTTGTTTAAACATTTACCTATTCTTCTATACTAGGCAATGGGGTTTTGACTTGGTTCAAATTAAATCATAAGGGTTTTGTGTATTTTTAAGGTTGCGTATCTCAAGGGTTTTAGGGTTGCGTATCTCAAAGGAAAAAAGAAACCCTTATAGGATCACTTTGTAGTCCGTCTGTCTGTCTGTCTGTCCGCCTGTCAGCACCCTTTTATCAGGAACGCGTGGAGGTATCGAGTTGAAATTAACATCAAATACTCAAGTCACTAACTTCTTGGATCCGTGATATAAATAAAACTTCTAAGTCAACGCAATCAAAAGTTACAGCCGTTTATGTCCGAATATTTTGAGATTTCCAAGGGAATCACAAGCACACAAAACCTATAGAGTATTTCCTGTACATCTAGCATCTTATCTAGCGCTCTGAGGCAAGTCCATCCCGATCATGCTTGTCATAAATAGGCTAGAGTGCACCAGTCAGGCATATATTATATTTTCCTTTTTATTTTCCCCTAAGACTTTGCACACTTATTTCTTATACTTCGAACTCCTTAATTTCATCCATTTGATATTTTTCAAATACAATTCTCAATTCACTATCGAATATTATATGAAATATTCGATAGTGAACAGAGAATTGCTACTTCTTTACGCTAACTTAGCGTAAAGAAGTAGCAATTTTATCCATGGAAGTTTTGTAAAATTGTTAGTTACTCATTTCATTATACCTAGTTGTTAACGAAACAGAACTATTTCTCCATTTCTCCTTCGCAACCAAGCTGTCTTTAAGCTTCTACATGCGAGGACAGATAAATGGTTGAGTAACTATGTAAGTTTATCTCTGTCTTAAGTCTCTCTGTCTTAAGTGTCTTAAGTCTATCTATGTTATACACATGTGTAAAACTGTTTGCTATCCGATACAGTAAAATAAATAAATCCATGAAGGGCCGATTTTTAAATCCTCAGATAAATAACCAGATAGCCTTTGTTCGATGAATACCGATATTCTCGGTTTTTAATGGTCAGATAGTAGTTAACTGGCGAATAAAACCCTAACTGAGGAATAAAGTTACCTGCTACTCTAAGGGCCAGATAGGGTTTTATCCTAAGTATCTACCCGATAAGTGGTCACACTTATCAAAACAAATGAAATTTTCAAACATAACAAAATTTCATTTGTTTTGTTCATTTGTTTTGTGTACAAATGAAATTTCTTTTGTTTTGTTTTGTAACGAACGTCAATTAATATCAAATACACGTTTTTTTCTTGTTCTTGTCAAACACGTTGTATACTGTATCTCTGTGCACCTCGCTTGCACACTGATGATGTGAAGTTGGCTAGTTTGAACCACGGCTTTATCTCTAGAAAATAGACCGTGGAAAAGTTGAAAATATTTATTTGGGGGATTAAAGACAGATAATTTGACACGCTAGATAGCTATTCGACGACTTAACTGAGGATTGTAAAATCGGCCCTAAAGCAAAAAAATATTAGTGTGATTAAAGCAAAGCTCTTGACAATCGATATCAACAGAAGCTAAGCCCAGCAATCACAAGCCCAGCTTAGCTAATACCGTGAAGTGGAATCCCCATATCATTTCCCACTAGAATTATTCATCGCCGAGTAATGCCCCTAAATGCGGATCACTTGAGCCGTGAATGCGAAACTGCTGAATATCACGCAGATAATAAAGGCTAAAAATGGCTGGAGTACGCCTGGAATTACATTTTTATGGACGTGGGTAAAGGTTTTTGTTTGCAGAATTCAAGTTTTACAAGAATAAGTTATATTAGGGTTTTTATTGTGCGGATTGCTGGAAGTGACTGGTTTATTTTTATTTCCATCCGTAATAATTATGGCTGATGTAGCTGTATTCCCTATTCTGAGCACAGCTCAAATTGGAAGTACCTTAGCTTACTGTTCACTTGTGTTTTTTAGGTATTTGTTTCTAAGTAGTCTTTTATTTTCTTTTATTAGTAGTGTAGTGTTTACTAAACAATTTTCTTTCTTTTCTTTCTTTCTTTCTTAGATGTAAGTGTAGATTCTACATGATTAAGTTTTGTTTATGCACATTTCAAAGATAATACTAGTTCGTCGTAGCAATATGCGTAGCAGATGCTACGGCGTAGCAATAGGCGTGGCTCGTGCTACGCCACCGCTGTCTACGGTAATCTTTGTAATCAAAACGTAGAGTACCAACTTTATTGAAATATCAAAGCAAAACTTGAATTTTTATTTATCCAAAGAATCAAAATGGTGTTTTATATTTTCAAAGTGCAAACTATAAAATAGAATCAGTCGTTTTAATTTTCACACCTTTTTTCACTTCCAAAAACACGAAAGTAACATTTTAAACCAAAACCAAATTTATCACTACATTTAAGCTTTATGCGTGTATGTGCCGTTGCATAAAAAAATATTCGCTGAATATGATAGTTTCCGGTTTAAAATAATATTTCACCTGAACGCCGCAATAAATCAGTCGCGCCATCAACTCCAGGATGCGTTATGTATTCATAGACGAGCGTTCATATTTCCCGCTGGATTGCGTAAATGAAACCCATATAATATTCATGTAATAAGAAGAGAACTATACACTTTACCTGCACTTTTATTAAGATAAAGCTACGGATTTTCTTTTATGTAGGACTCGCGTAATAACTCTTTTTGTTGGTAAAGAATCTGACTGAGAATTAGAGTTATAAAAACCTTTTTTGGTTTTCACACTCTGTTAGAAAGTTTTGTGTATTTTTATATCGATGAGGTATTCATATATCATAAATCTAGAGATCTTCTTGGCATAATTCACGCGTGGATAATATGGGACGGAATTTTGTCAAAGTAAATGCTCGACCGCTTTTGTACCTTGTGCCTAATTTAGTTTGACGCTGACGATTTTTTCTATTTATATTTATTGAGGTAAACCACAGCGTTACCATTGCCATATAAATATAAAGAAATAATATATAACAATAAGGCCAAAAAGGACTCACGCTTCTGGTATTGATATGGATCAGATAAGCTACCTGTAGATTGTTTGCAACAGTCTGCAACTAACTCATTTGTTTCAATTGTAAATACTAATTCTAATTTATTTGTGTTATCTGATTGTTGTTTTCTTTGTGAAAAAAGTTACTAGGTACTTTATTTGCTAGTTTATATTGTATTTTCTAACATGTCCCAAAGGCCTGTAGGCCTTGCACGGAGATTGTTCTCTAGGGTAGATAATACATTAATGGCATCGCATCGTCATACATTGAGTACATTATTGAAGGTGAAATGAATTTTAAATAATAAGCGCATATTATTTAAAATTGAAAAATTGAATGATGTCGTAATTTTTCTACCCTAGTAGGGTACAATAGAGAAAAATTACGACATCATTCAACGCGCTTGGCCTGCTGTAAGGTCTAAGGCTAGGCGCTAACAGGCCACCGGCCACATCCACCGGTGGCTGTGGTGCGCTACCGCCACATATGCAGCAGTCGCGGAAGCGCGCGACCACCGGTGTTCAAAAGCGACCACATTACATTGACACGTGCGATGCGTAGGACGCCTAGCGGTTAACTAATTGAGTGAAGGCTGATTTGCACAGGGTCAGTACACAAGTCAGTAGCGGTGCCTGTGCCGGCGCCGACACTGACATCAACTGTTTACATGGAGTCAGTAGGCATAGCAAGTTCTTTACGGTGAGCACACGTGTGTGAAGTCAGTGGAAAAGAAAAATAAATAACAAGAAAGCGGATGGTGTCCTACATCAATGACCACACCCTACAACGCAGTGTCAGTGACTGAACAAGCACTGATTTGACTATTTAAACGGGGTTTTTACCGCAGGCGCGGTAGGGCGCGGGTTGCGGGGGGCGCCGACTGACTTCAAAATATTCGTGTCCGAATCCACAAGTCAGCGCTGGCTTTCCACCGCTGCACTGACTTCAAATCAATTTACATTGGGTTTTTTTCGGCTCAGCGATGACTTGTCTCGAATTCGGAGTCAGTCACTGACAATGTCTAAGCCTGCCTTGAGTGTCAGTGGCGGGAGTCGGCGTTTTGCGTGGCGCGCAGCGGCATCAAGTGGCGAGTAGCGGTCACTGCTGTAGCGAGTGGCCCCCACCGCCGACGCGTATGCGGCGAGTTCGTACAAAATGTATGAAAATACGTGTAAACAGCTTGTCGCTCGAAACCAGTGGCTGTGGCCGGTGGTCCGTTTGCGCCAAGCCTATAGGAAATAAAATATTTTGAATTTGGGCAAAGCCATTGTCAGCGTACATAAAAAAGTTACAGCGATAGGTCGGTCCGAAAATCCTGTTTCATTTCTCGACCCTTGGCAAGTAGATTACCATTTTAAATTGTTTTTGCGGTTTCGAAATGAGCCCTGATTCGTATTTTCTCAATTGAATTTGAAGCCTGCCTGAGCTCTCACCTCTGCAGGGAGAAACTGACGAAAGTTGGCAGAGGGTGATGGACTTCTCATGTCCCTACATATTTTATTTTTAAGGGATCTAAGCACATTTTAATAAATAAATTTAAAATACAGGGTCACCAATGCACCCTATATGCTACCTCATTTGTCTACTTAGTTTTTGATTGTTGTGTTGGGTTTACTCACGATTTGTTCGTGATAGAGTAAAATTTATTCTTTTCAGGGCCTATTAAAAAGTAACGATTTATTTTCTCATAGTCAATTCTTTATTTCGTTTAAAAGGCATGTACTTTATGTACTTCGAGTATCTCCTATGCTTTTACATTGTATTTTTTATCTAAGCTACTAGCATTATCTATGTTTTGCGATTTCACTTGAAACTGTCCCATTTGTGTACAATTTCACGACACAAGAACTCCGTTTAACTAATCGTAGTTAAAAAGTACGAGTGAAATCTTAACGTCCACTAATGTGGGTCAAGCGGCCCCTTAAACCGTACTGGTGCAACATTAAACCGTACTGGTGCAACATTAAACCGTACTAGTGCAACATTAAACTGTACTAGTGCAACATTAAACTGTCTTAACTCAACTAAAACTGGCTACCGATAACAAATAGAAACTTTCATTAAATATCTGAGAGGAATCAAATCCAAAACACAAAATTATTTCTATTATTATCATATTATAGTCCAAACACGAGAAAATCTAATCCGCAAAAGATACATACGATATTAATAATATTAATATAATGCATGAAGATCGGACTGTAACCTGTGGTAGGACGTAAGTCTTTTGTTTCTTTGAATTATCGAGATATAGATAGAGCTGAAATTTTGCTGTTCTATGTATGGATTAAGTATACTACTTTTTATTCCGGAAAAATGCGCGGAAAGCCGCAGGCGGAAACTAGTTTTGTGTAAAATAAACATTAAAAAACAAATGTTATGAAACAGTGCATAAAGCGCTTCCGTGTAATAACTAGGTAAACTCCATTTCAATGCAATATTCATGTAATTCAGAATCGCGACGCCTGCTGAGAAGTGTTTGAGGTACCCAATTTGCATGGCTGACAGTACATTGGTACGGGGCTACGAATTTGCTACGAACTACGACGCATCGAGATGGCTACAAAGCAAAGGAACGAAATTACTACGGAGTTATACGTAATACTAATACAAATACAATACAAAATCGTTTATACTACACCTGCTCGGAAAGTTGCCTATTCCTTTTCCATTAATAGAATAGAAAGTATGTCTTTGCAGGCCTATAGGAAACCGGGAGGAAAAACTCTATGGAATTTCATTTCTCACGTGTTTTAGCGGGAGGAAAATGTGTATGGAAATCCATTTCTAACGTGTTATTTTTTTTTAATTTCTTAAAAGATCGGCCGGTAGCTATGGTTATTTTCGTTCGGTCAAACGACAAAAAGTTTTTACTCCAAGTCCATTAGGCCTCCTCCGATTTCCGAACAATATTTTGAAAAAAGAACCCAAAGGCTGGCGCGGTCAATGAGGTTTTACCAACATCATTGGGCGCGGTAACTTCTTCTAAATTTCAATTAATAATTAATACCGCTTTTTATTTTCCTCGAAGGTGTAGTATAAAGCACTATTTATCACTCGGCAGAAAGTGCGATTCCTACCTCGTGTTTTTTAAGGACACACTCGGTAGGAATTGATCACATTCTCGCCTTGGTGTAAAATGCACTATTATTGGATACTTTGTATATATTTAAAAACTAAAAACATAATGCAACGATACTGACGCTAAAAGTATAAAACTGTGTCGCTTTCAGTATCGCCCTCCTCTGGATAGGATGAAAACGATAAAATATATTTACAGTAAGTATTTAGCCTACGATAACTTAAATTAATATTATAGTTAGTTGATTACTTAAAGGTATTGAAATTGAAAAATTACATACGACTGTTGTAGTTTAATTTTAGCGGTGAAGTGAAATAAATAAATAATAATTTACAAAACCTTTTTTTTTTTCTGCTTACCTTGGGGCTAGATAATGCTGTGTGAATTGTCTAGCATTATTTCTTTATTTATTTAATTTAAGCCCCGATTCGAAATAGGAACATGGTTTGAAGCTACAGATTTTTAGCTGTGTGAACCTGGCAACCGACTTTGAGATAAGTTTTCTTGTTGTTTTGGTCCTATTTGATTGTACCGGTTTTGTACCCGATCTTACCTACAAAATTTTCGTTTGTACCTTGACCCAAATCAGCGCCACCGCCTATTTTATCTTATTATTCTGGTAAAGGAAGGAATTTTCAAAAATCGATTGGTCAGTTTGTGATGCCTATCATAAACTTTTTTAATGCCTCTATAAATGTTTTAGAAAGTATAGTGTAGGCAGAGATGCGAATTTGTTCTTTTTTGCCACCATGGTGGCCAAAAATAGCAACTTCGCATCGCTTCTGAAAGTATAATAAATAAAAATTTTACAGAAGCATTTAAAAAAGCTTATGATAGGTATCACAAACTGACCAATCGATTTATGAAATAATTCCTTCGTTTAACAGAAAAATAAAATAAAATTGATGGTGGCGCTTATTTAAGTCGGGGTAGCGCCTTAAGGGGGTAAAAGTTATGGGGTGGGGGAGGTTATTCAATAGTAGATTTTGATTTAAGTGTAAAATGAATAATTTGATCTCATAATTTAATATTTCGTCGTCCTAAGGCACAGTTACCCGTCGAACCATAAAATTGTCAACATAATAAACGTATACACGTTTTCAGGAAGAAACAAACGAAACACATGAACTTACGTCCATGTGAAAATGCGTTCAAAAAATACCATGATTCGTAAATCAAAAAATACTATGATTCGTAAAAAAAAAATACATTTAGGATAAATCTTGAATTACATAAACAGTTTTCAGGCTAATCTAAAAGTGCGTTTTTGTTGTGTAATACGTAGCTACCTAGAATTGATTGAACAATAGCACTTGAATACTTATTTTTCCTGTTTTTTGTACTTTAAAGTGTATCTTTCATTTGGGGTTCAAGAAATAAATAATAAACTTTACAATGTCGCACTTGCTTTCATTAACCACTGAAAAATGACAATTTTAGACGAGAAACTATAGAGAAGACAAAATGAGCATAAGTGCTTGTGTCCACACGACAGAAGTGAACATTTTGAAATAAAGTTACCAATTGCAGCCGATTATAGCCGACCCGAGCGTGACATGACAGGTCAGATTCGTTCACTACCTAATCAAGGGTTATTCCAGTTTTCCACCTTGACAAATTCCCCTTAAGGGGGAAAACTGGAATTCATTTTTTTGGAGTCCAGTTTTCCCCCTTGAGAAATTTTTTTCAAGGGGGAAAACTGGATCTTTTTGTTTCAAATTCCAGTTTTCCCCCTCAACGATTTTTCGCGTTCCAGTTTTCCCCCTTGAGAGAAGGAAACCAAAGAGAATCAATAAAAACTACAGTACCCAAAAGTAAAATCAATTTTATATTGTATCTTGACAGCAATGTCGAAAATGACAGAATTTATCTAAAATGACACCAAATGTCAAAAATATAGATTTCAATTCAAACAGTGACACTAATACCAACTACAAAACCAATCGATAGTCAATCAGTCCACCGATTCCTCTACAGCTTCCAGAATTTTCTAACACATGAAACATCCCCCCCCCCCCATGAAACCAGCCAGTCCGTATAAAGCCACACCCGATACGCGTAAAGTGAATTTGATAGTCGCTTGTAAACTTGCAATATACCCGCATAAAGGAGGATTTCGTTTATGTGACGACAAATCGCGACTTTCATTACGGAGGGAATTGATGGGCGCCTTTATTGGAGACCATTTCAGCAGTTATTTCAGCAAATGCTGGTTTTATCTGTCACTTGTGAGTTTTTGAATGAGGGATTGGACAGGTGTTTGTTTTTGGAAAATATTGTAGTAAAAGGAAAAAGGTAAAGGTACATAATATAAATAATAGAAAGTATAAACTCGCTGTGCCCCTAACAAGGCTACACAAGATAAATGTATCTTTTAAAGGGCAATGTATACGCTTCTACAACAAAACTCCAAATGGGTTGCAAAAATTATCTATACTTATAATAAAACTGTAACAGGTCCAATTCTGTACATTGAAGATATTTTGAAATTTTTTTTTGGAGGGCACTCTATTATCGATACTGAAGCCAAAACTGCAATTTTTTTCATTCATGTCTGTCTGTCTGGCTGTCTGTCTGTCTGTCTGTCTGTTTCTTAAACGCGCATCACGTCGAAACTACTGAAGGTATTGAAATGAAACTCAACACGATTTTAGGTCATACTACGAGGAAGGACATAGGATACTTTTTATCCCGGAATTCAATCAGGTTTCCCTGGGAGAGGGGATGAAAGTAAAATTTCTTCACCGCGCATGACGCCAAAAGTGCTGAATGAGTTGGAATGAAACCTAGCACGATTTGATTTCATACTACAAGGAAGGACATGGAATACATTTCATCCCGGAATTCAGTAATGTTCCCCTGGGAGAGAGGATGAAAGTAAAATGCTTTAACCGCGCATCACGACGGAACAACTGAATGAATTCGAATGGAACTCGGCATAATTTGAGTTCATACTACGAGGAAAGATACATTTTATCCCAGAATTTAGTAAGGTTCCCCTGGGAGAAGGGATGAACGTAAAATTCCTTCACCGCGCATCACGCCGAAACTACGGCATGAGTTGGACTGAATTGGTACGATTTCAGTTCAAGGAAGGACATGGGATACATTTTATCCTGGAATTCAGTAAGGTTCCCCTGGGAGAGAGGAAAAAGTAGAATTCTTAAACCGCGCAGCACGACGGGTCGACGCGTCGTCCGATTCCATGCATTCTTTTTGTTAGAAACAGTGTTGCAAGATCGAATTTGACTAAATCGGTAGAAAGTCGAGAAGAAAATTAGTAGATTGGTGAAATAATCTGTAGATTAAAGAAAAAAAAATGTAGATAAGGGGTAGGTAAGTTCCTATCTATTTATTTTTCCAAGACGCACCCATTAGTTAGGTTCCTACCTACTAAGGTGGTGCGTCTTGGAAAAATAAGTTAGGTTCCTACCTTACATGATATATGGTGGTTTAGCTGGTCCAGTTAACTGTACTACCAAAGTTTGGTTGCAGTAAGTGATCCAATTAAACTAACTGGACCACAGAAAAATATTTTTTACTGTGGTACACAGCACAGCCAACTGTACCTACCTACCAACGAAAAAAAAATTACGGTGGTCCAGTCAAATGGATCAGGAGCCCAATTCTGCAATACAATTGCTTCAGTATGACAGTGGAATCGTCGCAGAATCATCACGTAGAATCCTTAGATTAATAGAACTCCAGATAGTGCGTGCGAGATAAATTAATAGTTTCAAACTTGACGCGCGTCTCTCCATCTACATTCATCATAATTTCTTTCTTCTGAGGTGGAATACCAAAACGTGTCATTCTGTGTCGATACCCCTGTCAAAGTGAAGCGATTAGTATAACAGAATAGGGCCCCAGCTGAACGGAACCAAGAGTAAGAAGTGAAACGAGTATGACACTTCTTAACACTGACGCTGGCCGAGTCGTAGCTAAAAGTCGTGTGGATAAAGACTGGGATTGAAGATGACAACATACTATCCCCCGTAGACTCTACTCGATTTATACACAATTTAACTAGGTACCAAAATAAAGATACTTATGTTAGAAGTGTATCAGGGCCAATTCTGGGCATCGAAGTTTTTTTGCACGGCGTTTCATAACATGAGAGAAACTGTGGTTAAATGTGAACTTAATTAGTCGGCAGGTATGTCAATCGCGAACGAAGTCGCGGGTACAGCTAGTCAATAAATAAATTTAAACAAATTGTCAAACTTATCCTTTGTAAAAAGTCTTACTACAAAATATCAGATTATCTAGAGGATAAAAAAGCTTGGGACGAGTTTTGCTACTGCTCGAAAAATAACAACTAACAGGCTAAAGGTTTCTTCGTCGCTTCTTTACTTTAGTCTACATACCGAAGCGACAGAAATCAAAAATATCACTTTATTTCCGTGTCAGTGTTTAGTTTTATAATTTGACCTTTTCTAAGTGTAAATTTATTGTATTTAAGGAAATAAAGAGTTTTTGATTTGATATTGGCAAGAAAAGTCTGGTCTTGTCCGCATTTGAACTTTAAAGTTATCGGAGCCCCCTTTTATTTGAATACTAGCTGCATTCTTACTACTTTTCCCGTAGGAATTAAGCATTTTCCCGTGGTAAAAAGTAGCTTATGTTCATCAGGAATAATGTGGGCTTCTAATGGTAAAATAATTTTTCAAATCGGTCCAGTAGTTTCGGAGCCTATTCAATACAAACAAACTAACAAATCTTTCCTCCTTATAATATTAGTATAGTTTCATTCTTAGTATTTGTTGTAATAGCGGCAAGAAAAATACACAATCTGTTAAAGATTCTAGCTCTTACGGTTCATGAGATAGAGCCCTCTGACAGACGGACAGACAGCGGAGGCTCGATGTAGAACCATGTCACAGAAACAAACGCCAAAAGTGGCGTTTGTTACTGTGTTTGGCGTTTGTTTTCTTATTCTACAGAGATCCGCCAGTTGTGTGGTCTTCCTATAGTATACATAATAGAGTTTTGTTCGCACCCTAAAAGAACCCTAAAAATAACTCTAGACTGACGGGACTAATAGTTCGGCAAGTTTATCGTGCATCACCAAGTTAGCTTTACCTTTCGGCAACCTTGGTTTAGACTGGTCATTTTTCGATGAATTTAGTTTGGTTATTATATTAAGACGATTTATAATTTTTATTTTAATAATTATGAAATATACAGATATTGGTGATCACGGTGATCGCAAGCGTGATTATGGGAGAGGCATGTCGTTCAGCTGTGGGCGTACGTGTGCTGATGAGGGCCATAGATAGATTTACGTTTATTGTCAAAAAGATGTCATTTATGCCTGCGAAGCAGGAGGTAGCGGGTTCGATTCCCGCCTCGGAACAAATTTGTGTACGATCTGCAGAAATTTGTTACGTTTTTCTGGGTTTTCTATGTATAATAAAAATATCTATCTATGTAGTGTATTGTATTAGGTATATGAGTTATCTAGTACCCATAACACAAGCTATGCTTAGCTTGGGGCTAGATAATGCTGTGCGAATTGTCCATTTTTTTTTTTATTTATGGCGCGATCCACCAATCACGTCATCAGTGACAACGCTGCGCCTGAGCTTGGCTAGAGGATGCCCCTTTTTATTGCAAAGTAAAATAATAAAATAGATAGTGCATTTTAGGGATATTATAAATAAATTAGGTATGTTATGATGAATAATGTTTTACTAATGTGGTTTTAATTTTCTTTTGAGTTAGGTGGGCATTGTTGTTCTAATATCAGCCTACTTAACCGTAGTATTGGGTGTTGCACTAGTAAATAACAACCTAGGCTTAAGGCTTGGTAGGCCAGCAGAGGCCGCATTTTTGTAATTTTGAAAACCATCTGGGACTTAGAAAATAGTGTTTATATATAATACTTAAGGATCTAGTCTAGTCAAAGTCGCATTCAACTACAAGATCTAATGAACTTCACTCCATAGAAAAAATCCCAAAGTTACCCCTTTTTCTAACGTTTTTTCAATACCATGACTAGCGAACTACTGATATCACATTTTTTTGTATTCTCATAAGGTCACTTAATATTTCGAAACAAATTCGCAGAATTCTGCGAAAACGTTAGAAAAAGGGGTAACTTTGGGATTTTTTCTATGGAGTTGAAGTTCATTAGATCTTGTAGTTGAATGCGACTTTGACTAGACTAGATCCTTAAGTATTATTATATAAACACTATTTTCTAAGTCCCAGATGGTTTTCAAAATCACAAAAATGCGGCCTCTGCTGGCCTACCTAGTTATTTAAACATAGCTGCCAAACATGCCTAGTTATTTAAACATAGTGATTAATCACTATGTTTAAATAACTACAAAAAACACGAGCGCGGCGGCTTGGCAGGCGCGCGTTTTCCCTTACGCCTACTGCTGTAGGACTACCTAGCCTTAAATACTCTAGTATTTTCTATTTGAGTATGTAAAAGGACGTTCAAAGGGCAAATTGTCGTATATTCTGCAAAGTTCACGCATAACTTGACGATAAATTGCTAAGGTGGTTGTTATAAACCTATAAATCTGGTTGGGACAGGTTGTCCCAGATAAATTACAGGCGTGTAAAGGTAACGTGTGGTTACTGTATAGGCTTTTTGTCTAATAAAGGTTTTAATCAGGCTTTTTGATTTTAAATCAACGAAGTCGCAACTGAAAATTCTCAACAAAATAAATTGTGAGTATATAATCATATTAATCATAGTCCGTATTTAAATAAGAATGGGACGAAACCTTGTCAAAGTAAATGTTGTATGTCTTTCTGGTACAATCCGCGTATTCTCATTACAGATGAAACTTTGTAAAATTAAATGTCCCGCGGGTCTCAGTTTGAAATGATTCCTTATACGATTATACAGGGTTATTGATAATTCTCAGGCACTGCGTGAATTGAAGGACTGCCCCTACGTCAAACAAATTGTCAAACATCCTTTGTAAAAAGGCTTACTACAAAATATCAGATTATCTAGCTAGAGGATAAAAAAGCTTGGGACGAGTTTTGCTCCAGCTCGAAAAATAACAACTAACAGGCTAAAGGCTTCTTCGTCACTTCTTTACTTAGTCTACATACCGAAGCGACAGAAATCAAATATATCACTTTATTTCCGTGTCAGTGTTTAGTTTTATAATTTGACCTTTTCTAAGTGTACATTTATTGTATTTATGGAAATAAAGAGTTTTTGAGTTTGATTTGATTTTGATTTTGCCCATCGTCACGAACAAGTTTGTGAAGACGCCAGATCTTAATTCTTGGTGTTGGTAGTAGGTACCCCTTCAATTCAGTAATCGTTCTAAACAGAGGCTTTATTAAAAAATTTAATTAAAAACGGCTCTGCTGTCAGGAACTTGGTCGTGATGATGTGCGGAACCTGTAACTCACGTGGTGTCAGTGAATAACCACAGATGTATACCGAAAACTCTAATGAAATCATTTATGCAAAGTACCACCGTGCCTTCGGTACGTTATTCCTAATCTGCGTTACCTAAGAAATGATATTTTGTTCGAGAGGTTTGCTTTATAGAGATCATCTCCATGGTTGAGTTTTTCCTGGTAAGTCAATAAATTATCGCCGAGCCGATGAGACCCGCTCAGAGAGTTGTTATAGAAAAAATTGATTTGACGAGCCACCACCATTACCAATGGTGCATTCTTCCTTAGAAATGGTTATCAATTCCAAATTAGAAAAAATAACAATAACCAAACATCAAGCTAATAAATACCAACCAAGTTATCCAAATAACGTTGGCCAATTCATTTTATTTGAGGCCATAAATTGTTCTGTTACTAAGTTACATAAAAAAATTATCTGCAGTGTAACTTAAAGTCCCGATTCACAGTTAAAGCTGCGAAGTATGAACATAAATCCCAACAGTATCCACTTGGCAGTCCGATGCCGCGGGATAAATCTTTCGGAACAGCTTCCGAGAAACACTTGGAGCTGTGTGAACCGTATGAAGATGAAACTACTTAAACCTCATTATGGCTAGGAGCACCCGTAATTAGATTCTTCTAAAATTAAAAAAAGAAAATATTTATTTTCCTTTATTAAAAAATTATGACCGCAATCGATATTCAATTCGGGCCGGGGCAACGCTAGGTAAAATATTTGTTTTTACAAGCTTTTATACGAATAGTCTTCCCAAGCACTTTGGTCCTAGATGATGTTCAGGGTCCTGATGATAGGGCCAGACGCAAGCCAAAGGAACTACTAAACAAAACGACGTAACTTCATCGAGTTTATACTGAGTTTTTGAAAAAAATAAATAAAAAAATAAAATAATGCTGGACAATTCACACAGCACTATCTAGCCCCAAGCTAAGCAGAGCTTGTGTTATGGGTACTAGATAACTGATATACTTAATACAATACACTACATAGATAGATATTTTTTATTATAGATGGAAAACACCCAGACCAACGGAACAAATTTCTGCAGATCGTACATAAATTTGTTCCGAGGCGGGAATCGAACCCGCAACCTCCAGCGTCGCAGGCGGACCTTCGACCGCTGCGCCACGGAGGTCGTGCTTGTTTCTAAACAAGACGTTTTTAATTTTAAATATTACTGGTTTTGCTGACGTTTAAAAGTATTTTTATGAGAAATTACTGCACTCAAAAGTTAATAAGGGTTAATAATTATCAGTCATCATTCAAACAAAATAAAGTGTGCGACACGTAAAAGACTAAAAAGTCGCAATACCTATAGGTAAGCGTGGTTCTAAGAAAGTAAACCCGTGTTCCTTGCCTCCTGGCCTCTCCACGAACTAATCCGAATAATTTGGTGAGAAAGTACAATTCCTTGTAAATTTGATTACCATTTCCATTTATCGCGGCCCTCCAGCCATTTTACGTCGGTCTTTACTACAAGGATTTCACTCAAAATTATATTATTCCAGATAAATTTAGATAAATTTTACGAGACTGTCTTTCATTTTCAGTGATGTACGCGATTGCGAATTACAAAGAATGGGATACACTACAATAATTTCTTTAATCTAGATGTTTTGATGTATCTATCTATGACCACTTAATTATAAAGTTTTCTGAATCTGAATAATTTTAAGTTTGTGGTGTGAAAATCTCAAGATTGTTTCTATGAATAGCTACATAATTTCTGAGTGACATAGGCCACGCTTTGGACAGGTGGTACTCAGATAAATAAAGACCACTACGTGTGCAAAGCTGCGGGAAGAAGTAAATTTACTATAAGTCAGTGAGACAGAATATTAACGACAGAAAATATTATTTCTATATTTGGAAACTCCCAAAACAATTAGTTCAAAGCCGAAACCGACAAGACAATTTCATTTTCGGCCCAAACTACTGAACTCGCTCGAAATAGATTTAAATTGTGTTTGTTTCTGAGCTAAACGGGTACGGTTTTCAATAACCAATCTAAATAACGACGCGATAGTACCGTCTGAGTTATTGGATCCTTATAAATATTGACAGTGTTCCAATCCGGACCTCTCCGTTTCCTGAACACGCCGGAGCTTTTAAAAATATAATATGACAGCTTGTTTAACGTTGAATTCAAAGGAATTCTTACTTAAACTTTTTATTAAGCTTTGAATTCTGGCTAAAAATACATTTTTTTTTGAACGGAAGGAACAAATAGGCTTTGATAAAATGTTATCCAATTTTGGTGAATAAACGGAAAGCTTGGTGGTGAAGTGGATAATATCCAAACTCATCAAAATCTATTCAATCCATTTACAATACCTATCAGTTGGTGTACAATATTTTTACTGTATTTCTTACAGGCACTATTGAAGCAATTATGTAATTGCGTAGATTACGTAACCAAAAGATTTGCACAGTAAACGCCAAGTAAGCATTAAAGATACAGCCACCTTATTTAATGAATCACAACATAAATTCACGTCTGAAAAGTCACATTTCTTAGCGAAGCTGTTTTTGGCCCTTCTACCTGCGTGAGATAAATGCTCGTATAATTCATTCTAGGCTCTAATTAAGGCTGCAAGAAGCCATATTTTTCGCCAAACGACCAGGCCTATAGCAAAATAACTGTCTATGGCTTCGTAAGTCGATATAGCTTCTTAGGTAATTTATGTTATAGATATGTATAGTTTGACTTTGAACACTGTAATTAAGGTTGCGCAGTTACAGACTGTTAAACCTAGTGTCTTATTTTGAATAGACCACAAATAGACACAAAATTCCCTGAATAGAATAACTGTACGCATAATAACCGTAGAAAAACAAATCGAATTTTCTTAGGGCTCTTTTTTTCACGGATGTTTTAAATAACGAGATCAGCAAAACTCTCGTAAAATAAACCTGTAACCTACCAACAATTAAAAAAATCAATTAACAAAACTCCTAGCAAACTTAAGCAAAATAAATGAAATGCCAAGTTAATTATTATAAGGGCTGACCTTCGTCCAGGCAATCCGGACAAACTTCACGCTCCTGTAAACAGCATTCGGCCAAATTTAGTCGGATCCCTAGTAATTAAGAAGAAAAAGTTTTTCGTTGCTGCTTCAACAATTGCTTGGAAAATAAAAGGTTTTCGGACGCGACTTTTTCTTCAAACGTTACGTTGCTTACGAGATGTTTTACAGGTAAAATCTTTGAACTTGCGTCGTGTATAATTTAGTTTTCGGTAAATGTAGTATCTAGGTAATTATGAAACTTAAAATAAGAATGGTGAACAATTCAAAAAAGTTGTAAGCACGGATGTGCTATGCCATGTTTTTATATTTTTAAGTATGACCAATGACTCAAAGTCCTTTAAATAATTAGGAATAAAAAAAGTTAATAAATTTTTATTTCTAACTAGCTGCTGCCCGCGGCTTCGCCTGCGTAGTTCCCGTTCCCGTGGTAATTCCGGGATAAAACATAGCCTATGTCCGTCTCCTGGTTCTAAGCTGCCTCCCCACCAATTTTCAGCCAAATCGGTTCAGCCGTTCTTGAGTTATAAATAGTGTAACTAACACGACTTTCTTTTATATATTTAGATTATTTGTTTTATGTCTGCTTTATTTTTACTGTGTGACCAGTAATAAAATGCATATATCTATGTCTCAGTGGAATTCTCAAGAAACCTACCTATGTCCTTATGCTTATGAGCGTCTTCGAGTCCTCAAAGTCTACTTTTCAAGAGTTTTTGTCAAAGAGTCGCATCCGATACCACAATCCTCACTTTTGCTAACTGCCGTCGGTGGTGAGACGTCACCGAAGTTCCTTAATTAGTAAACTACATTCCAGCGGATTGAATTATCTCGTGAAATAGGCGTCAGAAGTTTCAAATATAATGGATTTCGAGGGATAATTTACTTGTGGGCCGATCTTGATTTATCGGCTTTATCGTCGATGAAAGTGTTTCGAAGTTTTGAGGAGTTTAGATTATAACGATATCTTTTTCAGTAATTACGATATTATCTACCGAACGGTAAATCGTTACTTTGTTTGTAAGAAGTTTGTTTTTTCTCTCTCTCTGCCTCGGAGATATTTCACAGGCTGTACAATTAACAACTCACACACAAACTAGATGTTTAATAATTCCTTCTTTTCTTTCGGTTAGAAGGTATAACATAATTTTTTAGGGTTCCTTATCAAAAGGAAAAAAAGAACCCCTATTGGATCACTTCGTTGTCATTCCGTCTGTATGTCTGTCTGTCTGTCCTTCTGTCAACCCCGTTTTCTCGGGAACGCGTGGAGGTATCGATTTGAAATTACAACAGCAATTTTACCAACATACACAATATGGTACATTATTGTATAAATATAAATATGAATATAGCTAGTTTGTTATTGTGACGAAAAGTAAAACCTTTTTACGTTGCATTACATACAAGTACAAGATCCGAGGTCCACTGTGATGTCTTTCGTCTTTAGTCACTGGTTTATTCACAAAGGTACCTACTTTGTGAATAAACCAGTGACTAGACAGCGAAACTCTGCCCTAGCATTTTCGAGAAACCACACGTTTCTCATTTAACATAGGCCGTATTAAACTTTGATGTTAACAAATCCCTATTTTAACCCGAGTTAAATCTCGTTTCTAAATAAAAGATTTTAAATCTGTCAGTCCTTAGCTGTGCATAGTATACGAAAGCTATTTTCGTTTTCGTTTCCTTCCCAAACATTTAGTGCTCTGTAGTGCTCCTACCGGAAAGAGTATTACTACTTTTAGTAGAATGTACGACAGCGATCCAATATTTTTATAAGAACTCTTGTTCTTCTTTGTTTTGTAGCTTTGCAACTATTTGTTACAATTCTGTTTCGATTCTAGTTTTCTTTTCGAATGATTTTGAGCGACTCGTTGCATTTTCAACCGACTAAAAAGAGACGAAAAGTCGAAGCGTGTATTTTTTTATGTTTGGCCACGCATAACTTTTTACAGAGTAGTCCGATTTCGATAATTCTTTTTTTATTGGAATCCCTTGAGGTCATTTAAATTTGGAAAAAAAAATCCAACCCTAAGGGTAGCTAAAAAGGGGATGTGAATTTAATTGATTCTTCACTCACTGATTGTAATGTTATAACTTTAATAACTTTTTACAGGGTAGTCCGATTTTGATTATTTTTTATTGGATAGAGTATACCTTGAAATTGGTCCCATATAAGTTTGGAAAAAAATCTTACCCTAAGGGTGACAAAATAGGGGTGATTTATTGTTAAGGAATTTTAATTAAGTATATTTTTTTTGTAATTAACTTTAATGGTATAAAAAAAATTCATCCCCCCCCCCGGGCCTCGTAATCCTTAACCTGTTAAAGTAGAATTACATAACATTTAATAGCTAAAGTAAGGTAGGTAGTTATTTTAAAAGTTATCAAAAACTAAGCATGTGGTAATTAGTAGTTTATATCCATATAAAATAAAACTGTTTAAGAAAAAAATTCAGCCGCCGAAAAGACTGAAAAGCAATAAATAATAAACCTTTTTTATTTAAACTTAATTCTTAAACTAATGTAAGTATACCTTAGTAATCTTGAGTCGGCGCCAAACAAGCAAATTAATGAATTATGTAAAGCGTGAACGCGGCGGCGCGGCGGCGCGGCGCGACACGTCCCATTGCCGGAAAATGGTAGGCGCCGATCCAAAATTACTTAGATACTTACATTAGTTTAAGAACTTAGTTATTAACTTAGTTTAAATAAAAAGTTTTATTATTTATTGCTTTCAAGTTTTTTCGGCGGTTTAATTTTTTTGTTAAAAGTATTATAGAATATCGCATTTACGGTCAAGCCTCCCCCTGTGCGCCCAACAAGCACGCTGCGTGTTGGGCCATGAAAGTGTTGCGCTTTGCTCTAAACATACGCCAAATTTCATCTTGATCTATTCAGTAGTTTGGAGATCCTAGGTAACAAAAATTCGGATTTCACAAACTTTCGGCTTTATAATATTAGCAGGATCTAACATTGTCCACAATATTTTCGGAATAAACATAAAACACGCTCAGAGATGGTGAATTATTATTATATAAACACTGTTTATCTTAGGTATACAAAGTTAGAGTATGCTTGGGATATTGTGGCCATTTGTGGCATACGGTGATCTCTTTGTTAGGCAAAAGTAACAACATTATGCTAAAATTAAGATAAAGTAAACAAAATTAAATGTTAAAGCATTTAATTTCACAAAGCTCCACCTACACGTCCCATCTAAACAAAAATGTTATTTTACTTCATTTAATAAGCATTTATTGCGTGATATTTGCCTGTTTTTGTGATCTGCGGTATTTATTGTGTTAGAAATAACTATGATAGTTTCCAAAGTTTTTCTTTATATTTTTTTAACTTAGCCAACAACTCATATTTTTGTTTGAGATCTTTTCCATTTTTCCTGCAGCAAGAAGACAAGAAAAATCCAATTTCTCGTGCTATCTCTAAACTTCAATCTTAATACCGAACACCAGTTTGTGCCAGTTTGTTCATTTTTATAGCCTGTTTGTCTGGTGTCGGTTTCGAGACTCTGCCAAGTGTGCACAGAGCATGGCCATGAATAATGAGCTTATGGACAAAAAAATAGATGTTTTATGTCCTTGACGAAATGATAAAAGAGAACCCACAAAATTACTGACCTCTCGAATGAAAAGGCAAAAAGGCAAGGCTAGAAATGTACTGGTCATGCTCATGTCAATTAATTAATCTTACCCCCGAATACTCAAACGCAACTCAAATTTAAGCATGTTTCAAATGACCAATTTTTGACAGACTGTCATTGAAATCTATAAATTTATTGCAACTTGAGATGAACTCAAATGCAAGTTGCGTTTGAGTATTCGGGCGTTAGCAAAAATACAGATTTTTTTATAAAATAATTGAACAAAACGACCAAGACAATTTGCATGTTTTTAAATAATTGGCTATGAAATCGTTGGCACCATGCTAGAACTTTAAAAATAATAGTCGAGAAGCAACTGTCAAAAAGTAGGTCAGATCACAGAAGATAGGCATGATCAACGATTTCCAAACTTAAAGTGGAATAAACAGTTTCATAAATTGCGAGTTCATAAATCCAAAACTCCACCAAAGACAATTAAAACTCCGGGACAGATGGTCCACATAATCGCAATGTCCTTCCGTGAACTTTACCCCTTAGGCGGGAACACATGACTCCGTTCCGATTTCGACTTCGAGAGAAAACTAATTTTAAAATAGGTACCTACACAAATTCATTATGAACACACACTAGGTTCGTGGGTAGCCCGCTCAGGGTTGACTACGAAACTAGTTTGTGTTGGAAGAACCCCTGCTCACATTCATGATGAATAAGTCAAACTACGATAGTTTTTATCCTAAACTCTGTGCCATCCAGCATCGGCCCTGTGGTTTTCTCACATTATAAAGATTAGCTAAATTTGACATAGTACATAATAAAAAAAATTGTTTTTATAGTGCGTAAGCCTCACACTCTGGCAAATTTCTTAGATAATAAAAAATATCTATGTATGTATTCTAATAGATAAGTATATTATCAATCATCTAGTACCCACAACACAAGCTCTGCTTAGCTTGGTGCTAGATGATGTTGTGTGGATTGTTCAGCATTATTTATTTATTTTTTATTATTATTTTAATACATTATTTTACCGTTGATAAATTAGCCAAGAAATTGATATTCAGTGGTTTAATTTACGGTTGATACTGTACACTTCAACAAAGCATCTACGGACTATTACGCCTTTTCAAACAAGCGCGGTCGGACATTTACTTTTGCAAGGTCCCTTCCCATCCTGATAACGTATGAAAATAATACTTAGGGAAAATGAGCCACAAAATCCAAACCATCATAACGTGGCTATTATTATCACAAAGCCTCCTTGACTCCATATGCCAACTAAGTCGCTGAGCAATTCAAAATTTAATCTTCAGCACTGCATGTACCCCCATCTTAAGCTCGATAAGCGACTCGCATCCTGTCATTGAGGCCGCTCGCGAAACAAACAATAACTTTTAATTACCTCCATAAAGGTTATATTCGTTTATCTTTGCAAGTTAAATGAGTTTTAGTAAATAAGGTTATTTGAATATGTCCACGGGCGGTTTGCCTTCCGTGATCCGGCTACATAAATAAAAGTCGAAAGTCTCTTGCAGTTAGTTTATTCATAAAAATACGGGTTATTTCAGTTACTGGGTACTCTATCTTCTTCAGTTAACATTGAAATAATTATTTTCTACGTATTAAAACTTAATACAAATAACAATAACAATAAAAAACATATAATAACAATAACAATAAAAAACATATGGATTTTGAACTGACCTGTTTCAGAATAACATCTTTACTTACAAGCTCTTATAGCGATAAGGGATAATTCACACGTACCACAACCACACCACTTTGCAGAGACAAAAAGTGGTTAAGGCCAGGTATTCCTGCAGCCTTAGTCGTGAGCGTCAGCGTGCGGCTGATTGCGCCTGCCAAGCCGCCACGCTCGTGCGTTTTGTAGGTAATTAAATATAGTGATTAAGAAAATCGTAGAAATATATGTATTTATGCCGGTGGCTAGTTCGCGGTGTGGTCGTTACCAACCACATGGTTGAATTAAACGGCAAAATACGGTCCTTAAATTGTGAATTATAATTTACATTTTCATACAAATTAGCAACCGACCACGTGTGTTCGTTGTCGAGTGGTTATGGTGTAGATGTGGTACGTGTGAACGGTCCCATATTTGTAATTAGTCACTCGTTAAATATTTTTAGTCGATATCATTGAACTTTTAATTAGTCGACCTCTTGTCCCTTTGACACCATATTAAAAAGCAGCCGTTAGCAATCTAAACTAAACTTAACCCACACACGTTTAAATCATGAATTCGCTATTACAAACTTTAGTTGTGTTAGTTAGTTTGTAAATTATAGTGCTTAACACATTGTCCGGGTAGGAAACTTTCGTAAATTAATATTTTGTACGACATGAACCCAGCTTTGCGGCAAGCATGGCCCTAAAAGGGTAGCTTTATTAATTTTGTTATTGTTGATAACTTCCTCGATAAAACACTGTGGGTAAACTAAGCTGAAATTATCTACTTAAGATTTAGTTTAATGAAGAGTGGTTAAAACTGATAAAGCCACGGATTTCTGGACTATTTAGTAGTGATTTACTTCGCTAAAGAATTACAAAATAATAATGGACAATGCACACAACTTCATTCAGACCTAAAGTGAGCAGAGGTTGCGTTACGGGTACCTTCTAGATAACTAATATACTTAATACAGTACATTATATATAAAGATATTTTTTTATTAGACATAGAAATCAGAACACCCGGAACAGATATCTGCGGATAGTCCAAAAATTTGTCCCGAGGCGGGGAATCGAACACTGCATTGTAGGAAGTTCCTACAAAGCATGTGGACCTTCGCCCGCTGTGCCACTGACGGCGTCTTAAAATATGAAACTTATCTACGCTGAAAATAGAGGTGAAATGAAACAGTAGACCCAAACAAAAATTTGGTACTCCGGCCATTTTGAACGTAAAATTTAGTATGTACTAACATAACTCTTACGTTTATCATACGAAACCAACAAAGTCGTAGTTTTGCAAATAAGTCGAACCTCACCATTTTATAAAGCTATACAGCAAATGGCAACTTCAACTTAGTCGTATTGTAAATCGGGTCGGTATCTGCGGTGGTGTTTCTGACAGCCCATTCCCCTAGATTATGATCTAAACTTTGATATAGAAAGCATTTTCCTGCCTCTGTAGACTCATAAAAACGTACCTATCAATTAAATATGTAAAGTACACACCATGGTTCGTAATAAATACTCAAGAAAACTAAATTATTACATGACATTTAAACTTTACTCGCATACGGCCTGCGGATACGGGCTCAGTAATCTTAAAATAGCTTACCTTCTTTTAAGACACCACCATAAAAGTTAAAGCTCAGTGAAAATAATTAAAATCAAGTGCCTTTTCACATCAAGAATAGTGGCACTTCATTCGAATCTATTCTAAAATATGTAGCTCCTTGACTAGCAAAGAGAATGAACGAAATGCATTATTGATGCACTGAGAACTATAAACGAATTTTACTTGGAGTAACTCTGACCTCAAACTGAACAAACACAAAAATTGAATAAAGTCGGAGAATTTATTTATACGGGAAAAATTAAGGATTAATTTTTTTTAACGAATAAGAATTAGGTATTTTGATTTCTAGTAGCCTTTATTCACAAAGAAAATTATAATATAATTAGTATTTACAATTGAAACAATTGTGCTAACTGCAGACTGTTGCAAACAATCTACAGGTAGCTCAACTGATCCATATCAATACCAGTCGGAAGCGTCCCCAAGACGCTGGCTGCATTTAATTACATTTCTAGTCCGTTGTTCGTACTCTCTATCATTTCTAATCCATGATCAAATCTCTTGTCGACCTCAAATCGGGTTACTGTAAACTGAAATCTGTTATAGTACAAAATAAATATTAATATCCATTGACCTTGACCAGAGGAACTTGATAATTGATTAATTAATTAGCATACAAACAACGGGCTGTTACATGACCGAAATAAGTATTTGTATTTATTTATTCCATCGTAGGTTCACTTGATGTTACACTTGATGTCGTTACATCCTTACCCTATACTATATTTAAGTAACTATATTTTAACAATATCAAACATAGGTACTTCGTTATAGGAAACACCATAAGGTACAAAAGGTAAAGACAAGAACAAAATTCAAATTTAAAAAACCCCCCTACAGATTTTCTGTTTTTTAACCCCGACGCAAAAAGAGAGGGGTGTTATAAGTTTAACGTGTCTGTCTGTGTAGTGTGTATCTATCTGTGGTATCGTAGCTCCCAAACGGATGAACCGATTTTCGTTTAGTTTTTTTTTGTGTCAAAATAATTTTATTCCGAGTATTCTTAGCCATGTTTCATGAAAATCTATCAGCTGCTTTACTATAGCTCTCAAACGCCGACAACTAAACGAACCATAAAAATAAGAGAAAAGAACTCTCCTTATTAAATCTTACTACCGAAAACAAACCTTTGAACACAAACATCATTATGAAGAAAACAGTCTCAATTTATGAGAGCTCTACCATACGTGGCCCATAATTGCTACATGGGCCAGAAAGCCTTCCACCAGTCCATTTGGCCCCCACGTCATTGGTTCGCCCACAAAATTCAACTGCGGACCGATATAACTTACAGTCCACAAAATTGGTTCGTACAAAACTCCTGCTTTAAGGTAAGGCAATCGAGCAGTAGGGTATGAAACTAACTAATAATTTTCTTCAGTTCTGCTTGTGGCAGCGCCAACTGCTTAGTTTAAGCAAAATGTTTATATAATGGTCGTAAATGAAAATAGTTTCAACTCTGTGTCTCTGCTGATGCTATAAATATTTGACTTTTCGTTGCTATTTAAGCAGGGTGCCACGAAACATGTGTACCGAGCAGAAAGGGTTGATTCTGGACCCCAATGGGATCAACTATTGATCTACGATTTTTGGAATTTCGAACAATTTATTTTGTTGTAAAAAAATAAAGACGTTTTTATTAGTGTTATTTTATGTGTATTCTTATATTATTATTATTGTTTTGAAATTTCAAAGTATCCAGATCATTTTTTTGGAATAATTCATTGCGAAAGGAAAACCCAGGCAGGTTTTGCTAAAAAAAGGAAAAAACAGTTGTGAAATATTATATAATCTTAAATAATAACAAGAGTGCGTGTAAAATAACAGGAATACAAATGAAATAAATCAATTAAAAAAATCAGCCGAAAAAATTAAAATTAAAAGAAAATCAAACAATCGTAATTCACTAGTTGATCTCCTCGGGGTCCAGAATCACCCCCTTTCGGCTTAGTACACATGTTACGTGGCACCCTGTATAGTACCCATAACACAAACCCTGCCTACTTTGGGGCTAGATGTTGTATGGATTATCCAGTTTTATTCGTATTTACGCGCACCCACTCGTATTTATTTCTCTAGAGATGTCTCCCACTAATAAGATTAAATAACGATTACTTAATTATTATTTAATATTTTAGTGGAGCTATACCGATGTACTTAAATGATGTGGGTTATAATAAAACATCCGAATAAGAAAATAATAGTAATAATTATACAAGATATTTTTTATTTTTATAGTCACACTCATATTATAAATTGCGAAAGTTTGGATGGACGGATGTTTGTTACCTCTTCCCGCAAAAATATTGAACGGATCGAGCTGAAATTTTTTGCCCATATTTCAGTTCCCATGGGATAGAAATCACTTTTAAACGTTTCCATAGAAACAACGCGTTCCAAGCCGCGGGCATAAACTTGTTGTAAGTAATAACGCTCGACCATTATCATAGCCTCTTAGTACATCACAGGCACTGTTTCCTACTAATGATATAAAGATTCACACAGTTACAAAAAATACATTTCCTACTGCTGTCGACTACACTGTGCGCAAAACTTCTAACAAGATGTTAATAAAAATGTCTCCAATATGAAAAACCCTCTTATATTTTCGTTATAAACAGTGACCTTAATCTCGAAGTCGCAATTTGCTCTAAGAACCACCAGTCGGCTTAGGAATGGGGAGGGGTATTTACATTCAGATAGCTTTCTGGGCTTTTAGCTTCTATTGAAAAAAATACTCTTTCAATTTGTCTCATTTTACTCCTTTGGAATATAAAGTTTCGTAAAAACAGTGACCTGCCAAACGTAGAATAAAGGTAAGAATAGATAAAGGTAAGACAGGATATCAATTTTTGCTTAGCGGCAACTGCTATAGCAATCCATAAGCCAGTGGTAGTAAATATGAAGAAAAACCAAGAGATACGTACTGCAAAAAGCTAACGGTATGTATATACAGTTAGACATAATAATGCTCATTTTATGCGTCGTAGGAGTTTAGGCGCAATTGGTTTCGTCAATTTACATTTCATTTAGGTTAAATATATAATATAAAGGAAGCCGCAATAAAGCAACTCTACTCAACCTTAGTAAAATTCATATTTATTTTGGCTTCAAAAAAAATATAAAAATGACTACTTAAAAAGCAACAAAAATAAAATGATAACCTTGAAAAAACCGCATTTTCAAAGAACTCGTTGGAATTGTAATAAATTTCGAATTATAAAAGAAATTCCCGCACATTCAGCGCCGGCTCACAGCCGATAAAACGAAAACACATTTCTAAATAATGAGAGAAAGAATCTTATAAGCGAACGGAAACCTTCATCGATGTATTACTTTACTAATATTTGGGAACGAGCGATTTATTGGAGGGAGATTTAAGGGTTTAGGTCCTTACAACATGTTCGAATTTGTCCCTATTCAATATGAAAATAATATTTTTTCTGTGAAATAGAAATGGGATAGTAATATAAGATTAATTTTTGGTGTAGGTGACATTCGTTCTTTTCAAAGAAAACCACTACAACTTAAAGATAGAGAGATAGAGAAACATTTATTGAAAAACACAACCCTGATACAGCACAGAACAGAAATAGTAGGTAAATAACTTACAAACAATACATGAAACCTGCAATACAGTATGACATAAAATAAATAATATTAAACATATATACAGCCAAACATAGAATTTCTTGCTACTCTCTTTTTCGAAGTCGTTTTTATTAAAAACAAAATACGTAGGTATACGTAGGCTAAAATAAGTTATGTAAGACCAATATGGATGTATTTATTCAAAACCATTACTAATAACAACTTAGCATATTAGTTAGGACTGATATTCATAAAAAGTGAACGGGCAACGTAGCTAGATAATAAGTATAACAGCAAAAGTAGGCCGCCATTTTTTTTACAACGTAGGAGGTAAACACAGACACCTGATCGGAAGCGGTTATCGCAGCCTATGAGCGCTTGCAACATCAGAGACGTAACACGCGCGATGCCGACCCCGTCAATGATTCAGAATGAGAATGCCCAGTTTGAAAGACGGTATAAAAATAGTCAATAGGATAAACCTTTTTGAACACATTAAAAGTGAAACAATTTGTGACGTCATAGCCAATATCGGCGAGGTTAATCATCATGAGAAAAGTTGCCCGTTTATGCAATCTTTTAGGAAGTCAAATCTGTGTTTCCGCCAGTCTATCAAATTGAGTTTGCAATTTCGCGAAAATTGGATTTTGTTTCTGCGTGACGTCACTAGTCCAGAAAATTGGGAAGATTTACATAAGGTGATTTTTGTTTACTTGGGGTTTAGATCGAATGTTTTAGGATCTTTGATGTGGTAATTTATCTGGTACAAAGTTCGAATGGACGGGGCCATGGGATAGAGCTACACCGAAAATATGGCTCCATTTTGGATACAATATGTACTACAATCTACAATTTACGGAAAAGTAAACAGGAATCCTACTTAATTCAACAAAGGGGAAGTAATTGAAGATACGTTCACCGTTTTTACCTCTGAATTTTAATGAATTAAGAACATTCAACAAGCGAGGAAGATACGAAAATTTGGCGGTTTCTGCAGAGAAGAATATCACAAAAATTTAAAGGGTAGGTAAAGGGTACACTTTTGATTTAAAATAAAGGGTGTCTCAGCAAGAACTTGAATTTTGAATTGCGCGCCATTTTCGACTGTCAATTGTTGAGTCAGCCATATTTGGTGTTTGTTTATTAAAACATAGACTATCGATATCGATATCGATCAATATCGACGACGCCGCGTACGCTGCGTTCGCTTCGATTTGGACTCCGTGGAGGCACAGAGTGCTAGCTAGCTTTAACAACTCCAATGCCTGAGAAGGATGCCGCTCGGAGATCCTCACGCGTGCAGAAACCGTCTCTACATCACATGAATAAGCCAAGTGGCCTAAAAGGATAGCGCAATAAACGATAAAACGAACGACCGGCGTATGCAATTACCGAATTAGAAACAAAATAGGGTTGGGAATAAAATAGGGTTGCCAATAAAATAGGGTTGGGCAGTAAAACAGTGGGTTGAGTGGAGCTGGCATTGTATCTAATGGTGCTTATTGCCGTATGACTGTAGAAAATAGCCGTAGAAATATATAAATAGAGATACAGCTATTTTTTGTGGGGTAAGATTGGGATAGAATAGCAGGGTTTTCAAGCATTAATGCCCTGGCAAACAATTTAGAATGAATTTCTATTTAATATTTTAATATTCCTCTACTTATGACGATCTGCTTCGGGTTTGACTTCGAAATCGGTTTGTCAGGTTTGACATTAGTCTTTCCTTTTCAAGAATTGATCTTGGAAATAAAATAAATAAATAAATATCGGATAATGGACAATCCACATAGCATCATCTAGCCCCAAGCTAAGCAGAGCTTGTGATAGATCTTCGATCTATTCTAGCGCTACTTCTTCAAACTGATGTCTCTAGTTTCCTAATTCATCATCATCATCAGCCTATATTAGTCCACAGCTGGACATAGGCCATCTAATGAGCGCCATAACGCACTGTCTTCAGATCAGCGCATCCAGCATCTGCCTGTGATCTTTCGCAGATCGTTATCCCACCTGGCCGGAGGGCGTCCTACATTACGTTTGTCGCGTCGCGGTCTCCACTCAAGAACACGTTTACCCCAGCGGTTGTCGGTTCTTCGCGAGATATGGCCGGCCCACTACCACTTCAGCTTGCTAATTCTTTGAGCTATGTAGATGACTTTCGTTCAAGTTTCGGAATTAGCTTTAATTAATTGTAATAATTAATTGCTGTACCCAACAAGGTTTATGTACTAAATTTAGCTATAGTAATTAGAACCTAAGGCTACCAATCTACATTCATACATGTACATAAATATCTCCAATTAATAAATTAATTTTATTTTTATTTCAAGCAGGACGGTAAGTTTTGTTTCAGGCTTGTTGGCAAACCTACCACTGGCCTACTGGCCTACCGGCAAAGACCACCCTCTCTTTTTTCCATTTATTTTGCTTCTGGGCTGCAGTGGCTCGCAGTCTAGCTACTTCATTCCGCCTATTAGAATATTACGGTACGTACTTTTGTTTCATTCTTTTGTAAGTACTTCAAAAGTATCTTATTGATTTCTATGAATCTCTAGAATTATTTATTCTTAATGGATACTTTTTCAATAGATACCTATTTAATTTAAACTAGTGTTTCTGCATGCAAATTAGTCCTACCCTAAATTCCGTGCCAGCAATTACTTAATCTGTCGTCAGTGGTCGACACTCTTGGAGCGTTCGCACGGTCGAGTGCTCTGGTTCGATTACTGGCTTCGAGTGCACTGGCCTTATAACTGGGTTGGTCTAATCTACTAATAGGTCAGTGTTGGGTTCAAACCATCGCCGATCTCTCTCGATGTTCAGTCGTCGTACTAAGTGATGTGAAACACAGAGTACCTAACTTTAAATGGTAGTTCCATTTAAACTTAGGTACTCTGTACTTCAGACATGGAAGTAGAAATTGGTTTAATCCAAGGCCGTGTCCTTAAAGTACTTAGGTACTTCTTTAAAGTACGGAATTCGCTTACACAGAATTTATAGCATATTTATTTTGATTTTTTATTGACGTACTTATCCAAATTACCTTAATTATTATAGGCCGCCTAATGTACTGTTTTTTTATTTAGATAAAAGATATTTTATTTTTGTATTATTTCTTATGTACTACAAAGTGTACAATCAATCAATCAATGGATTATGACATAGGTACTAAAATGATGACATAAATAATAATAAATTAAACTAAGTGTTATGAGAATAAATATTATTATTCATTTATTTATGTTTGTGACATGATCAAACCAAATAATAATCTAGAATAATATTAATTACTAGATTATTATTTGGTTAATAATAATCTAGAATAATATTAATTACTAGATTATTATTTGGTTAGATTATAATTTTATTGTTAGTAAGAAATTTTGTATTCCTTGGATAATATAATCATAAAATAATTGGTCACTGCATGTTTTCTGGCAACTCCAAACACAAGTTATATTTTTGTACGCTCGCAAGAGTAGATTGTCCTGACCTAAAACTAATTTTAAGATCAATTGTATATCAGCACAATCACAAATAAATAAATGGTTTCTAAATCAACCAATGACTAATGTAAAAAGATATGGCGTATTACTTTTTCCCGTCACCTCAAACACTTGATACATCATCATCATAAAGTTCAACATTTAGAAACGACAACGCACCTGGGGGTTTTAACGCTTATTCTTTTATTCTTAATTTTTTTATTTCCTTATTTATTAATTTAGCTATTTTGTACTAACTTGGCAAAAACAATTATGTGAGTCAAAAACAAGCTAAGTTGTAGTTCTTTTTAGTACCTATTTAGTCCTAAAATACAATTTTTCAGTAGGTTCGTCATAAATAAATCAAAAGGTCTATTTCAACATCGGTATAATTTTCAGTTAGTATTCAAATGCTACCTTTGTTTCAACAGAACAAACCCATTTTCAAAATAAAACAGGTCACAGGCAGATTCCGAGTGTAACGTGAATAATGTTTACAAATATGTTATTATTTGAACACAATGAGTATTCTCAGAATATAGAATTTTACGCAGAGAAATTGCAACTCAAATCTAAACTCTCACATAACCCAGGTATAATTATGTATATCTAAATCTAAACCTAGATATTGTTAAAATATTAGCATTTAGAACCTGACCTTAGATGTAAATCACAAGCGTTATCAATTAAATCAAAATAATTTATTTAGGTACATAAAACCTTAACTACCTGTGCCACGTCAAATAGTTCAAATTAAAACAAAACTAAATTATATAAATTTAGAGACTAGGTATTATACTTGTCTTAAAGAACTTTAAGTACTTCTAGCTAAAAATATATTTATACCGAAACAGGTTATATTACCTAAACAGAATGAAATGGGCCCGAATCTTCCAAAACAATTTCGACCACGACGGCAATAGCAGCGACAAAATTCTGTTTTAACAATTAACAAAAGTAAAGCCATTTTCGGACTGTGTCCACATGGCGTCCACATTGGTCCCAAAAAACAAAAGCTATTTCTAAAATTTCAATCCACTCTACCACAAAACAAAACACTAGTTAATAAAACTGCTCTTTGTTACAGACAAATACAAAAATGTTAGTTTGGTGATACTTTCCATGGAAGTTTTTCTTGAATTTTTCGAATTTTTCATCATTACGAATATATGAAATTATTTGTGATTTTGTACTTTTAATTTTAAAAGTTGAAACAGCAACTGTTTGCACGTTTTTGTGGTCGTTATTTACTAGGGTAGGTAGGAGGTACCTTTCTAGCCACACCACCACATCTAAGATGTTTCTCTTCTAGCAGCCTTTGTATTCATTACTAGTTTCTGTCCACGGCTTTGCACACGTTGTTTCTATTACAACAATTAAAGGATCTTTCTATCCCATGGGAACTGACATATCGGACAAAAGTAACTTGTATTATTCCAGGTCTAGACCTACATCTATGCAGAATTTCAGTCAGATTTGTCTATCAAGTTTGAGACACGGTTGAACTGATGAATGAAAACTTTCAAAACCAAAAATTGTTTCGAACTTTCAACCAGTGTCATAATATATTTAATAAGAATATTTATTTGTTTTTGTAACCCCTTTGTTTACAAAAACGACCTAGGGTTCAAGAACAGAGTTCAGTGTAACGCATGAATACCTACATGCCCAAATTAATGTGTCATTAAATCACCGGCAGCCATTACCGCCGCCTTCATAGCTCTCGCGGAATAAATAGTCATTACTATGTTAGGCCGGGGGCACATCCGCTCCGCCGGGGCACGCATGCTGCTTTACCTGCCTACATTAGTTTCTTACTTAAATTCCATGCTATAAACTGACTTCACTTGAGAAGTTGAATACTGGATATATATATAATATTATTGTAAATTATCAAATTGCGTATAGTCGTCACAAATGACAGCCTATACAATACAAGCCTTATCTCTGAGTACGCAATAGCTGTTCAGATTTAAGCACGTCTCAAGGAGTGATTTTTTGACAGTTTACGATGAAAAACATGCTTCAAACTGAGTTGAGTGTGAATATTCGGGGATCGGCGAGTTAACCATGAGTCAATGGTCGCCATGTCTCGGCCAACATTAATGAAACAAATAAGTATTACCGAGTATCCATACTATCCATACTAATATTATAAATTCGAAAGCAACTCTGTCTGTCTGTCTATCTGTTACCTTTTCACGTCTAAACGGCTGAACGGATTGACAGGAAGCTACATGGTAGATATCCCGAGGACAGACATAGGGTACTTTTTATCCCGGAAAAGAGCGTTGTAAGCCGCGGGAAGCAGCTAGTATTAAATAAATTTATCAGTCCTTTAAGGAAATTAATCAAATTCTGATTAGTACTCATAACAAATAATTTACAACGTTATAATAATTATATATTTACTAGTATCACATAATCTCGGAATGATTGCTTACTAGTTAAGAGAATAGGTCGTAAAGTATATTTCATAACGCTAGGGTGTCATGGTCATTGGTCAACTAATCAACGTCCAGAAAACAGGCTCTAAGTAGCAATGCTCCGTCAGCATTGGTACTTAGAGCCAGTTTTCTAGACCCTCCTGCGTCGTGTGTGTCCCCAACCTAACACTAGTGTGAACGTGTAAAAAGCTTTCACCGGGACATAATGCGTTTTTGGGGTTTACTTGGGAAGTGGCGAGATTAATCGGAGTAATTAACTGCGATGAGTTACTGAACACGCTTGTTCCTGTCACTTTCTTGCTTGTTTGTTTTTGCTAACTATTTTCACGAGTTATGAAGGTTTATGTGTTTGGGCGAACCTGGGTAAAACTAGCTCATTATATTATTTTAGGGCGTAGTATAAGAACATACCAATCTAGTGGGTAATGTCAGGCTTAGAGTCACGAAGCTTTGTCTACGCCACGCGTAGTAGCATGTAGCAATCGCTACATCACTCGTAGCGTTTGCTACGAGCTTGTGTCCATTAATTTATGAATAAATTATGAATACTAAATATTTATTCATAAATTTAAAAAAAATTAAAAAAAAATATAATAAATATACATATAGGGCGATGTGGTCGCTAAGCGACAAAGTCCCTTTATTTTGATATAAATAAAAAAAATACATACAATAAATAAACAAAAATATGAATATATATTAATAACTTATAATGGACTCGTCGTACATAAGTTCGTCACAATGTTTTGGAATGAACGAATATTCGCACAAATTGTATTTGACCATAGTGCTATACATAGTTATTTTGTAACTTAATTAAAACGTTTCCTATAAAAACTTTATAAACATAAAATACATTACACCCAGACCCGGAATGAGTATAGACAGAAAAACGAAACGTTAGTAAACATTATACACTAACTTTTGTGACCTGTTTGTGCTTTGTACTACATACATCATAATATTAAGTTATATTCAAATCCAACCCAAATATAGGACATGGATTTTAAACTGAAAATATTTTTATGAAAACCCCGGAGGCCACGAAACGTTTGAAACTAGCACGTAGACGTTCTGCAAAGCACGTTCAAGAAATGTTAAGTCGACTGCTCGGATTACTGAATCTCTAAGGTATTCTGATGCAAGTCAGATGCTTTCAAACGGCGGAAGCTCCCATCTTGTATTAGAGACGAGAAATTATTTAAAAGAGAAACGACGATACTGGTTTCAAAGTATCTTCGAAAACTACTGAGTACCTTCTGGTTGTATCGACCCCTGAAATGATAATGAGTGACATTGTTGAATTCTTTCATAAATATAGGTTATTCCTTATAATACGCTGGTGTTGGAAAGCTAGCTTCCTTTAGAAATAAAGAAGCTTCACATTTTAACTCATAAATACCTACCAAATTCTTTTTCTTTTTCTTTTTCTTTTTCTTTTTCTTTTTCTTTTTCTTTTTCTTTTTCTTTTTCTTTTTCTTTTTCTTTTTCTTTTTCTTTTTCTTTTTCTTTTTCTTTTTCTTTTTCTTCATTTCTAACCCTTTAACAGCATTGGATATCCATCCGGACGGTAATACAAAATAACGGCCCAGCAGCATTTTGCTCTGGGTACTAACTATTTAGTTACTTACATTACATTTTATATTTTGTCTTTTATTTATTGTGTATATTGTAGTTAACTTTGTGTTTTATAATATGGGTCCTTAATTTTGTGCAATAAATGAAAAAATTAAGTAGTTTATTTATTTATAATTACTTTAATAGTGGCTAAACCAGCTGCAAAGTTTTTTTTTTTACCAAAACACTATTATTTCAAAAGTCACTTCTCGCTACATTTGGCTGTGACAAGCATAACAGAGTTATACGGGTCCGGTATTTTATTGCGGCCTGAGCATGACTCCACCTTTCCCACCCATCAATATAACCTCACCCGCCACGGTCGAGTAACTGAGAGGTTTGGAACCTGTACTATAGCTACCTTAAACCTTCCTATAGTGGTACAGTTCCATGCCGAGTCACGACGGGGCTTGATTGAGGAATCGAAATCATCGAGGTAACTTAAATTAAAGGAAAAAACTAAACGGATGATTTTTTACTGGACAGTGGAAATGGATTTTTGATAAGCCAACAAAAATACGTTCTCGCTGTACATAAAACAAGATCCGTTAAGTGCGAGTGTAACTCGCGCTCCGAGGGTTTCGAATGTTTGTCAATTATACAAATATGTACTAAATGTACTTAACTATCTATTGAATACCTAAAAAGTAGGTACCAAACCACATTTTAGATGTATCGCTCTGCATACTTCGGAGATGAGGTAAATTTTTCGACAAGAAGTGTGTAAACAGAAATTTGAGAGTTGACAAAACACTATCGGCAACCTGTAAAATTCATACTCTGAAATGTCGCCACAAGTCGCCGGCTAGCAAGGCCAGCGACATCAACCAGCGTTCGATGCCTAGAGTCCTTAATAGGTATTAAGCCCCACCACCAGGCCAGAACTCTACTGAGATTGAGATGATGTTGCTGTACCAGGTAAGTACAGCAACATCATCTCAATCTCAGTATCATCTCAAGATCGAGTACCGTGAGCGGATGTTGTGCCCTTACTACACTCAATAGGTTAATCTGTTTCATCCGCTGTCCGATTGAATTGACCAGTCGAACGAGGTCACAGTGAATTGACTTTCGACAAATATTATTTTAATTCTCTGAGTGATATTTATTACCTGTGGGTCAATATATCAATCCAATAAACTGCCACACCGAGAGTTGATCTTCGTTTTGCCGAGCAATATTTCGCTACAATAAAGTACAAGAACTAGCTTCAGTGTAATGTGAACCACTGTTTCCAACCTCATCATCATCATCAGCCACTGTCCACTGTTGGACATAGGCCTCCCCTAATGAGCGCCATAGCGCCCTGTCTTCAGCTTGCCGCATCCAGCATCTGCCTGCAGTCTTTCGCAGATCGTCATCCCACCTGGCCGGAGGGCGTCCTACACTACGTTTGCCGAGTCGTGGTCTCCACTCAAGAACACGTTTACCCCAGCGGTTGTCGGTTATTCGCGAGATATGGCCGGCCCACTGCCACTTCAGCTTGCTAATTATTTGAGCTATGTCGATAACTTTGGTTCTCTGTCGGATGTATTCGTTACGAATTTTATCCCACCTGCTGAGCACCTATTCGGGAACATACGACGAAGAAAGTACAAAAACGAATGCCGCAAATGCCCCAAATAATATTTTTCGAATTCTCTTTGATGTGTTTTGTCTTTGTATGGTACAATAAAATCTTTAATACAAATAAAGAAACTGGACAGGACGCCCAAAACGGAGCTCGTCTCGGTTACTCCTAACAAGGAAAGACAAAACAGTTATTTCTTGTAATTTCGCCCAACGACTTTCTCTTAGAACCCATAATCTCAGCGCAATATATTGTGTTAAGGGTACCGTAAACAGTTATTAAAATCTCTACTAACAAAGGCCCTTACGGAAACCTAAGCCCTTGTTAGAGTAGTGGGTAAGACCAGTGAATTTCGCAAGGGGCTCATTATGTGGAATATGAAACTTGATCGACTTACGAAAGAAGAACCTATGAGGTTCCACTTTAGCTACTTATCCCCTAGATTTTATGTTGTTTTCAAGAACATATTTTAAAATTAATCACATCTTGAGGTATATCATAAATTAGCAAGAATAGAGGTTTTGAATAGGTTTATAAGTAATTGCAAGTTTTGAAATATTTTTTTATTTTATATTTTTTATTGAAATCTTCGTTTGACAATCTCATCTGATGAAGTCATGGTGAGTAGCTTGTGAGAGAAAATAAGTATGATGACAAAATCTTCATAGTATATCTAGGAAGGATAATAACTTACCTAGCTATACAATAATTACAAAATGATAATAGACTTTATCAGGTCATGACCTACGGAGCTGAGACGTGGACACTCACGGTAGGGCTGGTCCACCAGTTCAAAGTCGCTCAGCGAGCTATGGAAAGAGCTATGCTCGGAGTCTCTCTGAAGGACAGAATTCGTAACGAATACATCCGACAGAGAACCAAAGTTATCGACAAGGCTCAAAGAATTAGCAAGTTGAAGTGGGCCGGCCATATCTCGCGAAGAACCGACAACCGCTGGGGCAAACGTGTTCTTGAGTGGAGACCACGACTCGGCAAACGTAGTGTAGGACGCCCTCCGGCCAGGTGGGATGACGATCTGCGAAAGACTGCAGGCAGATGCTGGATGCGGCAAGCTGAAGACAGGGCGCTATGGCGCTCATTAGGGGAGGCCTATGTCCAGCAGTGGACTAATTTAGGTTGATGATGAATAGACTTTAAAGCATTACAATTTAACATTTAATGTTAAATGTTAACATATAATCTGAAATTTTAATACGTATTATGTAAAACCTAGGCCAAACCATATAGATAAGATTTTACTCAAATAGAAACCATTGCCAGACATCCAGGGAGCTTTGAGCTCTGACTCAATGACATTCAGTCACGCAACACGTAACGGTGATTAATCAGGCTTTATCCAAATAAAACATTTATAAATCAACCGCATTTCGGTCTTATAAATATTTATTTTATCATAGTGTAAAATCAACAATTTATTGAGCTGAACGCACCGAATACAAACCAAACGCGCCGATTATGAACCAGAAGGAATTAAATTGAAACAAGTTCTGACGATTCTTCCAACTCAAGAAAGGCCATCGACTTCCAGCTAGGTGGGAATGGTGGGATGATGATAAACAATCGTTTGTTTATCATCATCCCACCGGCATGCAGATGCTGGATGCGTCAAGCTGAACAGGGTGATTGGCGCTCATTAGGGGAAGCCAGCGGTGGACCCACATCATCATCATTGTGGGCAGATGATTATGTTGATGACATCTCACTCAAGGCGGACTGAGGCCTCATACGATTTCATGCAACTAATTCTACAATTATAATCTTAGGGCGTAATCGGCTTTAGTATTCATAGGTATCTACTTCTTACATAATAAAAGAAGAATAAAATAGATTTATTGGTGCAGTCAGATTTACAACCTTTCTACAGTAAAAAAAAAACAAAAACAAAACTTGTAAGCCCGAAGGCACAAATGGCTTCTGCCACGGGTTGGTTGCTAGCAAGCTAGTAACCAACGCTGGTCTTCCGTCAGAGCCATTTTGTTGGCGTCACGGATAATCTATTCACTAATAAAAAAAAAAACTAAATACAATTTAAAAACCACAAACTAAATTTTGAAAACCAACAGATAAAATTAGAAATAAAATAAAATAGGAAAACTTACTATGATGAACGAGGTGAGTACGGAAAAAAGTGTCACATACTGATAACACTAAGGAATTACAAGTGTGAGTATATTAATTTTATAAACAAGAACCTGTTAGTTTAAATAATTAATAAACTACTAAAACCTATAAACTACACAATACTTAAAACATAACGATTATTTGGCTACCTATTCTTCTGATTACGCAATGAGTACATAGTGTGTTAGAGTTGAAAACTAGATGCAAGTAACATTATTATTAGACATGCGCAAAACAGTACACTAGAACGTGATGCCATATTACTATTGCACTACGATAAGGTGATATCACTTTGTAATATTACCATTACGCGTAACATTACTCGTGCACGGTGATGTCAGTGATGTCGGACACGGCTATGAATGGTTGTAATAAGTAGGGTAGGTAATTTTACAATTACCAAATGCAATGCTTCCTTAATTTATTACATTCTACATGTAGCTCCTTCCCATAGAAACGATACTTAAACCTACATTCGAGTACGGACGGAGTGGCTTAGTAGGTAAGTTAATGTGGTACCTACCTAGGTAATACTGTTGTTTGGTAGGTACATACATACCATAGGTTAGGTAGAATCAAATTAATCTTAGAATCCATGGAATTTATAGGTAGTAAAGTTGATTTTCCTTCATACTTAGGCCCGTACTACCTAACCTACCTACACTAAGATGTAGATTAGTGTAGGTAGGCTAGGTAGTCAGTTTATTTTATATAAGCTAGGTAGTGTACGTAGGTATTGTGGTAAGTATTATAAGACTGAATGAGCAAGTAGGTAGGTTGGTTTTTAACCAAATATAATTATTATGTACCTACGAAGCATAACGAACAAAGCCGAGTCCGCGCAACGCAATGCATCACTCGCTCGCATTAAAATCTCCAACAAAACCGAACTCCGCGTAATGTTTGCCGAATGCAATGTAGGTAACGTGATGACTTTACTTTTGTATTTACTTTCATTCGCACGCATTACTTACACATCTATCTGCGTCTAATTCGCACGCAATACAGTGCCATATAAACTACGAAACATTCCGAACAAAGCCGGATCCGCACGATTGAGATAAGGAGATGGAAGAACGTGCATGTGCCTGCCTATCACCAACCGAGCTTCGCGTGATGTGTGTAATGCGTAATGCTTCGGCGTCTCGAGTGATGAGTGATGTTGTATTACTTCGTCGCGTAATATTACTTTTGTGATATTACAAGCATTACTTACACATGTCTAATTATTATGTAACTATCAGTGAATTCCTGTCAATAGCCGATCAATTTCTATTGTATCAACCATTTATGTAGTGTGCTGATGGTTTCCCTAACATAAATAAACCATATACTATAAATGCATATGACGACCTCCGTGGCGCGGCGGGCGAAGGTCCGCCTGCGACGCAAGAGGTTGCGGGTTCGATTCCCGCCTCGGAACAAATTTGTGCACGATCTGCAGAAATTTGTTCCGTTGGTCTGGGTGTTTTCTATGTATAATAAGAAAATATCTATGTAAACAATGTATTAAATATATCAGTTATCTAGTACCCATAACACAAGCTTTGAGTAGCTTACTTTGGGGCTAGATGGTGCTGTGTGGATTGTCCAGCATTATTTATTTATTTATTTATTTATTATTTATATACCTATATTACTATTAAACCTTGTGTTGTGTATATTACTACCTACTATTAATACCTTGTAAACGAAATTTATTCCATAGTATCTCAAGTATAAGAGCATGCTCGTGCCGGTTGGTTGGCGAGTCACGTTTGTCAACGGAAATGGTTCAGTAGAAGGGTATTTCCCCCGGGCTGATTGAGAAAAAATCTTCCGGTTTGTGCTCCTGGGGTCCCGGAAATAGACGTTTAACCAGTTTTTCGCTATTTGATATTTATAGTGGGAAACTACAAGCTAGGTTGAAGGTTATTTGTTCTGATAGGCCGACTTTTGTATTGTACCTATAATTGAATTAGTTTTATGCATTGATTTTAAGATTATTAATTTGGTATCTAGTGATCGAAGGGCCTTGAGAAAAAGACTCGCGGCTTGCAACTGAGAAGTGGACCTAGGTACTCTGCCCAGTTTTCTGCTAACTATGGGTTACACCTTTTGTTTTAATGTTATTCGATAAGGTCACTGATTCACAAGCTATAAACAAATAGGTAAGCGTAGATGCTATAAGTACATAATAATCTGGTGTTCATGCAGACACTCAGGCCAGGGTCCGTTACATCAGAAAACTACACTAAAGTAGTTAAGGCTTGGTAGGCCAGCGGAGGCCTCATTTTTGTGATTTTTAAAACCATCTGGGACTTAGAAAATAGTGTTTAAAATTCTGGAAAAAAGATATATATTACCTAAAGATTTAGTCTAGTCAAAGTTGCATTCAATTACAAGATCTAATGAACTTCACTCGAAAGAAAAAAATCCCAAAGTTACCCTTTTTTCCAACGTTTTTTCAATACTTTGACTAGCGAACTACTGATATCACACTCTTTTTTGTACTGAACTAAGGAAACTTAATATTTCTAAACAAATTCGCAGAGTTTGACTTGATAAAATGATTTTCTTAATCACCATGTTTAAATAACTACAAAAAACACGAGCGCGGCGGCTTGGCAGGCGCGCATTTTCCCTTACGCCTACTGCTGCATGACTACCTGGCCTTAAAACGAGAAAATAATTAAGTTTAGGAAGCATCACTCTATTTTCAGTTCAGTTTTATTTATATTCTACTCTACATTGCCTATGTTTTATAGTTACATTCATCAATGTTCTTAAACTACCCACCACTTCATAAAAGTCCCCACAGATACACAAGTCCGTGCGAGCAAGTTGATCATAAAATTACGCCATCGTGAAAAATATTGTTATCACGGACGAGCTCGTAACACACTGCGTCGAGAGTAACTGTTTTTTTATAACAATAGTCTGAGAGCCCATCGTGATGAATGTAGCCTCATCGTAAACAGTCCTTATTATATTCATTACGGATGTAAGCGGGTTAACTACGAACCTTATTTGTGATGGAAGAACACCAACGCTTACATCCGTAATGAATTCGTCAAACTACGTTAGTTTTTATAGTCCTTGTTAGATATGTATTAAATAAATATTTGTTTTAGTTGAGATACCTCTAAATTGTGAAAAGAAAATTAAGTAATTATATTCTAATTTTTTTGTTTATAAAGAGCTAAGCTTTGTTTTAGTTTTGTTCATTTTGACATCAGTCGTAGACAGTAAGTAATTTGATGACGGGGCTGCTGAAATTCAGGACTCTGCTGTGTTTTTCGTTTACAGATTATCCACAAAGAAAAACGGTTTTGCAGGCATTTCCCCGATTAAATAGTACCTAGGGATAATAGTACCTACCTGCAATCCCAATCCGTTTGCCCGCCCAGCGTGAGGATCATGGCATTACCCCCTAACGATAAAAACTAAGAAGGCGCTCACCAGACGAGAGTCCCTAACGAGAGCTGGTGAGTATCTGGCACAGCGCATCAGCATTGCCATACAGCGGGGCAATGAAGTCAGCGTAGCGGGGACGCGACGACTGGTATTGATATGGATCATTTAAGCTACCTGTAGATCGTTTGCTACAGATTGCAGTTCGCTCAATTGTTTCAACTGTAAATACTAGTTCTAATTTGTTTGTTTCAATTATTTCATTATAATTTTAATTGATAATAAATAATCATCTAGTGTATTTTGTTATCATTGTTCCCCATCTGGTATGAAATGAGGTAATGTTTTCACAACATTCTCCTCTTCCACGTCATCATAATAAGATAAGCCATTTTCGTGTATCCTGTTTAGGAGGAAATAAAGCTTAAAGTACATCCCACACGTAGCCAAGCTAGTATTACACCTATTCACTGTTATAAAAAAGCTAAGAGCGAATAAACTCCTACATTTAGTAGAGTTAAAGACTTTTTATTCAGAGGAGAGAACCACTCTGATTTACATTTTTTGTTTTTTAATTTTGTTATATGTTGCTTAGTTAATTAAAAATTTACGACCAGAGTGGCTAGTACAACAATACCAAAACGGAAAAGTTTTCATTTACTACCGCTGACTATCAAAGTTGTCGTTCAAAAACTAAAATCAACTTCGTATGAAACTATTGGATCGCTGTCATATTATGAACAATTCCGTTCAGTATGGCTCTTGGTAGGAGCGCTGCAGCGTTGCGAAGGAAATGTATGAAAGAATATAGAACTTTAGGTTAACTTTAGGGTAACTTTAGTTCGTATATTATAAACGCGAAATTTTGTAAGCATGGATGGATGTTTGTTACTCTTTCACGTAAATCTACTGAATGGATTTTAATGAAACTTTACCATAATATAGCTTTTACATCAGAATAACATATAGGCTACATTTATAAAGATATTGTGTGAATTGTTCAAAATATGACGATAAGTGTCAAGATAGTAGGAAAAATCTACCATCTGCGAGCTATTCTGGCGAGCGCTGCCAAAACCGCTAGAGTTACACATATGTAATGTATGATGGAAATGTTGGATGGATGGATAGATGGATGGATGTTTGTTACGTCTTCACGCCAAAACTACGAAATAGATTGAGCTGAAATTTTGCATCAGTGTAGCTCTAAGCCTGGAATCAAACATCTACTACTACATCTACTTTTATCACATGAAACAGTTCCCATGGGATAGAAATAACCTTTGAACGTTTCCATAGAAACAACGCGTGAGAAGCCGAGGGCAGAAAATAGTTTATTCATAAATTTCTAAATTAGTAATACTATATATATTATACCTATGTATATTAATAAGTGTAAGTGCTAATATGGTCGTGGGTGATGTATATTAAGTCAACGCCAAAAGCTACACATTGTAGATATTTTAAAATACATATAATTAAGTACTTATAATTGATTCGTCGTACATAAGTTCGTCACAATGTTTTGGAATTAACGAATATTCGCACAAATTGTATCTGACCACCATAGTGACATAGTTAGTCTGTAACTTAATTAAAACGTTTCCTATAAAAACTTTATAAACATTAAATACATTATACCCAGACCCGGAATGAGTATAGACAGAAAAACGAAACGTTAGTAAACATGAAACACTTACTTTTGTGACCTGTTTGTGCTTTGTACTACATCATAATATTAAGTTATATTCAAATCCAACCCAAATATAGGACATGGATTTTAAACTGAAAATCTTTTTATGAAAACCCCGGAGGCCACGAAACGTTTGAAACTAGCACGTAGACGTTCTGCAAAGCACGTTCAAGAAATGTTAAGTCGACTGCTCGGATTACTGAATCTCTAAGGTATTCTGATGCAAGTCAGATGCTTTCAAACGGCGGAAGCTCCCATCTTGTATTAGAGACGAGAAATTATTTAAAAGAGAAACGACGATACTGGTTTCAAAGGATCTTCGAAAACTACTGAGTACCTACTGGTTGTATCGACCCCTGAAATGATAATGAGTGACATTGTTGAATTCTTTCATAAATAGAGGTTATTCCTTATAATACGCTGGTGTTGGAAAGCTAGCTTCCTTTAGAAATAAAGAAGCTTCACATTTTAACTCATAAATACCGACCAAATTCTTTTTCCTTTTCTTTTTCTTTTTCTTCTTCTTCTTCTTCTTTTTCTTTTTATTTTTCTTCTTCTTTTTCTTTTTCTTTTCTTTTTCTTAATTTCTAACCCTATTTAACAGCATTGGATATCCATCCGGACGGTAATACAAAAAAACGGCCCAGCAGCATTTTGCTCTGGGTACTAACTGTTTAGTTACTTACATTACATTTTATATTTTGTCTTATATTTATTGTGTATATTGTAGTTAACTTTGTGTTTAATAATATGGGTCCTTAATTTTGTGCAATCTATATATATAAAAGAAAGTCGTGTTAGTTACACTATTTATAACTCAAGAACGGCTGAACCGATTTGGCTGAAAATTGGCGGGGAGGCAGCTTAGAACCAGGAGACGGACATAGGCTATGTTTTATCCCGGAATTACCACGGGAACGGGAACTACGCAAGCGAAGCCGCGGGCAGCAGCTAGTAAATAATAAAATAAAAGGAGTATATTTATTTATTATTACTTTAATAGTCGCTAAACCAGCTGCAAGGTTTTTTTCTGTTACCAAAACACTATTATTTCAAAAGTCACTTCTCGCTACATTTGGCTGTGACAAGCATAACAGAGTTATACGGGTCCGGTGTTTTATTGCGGCCTGAGCATGACTCCACCTTTCCCACCCATCAATATAACCTCACCCGCCACGGTCGAGTAACTGAGAGGTTTGGAACCTGTACTATAGCTACCTTAAACCTTCCTATAGTGGTACAGTTCCATGCCGAGTCACGACGGGGCTTGATTGAGGAATCGAAATCATCGAGGTAACTTAAATTATAGGAAAAAACTAATACTATACTATACTACTATATAAATAGTAGGTACCAAACCACATTTTAGATGTATCGCTCTGCATACTTCGGAGATGAGGTAAATTTTTCGACAAGAAGTGTGTAAACAGAAATTTGAGAGTTGACAAAACACTATCGGCAACCTGTAAAATTCATACTCTGAAATGTCGCCACAAGTCGCCGGCTAGCAAGGCCAGCGACACCAGGCCAGAACTCTACTGAGATTGAGATGATGTTGCTGTACCAGGTAGGTACAGTAACATCATCTCAATCTCAGTATCATCTCAAGATCGAGTACCGTGACCGGATGTTGTGCCCTTACTACACTCAATAGGTTAATCTGTTTCATCCGCTGTCCGATTGAATTGACCAGTCGAACGAGGTCACAGTGAATTGACTTTCGACAAATTTTATTTTAATTCTCTGAGTGATATTTATTACCTGTGACTCAATATATCAATCCAATAAACTGCCACACCGAGAGTTGATCTTCGTTTTGCTGAGCAATATTTCGTTACAATAAAGTACAAGAACTAGCTTCAGTGTAATGTGAACCACTATTTCCAACCTCCTCATCATCATCAGCCTATATTAGTCCACTGTTGGACATAGGCCTCCCCTAATGAGCGCCATAGCGCCCTGTCTTCAGCTTGCCGCATCCAGCATCTGCCTGCAGTCTTTCGCAGATCGTCATCCCACCTGGCCGGAGGGCGTCCTACACTACGTTTGCCGAGTCGTGGTCTCCACTCAAGAACACGTTTACCCCAGCGGTTGTCGGTTATTCGCGAGATATGGCCGGCCCACTGCCACTTCAGCTTGCTATGTCGATAACTTTGGTTCTCTGTCGGATGTATTCGTTACGAATTTTATCCCACCTGCTGAGCACCTATTTGGGAACATACGACGAAGAAAGTACAAAAACGAATGCCGCAAATGCCCCAAATAATATTTTTCGAATTCTCTTTGATGTGTTTTGTCTTTGTATGGTACAATAAAATCTTTAATACAAATAAAGAAACTGGACAGGACGCCCAAAACGGAGCTCGTCTCGGTTACTCCTAACAAGAAAAGACAAAACAGTTATTTCTTGTAATTTCGCCCAACGACTTTCTCTTAGAACCCATAATCTCAGCGCAATATATTGTGTTAAGGGTACCGTAAACAGTTATTAAAATCTCTACTAACAAAGGCCCTTACGGAAACCTAAGCCCTTGTTAGAGTAGTGGGTAAGACCAGTGAATTTCGCAAGGGGCTCATTATGTGGAATATGAAACATGATCGACTTACGAAAGAAGAACCTATGAGGTTCCACTTTAGCTACTTATCCCCTAGATTTTATGTTGTTTTCAAGAACATATTTTAAAATTAATCACATCTTGAGGTATATCATAAATTAGCAAGAATAGAGGTTTTGAATAGGTTTATAAGTAACTAGCTGTACCCGCGACTTCGTTCGCGATTGCCTCACCTGCCGACTAATTAAGTTCACATTTAACCATGGTCTCTCATAATTTGAAACGCTGCCGTGCAAAAAATCGTGTAGTGTCTACGGGGGATAGCATGTTATCATCTTCAATCCCATTCTTTATCCACACGACTTTTAGCTACGACTCGGCCAGCGTCAGTGTTAAGAAGTGTCATACTCGTTTCACTTCTTACTGATGGTTCCGTTCAGCTGGGGCCCTATTCTACTATACTAATCGCTTCACTATGACAGGGGTATTGACACAGAATGACACGTTTGGGTATTCCACCTCAGATGAAAGAAATTATGATGAATGCAGATGGAGAGACGTGCGTCAAGTTTGAAACTATTCATTTATCTCGCACGCACTATCTGGAGTTTTATAAATCTAAGGATTCTACGTGATCATTCTGCGACGATTCCATTGTCATACTGAAGCAATTGCTTTTATGTGCCATTTATCAGGAGCCCAATTCTGCAATACAATTGCTGACACAATTGACTGGACCACCGTAATTTTTTTTTCGTTAGTAGGTAGGTACAGTTGGCTGTGTACCACAGTAAAAAATATTTTTCTGTGGTCTAGTTAGTTTAATTGGACCACTTACTGCAACCAAACTTCGGTAGTACAGTTAACTGGACCAGCTAAACCACCATATATCATGTAAGGTAGGAACCTAACTTATTTTTCCAAGACGCCTTAGTAGGTAGGAACCTAACTAATGGGTGCGTCTTGGAAAAATACATAGATAGGAACTTACCTACCCTCTATCTACTAATTTTTTTCTTCTAACTACAGATTATTTCATCAATCTACTGATTTTCTACTCGACTTTCTACTGATTTAGTCAAATTCGATCTTGCAACACTGTTTCTAACAAAAAGAATGCATGAAATCGGACGACGCGTAGACCCGTCGTGATGCGCGGTTAAAGAATTCTACTTTTTCCTCTCTCCCAGGGGAACCTTACTGAGTTCCAGGATAAAATGTATTCCATGTCCTTCCTTGTAGTATGAACTCAAAACGTGCCAAGTTTAATTCCAACTCATTACCTATGTAGTTTCGGCGTGATGCGCGGTGAAGGAATTTGACTTTCATCCCCTCTGCCAGGGGAACCTTACTGAATTCCAGGATAAAATGTATCCCATGTCCTTCCTTGAACTCAAATAGTACCAATTCAGTCCAACTCATTCAGTAGTTTCGGCGTGATGCGCGGTGAAGGAATTTTACTTTCATCCATTCTCCCAGGGGAACCTTACTTAATTATGGGATAAAATGTATCTTTCCTCGTAGTATGAAATCAAATTATGCCGAGTTCCATTCGAATTCATTCAGTTGTTCCATCGTGATGCGCAGTTAAAGAATTTTACTTTCATCCTCTCTCCCAGGGGAACATGACTGAATTCCGGGATGAAATGTATCCCATGTCCTTCCTTGTAGTATGAAATCAAATCGTGCAAGGTTTCATTCCAACTCATTCAGCACTTTCGGCGTCATGCGCGGTGAAGAAATTTTACTTTCATCCCCTCTCCCAGGGAAACCTGACTGAATTCCGGGATAAAAAGTATCCTATGTCCTTCCTCGTAGTATGACCTAAAATCGTGCCGAGTTTCATTTCAATACCTTCAGTAGTTTCGACGTGATGCGCGTTTAAGAAACAGACAGACAGACAGACAGACAGACAGACAGACAGACGGACAGACAGACAGACATGAATGAAAAAAACTACAGTTTTGGCTTCAGTATCGATAATAGAGTGCCCTCCAAAAAAAATTTTCAAAATATCTTCAATGTACAGAATTGGACCTGTTACAGTTTTATTATAAGTATAGATAGATTGCAAGTTTTCAAATATTTTTTTATTTTATATTTTTTATTGAAATCTTCGTTTGACAATCTCATCTGATGAAGTCATGGTGAGTAGCTTGTGAGAGAAAATAAGTATGTTGACAAAATCATCATAGTATATCTAGGAAAGATAATAACTTACCTAGCTATACAATAATTACAAAATGATAATAGACTTTAAAGCATTACAATTTAACATTTAATGTTAAATGTTAACATATAATCTGAAATTTTAATACGTATTATGTAAAACCTAGGCCAAACCATAAAGATAAGATTTTACTCAAATAGAAACCATTGCCAGACATCCAGGGAGCTTTGAGCTCTGACTCAATGACATTCAGTCACGCAACACGTAACGGTGATTAATCAGGCTTTATCCAAATAAAACATTTGTAAATCAACCGCATTTCGGTCTTAGTAATATTTATTTTATCATAGTGTAAAATCAACAATTTATTGAGCTGAACGCACCGAATACAAACCAAACGCGCCGATTATGAACCAGAAGGAATTAAATTGAAACAAGTTCTGACGATTCTTCCAACTCAAGAAAGGCCATCGACTTCCAGCTAGGTGGGAATGGTGGGATGATGATAAACAATCGTTTGTTTATCATCATCCCACCGGCATGCAGATGCTGGATGCGTCAAGCTGAACAGGGTGATTGGCGCTCATTAGGGGAAGCCAGCGGTGGACCCACATCATCATCATTGTGGGCAGATGATTATGTTGATGACATCTCACTCAAGGCGGACTGAGGCCTCATACGATTTCATGCAACTAATTCTACAATTATAATCTTAGGGCGTAATCGGCTTTAGTATTCATAGGTATCTACTTCTTACATAATAAAAGAAGAATAAAATAGATTTATTGGTGCAGTCAGATTTACAACCTTTCTACAGTAAAAAAAAAACAAAAACAAAACTTGTAAGCCCGAAGGCACAAATGGCTTCTGCCACGGGTTGGTTGCTAGCAAGCTAGTAACCAACGCTGGTCTTCCGTCAGAGCCATTTTGTTGGCGTCACGGATAATCTATTCACTAATAAAAAAAAAAACTAAATACAATTTAAAAACCACAAACTAAATTTTGAAAACCAACAGATAAAATTAGAAATAAAATAAAATAGGAAAACTTACTATGATGAACGAGGTGAGTACGGAAAAAAGTGTCACATACTGATAACACTAAGGAATTACAAGTGTGAGTATATTAATTTTATAAACAAGAACCTGTTAGTTTAAATAATTAATAAACTACTAAAACCTATAAACTACACAATACTTAAAACATAACGATTATTTGGCTACCTATTCTTCTGATTACGCAATGAGTACATAGTGTGTTAGAGTTGAAAACTAGATGCAAGTAACATTATTATTAGACATGCGCAAAACAGTACACTAGAACGTGATGCCATATTACTATTGCACTACGATAAGGTGATATCACTTTGTAATATTACCATTACGCGTAACATTACTCGTGCACGGTGATGTCAGTGATGTCGGACACGGCTATGAATGGTTGTAATAAGTAGGGTAGGTAATTTTACAATTACCAAATGCAATGCTTCCTTAATTTATTACATTCTACATGTAGCTCCTTCCCATAGAAACGATACTTAAACCTACATTCGAGTACGGACGGAGTGGCTTAGTAGGTAAGTTAATGTGGTACCTACCTAGGTAATACTGTTGTTTGGTAGGTACATACATACCATAGGTTAGGTAGAATCAAATTAATCTTAGAATCCATGGAATTTATAGGTAGTAAAGTTGATTTTCCTTCATACTTAGGCCCGTACTACCTAACCTACCTACACTAAGATGTAGATTAGTGTAGGTAGGCTAGGTAGTCAGTTTATTTTATATAAGCTAGGTAGTGTACGTAGGTATTGTGGTAAGTATTATAAGACTGAATGAGCAAGTAGGTAGGTTGGTTTTTAACCAAATATAATTATTATGTACCTACGAAGCATAACGAACAAAGCCGAGTCCGCGCAACGCAATGCATCACTCGCTCGCATTAAAATCTCCAACAAAACCGAACTCCGCGTAATGTTTGCCGAATGCAATGTAGGTAACGTGATGACTTTACTTTTGTATTTACTTTCATTCGCACGCATTACTTACACATCTATCTGCGTCTAATTCGCACGCAATACAGTGCCATATAAACTACGAAACATTCCGAACAAAGCCGGATCCGCACGATTGAGATAAGGAGATGGAAGAACGTGCATGTGCCTGCCTATCACCAACCGAGCTTCGCGTGATGTGTGTAATGCGTAATGCTTCGGCGTCTCGAGTGATGAGTGATGTTGTATTACTTCGTCGCGTAATATTACTTTTGTGATATTACAAGCATTACTTACACATGTCTAATTATTATGTAACTATCAGTGAATTCCTGTCAATAGCCGATCAATTTCTATTGTATCAACCATTTATGTAGTGTGCTGATGGTTTCCCTAACATAAATAAACCATATACTATAAATGCATATGACGACCTCCGTGGCGCGGCGGGCGAAGGTCCGCCTGCGACGCAAGAGGTTGCGGGTTCGATTCCCGCCTCGGAACAAATTTGTGCACGATCTGCAGAAATTTGTTCCGTTGGTCTGGGTGTTTTCTATGTATAATAAGAAAATATCTATGTAAACAATGTATTAAATATATCAGTTATCTAGTACCCATAACACAAGCTTTGAGTAGCTTACTTTGGGGCTAGATGGTGCTGTGTGGATTGTCCAGCATTATTTATTTATTTATTTATTTATTATTTATATACCTATATTACTATTAAACCTTGTGTTGTGTATATTACTACCTACTATTAATACCTTGTAAACGAAATTTATTCCATAGTATCTCAAGTATAAGAGCATGCTCGTGCCGGTTGGTTGGCGAGTCACGTTTGTCAACGGAAATGGTTCAGTAGAAGGGTATTTCCCCCGGGCTGATTGAGAAAAAATCTTCCGGTTTGTGCTCCTGGGGTCCCGGAAATAGACGTTTAACCAGTTTTTCGCTATTTGATATTTATAGTGGGAAACTACAAGCTAGGTTGAAGGTTATTTGTTCTGATAGGCCGACTTTTGTATTGTACCTATAATTGAATTAGTTTTATGCATTGATTTTAAGATTATTAATTTGGTATCTAGTGATCGAAGGGCCTTGAGAAAAAGACTCGCGGCTTGCAACTGAGAAGTGGACCTAGGTACTCTGCCCAGTTTTCTGCTAACTATGGGTTACACCTTTTGTTTTAATGTTATTCGATAAGGTCACTGATTCACAAGCTATAAACAAATAGGTAAGCGTAGATGCTATAAGTACATAATAATCTGGTGTTCATGCAGACACTCAGGCCAGGGTCCGTTACATCAGAAAACTACACTAAAGTAGTTAAGGCTTGGTAGGCCAGCGGAGGCCTCATTTTTGTGATTTTTAAAACCATCTGGGACTTAGAAAATAGTGTTTAAAATTCTGGAAAAAAGATATATATTACCTAAAGATTTAGTCTAGTCAAAGTTGCATTCAATTACAAGATCTAATGAACTTCACTCGAAAGAAAAAAATCCCAAAGTTACCCTTTTTTCCAACGTTTTTTCAATACTTTGACTAGCGAACTACTGATATCACACTCTTTTTTGTACTGAACTAAGGAAACTTAATATTTCTAAACAAATTCGCAGAGTTTGACTTGATAAAATGATTTTCTTAATCACCATGTTTAAATAACTACAAAAAACACGAGCGCGGCGGCTTGGCAGGCGCGCATTTTCCCTTACGCCTACTGCTGCATGACTACCTGGCCTTAAAACGAGAAAATAATTAAGTTTAGGAAGCATCACTCTATTTTCAGTTCAGTTTTATTTATATTCTACTCTACATTGCCTATGTTTTATAGTTACATTCATCAATGTTCTTAAACTACCCACCACTTCATAAAAGTCCCCACAGATACACAAGTCCGTGCGAGCAAGTTGATCATAAAATTACGCCATCGTGAAAAATATTGTTATCACGGACGAGCTCGTAACACACTGCGTCGAGAGTAACTGTTTTTTTATAACAATAGTCTGAGAGCCCATCGTGATGAATGTAGCCTCATCGTAAACAGTCCTTATTATATTCATTACGGATGTAAGCGGGTTAACTACGAACCTTATTTGTGATGGAAGAACACCAACGCTTACATCCGTAATGAATTCGTCAAACTACGTTAGTTTTTATAGTCCTTGTTAGATATGTATTAAATAAATATTTGTTTTAGTTGAGATACCTCTAAATTGTGAAAAGAAAATTAAGTAATTATATTCTAATTTTTTTGTTTATAAAGAGCTAAGCTTTGTTTTAGTTTTGTTCATTTTGACATCAGTCGTAGACAGTAAGTAATTTGATGACGGGGCTGCTGAAATTCAGGACTCTGCTGTGTTTTTCGTTTACAGATTATCCACAAAGAAAAACGGTTTTGCAGGCATTTCCCCGATTAAATAGTACCTAGGGATAATAGTACCTACCTGCAATCCCAATCCGTTTGCCCGCCCAGCGTGAGGATCATGGCATTACCCCCTAACGATAAAAACTAAGAAGGCGCTCACCAGACGAGAGTCCCTAACGAGAGCTGGTGAGTATCTGGCACAGCGCATCAGCATTGCCATACAGCGGGGCAATGAAGTCAGCGTAGCGGGGACGCGACGACTGGTATTGATATGGATCATTTAAGCTACCTGTAGATCGTTTGCTACAGATTGCAGTTCGCTCAATTGTTTCAACTGTAAATACTAGATCTAATTTGTTTGTTTCAATTATTTCATTATAATTTTAATTGATAATAAATAATCATCTAGTGTATTTTGTTATCATTGTTCCCCATCTGGTATGAAATGAGGTAATGTTTTCACAACATTCTCCTCTTCCACGTCATCATAATAAGATAAGCCATTTTCGTGTATCCTGTTTAGGAGGAAATAAAGCTTGAAGTACATCCCACACGTAGCTAAGCTAGTATTACACCTATTCACTGTTATAAAAAAGCTAAGAGCGAATAAACTCCTACATTTAGTAGAGTTAAAGACTTTTTATTCAGAGGAGAGAACCACTCTGATTTATATTTTTTGTTTTTTAATTTTGTTATATGGTGCTTAGTTAATTAAAAATTTACGACCAGAGTGGCTAGTACAACAATACCAAAACGGAAAATTTTTCATTTACTACCGCTGACTGTCAAAGTTGTCATTCAAAAACTAAAATCAACTTCGTATGAAACAAAGATCCTATGACTACGTTCTTTGGTATGAAACTATTGGATCGCTGTCATATTATGATCAATTCCGTTCAGTATGGCTCTTGGTAGGAGCGCTGCAGCGTTGCGAAGGAAATGTATGAAAGGAAACGAAAACTTCCATAGTTTTCGTAAACTTTGGCAAAACTCATTCGAACGATTCCATTTAAAATTTTTTTTGTTTATAAAGAGCTAAGCTTTGTTTTAGTTTTGTTCATTTTGACATCAGTCGTAGACAGTAAGTAATTTGATGACGGGGCTGCTGAAATTCAGGACTCTGCTGTGTTTTTCGTTTACAGATTATCCACAAAAAAAACGGAAAAAATTTGAATGGAATCGAGGCAGGTTTAAAATTGAAGGTTGAAACACAAACTTTGCCAACGCAGTAAAGTCTAAGCGAAAGTACTACTTTATTTTTTGGGTTCCGTCCGTACTTCAAAAGGAATCCTTATAGGATCACTTTGTTGTCCGTCTGTCCGTCAGCCTGTCTGTCCGTCTGTCAACCCTCTTTTCTCAGGAACACGTGGGTATATCGAATAGAAATTAACACTTACTTGACTCCGTAACTTCTTGGAGCCATGATATAAATTTGCACTTCTAAGTCAACGCAATCAAAAGTTACAGCCGCTTATGCCCGAATTTTATGAAATTTACAAGGAAACCACATGCACACAAACCTATAGGGTACTTCCTGTAATGATTTCGGTGTTTGTTTTGAATAAAATTGTAAATCCAGGTCATTTTGACAGTTGACGGCTTCTCGTGTTTTCTTCTATTTTGACTTTGACGCGTTGTCTTTGAATTAAGCAGCGCGGTCTTGTCTGTGGTTTGTCGACGTCATATTGAGGAGAAGCGGTTTTGGTGGGAAAAACACGAGAGGTCGGGCATTCGGTCTCTAGACTTGGAAGCGAAAACACCTCTTGAAATACTGAGTAGTATTAAATAATTATAATATTATCAATTATTTAATAAAACTATAAAAATTTGTAGAGGTTTCTTTGATTTCCCAAAATCTCAGAAGTGGCGATTGAACCGAGTGTAAGTCTAGTGCATTATTTATTTATTATTTGTTTTTAAAAACAACATGATTATATTTTGCCGCGCTGGTCAGATAATTATCGTTATAATTTAATAGCAAAATTTTAAAGTCGATTACCTACTTCACTTTTCAAATTCGAATTGTCATATTCACGAAACGGTCGGTACAAGCCGAGACTATCCGGTCGTGATGACTGCTTACATTTTGAAATAGTGAAGGGTAGGTATTTGGTATTTTATTAATATTTTACTGGACAAAGAGTGGTATTATAATTCCGTAGAAAATATTAGAGTGCAGCTGCCTGGCCTACCTGCAGTTTTATGTTTGAATCGATGTTAACACGTAATGGTCGGTACTAAACCGAGACTATCCGTTCGTGATGACTCCTTTCGTTCTGAATTGGTAGCCGGTATCTGCATTCAAAACAAATTTGGAATAGTAACGCATTTCGTGGGGTGTTTGCATGGCTGGTCGGTATTGCACCGAGACTATCCAGTGTTGCTTAAGCATTTCGCGGATTGCTGTGCAGTAAATTTATTTGTTATGTTAACAATCTCTGTCCAGTGAAAATTATTACGTTTTTTGAACAAAATATCTGACCGCTGCAGCCTTATTTAACTACATATATTTTTATATTAATTCTTCCAAGGTGTACGTACTATATGTGGAGTGAAACGTAGGACCTGTAGTTGTGGCTATGTACGTCACAATTTACAAGGGCTATGTTTTTAAAGGCTATGTATGCCTATGGAGTGAAACATTAGGACCTGTAGTTGTGGCTATGTACGTCACAATTTACAAGGGCTATGTCTTTAAAGGCTATGTACGCCTATGGAGTGAATCGTAGGACCTGTAGTTGTGGCTATGTACGTCACAATTTACAAGGGCTATGTTTTAAAGGCTATGTACGCCTATGGAGTGAAACATTAGGACCTGTAGTTGTGGCTATGTACGTCACAATTTACAAGGGCTATGTTTTTAAAGGCTATGTACGCCTATGGAGTGAAACATTAGGACCTGTAGTTGTGGCTATGTACGTCACAATTTACAAGGGCTATGTTTTTAAAGTCTATGTACGCCTATGGAGTGAAACATTAGGACCTGTAGTTGTGGCTATGTACGTCACAATTTACAAGGGCTATGTTTTTAAAGGCTATGTACGCCTATGGAGTGAAACATTAGGACCTGTAGTTGTGACTATGTACGTCACAATTTACAAGGGCTATGTTTTTAAAGGCTATGTACGCCTATGGAGTGAAACATTAGGACCTGTAGTTGTGGCTATGTACGTCACAATTTACAAGGGCTATGTTTTTAAAAGCTATGTACGCCTATGGAGTGAAACATTAGGACCTGTAGTTGTGGCTATGTACGTCACAATTTACAAGGGCTATGTTTTAAAGGCTATGTACGTCACTATAACAAGGGCTATGTTTGTCACAATCATAATATTTCAAGGGCTTCTAGGGTGCTATAAACGTGGGACGTATATGTGGTTTGCTGGCTATTTAGTATTATTTCGTGGGTCCTCTTTGTTATATGATTATGTATGTCATTAGAGGGGCCAACATAGAACCTGTGTATCGGCTATGTACGCCTAAATCGAGTTCAAGGAAGTAGTAGTAAAATTACGTTATCAAATTGATTTTCATTTATTCCGCAGGAAAAGTAATTGTTTATTTTTATTATTACCAACATTAAATTATTATTCTTTATTTTATTATATGGCATTTTTTCAACTTTAATAAAATAAGTAATAACGTTACTAGGATGTGATAATTTATTACGACAGGTACTTCCAACTTTTTGTATATTGATTTTTTTAGTCAATTTATTAATGTGAATTTATTGGTTCTCTGCGAGGTTATGGAGTCTGAAGGTGTCTACATCACCGAAGACGAACCGCCAGGGGCCGCCTCCAGTAAACGCTCTCGACGAAAAAGGAAATCGAAGTCTGAATATGCGAGGAGGCGTGCAAGGTGAAGGCGCAGTTCTGTTCAAAGCTCCTCTTCATCAAGCTCGTTCAAATCTTCATAGAGAAAACGGTCTTATTTTAAAGCTACCTTAATTCACCCCTACTTTGAAATGTAGAGCCTTCCTAAACCAAATTAGTTCATCTGATAGTATTAAGAATAGAATCGAATATCATTTATTGTCCAAAGTAAAGAGCTACACCAAAATTGTTCTTATAAAACCTAGTGCGTGGCACAATACAATGGAGTCGTCAGATGACACATAAGCACACAATTCTTTAATATTATAAAAAAAAAATGCCATTCTTGTAAAAATCATAAATAAATTCCATTCAATGTTGATAACCAGAGTCAAACAAAACTAGATTAACTAAAATTCATAAAGCTGTATAGTGGCTGTCAATAAAATATTGTATGGTAAGAATATTGTAAATAGAAATACTTAATTGTGTGTAAAGATAAAGATATTTATTTGCAAAAACATGTTTACAAAAAAAAAGGTAACATAGGTATAGGTACTTAGGTAGAAACAAAATGCTTGACCGTTTACGGTACCTATGCAAAATGAATTAGAGGGATGACATGCAACATTAAAAACTATCTACAATTTATCATTAAAAAAATTCGTCTAGGCTATAGTAACATTTTGATATTAATAATATATTAATTTTCTGTTTAAAGATTTGAACATTCAGGTTTCTGTAAAGTTTAGTTAATCTATATATATAAAAGAAAGTCGTGTTAGTTACACTATTTATAACTCAAGAACTGCTGAACCGATTTGGCTGAAAATTGGTGGGGAGGCAGCTTAGAACCAGGAGACGGACATAGGCTATGTTTTATCCCGGAATTACCACGGGAACGGGAACTACGCAGGCGAAGCCGCGGGCAGCAGCTAGTTGGTTATAAATTTTAGGAGCAATACTAACAAACAATTTTCTGCATTAATGTTGTTTTAACAGGATGTGATCGTAACCTAATATTATCCCGCCTGTTTCGACTTACAACCTCAGATAGCCGGGGAAACAGATAGGTATTATTTTTTACAAACAGAGCGACTTCTATTATGTAGGGGGACGGAAGTGTCGGAATTTTGTGCTTTAAAAATAGTGGTCTACAACTATCAGTAATTTTAATCTTAAACATGGCTCTCAAACATCGTTTTTGTAGCTCGAAAATTATATTTTTATTGGTTGAGTTGCCCCATAAATATTAACCCATATCTTAATACAGACTCTACCATACCGTGATAAGCTGTCAATAGAGCTTCTGTGTTGACTGTTGACGACAGTCTATGAAGAGCATACTCTAGGCTACTGACTCGCTTACTCAGTCCTTCTATATTATTATGTTGTTTCCAGTTAAGTTTTTTTTATCTATCATAAGTCCTAAAAATCGCGTAGCATCAACTTGATTAATTGAATTGGTCTTAAATGTTATATTATTGTCGGATGGAGTATTGGATCTTTGGTCAAAATGCATAATTGTAGTCTTACTTAAATTAATTTTTAAATTATTATTGTCAAGCCATTGTATTATAGATTCAATTGATTTATTAATGTCAGATTACACTAGTACACTAGTACTTTTGATTTGTGCATTACCTCAAGTTTGGTTTTAGATTGTATTCTTGGTATTTTTGTGAATTGATTTCTATTACTAAGGTACAATTCAATTAAATCTGAAACGTTCCCTCTAATACCTTACGTTTCCAGTTTTTTAGTAAAATATTGTGGTCTACGTCATCAAAAGTTTGTGACATAATTATCACAAAATATACTACAGATTGGAGTTCTTTTGTCAACTTTACAAATAACATTGTAGAAGAAGTCGTAAATTGCCATATTTATTGTTTTCTTTTGGCGAAAACCTTTTTGCTCTTCAGACAGGATGTTGCTATTTTCAAAGTATGAGTTTATTTCGGCGTAGTAGTATTTTTCAAATATTTTTGAAATTATGGAAATCAGAGCAATGGGTCTGTAAAATTCTACCAGTTCTTTATTTCCTTTCTTAAATACTGGTTTGGCTATAGTAGTTTTTAGGTCATCCGGGAATTGTCCTGTTTCTATACTGAAATTTATCAAGAAGCTTAGATGAGGACTAATAGATTCATTCACTGCTTTAATAATATTGGTACTAATGCCGTCAAATCCTGAGCTTTTTGTATTTTTTTAGTGATTTTATTATTTTATTGATATGATGTGGTAGGCAGGGAGCCAAAACATGGATCTCTCTTGTCTATATATTTTTGTCGTTACGTTCTTACCTATTCCTGGTATCGGTTTTACCTTATTGATAAAGTAGTCGTTAAAAATATTAGCAATATCGATTGGATTTGTTAAGTCTACATTATTATATTTTATTTTCGATATAGATTCTTTGGGTATATTTGGTCTAGACTTATTAATTACCTCGCAAGTTGTTGTAGATTTGTTGTTAGATGTCAATATTTTATGATTATTTTGAGCTTGCTTTGTTAGTGAAATTATTTTTTTTAAACATTTTATTATATCCAATGTAGATTGATCTATTTGTCTTTGTGGGCCTAGATCAATAATTCCAAAGAAGATCTCTTCTTCGTTTAGTGCAAGTACGTATACCACGTGATATCCATATAATATGTTTTCTTTCTACTATTACTAAAATATACTTTTTTGGGAAGCATAACTCATAAAACAACCTGAATGTTTCAATAAAGTGCCGGTATGCCACAGAAGAGCCTTCAGCGTTATACATATCAAAAAAAGAGAGATCATTTAAAGATACCTTCCTTGCGCCAATATTTAATTTTAAGAATATTTTTAGCTGGTAGTTTAATAATTTGGGCAGTGTGATCAGACTAGCCTAATTTTAACACTTCAGTCTTACAAATAGCTTTGTAGTTATGTGCAATGTTATCGATGCAAGATTTAGTGATTAAACGTGTTGGCTGTTTTAACGCTAGCTTCAAGTTATAGTTCAGTAATAAGCGTTCAAATTCTTGTGCTATATTGTTACATTTTAGCATGTCTATATATATTAAAGTCGCCAACTATAATAATATTATTTGTATTTAGTTTTGTTACATAGGTCAGTAGTTTATCTAATTTATTGAAGAATGTATTTAATTATTTTGTTTAGGTACTCTATAGATACATACCTACTATTATAATTTTATATTCAATCAACTGAACAGCACAACACTCAAACAGATTGGTCAACGACAAGTTTTTAATCTCTATTAATGTGTGTAATTAAGTAAAATAATCATCAGTCTGGTCTTGTATTGTCAATTTAATTTCTTTTATAGTCATTCGATAAATATTATTTCTATTGTACTTATATTGTTTGAGTAGGGATTAATATTAATAGTAGGGATTTAACTTGAAAACAGAAAGATTTTAAACTATCTATGGATTTTACATTATCGGGTAGTTAGTTGTATAATTTTCGGCCTGATATTTTGGGAAGCTTCTTGGACATACATAGTCAGTTAGGCAAGTTTTTAAGAGAATGTTTTTGTGCCTAAAAATAACGTTAGTATTAGGTACAGTTCTTGTTTTATATTCATGTTAAGTCCTTTTAACATATTGTATGGTTTCAAAGATGTATATGGAAAATAATTTTAAAATGTTGCCGAGTGTAATGATTAATTTTCTGTCAGATTTAATGATCTAGCTAGATGTAGATAATGATATAACGACTTAGACTTTTAAAATTTGTAATTATATGCAAGTACCAAATGTGCTAGTCCACAAAATTATTAATAAGTAAATGGTTTTCTCGTAGGTAAAGATTACAATGTATTATCAATATTATTTAAGAATATTCTATACCTACCTAAATTATACTATAATAAAAACCTTTAATCACAACGAAGATTACCAAATACTTAATAGAAATAAATTACAACTAGTATTTACTTACAATTATGTACAATGTATTTGATTAAGTTTAATTTTATTGTAACCATGCTTCAGGAGATAGCATGATGACGGATGGCCGAGTGTAATGATTTCGGTGTTTGTTTTGAATAAAATTGTAAATCCAGGTCATTTTGACAGTTGACGGCTTCTCGTGTTTTCTTCTATTTTGACTTTGACGCGTTGTCTTTGAATTAAGCAGCGCGGTCTTGTCTGTGGTTTGTCGACGTCATATTGAGGAGAAGCGGTTTTGGTGGGAAAAACACGAGAGGTCGGGCATTCGGTCTCTAGACTTGGAAGCGAAAACACCTCTTGAAATACTGAGTAGTATTAAATAATTATAATATTATCAATTATTTAATAAAACTATAAAAATTTGTAGAGGTTTCTTTGATTTCCCAAAATTCCCGTTGACCTAAAATCATGAAATTTGGCAAGAAACAAGGTCAAATTGTAAATTTTTAGGTAAATCATAAAAAAATACTTTTGCTTCTCGTCATAGACTAAAACCTACAGAGTAGTTCTCGTTGACCTAACCATAAAATTTGGCAAGAAGTATGGTCTTATACGGAACCCTCGGTGCGCGAATCTCGCACTCGCAACTTGAGGTTTTCTTTGTAGGTTTGTAAATAAAACGTCAAGTGCGAGTTCAATGATGTTTACACCCTTCTCTTATCAGACTAAAGAACTCTCGAGTAAGTCAACTTTAAGCTAAATATTACAAAAATGTAAAGATATCTTTTTATATGCATTCGACTGTACAGACCTCTAAAACCTCATATAACGTTATAAAACAAAGAATTCAATACACAACTTAATATACTGGAGGATCGTAAAATGAAGGTTTTTATGAGTGAATCTTTATGTGACCTTATTATTTACGCTCATGTAAGATGTATACGGGCTGGAGACGCGTGAACGAGATATCGATGTTGGCGCATTTATAAATAAGTCGGGTTTGTTTACGCAAGAAATAGGTTGCGTTATAACTTATTGGGGTGTTTGGGTGTTCCGGGTGTGTTGGAATCTACAAGTTCTCAGAACCAGAGATTCAATCAATAACATGCAAATTTAGAATTTATCAAGAATTCATCCTAACATTCTTCTGTGCTGGCCTGCCACTGCGCTGAATTTTAAGGAGTGGAAAATAACAAATGATTGTTTTTTTAAAAAGAAAGTTAGATATCCGATTAAATTTTTAAGTTTTAAGGGACAAATAAATAGTTATCCTCGATATTAAACTTTTATAGGACCCTCTCAGGTTCATCTTAAAAACAATAGCGAAAAAATCATTGAAATCGACCTACAATTGTAATAGTATGACGGAGAAACGGTTCGGTTTCGATTAACATACCAATAAATAAAAACAATAATTAGAACAACGAAGAACGAGAGAAAAGTAACGAAGAAGAAAACCTCCTCCTTTTTTGTATACGGCTAAAACAAAACAGCGAAGAAACCTAAAGTTTAAAAAAAAAACGATTTATTAAAAATACGGTCGTCTCCAAAGCTCAGCCTCCGGCATAATGATTGATATCTGATGCTGAAAATAATGAAGAGATTGTGATCTCCCAGAAGACATTAGATTGCAAACTCAGACAGTTGGCAAACTTTATTATGTATAAAGTTTTTTTTGTGATTAGCTTTCTTTGACTTTTAAAGCTTTTTATCATGAGGGAGCACATCCACGGGCGTGTGTGTCGTCAGCGATAGTGTCGTATCACTTTATTTTATGTCTAGAGTAGAGTGTTTCTCTACCACCATCCTTAGAAATGATCTCTAAAGTTGAAAATACCTGTAATCGAACAAAACACGCCAAAGCGGCCGAAAAAATGTAATTGAAACCGATTCGTTCTGACGATTCACCCGACTTGACGCGTCAAGTGTACGAGACTCCATAGGATTTCGTACAACCAACTCTAAAATTCGATACATTCGGTTCTCTTATCGCGTTTCACTACAAGCGGGTAAAAACGACTCATTTGGAATCGAAAATAGAATTCGCCAAATGGTTAAAGTTCAATTGCAGTTCGGAAATGGTGCGATATTGTGTTGGCCTGATCCGCGCATTCTTCTTAGATCAGGAGCTTATGAATAAAGTTTTTCCTTTTTCAGAGGATGCCAAGATAATATCGAATCTATTTCCTTTTAAACTTTCGCGATTTGTTAACATAATTAATGATTTTAAACGTAGGGGAAATAATAACAAAAGGTACGCGATAAATACCTGATAAATAATTAATTAACTATTTCCTTGGAAGAGTTTCTTTTTTACTAAGCTAAAATTTCATGTGGACCACCGGAGAAGTTGGCATATTTTTCCATCTACCCCGGTGTACCAGCACTGGTACAGAGATATAGGCAGACCACACAACTGGCGGATCTCTGTAGAACCTTGTCACAACAGAAAAAAAACGCCAAACACAGTAACAAACGCAACTTTTGGCGTTTGTTACTGTGACATGGTACTACAGCAACCCGCCAGTTGTGTGGTCGACCTATAGGGTAGGTGGGGCACCGAGTCATTTTATAAATTACATCATCAGCTTGGTAGCCGTGGCCGCAGCGTAAGAATCGACCCTCCAACTCCCTCCGTGGATGTTGGAAGAGGCGACTAAGGGAACCTAACAGAGTACGGGCATCAGCTTCCTTCTGTGTATTTTTACCGCCACTACTCCGATCACCACCCGCCTGCCAAGCGTGCTAGGTAATAATGCTAAAACCTTTTAAATCCATCATGGGATATCAACAGTAAAGTCATACGAATCTTCCGTGATCATGGCGCATGAAACTGTGCCGAAATATTCGAAAGCTTAAAACTCAAATGATGGTAAAACTTCCGTTATTTGGAGAGGGCCTGTCAACGGTGGACATAGGTCGCGGGTGTAAATGAACGAATATCATCATCATCGGACTATGTTTGTCCACTGCTGGACATAGGCCTACCCTAATGAGCGCCATAGCGCCCTGTCTTCAGCTTGCCGCATCCAGCATCTGCCTGCAGTCTGTCGCAGATCGTCATCCCACCTGGCCGGAGGACATAGTATAGTAGGACTATATTTTCTGTTGCGTATGAATGAACGAATAGTTCATAGTTCTTTATTAATAACAAAAATGATACATGTCAGGGTATTCATTAACTAAGTATTAAATATAATTTGACAACTGTACCTACTTCCTCAAACCCTGCGCACAGATTAAAAATTATATAGTATTATTTTGTTAGCATAAGTTCCCGTTCTGTGTAGTAGTTTTTAAGGTATATAAAATATTTTCTTTCTTTCTTTTTTTCTTTCTTCTTTCCTTAAACACATCATAAAAAGTACACAAGTACACACCAAAGGCAAACAATGGAAAATTAAATAAATAACAACATTCAATAGAATGACACCAATAATTTAAATGCGAAAAAAGATGTTTAGATTTATATGGAGGTATATGCTGACGACGTCAAATAAAAAAATAATTATATATTTCTAAAAAGTACAACTGTTTTCGATATGAATGATTAAGAATGTTCCTATACTGTTGAAAATACTCGTAATTATCATCCAATAGTCATTTTGTACAGTAACAGGGTAGCAGAAACAATGTCATTTAAGAGGTACCCGAGAAGCTTTAAGAGCAAGTTTCCACGATGCCCCTTAACATAAATCCAGGGGCATGTATTCAACCGGAAAACAACAGTAGGGCACAAAGTAGGATTAATTTGTATTTGTACCAAATCTCCTTTTTTCCTTACTCGCGTAATTGGATGCGAAAATTTGAATTTTTTCTTTATTTCCACAATGGTATGGGCTTCTTTGACTTCAGTAGCAATATAAATAATTTACCTCCTTATTCTTATGGAATTAGGGAATTAGACTTTAGGATATATTTCCTATTTACTTTCTGATTACATATCAACAAATCAAATCAAATCAAAAAGTCAAGTCTTTATTTCCATAAATACAATAAATGTACACTTAGAAAAGGTCAAATTGTACCTAAAACTAAACACTGACACGGAAATAAGGTGATATTTTTGATTTCTGTCGCTCCCGTATGTAGACTAAAGTAAAGAAGCGACGAAGAAACCTTTAGCCTGTTATTTGTTATTTTTCGAGCTGGAGCAAAACTCTTCCCAAGCTTTTTATCTTCTAGATAATCTGATATTTTGTAGTAAGCCTTTTTACAATGGATATGTTTGACAATTTGTTTGAATTTATTTATTTATAAATTTTTGCAACTCACTTGGAGTTTTGTTGTATAAGCGTTATACATTGCCCTTTAAAAGATACATTTATCTTGTGTAACCTAGTTGTAGGCACAGCGAGTTTATTCTTATTTCTAGAATTTATATTATGTTTGTCGCTATTTTTAGGGATTAGATTGATATTAAAGTCATTTATAACGGGATATTTACCATGATTTGAGTTTTGAGCTTTCCAATATTTCGGCACAGTTTCATGCGCCATGATCGCCATGTTAATAACCATGATGGATTTAAAAGTTTTATTAGATTGATATTTCTATGAGTGTACAACAAGTATTATTAGAATGTAACCCCTTCAGGGTATTATTTTTAGCTGTTGTTTGTGCACCCTTTAGTAAATGTTGTGCATGCCTGTTAGAAGCACACATTCTATACTAAGAAACTTTATATCTAATTGTTATAAAATAACGTTTTATTATGTGTATTGTTGGCATTGCCTTATAAATAAATAAATAAATAAATAAACAAGTATTTATAAATATATTAATATTAATGGATTTTTGTATTGTTGAACCTAAAGGAGTTAGCTGGCGTGTAAAAGAGAAGGCCCAGCAGTGGGTGTCAGTGGCTGATGATAATGAATCTAACTTGTACTTAGTACAAGTCAAAATCAATATGCCTGAGTTCCGTCAAGGTGACTATTATCAAAAAGATCATAATCTGTCCAGCTGTGCCCAATGCACTTCTTTTTTACAAACAAACAGATCGCTTGAATCTTTAGAAGGATACATTATTTTGGCTGTGTGTATATTTTTTTTTTCAATAATCGTCGATTTCTCCCCTAATTTTACTATGGACTGATTTTGAAAATTCTTTCGCCTTTTTATTTTTAAGTCAATGACCCCGAGGCGGCATAAACATATTATTTACAAGGGATCAGTATTTGTCTCGCAAAACACTTTAAAAACAGTGTAAAATTAAGGGATTCGAAGCAGGTTTAATAGTTTTATTTAATTATGTATACTCTGATAATCACATTAATATTATAAATGCGAGAGTTTGGATGGATTGATAGATGGATGGATGTTTGTTACCTCTTCACGCCAAAACTACTGAATGGATCGGGCTGAAATTTTGCACACAAGTAATTCTAATCCTGGAATCAAACATAGTATGGAATACAACAACTACTTTTTATCCCATAAATCAGTTCCCATGGGATAGAAATCACCTTTAAACGTTTCCATAGAAACAACGCGTGCGAAGCCGCGGGCATAAACTAGTATTACTATATTTAAGCTCTTTCTGTGTGGTAAATCAGGATTAATTTGAGTTACTTTATCTCCCTGACTACATCAACAGAAACTAATAAATGACAGAATAAGCCCAGACAGCGGGAAAGCGATAATATTATATCATCACAAAAACTCGCATTATGTCGCACAAGTTTTTCAATCAATCTCTGTCATCCAATGATTGAATAGATTTGACGATTAAAAGATTCTGCACAGATATTGGTACACGACAGTGTCTTCGAAGCAAGGGAATCTTAACCTTAACTTGATTTACTGTAGATTCAATTTTCTTCTTTCACTTCTCATCCGAAGTTGTAATATTTGGGGCGCTGACAATCATGTTTTCCTTTGTATTTCCTCATTGTCATTCCATTTATCACATTTTTTGTGAGTATTGTTACATTTGGCCACAAAGTTTTTATGGTTCCGTAGTCAAACCAGAAAAGATTCTACAATCAAATGGTTTTTGTTTTGAATTCGACCTCTGTGGCGCAGCAGACGAAGGTCCACCTGCGACGCAGGAGGTTGCGGGTTCGATTCCCGCCTCGGGACAAATGTTTGTACGATCGAAAGATATTTGTTCAGGGTGTTCTGGATGTTTTTCTATATAAAAAAAATCTATGTATGTAGTGTATTGTATTAATCAGTTATCTAGTACCCATACACAAAGCTCTGTTTAGCTTGGGGCTAGATAATGCTGTGTGAATTGTTCAGCATTATTTATTTATTCCAACTGGGCACCAATAGACTTAGGCATTATAATAATAATATATAACCTGAAAAAAATACAATAACCCTACTGATAATATAAAGAGATGTATATAATGAGTTCACATTAATTAAATATACTTAAACAGATATTTCTAGCAAGAAAAATTCACAGTAGCAGACCAGTAAGTCGGCAGTGTTACACCCCCGTGCCTCGGAGAGTACGTTAAGACGTTGGTCCTGCGCTGACCTCTCCCCAGCCGTGTCGGTCTACCGTCCCAACGGATTATGACAGTGAAGGAATAGAGAGTGTACCTATGTTTCCGCACAAATCAAATCAAATCAAAAACTCTTTATTTCCGTAAATACAATAAATGTACACTTAGAAAAGGTCAAATCATAAAACTAAACACTGACACGGAAATAAAGTGATATTTTTTATTTCTGACGCTTCGGTATGTAGACTAAAGTAAAGAAGCGACGAAGAAACCTTTAGCCTGTTAGTTGTTATTTTTCGAGCTGGAGCAAAACGCGTCCCAAGCTTTTTTATCCTCTAGATAACCTGATATTTTGTAGTAAGCCTTTTTACAAAGGATATGTTTGACAATTTGTTTGAATTTATGTATTGATAATTTTTGCAACTCACTTGGAGTTTTGTTGTACTTAGAAGCGTATACATTGCCCTTTAAAAGATGCATTTATCTTGTGTAGCCTATTTGTGGGCACAGCGAGTTTATTCTTATTTCTAGTATTTATATTACTGTCGCTATTTTTAGGAAATAGATTGATATTTCTATGAGTGTACAACAAGTTTTCTTAAATATGTATATTGACATGGTACTGTCATTATTGACATAGTACTGTCATTATTAATAAATAAATAAATAAATAAATAATACTGGACAATTCACACAGCATTATCTAGCCCCAAGCTAAGCAGAGCTTGTGTTATGGGTACTAGATAACTGATATACTTAATACAATATACTACATAGATAGATATTTTTTTATACATAGAAAAAACCCAGACCAACGGAACAAATTTCTGCAGATCGTACACAAATTTGTTCCGAGGCGGGAATCGAACCCGCAACCTCCTGCGTCGCAGGCGGACCTTCGCCCGCTGCGCCACGGAGGTCGTCGTTATTATTGACATGGTCGTGTCATTATTGACATGGTACTGTCATTCACACACTTGTTCACTATTATACGTCCCGCGCACAAGGCAAGTCTCCACTGAGTTCTCCGCCCTGGCCGAAATATTTTTTATAAGGACATTATGAATGCAGTATTAAATTCTGTCCTCATCCAACTTCGACAATGACAAAACAGAGTCGCGAACATCAAAAGCGCCCTATTAACATTTATTTACATTCGCTAAACAGTAGTTCGGCGACGTAACAAGGGAATTAGCTATGGCTTACTCACGCGTGCTTGTTTGTTCGTTTGTGCACGGTATCGGGGAGAACAGTAGTACAGCTCACTAATATGAAATAAATAAAAAAAGTGTAGGTGTTTTGTAGACCAACTAATGTTGGCCACGCACGAGTTTATATCTCGATATATGGAATTACAATGGAAATAAGGACATAATTACATTTTTGGAATCTTTTATGGTTTTTAACACAAAAAGCACATAACTTAACGGGATATTGGTTAATCACACTAATGACAATTAATATTATAAATGCCAAAAGTTTGGATGGATGGATGTATGTTTGTTACCTCTTCACGCCAAAACTACTGAACAGATCAAGCATACAGATAATGGCATGAAATTTTGCATACAGATTAGTCTAATCTTAGAATCAAACATAGGCTACTTTTATCCCATAAATCAGTTCCCATGGGATAGAAATAACCTTAAAACGTTTTTATAGAAACAACGCATGCGAAGCCGCGGGCCGAAACAAGTATTCTTATAAAACTTTAGTAATTTCGTGATCACAGCGTATGCTGTGTTGAAATATCTGAAAAAACCACGATTGTTTACATTCCGATATAATGTTATTATATAAAGAAAAGCTGGCGAAAATTCGGTCTGACTAGAACCAAAATTTTACCAACGGCACAGATAATACTATACTATGTTGTACCAACGGCATGTAGCAGTATGTACTATGTAGTACCAACGGCACGCAGTAGTGGCCCAGTAGGGCAAGCACGGGGGTTGTTGTCTAGGGTAGAATAGAGAAAAATTACGTCACTTTGACATCGAATGCGTAAATTATTTGAAGTTCATTGCTTCAACTTCAATAATGTACGCAATGCATGACGATGCGATGTCATTATTGTCTATTCTATCCTAGAGAACAATCCCCGTGCTTGGCCTACAGTATGTTGTGAGAGTAATAAAACAATTGCAAATCGTCGCACTTACGATTTGCAATTGTTTTTGAATCGGCTACTTCCGCCCTAGCCAAAGGGAAAAAAAGACAACTCGATCGTTATTTTGGCTAATACATAGTAAGTAATTAAGTAAGTAAAACATTTATTTGTCACATAAAACAGACGCATACAATTGGTTTACATATTACAAATTGGCAAAATTTAAACATACCATAATTATAGATATTAAAAGTAAAAACAGAAAGTAGAGGCACCACTCATACCAGTGCTAATCCCGCCGCTAGATTCCTTTTATTCACAATAAAACAACTAACTGTTTTCGACATTGACGTAGACTTTTGAGCATTTGTTCGCTTATGAGCAATAGCACAACTGTGTATTCACTATTTACCCTCCATCCTCCCTCCAACGTCACTAATGGGACAAGTCAAACAAGTTGTGCTATTGTTTGCACCCTGTTTCGGAGGTACCTAGGTATACTGTAATGTACACTTTATCGCACCGGCCACTTCTGGATATTTTTGATGACTACCGGTATTACGGATAGGTCGAGTTTGAACAACCAACGAAATAATGTTGAATTATATGTAATTCGGCTGTGTGGTGCCGGTTTAGAATTTGCACCACCCCAACTCTTCCCGCGGGTGTCGTAAGAGGCGACTAAGGGTTATCCGCGGGGGCGGACAGCAGCGCCCTCTGCAGAACAGTCCTACCACCGAACTGCGATCCCCAACCCGCATGCCCAGCGTGGGGATTATGGGCATTACCCCCCATGAGATAAAAAGCAATAAGACGCTTATCAGTGGGAGGCCTGTGTCCAGCAGTGGACCAATACAGGCTGTTGAGGTTGAGGTAGGTATATGTAATTCGAGTTTTCTATCACGGGGTACTGAAATCTAGGCCTAGTTTGACAAACCAAACCTGTTAGGTTTGCGTCTTAAATAATAATGTGATGTTATTTTGTGGGCCGCACGCTAGATTTAACAAGGTTGCAACTTTGGTGATATAAAAACAAACAATTGGAATCATTTATTAGTCGCACAGTGCCCCCAAAATGGTACTAACCGTAAACTGTGAGTATGCAATACGAGTGTTTCATGAGATGTGCTGGGTACATAACCGTAAAACTAAGCTACCAATAAACTCGTCCACAACCAAGTTCAGCTATAAATCCAAGGATTGCTACTGGTGGGAGTGGCACAGCTAAGGAACGTTGCACATTTCACGCTCATTCCACGGGACAGGGAGTGGCACAGCTAAGGAACGTTGCACATTTCACGCTCATCCCACGGGACAGGGAGTGGCACAGCTAAGGAACGTTGCACATTTCACGCTCATCCCACGGGACAGGGAGTGGCACAGCTAAGGAACGTTGCACATTTCACGCTCATCCCACGGGACAGGGAGTGGCACAGCTAAGGAACGTTGCACATTTCACGCTCATCCCACGGGACAGGGAGTGGCACAGCTAAGGAACGTTGCACATTTCACGCTCATCCCACGGGACAGGGAGTGGCACAGCTAAGGAACGTTGCACATTTCACGCTCATCCCACGGGACAGGGAGTGGCACAGCTAAGGAACGTTGCACATTTCACGCTCATCCCACGGGACACAGACGAGTTGTGTCACTCAACCAGTAGAGCTATCGGAAAATGTTCATCTCCGGGAATAAACTACTTTCGATAGCAACTTGAGTCCTATAATAAAATTTACTCCAGCTCGGTAATTTCTCAAGACTCGACTGGTTCGACTTTGGGCATGCCCAGCAGGGTGGGAATCATGCAATACCCTTTACTGATAAAGCTAATAAGGTGTTTATCAGGGAATTCCTGGGTCCAGTGGTGGACTGATGAAGTGTAAAATAGGGTAGTTGACTCTTTTTAAAGTAGGTCTTATTATTTATTCCGATTAAAGGGAAAAAAATATCACTTTATTTTGTAGGACCTAGGAAACCCTATAACTTTATTTTAAATGTCTACTTATCGTAAACAGGCGAAAACGCTGTAAGCCATATTTATCTGTACTATGACGTCATAAGGGTTGAAAATTAACAATTGATACTAGCCGTTCATCATTGTAAAAATAAAGACGGACTACATAGCGAATTTTACTCGCATATTTATACGAGTGAAATTTGCTTACATTCCTATGATGTCACAATATGGGCGCTTTCAAAATCAAAATTTAAAAAAAAATATGTAGTCATCTTACACTTTTAATATCTGAAATCTATAAACATTGGTTTCTTAAGTCAACTACTACATAAAAATATTTAATACGCCAAATTTGATTTGAGTCAATTATGTAGCTTATTTAACAAGTAAACTTATAATTTCACAATTCACTGTAAAGAAACAACTACTGCATACTTCTTCACTAAGCTTGGCTACTGAACCGTACATATAATATTGTTCGTCTGTTTGCACAGCTCAGTATTAAATGTTACAAGTTGCGACGCGTAATCAAGTAATATTAGTTTCACTCGCGACTTCCGAGTTAACAAACAAACTTGGCTTTATTGATGGCCAAGAAAATATGGCGGAAAGTTAGTGTTTTTCTTTTACCGGAGCTGCTTCGTTTGTTTCAGAATATAAGCTAAAGAAGAGATTATTAGTTATCTTGGGATATCAGGTGCTGATCTGATACTCAGGCGTTATAGTGGACGATGAGCTTAAAGCTTGGCTAAAGCCTTTTAATTAGTTATATTATTCTTTAAATAGTTATACCTACTACTCAAAACAAAATAGGGCCCACCCAATAATATGATTTAAATTAAAATAAAACGTTAAGTGCGAGTCGGACTCGCGCACTGAGGGTTCCGTTTAATTGTAAGACCTTGTTTCTTGCCAAATATCATGATTCTAGGTCAAAATGAAGTAGGTACCCTGTATATTTTGGTCTCAAATGGGAATCAAAATTTATAATTTTTTTGTTAATAAACTACAAATTTACGGTTTTTAGATTTTTCTCGTTATTTGTGCTATGTGACCTTACTTTTTACCAAATCTTATGATTCTGGGTACACTAGAAGTACCCTATAGGTTTTAGTCTACAGCAAGAATCAAAAGTTTTCTTTGTGAATAAACTATAAATTTACGGTTTTAGGATTTTTTCCTTTATTTGTGCTATAAGACCTTGCTTTTTGCCAAATTTTATGGTCCTACGTTAACGGGAAGTACCCTATAGGTTTTGGTCCATGGCAAGAAACAAAGGTATTTTTTTTAATAAACTACAAATTTACTGTTTTCGGATTTTCTCTTTATTTGTGCTACAAGGCCTTGCTTCCTGCAAAATTTAATAATTCTAGGTCTGCGGATCATTACCAATATCTCGCATAAGGCCACGCGGTTCGAGGGTAATATATACATGTATATAGGTATGGTTTAATAATAGTAATAGTAGTAGTACATTAGTTATAATAAGTGTTCTGATCGCTTTAATTTAAAAAACTATTTACTTTTATTTTCATCATTTTGTAGGTTAGATTTTATTGCTAAAAATATAATTTTAAGCATTATTCGAATTTGGCCTACTGCACTTAAGGCTGCACAAGTCATCCGATCCAACTCATCAGTGGGCGCGGCCTAAATGTATACCATCTCGTCTAACTTAATAGACATTCTCGCGCGCTTGATGAAAGGCAAATGAATTTATTCGGAAAAAGGTCGCGTAAAAAAATGGGAAATAACATTTAGCACAAGGGTTATTATAGAAAAACTATTGAGAGTATATTTTCAAAATAAATTTATCTAACTTTTGAATAAATAAATTATGTCTGTACGGGGTTTATTTTAGAGTTTTCTTTCTCCGTATGTTATTTATTTTCACCCAAAGTTGGGCTAAAATCGGTGTTAAAATACGAAAGTTTAGAAGCTTGAATTTTTTCAATTAATTCTTTTTTACGGTTTCGGGTGCATAGAGACACAGATAATGACGAGATAAATTGATATTATCCTTAGTTTTGGACGGTCAACATCAAACAGCGTTGTAGTTACTCTTCCACGTTTGTATGGAGAAATGAGCGACTCGTTCAGCCTTAAGTGTTATTTTGGTGAAGTTTAATATATGTACTTAAATACGGCGGTCGCTTTGTTTAGGCCCAAAGTAAGCAGATCTTAGTATAAATAAACCCCATTTCAGTAGGTTTATTCTCACCGCCCACTATAACGTACCGTAGATAGCTTTCACAAGATTTGCATATCCGTTTACGTCAGGGGCGAATGCAAAACTCATGTACTTTGATCAAAATCTCCAAAAGCGAGCCCAAATCGAATTCATTGGCCGTGCCGAAGAACCAATACCCGGAAGTATCGATATAAATTAAAGGAACCCACGCTCATCGACTTAGGGACCCAGTCGAATACACGGTGCGTTCGGTCGGGTCGTTAAATTAATTTTGTGTTTTCGTGTATAAATACATTATGTTGGACAATTCACACAGCATTATCTAGCCCCAAGCTAAGCAGAGCTTGTGTTATGGGTACTAGATAACTGATATACTTATAAGTAATAGAATAAACCATATAAGTAGTTGGATATTTTTTATAATATATAGAAAACATCCAGAACACCCTGAACAAATATCTGCAGATCGTACACACATTTCTCCCGAGGGGGGAATCGAACCCGCAACCTCCTGCCTCGCAGGCGGACCTTCGCCAAGACCAGCAACTGGTTCGATTCCCACTCGGAATAAATTTGTGTACGATCTGCAGAATTTTTTTTCCGTTGGTCTGGGTGTTTTCTATGTATAATAAAAAAATATATCTATCCATGTATATAATATATTAAATTTATCAGTTATCTAGTACCCATAACACAAGCTTTGAGTAGCTTACTTTGGGGCTAGATGGTGCTGTGTGGATTGACCAGCATTCAAAAAAAATGTACTCGTAAAGCCGCGGGCAGGAACTGGTAATCATTTTCAAAGGTTTTGTGAGAGTTGCAAAAGTTTTCAGATTACTATTCTTCTAAGGCCCTTTGTCCGGGTGGATTTCCGACCAGTAGGCAGTACACTGAACCCTTGCTCCCCCGGGCAGATGCCGTCCTAAATGATAAATCGAGACAAAGAGGCCTCGGATACATTTTGTATTTGACAGATGTGCGGGACCGAGCCCTTACGTCATGTGGTTGGCTAGTTTTAGCATAAAAATCACACTATTGTTGTACTGCAGCGATATTTTACTAATTTTAAAATCATTTATAACGGGATATTTACCATGATTTGAGTTTTGAGCTTGCCAATATTTCGTGACGACTTATTTATTTATTTATTTATAAGGAACGCCAACAGCGTATAAATAAAGCATTCTTAAAGTATGAACATATTATCTAAGCTGGTTCTAAAATATACGCTAATAATAGGCGGACACAACATTGTTAAAAATTCAGTAACTATATTATATACTATTCCTAATTAAATAAATGAGATCAAAGTTAAACAGAATTTAGTGTAGGTAATAGAAAATATCGTCTCTTGAAACATTATTAATAACAAAAATAAAAACTATTTATTTCTTTATATTTAAAAAAAAACCTAATACAAAATAGGGTGTTAATAACCATGATGGATTTAAAAGTTTTATTAATTTTAAAATGTACACACATAAATATGAACAGAGTATCAGAACAACTTGATATAATTTATAATTAGTATATTTAGTAAAATTGACTAGGTTGCGTTTAAAATTTCAAATAGATATTTTCTTTTTTTTTCGGGTGCCATCGTCTATTTTGTTCTTACATGTCCAGTCCAGTCCATCCCATGTTGGCTGGAAGAGATCGCTCATAGCGATAAGTCCGCCTTTGTACTTCGTCTACTCGTAGCATTTATTTCTGTATTGTTATTTGTCTTTGTTTGGTGGAATAAAGTATTATCTATCTATCTATCTACCTAGATATTATTACTTCTTCACGCCCTTTCTAATGAATAGGTGGGACTGAAATGCATAGATACATAAATGTCGAAAACAAATTTTTTATGCCAACTTATGATTAGGTTTGACGCGAGCAAAGCGTACAAATAAATAAATAATAAATAATGCTGGACAATTCACACAGCATTATCTAGCCCCAAGCAGAGCTTGTGTTATGGGTACTAGATAACTGATATACTTAATACAATACACTACATAGATAGATTTTTTTATTATATACATATAGAGAAAACACCCAGACCAACAGAACAAATTTCTGCAGACCGTACACAAATTTGTTCCGAGGCAGGAACCCGCAACCTCCTGCGTCGCAGGCGGACCTTCGCCCGCTGCGCCACGGACGTCGTCAATCCTCTAGTATTAAGGTTGTCGCAGATCTGGCCTGCACCACTTCCGCACAACACAAAAATGTGCATTCATATGGGATTTGACTCGTAATATTTAGATGCATTTTATATCGACGGCCACATATTACAGAAAATTCGCGGGCCACTTGCTTGAAGCTTGCGGTAAAGCATTCAGTCACAGTAAAATGGCTTTTCTTCTATTCTTTAGCCCATATTAGAATGCTAATTTTCATGCTGTATGGCAGCGGTGCTGGATGTTTGTTTTTTGTCCCATAATGGTGCATTTACATGTAATCCTGCAACGTCACATCCGTCATCACGAACGTTTATGATGATCTATTTGACAGGGTGTTCAAGGCTCCTGGGCTCACCGTGACTTGGCTAAATGTAACTGACCTATACAGGTATGTGTATGAATGGATTTTAAATTATTGTCATAAGAACTGAACAGAGCCACATAAGAACGATAATAGTCAACACAAGCAAGATCTCAAAGTCACAGGCATGTTTCGAACGATACTTCGGTATCTTACGTCACTTTAAACTAGGACTTTACTATATTTTGACTACAGAACAGGGTATCTTAGTGTAGAGATCAAAGTGAGATCACGATTAGTCTTAACTATATTTAGCAAAAATAAGAATAATTCTAAGTTAATGTACTTATTAGTTAGTGCATATTTGCATATTTGCAGTTCGTCTTTGGAACAAACTGCCAGTCGATATTAGGCTTGCTCCTTCCATCACCTCCTTCAAAACCAAACTGAAGTCTCATTTCCTTTCTACAGCAGTTTAGACTCATTTCATTCTCTGCTTCTTCTGTAACTTAAGATGTTATAGCAACTTTTAGATTATTAGCTTTTTATTATAATTGTTTCCAGTGGACCTACTGTATTAGTTTATTATTATTATTATTATTTTCTTTGTAAGTAGATTAGATTATTTTGTATTGTAAATATGTATGTACTAGATATATAAGTTCTGTTATTTCCTTTCTGTGCATTTTCACCCCTTTTTCTATTCTTATATCTTTCTCTTCATCCCAAGGTTACCTGGGAGAAATCGCTCTCAGCGATAAGGCCGCCTTTTGTACTATTTTTATTTATATAGATATAAGATTTTTATGAATGTTATTTTTAAGAGTACAATAAAGTGTTCATTCTTTCATTCATTTGATTGTGGTGCATAAATTTACTTAACTTACTTTACTTTACTATAAGTTACAAGTGTTAGCTTTTAGCCCGGTAACAGACGAACAAAACATGCGAAAAGACAACCTCATTTGTAAGTATTTGCGCGAAGCCACCATAAGTGATTGACAAGCGAAAAACAAGTTCTCAAGTAAAAAGCGAAAAATAGTCCAACTGTGTATTTCAGAACGAGGCTACGTCTATTGTATCTGAAACTCGATCTGTTAAAATACGGCTTTTATCGAACGAAGTGGAGCCGCTCGCTTCGTGAAATTAAATGTCTCTTTTCCGAATGATTTCTTGTTTTGTTGTCGACTTATCGTCATTATAGAGATGGGAGATATCGGTAATAGATAAGGCTTTACTTACTATCTACTTTTGAGTTGATTTGGCTCCCATGCGAGCATTATTAATGTTTTATCAAATATTCGTAAACATTTCGTTTTGATCCGTTGAATACATGTAGGTTATAAATACAGAGGAAAAGTTATTAAAACAAGAACAAAATTTAAAAACCCCCCTACAGATTTTCATAAAATATGGCTAAAAACACTCGGGATAAAATTATCTATGACACAAAAATAACTAAACGCAAATCGGTTTATCCGTTTGGGAGTTACGATACCACAGACAGATACACAGATACACAGAAAGACACGTTAAACTTTTAACACCCCTCTCTTTTTGCGTCGTTGGTTAATAATTCTAGAACAATAGAGTTGCGATTCAAGAGTCTATCAATCGGTTGACCACTCGTCAAAGAGGTTATGTGAACAAATGAACACTTTTATTTCACAATATTTAGGGATATTTTTCTACGTGTAATAAAGACAATATCCCCCAGGAACGAAACAAGAATACAGTTTTTTATCGAAAAGGAAGCGGTTTGCCAATCCTTAACCCGTCAGAAGGACAACTCAATAAATCATAGGGTCCTCATTTTAACCTCTGACTCTGTCAATTTGAAAATTGACATTGATTCCACCTCGACATGAGCACGGAACTTTACGTGCATTGCGATATCTATACTCATTCTCATGGACTTATTTTTTTTTAGTAGTAGTTTTTTAGGTAGTTGTGGACATGATTATTTTATCGTCAGTCGAAACTGACGATAAAATAATCATGTCCTAATGCTTTACCGATTCGATTTTTTATGGCAAACTGTTTATGAACAAAACGAAAAACAAAAAACATTTGTTAAATGTTGAAAAAATTTGTTATATGGTTTTGTTTTTTTTTTTATTTTTGCTCCCATAAGTTTCATACTATTGCATACTTATCCATGGAAAAATCAACTTGAATTATCTTCGTTACTAATAACGTCAGCTCGATAAAACTCGAGACCCGTAAAACCCGTTATAAGTCCCGATACTTTTCTAGTCGATACATTCGCATCTCTAGTTGTCAAAAGTGTCTACGTAATCATGTATTTCATTCTGTCTTTCAATCTTCATTCACTTACCTGTCAACGATTAGGGAATTTCATAGTCAAGTATGTACCGAAAAGAAAATAAGAGCGTGGAGGGAGTAAAATCACGACCCCTGCCGTGCCAACACGGCACAGTGTACAAGCGATAACCCCCGACTTCCCTCGCCCCACTTGTTGCGAGGAGTAATCCGGCTTCCCACGCGCACGCATTACCAAGCCACTAAGACCGACCCTTGTCTGCTAAGTCTACACGGCTTTCTGACGATTTACCGATAAACTAGCTTTTTGCGTTTTTCTCAGATTCAAATATTTTTGTAGGACTGGAAGTATGGATATACTGCACAAAATATTTCGATAAATTATAAAAAATAAATAATAAATAAATTATGCTGGACAATTCACACAGCATTATCTAGCCCCAAGCTAAGCAGACCTTGTGTTATGGGTACTAGATAACTGATATCAGTTATCTAGTACCCATAACACAAGGTCTGCTTAGCTTAGATAAAAAAATATCTATCTATGTAGTGTATTGTATTGAGTATATACTTAATACAATACACTACATAGATATTTTTTATTACATATAGAAAACACCCAGACCAACGTCACAAATTTCTGCAGATCACACACAAATTTGTTCCGAGGCAGGAATCGCACCCGCAACCTCCTGCGTCGCAGGCGGATCTTCGCCCGCTGCGCCACGGAGGTCGTCTTTATGGCGAAACATATTGAAATAAATATCTAGAAGCGCGATAGAATGTCAGCGAAGCTGGAATCAGATTCTTTTCGATTTTTCTCACTCAGTTAACATGAGGAAACAAACGACTCTTAGTTATTGGTAAGTGTTGAGAGAAGTTTATAGTTTGAAGAGCTCATTTTTCTTTTTATATAAATAAATAAAATTTTCGAAAGTTAAGAGAAAATGGAATAATCCTTTTGTTTTGGTCCTAACTGCTAACCAGACCGATGTAGAACTTTGCTAAACAAGCTAGGCCATTTGTAATTGTAATTTATTTCGTTTATATTATTATTTGTATTATATGTATAATATTGTGTGAATTGTCCAGCATATTATTATATCATTATTTTAATACCTACATTATGTAGGAACATAGTTATATTACCACCAACAACAGTCTGCAGTTAGCTCAATTGTAAATACAAGTTCTAATTTGTTTCTATTATTTGTTGATTGTTATTTTATTTGATAATAAAAATTATACAGGGTGGTTTTTTGAGAAGGGCGGTGATGGCCAAGTCCGAAACCACGAGAGTTAGAGAAAAGTCTTGAAAGGAGTCATGCCCTCGATATATAAGAAAACAATAACTGCATATTTCGTTTTTTTTAAACCTTTTATTGTTGTCGGAAATCGACACGAATGATTTAAAATAAAAAGACAACCTGTTTTAATTAACCAAAGGAGTTTGTTGCTGATATGGATCAATCTTTGCAAAGAAATGTATTACTAAATATGAAAGGAAAAAGCAAGGTGTCTATTTTTTGATAAGCCATTCGGTTCCATTTAAAGTAAAAGATTAAAAAAAAACTAAACATGCAGGTATTGTTTTCTTATAAATAGAGGGCATGACTCCTTTCACGACTCTTTAACTCGCGTGGTTTCGGACTTGGCCATCACCGCCCCTCTCAAAAAACCACCCTGTATAGCCTTATTAAAATAAGACCTACTCGTAGAAAGTACGTGGTAATAAATAGTACAATAAATTTAATGCAAAATACCAGTTGTAGAAGCATGCAAATCAGGTAAAAATGCTTCCAGGTAACAATTACATTTTGATTTGTTGTTTTATTTGGGCTATGCTTGCATGCTAATCTCTGCTCCTATCTGCTTCATGTAGCATGCACTATACAGCTTATTATAAGTAAAGTGTATTTTAACAAGGCGGAAAATAAACTCCCACTTTAATTTACTGTTTGTTGTAAAATCCGTTATAAAAACGCTTTACAGCTTCGTTCAAGAACAAAGGATTCGTAGCAAGTAAGCACTATTTTTAGAAAATCTCTTATATTTAACTTCATTAGTTAATCAGTTGTTACCAAGTATAGTTTAAACCTACAGTTACCTACAGTTCGTGGAACTTTCTTACCCTAACCCTTGGAGGTGGGCGTTGTGATTTGCGACACATTATTTTTCTTCTGCAGGTCGCATCGGTGCCTATTTTTTGTTATATCCCCCAATATGTACTGAAATAAAGACTATTTACTTTTACTTTACTTACCTACTTTATTCTTGTAGCACGATAAGATAGTATATTCTTTAGCACATTCCGGTACTGACGGAAGGATGCGGGTTCAAGTCCCGTCGAAGTCGAAATTTTTTGCGATATTATTTTATTTCTTAGATAAGATAGTATGTCTAGAATGAATGATTTAGACACAAAATATTTTTTGTATATTGCACATTTTCTCGTCCAATCATATTTTTTCGTCCAATTTTTCATTGGTGTAGTCGTTATAGTATTTATTGATCATAAAACATATGCATTTATTTAGTAATAGCCCACGGCTTCGAACGCGCTTTTATGTTGCCTCTGTCCGTCCGTTATATAGATATCGGTTCAGCCGTTTAGGCGTGAAAAGGTAACAGACAGACAGAGTTACTTTCGAATTTATAATATTAATAATAATAACAAGACATTTATTTTCCACTCACAAAAAGTTTTCTTAATAGTAATTGTGTAAAGATTAGGTCTATAGTATTTAACCTGTTTTGTGAAGCTGGAGCTTGAGATAGGATTAAAAAAAAAACTGTATTACAAGACACCAGAGCCGGTATTCCGCGGGTGTAACACGATGATAATTATGATATTAAGCGAACCCTTAATTAGGTCCTATTAAATACAACAATCATTAAGTGACCAATTAGTAGTGAGTGTAAGTAAATATTAGTTTGATTTAGAAACAAAAAAGTCTTAGGCCTAACCTTTAGTCTTACAAATGACCAATATTTTTTAATTTTATATTTTAAATCAAGCGTTATCAATAAAGAATCTTAATCTTACCACTTCGAAATGCGCTAAAATATAACTTGGTAGCTTGGTCCAAACATTTTCAAGTAAATATTCTACTTTGATGAAATCGAACGCTTACAGTAAAACATAGTTCAGACTCGACTCAAAATTAGTTCTCGCTACAAAAGATGCATCGCCCTCCATCGTGTACCAACTTGATACAACGTTTGAAGCAAGCTCTCTCGAACAACTTTTGAAACATGCTTGTTCACGTTTGAAACATCCACCGGCACGTTTGAAACATGCACTGTCACGATGTTGTTATAGGAAACAAGATCCGTCAAGTGCGAGTGTAACTCGCGCGCCGAGGCTTTCGAACGTTTGTCAACAAATATGTACCAAAAGTACCGGTTAGAGACTTTGCAATTTAACGAATACCTAAGAATAGTAGGTATAGGTACCAACCTACATTTCAGATGGATCTCTCTGCATGCTTCGGTTAAATGGGTGGTTCGGTTAAAGGTGGGTAATGGTAAATTTTTCGACTTTTTTCAAAATATTTCAAAAAGTATGAAACCTACAGAAATTTTAAAAACTGTTTTGAAATGTCCAAACCGATACCTTTCATTCGATACCCCACTCGGTGAGGTAGCCTCCCCTTTTGAAAATTATTCCCCCCCTTTTTGACCATTTTTCAAAAAGTGTTCTTTTTACAAACTTCTCTAAATTTTTTTTCTATAAAATACAGATTTATCTGTTTAAAGGTATGAAGCCTACAAAAATTTTTAAATCTGTTTTTAAATGTCCAAACCAATACCGTTCATTTGATACACCAGATGACACTGTATGACAAGGTATCTTTTAAAATTTCGCCATCACAATTTGTATGGAAAATATTCAAAATATTCAATACAAGCGATAACACCTCCTTCTGAATAGATAAAAAAACTAAAACCCATGTCATCCGCCCGAAATAACGTAATATCTAAACAATAGTAGATTGTTTTACAGGGGACTAAACCATCCCATTATACATATACGAGGTTGTTATACTCCCGAGCGTAGCGAGGGAGGATTACAAGACCGAGTTATACCATTATATGTGTTTTTGGCCCGAGTAAAACACTTTACTTTTCACCTCGATTGCGAGAAAATAAAACAATTCAAAATTAAACAATTTTCAGAAATTAAAAGTTTGTGCCGCTGTTTTAAAATCACGTCCAATCCAGGTGCAAGAGCCGTGGTTATTAAGCCCCGGGGACCTCTCCATCGGAATGGCTGCCACCTGCGGCTTAACGATTTTATATTTAAGTTTTTATGTCCTCTTGGGCCCTTTATTAATGTAAATAAGTATTGTTTATAGCGAGAGAATAAAAATCTTGTGACGTTACAGAGATTGTAATTGATTTTTCACTTCTCTTGCTCAAAAAGTGTATCAGTGTAGCTTAGCGGGCCTAAAACTCAAGTTTAATACCTAAATCTAAAAAGTATTTTTTATAAAAACTCGACTTCTTGATGCTCCATCAATCCTTTTTTTTGAAAATAGAACCTTCTTGGTGATGTTTTATGAAGGTTGATTCTTCCCTTCACGGGATTTATTTAATTATTCTTCTTTATGCAAACTGTTTCGTTGCGGGTTAGAAAGACATTTAAAAAAAAGATGGTATTGGCGCTTAATCTCTAGAATTTTCTTCATTCCAAATCACAAACTTTTAATTTCTGAAAATTGTTTAATTTTGAATTGTTTTATTTTCTCGCAATCGAGGTGAAAAGTAAAGTGTTTTACTCGGGCCAAAAACACATATAATGGTATAACTCGGTCTTGTAATCCTCCCTCGCTACGCTCGGGAGTATAACAACCTCGTATATGTATAATGGGATGGTTTAGTCCCCTGTAAAACAATCTACTATTGTTTAGATATTACGTTATTTCGGGCGGATGACATGGGTTTTAGTTTTTTTATCTATTCAGAAGGAGGTGTTATCGCTTGTATTGAATATTTTGAATATTTTCCATACAAATTGTGATGGCGAAATTTTAAAAGATACCTTGTCATACAGTGTCATCTGGTGTATCAAATGAACGGTATTGGTTTGGACATTTAAAAACAGATTTAAAAATTTTTGTAGGCTTCATACCTTTAAACAGATAAATCTGTATTTTATAGAAAAAAAATTTAGAGAAGTTTGTAAAAAGAACACTTTTTGAAAAATGGTCAAAAAGGGGGGGAATAATTTTCAAAAGGGGAGGCTACCTCACCGAGTGGGGTATCGAATGAAAGGTATCGGTTTGGACATTTCAAAACAGTTTTTAAAATTTCTGTAGGTTTCATACTTTTTGAAATATTTTGAAAAAAGTCGAAAAATTTACCATTACCCACCTTTAACCGAACCACCCATTTAACCGAAGCATGCAGAGAGATCCATCTGAAATGTAGGTTGGTACCTATACCTACTATTCTTAGGTATTCGTTAAATTGCAAAGTCTCTAACCGGTACTTTTGGTACATATTTGTTGACAAACGTTCGAAAGCCTCGGCGCGCGAGTTACACTCGCACTTGACGGATCTTGTTTCCTATAACAACATCGTGACAGTGCATGTTTCAAACGTGCCGGTGGATGTTTCAAACGTGAACAAGCATGTTTCAAAATTTGTTCGAGAGAGCTTGCTTCAAACGTTGTATCAAGTTGGTACACGATGGAGGGCGATGCATCTTTTGTAGCGAGAACTAATTTTGAGTCGAGTCTGAACTATGTTTTACTGTAAGCGTTCGATTTCATCAAAGTAGAATATTTACTTGAAAATGTTTGGACCAAGCTACCAAGTTATATTTTAGCGCATTTCGAAGTGGTAAGATTAAGATTCTTTATTGATAACGCTTGATTTAAAATATAAAATTAAAAAATATTGGTCATTTGTAAGACTAAAGGTTAGGCCTAAGACTTTTTTGTTTCTAAATCAAACTAATATTTACTTACACTCACTACTAATTGGTCACTTAATGATTGTTGTATTTAATAGGACCTAATTAAGGGTTCGCTTAATATCATAATTATCATCGTGTTACACCCGCGGAATCCCGGCTCTGGTGTCTTGTAATACAGTTTTTTTTTTAATCCTATCTCAAGCTCCAGCTTCACAAAACAGGTTAAATACTATAGACCTAATCTTTACACAATTACTATTAAGAAAACTTTTTGTGAGTGGAAAATAAATGTCTTGTTATTATTATTAATATTATAAATTCGAAAGTAACTCTGTCTGTCTGTTACCTTTTCACGCCTAAACGGCTGAACCGATATCTATATAACGGACGGACAGAGGCAACATAAAAGCGCGTTCGAAGCCGTGGGCTATTACTAAATAAATGCATATGTTTTATGATCAATAAATACTATAACGACTACACCAATGAAAAATTGGACGAAAAAATATGATTGGACGAGAAAATGTGCAATATACAAAAAATATTTTGTGTCTAAATCATTCATTCTAGACATACTATCTTATCTAAGAAATAAAATAATATCGCAAAAAATTTCGACTTCGACGGGACTTGAACCCGCATCCTTCCGTCAGTACCGGAATGTGCTAAAGAATATACTATCTTATCGTGCTACAAGAATAAAGTAGGTAAGTAAAGTAAAAGTAAATAGTCTTTATTTCAGTACATATTGGGGGATATAACAAAAAATAGGCACCGATGCGACCTGCAGAAGAAAAATAATGTGTCGCAAATCACAACGCCCACCTCCAAGGGTTAGGGTAAGAAAGTTCCACGAACTGTAGGTAACTGTAGGTTTAAACTATACTTGGTAACAACTGATTAACTAATGAAGTTAAATATAAGAGATTTTCTAAAAATAGTGCTTACTTGCTACGAATCCTTTGTTCTTGAACGAAGCTGTAAAGCGTTTTTATAACGGATTTTACAACAAACAGTAAATTAAAGTGGGAGTTTATTTTCCGCCTTGTTAAAATACACTTTACTTATAATAAGCTGTATAGTGCATGCTACATGAAGCAGATAGGAGCAGAGATTAGCATGCAAGCATAGCCCAAATAAAACAACAAATCAAAATGTAATTGTTACCTGGAAGCTTTTTTACCTGATTTGCATGCTTCTACAACTGGTATTTTGCATTAAATTTATTGTACTATTTATTACCACGTACTTTCTACGAGTAGGTCTTATTTTAATAAGGCTATACAGGGTGGTTTTTTGAGAGGGGCGGTGATGGCCAAGTCCGAAACCACGCGAGTTAAAGAGTCGTGAAAGGAGTCATGCCCTCTATTTATAAGAAAACAATACCTGCATGTTTAGTTTTTTTTTAATCTTTTACTTTAAATGGAACCGAATGGCTTATCAAAAAATAGACACCTTGCTTTTTCCTTTCATATTTAGTAATACATTTCTTTGCAAAGATTGATCCATATCAGCAACAAACTCCTTTGGTTAATTAAAACAGGTTGTCTTTTTATTTTAAATCATTCGTGTCGATTTCCGACAACAATAAAAGGTTTAAAAAAAACGAAATATGCAGTTATTGTTTTCTTATATATCGAGGGCATGACTCCTTTCAAGACTTTTCTCTAACTCTCGTGGTTTCGGACTTGGCCATCACCGCCCTTCTCAAAAAACCACCCTGTATAATTTTTATTATCAAATAAAATAACAATCAACAAATAATAGAAACAAATTAGAACTTGTATTTACAATTGAGCTAACTGCAGACTGTTGTTGGTGGTAATATAACTATGTTCCTACATAATGTAGGTATTAAAATAATGATATAATAATATGCTGGACAATTCACACAATATTATACATATAATACAAATAATAATATAAACGAAATAAATTACAATTACAAATGGCCTAGCTTGTTTAGCAAAGTTCTACATCGGTCTGGTTAGCAGTTAGGACCAAAACAAAAGGATTATTCCATTTTCTCTTAACTTTCGAAAATTTTATTTATTTATATAAAAAGAAAAATGAGCTCTTCAAACTATAAACTTCTCTCAACACTTACCAATAACTAAGAGTCGTTTGTTTCCTCATGTTAACTGAGTGAGAAAAATCGAAAAGAATCTGATTCCAGCTTCGCTGACATTCTATCGCGCTTCTAGATATTTATTTCAATATGTTTCGCCATAAAGACGACCTCCGTGGCGCAGCGGGCGAAGATCCGCCTGCGACGCAGGAGGTTGCGGGTGCGATTCCTGCCTCGGAACAAATTTGTGTGTGATCTGCAGAAATTTGTGACGTTGGTCTGGGTGTTTTCTATATGTAATAAAAAATATCTATGTAGTGTATTGTATTAAGTATATACTCAATACAATACACTACATAGATAGATATTTTTTTATCTAAGCTAAGCAGACCTTGTGTTATGGGTACTAGATAACTGATATCAGTTATCTAGTACCCATAACACAAGGTCTGCTTAGCTTGGGGCTAGATAATGCTGTGTGAATTGTCCAGCATAATTTATTTATTATTTATTTTTTATAATTTATCGAAATATTTTGTGCAGTATATCCATACTTCCAGTCCTACAAAAATATTTGAATCTGAGAAAAACGCAAAAAGCTAGTTTATCGGTAAATCGTCAGAAAGCCGTGTAGACTTAGCAGACAAGGGTCGGTCTTAGTGGCTTGGTAATGCGTGCGCGTGGGAAGCCGGATTACTCCTCGCAACAAGTGGGGCGAGGGAAGTCGGGGGTTATCGCTTGTACACTGTGCCGTGTTGGCACGGCAGGGGTCGTGATTTTACTCCCTCCACGCTCTTATTTTCTTTTCGGTACATACTTGACTATGAAATTCCCTAATCGTTGACAGGTAAGTGAATGAAGATTGAAAGACAGAATGAAATAGTTTATTAATATAGTTTTGTCAATATTTATTTAAGATTGCTTATAATTGGTACACCCCTGCCTTTCTTAAATTCACATAATTCTTTCCATCCAAAGGTTGCGGAAGAGATCGCTTCTAAGCGATAAGGCCGCCCATTGTACTTGTGTCTTATGTATTGTCTCTTGTATTGTATTTTTGTTGGTGTACAATAAAGTATTTTTGTATTGTATTGTATTGTATCTGCAGGTGTTTGTAGTTGGGTACTATATAAGTCACCCTATACAGAGTGACTTTTGAGATGGAGATGGAGGGCCAAACCATGAGTCAGAGAAAAGGAGACATGACCTTCATTATGTAAGAAAACAAAAAATAGAGTCCAAGACTCCTTTCACGACTTTTCTCCTCCTCTCAAGGTTTTAAATTTTGGCCATCCACTCCCATCTCAAAAACCCTGTAGGTATAACAACACACAAGCTCTGCTTGTGGCATGATGATGTGTGACTGTGGCCAGATGATGATGTGTGACTGTGGGCAGATGATGCTGTGTGACTGTGGCCAGATGATGCTGTGTGATTGTCCAGCATCATTAACTTAATGGTAGACGCATTAACTCATTGCGAGATAACTCATACTGCTTTTGGTCTTATGATAGCAACCACAAAGCACTAAGTGCATATTGAAATGGAAGTGTATAATACTGATAAGTGATCACTTGCCAATCGACACACGCGTATCACTATCATTTCAGTAACTACAGTTTATCGTTAAATAAATCAGTTAAAATTTATCTCTTGGCTTTTCTGATATATCCAGCTTCGTTACAATACGTGGTGGTATTTAACAACTTTTATTACTTTTGAATGGGGATGAAATCTCCCTAAAAATAAGGATGACAAAAGACCATTTTCCTGTAGCTACGCCACCGGTTCAGTTACCTCTCCTAAGTCCGTCAAAAAAAATATTTTTTTTTGCTCCCTTTTACATGATGTATACAACTTAGGTCTAAATGTTAGCTTGCATTATCAATAGTTCAAGCACCCTGTAGGATACTGCAAAAGAATTTGTATAAAATTAAAAAATTGAGTTTAAATTAAAATATAGGTATCAAATAGTTATTTTCAATCATTCATGTTAATCTTAATTCAAATTAAATAATCCTAGCAACAATTTAAAAAAAGTTGTGTATTTATTCTATGCCTAGGTTTACTATCACGGTAAATATGGATTAAAATCCTATACAAAATAAAATTTTTACAGAGGCATTAAAAATAAACTTATGATAGGTACTAGTATAGTATAATTATATCCGTGTGATAGGTATCACAAACCGCAAGTTCGATTTTAAAAATTCCTTTGTTTAACTTAATAATAAGATAAAATAAATAAATAGGTGGCGCTGATTTGAGTCGGGTATGCGCTCTAATTCATTTTCCAGGTTACCTCTGCATCAGCCAATTTGTGAGGATTTGCAACAATCACCACGTTCGGCAGACGGATCGGTGATCCGAATAATGTATATTTCAGTTACACATACACTTTCAAGTAGATTAAAACCATTTTATTTTTCTAGTTGCTTGCAACTTCGGACCATCTCATTAAAAGTTTTACCGTTGAATTGTCGTAACAAAGGTTAGAAGCTTCGAGCTCTCAAAATATAGGTCAGTATAGGATAACCTAGGTGTTCTATTTATGGTTTGGCAATTAAACCTTTTAGCAGGAGATAGGCGGATCGTACTTGCTGGTGATGATTGAAAGGCTTTTGGGGCAGGCCTGAATCTTTGTATTTGTATTTTGTATTTGTATTTATTTATTCCATCAGTAGGTACACTTGATGTTACACTTGATGTCGTTACATTCTTTATTTTATTCAACAATAACACACATGTATTTCGCTATAGGAAACACCATAAGGTACAAAGAAAAAAAAACAGACAGACATGACTGAAAAAAAATCTATAAACAGTAAGAGGATAAATGGACTGACAACAAAAATTTGTGTTTATTAAAAAATTCATGACTACTATTTTAGGAGTATGTTCTTACAAAAGTAGCTTCTGATTTGTTAACAAATATATTTTTACAAGTAATGAGTACTTACTTAATTATTTAGAAGTTACCCGATTTTTGTTCTGTGATCTTTCTATTAGTAGTCTAACAACATTTTAAAGTAATATTGTTCGTTCGTTTGATCTTTGCTGAATTAAATATACCTAACTTAATGTTTTAGATCCCATCAAGGAAATCTAATGTTATTATTAAATAATAAATTTCGGTTTACTTGAAAAAGTCTATGATTCACAAACCTACGAGACAAATTTTGTCGTGTAAGTTTGTGAATTATATCATTTTTTTTTGCTTTGGAACGAAAAGCCTCTTATTTTACACAATAATTACACATGGGCACACGCGTTCTATATGAAATGCACTAATAGTCAGGCTTGAAAGCCTTCCGTCCGGTCCAAAGTGCTTTTGAATTGCCTTCGTAACAATAAAATATCGACTCGCTATTTAATCGGAACCGCAATTTCACTTTAGGTACCTTTTTCCTTGGAAGCACAAAACCTGACTAAAACCTCACATTACTCTTACCTATCCATGTTTTCAATAGCAGCCTTACTTGAAAACTGACTTTAATTAAAATGCTGCAATACACTTTACTAAGTTTTTTTTTTGGAACCCCAGTCATGTATTATGATACTTGAACTACCTATAGATAAAATTTTTACTTATCATAATTCGATTGTTTTCTCTTTTTAATACATAGGAAATAAAATATTAAAATAATAATTTACCGAAATTGGTATCAGAAATTTATTCGAATAAAAGGCTGGTATTAATAATTCTCTGTTCTGTTCAAAGAAATATTATAATAAAGGTTCAGTCCAGCCTTTGAGCACTGTTCCTAATTTAAAACCCGTCAGTTTCATTGACGAATAATGCCAAACGAAGCTAATAAAATCCTTTCAAAAAGGTTGCAACACTCTTAGATAAAAGCTCTTTGGTCCTATTTCAACGTTATTTAAAAAACCGTTCTTAATCCAAAAAGATTATCCTAATTATTAGCTATTAATAAATTATATCCCAAAGTTAAAACAACACAATCTCATTGGTCACTTTAAATTCAAACGTTCTTTCAAAAACCGTTCCTAATCGAAAAAGTTTCTGAAACTTACCCAACTCGCTGGTCCTCTCGGCTTCAATCTGCGCGATGAAGCCCCGTCGCGCGTGCAGCCTGCCATAGTGCACGCGTGACCTGCCATGCCTGATCAGAGCCCTACGCCGCACTTTACCCTCACCCACCTCACTGTAACATTGCACTAACGTAAACGTAAACCAGTAAAGTAATAGGATCGCACGCATGTTTACCGCGGCATGACGACCGCTCGGCGCGGCGCGCGGTCGCTCACTGAGCTGGCTGGGATGCCGTGATAAAGTATCAGGATTCGGGATCTTAAAAAGTCATAAGTTGATCCGAAAAGCTGCAGAAATAGATGCAGCTTTTAGCCTTTTTCTGCAATACTTTAATCCTGCCAGAGGACAAATGCTTCAATATCTGCTGTATCGGTTTGTATAAAACTTGACGGTGACGTAAATGAAATGAACCTGCTGTCTATAGAAAAGATTTATGTTTTATTTAGATCTATGTTTTATTTAGATTTATTAAATTACTAATATAATAACCTACGAATCAAAACAAATATTTTACCTAAGAATTAGTAATAACTCGATCTAAACATTTATTTATAGAAAATAACAGAAATGATAAAAAATAAAAAATAGTGCCATTCTAGATTTAATTATTAGTTACTGTTTGTAAGTTATTTTATAAGTTTTTGACTGTACAATAAAGATATTATCTACCTAACTGCAGATTACACAAGTAGTTATTTCTGGGCCTAGATCGTTTCAGTTGCGGGTGTGGGAATTCAGGCAGGTACCCATCAGCTTTGACGTCAACCTTCGGATGCTGGCAAGTTGAAGTTTGGTTTCCGCTACAACTCAGAGTCAAAATTGATTGATGTTTGAACAACATGATTTCGTAACCTCGGCTACTTAAGGCGTTGGAACAGCCGTTGGTTATGTTGGTATATTCCAAAGTTTATTCTCTATATTGAACTGCATTCTAGATCCATGGATCAAACTATGTTTTGTTTACGTTTTTATGTCATGATCGTATAAGTTCATTTTAGAATGCGACCAAAACTACTTTAAAAGTAGGTGACTTCTAAATTGAAAGGCGGTCAATTAAAGTTTCATGAACTATATTTCTCTCACTGCCTTGGGGTGAACGGTTTTTAATATGCGTTCACGAAGCTCTTAACTTCTCAAGTTTATTTTTCAATAAGACTTTTTATAAGTTTACTGCTTTTATTTTGAGAGAACTATTTATGATTTTAATGTAATGTTTTTTTAGAGCTTTATTTTAGTGCCCACACAATATGTGTCTACGCGGTTTTCAAAACATTTTTGCATGTTACATTTTTGCACATTACCAATATTCGTGTAAAGTAGAGAAAATAAAGTAGGAATATTTTGGTACGCTCACGTCATAATCAATGGCCTTGACGGTTTCGGTGTAAAAATCGACCTCCAGCTGAACCATTCTTAAGAGTCGACTAAAGCAATCTACAAGAAAAATGGCAGCAGCTTCTTCAGTTGTATTTTTAACATCTCTACTACAATCATCAATCCGCTCGCTAATCTTGGTGATCTTGGCGAAACCCCCCGTTGTTTGGGGAGTGTGCTGAGAAGGATTCGCATAATATATTTTTTTTGTAGAAAAGTTTATGCCCAAAATTATGATTATACGAAATGGTATTGCATCCTACCTTGAATAAAAAAAATGACGATGTTTATCAATCATAGCTCAGAACCAATCATAGGTTCGAACTGAAATAATCTAGAAATATGACAGATTCTGTCGGTTCTACAAGGTTACGAGCTAACAGACAATATGACATGGACTTATGGGCGTAGGTGCTTTAATTCAATCAGCTCCCTTATTCATATTAGACATGGTAAATAGCAGAGGCGGTACCGGATATACAGATGCCTGTAATGTGGCGAGATAGGAGAATAAACATCTTTTTATTTTTCCACGGAATCACTATTGGTCGTGCTCTCTTAAATTCTATCTAATGTTATTTATAATATTGCGTATAATAACTTCAACCACACAGTTACCTACACTATATTGATTAAGTATTAATTTCTAGCGATTTACTGAGCTGTGGCAAATTATTTGTTAGTTATTCGTAGTTATATTTTTATTTTAATATATTAGTGTTTGGTCAACGCTGTAGGATAACCGCGACATAATCTTGTCTTAGTGCGAAATCCACTGCCCCTGTATGCTTTGCAAGACAAATGTGGAAAGCAATAAATTTTATTTGTTTTGTTTGTTTGCGATCACCTATAATTGGGTTATTCCAGTTTTCCCACTTGAAATCTCCCCTAAGGGGGAAAACTGTACTTCAAAAAAAATTAGAAAGGTACCATGTTTGATATGAATAAATTAATTTTTTGAATTGATAAATTATTTGAATTGATAATCCGGAAAATACCTTTATCAATGCTTCCGGTCAACTTAGTTATATTTTACCTTCTCTTGACTTCCGGTAAGAGAAATCGCCATTTTTATTAAATTATAAAACCTAAGTTTCGTTGCAATTATAACATCAAACCACCCTGACCGTCCAAGTGGTTGTCATTCAGCAACGTGAGCGTTAAATGTAACCCTGAGGTCATTCCCGTCGTGTCCCGTAGAATGTCACGTAGAAGATGTTTTTGACGTTTTAATTACTCTGAAAATTAACGTGCCGTACCTACAACTATAGCTTATAGCGTCTATAGGCGTAGTCTGCTTAACTAATAATCAAACATATCAATCAAACGTCATAATCAAACTTCTTTTCAACCTATTAAAATTACCAAATATTTAATATTTATTAAGCGTTACGGGCTTGCGTTTGAAAATTCCCCCAGGCTTCTAGATAATTCACTAGTGACTTTTGTATTCATATTCCTATTTACCTACCTATATTTACAACGGTAATTTGGTGGGCTGATTCGCAAATTCTGTCTTAATTATAATTGCTTACCTCATACCATTCGTTTCTCGTCAAATATTATCCTAATGAAGCAATAACGACAGCAATCGATCTTGAATGAGCCCACGGGTAATTGTAGTAAAAGCCGTTCATTTGAATAATGCACCTATGAAGTTGTACAAGATGCTACAAATTGCTACGAGATGCTACGAGTTACTACGAAGTGCTTCAAAATGCTACGAGTTGCTACGAAGTTTCACAATAATGCTACAAATTGCTACGAGTTACTACGAAGTGCTTCAAAATGCTACGAGTAGCTACGAAATTTTAGAAATTAGATGATACAAAATGCTACAGCTGCTACTATAATTATGATACAAAATGCTACGAGATACTACGAAATGCATTAAAATGCTACGAGTTGCGTTGCCCAAGGAGGCGGGCGATGAGGCAGCTCCACAGTTTTAAACTTTTGCTATCTCATCGTTCATTCGTAAATTGTCTATTATGTACCCTAATCTAAATAAATTATTGTGTATTTTTTTTTTGCTAGGAAATGCAACAAGATACTATGAAATTAGAATATAACGTTGAATTTGGCCCTTAAGGCAGCTTTGTTGAGTATACTATACATAACATTTAAAAAAATCTGACGCCCAATCTAGGTTTGATGCATTATTTCTGATTTTTAAAACTTGTTTATGAACTCAACTCCTCACTGACAAAAAATGACGCTAGTTCACAGATTAGCATTCACAGATTAGTGACAATTCTCAAAATTATTGTATGTGAGCGTTTTCGGCTTCAGGATGCACAAGAAAAAATGACTGTATTTTTAAAAAATCAAATATTATCCCAAAAAAAATCGTCTTCGACGGGACTTGAACACACCACAAGGTCAAGTGACGTAGGAGTGGAAAAACTGTAGGATTTCTTTCAGACTCTAGGGACGGATGCGGGTTCAAGTCTCGTCGAACTCCTTTTTTTTTGGAGATATTATTAGGTTGTAAATACCTTAAACCCAAATAATTATTCCATTCCAAGGCCCAGCAGTGCGAAAGGTCCGACAACACATTATACTATTTTATGACAAAATAAATAAATGATCAAAAAATAAATAGTCGACGTACGACGAAGAGGAACATAGTTTTCTTGTATGTATGTAATGCATACATATTATGTATGCATTACATACATACTTCTCTGTCGTATTCTTCATTGCTGAAGGTCGTGCCCGTCCTGAAAAGCTTTCACGGAGACGCTGATGAGCTGCTTCCACACCACTCTGTCTTCGGCCTGTCTCAGGGCTGCAGGCAAAGTGAGTCCCATTATTGTCCTAATTTGGTCAGACCAGCGGATTGGTAAGCGTCTTCTTAGTCTTTTTCCCTCTACCATGCCTAGTACAACCAGTTTTTCGAGGTTGTCTGGTTGCTTTCGACATTACATACGTGCAAGAAAACTCAAAAATAGAGAGGCCACAGAGGGGCATCCATGACATACATTACTCTCAGTATATCTCGTGGCCGAGGTTCTATTGTTAGAGCGATTGTGACATTTCATAACAGAGCGTTCAGTAAGTCGCGGACTCAGAAAATGAAGTGCATCTGTGGTTGTTTTGAGTTTTGTGCTTCATAATCATAAGGCTGTAGATTGCCTGTCACCACAGAACTAGGGTTTTGATATGAGTTGCTTTGTGCAAGGCCAGTATCGTACTTATAAGTTTTTCTCTTAGAGAAATACTTCGACAATTTTATACGACATACTATCGCGTAGCATTTTGCTGTTTTTAACCGACTTCGAAAAAGGAAGAGATACTGTGTTCGGCTGTGTATGTTTTTTTATGATTTGTCCGTCATTTCTGGACAGATTTGGATGCTTCTTTTGCAGTTGTATATAGGCTATTTGCGGTGGTCCCATAAACATTTTGGAGTATTTATTTATCCCGCAGCCATTGTGCCGTGTGGTGCCGGCTTAGCATTCGCACCACCTCAACTCTTCCCGTGAGTGTCGTAAGAGGCGACTAAGAGATATACAACGGGGGGCGGGCAGCAGCGCCCCCTGCAGAACAATCCTCCCACCGAACTGCGATCCCCTACCCGCATGCCCAGCGTGGGGATTATAGGTATTACCCCCTATGAGATGAAAGCTAATAAGGCGCTTATCAGGGGGAGGCCGTCCAGCTGTGGACCAATACAGGCTGTTGAGGTCGAGGTAACCTGCAAAACTTAACTTAAAAAAAACAGTTTGAAACTTAAACTAAGCCGCGTACGTCCTTTTCTACAACGCCCTCCAGTTGGTACCGCCAGTCGCCTTGCGAATGAAACTTGATCACAGCAGCTTACAAGCGCTGCCTACCACAGCAGAATTTTCACTTTCTAGCGCAAGGAATGCTTCTATGTTTCTTCTGTTCACTGATCTATGTCCTTGAAGCAAGCAGAAATAGGCTGAAAATGAATACTACCTTTACTATTTTAAGGGCAGTACAGATGAGAGAAATTGTTTTAAGGGTAACTAAAGTATCGTCACAGAGTCTACACCGTCTGTCTGTCCGTCCATTCGTCACAGAGATTTCAGGTTTCAGGTTACAGAGAAATTCGGAACTGCGTGCTACTAAATACATACATATAAAGGGAGTTCAATTTTTAACATTGTGACTACGTACTAATCACGACAAATAAAGATACGCTTATTATAAAGTGGTAAAAAACCCAAAGAGCAGAGTTCGATTTATTTTTACTGAATCAAACTTTAATAACTAATGCTGGACAATTCACACAGCATTTTCTAGCCCCACGCTAAACAGAACTTGTGTTATGTGTACTTAATAACTGACACACATAAAACAATATAATTACATAGATATTTTTATTAAACATAGAAATACCCAGAACACCCGGAACAAATATACCTATCGTACAAACATTTGTCCAAAGGCGGGAATCGAACCCGCAAACTCCTGCGTCGACAAAATGAAATGACAGAAGGAAACAATTAATCATAACGGGCTTAAACAATAGGTACACAGAGTTACTGGTAAAGTCATAGTAAAATCTATCAGTAATGATGGAAACTACAACCCCCTCAAGGATCTGGTCGACTTAACCGTAACCCTGTATTATTAAATTTTTTAGTTTTACAAGTATACAATCTCCTTTATAGAATTAAGTTAAAACCTATATCTAGTTTCAAAGCATCGAGCGCACGCGACTTCGCGATTTTGTAAAATCAATTAAGTCTCTACTTAACTAAATTACTTAATAAGTAAAGTTAGTTTAGTGGAAGCGAAGTTATGTAGGGCAACGAGATTGAAGTTGAATTCATATAAGTTAAAGGGGCTCCGCGGTAAATTGCCCAATTCTTTCCTCACCGTTGTAATATTTCTCTAAAACTAATACACTTATATTTATTAATATAAGTACTGAAACAAATCACAAAAATAAATGATCAACAGGATAAAATATTTCGTTTTACAATATTTTGTATAGTTTTATAAATTACTGTAGAAAATACAAAAAAACGGAAACAATAATTTAAAAAAAACATTAAAACTACTACTTCAACTATATATCTTTCCTTTCAGATAAACAGATTTTCGTAATTATTATTAGAATCCATAGAATAACAAAACCCCAAAAAAACTCATTTTTGTATAGCGACTTGCGGAAAAATTGGAGCAAATTTAATATCTTTCAAAACTAATTACAACCTTGTTGGTACCTATGTATATATAACTAATTACAACCATATTGCAATGACATTGGTTGTTTTTCCTGATTCGTTTCATTACTTTCAATAGATTATTTTTAGAGAAATACCTATTTAAAACGCTGAAAACCGTATTGGGCAATTTACCGCGAAGCGGCCTTATGACGGTGTTTTCTGATTACTACCATCCTTTCATCATCCTCATTACCAGCTCGTACCTACCCCTTGCCGTGGCGGTCGCGGCGTAAGAATCAACCAGTTCAGCCCGTGGAGGTCGTAGGAATCAACCAGTTCAGCCCGTGGATGTCGTAAAAATCAACCAGCTCAATCCGTGAATGTCATAAGAACCAACCAGTTCAGCCCGTGGATGTCGTAAAAATCAACCAGCTCAATCCGTGAATGTCATAAGAACCAACCAGTTCAGCCCGTGGATGTCGTAAAAATCAACCAGCTCAATCCGTGAATGTCATAAGAACCAACCAATTCAGCCCGTGGATGTCGTAAAAATCAACCAGCTCAATCCGTGAATGTCATAAAAACCAACCAGCTCAGCCCGTAGATGTCGTAAGAATCAACCAGTTCAGCCCGTGGATGTCGTAAAAATCAACCAGCTCAATCCGTGAATGTCATAAGAACCAACCAGCTCAGCCCGTAGATGTCGTAAGAATCAACCAGCTCAGCCCGTAGATGTAGTAAGAACCAACCAGCTCAGCCCGTATATGTAGTAAGAACCAACCAGCTCAGCCCGTAGATGTAGTAAGAACCAACCAGCTCAGCCCGTAGATGTAGTAAGAACCAACCAGCTCAGCCCGTAGATATCGTAAGAATCAACCAGCTCAGCCCGTAGATGTAGTAAGAATCAACTAGCTCAGCCCGTAGATGTCGTAAGAATCAACCAGCTCAGCCCGTGGATGTCGTAAGAATCAACCAGCTCAGCCCGTAGATGTAGTAAGAATCAACCAGCTCAGCCCGTGGATGTCGTAAGAAACAACCAGCTCAGCCCGTGGATATCGTAAGAATCAACCAGCTCAGCCCGTAGATGTAGTAAGAATCAACTAGCTCAGCCCGTGGATGTCGTAAGAATCAACTAGCTCAGCCCGTGGATGTCGTAAGAATCAACCAGCTCAGCCCGTAGATGTAGTAAGAATCAACTAGCTCAGCCCGTGGATGTCGTAAGAATCAACCAGCTCAGCCCGTAGATGTAGTAAGAATCAACTAGCTCAGCCCGTGGATGTCGTAAGAATCAACCAGCTCAGCCCGTAGATGTAGTAAGAATCAACTAGCTCAGCCCGTGGATGTCGTAAGAGCCGAGAGATGCTGGTAGAAGAAGGGCATAAGCTTCCTTCTGTTTATTTTAACACCTTTACTTTGATCACCAATCCACCTGCCAAGCGTGGTGATGACGGCAAACCCCCTCTTTTGGGGGAGGAACGTTCAGCAATGGCAGTGATTGCTGATAGGTACCTACAGTAGAGTAGGCCTCCGTCGGATAACTTTATTTGGCACTAGTTTCTGCCCGCTGCTTTGCATACAATACTCCTGAATACAAAGTAACCTAATAGGTATGTTGGGTTTTGCTCTACATGTACCTTCACTAAATTTTAGCTTGGTGGAGATCTAAGGTAACAAAAAAGTTCACATTTCATGTTTTACAAACTTAATATCCGTAGCTGCCTAATAATATTATTCGGATAAATCGGATGGGACGGCAGTCTGACACGACCGGGAAAGTGAGAGAACAGAGAACGCATCTGCGTTTGCGCACACACTTGTGCAATATAATATATCCTGCGCACCTGGCTAGTCTTTGTTGAGACTGGACGCCGTGGCCGAAAATTCTAGGAGGGCATCATCATCATTATTTGGATAAAAAAGAGTATATCATTTTTTAGTTAAGCAAAGAGCCCTAATAATTTATGTGCCCGTACGATTTTATGTTAAAAAAATATATATATGTGGTTTGAAGATTTTTGTATGGAGGGTGGCACTAAAATTTTTTTTCAAAACCACGGCCAAAAAAATTATATATTTGGATAGAGAAAACCAAAACAAATAAAAATGTCTTACAAAATAATGTCACAAATATTCATATAAGAAGCAAAAAAATTAAGTTATTTTCATCTGTTAAATATGTCAGAAATCTGACGCTTTAGGACATTATTTTATACAACATTTTTATTTGTTTTAGTGTCTTATATCAAAATTAATAACTTTTATTGAGCGCAGTGATTTTTAAAATAAAACAAAATGGTGACCGACCTCAGGGCCAAAATCTTCAAACCCTTTTGTTTTTGGCCTGTAATATTGAATTCTATCACAAAAGCATAAGTTCCAGCATGAGATTTGACACAAGACGCCTCATTACCGGGATTTCCCGCGGGAGCGCGCGTCCAATTAACTTTCCTTCTCAGAATTGACTGTTGCTTAACTTCGAGTGTGCTTCAATTAAACATTTACATTATAATTGGTTATTCTCCCTTTTTCTCATTTTATTTTCAATCTTAAACTGCCCTTGTTTGCTCAAAAGAACTCTTTAAATAAAACAGGTGGTTCATAATTTTAAGATTTGTTTGAACTTTTGAGAGACTATTATACTAAATAGCTTGCATGAAATAAGTACTCTTTATTTTGTCGAAATTTTCATATAAACTAAATTAAATTGGACGCGATAATTAAAACCAACAGAATTTTTTATTTTAGAGCATAAATCGCAAATATTTGAATCGAAATTTATTTTATGGTTATAATGGTTAGTTTCACCATGGTAAAATTTCCAATTTACTTCGTATACAGTTTGTAATTACAATCCAGCATTCATTTATTTTTTGTGGTTTCTCTATGCGCATGACCGAAGCGCAATCACGAAAATTATTTTTTATATAAATCCTGCACAAACTACCTCAGTGTTTAATTTGATTTTAAAAATTGGTTTCGTTTGTTATTTTTGTATTATTATCGGAACGTTACTATTTTGTCCGATTTCGGGTTTAGACTTTAACATTGCATATTCCAAAAATTCAGTATAACAAGTATCATTAAAACTGACCGTAGCAGGAGTACCTACTTACGCTGGATTTTCCAAATGTCCAGATTGCCCCTTGAAGGCTCTAGAGCTGCTCGAAAATGCAAGAAAATATTTGAAAATTGCGCAAATTGCTCCTTCTGTAGCCCTCAAATTATCACCGACTATTTTTAACTTGGAACACTCATGTGGTTTTGCAGTATTGAAATAATGGAGTAACGCAGTATAGGTACATTTTTAATGAAATAATGCAGTATTTCACAGAACAGAAATAATGGAGGTAATTAATTGAAAATATCACATTTGCTAGCTACGTATCATGCATAGACCATGGTAGAGTTAATATTTAGCGTTTTTTTTTCAAGTGTGAGCCCAGGACTGCGTGGGCTGGGAGAATGAGAGAAAAAGGACAAAAATGTACTACAACTAATATAAAAAACAAACTATGGGCCTTTTCTCGTTTCCCTCAGCCTCCGCTCTTTTGTTTCGTCCAGCGCTGGGGCACTGGGCGATCCCAGGCTACAATGATGGTATGAGCAAATTCAAATGAAATTATAAACTGATTTTGAGTGACAAGTTGCATTTTAGCAGTACAGCTATGACATCTTTGACAAGTCAGAGGAATAAATAAACGCAAACTTTTCCCGTCTTGGTGCAGTCAAACTATTAGCCGCTAAGGTCAGAAAACCTCTACTGGTTATCTTGCTATCTGAGATGTACGTTCATCCAAGTAGGTACAAGTTTTGATATCGCCAAATAATCTTACTTTTCAAAGAGCCCTTACAATACTCAAACTATTTACAAGTCTGAAGTGGAATAGATGAAGTATTTCAAGAGTTCTCAGATATCTTACAGTCAATTAGATGCTCTAAAACTCTATCGGACGCAGTCACGTAAAAACATTGTATATGTCGATGAAACTATCGTCTGCACCTTTCTTCGTTCACTGGTTTGTGGTGGATGGATCAAGTGTAGACTATGAATTAGCACGCAAACTATAGGTACATTCCTAGTATAGAGGTACCTATATAAAGCTTGTCGCACGCCTGAAAAACAACGCTGCAGCACAGCACAAAAATGTGCATTCAAATATGGTTACCTCGTAACATTTAGATGAATTTTATATTGACGGCATCTGATGACAGACAGCTCGCTGACCACTCGTTTGAAGCTCGTGCCAAGCCATTTTATCACTGCAAAATGTATCTAAATATAACGAGCTTAAGTCCATATTTGGATGCACGTTTTTGTGCTGTGTGGTAGCGGTATTGGATTAATGACCGCAGAGCTTTATACTGGCGCAAGGGCGGTACAGTCACCTCGTACGTGCGAAACGACAAAAAAAGATAAAACCTGGAGGTGAGGAATTTGCTAGGATCCGATAATTTGATCCGAAGATTAATCAAACAAACAAATCTTCACCTCTTTATAACATTAGTGTTTATAAAAAGGTTCTTAATATCTTCATAAAATAAACTGATTAATTATAAGCTTTGTGGTGAAGCCTGAATTTTATCGAAGTTAAAAGTCTGCGGCTTTTTGCAAACGCTGATAAAACGGTCGTTTACTTCGGTACAAGGTGCCCCTGGATTAGATTTAAGATGTGAGTACTAAGCAATTTTAAGTAGCACTAATAACTTCGACTAATTATTATCTGACCGAGGTCTAAGGACCGCGTTCTAGAAGAAAGATGAAATCATCAGTGTTTTTTTATACTCAATACCATTTCAAATGCGACTTCATTTGACATTGACGACCTCCGTGGCGCAGCGGGCGAAGGTCCGCCTGCGACACAGGAGGTTGCGGGTTCGATTCCCGCCTCGGAACAAATTTGTGTACGATCTGCAGAAATTTGTTCCGTTGGTCTGGGTGTTTTCGGTATAATAAAAATATCTATCTATGCAGTGTATTGTACTAAGTATATCAGTTATCTAGCACCCATAACACAAGCTCTGCTTAGCTTGGGGCTAGATAATGCTGTGTGAATTGTCCAGCATTATTTATTTATTTATTTATTGTGAAGTTATTAGGTAAATAGATACTGACACAGAAATATATCTCACAATTTATGTGTCCCATGAACAGTGTTTGTAAAATGAATTCTCTTAAGGCACTTATGTTTCGTGTGTGCCTTGGGTACCTAGAACTGATGAAGCCTCAGGTTTCAACATTGTGTTTTCCTAACCATTACTCGCTAACGAGATTGTTATGGTCGCAGCCTCCACCGCAAGGTTGATCTAAAATTGCTTTGAAAACAACGAAGAATATAATATTCTTCTTTCATAGATTAAAAGGAACTCACGTGACCGTAATATGTGACTGATCTGAACAATATGTGTTTGAGATAAACTTGTTGTGAATTTTCTACTATGACATTTTAAAATTAAGCCATACAAAGAATCCTTTGTTATGAGAAAAAAAATAGATTTTCTGGGATTTAGGCATTTTGACACTAAGTCCTTTGGAGATCTAGAAGCAACACTTCTAGATCTCAAAAGGACTTAGAAGGGTAAAACGAAATAAAGAAGCGCCGAAACTAACTCAACTCTATCATGGTACTCACAAGGAGACGCCTATGTTCAGCAGTGGACTAGTTTAGGATAATGATGATGTGGCGATTGTCAGCTATTTTAACTTACTAGATCAGAGCGCTACGTTAAAATTAACGGACGCGATCCGTGTTCAATCACATAAAAGCACAACCACAAATCACAAAAAAACTCCTGGTTTAATTTTCACTAAACCTGATAATAAAACGGCACAAGTGGGACAATTGGCACTACAGTTCATTATAGAAACATAGCTCCAGGTGGGCAGGTGTGCGGGTTCGAATCTCAAACACGGTCCACCACAGCTCAAAAGACTTGCGGCGTATGCCTCGCTGAATTTGTCTTATTTGGCTTAGGCCCGCTTTGACCCTCGCGCCTTTCATATGTATGTTCACGGGTGAATACTTGCTTAATTTTAGGACTAATACTTTATGCCTAGCAGTGTAACGGAATTCATGGGGTCTGCTTCATCATCATCATCATCATCAACCTAAATTAGTCCACTGCTGGACATAGGCCTCCCCTAATGAGCGCCATAGCGCCCTGTCTTCAGCTTGCCGCATCCAGCATCTGCCTGCAGTCTTTCGCAGATCGTCATCCCACCTGGCCGGAGGGCGTCCTACACTACGTTTGCCGAGTCGTGGTCTCCACTCAAGAACACGTTTGCCCCAGCGGTTGTCGGTTCTTCGCGAGATATGGCCGGCCCACTGCCACTTCAACTTGCTAATTCTTTGAGCTATGTCGATAACTTTGGTTCTCTGTCGGATGTATTCGTTACGAATTCTGTCCTTCAGAGAGACTCCGAGCATAGCTCTTTCCATAGCTCGCTGAGCGACTTTGAACTGGTGGACCAGCCCTACCGTGAGTGTCCACGTCTCAGCTCCGTAGGTCATGACGGGTAGGACGCACTGATTGAAAACTTTAGTTTTCAAGCATTGCGGTATGGATGACGAGAAGACTCGACGTAGTTTCCCAAACGCTGCCCAGCCTAGCTGGATCCTCCTCCTAGCCTCCTTCTCAAAATTATTTTTACCCAACTGCAGAATTTGCCCAAGGTAAGTATACTCGGAAACAATTTCGAGAAGGTGGCCATGTACGACGACCGGTCCCGGATCAATGAGGCCATTGATCATGACTTTGGTTTTATCCAAATTCATGCCAAGACCGATGCGTCGCGAGGCTGAGGCTAGGCCGTCCAGCATCTGGTTCAGCTCCTCTAGCGACTCCGCCATTAAGACTATGTCATCAGCGAATCGCAGGTGTGAGATGTGGTCGCCGTTTATGTTGATGCCCTTACCTTTCCAGTCCAGCGTCTTAAACATATCTTCCAACGCGCTCGTGAACAGTTTCGGGGATATAACATCCCCCTGTCTCACTCCTCTGCGCAGTTGGATGGGTTTAGACTGCTGGCCCTGTACTTGGACACTCATGGTGGCGGCCTCGTAGAGACATCTCAGCACCTCGATATAACGATAGTCTACTTGGCATCGCTGTAAGGATTCCAGAACAGCCCAGGTTTCGACAGAGTCAAAGGCTTTTTCATAGTCCACAAAGGCCAGACACAGAGGCTGATTATACTCTTCGGACTTCTGTATAATCTGCCTCACCGTGTGAATGTGGTCTATGGTGCCAAATCCTCCGCGGAACCCGGCCTGTTCTGGTGGCTGGAACTCGTCGAGTCTCCTGGCGAGACGATTCGTGACCACTCGTGAGAACAGCTTATAGACGTGGCTCAGGAGCGTGATGGGTCTGTAGTTTTTAAGGAGGGTTTTATCTCCCTTCTTAAAAAAGAGCACCACCAAACTCCCGCTCCACGCCTTTGGAGTTCTCCCACTGTGAAGGACGGCGTTGAAGAGGTTTTGTAGCTCCTGTACAACAGGGGCACCTCCGGCTTTCAAAAGCTCTGAAGTTATTCCGTCCTCACCGGGGGCTTTTCCATTTTTAAGCTGCCTCAGAGCTAACACGATCTCGTCTTGACTGATGTCTGGCAGTTCGTCGGTATAGTGGCGTGTCAGGGTGGCTCTAGAATCATGGTCGTCTCGCCGGGAATGGGGGGCATGTGCAGCGTATAAACGGCCATAGAAATCCTCTACCTCGGCGGAGATCTCCGGTTTCGACGATACGGTCCTCCCGTCGTGCGTTTTAAGCTTCGTCAGGTGGCTCCTGCCAAGCTGCTGAGTGAATACTTTGGACCCTCGGTTTCGCTCTATCGCCTCTTCGATGAGGCGTGTGTTGGAGCTCCGAAGGTCGCGCCGTACCATCTTCGCAATTCGCTTGTTCAGGTCTGACCTCTCTAACGAAGACGCTTGAGTGGTTTCCCGTCTTTTTGTCATCAGACCGAGAGTCTCATCCGAGAGTTTGGATTTCTTGCCAGTGCGCTGCTTTTTGCAAAACTTGATGCCCTCATCCCTCAGCGTTTCGACCAGATTGTGTAGGGTCTCGTCAGCGTCATCAGTGGGATCCAAGGCAACAAATCTATTCCCGAGAAGCTGCTGGAACTTCTCGGTGCCCGCCATGATTTGGATTGGGTTAGGTTGGAGCGTGGACTTCATCAGACGGTTTCTTTCAAGCTTCAAGTTGATATTCAGAGAGCCTCGGAGCAGTCGGTGATCAGATCCGGTATTGAACCTGTTGATCACTGAGACATCTCTGAATATGTGCTTGCTATCCGTCATGATGAAGTCGATCTCATTTTTAGTCACAGTGTCGGGGCTTTGCCATGTCCACTTCCTTTGAGGCTGTTTCTTAAAGAAGGAGTTCATTAAGAACAGCCCCTCTTTCTCAAGGAAGTTGACAAGCATTTGCCCCCTGTGATTCCTAACTCCATAACCATGCGGGCCTATTCGGGATTCGTTGCCAGTCTGGGTTCCCACCTTGCCGTTAAAGTCCCCCATAACAACGTTGAAGTGGGCCTTAGTGGTGTTGTGTAAGGCTTTGGATATGTCTTCATACATATCCTCCACTTCATCATCCGAGTGTGTCGAGGTCGGTGCGTAGACCTGAATTACCTTCATGCTATACCGCTTGGATAGCCGAAGGATCAGGTACGCTACCCTGTTCGACACACTGGAGATTTCTTGAACGTTGCTAGCGAGAGCCTTATTTACGAGGAACCCTACGCCACCCTGGGATGTTTTATCACCCTCGCGAAAGTAGAGAAGATGGCCTGAGTCTAGAGTTACGGTGTCCTCCCCCTCTCTACGGACTTCACATAACCCCAGAACATGCCATTTAATATTCTCTAACTCCACTTCCAACTGCGCTAGATGATGGTCCAGCCTCAGAGTTCGTCCGTTAAACGTCGCCAGGGTCAGTTTTTTGAGCAATGAATGGTAGCCTAATGTAGCCCGGGGATTCGTATCGGGGAACGTATTTACCGTGGCTAGTTATACAGAGATTAACAAAGTCATAAAAGGTATGAAGTCTAAAACTTCGACGGATTACTGGCATTTATCGTCTAAAATGATTAGGTCAATTGCTGATGAAATAACAATCCCTTTAACAGATGTAATAAATACCTGTTTAGATTCTGGTAATTTTCCTGACATACTTAAATTAGCCAAAGTCATTCCGCTCCACAAAAAGGGGGATAAACGTGACGCACAGAATTATCGACCAATATCACTCTTACCAATTTTTAGTAAAGTGTTCGAAAAAATTATGTTTGCAAGGCTTGAAAAATTTTTGAACGAGAAAAAAATACTAAGCAAAATGCAATTTGGTTTTCGAAAATCGCTGTCAACAACAGATGCTCTGTCGGAAATAATTAAAAGCATACTCGGTGCTTTGGATTCTAAATCGAAAAGCTATGGTATTTTCTGTGACCTGTCCAAGGCATTTGATTGTGTTAGTCACGATATCCTCCTTGCTAAGCTCGAACGGTATGGTATCGCGGGTACGGATCTTCTTCTATGCCAGTCTTATCTTACATCGCGTAAACAAGTGGTACATGTAAACGGGACTACCTCAAAAGAGGAAGATATCCGTATTGGTGTTCCACAAGGATCTATTTTGGGACCACTATTATTTTTAATTTATATAAATGACATAAGTGCATGCACCATTGAAGATAATATTGACATTTACATGTTTGCTGATGACATTTCCATCTTAATTAATTGTAATAAAAAAATTGACATTGAATCTAAAATAATCAATGTTATTGCAAAAGTTACTAAGTGGTTTGAGTGTAACAATCTTCTGCTAAACACTTCTAAAACTAATTTGACAAATTTTTCATTAGCTACAAACATTATAGATACAAATGTGATCACTGATGTGAGTAATAATATTGGAATTAAAGTCACAAATAAAATCAAATTTCTGGGCATCGAAGTAGATTCTAAATTAACATGGAAAGGTCATATTGACTGTCTGGCGGGTAGATTGAGTTCTGCCTGTTATGCTATCAAAAAAGTACGAGAACTTTGTGGGACGGATGCTGCCAGGGCGGTATATTTTGCCTATTTTCATAGCCTCATGACTTACGGAATACTGGTTTGGGGTAATGCATCTGCCGTGGCAAGAATTTTCCGGCTCCAAAAACGAGCAGTCAGGTCAATTTTAGGTTTTAAACCAAGAGATTCGTGTCGCAATCTCTTTTCAGATTTAGGTATTTTAACTTTCACCGGAGAATATGTACTGCAGTGCCTTATATATGTAAAAAAAAATAGGGAAAGTTTGCCGACCCTGTCGGCAACACATAGTTATCATACGCGCCATGGTGGCAACATTAAACATCCGACCTGCAGATTAGCCAAAGTCTCTAAAAGTTATTTGTGTGTAGGCATAAAAATGTTTAACAAACTTAGTGACGATTATAAAGAATTAAACCTTAATATATTTCGGAAAAAACTTAAAGACTTACTTGTGAAAAACAGCTACTACAGTCTTTCTGAGGCTTTGGACGAGAAACAGCTGATGTAGTTGCCGGTATGTTGTTTGTTTGTTTACAATGTTTACATCCATAAAGTAGTAATTTTATAGGTACAATCTAAATTGACATGCATTTTATACCTATTGACATTATTATTTTGATTAGACAATGCCCCTTTACAGCAGCAAATATTTAAATTGATTAATATTCTGACATTGTTTAATTATTCTTATTCCATTATTTTATATATGTTTTAGCTTACTTTGACAATGCCCTTATACAGCAGCTTTATTTAAATGTGAATTTAATTTAAATTATTTAATTTCTGACATTGTATCATTTTTATTTTCTTAGTATATTATGTTTGTAATATTGTACATTATTTTTAGTATAGTTTGACAATGCCCTTATACAGCAGCATACCTTGACATGCCCTCTAATTAATTAATTAATTATTTATTTGATTATAATCAATTATTCTTAATTTTTAATTTTAATTTTTTTTTTCTCAGTCATGTCTGTCTGATTTTTTTTTCTTTGTACCTTATGGTGTTTCCTACAGCGAAATACATGTGTGTTATTGTTTAAGAATAAAATATAGAATGTACCTAACGAAATCAAGTGTAACAACAAGTGTACCTACGATGGAAATAAATACAAATACAAATACAAATACAAATTCCTAGCACCCCCTGCCCCGCCGTTACCGTGGCCGCTACCATGGCCAGGAATAGCGAGGCGGCCGGGAACTGGGGGCCATTTTTTGGCTGCTTTCATCATTGGGGGGGTAATGCCCATAATCCCCACGCTGGGCATTGCGGGTTGGGGATCGCAGTTTGGTACAGTTGCTCTGCAGGGGGCGCTGCTGCCCGCCCCCCGGTGTGTGTTTCCCTTAGTCGCCTCTTACGACACCCACGGGATGAGTTGGGGTGGTGCAATTCTATGCCGCCGGCACCACACGGCGACATCCATGATGACACCACATGGGGTCTGCTTGCTACACTGAAATAAGATCTACGAGATGGATTTTCTGGACGGATATTTAGAATATCTGATATTTTTTGTAGCTACAGGAAAATGATCATTGAAGACTATTCATAATTTTGCGAAAAATGTTAATCCCTATTCACATATTTTCTAAGGAATATACAGTTAGCAAGATAATAGGCATTTTACACATAAACTTTTTTTGATGCATCCGACCCAGTTTCTATTATACCTAGTAGGTAATCAAAACTACCTGCCTAACAATATTTAATATTATGTATTTATTATATACAATTCATTTTAATAGAAATCAATAAAACATTTATTTACTGTGTTGTTTTATGTATGTGTATGTATTCTATTAGAATTTTCTGAGGTTAGATTTAGATTTAAATTAATCTTTCGCTTTTACAACTGAATACTTTTTTAATGATAAGTATTTTTTTCATTAAGTATTAGTTTTTAGACACATTTTAAATAGTCAATTATAGACACAATATTGATAATTATTAAGAGAAGCCTTGGGTCCTGTAATACAGCTTAGGCTAGTTCGGGATCCTGCGGGCGGACTCACCATATTATTGTAAACATTTTACTGTGTCAAAAATAAACGATTTTGATTTGATTTTGATTTGATTTGAATTTATGGTTGAAGTTATAAAAAAGTCAGAAATTGCAAATAAACTTTTTCCCAAATCATGCAGGTCCGTACATAACACAAACCGATAATGTAAATTAGGTATGTAACTACAGATCCACGAAGAATTCGTTGTGTAGTAGGTACATAAGTTTTGCAAAACTCTGCTTTAATTTTTGCTCTTATGAGATTCCTTCCAGATTTAAGGGCTCTTTACGAAATAGAGAGTCCTCATCGTTTAAGACAATGTATGTTTATGTACATTAGTCAAAAGCTACCCATTTTTAAATACCCCTACTGCAGGGGTATTTTGTTTCGTGGGAAAGGCCGTCGGATTCGATATCGGAAACGTAGAAAAACGTTTCCGATATCGAATCCGACGGCCTTTCCGACGAATCAAAATACCCCCGCTGGTGACTAATACTTTTTACGAATATGGTTCTGATCAATTCCCGACAGAGGTTTTTATTTACCCACCTTACGTAAATACATCCTATCTCGTTTTGTATTCAACAGACACCCTGTGAATTGCGTAGCACTGTGCAGTACACAAACATTGAACGGTTGCGGCTTCACTGGAATTTATATTTGAGTTGAAGAAAGCCATAAATGTACGAATAATATCATGTGACCGTTTCATATTCATTCATATTCAAATAACTTCAAAACATACAAGAGCTTAATAGATATAGCTTGTATTAGGTTTAGAAGCTTAGGATAACAAAAGATAAATGTGTGCTTGTGTTCTTCAGAACGTATTTTAGGGTTTCATTTTAAAACTGAGTAGAGATTTTTATGACTTAATCTTGTTTGGCCGGACTTGAAAAAGGATTCTCTATTTTGCACTCCTTAGGATATTTTATATGATCTAAAAAATTCCCTTTAACACTAAGCTACTTCACTCATATCAAATATGGCGCATTAAATAAATATTTTCTGTAGTTCTAAATAAACTGATATTGATAGATTTCTGATATTAACAGTGTAAGATGACTACATATTTTCAATTTAAAAATTGTTTTATTAAATTTTAATTCTGAACTCCGAAAAAAACTGTCGGCCATGTTGTGATGTCATAGGCCTCTAAGCAAATTTCACATCGGATCATAAACGAGTAAAATTCGCTGTGTAGTCAGTCTATATTTTTACAATGATGGACGTTTGTCAATTGTTTGTTTTCTAGGCGCAAATAGTATTATGTCTGTGGTTTTCTACCCGTATGACGTCACAGCACAGATAAATATGGCTGACAGCAGTTTACGAAAAGTGGACTTTTAAACTAAGTTTTGCGGTTTTCTAGGCCCTAAAAAAATATGGTAATATATTTTCCCGCCAATCGAACAAAGAAAGACTTTATTATGACCTAATATTGAGACATGCTATAGCGTCCAGAGGAGTGAGTCTATTTGACGTTAGTAATGTGACGTGATCGTGACGTGTCCTTTTAATAAACAATACTCTCTATAGATCGCACGATAGTGCGGAACTACGCAAATCTCATACAAAAAAAAGACGTCACGAACGCGTCAAATAGACTCACCCCTATGACAATTTATACTAACATTAATAAGTGTCGATATCTTCGACAGTACTAACAATACAACATAACCTTTAGCAGCGAAAGATTACCGTGTGATCGCTTGCTTTGGAATCAAACCAGTAGTTCCGAAATCTACCCGTTAATAATATCGCCTCATTTTAATATTTGTGAGAATTTTCTAAAATAAACTCCAGTTTATTCAAACAAATATGAATGCCAGGAAAACTTTCACTTACATCCCAGGGGCTAAATGTATTCTAACAAAGCAGGTATCTAAACCACTTTGGTCTTTGTAAACAGCTAGGGCACATACCGCATGTTTAAATAATACCTTTAGGGTAAAGTAGGGACAGTTGCCATTGGAAGGATGCGTGTGCTCCAGCTTAAAAAACTATTTTCAAATAAATTCAATCAGTTGTTTAAAGGTTGAGTCGCACGAAAGCTTATCACCTCATTTATGGGTATACTGATAATGTATACGAGGGGCGAAAGAAGGAAACCAAAATACTGTACGTTTTATTTGTAACTTACCTACATTTTAAAAAATATGACAGTATTTTTAATGCACTCTCGACGACGTTCGTGTACCCAGGTAGTGACTAGCAAAATATTAGATGGTAATATATTTAGCAATAAATTGAAAATATGGTTAGGATCAAATGCTTTCTATTCGCTCAAAGAATTCTTTGATCAATGATGGTTCCCGGATTGTATGTGTCCTATTCTTAAGCTCTTAAAATAAATAATTTTGCACCTAAAAACGCCCATTAAATGTATACCTAGATGTAAAGGGACCTATACAAAGGTAATTTGTTGAAACTGTACACTATTTTACACTTAGAACTTATTTGTATATCAGTTTAATATTATTTAATATCAATAAACCCATATATGATTCTGTTTCGCCTGTGGCAACTATCCCCGCTTTACCCTACCCACAGTCTCCCACACGAAACAAAACCAGCGCTGTCTGAAATAAGTCCCCGAACACAACTGCAAAGCTTCCGTCATAAACACCACAACGTATTTTCTGGTCTTTACCAACGGCTGCCAGCAGCTTTGCTCTGAACGTTCCCAGAATTTCCATTTTGAGAATAATAATGACTATAAATGTTTGGTTTTCAGATGTAAAATTAGTTGTGTGGTGTACGGATGAACGGATCTTTATAAAATTGAAATTAAATGCGGAAATCAGGAGTTTTCTTGTCCTTAAGCACATTGCGCACCATTTTATGAAGAAGGATAGGAATAGGTTTTCTCGTTCATAGGATTCATAGACGCGATCTAGACCTAGTTTGACAACAAAACCCGTTATATTCGCCCCTTAAATCCAGGGACATGACAGGAAACTGAGTACTGACCCATACCGGAGAATCTCTACATAGTATAAAACAAAATAGCTTCCTGTCTGTCTGTCCCTATGTATGCTTACATCTTTAAAACTAAGCAACAGATTTTGATGCTTTTTTTATTAGATAGAGTGACTTAAGAGGAAGGTTTATATCTATAATACATGCATAATATGGTAGAGAAGCACTGATATAATATTAGAGGTTTTCTAATGTGATGTCGTTGATAAACACATTTTTAGCGCTTACATTGCAAACGCTGGCTGAACCCTATGAGACAGATTAAGATAATGTACTACAGTATGCTACACCTTATAAAGGTCTACAAAAAAAATCCGCGATGGTAAACGTCTATCTCTTTAGGATAACCCATAATAACCATTTTTATCCTTTACTTTTTACGAGAAATAATGGCTTATTTACGAAGCCATTTTATGCAATACACCATGAATCCTTATGCAATGAAGTACTTTAAATACATTGTGCATTTAATATAAAATCAATACGGCCCTTTACAGCCAGTAATTTAGAAGAATATTTTCGAAGATTTAAAATGCACGGATATAGCGGTTGCGGCGGCGGTATCAGCCGGGGGGTGATTCTGTAGTATATTTAGTATTAGAATTGCACCCGTGCGAAGCCGGGGCGGGTTGCTAGTACATAATAATACTAACGCCCTTAATTATGTAGCACTGAAGCACTATGCATGCAGACAGAGCCACTTTAGTTAAAAAACTTTTGATTTTTTTTCGTATGAACTTCTTAAACTGTGCCTTACAGACACTTTTATAATGTACATAAACTGCTAGTTGCGAGTGGCCTGTTACCGCAATAGATGCTCTGTCTGCATAGCGTCTAACTACTACCTAGAGTTTAAGCGTATTGAGCAGTTGCTTCCTCCTTTATACGGTGGACCAAGCTGAAAGGATAGTAAATACACAGAGTAAACACATAAACAAACATTAATGTGTATACCATCATCGTATAAACGCAAACCGTTCTCAGACGCTTCTCGGTCAAATTGACCCACCTAACTTGACCCTATGTTTAACAAAGTCAGCAGTGAATTGTTTAATTTTGTGTAGATTCATATCAAAATATCGAAAACCTCTGAACATATCGTCGGTTGCAGGTTCAACGGGCGTAACTGACATAAAACGACTTTTCAGTAAAATCATTCAAAGTATTTTTTAAAAATAAACTGAACATAACTTTATTCGCATATGACCTTTTCTGGATCTGTTTTGACTGAAAATAGCCTTTCTGTCAAAACAGATCCAGAGAAAAACTGAGTAAATTCATTGAACTTTCTGGCAAAACATGAAGTTGTCCGTAGTAGCCTTATTTTTGAATATAAATTTAAGTAACACTAAAATATATTTTTTTTAGTTCTTATGGCAGTTACACCATTTTGCTGCAGTCAAGATTTCTTAAAATATTGCAGTTACTACATAATTTCAGAGGAAATTTGAAAAATTAACAACTAAAATATGTGGCGTAACTATGACATTTTGTTAATGCATTTTTTTTTAGTTCCTATGCCATTCGAAATAGCAGAAAAATGTAAGAAAAACTATATACTCAACTTTTTTACGTGGATTGTCGGTTACGCCAATTGAACCTGCAAATTTCCTTATCACTACAGATTTTTTTAAAAAAAAGTCCCTCCCTGGTCTGTCTGCGTGTTCGTCTGAACGCGAAACACTTACCGAACAGATATTCTTACGGTTATCATCAGAACACGAAGTGATCGATGAGGAAGGCTAAGGTATAAGTTGCAAGGTGTTTTAAGGTGTATAGTTTTGAGTAAATTGCTTAAAATGTTATGACCTATATTGAAGTTAAAAACAATAATGCTGACTGCTCGGTGGAAGCGTTGGATGTAGATTTACCGGCGTGCTTCGCATTAACCAATAGAGTTTTACGAAAACTGGACAACGGAATTATCCCTTCTAAAAGATCTATTTAACTGCTCTTTAAACCCGGCCGGGTTGGCTTGCTGTAAACAATAAATTATAATAAAATATTATTCCCCAAGCCACCCACCGAACAATAAGCCAGCATCTCTTATCTGATTAGCTTTGGGCTAGATGATGCTGCGTGGATTGTCCAGAATTATTTATTTATTCAGAATTCTCACGCAAACCACAGAGCTAGACGAACGTTGCTACTTTGTTTGTCGATATATCATTACCATTTTCATTTTGTGCTTGTAAAAAGTTCGTTAGGTTCATAATTGTTCTATATGTAAATTCCGTTGTGAGAAATAAAAGTGAAATCATCTCCTAAATTTTATTGTAAAGTATTTCAGTACATAAAGTTTATACGATAACTGTGTTTTATGTTGAGATCCTACCGTCCATGAGTTTATGGTTAAAGTCTCTGATAGTTCTCTGAATTTCAGAATTATTTATTTAGATACTGGTATTCCGTAAACGGAACCAACGAACAATACTGCGACAGGAGACAGTACAGGCATTACAGGAGAGATAATAAATGGGCGGGTGCATCGCAGCTGGCACTATCTGCGATAACTATGCTGGAATTGTGCAGTGGGGCTAGGGAATTCGAGGGTTAGATAACTAGCATCTGCTCACGGCTTTGCACGGTTTCCTAATAAATATAGTCTATCTCTTTTTCCAGGCAACTAACTGTGCTTAATTTCAGTTCGATTCCAGTAGTTTAAATTAGTTTTAGTTTTACAATTTTTGACCTTTTCTAAGTGTACATTGATTGTATTTATGGAAATAAAGAGTTTTTGATTTTGAAATAATTGGTTTGTCGTGAATAATTTCGTCTAACTAAGAATCCATCATAGGACAAAATCGTTCATAGGTAAGTATACCTACTACAATTTCATTAAAAGACCTTCATGTAACTATGTTTCACAAAGTTTTACAATAAAAATATTTTTATTCTTTGAGCCAAGGTGTTGCTTCGATATACCTACCTAAACAACGACGTTTAGGTCCGGTCGGCTTGAATTGTGTAAACAAACTCAAAACGTTACTTTCTAAGCAATTTTTTAAAATACAGCTGGATTGGCCCACGGCTACGGAGAATCATGACCAACGCTTCGCTGTTATAATGGCCCACGAGGCCAATTCAAACAGACAGTCCAACACGATGGGTGCAATCATAGGGTCAACTCGGCCCGCCTAATGACCCGCGCTGTTTACGCGTTGCTCGCTTTGGGGCCGAATGTATTACCTCGTTTAGAACCGCTGCGTTGACACTCACGACAGCCAATGATTTGGACCAATGAGAATAATATTTCACGATTACGACACACTACAACGCACCGCATACAAAATATTACGTCGGTTTCGGTTATTTTGAATCGTGGCAACTACATATCTGCTTACAATTAAATCTTTGACGGCTTACCAGTTTGATGACGGAATCGAGCGTTAGCACTACATCCATCAATTATCTATCGCCTACTAATTTACTCCTGGGATCCCAAACTGGATTTTGGTTGCGGATTTTCCCAGCATTTCCGTTCTGAGCTCGCTTTCGCGAGTGGCTTTAGTTCGCAAAGATCTAAGCCGCCAACTCAACGATCGCTGCGGCGGTTCACATGATAGTGTTAAACAAGGAGAACGGATCGCCTTTACGTCGCTGTCGCTGTTCTATAACTCTCCAGCTCCCTGAGGCCCATTTTATAAAAGCATACTCAGTCATAGATATATGCTTGAGTGACGTTTAGTCCACAGTAAAGCGTTATTTAAGCATAGATCGATGACTGAGCAAGCTTTCATAATACGGTTCTAAGTATGACGGGCATGTCCGTGGTACTCAACGTCTTAGCGAAGGGAATCGTTAGTACGAGATATTGATGTATCTAATATACCTACTGACCACGGGCGTAGCCAGGGGGAGGGTTTGGGATTTCAAAGGGGAGGGCTCAAAAGTTATTAATGTTAATATCTTAATTTTTCAAGGGGGGGGCGAAAAATTAAAATAATAACATTAATAACTTCAATCTTCTATCGTACTTTGGTTGGGAGATATCAAAAGGGGGGTGAAAAAGGGCGAGAGGGGCGGTGAGTTTTTTCTTTAAATCCAAGAAGAAACCCTCTAAGCGATCCTGTAATCAGAACTCCTCTATCGCGACGGCATCTGGTAGCACTCTCAAAAGAGGTTTCTGGAGGGTAAGAGGGGAACTTTTACAAGCCTGGGAAGACCTAAAAAGTACTTGCGGAACACAACAAGTGAAAACAGACTGAATAGCATGGCTCTCATGAATATTCACTATGGGATAGAGATTGATGCTAATGAAGTATATTTAAAAAGAAAAACAGAAGATATAGTTCTGTAATCCGTATGTAATCAAATAAACATGTTGTTTTTTCTACATTTTCATGTTTTTTTTCTTTTATGTATTACGGTTTATTTCATGCACTTTTAACCTTTTAATTTTCTTGAACCCTCCCGCCCGATACTAAAACCTGGCTACGTCCGTGCTACTGACATTGGTAGGACTTTTGAGTGCTGAACAATGAATGAGGAATTGACTGGTTTTGAACAAAAGGCAATGGAAATAATGAGATAACTGATTCCGAACATTTGGGAGAGGACAAAGATTCGGCAGCGACAGGGTCAATCTATGTCAAATTAATTCCTGTAGTAGGTAAGTATACTTATTCAGTATTTTTGAAACCGTTATTGGGTACACTCTTAAATAAATTATAAACTTTTTTATAAAACGGTCATCAAGAAGAAATGGGCCTTAAAAAAATTATTTAAAAGTGAAAATTTCAAGTAATTATTTTCTTAAAACCAATCTTAGCATCATTCAACATTCTTGTAAAGTTTTGTCAAATCGCTCTAATATTATAAATGCGAAAGATTAGATGTATGGATGTATAGATGTTTGGATGGATGTTTCTTACCTCTTCACGATAAAAGTACTAAACGGAACGCGTTCAATTTGCATACAGTTAATTTAAGGCCTGGAATAAAACATAGGCTACTTTTAACCCCATAAATCGGTTACCATGGGATAGAAATAACCATAGAACGTTTCCATAGAAAAAACGCATGCGAAGCCGCAGGCAAAAACTAGTTTACCATAACTCAACTAATTTAGAAGTGAAAATCGCACTTGACCTCAGATCTCGATGAACCTTGTCGGCAGATACAGTCAGCCGCCGCTTGAGCACGGACCGATGCCCTCTCTGGTCCAGGGTTAAGGTGTGCTCATGTCAAAGGCGGTAGCGCGAGCGAGGGCGGAGATACGCAACGCTTCAACTGCAAGAAAAATCTTAAGGTCCGTTCACATGTTAGCACAAACCTCGTTTGTTTTGACAGACTATAAAAGCCTATGTGACTCAAAAAACGCTATAACATAAGGATTGGATGCACTAGGTACATAAAGGAACCTAATCTTGAGAGAAATAGGTACTTAATGTTTTGCTGTTGATGAAATTACTTACAACTAATTATTGTTTGAAATTGATGGCTAGGGAGTAACCACCCAATCCAAACAAAAAATCGCGTCTAAACACAAGTTTTACTTAGTGAGAGCGAGAAGTCGATGCATTTACAGCACTAAGGTTTTAGGATAGAGTGCTATACTTAAAGGTGACTTTAATTTTATAAATTAAGAGATAACTTAATAATTTTTAAGTACTCTGTTAACCTGTTCAGACCATTTTTGGAAATAAATACTATTATTATTATTAAAATGCAAAAAAATGGCGATTATTACGACCGACCGACCATTGCATCCTAATTCTGACTAGTATTATAAAGGCGAAAGTTTGTGTCGTTGGCCGTGAAAATGTTTGGCCGAATACAACGCCAACACTACTTTATGGATCGGGATGAAATTTTTCCACACATGAGGATCTGGACCTGAAATAACATATTGGCTACTTTTTATTTTAAAAAATTGCCTGCGAAGTCGCGGGCAGTAGCTAGTGTTTTATAAGGCACGATTCAAACATGACCTGCTCTTGTGAATGCTCTGATTTAAGCAATGCTTGCGCTTGTTCCTTTCCGAACCCGCTCGTTATTTAAAAAAAAAAAAACTGAAAAGCTCGCATTTGATGGTGGAAGTTGTTTTCTCGTCTTATCTTTCTTCGAAATCGCATACAATTCGCTTATCTCTTGAGCCAAACCCCATTAAAACATTGTTACTATACGGTTTATTGTTGCAAAGGCTAACTGCATTGTTAGGGTTAATTGGGAAATGCACACTTGAATTGAACAGAGCAACAAGACTTCCTATTGGATATTTAGATATCTTATCATTTTCTTTGTGGATAAAGATGCTATGATAACAAAATAAAAAAATATTACGAAATAACATTTCAGTACCTATTAGGTATATATTTGTGTGTGATTGGGGATGAAATTATTATTTATGGGACTTGTATGCGTCGGTGGATATGTTTTTTTTTTATTTTACTAACACATACTCTTTATTCACAAAGAAAATTACATCCAACTGTAGAAGAGCTACGAAGCTGAAATTTTGCATGGAGGTTTCTATAAGACGTAGTCACCCGTTATAAAACGAATTTTTGGAATTCGTATTTTAAGGGGGTCAAAGGTCATTTTTATAATAACTTTTAGAAAGTAGACACTCGCTAAGAACGGGTTTCGGAAATACATAGTTAAAATGGGGTCGTAATCGAATAAGTAATTTTTTAAACAAGCATTTGTCTTGAGTCCGTTTATAAAAGCGACACTTAGCGGTTCGACAACAACGGCGGTAGCAGGCATTGTACGATTCCTTATTATTCATGGTATAGCAACAGCTGACTCATTTCTACGACGGAATTTCAAATTGTAAATTGGTACTCTAATTCGGTGTATTAGAGTACACCAACTGGCTGATACGAAACAAGCAAATTCGAAAAAAACAAAAAAAAAAAAAACAAGGTTCGAACCGCGGTGTGAATCGCCCAAGACCTCTTTTTGCGTTGGAGAATTAAAAACAGGCCCCCCCTGACCCGACACCCGGGCTTCTGAGAGATCGACGTCAGTTTTAACATGGAGCAGATCATTTTGAAAGTTTTGAATTCCCTCGACAAAACAAAAGACGATGCGATCGTCTTCCGAAAGAAACAATCAAAAACAATAAAGGTTGAAACTCAAATTCTCATCTTTCGAAAAGTGAAAAAGCTGAATGACACCTGTCTTTTGGCTGTCCAACATCGTTCACCTGTCCATGAAATTATTTATTGGAATAGAAATGTAATTGTCGTTTTTCACTTAATCTTATTTTGTTTCTATGTTGTGTGTTATATTCATAATTAATTTATATTCAAAAGGTTATAGTTAACAAGCTTTTAAAATTCAATAAATACTATTTTTAGGAAGGTTCATCTTCTAAAACTAAAACTTAAGAACAGCTCATATCATTTACATTGTCGCTTTCAATGGTTAAACTCGTTGTGATTGCTTTTAAATTAATTAAGTTTACGCATATTTTTCACAATATCGAATCCAATATACACATAAAATTTAACCGTTATAGGAATTGTCATTACAAAATACAAACACAACAATTTTTGTATTGAGAAATCAGTTTCCAAACCGGCAATTTCTTAGTCAAAGATAGAAATAAGACCTACAGCTCAGATCATAAAATGTTCACTCAGACTTGCGTTAAACCAGAGGTAGGGTAGAGCCCTCATCAAGAATTCAAGATGTAAAGCTTTCATCAGCCAAAAAATGTCTACTCAGCCAGGCTGTTGGTTAAATTTAAAGATATTTAAATGTACCTTCATTGTAGAGTGCAGATTATAATGAGTAAATAGCCAACCTCGCTGAGTTATATAATCGCTATTGCTAATCTCCGTCTTGAGGGGGCTCGACAGCCTCTCGGGTGTTGTACTCGTAGACTGGAGAAAACGGATTATATGGGAATCACTGGATCTGATCTTTGGCACACGGAGTTGTGTAAGCAAAGCCTTCAGACAGTTTAATTTGGCTTCAATCAGAATCATAATCTTTATTTAATCTTAGAGGGTATTACGAAAAGTAAAATGATTTAAATAAATAATAAAACTAACTGTACCTGTACCGTATTTTAAAGCCAAACACAATGTGTGTAGGGTTTAAAGTTGTTAAAATATTTTTCTCAAGATCTCTATTTACAAGTGAGCATAAAAACAAAAATAAAGAAAGAAGAAACCTAGACAATTCAATATTGGTTGCTCATAAAAATAGGGCCGCCACCCAATATTGTCTAACCGTATTTGTATGAATTTTTCCTGTCTATTTTGACACCTCAAACATCTTTATGTAACGGCCAGCCGATGTTGAACAGTATAAATAACTCTTGCCTACATTCAAACTCTGCCAGCGACGGCTAAGCAGCGATAATCTGAAGGTCTGGCGTCGAGAGATAACGAGGGGTGACATTGCATCCACTTTTATTGGACGACTTATCAACAACATAGACCCATCACTTGAAAGATTGAACAGTACTTACATGGTCCGGCCATGTAAGTACTGTTCAATCTTTCAAGTGAGACTTGGCTTTGAACTTGAAGTTTCAGTCTGGTCAAATATAAACTTACGCATTCATTGGTGAAACTTTATAATTTTAGGAATAGTTTCAAAGACCAAGTAAGCAGTTAGGTTTAACTTGAATCATATTTAATTGAATACTTACATTACAATTTGTGCCTAATTGTGGTAATTTATTTTCAAACTAAATTACCGCACAAAAGACACTGAAGTACCTATCCTATAAGTATCTACTGTAACGTAGGCTAGCATTAGGAGTAGTAGTAACTTATATCTTATCTATGTCATTGTGCAGGCATAGCACTTTTAGTTTACTCTATACAGTCAATATACAACCATCAACAAGTAAGGTTGTTTCCTTTCACACCCTTCAAAACAACCCTTAAGCTACAACACTTCAACACAAAAACAATACGAAGGACAAACTTGATTAGTATCAGTGAGTTGTAAGTAGTAATAGTAATTCAATGATTAGTATTATATAACGGGTATTTATTGCGTTAATTTACCAACATTTCAACAGGTTAATACACTGACGAGGTCTCTTTCTGCCTCGTGAAATCCAGTTATAGCCAAGTGTACTCTTTGTAGACCGGTTTCTGAGTGCGTCGCAGATACTGTTAGTGATGTATGTCGTCCGCGTGTGCAGATGAGGCCTAGTTTCGAAAACCGAGGTAGTTTCAAATAATGCCCCCGCTTCGCAGAGGCGGTAGCTCCAGTAGGTACTCCAGTCATCCCGTAACCACGACAGTGTGCAAACCTGTTGAAACGTCGGGAAGAATAGGTAAATTAACGAGATAAATACCCGTTAAAAATACAAATAATAAAATGTTCAGATCGCCTAAGTTTGAAAATATTGAAACTTGATTAGTGATATTAAAACTTAGGAAAAAGAACTCAGTCTACAACAACACACAATCTCTTTGAAGATCGTTTTATATTGTTTTTAATCAGCTCCAGTCTCCGCGTAAATGAATCCTCGAAAACAAACAAGTCAAGAGATCAGCGCAAACAAAGCACCCTTAACAATATTCAAAGAAAACTTCTCGAAATTCAATAAAAGTATCGAGTAGACGAGACTCCACCTGAATGTGCAAACAGGGTATTATCACGAAGTTTTCCGCGCGAATGCAATTTGTTCAGTTCCTTTCACCTTGTCCTGTTCATGTGCAGGATCCTTTCTATAAGGGCATTCGTATGAGGAGTGTGTCCACTGAAGCATACGTCTGTCTACTTTGTAATAATACCAAGTTTGCCCGACTAGTACGATAAGGTACAGCTACAGTTACAGGACAAGAGATTCCGGGACACTACAGTTTCAGGAGCTGCTGGGACATTTTTTATCAAAATTTCGATCGCCTTGATCACGGAGCCCTACGCTGGTTCAATAGCTATCTTAATGACCGTTACCAGTGCACAAAGGTTTCTTGTAGTGATGGGAATGATGTAATCTCGGAAATTATGCCTGTTAGACGAGGGGTACCATAGGGGTCCATCCTTGGGCCTCTCCTGTTTATCATATTTTCTGCCGACATACAAACTGTCATAAAACACTGCAAATTTCATATCTATGCAGATGATATTCAGGTTTTTATTTCTTGCAGGCCATCTGATATTAATAGTACAATAGAAAACCTCAATAAAGACCTCTCTAATATAGCTGAATGGTCAAATAGAAATAGTCTTCTACTTAACCCTAATAAAACCAAATATTTGATCTTTGGCTCTGCACATCAGCTACAGCGTATAAACTCTACTCAGAATGTGGTTCTAATGGGTAAATCAGTGGAGCGAGTTTACGAGGCACGGAACCTTGGCCTACTGATGAGTAGTCACCTTCGCTATGAGAAGCATGTTGCTGACTCTGTCAGGAACTGATTCTATAGACTGAAGGTGCTCTACCGAATGAGACCGTACCTCAGTCCCGATTTACGTATCCGGCTGGTAGAGTCTATTGTTCTGTCGAAGCTGAACTATGCAGATATGGTAATAGGACCCCGATTACTCTCTAGGACGCAAAAGCTTGTACAGCGAATCCAGAATGCCTGTGCCCGTTTCTGTTTTGATGTTCCGTTTAGAGCTCATGTGACACCGTTTTTAAATAAACATCTAATATTAAAAATGAAGCATCGTCGCAAATTGCACCTTGCATGCCTTATGTTTGGTGTTATAAAACACAAATCGCCGTCTTATCTCTACGAGAAGTTGTCATGGTTGTCCAGTTCCAGATCTTGTAACTCTCGCCAGTGCTCGAAGCAGCTCGAGACACAGCGGCATAGCTCAGCCTGCTTCAGAGGCAGCTTCCGCTATGCAGCTTCGAAATGCTGGAACAATATCCCGCCACCGATAAGGAACCTGCAAAGTTTACATAGTTTTAGATGTAAATTAAAGAATTTTCTGCTAAACCATCAGCAGGAACAGGAAAGTCTTAGACACGACACAAGTGTTCTTTAGAAGTATTTCATAAATTGCATCTATTTAAACATTAATACATATTATATACATAACTTTCATCTTCTTAATTTCTTAAAATAATAAAAATAGTCACTAAATACTTACTTTATTTATTCAAATACGAGCAGGCCCCACATTTGTTTTCTTATTTTTATTGTTAGTATTATATTTATATTTTATCTGTTGAGTAGCTAGTCCGTAAAGCCAACATGTGGCTCTGACGGAAGATCAGCGTTGGTTGCTAGCTTGCCAGTTAACCAACCCATGCTGAGGCAGAGCCATTTTGTTACTGGGTTTACATCTTAATCTAAGTTTATCATTTATTTTAGTCTAAGTTTAGTATGTGTAAGTCTGTTAACAAATAAATTTATATTCTATTCTATTCTTCTATTCTTGTCTCTGTCCACAGAACATGCAATCTAGGTAAGGATAGGTGGCTTGTTAGGTTATGTCTAAATGGATAGACGTCATGCGTTCTCTACTAAGACAGGTACCTACTAACCCTCCGATAAAACAATTTTTATTTTTAACCACTAGATTCTGTCCGCGGCTTCGTGCGTTCTTTTCCTCCGTAAATAATAATAATGTCCTTCTAGCCGAATTTCGACCACGGCGGCCAGTCTCATCGGAGACTAGCCAGATGCGCAGGGCATATTATAGTGCACAAGTGTGTGCGCAAACACAGGTGCACTTTCTATATTTATTATTATAGTACACTCTCATAATCTGATGGGACGACAGATCGACACGACCGGGAAGAGGTCAGGCGCAGGACCAACGGCTTAACGTGCATTTGAGGCACGGGGGTGTAACAACGCCAATTTCCTGACTCCGGGCTGCTACGGTGAATTTTCCTTGCTAGAAAAACCCCACTAACAACTATTGGCCCGACCCGGGATTCGAACCCAGGACCTCATAACAAGCGGTTAAACAAGCTGACCGCTAGACCAACGTCTATAGATAGTTGTAAGTAAGTACACTTACGCGTCTCGTTCGAAACTAACTTAAATTTCACGATAAATTTGTAGTAAACTATCAAAATGGTTCCGTCAGAAAACCAGCGCTACCTTGCAATATTGTAAGATAGCATTAGCTGAGGTGGAACCCTTTAACCTGCGCAGCGCTACAGCGCGGAGCACACACCGGTAGCTCACCTACTCATCGCTAAGTACTTAGGTACCTCTTAATATGGCTGTACCTGCTAAATTAATGTTGTGCCTGGAAGGCTGGTACCTACCTACCTACATAGTGAATATCTAATTACCTCTGCTATTTGCTTTATTAACTTTTCAATTAATCTGTACTTTTCCTGTTGTGTCTTTCTTTCTTTAGTTCAGTTAATTTTAGCCCTTTATGTAAGTGGGTGGGTAGGTACATACCTACTCCTTCTTCTATTTATGTATAAGTGTATTCATTTATTGTTTTAAGTTATGTACCTACTATTTCTGTTCTGTGCTGTATCAAAGTTGTGTTTGTCAATAAATGTTTCTCTATCTCTATCTCTAAAATAAAAATGTTTTCCAATATAAACTAGAATAGAATAAATATAACAACCAATGTAGAAATAGGCACTGTGTACAGCAAATCAAAAAACGTTACAGAAATAATTACAGTTAAAGTTTTAGTAAGTATATAGGTAAACTATCAAAGGTCCAAAATGACGAGAAATAAACTCGACGTGAAATTGCATTATGACGTCGACTGTAGCACTTTAGTTTACAATGGCTTTTATACGCCGGATTTCACATTCATAGCTCTCAGCCAAACATGAGAGTTCCAATGATATTGCAAAATGCATTCGCCATTTTCTATTTTCTAGTAACGCTAGAAATCTAGCTTTGCAAATGTTGCCAGCGCAAAACTATATTGAAGTTCTGCAAAGGTCGCTCAACTTATCCATTGTTTTTGTCTGAATTCGTAATGGTGATGCTACGCGACGTGTGTGGAAGCACTTTTATGAAATAAGTTTGAACGTGCTAGATATATGTAGGTACATTTTCTAACTCGGTGTGTGTGTGTACCTATGTTTCTATGTAGGATGTAGGTGTGTTTGTGTAGGTAAAGTGTATGTAGGTAAGGGCAAAGAGTTGAATCTTACGATCATCTTTTACAAGGACATTCCCGTGCTTTTGGTGGGTTATGCCCAATGACCAACAACAACCACACTTTTAGAGAATCTGTCTTTTGGAAAATCTGTCAAAATAACAACGGTTTTTCAGAACCTATGTGAACGTCTTAGTTAGTTAAATTTTTCTTTGTGAGTATTTATATATTTTACTGACCTTCTTTATTAGGACTGTTGTATGTAGGTAACTTATGATGTAATTCAATTTTCTTTAATTAATGTAATTGGTGTTGATAACCGTTCACATTTTCCAGTTCAATATTAAATAAAAAGAGAAAGAAAGTGATTGGGTAAATTATATTTCAAAGATTCGAAAAACATTTTTAATAAATAAAGAGAACTATTCGATTAACTAAAAACTAAATTAAAAATCAATAAATTAATGAAGATAACGAAATTAAATTAAAATGAAGAGTGAACAACAATAGGTACCTACAATTCGATCTCACAATAATTGATTTGCTTCTACCACATAAATACGGAAATTTTGAAAAGTAAATGAAAACGAGACAAAAGAACCGAACAAACACAAATGTACATCGCATCGCCATTCAATTCTATTCCACGTTTGGATTGTTTTGCAAATCTGCTATCCACGAGTGCCCACAGTTAAACAAAAGGGGCGGATGTTTGTTTTTAATTAATTACTGATCTTTACTGAGAATATGTGTAATTTAATTGAAATACAAACAAAAACTACTTATGGGCACATTCTTCTGTTAATCTGGCGTTTTCATAGAAATCATAGAATGTAGCCGTCTGTAAGAAAAATTTTTCATGGTTACTTTACTTCACTTTATACATAACAACTATCTACTTTTTTTCAACATTAGCTTTCACAAGCGCACAATAGGTTTAGATAGTATAGACATGCATGTAAAGCCAGATACAGAGGCCTATCCATTAAGCATTTGAAAATAGAACGAGAAATCGAGAATTATTAATTAGCCATGATTGCAAACCATTAACAGAATAAATAAATATGTTACGGCTAAAGGTAGGTAAACTGAACATAAACTGAAGATTAGCCGACTAAACTTAGGTTTATCTTCGAAAACCGGCTAAAGTTCGATATTAATATGTTAATTTACGTTCTGATATTTCAACTTTAGCCGGTTAATGTGCGCCTTAACCGAAACGAAACGGCTAAAAATGTATTCGATGGACGCGCGGGGGCGAACGTGTCGAATGAGGGGGCGGAGAGGATACGATGCGCAAAATACGTAGAATTAGAAAAAGCCTCGTCAAATTACTATTCCACAGCTTGCTAATAAACAGTCAACATCAGGTGTACAAGGATTTCAACTATGTGAACATGTGGCACACGCAAATGCCGTTGCCAATTAAATAATATTCTCTGTAATTCGAAATGCCACTCTGGTTTATCATGTTTCAACAAATACTTCCTTATTATTTTATTTTAATGACTAGATATTGTTATGGCTGCAGTTTTAAGTAATTGAAACTACCGATTTGATTTTATTTTATTTTGTATTTTTAAATACATACCTAAGTGTCTGTAATGAGAGTGATTGTTTTTGTAGTTAATTTTTTTCGTGACTGAATAGTTCCTTATTGTTTTATTTTAATGACTGTATATTGTTATAACTGTGTTTTCAGAATACATACATATTGAAGTTAATTGGGTTAGTTCAGAGCACTACTTACCTGTTAGTGCGAAAGTACTATTATGTACTATATATGTGTACCTGGTTGCTACACAGGTATGTTTGCTGATGTTTGCAGTGGAAATGAAAAATGTATCCAAGGTTTTTTATATTACCTATTATATTATTATATATATTATTTTTGTTATTACCTAGTTGAAACGCAACAGTTGATTTGCTCTTACTGCTTATGGTAATGTCAAAGTAGAAGGCAATCGGCCGCAGATCTTTGGCGTATTTAATGACTAAACACTATAATGTACTTAACTTGATAATAACATAAGTAAAAATATATATATAACTAGCTGTACCCGCGACTTCGTTCGCGATTGCCATACCTGCCGTGGTTAAATGTGAACTTAATTAAAGTTCACATTTAACCACAGTTTCTCTCATATTATGATACGCCGCCGTGCAAAAAAACTTCGATGCGCAGAATTGGACCTGTTACAATTTTAATATAAGAATCTTTATTTAGGTACCTAGTTAAATAGTGTATAAATCGTGTGGAGTCTACGGCGGATAGCATGTTGTCATCTTCAATCCCATTCTTTATCGACAATACTTTCAGCTACGACTCGGCCAGCGTTAGTGTTAAGAAGTGTCATACTCGTTTCACTTCTTACTCATGGTTCCGTTCAGCTGGGGCCCTATTCTGCTAAATTAATCGCTTCACTATGACAGGGACGTCACAGACGTCACAGAATGACACGTTTTGGTATTCTACCTTAGATGAAAGAAATTATGATGAATGCAGATGTAGAGACGCGCGTCAAGTTTGGAACTATAAATTTATCTCGCACGCACTATCTGGAGTTTTATTAATCTAAAGATTCTACGTAATGATTCTGCGACGATTCCATTGTCATAGTGAAGCCATTGTATTACAGAATTGGGCTCCTGATCCATTTGACTTGACCACCGTAATTTTTTTTCGTTATTAGGAAGGTACAATTGATTGTGTACCACAGTCAAAAATATTTTTCTGTGGTCCAGTTAATTTAATTGGACCACTTACTCCAACCAAACTTCGGTGGTACAGTTAACTGGACCAGCTAAACCACCAAATATCATGTTCATGAATATTGCATGGACCATTTGTACATTTTACTTTGCCTGAAATAGGCATTGACGCACTCATTAGTTAGGTTCCTACCTACTAAGGTAGAACCCTAACTAATGGGTGCGTCTTGGAATAATAAATGGATAGGAACTTAGGTAAGTTCCTATCCATTTATTATTGAAACAAAAAAATCATTAGATAAAGGGTAGGTACCCTTTATCTAATGATTCTAATAAAAAGAATGCATGAAATCGGCGACGCGTTAATGAATTACAACTAAGAACACATTTTGACTTTTATCCCCTCTCCCAAGAGAACCGTGCCTATATCCCAGATAAAATGCATCATTTGATTTCATTCTGTACTTTTGGCGTGATGCGCGACCCAGGAATTTGACTATTATCCCCCTCCACGGGAACCTTACTGAATTCCGGTATAAAATGTATCTTTCCCCGTAGTATGAACTCAAATCGTGCCGACTTCCATTCGAATTCATTCAGTAGTTCCGTCGTGATGCGGGGTTAAATAATTATACTTTTTCCTCTCTCCCAGGGGAACCTTACTGAATTCCAGGATATAATGTATCCCATGTCCTTCCTTGTAGTTTGAACTCAAATCATACCAATTCAGTCCAACTCATTCAGCAGTTCAGCGTGATGTGCGGTGAAGAATTTTACTTTCATCCCTTCTCCCAGGGGAACCTTACTTAATTCCAGGATAAATGTATCTTTCCTCGTACTCAAAGAGTAGAACTCAAATTATGCCGAGTTTCATTCGAATTAATTGAGTAGTTCCGTCGTGATGCGCGGTTAAAGAATTTTACTTTCATCCTCTCTCCCAGGGGAACCTTACTGAATTCCGGTATAAAATGTATCTTTCCCCGTAGTATGAACTCAAATCGTGCCGACTTCCATTCGAATTCATTCATTCAGTAGTTCCGTCGTGATGCGGGGTTAAATAATTATACTTTTTCCTCTCTCCCAGGGGAACCTTACTGAATTCCAGGATAAAATGTATCCCATGTCCTTCCTTGTAGTATGAACTCAAATCGTGCCAGGTTTCATTCCAACTCATTCCGCAATTTCGGCGTGATGCGCGGTGAAGGAATCTTACTTTCATCCCCTCTCCCAGGGGAACCGGATAAAACGTATCCCATGTCCTTCCTTGTAGTTTGAACTCAAATCATACCAATTCAGTCCAACTCATTCAGCAGTTCAGCGTGATGTGCGGTGAAGAATTTTACTTTCATCCCTTCTCCCAGGGGAACCTTACTTAATTCCAGGATAAATGTATCTTTCCTCGTACTCAAAGAGTAGAACTCAAATTATGCCGAGTTTCATTCGAATTAATTGAGTAGTTCCGTCGTGATGCGCGGTTAAAGAATTTTACTTTCATCCTCTCTCCCAGGGGAAACTTACTGAATTGCGGGATCAAATGTATTCCATGTCCTTTCTTGTAGTATGAAATCAAATCGTGCTAGGTTTCATTCCACCTCATGCAGCACTTTCGGCGTGATGCGCGGTGAAGAAATTTTACTTTCATCCCTTCTCCCAGGGGAACCTGACTGAATTCCGGGATAAAAAGTATCCTATGTCCTTCCTCGTAATATGACCTAAAATCATGCCGAATTTGATTTCAATACCTTCAGTAGTTTCGGCGTGATCCGCGGTGAAAAAATTTTACTTTCATCCCCTCTCCCAGGGGAACCTGACTGAATTCCGGGATAAAAAGTATCCTATGTCCTTCCTCGTAATATGACCTAAAATCATGCCGAATTTCATTTCTATACCTTCAGTAGTTTCGGCGTGATGCGCGTTTAAGAAACAGACAGACAGACAGACAGACATGAATGAAAAAAAATACAGTTTTGGCTTCAGTATCGATAATAGAATGCCCTCCAAAAAAAATTTTCGAAATATCTTCAATGTACAGAATTGGACCTGTTACAGTTTTATTATAAGTATAGATTAAAAATAAACAGTACAAAAGGCGGCCTTATCGCTGAAAGCGAGGTAATTTCTCCCAGGTGACATTCAGGTGACTAAATAAATTACCGCACCACTTTATTTCGATGTTTGTATTCTTTAGAATAGAATGACTATAATGACTAATACTGCCTAATCGAAAATGAAACATTGATGACTTTCGACTTCTAAAACATCTGAACAGAGTCAGATCTTTTCCCATTCAGAAAGCTCTCGATAAAACTCTAATAATGAAAAACACGCCCACCATTTTACTGTCGATGAGTTTGAAAATTGTTTGTGGGCTAGCTTCAAGTATTATTCCGATAAATCGGGGCTTCTAACTGTTGATACAGTAGGTAGGTCGATACTGAGAATATTTTTTTATATGTTTAGAATTTTTATTATATTTAAATTATTTTGGGTTACTATGTAGGGTAACCATGCAATTTTCAAACTTTAAAAAGCTCCTAATCTTATACGTTTCTTACTTCTTATTTAAACTTACTTAACTTACCCCCGAATACTCAAACGCATCTCAGATATAAGCACGTCTCAAATGACGATTTTTTGACAGTTTTCAATGAAAATGTGTCAAAAATTCGTCACTTGAGACGAATTATCTTACTTTAACGTGGTTTAAAATATTGTGTGAATGTACTTGTATTATTTGTAGTAGTTATTCTCTTTCCGCGAGAGTAGGTGTACAACGGGTCTTCGGTGGTATCCTTCTTCAGTCTTTGGTAGTAGGCTTACACATTTACTGACAGATAATTTATATTTTATTATAATAATAATAATAATAATAATAATGTTTTATTCATTGATAAAAGATACATAGTCTTATTAATAGATGAAAACACCTTTTAAGTATTATTGAAATACTTGTGATAGGTGCTTTCGCTCTTCCACGTTTTAATTTATTTTATAGATATGAATAAAAAAAATGCTGGACAATCCACACAGCACCATCTAGCCCCAAAGTAAGCTACTCAAAACTTGTGTTATGGGTACTAGATAACTGATATATTTAATACATTATATACATAGATAGAGTTTTTTTAGTATGCATAGAAAACACCCAGACCAACGGAACAAATTTCTGCAGATCGTACACAAATTTTTTCCGAGGCGGGAATCGAACCCGCACCCTCTTGCGTCGCAGTCGGGCTCTCGCCCGCTGCGCCACTGAGGTCGTCAAATGAGTCTAATGAGCAAAGTCGCGGGCAGAAGCTAGCTGTAAGTTCCCTCTAGAGGCGACCTAATATTTATTTATCCTGGTGCTATAGGTAAACATTTTCATGTTCGCCATTTTCCGTTTTATGTTGAGCTTATGAATTTTATGCTGCAAGCTGACCTGATGTTCGTAAAGTTTACGACCACTGAAAATTTCACTTATTACAGGAAATTGGTGTTTTCCTTCGTAATTTTTTTATGTTGCTACGTAAGGGATTTTTTAAATGATTTCATTTGGTAGGTCTTATCTTCACTTTACTTCTTAACTTTGGTAAGTACCTACTATAAAGGTAAGATAAAACAAAGTAACTCCTTTCAACAAAGGCAAAAACTCTAGTTCGAAAGTACCTATGCACGGAGCCGTACCGAGACACTTTAGTACCTTGTCATACTAAAGAACGGTAATGGACAGGCTGAACGCGGTCGCCGAGTAAAGTCAACTATAAAGTGACAAGGTATCAAAATGTGGTGCAGCCAACTGCTACTTAAGGTAGTACTATACCGAGTCCTAAGTACCTACCTTAAGTTATTACTGTTTATTGGTATAACTTTAAAAAAAACCGTCTAAATGGGAGTCGGACTTATGCAAAAAGGTTCCGTACGACAACATTTATTTTTTCAAATGATAGTGACTCTAGTGGTCGCATTCTATGAATATAAGTGTCTCTGTTCTATACTAAGATACTATGATGGTTAGAGAGATACAGCGGCGTAGGCTTAATTATGACGACCTCTGTGGCGCGGCGGACGTAGTCCCGCCTGCGACGCAAGAGGTTACGGATTCGATTCCGGCCTCGGGACAATTTTTTGTATGATCTGCACATATTTGTTGCGGATGTACTGTATGTTTTCTATGTATAATAAAAAAATACAGGTATCTATGTATGTAGTGTATTGCAAGTATTTCAGTTATCTAAATAAAAAATATGCCAAATAAAAAAGATAAAAAATATGCCAAATAAAAAGATAAGAAAACTATAATGATATTAATCCCGCCTCGGGACTAATTTTGTATGATCTGCAGAAATTTGTTCCGTTGGTCTGGGTGTTTTCTATGTATAATAAAAATATCTATGTATGTAGTATATTGTGTTAAGTATATCAGTTATCTAGTACCCATAACACAAGCTCTGCTTAGCTTGGGGCTAGATAATGCTGTGTGAATTGTCCAGCATTATTATTATTATTATTATTAATATTCCATGCAGAAAGCATTTGGTGAATTGGGCTTTAACCATATCTTGAGTTTGGGCTAGGAGGTGCGACGCAGTTTTTAACTTATGCGCTTTCCAGTGTTTCCATTGTATTTTAGCTACATTATGTATTTGTTCATTCTAAATAAGTTAACAAATCTAGTACCCATAACTCTGCTTAGCTTGGGGTTAGATAGTGCTGTAGAAATTGACCAGCATTATTTACTATTATTACGGTCCTTTGGGTGACATGCGTGGGGTTATTACTATGAGTACTATACTAATACTCCCCATGTCACCCATTAGATACGGAACCCTAAAACGATCGACCTAGACCTATCGCGTGACTATGGCCACGTCAATCGACATTATCGCGACAGTGAACATAGAGTTATTAATCTACGAATAGAGTTATTTTCTGTGTCCCTTAAATCACCAATCGCTACGGCGCGGTGGCGTCGGCTGTAACTTCGCCCGAGGGCCACTTAGTTTAGTCATTGCCTTAACAGATGGCCCTATACGTGGTTGAAGTCACTAAGCTAAGTGATCCTATTAGATTTGACACACTCATTCACATACTATATACCGTGTCGCCCTTTTTATTTTGTCTTAGATTTCATAAATTTCTGCCACTAAGTCTCGCAAATATTCAGGGGTGAGCCATGAATATTTGTGAGACTTAGTGGCCCTCTTCTTGCTGTTATTTCAGTTTTGTCGTCGACTCGACAAATGGACGCCGAAAGACAATCTCCCTCTACCATAAAAAAGGGCTAGGACTGCCTGCAAAGAACGTCATCAGTGGGAAACCAAGCCTTACGGTTAACTACATTATTTCTACGGATTTTAATGTAAAGTTTTGTTGGAAGATTAAGCTATCGAATTTAAAATTGGAACATCTCCCGCCTATTAGTCGTCTCGTTTCGTTTTCTCTGCGTAGAATTTCGTTTGTTTTTATTTGGTGAAACTTAAAGATTTCGATAATCATTTATTTTTCTGTTGCATTCTACAAATTGGTCAAAAACTTTTGGAGTTAATAAAATACTTCAGCCGTGTGACAGACCACGGCCAAAACCATGCCAACTCCCTTTTATTATATTCGCAGAGACAAAAAGGACATTATCCAAGATGATGGGCCTCTCAATCATCTTTGTAACGGAAGATCGAATAATAGCAGAGTTCTGGGGGAGAGCAGATTATTTATGGATAGGATGTTCTTTTACTGCAGCACTGGACGATGCTCCAGCCTGACATCTAGCGGCCATGTTAGGCTAGACTCTATCTTAAGCACTCTCTTTTCAGGAACAAATCTTGGTCTTGACCCCCTTTTACCAGAATCAGTAGCGGGTATAGTGTTTAGGGTTTTGATGATCGAAGATCGGTTTCAAAACCCTTATGGTCTCGCTTTGTCTGTCCTTTTTTCCCTCCTTAATAACTCAAAAACTACTGCAGCTATCAACTTGAAATTTGAAATAATAATACATTTCGTGCGCCTGTACAGATTTAGAGAAAAATAAATGAAAAATGAAAATGAATATTTTCCATACAAATTGTGATGCCGAAATTTTAGAAGATACCTACAGAGTCATATGGGGTATCAAATGAAAGGTATTGGTTTGGAAATTTCAAACCAGTTTTTCAAATTCCTGCGACGCAGGAGGTTGCGGGTTCGACTCCCGCCTCGGAACAAATTTGTGTACGATCTGCAGAAATTTGTTCCGTTGGTCTGGGTGTTTTCTATGTATAATAAAAAAATATCTATCTATGTAGTGTAGTGTATTAAGTATATCAGTTATATAGTACCCATAACACAAGCTCTGCTTAGCTTGGGGCTAGATAACGCTGTGTGAATTGTCCAGCATTATTATTATTATTATTATAAAAAAAAATCTGTGTCTTTCATACTTTTTGAAATATTTTGAAAAAAGTCGAAAAATTTACCATTACCCACCTTATCCGAACCATCCATTAAACCGAAGCATGCAGAGAGATCTATCTGAAATGTAGGTTTGTACCTACCTGCTATTCTTAGGTATTCGTTAAATTGCGAAGTCTCTAACCGGTACTTTTGGTACATATTTGTTGACAAACGTTCAAAACCCTCGGCGCGCGAGTTACACTCGCACTTGACGGATCTTGTTTATCAGAGAAATTAGCAGAACTTGATCCATTAAAAATAAACTCAGGAAATACTTTCCCGTTTCTCATAATATGCCTCAGTCCACTGAGGGACACTTCTGTATACAGGGTGTAACAAAAATAAGTAACCAAACTTTCAGGTGGGGTGTAGAATCGAACACTGAATTCAGGAAAAATATTGAAAAAAAATCCCGCCCTTTAGTTTTCGAAAAATTTAATAAATAGGTACGAAATTTTCACAACATTAGGCAATAGATTATAATACATGTGTCTATTTGGAATTAAAAAAAATGGCCTAAGTACCTGTATTCATCTCTTTTATAAGCCCATAACACCTAAACGGTGCCCTAATGAGCGGCCACCGCGGTCATCGACCCGCGACATCATTGCAGCGGAAGCGAACAGGCTGCACGGCGTGCTTAGATATGGAGTCTACGTACAACAAATACATTCGAATTTTCCTCTAGGAATTAAAAAATAAATAAATTATTTTAAGTCTTTACACACGTTCTATCGCGAAAATGCATAGTTAGTAGGTACATTCATTAAGCATGCACCTTCCTACTAAAAGATATTCACTACTAGCTTTTATTTTTTCATATCGTTGACTACCTAAGTACCTACTTTCACATTGACCTTTAAAAACACGGTGAGTAACTTACAATGAACCCCATAAAAGGTTGTTACAATTTGCATTTCCGAAGCACCAGATTGAGACAAGAAAAGGCACAAACTTTTAGCGCGCGAGAGCGAGATAGGTATACAAACTTAGTTCATCCGAATGTTCACCCAATGCTAGGCTTATTGTTAGTTTTGTCAAACTGTCATACCACAGAAATGTTATCATAGGGTCAATGGCCGTTTAGTTGCATCATAGCAAGCGCAAGGTGAAGGTCGCGGCGGCGCTTATCGGTTTTTTGTGCGTAAAAATGGCTCGTATGCGTTATTCAGATATTGAATACCACGAGATGAAAATTGAAATGGGAAAATTGGAATGCATTGGCTAGCTTCCTACATAACTACAACACGTGCAGCCCGCCGCCGCGCGCGCTGCTGCGATATCGCGTGTCCGGTCGTGGGTGCCCCCCGTAAAAAGATGTTTATCTGCTAAAAAGGTGTACACAAGGTACGTAGACCTTTTAATCATATTTTAATGTCAAATAAACACGTGCATCAGTCGTTTGCGTAATGTAGTGAAAATTCCGTATTTATTTTATTTTTCGAAAACTAAAGGGCGGGATTTTTTTTTAATATTTTTCCTGAATTCAGTATTCGATTCTACACCCCACCTGAAAGTTTGGTTACTTATTTTTGTTACACCCTGTATAGTTGTTTTAGTTTAAGGACTACTTGTCTTTTTATATTTTTATTACCTACCTTATATTCTACCTATGTAACCTCTTCAGGGTATTACTTTTAGCTGTTGTTTGTGCACCTTTAGTAAATTTTGTGAATGCATATTAGAAGCACACATAACACATTCTACATAATTATAGTAAGAAACTTTATACCCAAGTGTTTTATAAGAAGGTTTTATTATGAGTATTGTTGGCATTGCCTTATAAAAATAAATAAATAGCTCGACCACAGATTACGTGACGTTAATTTGTCCCGACTTTGTATTTACCTGGCGTCTTGAAGTCTTTGACAAAGTATATGGGACATGGTTAAGTTTAATAAAGTTACTCGGTACAACATTAAGTTAGAGAACTATTGTTAGTTCTCCACCTTTCATCAACCTACCATCACCTTTACCGTGAGATGCTCTTCTAAAATACTGATGACGTGTCAAATTATTATCTCTTACTGAATTACTGTTCGAGATTTATTCAACTCGTTTCGTTACCTATTTCAAGTTTTAGCTATCCCTTAAGAATTAACAGATTATGAGCCGTTTTCATGAAGTCGCATAAATTAAATAAATTCTTCAAACTAAGGCTTTCTCGCCAAAGGGCAGTGTGCCCAGTACACTGGCTGTAAAATAGACGTTATAATTAACCCTTCGTGTTCCGACTAGCCCTTTGTACTAAAATATTGTCGCATAGGTGATGAAAATGCATCGTAAAGGTAGTTTCGACGTCGAATTAGAAACGACGTCACTAGTCAAAGGCAGCGCAGGCAGAGCACAATGTAACTACTTGGAAGTAGTTACTACGTACGTAGCTACCGGTACTCTTAACTATTTCAGAATATATACTTATAATACTATATACTTACAATACTTACAATACTTGCCTTGATAACTAAAAGAAAATGCAAGGTTTCTTCTTCGGTTGTCGTAAAGTAAATAAAACGCTGAGAGCGCAAGGACTAATTTGATTACAAAAATAAAACAATCCCCTCGAAATTAAAATCTTTACAACATTTTTAGATAAAGCTGGCTTTACAAGATTTGAACAACATGCTAAATATGAAAATTCCTCGCATTATTTCAACTCTAGCAAACTGTAATTTAATTTTTGTCTGTGCCTTTTGATAAAATTATTTCATTAATATAATCCCGAAAGTTGAATTTGGTTACAAATGGCCGCCTTAGGGCGAGTTCAGGAGTCAAATTAAGGATTCCGTGAGCGTCTTCCACCTGGCCGTGTGCCTACGAAGCGTACAGAAGGGCCTTGCCAGAGAGACCACATTGTAGAATTGGAAGAGTTTTATAGCTACCTAGACACCTCTATTATCTAAGATCCTTATAAATGTTATCAATCATAAACGTTATCAATAAACGTTAACAATTGTTTTATGACACAAGAATTTTATAATCAATAAATTACCTACCTAGTTATATAAGTTAAATATTGTACATCTATAAATAATGGATCAACTGTTGTTCCATCTAGCTTTTAATATATTTTTTGTACACAATTTCTACTATAAATTTCATTTCATTTCATTTCAATCCTATTAATATTATGATCTTCCTAATACTACTTTATAAAGCGGCAAATGTGATTTTTGTGAAATATGATTTTTTTTAGCTAGGATCTCCAAGATTTGGCGTACATTTAAAACATAGCCTAACTTAGATATTAGGCTACTTATTATACCGAAAACACGCAGCAGGCAGAATCAAGTATTGCATATACCTCTAGTTTTGATTACGTAATTGAATTTTTACACTTCTTGTACACAAATGTGCTGGTGAATATGCCACTAACTAATAAGCATTAAAATAAAATAAAAATCCGTAGACATAATAGATGTACCTTAGAGGTACACTTAGAAAAAGTCAGTCTTCAAATTTGTTGATTGTTTACAACAATCTGCAGATAGATCAATTATTGTAAATACTAGTTCTGATTTCTTTCTATTATTTGATTGTTATTCTTTTAATTAAAATAGACGTTCTGCACTGTTAACTAACATTCACAACATATAACATATCATTTGAACAGCTGTGAACCAGCTGTGGGAAGCGTTGGTCTGTTCATCGTCTACTTACTCTGTGACAAAATAATAAGTCGGATATTCACAAGTTCCGAAATCGGATATGAGGCGAGTAAATTAGAGGTTAATTTCTTTGCTTTTTCTTTTATTTTTACACAACTAACCCAAAGGGTTGTGTAAAAATAAAAAACACGTGATTCATTATTTTCTTTATAGTTTATTTATAAGTATCGAATTCTGAGTGAATCGAACCAAGGAATAACAATTTTCCATGAAACTTTACCATCCTTTTTAAACCCGTCAGAGGCTAATTTTGAAATTAAATGAAACCTAAACTATCTATCAAATTTCAGCTAAATCGGTTAAGTAGTTACGGAGATACGTGGTAACAAACATTCACACAAACTATCGCATTTATAACATTAGTAGGATAGGATATAGTAAAACTACGATGATAAGATAATGAATCGTAATTAATTCTGAATTAACCTTTACCTCACAAGAAAAGAAGTTGTATCAGTTATACCTACCTAGGTATGTACCTAAAGTCAACCAATAAACCTATCATGCGAAAAAAGTGCTGAAACCGAGTTGCCTTACTAACATGAACTTTTCTCCATATTTCCCAGCTTTCTCCCAACGTGTTCGTTTAAAAGCTGTTGAACAGAAACACACAGCTCTGCACCTCAAGAGATTCATTAAGAGCACTTTAACAAAGCTTTCACAGCATTTGAAACTGAAGTTTTCTGTAAAACATCGTATACAGCTTTTACCGGGTGATTATTTTCATAGAAGACTTGATTTTCTACAATTCCGATCTCTATAGGTACTGTTAATATTCTTGTAGTTTTATGTTAATTAAATTAGGTACTTTTCCGAATGTATTTTAACTCTCACTGAAATGGTGTATTTTTAGTTATTTTAATACAAATGGCCTGCAAGTACACAAGTAAGGTAGCACAACATAAACATGAGAAACTATAGAAACGAGTGTATTTAGTTTTCGTTAGGTGCTGTCAGGCTTGCCCAGCATTATTGACTTATTATTTGATACGAGGTTTAAAACCAAAATTATGAACACCCTTGCTTGCTACAAAAGCGGTGAGTTGGTTTCTTAGACGTGAACGAATTGCTCTCTATTAAAGCATTTTATTGGAGCCAACAAACTTTGACCTTATCAACTGACCTCTAGAATTCTTCAGTTTTATAATGCCATTATTTAGAAAAATGCAAGACGTTTAAAGTTTTTTTCTAAAGAATGTTGAAGAACGGTGGCCTGTTTTGTTCAATAAGAATCCCTTTTCTTTTCAGGACACCGGTTATAATTAATTGCTTGTCATGTTCGTATCGAAGCTCTGAGATAATAATAAATAAGTATAGAATAAGTGAGACTAGTTATATAAATAAGAATTTGAATAGCTACCTATTCGTATGTTTTTATCATTTCTAGCCTTGAATATGCGTCTAATGATGAAACGGACAACTAACGGAGAGTAGTAGGTAGGTAGTTAAGTAACTTTTTTGTGAAATTTAGTTAACCTCAAACTTTCTTATTTTTAACTACTAATAAATCAGAAGATATGCACCTAGCAAATCTGTAGCATAGTAGGTACTTATGTAGGTAATATTTCTGTAAAAAGCTAGTAAACTTGCAACAGATAGCTCGCTGATAACGAATGTAAGTAATGAAAACTCATTTCATTACGACCGCAGTTTACAATCTGCCGGCAACCACTGGAAGTAACTAGAGAATTGCAGCTGAGATCTTCTATAATTAGGTAGGTATATTTGAAATGGCTTTTACTTGGGCTGTAGGTTCCTACTCGCGAGATTCCTGCCATTGTTTGAATTATTATTTTAGAACATATTCTAAAAACTTGTCCTAGTTCTTCCTAATGGGAAAGCTCAGGGAATTTTAAGCTATTTTGCGCATAGCGTAGAAGACCTTCTTACCTTAGCCTTGAAAACTAACAAAAAACTTTAAAAACCTGCAAGAATATAAATTTATTAATACGCAACTAATGAAGTTGAGAATTAAATTGGCTAAAAAAGAAGTAGATACTTAATGTAGGTTCTTTCTTTGCACGGAAGTTGTGGAAACCAGTTAAAAAGTTTTACTGCATCGTTGATACAGGTATCAACGATGCAGTATAGTAATAGGTATATTAAAGCAAGTTGGATTATCTGCAGTTCGCTGTTGGTGATACGGATTTGCATTTTAATACGTATTCAGTTTACCATACTTAAAGCACCTAAATTTTGATGAATTTCAGGGACATAAAGTTTAACGCACGTAGGCACATATACCTAAGTGAAAATACAATTCGCAAAAAAAGGAACAGCTTTCAACGGGCTTTTAATAATGTATTCTAATAAATAAAATGTAACAAAGCCCAATAGGTATTCGCGCCATGCTGTCCGAATTCAACGTTAAAACGTAAACGTGTATTCGGTTTTATAAGAAGTGTACTACACTATCAATAAAATTCACGAAAGTTGACTTACGCAAGTGACTTCCAACGCAGAAGATTCTTGTAACCTTGCATGCTTTCCAACTATGTATTTTTTATTAAAATACCTAATAATTTTTTTAGTCCCCCTTTTGCAGTAATTCATCGTAAAAAAGGAAGACAACATTTTTAACCTAGCTAGATAGTTTAGGTTTCACGACCTCCGTGGCGCAGCGGGCGAAGGTCCGCCTGCGACGCAGGAGGTTGCGGGTTCGATTCCCGTCTCGGAACAAATTTGTGTACGATCTGCAGAAATTTGTTCCGTTGGTCTTGGTGTTTTCTATGTGTGATAAAAAAAAATATGTATCTATGTAGTGTATTGTATTAAGTATATCAGTTATCTAGTACCCATAACACAAGGTCTGCTTAGCTTGGGGCTAGATAATGCTGTATGAATTAGCCAGCATTATTTATTTTATTTATTTTTATTATTTAGGTTTTGTGCCAACAAAATCTTCTCAATTGTCTATTACCATGCACGGCTAGAGCAAAGATTAACATTCCGCAAGATGCGCTGCTATGAAATTGCGTAGCAGTGCTACGAGATTAGGGACCGGTGCTGCGAGACTGCGTAGCAGTGCTACGAGATTAGGGACCGGTGCTACGAGATTGCGTAGCAGTGCTACGAGATTAGGGAGCAGCGGTGCTGCGAGACTGCGTAGTAGTGCTACGAGATTAGGGACCGGTGCTACGAGATTGCGTAGCAGTCTACGTTGCTGCGTCGTAGCAGCTACAGAGCATGTTTTGTAATTTGAGCGTCACGGAGTTGGATTAGTCATCTTATTTTGGGGTCGTTTCGTTTAAAGTTGTAGGGTTTTCGCCCAAACGTGCAGCCAAAAACCAATTATTAAGCTTTGGATAAAAGGATAAACATAAATTAGCTTAGCGAATATCTTTCATAATGCGCATTTAGTCCACATAAATCATGAAACCTAATTTATTCGGCACAGAGCCAAGACCACGACCAACGCCAAATGGACAAATTCGTTAATTAGACCGGCATGAAGTTGGTTACTATTTAATCCGGAAGTGGAAATTGAGTACGTAATTTTAACTTTTAGCATTTGCTCCCCTTGGAGTCGAGACGCTAGGTCCGTGGGGTACCGAGGCTCTTCGGGTTTTTAAAAAATTATCTGAGCGTCTGGTCTAAGCGACGCGTGACCCGAGAGCTGGTGAGAATCTCGCGCAGTGCATCAGCATTGCCATACAGCGAGGCAATGTAGCCAGCGTCTTAGGGACGCGACGACTGGTATTGATATGAATCAGTTGAGCTACCTGTCGATTGTTTGCAACAGTTGCAGTTAGCTCTATTGTTTCAATAGGAAATACTAGTTCTAATTTATTAGTCTCGGGCAAACGCTCACAAGTAATTTTTTTTGAGTAAATGTTCGCTTGGGACAAGGTTTGGTTGGTTTGCCAGGGTTCAGCCATTGCGATGAGCGTTTCCTATTATCGTTCAGGATCTCCTTGTAACAGAACAGATCATAATCTGCCTGTTGTTGCAAATATAAAATGATTACTAGTTCTTATTAATCTATGGTAATAAAATAACGAGATTTATGGCATTTCTTACAGTCATTTAAATTCAACGCTGAAAGCTTTTACGATCTGTGAATTGAGAAGGTATATTGTCAAGAGCTGTGTTTATCGTAAGAACACTTGATTTTGAAACGATAAAACTAACATTCCCATGAAACGTGAAGTGTCATAAATAAAACCTGTCTAGAAGCAAAAAATTAAACACTTCAAAACGATAAGCAAAATGCCCAAAATAATAAGGGATAATTTGGACCTTATGTGCGTAAGAGTTGATCATGTGACGGCTCCTATGGAAATATTAGGGACAGTCTAATTTCGGAATCCGCGCGGGAAGCTAGTCTAGGGTACCTACCTACTGGACAAAAGCTTAAACGATCCTTAGTAAAACCGTATAGATTCAAGTTATTCATTAAAATCAGTGTTGATTTAAGTAGAATAAGTGTTAACTAAAACGAATTTTATTTATTGAATATAAAGTCAGTGTTGTGATTCATGGCACTTGGTCATGTAATCAATTTAGTGTAGAGTAGAGTTAGTGTTTCAGATACCTACCGGTGCTGGTTCCAGCTACAGCTAAGTTGCATGTTTTTTTATTGCAAAAATACATCTGATATTTGTCAAAATTTTAACTACTTGTCAGATTACTGTTTCTTAATCAAAGGTTTAAATAATTCACATAAAACTAAATAATAATGTTGACTTAAATCATATGTATTTTTATCCTTTCTTGTTTTTTTATGTGATGCTTGGAGAAGAAGTTGTGTTTATTGTTTAATGAATTTCATTGTGTTTTCCCTTAGGAATTACAGGAAATATAATTTCACAGAACCAGGGCACTGATCAATCTAATATTGATAATATTGTTCAAATTAAATATTAATTAAAATTGATTAAAACTCGCAGAGTAGTATATTCTGATTTCAGGTAAACTATGATTTACATTGCAATTTAAACTGTATTTACAGTTGTCTCCATTAGAGAGCTTTTATATTTTGATCAATCTAACTATAGCTTGGTGCGAATGTCACTTCAGGCAATAATCTCCGAAAGTGGGAAAGCCTTTTATAAGCTATGAGAAGTAATCTCAGTTGGATGAATCATTATATTATATTGAGAATAATATCTAAAAGTAAACCTGAAATTTGGAAATATTTTACATTCAGAAGCTGTCGACTTCTTGGACATAAACTCCCATGTGAGGAGGTCCTTATTATCATGTTATGAGAAGTAATCTCAGTTGGATAAATCATAATATTGTATTGAGAATAATATCTAAAAGTAAATCTGAAATTTGGAAATATTTTACATTCAGAAGCTGTCGACTTCTTGGACATAAACTCCCATACGAGGAGGTCCTTATTATCATGTTATGAGAAGTAAACTCAGTTGGATAAATCAAAATATTATATTGAGAATAATATCTAAAAATAAAGCTGATATTTGGAAATATTTTATATTCAGAAGCTGTCGACTTCTTGGACATTAACTCCCACACGAGGAGGTCCTTATTATCATGTAGACTTTTAACAGTCTATACCTACTTTAAACCATAAGGCGCGGAATAGGGGTCATTCGGTACTAACTAGGGATAACTAGCTTGGTAGAGTCTGACTCCGCATAAAAATTGGATCAGTCTGTACTTCACTAGTTAATAGGATTAGATACTGTAGAGGTTTAGTGGACCACGGACTATTTTAAGTAAGAAAGTTGATACTGACAATTTTTTAGTAAGAAAGTTGATGGACTGAATGGGTTGAATTAAATATCACAAAGTAGCTTTCCCTCTGAATGTGATTATGTTATTTATATATTTATTGTTATAATTAAAATAGATATCAAAACTAATCTCATTAATTATATGACAGACAATTGAGGCTGGCTATAGAGGTATTAACTTACGTACTGACAAACAATAGGGTTGATAAAAGATTATGCCCTCTTATTCCCCCGACATACCAGACATACTTAAGTATGACTGTTTTGTGATAAGTCCAATTATGATTATTATAAAGTAGATGGTATGTTAGCCAGCATACATCTTCTACGGAGGGAGCTATCCAGTAAGGTGTCGAAAGCTACTGCACAGAGGCGGTGGAGGGGCCTGTGCCTATGCCGTAATAAAATCAGTACGATAGAATGAAGAATGATTATATTAATACCTACAAAACTACCTATCTGAACTTCTGATGTTTATTTCAAGCTTATAATATTATTTTAGTACATAAATACTTCGAAACATTGAACTTTAGATTTATTATTAAATTAATACGAGGAATGGAAGGGATTAAGTTAACTTTAGCATTGGTTCGTTTGTCTTTAGCACCTAAAAGAACCTAGGTACTACCACAACACAACGTAGGAGTCCTACCACTATCTAGACGATCATTGGCCACACTCATCATTAATTCTACATTCGGTAGTCTTAGAAACATAGGTATAGTAAATTAATAGGAAGGTTAATTTTATAGGTAAGGTAATTAGAAATTATAGGTAGGCGGCAAAAAAAAAAAAATAGGTGGGTTTTTACAATTTGGTGCCGTGACCAGGATATAGATATTTAGATTTACAATAGGTATTCTTTGTAAATAGGTTATTTTGTTAGTAAAACTTGTTAGAGAATTATATTTATGCTAAGAGACAGGGGGTCGCATAGAATTGTTTGTTTCGTAGAATATATATAATCTTTGAAATGCTATTAGTTTTAGTTAGGTTAGAGTAGATCTTTTTATAAAGTGCGGATTTAGATCCGTACAATTAATACAGCATAACCACGGTAAAGATATTTAGTTAAAATAACACTACGTCGCTGCATCCTCGAGATTTTTCAATAAAGTAGCCAATCAATCATTTAATTATAACTTAAGATCTAGGTTTACTGTTTAGGAGAATGGGGGTCGCATAGAATTATAGATTTTTAGGTAGATTACATATAAATTTTACTACGAAGACATACAAAGTGCGAATTTTTCGCACAATTTGCTGCTTGTGAAATGGAAGGTGCATAAAGACAAACGGAATAATATAGGGATAATTACAGACTTATCTTTTGATTAACTTTTAATTTTTATAATGTTAGCTAATAAATAATGAATAGAAAACTTAAAAATAAAAAAATAAAAACTTTATTTTTTAGAGCTGGTTCTCAGAACAGATTCTAGTTCTAGGTTGTATATATTATCATTACGAAGTAACATTAGTAACCATAGTATACATTATTATTATGTTTAACAGGTACATGCCTGGTAATTAGTATTCATATTTATGAAATTTATTTTGATTGTGATTTTATAATTATTTTGGGTTCGCTCTTGTCGTAATAAATCAAATCAAAATCAAAATCAAAAACTCTTTATTTCCATAAATACAATAAATGTACACTTAGAAAAGGTCAAATTATAAAACTATACACTGACACGGAAATAAAGTGATATTTTTGATTTCTGTCGCTTCGGTATGTAGACCAAAGTAAAGAAGCGACGAAGAAACCTTTAGCCTGTTAGTTGTTATTCTTCGAGTTGGAGCAAAACTCGTTCCAAGCTTTTTTATCTTCTAGATAATCTGATATTTTATAGTAAGCCTTTTTGCACAGCAAGGTTTTGACAATTTGTTTGAATTTATTTACTGATAATTGTTGCAACTCACTAGGAGTTTTGTTGTAGAAGCGTATACATTGCCCTTTAAAAGATACATTAATTTTGTGTAGCCTAGTTGTGGGCACAGCGAGTTTATGTTTATTTCTGGTATTAAAGTTATGTTTATCACAATTTTTAGGGAACAGATTTTTATTTCTATGAGTGTACAACAAGTTTTCATAAATATATTGACATGGTACTGTCATTATGTTTATTTCTTTGAATTTATCACGCAGGGATTCATAGTCGTACCCTTACTTTGGGGTCAGTCTTTAAATATTAGATTGTAGATACAGCTTATTTGCAAAGTACCACAATGGGTATCATATAAAATGAAAGAAATTTAGGTAGATAGGTGGGTACTGTTATTAGAAAAACGTTGAGTCGTAATTTGAGAACATTAAGTACGCAGACTCCGGGGTCGATGATAAATATTAAAACAATTAAATAATTACGAAAAAGATTAGGTAAGGTATAAATTGTATTTGACACTTAGGTGGGATTATAGAGTAGTGTAGGTAAGTTATTATTTGAGTTTCATAAATAAAATAAGAGTGGACTTCAAACAGTTAGAGTTGTATTGTAAAACAAAGTTAATTGATGCTGGGTTCACTTGATATTAAACCTCTCATAAATAGTAGATGACAGAGATTTCAGTGTAAATTTTATAAAAAAATAATGGATCGTTGAAGCAGGTGGATGAAATATTTACTAGTATTACAAGATACTGTTAGCGAATTCATAAATGGTTCCAAGTGAAGGGGTTGTAAAATGGCGGCTTTTCCGAAAACATTTATAAATGAATCATAATTTTCTCATAATATAATCATAATTGTCTCTTAATATCAAACTTTAAATTAGTGAAAAATTTTAGACTCTCTCTATCATGAAGGCGTTAAAACTAATGGATTTTACCTAATAAAATATGAATATTAACGTGAAGTTGGACTAATTACAATGTAGTTTTACTTATTTGGAAGAATATTAGACATAAATTTCGTATAAGAATCAGGTATGAAAATGAGAAAAACAAAGAAAATAACCACGCGCGTGTAAGAAACTTCAATAAGATTGCCATGGGAAGAAAAATTTGGAAACTTTCTATTAATTGTTTTGAAATAATTTTGATTAAGAATTGCTAAAGCTCTGTGTCACAGTTTAGAATGGTGTGCTAATTCAATTGGGAGAATGAGTGAAACGATAGAGGGATTTGATTGTAAATACTGAGTGATTATTAGACATAGATTTCTGTTTGTGTGAGAGAAGTGAGCAAATAACTTGTATGAATGATTAGTAGATAGACTATTAGAATCAGGCTGGAGGGCCCACGTGAGTTATCACATTTCAGAATCTGGGACAATCTGATGAAGTTTGAATCATACATGCACCACAAATAAATTTTATGAAGGAATAATTTTGGTGTTAGGTTAAGAGATCATATCAGACATTTTTAATGAATCTGAGATCTAAATTGCAGCTGAGGCTGACTTCATAAAATTTCACACTAAACATGTTAGGTTTCGATCTGAGCACACTATACACCTATTCCGGATTTGAATTAGGTTGGTTTCGGGTAAATCAAAATTGAGTTATCAGTCAAATTGAGATACAGGTAACGGACAGTTGTGCAGGAGTTAACGAGCATTTCGTGCGTAAACATAATGTAAGTTCACAAAGAAATCGTTCGCTAACTATTCACTAGGAATTATCTCGACTCACAACCGGGGTACCGAAGTCAATTGTACTTACTCTGTCAAGGAGCTTGGTAAAACAATATTGATTTAATTGTCATTTTGTTTATCTTCATTTTTGTGTGTAAACTTCTTCTCTAAAAGGTTTTATAAAAAAATAACCAATCATTTTCAATCTGGTCCTACACACACACACATACGCCACATTAAAATATGTATGATTTCAAGGTCCAACAGATTTAGAGCTAATAAAAGCGAAAACCTACAATTTGAAAATAAAGAGACGACTCGAGTTATATTTGCAAATTTCAAATTATTAGGAAATCTTTATTTCTGTTAATGAAGGTAACTTCCATAAAGATTTGGGGTCGATTGTAACAGAACAGATCATAATCTGCCTGTTGTTGCAAATATAAAATGATTACTAGTTCTTATTAATCTATGGTAATAAAATAACGAGATTTATGGCATTTCTTACAGTCATTTAAATTCAACGCTGAAAGCTTTTACGATCTGTGAATTGAGAAGGTATATTGTCAAGAGCTGTGTTTATCGTAAGAACACTTGATTTTGAAACGATAAAACTAACATTCCCATGAAACGTGAAGTGTCATAAATAAAACCTGTCTAGAAGCAAAAAATTAAACACTTCAAAACGATAAGCAAAATGCCCAAAATAATAAGGGATAATTTGGACCTTATGTGCGTAAGAGTTGATCATGTGACGGCTCCTATGGAAATATTAGGGACAGTCTAATTTCGGAATCCGCGCGGGAAGCTAGTCTAGGGTACCTACCTACTGGACAAAAGCTTAAACGATCCTTAGTAAAACCGTATAGATTCAAGTTATTCATTAAAATCAGTGTTGATTTAAGTAGAATAAGTGTTAACTAAAACGAATTTTATTTATTGAATATAAAGTCAGTGTTGTGATTCATGGCACTTGGTCATGTAATCAATTTAGTGTAGAGTAGAGTTAGTGTTTCAGATACCTACCGGTGCTGGTTCCAGCTACAGCTAAGTTGCATGTTTTTTTATTGCAAAAATACATCTGATATTTGTCAAAATTTTAACTACTTGTCAGATTACTGTTTCTTAATCAAAGGTTTAAATAATTCACATAAAACTAAATAATAATGTTGACTTAAATCATATGTATTTTTATCCTTTCTTGTTTTTTTATGTGATGCTTGGAGAAGAAGTTGTGTTTATTGTTTAATGAATTTCATTGTGTTTTCCCTTAGGAATTACAGGAAATATAATTTCACAGAACCAGGGCACTGATCAATCTAATATTGATAATATTGTTCAAATTAAATATTAATTAAAATTGATTAAAACTCGCAGAGTAGTATATTCTGATTTCAGGTAAACTATGATTTACATTGCAATTTAAACTGTATTTACAGTTGTCTCCATTAGAGAGCTTTTATATTTTGATCAATCTAACTATAGCTTGGTGCGAATGTCACTTCAGGCAATAATCTCCGAAAGTGGGAAAGCCTTTTATAAGCTATGAGAAGTAATCTCAGTTGGATGAATCATTATATTATATTGAGAATAATATCTAAAAGTAAACCTGAAATTTGGAAATATTTTACATTCAGAAGCTGTCGACTTCTTGGACATAAACTCCCATGTGAGGAGGTCCTTATTATCATGTTATGAGAAGTAATCTCAGTTGGATAAATCATAATATTGTATTGAGAATAATATCTAAAAGTAAATCTGAAATTTGGAAATATTTTACATTCAGAAGCTGTCGACTTCTTGGACATAAACTCCCATACGAGGAGGTCCTTATTATCATGTTATGAGAAGTAAACTCAGTTGGATAAATCAAAATATTATATTGAGAATAATATCTAAAAATAAAGCTGATATTTGGAAATATTTTATATTCAGAAGCTGTCGACTTCTTGGACATTAACTCCCACACGAGGAGGTCCTTATTATCATGTAGACTTTTAACAGTCTATACCTACTTTAAACCATAAGGCGCGGAATAGGGGTCATTCGGTACTAACTAGGGATAACTAGCTTGGTAGAGTCTGACTCCGCATAAAAATTGGATCAGTCTGTACTTCACTAGTTAATAGGATTAGATACTGTAGAGGTTTAGTGGACCACGGACTATTTTAAGTAAGAAAGTTGATACTGACAATTTTTTAGTAAGAAAGTTGATGGACTGAATGGGTTGAATTAAATATCACAAAGTAGCTTTCCCTCTGAATGTGATTATGTTATTTATATATTTATTGTTATAATTAAAATAGATATCAAAACTAATCTCATTAATTATATGACAGACAATTGAGGCTGGCTATAGAGGTATTAACTTACGTACTGACAAACAATAGGGTTGATAAAAGATTATGCCCTCTTATTCCCCCGACATACCAGACATACTTAAGTATGACTGTTTTGTGATAAGTCCAATTATGATTATTATAAAGTAGATGGTATGTTAGCCAGCATACATCTTCTACGGAGGGAGCTATCCAGTAAGGTGTCGAAAGCTACTGCACAGAGGCGGTGGAGGGGCCTGTGCCTATGCCGTAATAAAATCAGTACGATAGAATGAAGAATGATTATATTAATACCTACAAAACTACCTATCTGAACTTCTGATGTTTATTTCAAGCTTATAATATTATTTTAGTACATAAATACTTCGAAACATTGAACTTTAGATTTATTATTAAATTAATACGAGGAATGGAAGGGATTAAGTTAACTTTAGCATTGGTTCGTTTGTCTTTAGCACCTAAAAGAACCTAGGTACTACCACAACACAACGTAGGAGTCCTACCACTATCTAGACGATCATTGGCCACACTCATCATTAATTCTACATTCGGTAGTCTTAGAAACATAGGTATAGTAAATTAATAGGAAGGTTAATTTTATAGGTAAGGTAATTAGAAATTTAAGGTAGGCGGCAAAAAAAAAAAAATAGGTGGGTTTTTACATCCTTTTCATCACAGGTAATGATTGATTTACAATCCCTTCATTATTGTGCCGGTTGAGTAATGTAACGCAGAAGTCGACGCGCGTTTGTCGGTTTGCTGCACTCAATTCATGAGGTACCCACCTTTCAAGGTTTTTCATCTTCCCAATTTGCTTCAAGTGGATTAAAACAGTTTTATCACTAACACCGCAGCCTGCAGCTAACTTGGACGTGGTTTGCGATGGTTCCGCTTTCACAATAGCCTTCAATTCTTCAGTGTCAACTTTGGTCTCCGACCGTCTACGGGGCTTGTTCTGTAGGTCGAAATTTTGTGAACGAAAACGTTGGTACCAAACACGCACTGTGTTTTCTTTCGCGACACCGCCGCCATACAAATCATTAACCCTTCGAGCCGTTTCTGCAGCACTGGTGCCACAATGGAACTCGTACTATTAAATAACGGAATATTTCAAGTTTTCCATTTTGTTAACTGAGTGACGCAAAGAAAAAACCAAAAGAGGAAAAAACAAATTACGGTTTCCAAAACAAACAAGATACGTCAAGTGCGAGTGTAACTCGCGCGCCGAGGGTTTTGAACGTTTGTCAACAAATATGTGTACCAAAAGTACCGGTTAGAGACTTCGCAATTTAACGAATACCTAAGAATAGTAAGTACCAACCTACATTTCAAATGGATCTCTCTGCATGCTTCGGTTAAATGGGTGGTTCGGTTTTTGTTTATTGGTAAATTTTTCGACTTTTTTCGAAATATTTCAAAAAGTATGAAAGTTACAGAAATTTGAAAGACTGGTTTGAAATTTCCAAACCGATACCTTTCATTTGATACCCCACTCGGTGAGGTAGCTCTCCCTTTTGAAAATTATTCCCCCCCCTTTTCGACCATTTTTCAAAATGTGTTCTTTTTTCAAACTTCTCTATATTTTTCGTGCAAAATAAAGATTCATATCTACAAACGCTCCATCCATTTTAAACGGATTGCTCTGCAAACTTCGGGGATAGGGGGGGGAATGGGTATTTTTTCGACTTTTTTTAAAATATTTCAAAAAGTATGAAATTTACAGAAATTTTAAAAACTGTTTTAAAACGTACAAACCGATACCTTTCATTTGATACCCCACTCGGTTAGGTAGCTCCCCCTTTTGAAAATTATTCCCCCCCATTTTGACCATTTTTCAAAAAGTGTTCTTTTTTCAAACTTCTCTATCTTTTTTCTGTAAAATATAGATCCATGTCTATAAACGCTCCATACATTTTACATGGATCGCTCTGCAATCTTCGGAGATAGGGGGGGGGAATGGGTATTTTTTCGACTTTTTTCGAAATATTTTAAAAAGTATGAAACCTACAAAAATTTCAAAATATATTTTGAAATGTACAAAATGATACCTTTCGTTTGATACCCCATATGACTCTGTAGGTATCTTTTAAAATTTCGGCATCACAATTTGTTTGGAAAATATTCATTTTCATTTTTCATTTATTTTTCTCTAAATCTGTACAGGCGCACGAAATGTATTATTGTTTTAAATTTCAAGCTGCAGTAGTTTTTGAGTTATTAAGGAGGGAAAAAAGGACAGACAAAGCGAGACCATAAGGGTTTTGAATCCGATATTCGATCATCAAAACCCTAAAAAGCATGAGTAAATAGCTGTTTAAATTTGAAATTGGAATTCCTAACCAAAGAGGAGATATTTGAGATTAAAGTGGCCAGTACGACAAAACGCCAATTTCATATGTAAGGATCTAATAATAACTTCATGTAAGAGTAGATAAAAGTTCTAGTTAGTCCAGGATTTTAAAAACTCTTCCTTATAAAATTAAATGAGCTTTAAAAGAGAACGAATCGGACCAAGTTTCAAAGAAGCATTTGGCGTAGGGAACTAGTCTGAGCACCTTACTGAGTAGTAAGTGGTAACTAGTCTAAGCAACTTAGTAAGTAGTAAGCACTAAGTTTGTATCTACTCAAGCAATCTACCTCTCATACGAAGTACGTTCTAGACCGTGGCGTTAGCTACGGAAATCCATTCCAAAATGTCCGAGTAAATAGCCTACATAATACTACTTACGTAGCATGCCCGCTGATCCATCAAAATCTCTAAGCTTACGCAAACAAAACAGTCACTTACTATCTTCCTTCGAGCACAAGCACGCGTCGTATACCCATAAACAAATAACGAATTAGTAATTATATTAAGATAGTTTGTAGTAGGTTTATTCATTAATCTTGAGCTACTTAGAACACACACAATGTCTTTAGCAAACATTCGTGCTGTGAATAATCACAGCTATCAATAAGGCCGGTCTTAGCCGCCTCAAAACTACGGTTCCTTAAGAACCTGAAGATACTTAGCTCAAACTAAGAAAATTAATCATTTCACTCGCCGACATTGTTAGAGCCATCATTAACAGTAACCGTTTTACATTTAAACTCGGAATGGCGGTCTTATTGCTGGAACTGGATATTCCGCTGAACATTTTCAGTTATTTCTCCTCTGGGAGTCGTTCGCTATCGAATGGTTTCGCCTCGCGGCGTTTCAAGAAACTGCTTCGATGTTTTAGAGATACTTTGGAGATCAAAATCTTTAGCTTATTCCTTCTGATCCTTATTCCGACTTTTCTGTTATTCTAAATTCTAACATTATTAACATAGTAAGGCCATGGAAAATCAATAATGTATAGGTACCTACTTAAAGCTTAGGTAAGTAACCTAAAATACCTATCTCTTAACTAGGACCTATTTTCAATTTAAGCACCAATCCATTTCTGCAAAAAAGTTTTCTAATTGGTCACAACACAACTGCAACGCAAAAAGCATTAAAATTTGTTTCAATCAGTCATACCTATGTAAATTTATTTATATTAGGTCACGTCTTGGTTTTGTAATTATTGGTCACACGGCGAACTTGTTTTTATTCATCACACTATCAAACAGTTCTAATTGGTTACAAGGCCTGATAAACATAGAATAACCCTATGTCACTACCCGACAAGCGTTATGTTACGGTGAGTGGTGACCACGGTAAAAATAATAACCCTATTCGTCGTAGGTACTTGTATCTCTTAAGTCATAACAGATTTTCATCACTGATTTTTCGTTACTGGCCATTATTGTAATCTTATTCTACTTGACAACAGGTAATCTGAAAATGGGTAGGTAGGTAGGTAGTATAATTCTTTCATTTCATTCAAAATAAAATTATGACAAATTCGTCTAAACTAACGTTATTTAGTAACGTTTGTATTTTTCTTTTCTGTTTTTCTCTATCTTGGTGCGCAATAGAGAGTTTTTTAATTGTATTGTTATTAGGTTCTTCCCCTGGTAATAATAGAATACAAACAGGGCAAGAATAAATAGGTACCTAAGGAAAAAAACAAAGGCTATCCTCTAATAATAGAAATAACACCTAGAAAGTACTATAATATTTACTAGGTATTGTTTACTATAGTAGGTATATAACCTTTCTGCTTAGACACTCGCTTTCCCTTAACTGTGAGATTAAAGGGTTCTTTCCTCGTCTCTTTCCTACTAAATAATCCAAACTACCTACTAAAAAAGTCAGGGCATCCCGTAGAATGACGCAGCCATTCCCATGTGTTGCGTACCGTTCCGAGCACACAGGCGTGCCATCAACATAGGCCAGGCAGCACTGCCTACCTTAATAAACTGGCTACCGTAAGGGTAGTATTAGTGCACTTTCGAATAATTTCAGTTAAGAGGGCGCATTGCGCGCCATTTTGCGAAAAGCGACGACTGGTATTGATATGAATCAGTTGAGCTACCTGTAGATTGTTTGCAACAGTCTGCAGTTAGCTCAATTGTTTCAATTGTAAATACTAGTTCTAATTTATTTATATTATTTGACTGTAAATTTCTTTGTGAATAAAGGCGTCTGCCCCTTTAAAAAGAAGAAACCAATGAATTACTTAATAATAATAATATCTGACCTACGAATCAAAACAAAAATATTTTCTATAGACCGCAGGGTTCCACAGATCTCGACCGAATTAGGTGCAAAACAGTTCACTTTCATGATTTTTTTATGGTAATTTTTTTTTCGCAATCGTGTCTCCAATTTTATGTAATTCTCATTTTACCACGGGGATCCCGTGAATATTGAGTTAGGCCTAGTTTGACAAGCAAACCCGATTTACCTACACAGCATCATCTAGCCCCAAGTTAAGCAGACCTTGTGTTATAGGTAGGTTAGGTCCTTAACTGATAGGTATATACCTACATAAAACAAGTATATACCTACATAAAACAATACATTACATAGACCTTTTTTACTATACATAGAAAACACCCAGAACACGCGGAACAAAATATTTGCTGATCGTACAAATTTTTGTCCATAGGCGGGAATCGAGTACGCAAACTCCCACACAGAACAATTTTGCTTATTACCGGTGCAGTCGACACGATTTAAGAATGACGGTTACAGTTTGGCAGACAGTCAACTTATACATTGGTATAATCGTTGTCCCATCCACCGTTATTGGATAAGGCCAGGTTCAAAATCAGTGAATTGTCCAAATTTAAAAGCATAAAATAAAAATCATCATCATTATGCCACTTCATTGTTTAATGTAGTATGAACCTGTCGAACAGGGAACGAACGGCTATAGGTTTACCTACCTACTTTCGCATGAAGAAGTTAGGAGCTTAGCTCTCAAAAGTTTACAGAAACACCTTGGATGCCAGTTGACCTATTATTATCACTCCGGGAGAGTTCTATGATATGATAGGATTGCAACTTTGTAATTCAAAGTTCCTCCATACTTTCACTTTGAACAAAAACAACCAGGCATGTAGCCTGGGCTTTAGAAGGGACAACTAGATCTCGCGTACTCTCTCGATATTCCTCTGTTAAATAATTCAACAGATACACTACCTACATAGGAAACCGGGAACGGACTTAGTGAAGGGATATCACAGGGGAATTTGAATACGTAGGGTAGGTAGTCCTCATCATCATCAGCCTAATATGCGAGTCCACGGCTGGATATAAGGCCTCCCCTAATGAGCGCCATAGCGCCGTTTCCAGCTTACCGCATCTAGCGTCTACCTGGTCTTTCGCCCACCTGGCCGGAGGGCGTCTTACACTACGTTTGCGAAGTCGTGGTCGCTACTCTAAGATCATTGAAGGTTTTCACGGATAGGCCCATTACCCCAGCCGGGGTGGTCGGTTCTTCGCGATATATGGCCGGCCCACTTCAGCTTGCTAATTCTTACCATCATCACAGATATTATAATACTATACTAGTATCATTATCAGCTCATAAAATATGTCCTCTGCTGTACATAGGCTTCTTAATATCGTAAGCCTTTACAAACGGGATACGGGGCTGCCAAGCCGGATTGGTGATCGCTGTGAAGGTTTAATTAGGTACCTACTCTAAAAAAACTCGGTCTTTTCTAGATTTCAGTTTAGTTGTTCGAGTCCCGCCACGGCCACCGAGGATAAGAGTAGGTACCTACCTAGTTACGGCGCATTATCGATTCGAATACATTCGATTTGAGTGAAATGCTCAAATCGAATATATTCGAATCGATAATGCGGGAAGCAAGGAACTGATGTGGATTGGAGATCACATGATACCTACCTAACTGATAGTTTAGAGCAGCGGCACTGAAATTCTTTACCCTCTCGCCCCTGCCCTGAATACGTCATCTACGTTCCAACAGGCAAATCAACACATATCTACGAGTTCTAAGAATTTTCCAAAGTTTCTACAAAGGACGACTTTCAAGAAGATTCCATGTCATTGACTTTGAACTTGCGAGTTTCCTTAACAAGTTCTCTGTTCATATTCACTTTTGAGATACGTAATAGGTAGGTACCTAGTTAGTACATTACATGCCACTTTGAAGGGGATTGTTATAACTCGGTAACTACAGGGGAAGTAAAAGACCATGAATTGTTTTTGTTATTTACCTACGTAGATTACTTAGGATATAATATAAACCAAGATTTTATTGAAATAACTATTTTATTTTCATCTTATTCACAAATTAATTATCTATGTTCACACGAAGCGTGGCCGCTTCTCATCGATTGCAACTAATACTCATTGAGGTACGAGGATAAAAAAAAATCGAAATATTTACAATCGAGATGTATCTATGAAAATAACAGTTACCGAGAAACTCATAAGAAATGCAGAAGGTTGTGTTCAATTCTCATTTCATCTAGAAATCGACATTTGAGTGTACTTATTGTGGTTCCGAGTACTTTTTCCAGAGTACCCGTGGGCACCTCGCGTTAGATCGTTTTAAAGTAAGGTTTTGAATCTACTCCCAATTATAAATATAGGTAGAAAGTCGTTTACAGTAGCTGATGGTGTTTCATAAAAATAGAAATGCTTTAAAATGTATTAATATATGTCCAAACAGGATTTATCTAGATAATCTGTTTTATCTTTCAAATTAAGTGCTTTCGTACTTTACATTTCAAAGTTCCATTCTCATAAGAATTTTTATCCGAATCAAAATAGAAATAGCGGTGTAAATAAAAAATATATAACATTATTTGTGGGCGATACCGAATTAACTCTTAAATTTTACAGAACTAAAGTATCCCTCTACTAATTAGCAAAATGCTAGAAAATTATTATTCTATTGGACATTGGCAGTGGTTTTCACTCTTTCGTAATTTACTTAAATACATAGAAATGCATTGCAACGCACAAGGTAACGGTTTACACGGAAGTAAAGTAATTTTCAACCGTACTTCACTAAAGCAGAGCTTAGACTACTACAACATTTCAAGTTCTATCTAAATACATCGCGCCACAGTATTCCCAACATAACTCTGAAATGGTTAGTTATTGGTGTCAATTCAGATGTCACCAAAACTTAACTAATTTGACACACTAAGAATGGTGCCGTCTCTTTCATTACATCAAATATAAAAGTGCTTTATTTCCTTTGGACCTTACAGGACTCTTGGACACGTCACAAAAATTCAATTTACATAAAAAACTAGGCAATAAAGTGATCACTTTGATTTTCTGTTTACTTCAATCTTTTTAAGGTAAAGTAAAGAAGCGAACAAGAAACGTTTACCTTGTTAGATGTTAGTTTTCGAGCTGGAGCAAAACTTTTATCCTCTAGATAATCTGATATTCTGTAGTAAGCCTTTTTACAAAGGATATGTTTGACAATTTGTTTCAATTTATTTATTGATAAATTTTTGCAACTCACTTGGAGTTTTGTTGTAGAAGCGTATACATTGCCCTTTAAAAGATACATTAATCTTGTGTAGCCTATTTGTGGGCACAGCGAGTTTATTTTTATTTCTAGTATTTATCGATTGATATTTCTATGAGTGTACAAGTTTTCATAAATATATTGACATGGCGACCATAACGATCGACATAAAAAGGATGGCGTCATTTTTAATGCTCTCAAATTAGTTTAGTTTTGGCGACATCTGAATTGACCTCATTATCTAATTAAAACATTTTGCAGTCAATAGGGCCGATTTCACCACAAAACTAAGTTCAAAGTTCCCTTAAGATTCGACGTTTATTAACCGACAATCTTCTTGTCCTCCGGCGAATCATGTGCCAAAGATGCGCAGAACGCAATTTTATGGCCAAATTCGTGGGTGGCTTCTGGACAGTCGCGTCGATTATTCATGGAGAGTTTTTGTTTCAAACAATGAAAGAGCAAGACAGAGCTATATACGAAGCCGTACCTTACCTATCTCTTTCACCTGCTGCGTTGTCGGCGGCGTGTGAATTACATCCGTCAGTGTACGGGCGTAAACTTCTCGCTCTCGCTGCCCGTCATCGGAAAAGATGTTTGGCGGCAACTATGGTCTGTTCAATGGTTGTACTATTTGGGAGCTTTGATCGCGTTTTAAGTTTGGTGTAAATGAGCCTTATTGACAGGACGTCACGATGGTTAATACATTGGAAGCATTTATACAGCAGCTGGTACGCGACGAAAATATAAAAAAAAAACATAAAATCTCCTTTACAGTTTGAGCACACGAAATTATAGCACCCTGTTGTGACTTGTTCAGCACTAAATAAACTGCAATACGCATCATAATCTCAATACATCGTTTCTTGTTTTATCACAAGGGAAATAAATATAAAGCTATAAACAGCTCGTCAGAATCGAGTTATTAAGCTTTAAAGCGCTTTTTTCGCATCTTTGAATGTGGCGTTCTGCCAGTACACCTCGGTACTTTGTACTTTATATCCAAGTTTTTATTTATTACTAGCTATGCCCGCGCCTTCACCCGCGTAGACTTAATTTTTTTGCGTGGAACCCTAATTGTTTGATAGCTATTCTGCTATTTGGGATGAAGACTCAAAGATCATTAAAATCGGTCCAGTTGTTCTCGAGTTATAAATGGTGTAACTAACCCGGTTTATTTTATATAGATATATTAGTATGGAGTAGATAAAAATACATTTTTATTACTAAAATCATTGACAACGGAATATTTACCATGATTTGGGTTTTGAGCTTTCCAATATTTCGGCACAGTATCATGCGCCATGATCACGGAATAACCTTTTCTATTGATGTATTTTTGATGTATCAAGTTAATATTTCCCTTGCAATGATCCATACAGCAGTTAGTATTGTTCTATTATTCCTAAGGACTTGCGTCCCGAGTCGATTATTAAAAAAAACATACAATACTTTTTACAAATGAATGTTAGGTGTGGCTAAAGCTCGATTTTGCTGAACCATGAATTTTACATTAAAACAAATATTATAGATAATTGCCCATCACACACACTGACCGATAAAGGTAGGTAGGCAACAGGAAATAGTAACAGAACTTTTGACATTAATAACGGTGTGCGAACGAAAAGGCGGAGCACGAGCGGCTATTTGCACTATACACAGTGCCTTTACCGCACGAAGACTGTATTTTGGAATAAAAAGTAGGCTATATTTTACTCCAGCCGTGCGATTACGCTAAAATCTCCCATTCCCATTAAATGGGCCATCCGGGGAAACTGGATATAAACGATTTAAGTTTCCAAAATGGAACTAAAATAATACATTAAACTTTCTGGCGGGACGAAGCCGATCGATAACGGAAATTTTAACGTCAACGGCAAGATATAACCTAAGTGAAAGTCAATTGTCACACTTGAATTTTTTTTGCTCAATAATTCTGATTCAACTTTACAAACAGTAAATACTTTGTAGTAATAAAAACGTAGTCGAGAACAAGACAAAACAAGGTCTAGTGTGAGTAAAATAAGTATGAAATTTAAAATGAAAAATGGAAACCGAAATTATTTATTTAGGTACCCAGTCTCCCCGGATGGCGATCCATTGAATGGGATATTTTACCGTAATCGCACAGCTGGTCTTATCTTTTTGTGTGCAAAATTTCATTTCGATCCATTTGGTAGTTTTGGAGTAATCTTCGGCTAAAAATGTTCACATCGGCACAAAGTTTCGCCTTCATAACATTATAATACAGATAACAGTAAGTTGTAGCAAAATCGAGCGCACAGTCCTCTTAAAAGATCCTATAGCCCGCGGGATACTTGATGGGCATCGCCTTGGTGCTGGCGCTGGCGAGGTGGTCCCAGCCGAGCTGCGCGTACGCCTGCACCAAGCGCTCCTCCGCCTCTCGCGAGGGACGCTCCTCCAGCAGCTTGGTGAGCAGCTTGATGCCGCGCCCCCACTGCCGAAAGGTGAAGCAGTGCCAGATGCCATAGTGGATGACCTGGAGAACGATATAAATTTCAGTTGGAAGACAGTTTTCGTTGAATTTAATTTGACCTCTTTAGCCTGCCAGATACACCACAGAGGGGTCTTTTCGTAAAAACTACGTAGGCCAAGCACAGGGATTTTTGTCTAGGGCAGAATAGAGAAACTAGTAACGTAGTAATACATATAATAAGAAAATAACGTAACGTATCGTCATCGAATGCGGAAAACATTTGTAATTCAATAATTTATGAAAGTGTGACGATGCGATGTCTTTTTTGTTTATTCTACTACTACTAGATGACAATCCCTGTGCTCGGCGTACAGGTCCGATTCAGAATAATATTTTACTGATGCTGGTTACAGTGTGATTGGTTTCGTTTTGTCTGTCTTTTTGATAAAACGCGGGTGGGACGCACAACCTAGGTTCTACGGGCGATTCTATGAGCAAAGCTAAGCTAGTATTTCGCTGATCTATGTCGCCTATGTCGCGTCACAAGCATCCCGGGAGGTCAGTACTTAGCAGTGGGTAAAATCGGCCGTAATTAATAATGAGGTCATATCAGACGCTGGAATCAAATACCAGTAAGCAAGTGGTAGTTAAAGAGAGCCAAGAACACGGGCCGTCCATGGGGCTTGTAAGCCGCAATCCTTATTGTTTCTTATGTTGTTTATCTAGTATAGATACCTTGGCATCGGTAATGTCAGCGAACTTCAACAGGTCGGCCATGTTGTTGTGTAGAGCCTGAGCTAGGCTGTCGGCGGCGCCCCCCGCGCTCGCCCCCGCCCCCACCCCCGCCAGCGCGCGCAGCCGACACAGCGCGACGCCGCGCCGACAGAGCGCCTCGATCAGGTAGCTGCGTTGTTTTTCTTGCTCTCTGTGGATCAGTTACCAAGTTGTTACATAGAAACTATGCACCTAGTCTGCAGCCGTAGATTGCGACATTGCATATTCATTGTGGTTCGTCCGGTATAATTGTAATGCCAAGTACATACTCTGCCGACTCAGCGATGACGTCTTTCCCTCAGCGTGGCCTGCCGCGACCGCGATCGCGTCATTCTACGCTTGGTACTTGCATCGACCGAGAGTAGCTTCGTTACTTTTAACTTAGAATAATTTTGCTTATTTGAATCCCTTTAAATTTTGTCAATTTTACTTAAATTTTATGGTACTAAATAGTGTTACGAAACTCACTGCTTGATTTTGGTGGCGTCGCTCCTCGTATCATTCTTCATTCCCAGATAGGCGAGGAGTTTCTCCTGGTCGATCGCCTTTATAACCTACGGAAAATACATTTTGTTTTTATTATTTTATTACAAAGATTTCATTCAAATAGCAAGAGTTAGTAAAATAAGGGTATTTTTTAAAACAAAGCTAAGATTTATTACGATACCTTTTCCGATGTAGCAATCAGCTGTTCGCACCACGCTGTTGTCACATCGGGACTTTCATTGGCATGGGGTAGTCTGTGAAAAAATATGTATTTTTTATTGATTTTTAATTAATTCAAGAGTTTTACGATTTTGTAGTCAGCCTAAGAATCCTGCAAGATTCGTACATTCATATAGAGTACCTACGTAAATAAAAGTCTTACCGAATATGTCTATCTATCAAGTTCACTTTCGTAATTTTAAAGAGTCACCTGTCAACACATGTGGCTGGTGAGATGTAGAAAGGAACACGGACAAAACAAACTAAGCCTATATCCAGGCTATAGCTTCTGCAAGCTTCCTCTGTCATGTGCTTCTAGCAATCCATGATGCTAGAATGAATGCAATGCATGGTGTCTGATCTGCCCACCAATTACAGTAGCAAATGGCAATGGGGAACGCAACAATGGGGATCATTTTGGCAGCCTTAGCGCTGTCCAAATCTTTTGAAACTTGAAAGGAGGAATATTTAAGCCAAAAAGTTTCCCCTATTCAAGTTTTATAAGATTTAGATACCATTAAGGCTGCCAAAATGATCCCCATTGTTGCTTTCCCCATTGCTACTTTAATTGGGGGTCCAGTAATGAACTAATGGTATACAAGGAACAGATCAGATACAGCTGAATCGGCGCGGATAACTTTTCGCGGATTTTCCACGCCCTTCGCCTACCGCCGTGAATGAAATAGACTTTAATGCTTTGAGTGTGATCGCGGAAAACCTCAGGATGTTCTTGTGGCGATCTTTGGAGGTCTATGTCTAGCAGTGGACGTCTTTCGCCTGATACGATGAGTGCTTACTTCTTGGGGTCCGTGGGCGAGTCCACGCCCTGTAGATAGGCGACGTGCGCAGCGAGCGAGCCGGGGAACTTCTCCTGAACCTCCTCGTACACTTGCTCCAGTTTCTCTCCCTCTGCAAACATAACTTAGATGTGAGATCTATCAAAGAAAGTACAAAATATAACATATCCTAGTGAAACTATAGAGAGGACTAATAATGACGGTACAGTTACAACTTGGGCAAAAAGCTTAACGGCAACGGTTTCGCAGATCTAGACTGCACCGCACAAAATTTTCATTCAAATATAGGCTTAACTCGAAATATTTAGATGGACTTTATATTGACGGCATCAAATAAAAGACAACTCGCACTTGAAGCTTGCTTTATTAAATGTCTAGTGATGTGGCGTGCGGTAGCGGTGCTGGACTGATGTGCGGAAGTCAACAAATCGGCCAAAAACTTATTTCGATTCATCGATACCAACGTTGAAAGGTGTGCAGTCTGTCACGTCATCATGTCTACGTCAACCTCGTCGCCTTCCACTGCTGGAACGAGGTGATCTTGGCTTGTGGCGGACATGGTCCGCTCAGCTGCAAACTTTCATGATAGAGTTCGTCCAGACACTATACACTAGACGCACTACCTTACCAATTTAGCGAGCCGAGTATTAGAGCACCCATATACTCGTCGTGTTTGTCTGATTGTGCTTATTATTAATGTAGGAGTCGAGTTAGGGCCTTGTTCACACAAGGTTTTTTCGCCGTAAAAATGTACGGCTAATTCGCCGTGTGTGTGCGCGGCGGCGGCGGCGCCGTCAACAAGCTACCATAGTGATAAATACAACACTGACGACCGTGCCTACACACGAAAAAAGCGAGTGTGTTTATGAGCCCTTAGTGTTTGAGCATTCGAACTACAGCAGATAAAGCGTTGTCTCGGGTTCACGGATAGTAGCGAGTTAGCTCAGTGTAGCGCGAGCCGCGGGCGGGAGCGGACGTGCTTGCCGAGCTACTGGTGACGTAACCTTACCGAGTTTAGCGAGCCAAGTGTTGGTAAAGTCCTTGAGCGCGTCCATATACTCGTCGTGTTTTGTCTTGTTGTCCTTGTTGTTGTTGGCGGTGGGCCGCCGCGTCTCCGCGCTGTAGTGCAGCGGGGTGGAGTCCACGCGCCGGCCCAGCTCGTCGCGCGCGAACGTGATCGTGCCGGAGAGGGGCAAGCCGGTCAGGTTGGCTCGACTGAGTCTGTCAAATACCCTCTGGGTCATTACATTATGTACGTACATACAGTTCATTTATATATCATTTAGAACTGGCGACCTCAGAGGCGCAACGGGCGAAGGTCCTCCTGCGACGCAGGAGGTTGCGGGTTCAATTCCCGCCTCGGGACAAATGCTTGCACGATCTGCAGATATTTGTTCTGGGTGTTTTGGATGTTTTCTATGTATAATAAAAAAATATCTATCTATGAAGTGTACATATTGTATTAAGTATATTATTTGATTTCCTAAGTATATCAGTTATCTAGTACCCATAACACAAGCTCTGCTTAGCTTGGGGATAGATAATGCTGTGTGAAATGTCCAACGTTATTTATTTATTGCCTTGCTGGTTTCTTTTCGAATCTGGCTGCCGCTCTATCGCGCATCTTTATATTAATCATAATTTTCATCATTTTTTGTTCAACTAGGGCGGGCTAATACAAATTGTCCAACGTGATTCCAACGGATTGATTAGTACTCACTTGTCGCTGGCTATCGTCGCGAAGTAGATGGGTATCATGGAGCCAGTCATGATCGTGGTTGAACTGATTTTCTTACCGGCAGTCAATGCCTGCAAAAATAACAATAATTGAAAATGCATGTTAAAAAACAATATTACTAGAGCAAATTACATTAATTCAACTTTAATTGTAAATACACGTAAATCAGCTTTAATAAACTTATACTTTTACTATTCATTTTCATATTGAATAACTGTTTTCTTCAAGCAATATTTCATAGCAACATATTTTGTAATTTGTAGTTCTGGGTGCAAGTGTATCGTAATTTTTTGCAATATGCACAATGAAGTGACGGCGAAAACTCTACTTTATGACTAAGTAAAAGTCATCTAATGACTAGATTGGACTTATGTATGAAGGTTAAGTGCTAGCAGGCATAAATATTCTTTTAAATTAAATATTTACCGAATTATAATGACAATACTGCAATGAGTGCATGAAAATAAAGAAAAACGTGGTTGAGGTAAGGAGTTCACCATAAATCCTAAATGAAACTAAGTATACTAACGTCGGTCAGGGTGTATGTATACAATTTTTTTAATCGGTTATATAGGTTAATATATTACCGAAACAAAAATATAACCCCAAAATTTTGAATTATTAAGGTAAAACAAAAGTAAAACTGCACTCGGTTTCGGGTGATAAAAACGCTGCCATATTGTCCCTTGTTCTGTGACGTCACACTTCACATTACCTCTGTTTCTTCGTTGATTTTTCAATCAAAATGAAATTAGACACAAATAAATAATAAAAACAAAAATTTCGCTTCACAGAAAAAAAACAACCGCGAAATAATACAAAAAGATATCCCACCAAAGCCTCAGGACAAGACATACAAAATGTGAAGTATGACGTCACGTTCGCTCTTGCCAATGACGTTGCGTTTGGAAATTTTACAATTGAGATTTAAAATAACTACTTTTTAATGATTAAATTTCACAATGAAAACATCAAAAAATACAAAATATATACACAGATTATATTATCTGTATGAATAGAAAATATGTAAAAATTATTATTTTTTTGGAAGTGACATGCAACCTATTATGTTTAGCATGGTGTGTATTTTGAAGCCAGGAATATTTCCTCTGATTGGTGCATTTAATGGAGCTCAACCTCTGTCGGCCCTGCGCGCGGCACGGATCCCGCCATTGTGGAATATTAAGGACTAGTTTCTGCCCGCGGCTTTGCACGCGTTGTTTCTATAGAAACGTTTAGAGGTTTATTTATTTATTTATTTAAGTAGTAGTATAAAAAGTAATAGATGTTTGATTATAGGCTTAGAGCTACATCTATGAAAAATTGTAGAGCTAACAAACATCCATCCAAACATCCAAACTTTAATTTTTATGATAGTACTAGTTTATGCCCGCGGCTTCGCACGCGTTGTTACTATGGAAACGTTTAAAGATGATTTCTATCCCATGGGAACTGATTTATGGGATAAAAGCAGCCTATGTTTGATTCCAGGATTAGAATTACATGTGTGCAAAATTTCAGCCCGATCCGTTCGGTTGTTTTGGCGTGAAGAGGTAACAAACATTCATCCATCCATCCAAACTTTCGCATTTATAATATTAGTGTGATTGCTTCTGATGACGCTTCTATAGCGCCGCAGAGTTGTGTGCCGCATGCTGCAGTACATTACCAGATGCGGGGAACAGTAGGCGTCCAGCGTGATGGGCGTCTGCAGCTTCTGCTGAAGGACGCACGGCATCTCCTGCAGCTTCTCCAGGAGAGACTTGTTCTCGTGGCGGACGTTCAGTCGGAGCACGTAGTCTCCTTTCTCGAGCTTCACTGAATACTGGAAAGAGACGGATATTAGAAGAAACAGGAGCTATAGAAGAAACAGCAGGGGTGCTCAATATCGAGCTGTAACTGCAGTTGTTACAGCTAATGGGACTGTTATCTATAGTCGTGGTGTATGTGCGGTGCTTATAGCACAGCCTACCTATATGCACACAGTCGTTCGACGAAGGCATTTTGTCGTGGTTTTGACAGAGAAATCGTACGGGGGGCAAGGGACGGGACGGGGAGGGACGCTCCCGAGTAGATTGCATCACCACACCACCTTAGTTACTCGGGAGCGTCACGCCCCCCCGACCCGTTCCTTGGGCCCCGCACGATTGCCCTGTCAAAACGCCTTCGTCGAAAGACTGTATGCATATAGGTAGGCTGTGCTTATAGACTGGGGTGATAGTCATAGTCATTTATTGGAAAATCGTTTACATCATGAGAATGACGTCATCACCTACGGTCATCTCTTAGTGGGTACAGACCAAGCGAGCGAATGCAAACGAGTGGATTCGGTACGTTCGTTCCATTTTTCTTTGATGTAGCGATAGCCGTCGGAGCACGGCCGAAGGTGAACGAAGGCCCTCGTTTGGGCTCGCTTGCTTTCGCAATGACGTCCACGCTGGTTCTCTCGCGTTCGTTCGTTAGCCTTCGCTTGCTCTCGCTCGCTTGGTCTGTACCCGGCATTTCAAGCTGTCCTGCTCAGTTAGAATGCGATCTGTGTGGGACAGCGTGAGAGATGGCGTCATACTCAATCTCATATTGTAGGTAAATATGCAGGTTATACGTCGTTCGTCAATAAGTCGCAATGCTGAGAACCTTAGATTCCAACGTCACTGCGATAATGGAACGTCGCGGGTCGCGAACCGAGCTCGCGGATAGCTCAAAACTAAAGACTGTTTTCGCGTGTCGTGGACGAAAAGGTCGGATGTTACGAACCTGTTATTCTCTCATCATGACTCATTAGACAGAAAATAAAACGTATCTCTCAATAGATGTGTATGTATAGACGTAATAGAGATCGATGCACATATACACGCTAGGAACTAAAGATGCGCGACTGTGAATGATTTCATTCGAATTATTCGACTTCACAAATAATTCGAATCATTCGAATGACTAGGGCAAATTAGTAACTAATTTGGTTAGTAATGGCTACTGCTCGAGTCGGGCAGTCGAACTCAATTCGTTATCCGACGCCTCTCGCCATTACTAACCAAATTAGTAACAAATTTGATTAGTAATGGTGACTGCCCGAGTCGAACTCAATTCGTTATTCGACGCCTCGATCAATTCGTAGAGGCATTAGTAATTAATTACTAATTAGTAGTTGTCATTCGACTTTGAAGATAAGTATATTACTAATATTCAAGTCGAATGAGTAAATAAGTAGTTGAAGGTAGATCATTCGACTAGCCAGATCATTCGCAGTCGCGCATCTTTACTAGGAACCTGGTACTGTATCGCTCCTGTTACAGCGCGGTAGTGAACATTAGTGTCACGGTATGTGATACATTGGTATTGCCGTAAACAATGCAAAAAATACTTCAGCCATTCCTACAATTAATTTCCACTTTCCATGGCCGCGAAAATAATTTTACTTTGTTAAATGTTTACTGTCGAATCGGATAGGTTCACAAGCGAAGTTTAAACACATTATTTAGATCAAAAACCCCATTGAAAATGTTAAATGAACACGTATTGGTAAACTTACTTTAGAAGGGTACGCGTCCCCGACGGCCATGAGTTGCTTGCAGGTATTGTAGATCATCCACATCTGGGACTCGAACTCGCTCTCGTACAGCATGTCGCATAGCGGAGCCACGATCGGAGATACCTGCACAATCAATCAAACTTACATTTTGCCATCTAGTGTCATCAAACTTAAAATTATGGGGAACAAAAACCTTCCGATGGTTTTTTTTTTTTTTTAAGGAAACAAAAATTTTTAGAAAACAGCTTTAACGGCGATTGTCGATATGCGGTTTTTTGGCTAGAATGCTTTATGGTGATGTTTATAGCGGAGCCACGATCGGAGATACCTGCATAATCAATCAAACTTACATATTGCCATATAGTGTCATCAAACTTAAAAGTTATGGGGAACAGAAACCTTACGATGGTATTTTTTTTTGTATTAAACAGATTTTTTTTCAGAAAACAGCGTTATCGGCGATTGTCGATATACGGTTTTTTTGCTAGATTACCTTATAGTGATGTTTAGAGAACCAGGTATTTGGTTGTGCCAAGCATTTGTGTCAAGGGATAAACGTCCGTGCGAATTACTTCCTCACCTCACCTCAACAGCCTATATTGGTTCACTGCTGGACGCAGGTCTACCCCTGATGATGGGGGGTAATTCCCACGCTGGGCATGCGGGTTAGGGATAGCTGTTTGGTGAAAGAATTGTTATGCAGGGGGCGCTGCTGGCCGCCCCCGGTGTATATTTCAATTTCAATTTATTCAATTCTATAGGCATACATAAATAATAGATTCAGGCGTTACTTTGCGGAAATCCATTGTATAATATTAGGATGAAACAATATTTAGTAACAATTCCGCGCAGAACCTCCGATAAGCTCCAACAAAATGTGATTTGTGTGTACCGCCCGCCCTCCCACAAATTGTTCCTAATTACAATCAGAGAAAGTAAACAATAGACTTAAAATTAATTAAATTAAGTAACTTAATTAAATTAAGTAAATTAAGTAAATTATTCCTACTTACAATCAGAGAAAGTAAACAATAGACTTAAAATTAATTAAATTAAGTAAATTAATTAAATTGAGACGAAACTAGTTGACGACTTACTTTTGATGAGTTTTTTTCATTGTGTGGTTGGTGTGGTCTTTTCTTTCGCAAATTAAGTTAGGTAGGAGGGTAATTTACTTAATTTAATTCAGTTACTTAATTTAATTCATTTTAAGTCTATTGTTACTTTCTCTGATTGTAAGTAGGAATAATTTACTTAATTTAATTAAGTTTTTTTCTCTGATTGTAAGTAGGAACAATTTGTGGGAGGGCGGGCGGTACACACAAATCACATTTTGTTGGATCTTATCGGAGGAGGTTCTGCGCGGAATTGTTACTAAATATTGTTTCATCCTAATATTAGGCATACATAATATATTGCACTCAGAATAGTCATTTATCAATAATAAATGTTATAAACACTCCTTAAATTAATTTATATTTTCCAAGCATCTTTATCTGAAAGGAAGTCTTTTACAGAGTAGTATGCTTTTTCTTGTAGTGTCTTTTTAATGGTGTTTTTGAACATTATTTCGTTCAGTTTAGTTACATTCTCTGCCGTTGCCGGTCCCAAGCCCGGATGAGAAAAGAGGATGGGTTGGACGAGGTGACCATCTGCCCAGCCGTAAAACCAGAGACGCAGTAGATCGGGCGGCGTATTGTATCCCGACCAAAACCAGGCCTTGGTGACCTTAAGGGACTAAATCCCCTTAGAAAACTCCACTGTGGAAGGACACGGGAACCCACCACACGTATTTCCCAAGAAAACCTTTATGATAAATGGACACTGAGAATGCGATTCTGTTGGACGACCCGTCTAACAACCGGCGCCATCCGATTCCCGGGTCGGGTGGTGTGAAATTTGCTACCGAAGCTTCTGACAAGGTTCAAAGCCAGGCCTTTCATAGAAGAAATGTTACTGGCACTATGAATAAGACCAAATCCACCAGCAAACTACCTATCAGGAAGGAACACCGCATTGGAACATGGAACGTTCAAGGCCTACTACATCCTGGTAAACTAACAATTGTTGAGAACGAGGCAAATAACCACCACATCTCATTTCTTGGCCTCAGCGAAACCCATATGCGTGGCCAAGGTCACTTCACAACATTAGCAGGAGGAACGCTATACTTTTCGGGTAGCGAAGACAAAAGCGCAAATGGTGTAGGCATACTCATTCCTAAACAGTTGAACAAATACGTCCTAGGGTATAACCCGGTTTCTGACAGGATTATAACTATGAGAATCAACGCCAAACCTAATGTCGTAAACATCGTGCAAATCTATGCACCCACCTCCGCAGCCAAAGAAGAGGACATTGAGGCATTTTACGCGTCTGTTCATTCAACACTGAGCACAATTTCGAACAGGGAAATCACTATGATAATGGGCGACTGGAATGCGAAGATTGGCGACACGTCAAGGGACGATCACATCAGAAATGCCGTAGGAAGATTTGGGCTGGGAATCAGAAATGACCGTGGCCAGCGCCTCATAGAGTTCTGTATAGAAAAACATATGTGCATCACCAATAGCTGTTTCCAACACCACCCTAGGCGGCTCTATACATGGACTTCCCCAGGGGCTCGCTACCGCAACCAGATCGACTACATTCTGATTGGCACACGATGGAGGTCCTCTATTAGGAATGTCAAGACTTTTCCTGGAGCGGACTGCGGCTCTGACCACAACCTTTTGGTCACAAACTTCGCCCTCCGCCTTAAAGCTCCGAAAAAGCAGCATAAACTCAAACCCGAAACGCTGAATACTGCCGAGAAAGAATGTTTCCGTAACACCTTGGAAGCAAAAATATCCACGAACCCACCTACGTCTCAAGACGCCAATTCTTGTTGGGAAAATCTAAAGACACAGATAATTGAGTCCTTGGAGTCTGTTACTTCGCAAAGGGTAAAGAACAACGATCACAAGTCGAAGGTCTGGATATCCAGTGACACCTGGGAGACGATTCAGAAAGGTCGTCTGATGAAGTCAAAAGGCATTCAAAATGACGATACAAGAAGGGAATACTCCAAACTTCGCTCGAACATTCAGAAAAAATGCCGCCAAGACAAAAACAACTTCATCGACGGTATCTGCAGTGAAATTGAGACCCATGCCGTGAAACTACAAACCTCAGATCTCTTCAAGAAGGTGCGGACCATAACCGGCAAATTCAAACCCAAATCATGGGTTATAGAGGATCCAAACGGTGTGCCCATCCATGACCTGGAGGCCATAACTGAAAGATGGCGCGACTATTGCGAGCTGCTCTACAAGAACCCACTCTCTCCTTGCGCAGACCCTAATGCCCCCCACCATTCCAACTGGTATAGCTTGGAGCAGGAACCTTCGCTACTTCGCTCCGAAATAACTGCAGCTATATCAAAACTGAAGGACAAGAAGGCTCCTGGCCCCGATTACATAACAGCAGAAGTGATCAAGTCGCTGGGAGAAAAAGGCGTAGAAGCTCTACACAACATCTGCAATCACATCTGGCAGCATGGTAAATGGCCCAAAGACTGGACAGAGTCAACGATACTTCCTCTTCACAAAAAGGGTTCAACACGCAAGTGCGATAACTATAGAACTCTAGCCTTGATATCCCACTGTAGTAAAGTCCTCCTGCACATACTGAATAGCCGCATCCGTCACTACCTGGACTGGCAGATCCCTCAAGAACAGGCAGGATTTGTAAAGGGTAAAGGAACCAGAGAACAAATCCTCAACATAAGACAACTTGTTGAGAAGTCCTACGAGTACAACGCCCCAGTCATATTGTGTTTTATAGACTACACCAAAGCCTTCGATTGCGTTAGCTGGAATTGTCTATGGACAGTCTTAAAAGAGCTAGGAGTACCTGAACATCTCATAACACTGCTGAAAACCCTCTACTTAAACAGCCAAGGAGTGGTTAAGGTTGACAGTCAGCTATCCAAACCCTTCCAGTTCGGAAAAGGAGTGCGACAAGGCTGCATACTTTCACCCATCTTGTTCAACATCTACGGCGAGTACATTATGCGGAAGACATGCGAAGACTGGGAAGGTGGCATCACTATCGGAGGAACCAAGATTAATAACCTACGCTATGCCGACGACACCACCTTATTTGCAGCAAGTGAAGCAGAGATGTGCGCGATTTTGGACAAAATGGAAAAGGTCAGTGCTGAACTTGGACTCTCCATAAACAGGTCCAAGACCAAAATCATGGTTGTTGACCGAGCCGGAACACTGGAGTTCACCGGCGCACTCAACCTAGATTTTGTAACCAGCTTTGTCTACCTAGGTTCCACTATCACTAACGACGGTTCTTGCGAACACGACGTGCGCAAGCGGATTGCGATGGCAAAGAACGCCATGTCACAGTTGGACAGGATATGGGCTGATAGGAACGTCTCCTTAAAAACGAAACGCAAGCTAGTGACCAGCCTAGTGTTCTCAATCTTCCTATACGGAGCAGAAACTTGGACCTTGAAAAAGGCAGACCGAGCGCGTATCGATGCCTTTGAGATGTGGTGCTGGCGTAAAATGCTTCGAATACCGTGGACTGCGTTCCGCACCAACGTATCTATTCTGAAGGAGCTCAACATCAAGATCAGACTCTCCACCATATGTCTTCGCAGAGTCCTTGAGTTTTTCGGACATATTGCCAGGAAAGACGGAAACAATCTGGAAAGACTCGTGGTTACCGGCAAGGTCGACGGAAAACGATCCCGAGGACGTAGCCCTATGCGTTGGTGTGATCAAATCCGCTCAACCCTAGAAACCAGCATGAACGACGCTATCCGCGCTGCGGAAGACCGACCCCGATGGAGACACATCGTGCATTCCAAGGTCCTACATAAAGGTCCCGACCCTCAGCACTGAGGATATCGACGCAAAGAGAGAGAGTTACATTCTCAGGTAAAGTATTATAAAATTTAACACAATTCACAAAAAACGATTTGTTTACCTTCGCCAACCGTGTAAAAGGTTGGACAAACCAATATTTCTTGATCTCGTATCATACTGGTGGATGTCTGACTGTTTAAAGTATCGTAAAATATGTTTTCTTGTTGTTTATAATTTTAAGATATATTCCTTAGTCGCCTCTTACGACACCCGCGGAAGAGTAGGGGTGGTGCCAATAGTAAGCCGGCACCACACAGCACTAGCGGCATGGAGAATAACTTACATCGGTGGATTTAGTGATGTGGAAGTTGTATGTATTGATGAGTTGGTAGATCTGCCTGCTCGGGGGGATGACGTCACGAGCTGTCAGCGGCGCTATTTTAGACTCCACGGGCCTGAAATTATTGTAAAATTTATATTTTACTTACCAAAACTTTGCTAACTGTTACGAACGCAACAACAACGGAGGTAGAGAATATAGCAATATGATGTTATACATGGGGGTGGTCTGCCAGCCCCCCTAACGAAGCTTGCTTCTCAGCCTCCCATTGACATTTAACTATTAAACAGAAAAAATAAAACGTCAAGTTAGACTCGCGCAATAAGGGTTCCGTATTATTTGTAAGACCTTGTATCATGCCAAATATCATTTGTATTTGTGTTTTATTGTATTATTCATGATTCAACGGGAAGTAGGTACCCTGTAGGTTTTGGTCCATGGCCACAATAATATATTTTTTGGTGAATAATAAACTAAGAACAAATTTACGGTTTTCGGATTTTTCTCTTTATTTGTGCTTTATGATTGTTTCTTTTCAAATTTCAGGTTTCTAGATCAACGGGAAGTACTTTATAGGTTTGATCTGTAGCAATAGCAAGAATCAAAATATTTTTTTAATAAACTACAGGATGTACTGTTGTCGGATTTTCCCTTTACTTGTGCTTTAAGACCTTGCTTTTTGCCAAATTTCATAATTCTAGGTGTGTGGGAAGTACCCTACAGGTTTTGGTCAATGGCGAGAATCAAAAGATTTTTTTTTTGTGTATAAACTACAAATATATGATTTTCGGATTATTCCCTTGACTTGCTGCTCGCCAAATTTCAATATTCTAGGTCTACCGGAAGTACCCTATAGATTTTGTGTGCATGTGATTCCCTTGGAAATTTCAAAATATTCGGACATAAACGGCTGTTACTTTTAATTGCGTGGACTTAGAAGTTTTATTTATATCGAGGCTCCAAGAGGTTACGGACTTGAGTATCTGATGTTAATTCGATACCTCTCGTTCCTAAGAAAAGGGGGTTAACAGACGGACAGACAAACAGACAGACGGACAACAAAGTGAACCCTAAAAACATAAACAGATCAAATAAAATTAAAAATTTCTTTAGTATACAATAGCTGCACTCTTAGAAAAGGTCATAGATAGAGTTAAGGTTGCCTATTTGTATATTGATACAAACAGGGGCCAATTCTTCTAAATCGCCACCGAAGAACTTTTTTTATATTCAACGTGGCGATTCTGTGGCGATACCATTATCATAGTGATTGGTTTAGCAGAATTGGGTAAAACTGTGTATTATAAATCGTCAGACTTCTTGTTCTCTGGCGAACCACGTGACGAAGATGCGCAGAACGCCATTCTAAGGCCAAATTGGTGGGCGGTTACCTTCTGGACAGTCGCGTCGATTATTCACTGTGAGTTTTAGCCTGCGCAAACCCTGCGCAAACTTCCCACTATCGCTGACCCTCACCGGACAAGTAGTTTGACGGCAACTATACTAATAGACCACGAGGAGTTGCCCTTTATTCAAATAAAATATAGAGGACTAGTTTATGGCCGCGGCTTCGCACGCGTTGTTTCTATGTTTAACGTTTAAAGTTGATTTCTATCCCATGGGAACTGATTTATGGGATAAAAAGTAGACTATATTATTTGATTCCAGGATTAGCATTACCTGTGCAAAATTTCAGCCCGATCCGTTCATAACTTTTGGCGTGAAGAGGTAACAAACATCCATCCATCCAAACTTTCGCATTTATAATATTAGTGTGATTGTATAATGGAGCACAGTATTATCACAGCCTACCTATATGCACACAGTCGTTCGACGAAGGCATTTTGACGTGGTTTTGACAAAGAAATCGTACGGGGAGCAAGGGACGGGACGGGAAGGGACGCTCCCGAGTAGAATACATCACCGCCTTAGTTACTCGGGAGCGTCCCGCCCCGCCGACCCGTTCCTTGGGCCCCGAACGATTGGCTGTTAAAACGCATTCGTCGAAAGACTGTATGCTTATAGATAGGCTGTGGTATTATTATATGTAACTGACTTGACCACCGGTTCCACGTTCTTGATCATCGCCGAGGGCTGCACGTCGGCGGTGCGCAGCGCGCTCACGTTGACGCGCGCCGGCCCGTCCGACGGCAGCATGACTATCCGCGCCCCACACTCCGGCTTCAGTCCGAAGAACTCGATGCTGTAGTCCACCATCATGTCGCCGATGTTGGCCCAGTATTTCGCGATTGCTATTTCTAACGTCACGTCGCCCTGTAATGACGATATAGGTGTCAATTCAGATGTCACAATAAATAAACGAATAAAATTAATTAAATAAAAAAATAATGCTAGACAATCCACACAGCGCCATCTAGCCCCAAAGTAAGCTACTCAAAGCTTGTGTTATGGGTACTAGATAACTGATATATTTAATATACATTATATACATAGATATTTTTTTTTATTATACATTGAAAACACATTTCTGCAGATCGTACAAAAATTTGTACCGAGGCGGGAATCGAACCCGCAACCTCTTGCGTCGCAGGCGGCCTCTGGCCCGCTGCGCCACTGAGGTCGTCAAAATTTTATTAAACTAAGAATGTCCCTTATCGATGGAAATAAAAGGCTGCAGCACTCACCACACACTGGAAGGGCAGCTGGGAGGGCGCGTCCGCAGTGAGCGAGAGCAGCTTCTGCGTCTCGTGACAGCGACAGCTGCGCTGCGGCAGGAGCTGCATGCAGTGCACCAGGAAGCGGCCCGAGCGCGAGCGCTCCGTCGTCGACAGTCGCACCACGCCCCACGTCGCACCTTTTGGAGCTGGATGAGAGAAAATATTGTAAGTGCTTCTAAGCAATAAGCCCGCCCATTGTACTTGCGTCTTATGTAATGTCTCTTGTATTGTATTTTTGTTGGTGTACAATAAAGCATTTTGTATTGTATTGTAAGTATAAGTAGTCCTACTTTGATGGTTTGGCCTTCGCTAAGATAAACTTTGCAAGTCAAAGATGGCGCTCGCAGTTCAACCTTTTTGGAGTATTCATTCGCGTTTATACAACACGAAGAGCGCGCCCTGCACGGTGACGCACGGACTGGCTTTGTACAGATGTAGGCTGGTATATGACTCACGTATAACGATATGCCGCCGTATGGTGTCAGGTTTGAAGAGCGCGCCCTGCACGGTCACGCACGGACTGGCTTTGTACAGATGTAGGCAGATAGATGACTCACGTCTAACGATATGCCGCCGTATGGTGTCAGGTTTGAAGAGCGCGCCCTGCACGGTCACGCACGGACTGACTTTGTACAGATGTAGGCAGGTAGATGACTCACGTATAACGATATGCCGCCTTATGGTGTCAGGTTTGAAGAGCGCGCCCTGCACGGTCACGCACGGACTGGCTCTGTACAGATGTAGGCAGGTAGATGACTCACGTATAACGATATGCCGCCTTATGGTGTCAGGTTTGAAGAGCGCGCCCTGCACGGTCACGCACGGACTGACTTTGTACAGATGTAGGCAGGTAGATGACTCACGTATAACGATATGCCGCCTTATGGTGTCAGGTTTGAAGAGCGCGCCCTGCACGGTCACGCACGGACTGACTTTATACAGATGTAGGCAGGTAGATGACTCACGTCTAACGATATGCCGCCTTATGGTGTCAGGTTTGAAGAGCGCGCCCTGCACGGTCACGCACGGATTGACTTTGTACAGATGTAGGGAGGTAGATGACTCACGTATAACGATATGCCGCCTTATGGTGTCAGGTTTGAAGAGCGCGCCCTGCACGGTCACGCACGGACTGACTTTGTACAGATGTAGACAGGTAGATGACTCACGTATAACGATATGCCGCCTTATGGTGTCAGGTTTGAAGAGCGCGCCCTGCACGGTCACGCACGGACTGACTTTGTACAGATGTAGGCAGGTAGATGACTCACGTATAACGATATGCCGCCTTATGGTGTCAGGTTTGAAGAGCGCGCCCTGCACGGTCACGCACGGACTGACTTTGTACAGATGTAGGCAGGTAGATGACTCACGTATAACGATATGCCGCCGTATGGTGTCAGGTTTGAAGAGCGCGCCCTGCACGGTCACGCACGGACTGGCTTTGTACAGATGTAGGCAGGTAGATGACTCACGTATAACGATAAGCCGCCGTATGGTGTCAGGTTTGAAGAGCGCGCCCTGCACGGTCACGCACGGACTGGCTTTGTACAGATGTAGGTAGGTAGATGACTCACGTATAACGATATGCCGCCGTATGGTGTCAGGTTTGAAGAGCGCGCCCTGCACGGTCACGCACGGACTGGCTTTGTACAGATGTAGGCAGGTATATGACTCACGTATAACGATATGCCGCCGTATGGTGTCAGGTTTGAAGAGCGCGCCCTGCACGGTCACGCACGGACTGGCTTTGTACAGATGTAGGCAGGTAGATGACTCACGTATAACGATATGCCGCCGTATGGTGTCAGGTTTGAAGAACGCGCCCTGCACGGTCACGCACGGACTGGCTTTGTACAGATGTAGGCAGGTAGATGACTCACGTATAACGATATGCCGCCGTATGGTGTCAGGTTTGAAGAGCGCGCCCTGCACGGTCACGCACGGACTGGCTTTGTACAGATGTAGGCAGGTAGATGACTCACGTATAACGATATGCCGCCGTATGGTGTCAGGTTTGAAGAGCGCGCCCTGCACGGTCACGCACGGACTGGCTTTGTACAGATGTAGGCAGGTAGATGACTCACGTATAACGATATGCCGCCGTATGGTGTCAGGTTTGAAGAGCGCGCCCTGCACGGTCACGCACGGACTGGCTTTGCTCTCATCCAGCGGCTCGGGCTTCAGCACCGTGATGGGGATCCGGAAAACGGGGCCTTTCTCTATGCACGCCATGTCGTAGGCGTTGATACTGCGGACACAGAATAATGATCAAATACACAGCTTACGACCATCTCAGGCATCGTCTAAGCCGGGTACTGACCGGTGTTACGGGGCCGTAATGTACCAATCGCAGCGAGCATGATATGTATGTACGTCGTGTGCTAAAATCTGTTTCGTCGCAAGCGCCTTCTTTCTCATTTTATCATCATTTCATCCCAGTTACATTACGGCCCGTAACGCCGCCGGTCAGTACCGAGCATTCGTCTGTAATGTAACAATCGACGACTCGAAAGATTCAACTTCGAGCATTCTGGTGTAGTCGATTTAGTTGTTTTTACAGTGTTGGACCAAGCGGCATCATTACGGGCACATTACGCACTGTAATGCTCGGTTATATTACATTACAAGTAAATGTTCGAGAAGCGTCGGCACATTAGCGACCAACGCGAAGAAAGTAATCGAGAACTTAAGGCACATTTCAATGAAACTTGATATCGTTATCACAACGTTAGAGGTGCAGGCTGTTACGTAATTTTTCTCTATTCTACTCTAGACAACAATCCCCGTGCTAGGCCTATAGTAGGGCTTACGTTCCGCTTAGAAGGTATCTGTCATGTGTTTTAACTGTTAGAGTGCGCTTGGGTGCGACTGTAAATGCCCTGAGTGTGACCTAGTGTAAAGCGCTTGGGGATTATCTGGAAACTGTGTTACCTAGTGTAAAGCGCTTGGGGACTATCTGTAAACTGTGTTACCTAGTGTAAAAGGCTTGAGGAGTATCTGTAAACTGTGTTACCTAGTGTAAAGCGCTTGGGGTCTATCTGTAAACTGTTATATCTAATGTGAAGCGCTTGGGGAGTATCTGTAAACTGTTTTACCTAAAAGCGCTTGGGGACTATCTGTAAACAGTTTTACCTAGTGAAAAGCGCTTGGGGACTATCTGTAAACTGTGTTACATAGTGAAAAGCGCTAACCTAGTAAAGTGCGGTCCGGGTGGTAGCGCGGTGACGTCGATGCGCACCGCGGTGGGGCGCGGTACGTTCATCATGTCGAGATGCAAGGCGGCGCTGAGCCACGGCGCGGGCGGGCTCGCCGCCAGCCCGAGGCGCGCTGAGAACGCGATCTGACGCCCTGGGACGTTGCGATCTGTGTAAAAAATACATTTTAATAATATTAGATATTTACAAGTAATCGACAAGAAGCCTATTCCAAGCAGTGGATGCTCACGGGCTGATTATAGATATTTCATCACGTAGTCCCCAAACGCCTAGCTCATTTTGTCAAACGACACTCAGATGGCAAAAGCTTTTCAAATCGATCGGCGGTAGTGTCCTAAAGGCAGATTTAAGTGGGCTTTGGGCAGTTCACTCCGCTCTGGCCAGTAGTTCAGTTTGTGCGCTACGATAGATCTGCTCGCTACCCGATAGATCGCGTGGCGGCTTCGAAGAAACATGGTGGTGAGACGATAGGACGATATCCTCAGGTGGCCGGAACGGGTGGAGTTCGCACTTAATCAAATAAGATAGATGCCTGTTATAACCCAGCGCTAAGTATCGACGGGCTGAGATAATGATGATAAAACCAAGGTAAAGATCTCATTACAATCTATGCAGTTGAAAACATCAAAACCATGATAGTTGTTTCATCAAATCAAAATTTCACAAATGAGTGTCTTGTCTAACTTGTCTAATGAGGACTTTTGATGAGTTTTTCATTGTGTGGTTGGTGTGGTCTTTTCTTTCGCAAATTAAGTTAGGTAGGAGGGTAATTTACTTCATTTAATTAATTTAATTAAATTTAAGTCTATTGTTTACTTTCTCTGATTGTAAGTAGGAATAATTTACTTAATTTAATTAATTTTAAGTCTATTGTTTACTTTCTCTTATTGTAAGTAGGAACAATTTGTGGGAGGGCGGGCGGTACACACGAATCACATTTTGTTGGATCTTGTCGGAAGAGGTTCTGCGCGGAATTGTTACTAAATATTGTTTCATCCTTATAGTATAATGAGGACTCAAAATTCTACAATGAACAAAAATTGCCAATAAACATACCGGCAGAAATATTATCTTTAGCTTCATCGCTTTCTTTAATTTTCTCTTTCAAACTCGAGTCACTTCTTTCACATTGACTTAGTTTTGGTCCACAGACGCACTGAGTAGGTAATGTCTTATTCAGTTCGAGTTTCGATAAGCACACTGAAATACAATAAATAAATAGAAATACTGATCCACTATCATTCTTAATTGATTGACTTTGATATTTTAATAAAAACCGTATAACTATAGATACGGGAAAAGAGTTTTGCGGTACTATCATGGTTTTGATATAATCAAGGATATTTTATTTGTATGTCCAACACTCATTACTAAATGTATCATGTTGCAATGCATGCAAATGTTAAGAAATAAAACACTTCGCTGTAAATGCACTGTAAAAATAACACTGGGTCAAATTAGGTTTTAACTATTTTCTAAGCTTCTAATCTGAATTAAACTTAAGTTTTGTGCACATTGTCAGACATTTGCTATGAATCTTTGTTAAAATAAACTTTTAATCAAACGTAGTATTGGAGTCTATTGACATAATGTTGAATTTAGTCAAAATCTCTTAATTGATTTTAATCTTTTTGGAAAACAAACAGCTTACTTAACAAAATTGGTTGAAACTTATGGGTAACTTAAGCCTTCTGCTTATGGGTAAACAATATGTAATGTGTCTTTAAAAACTAAAAAGCAATCCAGCAGTGCTTAGAACTAACAAAGTAACAATTAAAACAAAATAATATTGATCGAAAACACTCACTCATGTACGTAATGTCGGTAGAGAAAACGACAGTAGATTCGTAGATTGTTTTAGCGTGGGTTCATAGCAAATGGCTTACCATGTGCGCTGCAAAACTAATTTAAAAATCTAAATTACTTGTAAAACCTAAAAAATAGTAAAAACCTGATTTTTTCGATCGTCCCTAACCACCAGTTAGGAAACAAATAAGGTGAAATAAACTCACTCTGTTCATCCTCGTGGTCCAAAAGAAATTGGGGTTCGATAGACACGGTGACGTCTTCCGGCGTGGCCTTCAGTTTGGGTCGCAGCAGGATTCCCTTGCCGTTGTGCGGGCCGCACGATATGTTGAATGTCACGTCGCGTTCGACGCCGTCGTGGTAGGTTGTTAATAGCTGGAATGCCTGAAGATAGAAATAAGGTTAAGGATTCCTTTTGTACAAAATGGTCCAATTATGGTCATAGTGCAGAGCAAGAATGGGCAACCCTAATTAATGGTCAAGTAATGGTTGACAAGCATTTTCGGTATTAAAACCAGGCTTTGATAAAGTAAAGTTAATTTCAAAAGTAAAATGGTATATTGAAAGATAGGGGTTACAAAATGTATGTAAGTTTATGTTTATAACATGATTCTCTCTAGGCGTTGTTACCCGTGGTCGATTGATACAAGTTAATACTGTAATACGGTAAGAAGTCATAGGATTCAACCATACATACTGCGAGCTTAGCGCGGGCGCGTATGAAAACTACGCGTGCGTGCTTACTTGCTGAAGCCCGTGGCGCTAGGCACCCGCCTTAGTCACTACAGTATGAACGCAAACGGCGGTTTCACATGTTTAATACTTCGCGCCCGCGCTAGGATCACAGTATGGTTGAATTTGTAGGTGGACTATTCCTTATCTATGAATGTAAGTATTTGAAGTTTAAAAATATTTTAAAATCGAAAAGAGTGAAGATATCTCTCAAACACTTTCTAGATTCTCGAGGTACAGTTGAACAAATTTATTTGTAATGGACAACAATATGGAACACAGAAATACATCTAGATAATATTTCTGTGATATGGACAGATATATTTAGGTGCTGTTATCTTACCGGCTTGACATCTGTATTATTATTCCAATTACTTAATTAAAAACTACATTAGCGTACATTAGATTACTTTTCTAGCTTGGGGCTAGGCTAGATGATGTTTTGTGGATTTTATAGAATTATTATTATTGTAAACTTCAGGTTTTTAAAATCTCGTTATAAAATACAATTAAAATTAAAATTATTAATAATCTTAATGTAAGTCATAATCATAGCATAGTATTGATATACATAGATATTTTTACAATACATAGAAAACACCCAGAACAAATATCTGCAGATTGTACATGCACAAACACAGACACCTATGAAAACATAATATCTGACCTTTTCAATATTTAGTAGTCCTGTGCCCTGCGCCCACGGCTCCACGTGAGACAGGTAGGTAGCGGAGTTCTCCAGCGCTCGCTTGATGGAGTACGGCGAGTACGGCAGCTTCTGGGCCTTTAGCCCTGATATAAGCGCCGCTGGAAAAGGATAGGTTATTGGTGAGGCGTTCACTCTCTCTCTCTCTCTCTCTCTCTCTCTCTCTGACACATGGACACTGAAAGTGCTTCTGGATCGCTCTACTATTAACTATGCTCTTCTATTAATGTTTACGCCATGGGCAAAGAAAATTATAATCAAAAACTAGAAACAAATTAGAACTAGTATTTATTTACAATAGGCGAATAGGTGAGCCAACTGCAGACTGCTACAAACAATCTGCAGGTCGATCAACTGATCCATATCTATATCTACTTATAAATCTATAATTATAGTATGATATAAAAACAACAAAAACTAACTATTATTAATATCTAGATTTATAATAAAATATAACATTAATGAAATTACGCAAAACCAGGATAATACGTAGATTCTGGCTAGTACTTACCTTCCTACAAGCTGTCGTAAAACGTTATTATCGTATTATTGGATTGTGGAATATCGAGTTTCTGTCTTTTGTCTCGTAGATGATAAGAAGTTATCCAAATGCATTGTTCTATTAAAAATACTTACATTTATATATAACACGAGAGCACCAACACAAACCTACTGTGGTTTAATGGTGCAACATTGTTAAAACATGTATTCTTTCTAAAATAAATATATATTCTATTCTATTCTACTTGCTTTGCAGGCTATTTGTCTATCCAGCTAAGTAGTAGATACTTAGCTGGATAGACAAATAGCTGGATAGATGTAGCTGAATAGTTACACAAGCTGATCTGTGTAAAGTCCTGCTTCACGATCCTTGCCGAGTAGTCCATTACTTAAAAAGCATTTTTAAGGTAAACCCGATTTTACCTGCATATATTTTAAGTAAATTATTGTTAAAACTTAAATACTTCAAAAAATAATAATTGTAAGATTTACCTACGGCACCGGCGACGTGTGGTGCCGCCATTGAAGTGCCGTTCATCAATTGACTATTTCTTAGAGTAAACCTGAAACAATTTTGGGAATAAATCAACTGTTTCATAATATAAAGTAGCGTCTGTGTAGGTGCTTGTGGGTGTGTGGGTGTGTGCTCATTGTGTAGAGGTGCGTATGTGTGGATACTTGGAAGTGCATGTGGGTGTGGTACGGCGACGTGAGTTTGTGGGTTCGTGTGTAGTAGTGTATGCGTGTGATTGTGTGCTATCGTATGTGTTAGTTATTAATATAGACGGGATGTATGGAAGACTTGATATTTTGTCATTATTACTGCTACTAGAAATAATGGTATGCTTTCAGTTACAAATAATTTAATTACTAGCATTTCTAGTTCTTATTTGTTTAAGAGAAGCCCAGCTCTCTCTAACCTACCTACCTACTTAAGTACGTACTAATTTCATGTATTAGTTAGGCCTTGTTGCATGTTTTTAATTCTGTATGTATGTAACGCATATTATGTGGATTGTGGATAGCGCCGTGGGCTACATTGATAATATCACTCATCTTTACTAGTAAAGTACTAACACAAATGTATAATAAGTTTAATAAATAAATAAAGACATGTGATACCTAGCGACAGATGCGACGGCGCCGCCGGGCGCGCACACGGAGACGCCGGCGGCGCCGTCGCAGCACGGCCCGCGCGAGCTCCAGCTGAAGGCGCCGCCGCACAGCTTCTGCCGCATCGAGTAGGCCGCCGTCATCATGTCGGGGGACACGTAGGCGCCGACACCTGCGGAAGCGGAATGGAGCCTTTTATAGCAAAATATCGTAAATGCCCTAGGGACGCAACCGCAATGGAGTAAGTGCGTAAAATGTTTGTGCGTTCTATGTACGTATAATAAATAAATAATAAATAAACAATGCTGCACAATTCACACAGCATTATCTAACCCCAAGCTAAGCAGAGTTTGTGTTATGGGTACTAGATAACTGATAAACTTAATATAATACACTGCATAGATAGATATTTTTTTTATTATACATAGAAAACACCCAGACCAACGGAACAAATTTCTGCAGATCGTACACAAATTTGTTCCGAGCGGGAATCGAACACGTAACCTCCTGCGTCGCAGGCAGACCTTCGCCCGCTACGCCACGGAGGTCGTCATTTCGCTCGTCGCCCATCCACACGCACCTATAAGCACGGAGTTCGCGATGTCGGGCGGCGCGCCCACGGTGCAGAGCGCGGGCCCGTGGTTCCCGGCCGAGACCACCCACGCCACGCCGTACTTGTTCACTACCGAGCTTATGATACTGCCCACGCGGCTGGAACAACACAAACAGAATTAATCAGACTCAAATTGCTGGAGAAATTAGAAGCAAATGACGCTCTACTAAACCTCCTTGAAGCGACAGGGAATAATAGAGCGCACTGCAAACGTGTGCCCTGCGAGGTATTGCTATGTTTTAGGTGATATTTCTTAATATCAGGTGAATTCCACTACGCTTAGAAACAGTGGTATGGGATCGCACACAAGTATGCATTCGTTCGTCGACGCAACGCTATACGAGCGTAACAAACCACCAGTTGCAATATCTTAACGTAATCCACAGTTTACGCTACATTTGAGCAACAATGGCATAATCAAAGGTATGATTAGGCTTGCCGCGATGGAATGTCATACCAAAAACTCGCTCAAGCTACATTTTGCAAAGTTGCTTGCTTACCCAGAATTACACCAATGGGCATGCTCTCCATAACTCATATTAATAACATCTATCTTCATCTTCTTGGACAGCTCCATGACTTTAATGCAGGCCCGGACGAGTGCGGTGCCCGTCTCCATGGAGCCTAGCCGGCTGTCTCCAATGGTCAGGGACACAATCTTGGCTCCAGGGGCAACACCGTTCCGCTCCGGTTCATTGGGGAAGTACCCTGATGCTATGGCTGCTACGTGAGTGCCATGAGTTGCTGGAAATAAATTGAGTATATGAGATGCATGCTGATCTAACAATGTAATTACATTATTATGTAATAGATTATCTAATGAGGAAATATTTCCTTCATTATCATGTTGCCTAGATAATAAAGTCTGTAATTATTATTAGTAGCCATTAAGGCGCTACCCAGACCCAAATCAGCGCCCTCACCTATTATATCCTATTATTCAGTTAAGTGAAGGAACAGGTTTTGGACAAATCAATATTAATTGTTAAAGTCTGTGCCGTCCACCATTGTCATTTGTTAAACATTTCGTTAGTTTCCATGTTAGTTCAAAAATACTCACAGCACATTCCCACAACTTCCAAAGTGTTTCCTTCATCATGCACGTTGATGCTGATGGTCATCTCATCAAACTCCGTGAGGTGTGAGTGCTCGTGGGTTACACTGTACTCCCCGAGCAGGATACCTTTTTCTAGTTCACCCTCTTCTGAGGTGTCGATGCAGGCTCTGGAAATATGGACAAATTTGTAAATATTGGTATAATAAAAGAGCACAAATACTGTACTTTATTTATTTCTTTACTGTTGTATGAATTAACAAGAAACGCATCAAACAAACTCTCCACATGCCAACATGCCATGGAAAGAAGTATGATAGGGATCAAAAGAATGGACAAAGTAAGAAATAGCAGTAGCAGAAACAAGACTAAGGTTCAGGATATAACTTTGAAAATAAAAAGACAAAATTGGAAATGGACAGGACACATAATCAGAGGAAAAGACAAATGGAGTAAAATAACCACACAATGGTACCCAAGGGATGGAAAAATTTGTGACAATTTATTCGCGTTGCGGGAATTACATGGGGTATAGTGGCCATAGAAAGGCCAGAATGGAGAAGATTGGAGGAGGCCTTTGCCACCTGGAAAACGGACATACTAAAATGGAACAAAAGAGAAATTTATGAACAACAAAGAAATACTGTCTTGTCCAATTAAAGGCTTATTAATATTTTTATGTATGACTTACAGAATAATTCCAAAGGATTCAATTAATTCCTGAGGTTAGACATTTTAGAAATTTGAACAATCAATATTTTACACATACACAGTAGCTAGAGGTGCAGTGTATGGATGTGGAGACTAGTAGCAAAAGGAATATTTTAGAGAAGATCCTCACCTCCAGACCTCTCCATCATGAAACAGCACACAGTCGAAGGTCGGTCCTAGGTCAAAGTACTTCTTCTCAGCATTCTGCAGGGCTTCCACCCGAGCCTCCAGCTCCTCCTTCTGGAGTTTCTCTTCGACAGTCAGAGTGGATGACTTTGACACTGAAGCAATGAAAATAAATAAACACTGAAAAGAAGCTCAGTCAAGCTTCTGCCCACACGACCTTAGGGAGCTATGCACAGGAAGTGCAACACTAAGAGCTAATTATGGCTAAGCAGCCCATTCTACAAAATATTATTCATTTCAGATAAAAAAAAACATGAATCAATCTTTATTCTTGAAAAAAAAAACGCAGTAAAAGGTAACCAACAGACAGAGGGCCAGACAGGATTATTTCTTTTTAAAATAGGAAAGCATGGACCTTACAAAAAAGAGGAGGCAGGATGCTTACCAACTTCATTCTCGAAATCCTGGAGTTCTTTGTTAGCCTTAGCAAATGCAGGTTTATGTTTCACATCCCAAAGATGTTCTTTCCTATGGTCGGTCATGCGATCCTTTACTTTTGTTGGATACATGCTGTTGGGGTGTAACATTCCCACCCGCCATACACCAGTTGGGTTTTTCCATGTCTCTGGAATCTTCAAACATAACAATAGATTGTCAATATTAGAAAATCCAACCTCTGTTAATGTAATAGTACCTTACAAGTACTTCCTCTGCACACATCCACAGCTGACCGTGCCTCCCCGAAACAAGGGGGTTTTTTTTCCATCTTATATGTAGATAAAGACAAAAATAATAGCAAGCAACACGTAGTATTTACCTTTAGCTTGCGGCCCGTCAAGCCGGCGATGCCGCCGTCGGTAACCTTCCGAATTATAGTGCTGGTGTCCACATCCCCGCTTCCACTGCAGTCAAATCTCTCGATAACCTTCGTTTCACCCGTGCTCGTCACCTGATATCACAAAACTTAGGTACTCAGCACGAATTAAATACGAATAAAATGCAACTAAACAAATCGTGACGAGACACTTTTTTACCGTGAGTCCCTCGGCTGCTGGGTCAACTCCAGAGTCAAAAATGGCAATAATCGTATTTCTGCCGTCATATTCTTCATATTTATTGAGAAACGAGATGACTCCCGTTTCTTTTTTCGGCATCAATCCCCAGACAGGGAAATCTTCGATCGGTAGCGCTGCCATTTTTGATGACACTGAAATAAATAGTGTTGTGCTCGTTACGACGACGTTGACAACGATGATGGGCGATAGGCAAGCGAGTTCAAATAAACAGGTTGTAAATACCTACCACACTAACCTAATTTCTTAATGGTTTTTGAACAAGAAAATTATTTTATAATACTTATCTTACTAACTAAAGGTATGTAGTAGGTACCATTATAATTAATTGTAGTATATTGCGAAAGTTTATAGCTATCCTTTTCCCATTTGAACGGTTGATATGGCTCATCATCATCCGCAACCCGACTTCACCCACTGCCGGGTATAGGCCTCCAAACTTTTGTGCCACTCCACACGGTCCTTTTATTTGATATGGCTCATTAATTCTTAATTTTTTGTTACTTGTGTATTATGTATAATATTTTCGGATAATTTATTTTCTTTTGTGTGGAAGCTGCTTAGCTTAATTCTTTGTTAGTGTTTATTCTTGTAAGAATAAGTCGGTGTTATTTTATTTATTAATCGATCTACAGAACCTCTACAAACATACAACAAAAAGTTACAGCACTAGATATTTAATAATTTGGAAAATCATAGAAAATCTTTTATAATAGCCGAGAGGCTTTTCAAGGCTTCAAGCCCGCCTTTGCACTTAGTTCCACCTACTCTCAGTTACCCTATGGCACACGTTCTGTCGAAAACCATGTCTGTATATACCCGGAGATCGAAATAAAAAAACTATACAGGATGTCCTGAAACCCAACGTCAAGCCAGTCTAATGTCAACCATTGTGGGTTCATGACGACCCAGAATCTTGAAATAAGACCTCAAATCAAATCAAACAGTTCCAAACCATTAAAACAATACATTTTACCTATTAAAATTATATTCAACTAGTGCAAATGAGACACGAATCGTTTTAAATTATACATAAATTCATTATTATAATGACTCCATTTTATTTGAGTTAGAGTGAGACATGTAGAGATGGGATTTCATTTTCGAGCAAACTGTGGTATCGGATCTAATCGCAGAAGTTTGAATGAATTTTTGGTTTTGAAAGCTTACATTCTTCTCTCAACCGTTTTCTAAGACGTACCTATTTGAATATTTATAGCTGTGTGATCTCGTTGAAGTCTATCTTTTGGTTTTTGTGATTTTCCTGCTTTGATCTGCTTTTTTTTCTGTCTTCATTATCAGTTTATTTAATGTTTTCATTCATTCATCAATATCTCTGTATAATAACCGAGATTATCGAGTATAGATGATCATCTATCTATACTAGATAACCATAAAAACTATCAAAGTTTGACGAATTCATAATGAATGTATGCTAGTTAAATATACGAACCTAATTTGTGTGGGAAGAACACCAACGTTTCTTCTCTTGACAAGGACTTCGGAGGTTCGTAGATAAACCGCATACGTTCTAATACGTTCTAATGGCTCTAGGTACTTTATTTACACCCCGATGATTAAAATCGATAAAGCTACAGTGAGGCTTGTTGCAAGCCCTACGGCTACTAAACTGTCACTTTATTGTGTTGCCCACTAAAACAATTCTCAAAGTCACCAATAAGCAAGTAGTAAGACACACACATCAAAAAACGAGCTCCAGCCATCGAGAAAAATTTCATGATCATCTTCTACCTTTTCTTCTACATCATCAGCCCGTAACGTCTACTACTGAACATAGGTATCTCCCAAGCGACGACGCCGCCACGGATAGTGGCCCTGGGCCCCCTTTATCTATCAACTCGGTTGAACGGTTACTTAACAACAGTGACCCAAAGGCTATTTTTAAAGGTTCTGCGCATCGAGAAAAGAGATTGGGTTGTTTCGCCATAATCACCACTCTTGTTGACAGGCAGATTGGTGATCGCAGCAAAGGTGTTGATTAAGTATACCTTTGCTGTGACAGTAGGAAGCTGCTGCCCTTCCTCTGGTGTATTCCCATAATCGTCTCTACGTTACGACATTTAAACGTGCTGGGTTGGAGGAGTCGATATTTTTACGCCGCGACAGACGATCCCACCCACCACGCACGACACGACACGGTATCCAACTCAGACTCATACGACTAGTGAATGAGCTTGTGGACGGAAGAAATTTTAGCTACCTCTAAGAAGTTTTTAAAAACTTCGGCCTTTTTTTTCTTCTATGCTCTGCTCTATGTACTTACATCATTAAGATAAAGTTGAATTTTGGGTTCCGTATCCATAGGGTGCCAAGTGGCGGTGGTGTGGCCTGGCCTGTCCGACTCCGATAAGTTGGATTTTGCTTTTACTTTTAATATTTTTTGTCACTCCTGTCTTTGGTCAAAAAAGATATCAATAATGGTTCAAAAGATGGTTGTTTTTTTTTTTTTTCTCCGTAGGTAATTAAAATAATTGGGCTATTCCTCAACCACCGCATTATAAATAGGTATGCAACAATCTGTTTATTCGTCTGTACCTACAGGCAGTCACTAGGCCAGGGTCCCAGGGAGGGTCACAGGGGTCGTTTATATGTTGGTCAGCGCAGAGGCAACGTTACATAAGACTTGAACTGAACTGAACTTGAGTGGTCTGGTTGGGCCGCTATTAGTCAGCTTATATCAATCCCACCATATTTAACCATAAATTTTGACAGTCCTGGACGCTTGCCCGGGGAGAGGATAAAAAGCTAAGTCTTTGAGATTTATTTGCGCTATAGATTATTTGTAATATATAATCTACCAGCGCAAAGAAATCTAAGTAGAGAGCAAAATTTTTGTGCTTTGATTCGCTTGCCGATAACATTTGTTGTTTCTGACTATGGTCCAGAATTAAAACCCCTCTTTAGGCCACTTTGCCAAATTTCTAGGGTCGATAAGCTTGCCGGCAACTTTATTGTCTATCTCTGGTCATGGGCTCATTCCTCGTCTGAGGTCAGTTTGCAAAATACCTACTCGAGAAATAGCCATAGCATAAGAGTTTCAGAAGAGCGCAGAAAAGGCGCGTGATTATGAAGAAAAGAGAAAAGTTCCTTGAGATAAGGGGGTGCAAAAGAGAGAAATAAGATATTAAAGAGAAGAGAAAGGATGTGACTATTACGGCGAAGCCGTTTATGTAACCATTTGAGCTTCCTGCAAAATTCCGAGACATGGTCATAGGTGCGCTAGCCAAATTTATTATCAGTTTGTCAAGTTGATGCTCAGTATGATCAAGAAAAGAACAATCAGCATAATCAAGAACTGGAAGGAGAAGAGATTGTGCAAGATATATTTTAGTGGCGATAGGTAGAAAGTTCCGTAGTCTTCGAAGGAAACCAGCTGAAGCAAATATCCTTCGGCTGATTTCAGAGAGCTAAGGTCCCCACGACAGATTCCTGTCAATGAGGACACCTAAATTGTAGCCTTTTGCGAATTTGCTCAGAAGAACGAGGTGAGAAATTGTAACGACAGGTTACTAGATTTGGTTTTGGTTTCTTCAGACATGGATGAAGTGCAAGTGTGCATGGCCGACGAGGCACTAGTGCAGGTAGACAAGCAGCACCCGCCACTCGCAGTGACAGTGCGGCGCTGCGGGCGCGCCGAGTCCGGCCCCGCGCCGCCGCCGCCGCCGCCGCTATCTCCGGCCACACCGCCTAGTTGGAACTTCAATAAAGCGGATTACCACGCCTTGTACTCGACAATAGCGGCAACTGATTGGAGCGCTCTATATCAGATCCAAGAGCCTGAGGAAGCTCTAGATTGTTTCTACGCTACCCTAAATGATGTCTTAAACGCGTGTGTACCTAAAAAACGCATAGTAAAGGTAAACTCTAGGTATAGTTACCCAAGGTGGTTACGGTAGAGATCATTCGGGAAATCGAACACAAGGCGAGGCTGCATAAATTTTACAAAACGAGTAAGTCCAAAGATAACTACAACGCCTTTTCAGAGTGTAGAGCGAGGGTCAAGGAAATGATACACACAGCGCATCAATATCATCAGGAGCGAGTGCAGAACCGACTAGCGGAGGACCCAAAAGCATTTTGGGAATACGTTAGAGCGAAACGGGGTGCGGTGGACCGAAGGAAGATTACTAAAGACGGTAATATACTTCCGGAGTCCGAATGTGCAGAGGAATTCGCTAAGTATTTTCTTTCGGTTTACGGCACCGCAACGGCGGCACTAGACGTGAGCGAGGCCGAGGCGTCAAGCTGTGCCGGCAGTGCGCGCGTCCACGTGCCGCGGCTCACGGAAGCAGAGGTACGGGCGGCACTCACACGGCTTAAACCGAAACAGTCGGCAGGCCCAGACGGTGTTCCCGTGTTTGTAATGAGGGACTGTCGTAGGGTTCTCGCGGAGCCACTCGGGCACATATATAACTTATGCCTTGAGGTGTCATATTTTCCTGAACGCTGGAGGGTCACGCGGGTGATTCCGATACCTAAAGGTGACGGCGGCTCAGAGGTAGGCGGATTCAGACCTGTAGCGATACTATCAACACCGGCAAAAGTGTTCGAGTCGGCAGTGCAGCGCAGCATGCAGCAGCAGATATCGGCCCATCTCTCGGACGCTCAGCACGGCTTCAGACCAGCCCGCAGCACGACCAGCAACCTCCTCAACTCGATGTCTTGCATACTTCCAAACTTAGACGCAGGGGTTCAAGTCGACGTTGCCTATTTTGATTTTAAAAAAGCTTTTGATCTTGTGGATAATGACATCTTATTGACAAAGCTGGCAACGATCGGCTGCACCACCAAACTTCTGCAGTTCCTTGCGAGCTGCATGAAGAACAGGCAGCAGTACGTGGAGTATGCGGGACGCAAATCTGAACCGTATTTCACGAGGACTGGGGTAAGCCAAGGTAGCAACTTAGGGCCGCTTGAATTTATCGTTATGATTAACGATCTGCCCAAGGTTGTCACGGAGGCCGAATGTCTGTTGTTCGCGGACGACCTCAAGTTGATCCTACCGATTAAGGAAGAAGGAGACTGCGTACGTCTTCAACAAGACGTGGAAAAGGTGGTGGAGTGGAGCCAAAGAAACAAGTTGCAGTTTAATGTGGACAAATGTTCCATAATGACATTTAGTAGAGCAACTGCCCCACTCCACTACAAGTACCAGATAAAGGAAGCGCAGCTGAAGCGTGTGGAATCGGTGAGGGATCTTGGGGTTCGACTGGACACCGAGATGAGGTTCAGAGAACATGTGGTTAGCGTTTGTAAAAAAGCGTACAGAATTTTAGGATTCATTTTACGACGAGCAAACGGGTTCACAAACATTAGGGCTCTAACAGCAATGTACGATGCCTTGGTCAGAAGCCAGATGGAAAGCGCAGCTTCTGTATGGGCTCCACATGAAGCTAAATATAGTCTCATGATGGAACGCATACAGAACAAGTTCACTCGCTATCTATATTGGAAGAGATATGGCGTCTACCCTTTCTATCCCTTGATGTATCCAACATTATTTGTTTTGGGTATGGTTGGATACAACAAGTTGGAAACCAGAAGGGATATGACGCTTGCGCTGTATGTGGTTAAGGTGTTCCGAGGGATTGTATCCAACCCGACCATCTTGGAGATGATGAGACTGTGCGCACCGGACGAGTACGTAGGGCGGCGCAGGCGGCCGCCTCTGTTCGCAGTGCCTCGCGGGAGGACTAACCTGCTGAACAAGGCACCACTGACACGCACCATACAAACACTAAATCTGGTAGCGGTAACCATTGACGTTTTTCACTGTTCTCAGAGCGAGTTCGTAAGGGCTATATTGTTTAATTTGTGCTATGGTAAATAATAATTAGTTTTTACGCTACAAATCATATAATGACTTATTATAAAATTAAACTTATATTCTTGCTCACTGATTATTGATTTGTTTACACAATGATTTGTTTGACATTTGTATATAATTATTTTGCTTTTGACATTCGTATTAAATTATTTTGCTTATTGATATTATTTTGCTTACTGATATTGAATTGTCTTTGATTAATGACATTTGTATTTAATTAATTACCTGGTTGATTTACATTATATAATTATTTAGATGACTACTCTATTGTATAAGGTCTGACCTGTAATAATAGTTGTAATGTTTTAAATAAAATACAAATACAAATACAAATTTTTCACCTTTCGATTTGCCTCACAAGAGTCCCATGCAAAAAATAAATACCCGTAAAATTGCGAATCCTAAATGGGTGAAGCCGCGGACACAACTAGTAAATTAAACAACAGAAAAGAGAAAATTACAATAAAAGATACTAAACTTATTGCTTACGTTAAATATTGTATGGGTGGTACGGAACCCTTCGTGTGCATGTCGGGTCACAACTAGCCACGACGACGGGTCACAACTATTTTGACTTCAAATAATTCCGAAATATTTCACAGAGAAAATAAATACATATTTGAGAAATGTGGTGGCAAGCATTTCCAGGACTCATTATTGTATGCGCGGGTATAGCAATACCAGGATACGCAACCTATTGGCTTAACTATGTAGTGCTTGGGAATGTAAGTACCTAGTTACCTACCTACCTACCTCACCCCCTCAACAACCTATATTCGTCCACGGCTGGACGCGGGCCTTCCCCTGATAAGCGCCTTATTGGCTTTTATCACATGGGGGTAATGCCCATAATCCCCACGCTCACCTACAGTGAATAAGAAAAGGCAGATGATGACAAAAAAGGTACTTAAACGCCACCGTAGGCACTCTAACTCTAGGCACACTTTTTAGACACTTAACACATTCAGATGCCAGGCATCTGCGTCTTTATCTAATGAGTGACATTTTGAATGCTACAAAGTATCGCGTAATTTATCTAAGGTAGTGTTATAACTACCTTATATAAATTACGCGATACTTTGTTTATATAGAACACCTGACAGCAACTTTAAACTATCCATGACAACATTAGGAGTCGCTGCTACACAAATAAAGAAAAACAAAGAATTACAAGAAAAGTTATGTTATCTTACAATGAGATTTTAACATAAATATTTTACTTAAATACATTTAGGTATATTTTATTTATATAAATATACAAAAGTAAAGTTAAGAAATGAGTGATTAAAACACCACAGTTGTTTTTAATTTAATTGATTTTTTGCTTTGTTGATCTTAGATTCTTTTTTATTTAAATTTGGTTTGTTTTACTTGTACCGTCCATCCAGTTGGACAAAACTGTGAAAACTTGTACCTACTGTAATAGGCATAGGTACCTTACCTACCATGTGAACACCAAATTGTACAAACAGTTTTACAAAAAAAAAAATCTGATCTGATTCAATGAATGGGTGGGAAGGCAGTGTACATTGTCGGAAATTATTTAACAGGTAATACTGATGGCCTTATCGCTTTTAGCGATAAGGCCGCCCTTTATACTTCCTTTTTTCTAAGCATTTTCTTTGTATTGTTTCCTGTATTTGTGTGGTATAATAAAGTGTTTTCTATCTATCTATCTATCTACTGACATTGTTCTTCGCGATGGCCAACGGCCCACTGCCACTTCAGCTTGCTAATTCTTTGAGCTTTATCGATAACATTGGTTCTCTGTCGGATGTATTCGTTACGAATCCTATCCTACAGAGAGACTCCGAGCACAGCTCTTTCCATAGCTCGCTGAGCGACTTTGAACTGGTGTACCAGCTCTACCGTGAGTGTCCATGTCTCAGCTCCGTAGGTCATGACGGGTAGGACGCACTGATTGAAAACTTTAATTTTTAAGCATTGCGGTATGGATGACGAGAAGACTCGACGTAGTTTCCCAAACGCTGTTGAGCCTAGCTAGATCCACCTTTTGGCCACCTCAATTTTTTTTTACCTAACTATAATAATAATAACTGCAGAAGGAATTGTCCAAGGTAAGTATACTCTGACGAAACAATTTCGAGAAGGTGACCATGTACGACGACCGGTCCCGGATCAACGAGGCCATTTATCATGACTTTGGGTTTATCCAAATTCATGCCAAGACCGATACCTCGCGAGGCTGAGGCCAGGCCGTCCAGCATCTGCTCAGGGGCGTAGCTACCGCCGTAGCTGCCGTATCAATTATACGGGGCCCCCGGGCCACGGGGGCCCCCGATGTGCGTAAGCAAAAATTTATAAAAACTTCTCAATTTTGTATTTATTTCAGAAATGACAAAAGTAAAAAAATTATCGGTTTTATAAATAACTTTTTGTTCGATGGGACATGAACGCCTGCTGTCACTATTGTCCTTGAAGGCACTTTATAAAAACTAAAGTCATCATCAGCTATTAATGATTTAATAAATCAGTTTGCCGAAAAAAAGGCAAGGAAAGTGTAACTATATTTGAATTGTTTGTAAATTTTTTGGAAAAAGTGACAGATAGATAAATATACAGGGTGTTTGGTGGAGGGTTAGACAAACTCGGTGGGTGTGTAGGTGGACCTATTTGTGAAAAACAATTTGAAGGAAAAGACCCTAACTGTTTTAAATTTTTTTAATCCAATTTTTTGTATTTATTTAAGATTTTCCGAAATTTTATCTCACTTCCCCTAGAACTTTTTTTTTGTAACGTGTTTTCTAGTAAATTTTTTACTTGCTTTTGGTCTCCGATGTATCCTTCGTCTTTTGAAGGCATTATTTATTTGAAAGAACGTGTAAATAATTAGTTAAAAGCTCTCAAAGTTAAAAAACGTAAAAAAAATATTCAAGAAGGACAACTCTGCATCGTTTTAAAAAAATAATTAATAGCGATCGAGAAGTTCAAATGCTTTTAAAAATTTCTCTAAACATCGCTTATTACAACGGTATACCACATGTAGCCGAAAAGTCTATAAACTTCTCAAAAATTAGCACTTATAGGGAAAATGGAGTAAAAACGCTAAGAATAAAACATTGTATTAAAACAATTTTGGTTCAAATATCACTTCCCTATTTCTAATACAAACGTTAGGAACGCTAAACTAATTTAAAAAACCTTTTTTTATCATACCTAGGTATCCGACTAATTCGAAGATTCGAAATTCGAAATCAGAATTTCGAATTCGAACCAATATTTGTATTCGTTAAATTTCGTTCTTATTTTGGTTATTTGTTATGTTTTGATAAACTGTTTATTTTTCTGTTTTGTTATCGTTGTTTTTGTCACAATGGCGGAATTCAGCATTGAAGAATACGCTGATATTATTTATGCGTACGGTCGATGCGATGGAAATACACGTGCAGCACAGAGACTGTACAGAGAGTTGCATCCCAATAGACGTGTGCCACACCATAGCACATTTTCTAACACCTTTCGGCGACTTCGAGAAACGGGAAACTTAACTCTTCGAGAACCACGAGTCAGTGCAACGCAGCAGCTTGTTGGTGTGGACGAAGCCATACTCCAAGCGTTCAACGAGGATCCCACTACCAGTACTCGAAAGGTCGTCAGAGATCTGGGTCTTTCCATATGGAAAGTATGGTCTGTCGTCAATGCAGATGGAATATAACTGTATATATAATAATTAAATAATTATGATGAATAAATATTTCTTTTAATTTTATGCAAACATTTTTTTTCATTTGTGAGAAAACTTTACCCTTCATAAGGGCCCCCAAACAAATTATTATACGGGGCCCCGCCAAGGCACGCTACGCCCCTGCATCTGCTCCATCTTCTCTAGCGACTCCGCCACTAAAACTATGTCATCAGTGAATCGCAGGTGTAAGATGTAGTCGCCGTTTACGTTAATGTCCTTACCTTTCCAGTCCAGCGTCTTAAACATATCGTCCAACGCGCTTGTAACAGTTTCGGGGATATTACATCCCCCTGTCTCTCTCCTCTGCGCATTTGGATGGGTCTAGCTAGACTGCTGGCACTGTACTTGGACACTCATGGTGGCGGCCACGTAGAGACATGTCAGCACCTCAATATAACGATAGTCTACTTGGCATCGCTGTAAGGATTCCAGAACAGCCCAGGTTTCGACAAAGTCAAAGGCCTTTTCATAGTCCACAAAGGCCAGACACAGAGGCTAAATGTACTCTTCAGACTTCTGTATAATCTTCGTGTGAATGTGGTCTATGGTGTTATATCCTCCGTGGAACCCGGCCTGTCACGGTGGCTGGAACTCGTCTAGTCTCCTGGCGAGACTATTCGTGACCACTCGTGAGAACAGCTTATAGACGTGGCTCAGGAGTGAGATGGCCGATGGGTCTGTAGTTTTTAAGGAGGGCTTTACCTTCCTTCTTAAAAAAGAGCGTAAAACCGACAACCGCTGGGGTAACCGTTTTCTTGAGTGGAAACCGCGACTAGGCAAACGTAGTGTATGACGCCCTCTGGCCAGGTGGGATGACAATCTGCGAAAGACTGCAGGCAGATGCTGGATACGGCAACCTGAAGACGGCGCTGTATCGCTCATTAGGGGAGGCCTATGTCCAGCTGTGGACTAATAAAGGCTGATGATATGATGATGATGACTACCAATTTGCAAATATATTTATGGAATCATACTTCACATTACATTACGAATGTAAGCGGGTAAACTACGAACCTTATTTGTGTTGGAAGAACACCAACGCGATTTTTCAGGGACTAAGAAACATTTATTGTTGAGCTTTGTCCTTTCGGGCATACAATAATAAAGTTATTTTATTGACATTAGTTAATAAACTTTGGTACCCAAATTTCTGTTTATTTTTATAACCAAATAAACTTTTACACGACAAACACCGTTCGTGCGTAGCGCCCCTTGAGATGCAGAACGCTCGTGTCCACAATTGCGCTTATCTGAAAGACTGCAATTCTGGACAACCTGTTGTACAATTTAAAAGTAGTTCCAACAATAAATGTTTCTTAGTCGTTAAGAAAAGATCGATACTGTACCACTTTTTCGCTGATTTCCATTGGCCGCTGTGCCTTCACTGTCGCCGGCCGCCGCCCCCGCCGCCGCCGCGCCGCCGCAGGCACAGCATCGTTTAATTTAAAGTAGATATGCATTATTTTAATATTATCATTACCAGGCAACACCGAGTTTCCCAGATTCTTTCTTTCATTCACTGTCACCACAACACAAGCTTTCAAATTTACGTAAACACTTGCTGTAGCTGCAAAACTTCGTGATTGCGATACGAAATTTTGTTGATTTAAAATGTGGTATGAAATTCTGCCAAGTTTCTTCGTTGTCATGGCCGGCTTAGGTATTCCCGGTTGGGGCCTTTATCACATTCACAATTTAACACTTGGTAACGTAAGTAATTTGTTCCCACTAAAACATTAGGTAACACTTGATGCCCGCACCACATTCATCACACTACTATTTGCGTAACTAAACTACCTATCCATAGATCATGCATAAATCCTAATTCTTCAATGTCAGTGTGGTAAAAATTAGGTACTTAAGTAAAGTTTTTGCTGTAAACGCTCTACCATTTGATATAAAGAACATTTAGGAAAAGGTTGATAATGTATGAGACAATGTTTTGTTTTTGGACAAGGCAAAAACACGTTTGTAAGCCTTAAAGTATGAAGAAGTATCTTAATAAATTTTACCCTTAATTGCACACAATAAACATACACTCAGCAGTAGGTAAAACCAGCTGAATTATTACACATACAAATCATGGGTATAATGTTGTTGGGATTGTTTGTATTATAGACAAAGTTGTTTGAAAATATAAGATACATTAATTCTCTTGTGAGGCAAGTCAGTATTAACCGAAACAATTTCATTTATTTGTATCAAGGGTCAAGGTATTCGCCGCTTCTCTATAGATCCACAATCTACACCATGAAAACTACAATTTCAATTAGTACCATGTTTGTGGAAAGCATTTTGTCATTCTGATCCTTTTTGTAATGTGTTATTATTAGCCTTATCCTCAAGAAACCAGCATCGATAACTGATCTCATGTTCTGATTCACTGAATTTTTGATAGCACTGCCCAATTTATCTGCATCTAAACAATGCATAGATAGATAATTTTGAGTGTAATTTTTGTAAGATCTACTAGGGAGGAGGCAAATACCTTGATCATTGTTTTCATGTTATTTTTTTTTTCTAGTCTTTTAGACGTTGCGTGGACTATAGATGGGATAGAAGCCTGTACCAGCGTGACCTGAGACTTACAGGAAATCCTTACCAAGTTAATGTAAGTACCTGACTTAGTTACTTTTATTCTAAGCCTCGGCTGATGATGAGTGGATTAAGTCTAGTTACCTATTTTATCTTGATCAATGAATAACACCTAAAGACACTATGAATGGCCATGAGTGTTTCCACTGTTTTCAGTGCTAGTTTTATAGCATGAGTAGCAAATCGTACAGGCCCCGTATCTTCGGGGGAAGCCACGCTTGTAGCCTACATAATAAAACTTAAAAACATCTCAAGTTACAACATTATTTTGGTAAGGTCAACATGGGTAAGATTAACATACTTTATTTTAAAATATAAATAAATGGAATATAATAATATTTGGTACGTTCTAGGTCGAATTTTAAAATTCCATGTGATTAAACACATTTTCAGTGACAATTTTGTCTTATATGAATTGCATTATCATAGAACATCTTTTTTAAAAGTCTTTTCATGCTATTGGAGGCAAGCAAGAAAAATCCTTCAAATATGCACTTTATAAACATATAACAATTAAGCTCAAATTCGTAGAGAATTCACGTTTTCATATTTCGAGGGTAAAACCGTCACATCATCTCGAAAGAGGTAGGTAATATTGTACACATGTAAACATTTTTCGTGAAAATGAAGGGAAGGGTAAGGTAGGTCATAGCTTCCTTGTTTTGCTAAGCATAGCTCACCAATTTCAAAAAGGCTGCGCCTCACTCCACTCACCAATATTCATGAAATGAAATGAAATGAAATAGTATTTATTTGCTTAAATATAGGTTAACAATGATGGTTTTAGAATAGGGTAGGTATCACTCTAATTGACTTATTAGTCGTGCAAATGCTTAATTTGGTCATTTATGTTAGAATAGAAAATTAACTTAACTTATTTGGTCAATAAATTTGCTCTCAAAATTTTAAAAAATATATACATGTAGATCTTATGCATAAAACCATCAAAAAATTTATCAATATTACGTACATGTCAAAATAATTTATTTAAATTTCAAATATTCATCTATCTATACTATAAAAACAGTTTTGACAGAGCAACATAGATCATTATTTGTTTCTAAACAATTTTCTCAGTTGCAAACTCTTAAATTTTCAGGGCTCTCTCTGCTTGCTAATATTAATTTTTTTAATACTTTTTTAACTAGTTTGTGACCACACGAGAAAGTAAAAAAAATCGGCGGCTCGCTCTGCTTGCTGATATCGCCGAAAATATCTCGAAAATGCTTCGGTTATATCCGCTCGCCGTCGTCTTAGCTTCCATGTCTTTCTTGCTAACCCGACCTCACGAACTCCAAAATTACCGCGGCTCGCTCCGCTCACCGTTATTATAATCTTAGATTATTCACCGTTATTATAATCTTAGATCTATCACTCACTGCAGTCTTAATTTTTTATTTTTTTATTTTGCTGTTATTTCTTTTGTCATAGAGAGTACCTATCACTAAAGAAATTACAGCGAACAAAGCGAGCCCCGACAATTGAAAAAATTCTCCACCCGATTAACCGACATGAACCGGCCACCTATCCAAGTACTGACCGCGCCACACGTTGCTTAACTTAATTACTATCAGTGTGGTATGAACGTTGCCCCCCTCATTATTATTTTTATTTTATTATTTATTATTATAGCGGCTAAAGTACACATTCTGTGAAAATTCACTATCTACCTTTTACGGTTCATGAGATACAGCCCGCTGACTGAGGGACAGACCGACAGACGGAAAGACAGCCGAGGCTTAGAATCCGACATCAACTGTAGGTTGAACGACCCCTGAGCAGTTGCTTTGTTTTATATCGCTGTCGCACAGAACAATTCGGACCGCATTGTACTGTGCGGCAGCGGTGCGCTCTGCGACTACCATAAATGTGGCTATTTCTATTTTCAGGCTTTGGAAAGCATTCCTGATAAAAAAGAAGACAAGAAGAAATAAATCCAATTAAATTAGCGCGCAACTTCATTATCTAATGCTAAAACAATGAAAGGCCAACGACGAGACACCGCGCGCAACTTTTGAGTGGACATTACTATGCTTGAGTTACATTTAATTATGTTGAATTGAAATAAATATATTAGTAGAAATAATCTTACTTTGAGAACATACTACCTTACCTTATGTGAATAAGTGACCAGTTTGTTTCTACCACTGATGATATCCTACAAAGTTGAGAGGAATGCGTGCGTTGTCCTAGGCCTGAGTGGCAGGACTTAAGAACTTAGCCTAATAGGTACCTATACCTACTCCTGTATTAGGCTAAGTTCACATGTCATGTAACGCAAATTGCGAGCACTCGTCCCTACTCGTCAGTCTGGTAAAAAAAGTACCTACCCTACGTGAAATCGCGATAAATGCGCGCGCTCAACTGAATAGTAAACGGATGACGTTTTATAGGTACATTGATCTACACGTAATCTCCTGTATCTTTAATGCTAGAAGCAGGCGAATGCGCGTTGATGCGCGCGCGCGCGTGAACCGTTGATAGGGAAAATCTCTACCGCACGATTTGAAAACGTGCGTTAAAATTTAGCCATCTGAACATAGACTTAAAGTTGTCGCAGATTTGGAGCGCACCACTGCAGCACAGCACAAAAATGTGCATTTAATTATATGATGTAGGTATGAGCTTTAACTCGCGTAGTAATATATATTGCATTTATGCATTTTATATTGACGGCTCAGCCACTCGCTTGAAGCTTGTTGTAAGCCATTTTGTCTCTGTAAAATGTAGGTATCTAAAGATTGCGAGTGAGGGGAGGGGAAGAGACGAGTTGTAGACAACCAGTAGAACGTCAGTCGTTATTCACACACCTCGTCTCCAGTCAGGGGTCCTCGGAAAAGGAATATTAATTAGTACCTATTTAAGTTTCGTTTTCGGCGTCTTGCAAAACCAACTCTTGCACAAGATAAGCGTAGGTACTTATGCATGAAAACGAATCAGAAATTCTTTGTTAAGAGCAGTGAGTTGTAAGTAGTGCGCTAGTAATAGTAATTCAATGGTTATGAGTAGGTACGGGCCCAGCTTCAGTGGATAGCACCGAGCGGAGACGTGTTATTATTTGTATGGTGCGATCGAAGTGGAGATTGAGCTGGGTGGTTATACAAAGCGGAGATGTCAACTGTGTCTTGCAAGCTGGCGACGCGACGGCCGGCACGCAGTGGAGACAAGAATAGATGTGAGCTGTGCATTCATTTCGCTCAACAAACATCCAACGCTTGCCGCACGCAACTCTGTTCGCTCTAGCTAGTATACATCCCCGGTTAGCCAGCACACATCTCAGCTCCCGTCTTGGCTAGACGTACGTTAGTTGGTACGCATCTCCGCACAGCTTCGGTGGAGATACCCTAGCTGAAAAATGTAGAAGAAATGTAGCGTTGGTGGAAGAAGGGCGCTACGCGTTCTGATATTGTAATGGGCTTCTGCCTCAAGTTGATACGAATACGACCCTCCGTGGTCACAGTGGAGTCAAGGCCTTAGCACGTGATAGTCAATGTGTTCAATCCAGGGACGTGGTAAGTACTTGGGCCGTATCTACATCTACAAGTTTTTTGGTTAAAGTTAAAGCAGACGGGCAGGTGGGGTAGTATAACATCACACCTGCTTACACCTACTGGTATAGAACTCTTTTAAAAGAAGAAGAAGACACACTGAAGCCGGAGAGGCGCGCTGCGGTAGCGGACGGTAGCCGTGCCAGGCGTGGCGTTGGCAGTGCGGATGTCTTCACATTGCAGGCGTGCGAGAGCCGTGGCGTCGCGGAGGCTAGGCGTTTTGGAGCCTAGTGTGTGTAGGTCACAGCGTCGCATTATTGTAAGCATGTCCTTTTTTATTGCAAGGATGTCATTTTTTATTTTTATACGGCAGTCGTATAAACAACGATGTGGTTGAAATAGTACTATGGTTTTATCGAGGTACTTACCAGCATTATCGATTTGATTATTGTTTTTAGATTTTAGAAGTTTTGATTTTTTTAAGTACCTACCTATTTATATGGTAAAAAATAATAATTTTCAAAAATTAATTTCTCACTTCTCAGTAACTATGTTTAATATTATGTTATTTTTTATCATTAGGGGAGGCCTATGTCCAACAGTGGACTTATATAGGCTGATGATGATGATGATGTTTAATAGACACGCGGGAGTACAATATGGTCGCAATAAAAAATTTGAATTTGAATTTGAATTTGAGTTTTACTCTCGCATTTGAATTGGTTCAAACTATAAGAATCTGCATTAACCTTTTAGGAATTCTTACCAAAAATAGCTTTTATCTATCAAGGATAAAAAGAGATGTCCCAAAATCGGCTCTCATAAAACACTGTGCCACGGTTTCTGTGTGGAGGCTTTTAAAAGTGGCAATGGCAAAGACAGCCACAACTTCGTCGTCAGACAATGTTGCTCGCACCAAAATTTAATATCGTCGTATATGTAGGTATTTTATGGTAAAATATTATTGTGTGGTCTGTGGGCCCCACATTCTAAAAGCAAAAAGAATACAATAGAAATAGACTTAAAAGAAAGAAGATGAAGAAGACTCGCTGGTAAAATTAAATTCTTCTTTCTTCTGTTTGTTTTGCGTATTTTTGAGATGGATCATTGTTTTGTAGATGTTACACAAGAATTTCTTTGCGTTGCTTTTCATAATATTCTTTACTATACAAATATTTACCCGCCCAGTATATTCGAAACCAGACGCAAGTACAATATCGTTGTTTACCGGTCTACGCACCCAGAAATCAACCAGTACATAGATCTATGTCTGAAAAACGCAGCAGAGTGCTTGAAAAGCGGCCAGCTGAGCCGCATCGAGTTCGCTATAACGGCTAACAGTTACGAACCTCTTGCGAAGTTTGTATTTGATTTCGACAAGAACTTTCAACACCAGGAGACCAATGACGCCTATCTTATCCAGTCAGAGCAGAATCTACGTGCCTTCTGCTTGAAATTGACCTCTCTAAGCTACAAGTTCAGGAATCTACCTGCAGACTGCAGCTTCTCCATCTATCTCCACACCAATGAATCAACTGCAGTCGCATTAGCAAATAATCCAAGTTTAGAATCTTTTCCACTAGTCGAAGTCGAAAGCAAACAGAATGAGTCTACTAATATTCTGCCTTTGAGAAGTTTTACTGTAAGGAACTACAATATAGACACTTATGTTGAGATAGGTTTTGAAGGAGGATAATAATTAAAATAACTAATTAATAGTAGGTTAGGTAGGTATGTACATAAGTTCCAATGTAATAGGTATACTTAGTAAGGTCTAATGTAGAGAAAAAAATCACTTGCTTATAATGAGTAGGTAGTTGTAAAAGGAAAGACTTATAATAATAATTTATTTTTCAAATATAGTTATGGTTAGAATACCTACCTACCTGTGCAATGTCATCTTGAATTCATTAAATGATTTAGGTAACTTTTAAACTATTCCTTCTTTTTTAATCAACTTAACTTTAAGACATCTGAGCCTAGAGTATATTTCATCCCAGTCTAGATAGCCTCCTATAAGTTTTCTCACATTATCTCCCTTGTCTTCATAAGCATCTCTGCCATGTAACATCCTGATATTATCAAATACCAAAATGTTTCCTGCTTTGTTTTTAAACTTGGCTGCAAACTTCTGACTCAATTCCAAAAATAAGCTATGGGCTTTGTACCAAGGAACCACATCCTCGATGGGCCCTGGGAAATGACTTCCTCTTTGTGGTATAGAAAAGCTTATTCTCGCTATATCTCCATGCTTGTCTAGGACTATGACAGGTGAGCGGTAAAGTTTGAAGAACTCTAAACCATCTTGTGTCCCCACATCACTCCATTCTACTTCTACTTCAGTCAAAAGCTTGTATTCCTGAGGATGGTTGTCTTTTATATAGTTAGCCACAAAATGGCTGTCGGAGAGAAGGTTTTCACCTCCTTGGGTTTCGGTTTGAACTAAGCAATGTAGCATGTTCACTCCAGGGCAGTAATCATAGTAAGGCAAATCAGTATGCATTTGCAGTTTAGTTGAAAGGTAAGCCACATTACTTGTGTTTGGAACATTCTGAACCACAAATTTGACTCCATAATGTGTTCTCTTTGTGAAACCAATCTTGGCTGATAGTGGGTCCAAAGCCGTTTCAGAATCTGGGGTATTTTCAATCAGCGCTACTCCAAACATAGAGAGTTGGTTAAGCCAGTTGAGCATTGCTTCGTCGGATTGTAAAATTAAATTATAATCATGTTTGCTGCAAATATCTTTGAAGTCAGCCCCATTCCATGTTACTTTCTTAGGCTTGTAAATAGTATCATTGTAGTTTTTCTGGTTCTGAGGTGTGAAGCCTCTGAATTTCAACCAGCTATAGTTGTATCGAGATGCATGTCCATCCGGCCATGTTATTTCAAGATGTTTCTTGTCTTCACTGACCTCTTTTGGTCTAATATTTGGATTGAAATAACTCCAATCTAAGATCCGGCTTTTAGCTGAGAAGTGATAACACTCATCGCATTGACAGTTGTCTCTTAACCAAACATACGGGAAATGGAGGAGGTCACCCTCTATTCTTACCCTTAAATGGTTCTCAGGTTCGTTCTTCAAAAGGGCATTGCGAGTATGAATTTGTGTAGCGAATATAATTTTCGGTACAGTTTTGAATACGTGACGCGTCGCTTTAATTCGCGTTAGAGTGAACATGGTCGTGGTCGTCTGAGCTTGGAGTTTGATAAACTGAGATAAAGGTTAGTTGACACTAGGTAATTGTAATACTCCCGAGAGATAATAGATGTATTATTGTTTCTACATTCGTTAAACATCACATCATTAGTAGGTACCTACAAATACGCATACTTATCTTACTATCCTTTTACACCAGTTGAGTCACAGTCTGATCAAAGTTAATCTTTGATCAGATTAGATCAGTTAAATCGCAAATACCAACAACGGTCTGAATAAAAATTAAACTACTTTTTTAAAGAAAATGAATTTAATAATTAATCTTCCTGACCATATTTAAAAACAATGAGTTCTAACTTAAAAAGTAACTAAAAATAAGTAACATGGCTAAAAATAGCCCTCGCTCGTCCATATAGAAGTGAAGATCATTATTACATTGTTCTTTAACACGAGTTGTGAGCATGATAACGCATCTATAAGTCATTTTAAGCCCTTCTAGTTTCACTAGTTCGAGACAACACTAAAAATAATCAACAAATGTCGATGAGACGTATTTAAAGGTGCCTGTCTATTGATAGTCACGAGTAGACCCATAAATTGTATAGTTATTAGTTTAATAAAGAAGACGCACTGCAATTTGCTTCACTAACGAGCAAGCAATATTTGATCATAATCATAGCTTCATACAAACAGTTTAGATAAGAACTATTAATCTAACTAAGCCATCCTAAAACGTATTGTCTCTATAAGTAATCCTAAATATAACAAGGAATGACTAGTCTTAATGTACTAAGGTCACATTACATCTTGAAGATAGGTAACTAAAGACAAGGTTTTAGGCTATGGAGATTATAATGGATCGAGACTTTGGCACTTAGCGAGTACATTGAGGTTGAATTAATGAATTAGCATCTAAACTATACCTACCTATAACTTGAAACAAAGGTCTTGGTTAACGTTATAACGAGTTTTCGTGTAAGACCTTTTGTTTTTCGGGAATATTGCCCTTAGCAGCTAGGCTACCTCCAAGGTAGCGTTGAGAATTAACGGCACTTTCCACAACTACCCCCAATTCATCTTCAGGTTCACAGTTATAATCACGAATGGCTTAAAATTTCGTGAATCACGCTTGTAAGTTTTTTGTTGTTCCATAGTCGTAAGGCCTGTTCATATTATGTATACGAGTATATTATGCCTGTATTAGATACAGTGAAATCTAAGCTAATATTTCCGCTATCGCTCTGAGTAGCTAGTACCGCATAGATCTGAACAGGTGTTTAGTTTGTTATTTCTGCCTACAAGTTTCGTCTGGTCAATGCTCCAATTTGACCTTGATCCTATGATAGGCGTTGCTGAGTATGCCCCGGATGTTCCAGATGTGTTCAAATCTCTCCGGCTGCGTGTTGAAGTTGCTGTCCGTCGCTTTCACCCATAACTCCACCTGGGAAGGAACACTGCTGTAGTTCTAGTCATTTACAACGGGATATTTACCATGATTTGATGTTTCGTTTGCGTTAAAATTCCATAAGATTGAACATTGAACATTTTTTTAGCAACGATTGAGAAATTTCAGACGATACAAAAACGGCGAACGGAGCGAGTCTCGAATTTTTAAGATTTTTTAGCAACGATTGAGAAATTTCAGACGATACAAAAACGGCGAACGGAGCGAGTCTCGAATTTTTTTAAGTCTTAGCTACGATTGGGAAATTTGCGAAAGAAAAGACGATATAAAAACGGTGAGCAGAAGGAGCCTCCAATTTTTAAAGATTTTTTAAAAGGCGAGCATAATCATTGACTGTCTCACCCAGAAATATTGAAACATAGCGGAAATATGCATCATCACAAGATTTTAGGTAAAATATGCAACTACCGATGAAAATGGGCTTAATATGCAAATGCATATGCAAATATGCAATTGCATATAATCCGGTCTCTAATGATGACAATGAAATGCTTCTATTGAAATATGTTGGAACAGAAGATCAAGAGCCAGACGTAGGCCGGCGGCGAGGAGATTCTGTTAGAGGTGATGGTTTACTTCATACATACCTGGTAGGCTAGGACAAATATAGGTACTTACTGTAAGTATAGTTCTGTCTATCCTACTGTCAGATTTATCCACAAGATTTACCTACTGCTGATCAGCACAATACTTCCACTGAATTCTTAAGAATATGCCTTCTCATAACAAGGGGGCTTCGCTGTAATCGGCACGTTAGTCAGGCGGATACGTGATGGCAGTGCCTGTGTTGAATAATACACCGCGCTATCGCCGTCGACCTCCGTGGCGCAGCGGGCGAAGGTCCGCCTGCGACGCAGGAGGTTGCGGGTTCGATTCCCGCCTCGGAACAAATTTGTGTACATCTTCAGAAATTTGTTCCGTTGGTCTGAGTGTTTTCTATTTATAATAAAAACTATCTATCTATGTAGTGTATTGTATTATGTAAATCAGTTATCTAGTACACATAACGTTGTCGTAACGTCTTTGTTATCTTTCTTGTCCTAAGTTATTTTTGAATAAATTATTTTATTTTATTTTTTTATTTTATAACAAAAGCTCTGCTTAGCTTGGGGCTAGATAATGCTGTGTAAATTGTCCAGCATTATTTATTATTTATCTGCTGCGCTTCCTCTCTCCTCACTCTCTAGACATCCACGGACTAACTCGAAAGGAACGATTCTGACGCTCATGACTATATATAAGTACTAGGGTCGCATAAACATGCAGGAGTAGCACTAACCTCCTGCTGGTCTCTAGCGACGGGTATGGTGGCGGTCCACAGCGTCCAGGCGTAGTGCGCGGCGGGCGGCGCGCCGTCCGCTTGCAGGCGCGCCTCGGTCCAGACGGCGCCGCGGTCCGCGCTCACGTCCACGCGGACTATGGCTGCGCCGCCGCCGGAGTACGCGTAGCCTGCCACAGTAAACGGACAGAATTAGTGCCTCGGTATTGGACCAGCGCGCGAGCAGCACAGTCTCAACAGATCGCCGTCAATCCTTGCTTCAAAGAGTCAAAAGAGTGGACCGCTATCGACGCCTTGAACACTCTTGTCCTGGGAAATCTAAAGTTGGTCAAAAATGTAAAACCTAAATTAACCTTTTGACCGCCACGCCCCAAACGCATTCTCGTATCCTCTACGCCAAAGCACAAAGTGACCAAAAATACCTACGAAAAAATGGTGCTGCCAAGAGTCGATAAAATGTATATTGTCGGTAAACACATGGAGACTTGATTTCGTTGGTTTTTTATGCAATAAACAACTTTTTAAAATCTGGGATGTTTTATTACCTTTTGAACGCCACCTTAAAAATGATAAAATCTAACTCTCCAAGCCATCCAAGTTACAAAAAGAAGGGCTTCAGGTTAGAAGCACTACCTTCAATTTTCGAGTTTTACTTGATACCAATTTACTCTATAATATATTAATTGTTACGCCGCAGTTGCCGATGTTTTGCCTATATAAAACCAGAAATCAGATCGACAACAAATATTTTCAAATAACAACAGCACATCACTATTCACCCACGTGACGTCTTCTGTTGTCGTGAATAGCCGACATAGGCGCGGCTGGCACGATGTTTGAAAGCTTGCTTACATCTGAGGTAGTGATGTGGTAGGTTATAGTCGCTGATTATCGATAAGGGCAAGTATATACCTGTCCACTCTTGAAATGAAACTAAAATGGTCATCACATCACATGCATTGAATGCCAAATAACTAGTTGGGTACCTACATAACCTACCTACCATGTAGTAACTGTCAAACCAGTAAAGATTGAAGACACAAATAATAATTATCACTACACAATGCAGAGAAAGAAACGGTACCTACCTACCTACCAGTTATACCAACATAGTCCCTACCCATCAGTGTAATAAGTAGGTAGACGCAATAATAAGTACCTACCTACCTACCCTAGTCAACTGCACTTGGGTACCTACCTAGGTACAATACAATACAATACACTTTATTGCAAACCAAGAAAATACAAAAACAATACAGGGAAAGAGAAATAACAGAATTGCAGAATGGGCGGCCTTATCACTAAAAGAAGAGAAAAACTAACAGTTTAAGACTAAAGAAAGAATCCCCGTATCGGGTGAATGTTGCATTATTATTATTTAGTGCTAGAATTTGTGTTCTTAGTAGATAGGACGAAGTAACGGTCAATGACCTTTCTAACCGTTATTGTACCATGAATGCTATTAAAGTATTTTATACCTAATTACTTATCTTCCTTGCTACTTGCAGAATTTCTTCTCATTAATTATCATTCATGCATGGTACAAATCCTTGCCGCTTTTTAGGAAATTTCACTAGGTAGGTAGGTACCTAGGTATTATTTTATTTCCTTCATTCTTTATTCATTGTAAATTGTCTTAAACAAATCATTTCTACGCATTACCTATCCATCTAACATCTTTTATTGATTTTCTGCCCACGTAATTATTTCCTTGAGTCGGATACCTATCTCATAATCAAACCGATTTAGGTACCTACACTACCTACTTACCAATGATGAAAGTACCTACCTATCTAGTACACAAAAATTTATCCCGTTCCCAACGTTGGCAGGCACCTACTCTAATCTTACAAGAAAGAAATAAAATGTAGGTAGGTATGTACCTACCTACCCACCGAACTACAGGGAACCTGTGTGCTTCGAAGCAGAAACATGCTTTTGTCGAAGTTTGAAACAAGAGATCTATGAACCTACAAATACCTACATTTTACCTATGAATCCAAAATCAATAGCAGATAAAATCCAAAATCAATAGCAGATCGGACATACTTGGAATGCACTTGCACGTCACTACCATTGTCTTGTTACGCTGATGACGTCAGTTACGGTCGTGTAGTCCCGACCGTGGCGTACGCTACACTGATAAGGGATGATGAACCAGTGATGTGCTTTGGTGGGGATTATGAATTATCGATCCTGCTCATGGATCATTTTTATTTTCATTATGCGTTTGCAGAGTTAAAGTTTGGGTTTATTATGATATCATAATAGATATTTATTATTTATATCATGAGAATGAACATGAAATAAATAATAAATATCTTGTTTAAATGTAAATTGTCTATTTTTTATCACCTTCGCTTGGTAGCTGTATACCACAACACTAGCGGTCGTCTCCTGCCGACAATGGCGTGCGAATCACGCCCGCTGACGGGATTTTATTTCAATGTTTCATCATCGAAATTTTTATACAACTATTGGTTCTCTTATAAACCTTTAATATAGATGTATAATAACTAAAACAATGTTCCTTTTAGGATAAATAAAACGCAGAACTAACAGTTAAAAGATTATGTATTTCGTTTTTTTCTTGGAGCAGTTTTGGTCGTCTAATAACGACACTGGCGTAGTAAGCACAATTTGAAATGTCGAGTATAGACGACGGTGGCGGTCAAAAGGTTAAAGCCGGTATAACCCCTGAGATTGACGTGATAAATTCAAAGAAATAAATATAATGACAGTACCATGTCAATATATTTATGAAAACTTGTCAATATATTTAAAAAAACTGTTCCCTATAAATTGTGATAAACATAACTTTAATACCAGAAATAAACATAAACTCGCTGTGCCCACAACTAGGCTACACAAAATTAATGTATCTTTTAAAGGGCAATGTATACGCTTCTACAACAAAACTCCTAGTGAGTTGCAAAAATTATCAGTAAATAAATTCAAACAAATTGTCAAAACCTTGCTGTGCAAAAAGGCTTACTATAAAATATCAGATTATCTAGAAGATAAAAAAGCTTGGAACGGGTTTTGCTCCAACTCGAAGAATAACAACTAACAGGCTAAAGGTTTCTTCGTCGCTTCTTTACTTTGGTCTACATACCGAAGCGACAGAAATCAAAAATATCACTTTATTTCCGTTTCAGTGTATAGTTTTATAATTTGACCTTTTCTAAGTGTACATTTATTGTATTTATGGAAATAAAGAGTTTTTGATTTTGATTTTTGATTAGGGCTCTCAGTCAATTTTAATTCGATTTGCAAGGATTTCAAAAGTGAGCTCCCAGTCGCACATAGGTAGGCACGCACTGGTGGCTTATGCTGAGACAACACTTTGGCAGATTCAAGCGAATAAATTGAACCAAACACAAAATTTACAAACGTCGACAAAAGCACGCAATTACGTGTGCTGCACTATGATAAAACTAAAATCCAGCCGTGGACATGAGTAGAAATAAATATTACCTCTCGCTTCAATGCAGCCATTGTTCACCTTCACAGTGGCGCCGCTCTGCGGGTCGCAGATGGCCGACGTGACGGGCAGGCTGTAGACGGGCGGCGCGGAGGGGAAGTCCGCCGTCTCCCAGGTCTTGGAGGAGTTGAACGAGCGGTAGTCTTTCTGGTGCCAGTGGGACGGACTCTCTTCCGTCGACACTGTTATCGATTCTGGGGAAAAATTACTTTGAGAATGGCAATTCATGTAAGAAAGTGGATGTTGGTCTATCCCTTCTTATTAAATAAATTTAAAAAATGTTGCAGTGCCATGCCATCCATTGGAATGTAGTGTGGGGCGACCCTGATGAGATGGAAGGTATCCGAGATTTCTGGTTGGCATACAAGTGTTTGTCCTGGCTTACATACAGCGTGTACATTACCAAGCCACTTGACGATGCGCATGGCGGACGCGCCCGGCACCACGGCGCGCAGCGGTTGTATTGTATTGTACAGCCAGGCATACATACAGCGTGTGCATTACCGAGCCACTTGACGCTGCGCACGGCGGGCGCGCCCGGCCCCACGGCGCGCAGCGGTTGTATTGTACAGCCAGGCATACATACAGCGTGTGCATTACCGAGCCACTTGACGCTGCGCACGGCGGGCGCGCCCGGCCCCACGGCGCGCAGCGGTTGTATTGTACAGCCAGGCATACATACAGCGTGTGCATTACCGAGCCACTTGACGCTGCGCACGGCGGGTGCGCCCGGCACCACGGCGCGCAGCGGCCAGCCGTGGTCGGGCGGCAGCGCGCGTCCGTTCATGTGGGTCGCTAGCAGCACTCGACCGTTCGGGTTCAGAGCCATGGAGAGAGGGATCGAAGTGCTGAAGTGGACGCCCGTTGCGTCTATGTCCGAGCCTTGGAACTGAAACAAAGCAATAACAAGCATCTTGTAGTTCAAATCACATTCAGGTCGGATTCTTAGATTTCACGGAAGAAACACCAAGAATAATCAAATTAGGTACCTACTCAAATAATATCCCAAAAAAATTAACTTCGGCGCGACTTGATCAAGAACCATGATGATGATTTTACTATAAAAACTATCGTAGTTTGACGAATTCATTACGGATGTAAGCGGGTTAACTACGAACCTTATTTGTGTTGGAAGAATGATGATGATGTTTGATTACTTTAAAATTACCCTGAGTGTGAGGGCCTACGCACTATAATAACAAAAAAATTAAGTCAGATGAATTCGGCACTTGTATTAAAGGATATAGTAATAAACAAGATCCGTCAAGTGCGAGTGTAACTCGCGCGCCGAGGGTTTTGAACGTTTGTCAATAAATATGTACCAAAAGTACCGGTTAGAGACTTCGCAATTTAACGAATACCTAAGAATAGTAGGTACCAACCTACATTTCAGATAGATCTCTCTGCATGCTTCGGATTAATGGGTGGTTCGGTTAAGAAGGGTAATGGTAAATTTTTCGACTTTTTACGAAATATTTCAAAAAGTATGAAAGCTACAGAAATTTTAAAAACTGTTTTGAAATTTCCAAACCGATACCTTTCATTTGATACCCCACTCGGCGGGGTAGCCCCCCTTTTGAAAATTATTATTTTTTGACCATTTTTCAAAAAGTGCTCTTTTTACAGACTTCTCTATATTTTTCCTGTAAAATATAGATCCATATCTACAAACGCTCTATACATTTTAAACGGATTGCTCTGCAAACTTCGGAGATAGGGGGGGGGGAATGGGTATTTTTTCGACTTTTTTCAAAATATTTCAAAAAGTATGAAATCTACAGAAATTCAAAAAACTGTTTTGAAACCTACAAACCGATACCTTTCATTTGATACCCCACTCGGTGAGGTAGCCCCCCCTTTTGAAAATTATTCCCCCCCTTTTTGACCATTTTTCAAAAATTGTTCTTTTTTCAAACTTCTCTATATTTTTCCTGTAAAATATAGATCCATGTCTATAAACGCTCCATACATTTTACATGGATCACTCTGCAATCTTCGGAGATAGGGGGGGGGAATGGGTATTTTTTCGACTTTTTTCGAAATATTTTAAAAAGTATGAAACCTACAAAAATTTCAAAAACTGTTCTGAAACGTACAAAATGATACCTTTCATTTGATACCCCATATGACTCTGTAGGTATCTTTTAAAATTTCGGCATCACAATTTGTATGGAAAATATTCATTTTCATTTTTCATTTATTTTCATTTTTTTTTCTCGAAATCTGTACAGGCGCACGAAATGTATTATTATTTTAAATTTCAAGTTGATAGCTGCAGTAGTTTTTGAGTTATTAAGGAGGGAAAAAAGGACAGACAAAGCGAGACCATAAGGGTTTTGAAACCGATCTTCGATCTTCAAAACCCTAAAAAGGAATGAATGAATGAATGAACACTTTACACAAAATTAATAAAATAACTTATATCTAAATTAAGTAAAAACGTACAATAGGCGGCCTTATTGCTTAAAGTAATTTCTTGCAGGCAACCTTATAAGGATATAGTATGTTATGCAATTAGTGAATAAAGGACGGATTTAAAGCGAGGGCCATAGATGAATCACGAGAAAGCGAAGGAATCTAACGACTAAGCGTAGCGAGTGATTCAAGTGTTAGAATCGTGAGCGACGCGAGTGATTCATAGCCCTCGATATAAATCCGTTTTATTCAAGAGTTGCATAAGTACTATACTTTATATTATCATGAGTACGAGAAAAAGAACCAATCCAATCGCGAAGAGTTATTTGCACACGGAGTTTGTATGTTAAGTATTCTTTGCACATGGAGTTTGTATCGAGTATTTTGCGCAAGGAGGTTGTATAGCATTGAGATGGAGGTCGAATATATTGGTGTGTTCTAAATTCAAACGCCAAAATAGCGATTAAAAGTGTTCACTGTTCTCAACTTTTTAGAGAGGGAATGATATTAGATTTGTTTTGTCGCCTAGTGAGCTAATTTTCACACGACAGTTATCCAAAACATAACATGGGTCAGTATGAGAACCGTCCCTGCATTGTTCCATGGTTCTCACGCATATGACTAGTTATTACTGCAATATTATCAAGTAAATGAACACAATAATCAACCAACTCTTTAATAATTTGTTTTCCTAAATATAAAACAAAACATTTTAATTTAACAGTTTTAGTAAGGAACCCTAATAACATAAATATAATTCTTGGAAATAACAATATTAAATTATTATTTCCAAACTTCTACTCCCTATAATAAGTAATTTGCAAATATTGTAAAATAATTCAATCTCGGGATTCCCAACGGAACCCAAAAAACGGAATATGATTTATAAAATCAATAATTTCGAACGTACTTATATTAAAAGTCCATTTCATGATTTAGAAACCCCGGGATTTAGAGAGAGAGAGAGAGAGAAATAATTTATTTTACCCAAAACAAAATACATTAGCAGGCAGGCACACACGAGTCTACGTAAGTAAGTAGGTTCATATTTTTAGGCAGAAGACAACACTGATAACAGCTTATTAAGGATATTATTAAGGATTTAAACATCATTAATAATCATGTCGGTATGTAGAGGAGGTATGATCAACTCTGTACTACTTCCACACCGGGACTTAAGGTATTTATACTCAGGCAATTCCGATCTCTGCATATGACTCACAATAACATGCTTCCCCTGCGTGTCCTCCTCGTCGACGCCGCACGCGAGCAGCACGTCCCGCAGGTAGACGCCGCTCCACACAGCATTGCTGATGGCGCCGCTGCCCCAGCTGATACCTTTTACTTCTTTGTCTTTCACTTCCTGGGAGAAATATACATATTACTTATACCACTAATTGTAAAATCAATAAGGAACTGATTATAACTTGACCAAAGAGTATCCAGAAAATAAGGACCTTAACCAGAGATGTGTATGAAGGAAATGATTGAGTGAATGAACAAGTGTCAAAAGGTATGATTCCAATCATATTTTTATACTTAATTTTTTTATTTTATAAGTTTTCCAAAGATTAATGAATAAGTTTAGTTTAAAGGTGGTTTGAAGGCTGCATTTTCGATGGACAACAGGTGAGGATTTTTGACAATTTTCTAGGGAAATATTACTCGCAGTTTGAGCCATTGAGATATTCTTGACTTCTATGTGAGATGTATATAGCAATCTTCAACTTAGCCCGCAAGTACCTACCTACCCATTCTGTTTAAACGCCTACTAGGTATTATTTTTTACTCTACGAATAATATTATAAATGCGAAAATTTGTGTGAATGTTTGTTACCACGTATCTCCGTAACTACTTAATCGATTAAGATGAAATTTGGTATGGACATAGTCTAATTTTCATTACTTCAAAAAAGGGTAGTAAAGTTTCTATGGAAAAATATTATTTCTTGGTTCGATTCACTCACAACTCGGTATAAATAAACTATAAAGAAAAATTAATCACGTATTTTTTTTACCAAACTACACTTATTAAAGCGTGTGTAAAAAAATTCTGAAATTTGTATAATTTCCAGCGGGCGAAGCCGCGGGGCCCAGCTTTATACGTATGATAGAAAACACCCTAAACAAATAACTGATCGTATAAACATTCGTCCCGAATCGATCGGCGCGAATCGATTCCACAACCTTACACTTAGCCCGCTGCGCCACGGAGGTCGTCAATTCCAAGTGAAGAAGCAGAACACTCACGTTGTCCATCTCACTCCGTCTGTTCCCCGCACACATGAGCGCAGCCCTGACAGTCCCGCTGCGGAACTGCGCCAGCTCTTCCAACTTGAACTCCTTGCACGTGAGGCCGGGACCCACGATGACGACGCGCAGGCGGTGCGTCGTCGGGTCTATGGACGGCACTGGCATGTGCTGGCGGACGTAGAATAACTCGCTGGGAAATCAAGTTAAAAATTAATTGTGCAGGATCTCAAGAGGCGGAATTATGCAGGTCTCAACAGAACCTACGCATTTGCTCCCCTTGGAGTCGAGACCTTAGGTCCGTGTGGTGCTTTTCGATTTTTTTAAACATTATCTGAGCGTCTGGTCGAAGCGACGCGTGACTCGAGAGTTGGTGAGTATCTGGCGCAGCACATCAGCATTGCCATACAGCGGGGCAATGCAGCCAGCGTAGCGGGGACGCGACGACTGATGATGATTTTGATATGGATCAGTTGAGCTACCTGTAGATTGTTTGCAATAGTCTGCAGTTAGCTCAATTGTTTCGATTATAAATACTAGTTCTAACATTACAATAAGAGGGTATCTTATTAAAATGAGATTTCTACGTCTAGGTTATGAATTTATGATAGAACTTACCAATTAATCTGGAAGTTTATAATTATAAATTATTTCAAAAGTAAATAATAATTAGTAATAGCACAGATATAATCATACTATACGTAATAGGGTCAGGTTACACCCTTCGAGTACAGAACCTTAAAAATGTGCCCCTTCAAAGTACCTGCCAGTGGCGTTTATCGATAACACCCAGAGTCAATTTGATGTTTTTATATAAAACAGCCGACTATCTTAATTCAAATACCGTAAAATTCTAGTTTCTGTACAAAAGGCGGGTTACCTATCGGTTACCTAACGACCCAGTTGATTCACGACCCACTTAGGTACACAATAATTCGCTTGAAATTGTCAAAACTGGTAAGTAGTAGGTTTTCTTCTATAATAAACGTTTTGTATCACATCACATGCTATGAATGCTCCGAGCATTGTACCACGTGTCCACGTGTGTCTTATACTTGTATTTTTGTTGGTGCAGAATAAATAATAAATAAAATAAATAAATAAATAATGCTGGACAATTCACACAGTATTATCTAGCCCCAAGCTAAGCAGAGCTTGTGTTATGGGTACTCTACAAAGACAGATATTTTAATTATACATAGAAAACACCCAGACCAACGGAACAAATTTCTGCAGATCGTAGGTATATACACACATATTTGTTCCGAGGCGGGAATCGAACCCGGAACCTCCTGCGTCGCAGGCGGACCTTCGCCCACTGCCACGGAGGTTGTCAGAATGAATAGAATAGAATAGAATAGAATCGTTTATTCACAGAATACATGTCAAATATTACAATGCTGTTGTTGTATCAGTGTGGTATCAATGTAATACTACCAGTAATCTTGGACTGGTGTGTGAATTTTAATAATGAAGTATTCTTGTTAATATACAATTGTAATTGTATACTAACTTGGGCGTGTCAAAGTGTTCTATCTGGTATCTAGGCGGTATCTCTGCGTTGAAAGGCTTGGCAGTCTTCACGATGAGTCGCTCGTCCCGCAGCGGTTCGCAAGACCACATGTCATCGTCTGTGTGGTCTAGCACGTCGTCGTCATGTAAGTTACCTGGAATTTAATGTATGGAAACTTTTTTAATAGAAAGTTTGAATGTTGTTAGGTACCTTGCAAGCTAAAACAAATGAACAGATCTTAGGCTGAGGCTGAAATTTTGCAAAGTAGGTACCTACAGGTTGTTCTAGGCCTGGAATAAAACATTATGTGCTAATATTTCTGGGTGTTTTCTATGTACCTACTTATAATAAAAAGTGTGTCAGTTACCATAACACAAGCTCTGCTTAGCTTAGGGCTAGATGGTGCTGTGTGGATTGTCCAGCATTAACTATTTATTTTCTGTTTGATTTTGTTACTAATAAATTTCACAGTGTTGTTAAAAAAAAAGCTTCAAAGTTTTTGTTGCGCTGTTTGGTGGCTTAAAATTAGCACCACACTCTTCTCGCGGGTGTCGTAAAAGGCGACTCAGGGATATCACCGGGGGCGGGCAGTAGCACCTCCGGCAGAACAATTCTACCACCGAACTGCGATCACCAACCCGCATGCCCAGCATGGGGATTATGGGCATTACCCCCCCCATGAGATAATAACCAACAAGGCGCTTCTCAGTGGGAGGCCTGCGTCCAGCAGTAGACCAATACAGGATGTTGAGGTTGAGGTTGTTCAAAAGATAATTGACCAATCAGTTTTGTTGGTTAAAGTTAATGAAATAGGAATGAATACTTGTGTCAAAAACGTACACAAATTATAATAGTAAGTAGGTATGCTGAGAAGGTCTTCTGATTAAATGATACCTTCCTACCTATCCGATAACTCTCCAGCAGCTTATGAACCTCTTCCGTCTTGTGCATGCCGTAGACATTCCAGAAGGGCTCTATGCTGAGCCCGGCTGCATGCTGGATCTGATCCCCGCCAGGGTGCGAGGGGAGGAACGCGGTCACGTCGTACACACCGTGCTTGTACGTCACCCAGAAACTCGCTCTGGAAGGATAAAAACGTTGATGATTAGTAAATCTAGTAGCCCTAAAGTTTATACAGAAAAGACACTCACTGGTTTATTTTACCTTTGACACATGCTGATCACTTAGGAAATAAAGTGTATTCACATCATTACTTAAACTCGGAAATTTTTGATGTTATTATTGATTTTACTAAACCTTCTAGGTTCTAGAACTCTAGATATCTATATATATAAAAGAAAGTCGTGTTAGTTACACTATTTATAACTCAAGAACGGCTGAACCGATTTGGCTGAAAATTGGTGGGAAGGCAGCTTAGAACCAGGAGACGGACATAGGCTATGTTTTATCCCGGAATTACCACGGGAACGGGAACTACGCAAGCGAAGCCGCGGGCAGCAGCTAGTTTTTTATAAACAAAAGGGTAGGTGATACTATTGTGGATTTTAAAACTGTGTAGGTATAGGTTACTATAATTTTTCACTGTCTATAAGTAAATTAACTTAAATAGGTAATCTTCCTAACATAACCTGTCGGCTAAATAATTATTAAAGTTCTCATTAGACTTGGTATTTTTCGAGTCAACATAATCGCTACAATAACATCAAAGATTTCTGAATTTAAGTATTGGTCTTGTGACTTCACAAAAGTACAAATTGAAATTGAAGTACACTTCATTTCCTACGTGATCATATTTTAGGCTAGTTTAAAAATTTGAGGCAGGCGAAGGGCCGCTTCATTCTGTATATTTTTTCCACCTCTACTGCAATCATCCACCTGCCAAGTGTGGTGATGACATTATGATTTATGGTAGAATGGACCACCCCCAAACAGGGGGGGCTTTTTTGGGGGTAGCCCATTCAGCAGTGGACTTTATTGAGTAGTGCTGAGTGTAGTAGTAGGGCAGTAAGTATAGACTAACTTGGAGTTGTGTTTGCTGACCTCCTCAGCACTGTAGGTCGGCAGGTCAGACCGCTTGCAGCCTGCATCAGTTTCCTTCTCATTTGGAGGTTTGTTCTCATAGCTGTCATCTTCATTTTCTGGAGACAGTTTTGCTGATGCTTTAATTAAAACATCATACTAAATTATAATTTTTGTAAAAGTAAGAGAAGAATATTGGTAGGGACCTAATTTGATTTAGCCAAAAGTAGTGGTTGGATTGAATGAAATAGATAGGTGGGTTAGGTTTACCTTTTTATCCAGAAGTGTGAGCACTATAAACCATAGAAGCTAAGAACTTCACTTCTACTATTGGTTCTAGAATAAGGTCTATTTCATTCAAGACAGTTATCTGATACATCTCAGATGATAATAAGTATTTAGGTAGGTATTCCTGATCTCCATGGTTCTCAAGATTTCTCTCTATTTTCTGTGCGTCTATATTTTAGTGCATGAGCCCACAGTGTACCATACAACAACAAATGCTGTAGGAAGGTGCATTCTGAGTGCACCTTCCTATGTTTGACTATGATTGGAGTTTATGCGGATGGAAAAATTAAATAAAACATTTTTTATTAATTTTGACTCCTTTTTCTTCCTTCTAGGTAAAAAAGTAGGTATTAAAAAAGTATTTTTTTTTTGCTTTTTAGGATTTCGTACCCGCAGCGTGCAAACAAAACCCTATTACTAAGCCTCCACTGTCCTTCCTTCCGTCTCTGTAATAACTCTAAAATAAACGAACAACTAGGTACCTGTACCTTCCTGCAGCGTTTGTCGTTGTATGGCACACTGTGGGCTCCCGCACTAAAACATAGACGCACAGTCCAGCCAGAGCATCATTCTGATTTAGGACTTGTGTGATTTAGGTAGATGTGAATAAAGTAAAAGGTAGGTACTGATTTACCTCCAAAAAGTGCTGAAGCAAACAGTACCCCTGCTCCAGTCTTTATACCTCTGCTCTTGGATTCTTCATCTTCTCTATTATTGTAACGTCTGTTTTGTTCTCTCACTGATACAGATGCTGAGTAACTTGTCAATCTACTCTGCTGTATCAATGATCTGAAATTTTGATAAGAAATTAAAAAAAAATATTAGTTACCTACCTACTCTGATTTAATGCGTCAGAGTAAGTATAGCCAGATTTAAAACCCTTGTTTACTTTAAAAAAGGTGATGCAACTTTCTAGCAAACAGGTATTTGTGTTTACACTGAAGAACATTATTAGTTAAGTATAACCAGGTACCTTAGAAACCATCTCTTGAGCGACATTTTCCACTAATTTGGTTATGTTTATGCCACGAAGATATACGGATGGGTCAACTACTTGTAACCTTGACCTAATGGTTATTTGTTACCAAGTTATCCGTTATCAAAAAAATCTGTTATCAACTTTATGTACTTTACGAAAATAAAATGACCACACCACTAAAACCATTTGGGAGTGCTAAAATCTGTAGTTATGAGATTGTGCTAAGTGTTTGGTTGGTTGGAGATAAGTACATTTGACCAAAACAAAGATTGGGCCAAAATCTGATTTTCATCTTGATTCTTGAGATTCTTGAATTTTTCCCAAAATCAAAATATGAAATTAAGCTATTTCACCGGCACCATTCCAAGAATATAATTTATTTGACATTGACAGTGACATTATATTATTCTTGATTCGTACGTGCGTCTTCCAAACCCCCGATGCAGAGCCATCAGACAAGAAGTGAAGTCTTCCAAACCGTTTCTCAAGTATTCGGTAGATGGCGCACACTGTTATTGAATGAAAATCTTAGATAGAATAATCTCGAATAAGGTCGTAATAGGTTTATTGTTTTTTGTTTGATTTATATTGCGAGCGAGATTATTTTTTGATTTACCTGTATTGAATATTAAAAATCTCGCGATTATGCTCCAAGCACTTAGTAAAAGATTCTTAGCCAGTGAGTTGTATACCTACACTAGGTAGGTACCTAGTTATAGTACCTAGATAAAAGAGGGTTCATATAAATAAATAAATAATTTATTCAAAAATAACTTAGGACAAGAAAGATAACAAAGAGTTTCGTCTTAAATTCTATTGGTATTAAATAATGCGTGTGCCTGAACTAGGTAAAAACCTGTTTTTCAGGCAAAATGAGTGCTAACAACAAATAAATTAAGTACCGTAAAAGCACCTAACTATGATCCAAAATGACGTATTATTTACGTTAGGGCTAATATTTTTTATTATATCATTATTTATTATATTTATTATTGGTCGATTACTCGGAAATGGCTTATAGTTACCTGCCTAGTACCTATGGACTAAAATCGTTCCTTATTTTATAATTCAATTAAAATTGGAAAAAAAAGTACAAAATACCTTAATTTTTTTTATTTTGACATAATAATCAACAAAAACAAAAAAAAATCTTCTCAAAATTAACAAAAATTACAAAACAGTCTCACTTATGGCACGGTAATTAGTATTATGAGATCAAAAATCAGCTTATAACTAGTAGGAACAATAAATAGGTACTTATATTATAGTTTTTTATTATTGTTTTTTTAGTTTTTTATTGCCTCTGTGTACTTGCATCCCCGCTTAGTTAATATTTTCTTTTTGCCCGGGTCATCAACTAAGTTGGTTTCATCGGAATTGTATATATTATCATATCAGGGTTTACCTACGTCAGTCATTTCCGTGGACAAATTGGCAAAATATTTCTTCAGCTCTTTTTCACCGACAGCAGCTCTGGCCCTCTTTATATTGCTGCAAAACCTCTGGGAAAGGTCCTTCTTGTACCGTTTTAAAAAATTCTTCATCCATCAGACAGTGGATGAAGAATTTTTATTGGAGAATTGCTTAATCTCACGACCACTGCCATCCACATAAGTTTTAACTATAAATTGTAGGTCATGATCAGTGACTGGGAACCCGAAGTCGCATAGTTGTATGACATGATCAACGAACGCTCTTTCCTCCTCATCAGTAAATACGCATTTACGGCCTGGTTTTGTATTAGGATTACCAGCAGTTAGCATCTTTCGTCTTAGTATAATCATGTATAATGGAGCTTCGTGGGATGTTAAACTTCTTCGCAGCTTCTCTTTGGGTGAGGACCTTATCATCAATGGCTCGGAGGCAGCTCTTCTTTTTATCTTCAGAGTACCATTTGTAGGGTCGCACCCCTACCTTTTTTCGCGGTTGACTCATTATTTGTCGATCTGGAAGAAAAAAACACATCATTAAACTTCATGTAAATTATGAACCTAACTAGGTATGGTCCAAAAAAACCGTTGGGCTATATTTAGGCACGAAGTATCATTTTGTAATATTTTTCACTTCATAAATAAAACAATTGAAAAGTTTGATTGATTCTAAATTATTTTATTATAGAGATAACTTACCTTCAAAACTAAATCACTTAACAGTACATAACTAGATTGCAATGTGAGGGTAAGTACGAAAGTTTGCAGCTCTTCTGCGTGTGTCAAAACTTTGTCGCAACTCCTAATAACCTGTTTCGTCAAATGGTGACGCCACACTGGCGGCTGTCATACGAAGATGGCGAATATATTTCTGCTAGCAACGCGGTTACGCGATTTGCCGCTAGATATCACCGTTTAGCCGATAATATTGATTTAATCATGCAATGTCGTTGGACCATAGTTGCCCCTTTGGATTATAGTTGGGTGCTTTTACGGTAATCAAATAGGTACATATAACTTTCAATTATACAAGGCGATGGTGCATACTTTAAAATAATTACATATGCTACCTACTTACACTAAACAAGTTTATATATAATAAAGGTGTTTGCAATTTTTAGGCCTAGGTACTTTGAAACAGTCAATAAATTTTCTGTGTCATCATATGACATACATTGCACTGTATCCCTAAGTTTTTTCTTACAACTATTATAAAAAATTCCCGATTTGCGGCAAGTTACTTTTCTCCTAGTTAAAAGGAGAAGGAGAAAAATAACTTCCTTGTTTCTACAAGGTTTTGGTTCGTAGACTTTTGGTTCTAAAAACCGCAATTTACACAACTTAAAACGAGAACAAAATTAAAAACTTTTAAAACCCCCTCGACAGATTCTCATGAAACATGGGTAAGAAAGAACACTCGGGATGAAATTATCTATGACACCAAAAAAACTAAACGAAAATCGGTTCATCCGTTTGGGAGCTACAATACCACAGCCTACCACAGATACAAAGACATACACGTTTACCTTAAACACCCCTCTCTTTCTGCGTCAGGGGTTAAAAAGCCATCTTAAGCTAGTTTTTAAACACGAAACGGCCCGGAAGTAGGTAGGTACATAATCTACCTACCTATGTTTTACCATTGAGGTGCAATTTTATGCAAATTCTCATGCTAAATCATTGCTCGGTTTTCCTACTTTCCTATGTACCTACCTATCTTTAATGAGTTTTTAAAGACGTCAGACATTAGTAACACTACAAGATTCAAGTGCCTGCTTGCTAGAGTACCTACTTGCTAGATACTTTTGTAAAACATTATGAGTGCAGTCCAACTCCAATCTTGCCAGCTCCAAACGCATTTTTAACGCTCGGGTTTCTAGGTCAGCTTGGTAGGTATTTTGTTAGTTTACTAGTATAGTATTATAATATCTGTGGTTTAGAGAAGAAAACGAGCAAAGAAAGACTCATGAATCGTAAATTTTTAATCATTTCTAAGGCTGGGTATATATTTAGCACAGTAGATTGCATTCAGTTACAAGATCTAATGAACTTCACTCGATAGAAAATAATCCCAATGTTACCCCTTTTTCTAACGTTTTTTCAATACTATGACTAGCGAACTACTGATCACACTTATTTTTTGTACTCAACTAAGGACACTTAATATTTCTAAACAAATTCGCAGAGTTTGACTTGATAAAATGATTTTCTTAATCACCATGTTTAAATAACTACAAAAAACACGAGCGCGGCGGCTTGGCAGGCGCGTATTTTCCCTTACGCCTACTGCTGCAGGACTACCTGGCCTTAGGTAGCTAAGCTAGGTACTATCATTGTAATTTTATAGCTCAGTTTTATGACATCAGTTGAGTTACTGAATTTCGTCTACCACTACCTACGTAGGTACCTACTGAAAGCTAATGGAGGTTCAACTGTGTTACTGAAATAAAACATGGCATGATATTAACATGGGCTAGGTATATTCCTTTTACAACTTAAAACAATTTATCCATAAAATCAACATAACTTTTCTACAACGGCGTCCATGACAGATAGAATGTTGCACTCTTCAAATATTTTACAATCTATAAAACACAATTATTTCCAACTCTAAACCTATTATTTTTTGGGAGGCTTACATTCGGCCATTCGACATAACACGCGTCTCGCGTGGCTCCAAGATTAGGTTAAATTTAAACATTATAAGTATGTCAAAATTACAGCGGAATTAAATTGGCAATTACAATTTAAGTAAGTTATACTTTCTGCTTTATCATAAGAATAAAATTTCTTTACTGTTTCAACTGTAACATATAAATTACTAATCAGTTTGTCCGTTCAGACATACAATAATTATTGTTAGAATTATTAAAATAAACAATTTTTTTTTCTTGATTTTTGAACAATTAATATTAATATGCATAGATTATGAATAACTTTCAATTGATTACTTTTAAATAAAATAGATGGTTTTTTTTTTAAATAACAATATATACAATAATAGGTAACTATTGACCATATTTTTATAATAACTCCGTTTAAGTTATACACTAAGTCAATAAACACATTTTTGTTTTTACCCCGCAATTGTTATAAAATCTATTTTATGATTAGAAAAAAACATTATAACCACCACTAGCTATTCTGAAAACGTTAGTTCCATACATATAAAGCTTAAGTGCGTAGTATCAGTTGACTACATTTAGTGGCGGGAGCAATCCAGATAACTTAAACTGCCTGGCTTGTCAGAATTATACAATTATTGGTAGATTACAGTATACTTAATTTTATGTGTGAATATCATTAATACTTGTCTATCACAAAAAAAAACAGATTTATTTATAATCTTGCTATAGATAAGCGTTTCCATTATCATTACAATATCTCTTTTTTTAACATTGTCGTATCGCTTTCATTTCATTTTAGTATCACTATCATTATGTTATCATTTTAGTATAAATTATCATGATTCACAAAGATATTTCAAACAATGATTCTAGAGGCAAATAAAGATTTAGGGTACATCATAACATAAACATTACCTATTATCCATAAATGATAACTACATAATTTTTCAACTTTACATTAATTTGTAATAAGCGTACAAGTTATAACAAAGACTGTTTTCGCTCGGCCATACTGCCAATAATATACGCGACCTCGCGTTCGATATCTAAATATTTGCATGTGAGTAGGTAAATATCGCAAGCAAAATGCTTAATATTACATAACAAATTTTAAAAGTTAAAATTATAAGATTCAAACATAATTTCATAAGCCTTGATAAATCACAATAATATAAAAATGACTAATATTTAATTTGCAATTTATTACATAATAGTCTTATTAACTATTATACTATGTAGTGATACAACTTACACCGTTGCAATCCAACGGATCACTTTATCTGTTGCGTCCAACAGAAACTATTTATCACTGTCGCGTCCAACAGTTCATTTAAATTATAATTAACACCTTACATTTAAATTACAAATAACAACTTACACCGTTGCAATTCAACGGATCACTCTATCTGTTGCGTCCAACAGAACCTATATACCACTGTCGCGTCCAACAGATCATTTAAATTATAGCACCTTACATTTAAATTAAAATTAACAAATTACACCGTTGCAATCCAACGGATCACTCTCTCTGTTGCGTCCAACAGAACCTATATACCACTGTCGCGTCCAACAGATCTTTTCGGTCACTATTATACTGTTAAAAATAATTATAATATAGTCTCTCTATGTACTCATTGGTACTCACTTTAGGAGATATATATCTCTCGCTCTCTTTCTCTCTCTCTCTCTGTTGCGTCCAACAGAAACTATAGATGACTGTTGCGTCCAACAGATCATTTCGGTCACTATTATGTTGTTATACAAATAATTATAACACAATCTCTCATTTATCTGTGTACTCATCGGTACTCGCTTTTTTTCTTTTTAATCGCTTATATTTTTCACTATGTATTTGTTTTATTTATTTCACTATATTTGCTTTTTTTTCACTTTACACTTTTTCACTTTTTTTTTTTTTTTTGGAATGTATCTGCGATTCAATGTCCTCTTCACTTTGATTTCTCACTTTTAAGGAAATAATTTCACAATTATCGCTTTCGTTGATCACTGTCTTTGGATTATTTTTTTAAGTTTTTTTTTTCACATTACTTAATTATTGGCTTTTCTTGATCACCCTTATATTACTTGAATTTAATATTATCTCTTAAAATTATTTTGCTTATTCTCTAAACACACATAATTTATTCGTATCATATGCTCCGCTTTCAATATTTACATTTATGAAAATAGGAATCATAATAATAATCATGATGCTTTAATATCATTCACGTTCAATATTCACACAACAACTTTACCGAAACATTAGAAAGCTTAAATCAACAAATTATCAAGTTATTTATGTATGTAATAATCGATGAGAGTAATATTCTCTGATACTATTAATTCACCATGACTATTTATTTTTTTGTTTTAATACATTTTCTAATAATTTCATTTAACAAACGGTATCACACAATTTCGAAAAATTCGTTTATTATAATTATGTTATTTTTCTCTTATGCCATTGTACAAAATCAAAATCAAAAACTCTTTATTTCCATAAATACAATAAATGTACACTTAGAAAAGGTCAAATTATAAAACTAAACACTGACACGGAAATAAAGTGATATTTTTGATTTCTGTCGCTTCGGTATGTAGACTAAAGTAATGAAGCGACGAGGAAACCTTTAGCCTGTTAGTTGTTATCTTTCGAGTTGGAGCAAAACCCGTCCCAAGCTTTTTTTTTATCTTCTAGATAATCAGACATTTTATTTTAAAGGTTTTGACAATTTGTTTAAATTTATTTACTGATAATTTTTGCAATTCACTAGGAGTTTTGTAGAAGAAGTGTATACATTGCCCTTTAAAAGATACATTAATTTTGTGTAGCCTAGTTGTGGGCACAGCGAGTTTATGTTTATTTCTGGTATTAAAGTTATGTTTATCACTATTTTTAAGGAACCGATTTACATACTGATAATACCGATGTACATGTGTACTAAATTTACTTGACATCAATGTATGGATCTCATTACTGAAATATAATTTTTATATAGGTACTTCATTTTAAAAAAAATATATATATATCATTCTACTACTTTTCTTTTTAATAACTTTTTTTTGTAAATAGTTATTCGTTTATTCAATATTATTATTGTCTATCAATCTCTTACTTGACAACACTTTTAATTTGATGTAAGTATGTTATTTGTGGGTAGTGACAGAAAGTACGTTTCTACAAGAAAAATTACTGTAATCATATAAATTATTCATCACCACGTTTTTTTTTTGTACCTTAATAATAAATTAGTTAATTTTAATTTCAAGTCTATAGTCTGCTATAAACAAATACATCGACTTCCTTCTCAGTAATACCCTTGAACCACTTTAAAACGTAGAGTTTTATTTTCGCATTTAATAGGTTAAGATAATACTTCAAAAACTTACTACTAAAACCATCTCTATTGTCATTTATTTTACTGTTTATCTGTATTATAACTGAAATAAATTTCACAATCATGTCAACATTATTATCTCTCCTTTTATTTGTTATCTTTTAATGTTTATATCGCCAATACATTTTCATTTTCAAGTACGTCTCATATTATGAAGTTTATCTAAAAATAATATTCTGCGTATTATTTGACAATTGTAAATTCAAACAATCTGCGTTCTAAGCTTTTCGTATAAAAATACTGACTAACTGAAGATTAGTTACATTTTTTTTTATTGGGTTATGTATTAAAATATTAATAATTGTTCATACTCGTTAATCAGATTCAGATTCCCTTAATATGTACCTGTGTACGGTACCTATTCATTTCTCTGACTTTTACACAACAGATGTTCTCTAGTATGACAAATTTTTGACAATATTCTTAATATAATATGTCACATTCTCTATTTAATGTTTCTTTGTTTTAGAAATCCAAATTTATTCATTTCTCGCGTGGCGTTCCTGACCACAACACAGTTTTATTCTTTAAACGGTCGGTAATCTTTGTAATAACTTTATAGCGTTTATTTACGTTGTATTTTAAAGCAGTATCTCGTTTTTACTAGTCGCCATTTTTATTCATCTAATCCTAAATATTATTCATATCAAAATAGACACAATCAATATTTTCGTAAGCAACATATCGTTGTATAAAAATGTAAGTACGAGTATACTTCTTGCTCTATTCATTGCGTTTTTAAATTATCTTAATTTTGTGGAAATAGTACTTAGTTTATTATTATTATTATTTATAGTTTCAATCGTGCCTTCGTTTATTGTGGGTAGATAACTTAAAATTTATCGATTTAATTTTATCTCTTTAAATAATTCGATTTGTTACGTTATGCTTATTTAGGTCCAAGTAAGGTTTGTTTGCTTCACACTAATAGTCTGATTTATTTTACTAAGGCCCTTTTTTTATGGCATCTTATGGAATCTTGTCTTGTTCTTTAAAGATAAACTTTAGTTTATTGAATCCATTTTTTTTTTAATAATTTCGTGCACCTAACACAACAAGCGGTATACGTAATTTAAAGTAAAACTTTGTTATTTCGTTTTCAAATTAGTATTTCATATGAGCCATGTCAATCTTAAATAAGTGGTTTATTTCTTTCTCCTTAAATGATTGTTATTTATTTTGTTATGTTAACAATAACAAAAAGCACTTACACACAATAACAAAAAGGAATCCTGTTTATTTAACTGTGCAAATAACTCGTCCGTTTTGTCTAGAAACGTTTTTTATCATTATTATTATTACTCTCTTTGTAGGTATGATTCTCTTCTCTCTATAGCTTTTGCTTAAGCGACTCATCATTTTTTTTTTTGTGCTCTTTAATTCACATGATTTGTGTATATTTTGTTGGTAATTCTAAATAAATAAATAACGTCAGTGAGTAAAATACTCGATTTTCGCAGTTGAATAATTATTCAAACAACAATGACCTACTTATGACACATTAGTTCATCCACTAACTAAATATCAATATACCAGCGAACCGGTAGCAAACATACTTTTTTTTTTTAATTTATTTATTCAACTATAATCTACAACATTGCAACTGAATTTAAGTAGATACCCATTAACCCTCAGGAGATACTTTTCTTATTCACAAAATTAATATCACAAGTGTCTGTGAGACTATGGGTAGGTAGTTAAGGGTTAAATATCAGTGGTGTCTGTAAGACGATGGGTACGCATTTCAGGGTTAACCCCGAGAAAAGGCATAATCAGGTCATTATTTTCCACGAAGTCGATGAAATGTCATCATGTGAAATGTCATCTATATCACATGCCTACCAATTAGCAATGTCACTATTTTCCATTTTATATAAAATTTTATTAAGGTAATTACTTATTCTTGTCTCCCAACCCTGTCGGGTTAGTATTGAACATCTAAGACAATTTCTTAAACTGATAGTTGACATAATTGTATTCCTGATAGGTACAACAACAATGCATCATTTCGAGTTAATGAAATAAGTATTTAGATTTTCATCATCGTTCAACCCAGTTATTATATGGGGAGTTATTTCATTCACTACTAATAAGTATATTTTCAAGCCAAAGTGAAGCTAGTAGTAACTAAGTTACTTCCAAAACTGATATCACTATTTTCAAATACTGAGAACAAGAAAATAGATATTTTGCTCACCCGACATTTCTCAGTCTATGCAAAATTATTATTATTATGTGTACTACACTTGGATGGTGCTTAATATTGTTTTCTTATTATTTGTGCCTGAATAAGGGTTATAAATTCTATTCATAATCATTAGATCAAATATTCAATAAAGTTTGGTCGCTCATCATAGCAATTGGTACCTATAGATACTTTCTGAAAATACTGTGTGATTAACATTGAAATAATTAATATGTCTAAAGACTTGTATAAGAATCCAAAGTTAGTTGTTAGTTAGTTCAATTCACTTCAAGCAAATGTTTATGCAAAATGTAATGCATAACAAGTAAGAAACAAATTCTCACAACGGGAAGATTTTTGAATTTTCATCTTTATTTTGTTTTTATGTGTTGTAGATTTCAAGGAATTTACCAGATAATAAGTACCTACCATCACTATTCAGAATGTAAGTGCAAAATTTCTATCACAAATTGTGAACAAATCAAATGATATTAACCATGATATTAACCAAATTAACTTTGATTACACAATTTCTGTGTTTTTGTGTTTAAAATTCATGTGTTTAGTTATCTCAATCATCTCTATTAATTTAATGTGGCATTGTAAAGGTATTGGTACAAACCCAATCATATATTTTCTCTTGTAGCAAGATTGCTCGATGAACATGGGAGTAAACTTGTAATGCATTTTGTTGGTCACTTTAATTACTGTAAAGGGTTTCATTGGTAGCTTGTATTTTACTAGTTCAGATCAATTCACAACATCATTTTTAACAAACCATCAAGAAAAGAATAGAAAAAGTAACTTTATCATATTGGAGGTTACAAGTACGCTATCATTTATATAATGATTAATATGATTATGGATGACTTTGAACTCTTATTGAAAGTCTTTTCTATTTACCATTGAATTCGAATGGTTTTCAATCAACACAATCTAATATTTCACTTGCCAAAGTTTGGCGGATAGGTAATAATTGCAACTTGTACCTAAATATGTAAAATCAATGGTTCAAATCAAAGAGAATATACCCACACCGGTTCAAATATGCGTTTGTTTTTGTCGTCAGCCGATTTGTATAGGAAATCATTGCATATGTCATCGAAACTTGAGTTTTTTCATAGGAATAGGTTTCACTGAACTTTTCGGAAGGTCACATTCACATTACTGTAGGCGTGTCTTTCCCTCTTCGGACTGAAAGCTAATGGAGGTTCAACTGTGTTACTGAAATAAAACATGGCATGATATTAACATGGGCTAGGTATATTCCTTTTACAACTTAAAACAATTTATCCATAAAATCAACATAACTTTTCTACAACGGCGTCCATGACAGATAGAATGTTGCACTCTTCAAATATTTTACAATCTATAAAACACAATTATTTCCAACTCTAAACCTATTATTTTTTGGGAGGCTTACACTACCATTCAACCCTCTGGGTATCACTAGGTAGGTGGATAACTAAATATGAAGAGGTAGGTTGTACCTCGTTCAAATATTTTATTCGGCAGTCAGATATTCAATTAGCAAATTGAAAACCATCGAAAACACGTGGAGTGCTTTATAATAGGTAAGTGTAGGTACTTAGGTAGGTAACCTCGGAAGCGTACCCTAATGGATTGACCATGGCACGTGTAGAGTAACACATACGTTACGGTATATTGTCCACTGTGATTGATTATATGCAGGGCTCTACCTTATTCGAAAATTTTCAAACTCTACATTATTGTAGAGTTTACACTTAAGTGGACGAAGACTTTTCGGAAACATATTCTTCAGAAACAGACTGTGAAAGTGTGAAGTAGCCAATAGGTACAGTAGCCAATAGGTACTAGGTACCTAAGTATGTAGCTAAGGCTAACGAGAGGGCGACTGTACCTATTCTCATCTCATCTTGCAAAGTAGGTAGGTATCACAATCCCAAACAAATCGAAACCCTGTCATAAGTTTTAGCCCTACAATAGAGTTCCCGACGACCAAACTTCTAACTAAAAGTTAGTAAATCCGAAAAATCACAATCATGGTCGATTCTTAAGGAAATTCTTAGAGTTCCGTAAGTTGCCAGTAACGAGCCGCTATTTATTAGGACGCAGCGGGGTTCCGTGCTACTGAGAGCGGCAGCGGCCTTTCGGCCGACTCTACTAAATTAGGCTGTCCTATCGGACTAACTTCTTCTACCTTCAAATAAAACCGGCCAAGTGCAAGTTGATTCGCACACGGAGGGTCCCATACCATCGTACAAAGCTAAACTATTTCGCAAACCCTAAAAAATAATATTTTTAAATCGAAAAGGACTCACCGTGCCCGACGAGGTTTGACTTCGCTGGTTCTTAACTTGATATGGACTCCCTAATTATTAAATTTATGTTACTTGTATTATTTGTTGTTATAGGTAGTTAGCGGCAATAGTTATACACACTAAATTTCAACTGTCTACCTTCCGGTTCAAGAGATTAAGCCTTGACAAAAATAGAGCAAAAAAATCAAGATCAATAAAACAACATGATTTTTGCAATGATATTATCAATGATATTATATATAAACTGAGGTAGATGCGTTTTACTGAGGTCTGCGCGGCAAGACAAAACCAGGTGAATTCACTTGACTGAACTCAGTCCGCTCTGCGTCGCGCCGCGATACAAACGTACGTTGCGGGATTTTAGAGAAAAGTAAAACAAACGAAAATGCCACATTTTGTGTTTCGAAAGTGCAAAAATTATACTGGGACAGCTGTAAAAAACAGGCAGGATGTATCTTTCCATTTTGTAAGTACTGTTTAGTCTATTTAAAATGGAAAATCATTAATTTTATATTAAAAAATCACTGCCGCGGCGTTGCCGCTTTGCCATTTACACGAACGAGACAAGACGTAGTGCGTTGCATTCATGAGTGACAGAGAGAACGAGATAATGGCGTGCGGTGTTGTCGGTTCGACCGACGCTAAGGGAGGTTAGGGTGATATGGGTAATATGATCACGCAATGCAACAAAATTATTTTTACGCTAAGGGAGGTTAGGGTGATATGGGTAATATGATCACGCAATGCAACAAAATTATTTTTCACCACTACTTTCCAATTATTTTTCGTAGTAGGATAATAAAGAGATGGATTTGACTTTCAACATTTGCTTCTATTTTGTTTTAGATTTCCTAAAGACGAATTAATTAGGGAGAAATGGGTACGAGTCGTAGACTTTTTATAGACCTTTTTAAGGTGTACAATACTGTAGTACATTATTTTGATCTATCTCGTAGGGTTCAGCCAGCGTTTGCAATGTAAGCGCAAAAAAGTATTTATTTACGACATCACATAAGAAACCTCTAAAATTATCAGTGTTCCTCTACTATATTATGCATGTATGATACATATAAACCTTCTTCTTGAATCACTCTATCTATTAAAAAAAACCGCATCAAAATCCGTTGCATCGTTTTAAAGATCTAAGCATACATAGACACAGACAGACAGACAGACACCGACAGGAAGCGACTTTGTTTTATACTATGTAGCGATTAGAAGGCACTTAAGTTAAGTAAAAGTATTTTTCTAGTGTGCTCACATAAATGTACCTATACTAGGAATGTAATTCTATAATTCGTAAACAAACATTTTACTGTTTATTTTCTTAGTGGTGCCTCGTTACCCCCGTTTCCCCTAGTTCGTTCCTTAGCTGCTAGCCGATGACGTCATAGGCTGTCATTGGCCGTCAGCCCGCTGGCCGCTCGTGTAAAGTGTGAACAGTATGTTCATCTCTTTCTGACAACGGGGTCCTATATATCTCTGTTATCTTTTAACGTACTCAGTGATACAAATAAAGTTCCATAGTCCTATGCAGGTAGCTATAGTAAAATATCGCCATGTTTTTATTTCTTTCTAATGAGTATGACGTCTCTATTGGTAAAATCTCATTGGATATTATATATAAACTGAGGTAGATGCGTTTTACCGAGGTCTGCGCGGCAAGACAAAACCAGGTGAATTCACTTGACTGAACTCAGTCCGCTCTGCGTCGCGCCGCGATACGAACGTACGTTGCGGGATTTTAGAGAAAAGTAAAACAAACGAAAATGCCACATTTTGTGTTTCGAGTTTCGAAAGTGCAAAAATTATACTGGGACAGCTGTAAAAAACAGGCAGGATGTATCTTTCCATTTGTAAGTACTGTTTAGTCTATTTAAAATGGAAAATCATAAATTTTTATTAAAAAATCACTGCCGCGGCGTTGCCGCTTTGCCATTTACACGAACGAGACAAGACGTAGTGCGTTGCATTCATGAGTGACAGAGAGAACGAGATAATGGCGTGCGGTGTTGTCGGTTCGACCGACGCTAAGGGAGGTTAGGGTGATATGGGTAATATGATCACGCAATGCAACAATATTATTTTTCACCACTACTTTCCAATTATTTTTCGTAGTAGGATAATAAAGAGATGGATTTGACTTTCAACATTTGCTTCTATTTTGTTTTAAATTTCCTAAAGACGAATTAATTAGGGAGAAATGGGTACGAGTCGTTAGAACCCAAAGACGAGACGATGAATGGATACCAACGGCATACTCCACAATATGCTCCAAACACTTTGTAGATACTGACAAGTACGTCACAAAAAAAATCACAAACTGATAAAGAATGCAGTGCCGGTAATTAAGGTAAAATAGAAAAAAAAAACTACTTTTAATATTCGGTTGTGTGTTCCTATGTTTGATTAGACAGGTAAAATTTCAGCGAGATCCGTTCAGTAATTTTGACGTGAAGAAGTAACAAACATCCATCCATCTATCAAACCAAACTTTATTAAATTATTATCATAGTAACTAGCAGCGACCCGCCCCGGCTTCGCACGGGTGCAAAGCTGATACTAAATATACTACAGAATCGGCTTCCCTGCCGGTAGGTACCGCTGCAACCGCCATGTCCCTGCATTTTAATTCTATGATATCTTCGAAAATATTCATTTACTTTAATTACATGCTGTAAAGGGCCAAATGAATCTATATTAAATGCACAATGTTAAAATAGCTTCGTAAATAAGCAATTATTTCTCGTAAAAAGTAAAGGATATAAACTGGTTATTGTGGGTTATCCCTAAGAGATAGTAGATTATATACCACCCGGACTTTTTATAGACCTTTTTAAGGTGTACAATACTGTAGTACATTATTTTGATCTATCTCGTAGGGTTCAGCCAGCGTTTGCAATGTAAGCGCAAAAAAGTATTTATTTACGACATCACATAAGAAACCTCTAAAATTATCAGTGTTCCTCTATTATATTATGCATGTATGATACATATAAACCTACTTCTTGAATCACTCTATCTAAAAAAAAACCGCATCAAAATCCGTTGCATCGTTTTAAAGATCTAAGCATACATAGACACAGACAGACAGACACCGCCAGGAAGCGACTTTGTTTTATACTATGTAGCGATTAGAAGGCACTTAAGTTAAGTAAAAGTATTTTTTCTAGTGTGCTCACATAAATGTACCTATACTAGGAATGTAATACTATAATTCGTAAAAAAAAACATTTATATTTAAAATTTACTGTTTATTTTCTTAGTGGTGCCTCGTTACCCCCGTTTCCCCTAGTTCGTTCCTTAGCTGCTAGCCGATGACGTCATAGGCTGTCATTGGCCGTCAGCCCGCTGGCCGCTCGTGTAAAGTGTGAACAGTATGTTCATCTCTTTCTGACAACGGGGTCCTATATATCTCTGTTATCTTTTAACGTACTCAGTGATACAAATAAAGTTCCATAGTCCTATGCAGGTAGCTATAGTAAAATATCGCCATGTTTTTATTTCTTTCTAATGAGTATGACGTCTCTATTGGTAAAATCTCATTGGATTTTTGTCGCACAAAAATCTGGATTTTTTGGCTATTTTTGCTTAGCTTACCTTTAATTTTTTATTATTATATGTTGTTGTAGGCGTTGTTAGCAAGAGATTCAGAGACATTCTGTGAAAATTTCTACTGTCTACCTTTTACGATTCATGAGATACAGCCTGCTGACGGATGGAAGGACAGACAGACAGGGGGAGGCTTTGTATTAGGGCCCCGTCCGTTTTCACCCTTCGGCTTTACAATGCAACTTTAACAAAGTCAATCAACGTTTGCCACAGCCGCAACATGCGGCATCACAGAAGCCTTGTCTCCGCTTTTGTAGTTTGATTTTTCTTAGGTTTCATCAAAAAATTACAAATTTATATCACCTGTAAGTACTGTGTGCTTGACTAAAAGACACATTTTGCTATTGTAAAGGTATTTGCTTAACGAAAAGTTGTAAGTCATTTTTATCTTTATATAAAGTAGCTTTTAGCGATAAGGCCGCCCTTTATACTTCCTTTTTTCTAAGCATTTTCTTTGTATTGTTTCCTGTATTTGTGTGGTATAAGAAAGTGTTTTCTATCTATCTATTTAAAGTTTATTTAAACCGCTAACAGAGGCACCTCTCCCTCGCCAGCTCCGAATGCCCGGGACGCAGGCTCCCTGAGGACGGTTATTGAAAAAGTTAGCGAGTGGCCGTGAATTAATGCCGGCAAATACGAACCTATTATACTTACCTTGAGCTGCACACATTTTGTGAGAGCTTAACTCTCTCTTACCATTTACTGGGCTGGTGTTTACCTTGGACTCACTTAGCGAATGGCGCAGCGTGATATCAGCATTGCCATAAATAACACCATACATGTATAATGCAGCTGAATGTCTCGAGAAAAACGGACAGACTCGTTTGCATTTCATCATCATTTCAGCCAAAAGAAGCTCACTCTTGGGTAGGTATAAAATGAATACCTAACACGAGACATGTTGAAAAAACTTAATAATGAATAATGTTGGACAATTCACACATCATTATCTAGCCCTAAGCCAAGCTATGTGTTATATAAATGTTAATGTTGCTTTTGTTTATTCTCTGCTACCATTTCTTACGATATTTCACGATTTTATGAGCAAAATATTATATCATGCTTAGGTATACAAATTAAAATCCGCACCGCCCGAGGTGAAAGTAAGGTAGGTACCTACCTAGGTACCTACTATTGTGTACACGCGGTGAAAGATGGGCTCAGATGGGATGATACTTAATTAATTACCTATTGATTGATGAATGAACAATAAGCTCGGTGGATATCGTGAGAATGTTGTAACTTTTGCAAGCATTTCTCTAAAAAATATGGACCGTAGAGCAAACAGTCGATAATCAAAACCTTACCCATCTTAATTTTCCCCAAGGTACCTATCCCAGGGTGGATTTGATTGATGATTTCTGATATCACACAGGTTCCAAGAAAGGTGCCTACCTACTTTTGTTTTAAGTAGATTAGGTAGGTATATAAATTTTATCATTAACATGAGTCTAGCCCGGGATTGTCTTTATACTTACCAACCTACCTACTAGCCTTCTCTGTCCTACATACAATCAAATACCTATGTAATAGTTTTAGGCGACTACTTTTCTGTCTAACTATAGGTATGATATATGGTTAAAAATAAAATACGCAGTTAGGTACACATTTACAGAGGGTTTTTTATTGAGAATGACATTTTTTTTGGCAGTGCACAAACAAAAAAGATATTACTAGGTTTATGGGAGATTTTGGATGATTTTCAAAAAAATCATATCATAGCAACCGTGACACTACTGAGGACAATAATTCTTCTATAGAAATGTAGCCCACATCTCCCCTATTTATTTATTTATTTATTAATTCACACAGCATTATCTAGCCCCAAGCTAAGCAGAGCTTGTGTAAGGGGTACTAGATAACTGATATACTTAATACAATACACTACATAGATAGATATTTTTTATTATTCATAGAAAACACCCAGACCAACGGAACAAATTTCTGCAGATCGTACACAAATTTGTTCCGAGGCGGGAATCGAACCCGCAACCTCCTGCGTCGCAGGCGAACCTTTGCCCGCAGCGCCACGGAGGTCTATCGGAGGAGGAGAATTTTATCGGTTGCAATACCAAACACCCTTTATAATTTATTTCTTAGTGAGTTTACAACCATTTTTTTAGTGTATTGTATTAAGTATATCAGTTATCTAGTACCCATAACACAAGCTCTGCTTAGCTTGGGGCTAGATAATGCTGTGTGAATTGTCCAGCATTACCTATTTATTTTATTTAGAGACTAAAATATGGTGCAAAATTCACCCTGAACAATCTCGTCCCAGCAATAGAGCGAGAATGGTCCATAAGAGGCACTGTAGCGCAATAAGGAAAGCCGCGCCCAGCGGGCCGTGTGCGACTAATGGGCCGCCGCCGCCGCCGGCCGGCGACCACGTTTGTATGGTTTTGTTGGCTAGATTAATTGCATGGTACGATTCTATATGGACGCATGCATTGGACTGTTAAGACGAAGTGGGATTAGTTTTGCGAGACAAGGACGAGCGAACGTCGCGCGGGGAAGGCGAGAAAGCAAGGCGAGAGCCGCGGAATGGCCAGCCCGCGCGCAATTTCACTAGTCATCATCATCATCATCATCAGCCTAGATTAGTCCACTGCTGGACATAGGCCTCCCCTAATGAGCGCCATAGCGTCCTGTCTTCAGCTTGCCGCATCCAGCATCTGCCTGCAGTCTTTCGCAGATCGTCATCCCACCTGGCCGGAGGGCGTCCTACACTACGTTTGCCGAGTCGTGGTCTCCACTCAAGAACACGTTTGCCCCAGCGGTTGTCGGTTCTTCGCGAGATATGGCCGGCCCACTGCCACTTCAGCTTGCTAATTCTTTGAGCTATGTCGATAACTTTGGTTCTCTGTCGGATGTATTCGTTACGAATTCTGTCCTTCAGAGAGACTCCGAGCATAGCTCTTTCCATAGCTCGCTGAGCGACTTTGAACTGGTGGCCATTTCACTAGTCGTTTTTTAGAAATTTGTTTTTTGCTCTAAAATGATACTCTTTCGCAAAAAAATAAAACCACAATCGTTTAAATTTAAAGTAATTATTAGGGAACACGTAGACAAAATTTTATTGAAATATGATAAGTAAGCAAATGAAACTGCTTTTTCCGTAGAAGTAAGTATTTTTGCAAAAATTAAGATTTAGAGGAAACTTTGTGATTTTTTTGAATCGAGTCAAGTTTTGTCAATCGTATTTCGACTCCCATAACTTACTAACTAGAATTCTAAACTTTTGATGCTTATAAAAAAAAGTATAAAAATTCAAGGTTTTTTTTGCCTGAAAATTGATTTTTCGTACAGTCAAAACGTGGGTTTTGGGACTCACTTCACCTTAACAATGCTTGACTGTTGCTTGGGGAAAGAAGTCACAGATAAATTCTCCGAATCTCTTTTTATTCAGCATACTGACAATTACTTAGATACCAAAAGTACCCACTTACAACGTACAGTCAGCTACAATTAATACAATGCGTAACTCTTTATAATATAATGAACACCACATAGGTATTAAACTAAATACATCATAGACATTAACATGAAACACAAAAGTGCAATGGGCAGCCTTATCGCACATTAATATGTTTTTACATAGGTGCCAAAATTTTAGTTCCTTGTCAATTTTAAGTTTAAGTAAGTAGGTACTACTTATCTAAGCTTAAGCTGAGCTGGTGACCTTTTTGTGTTTCGTTATGTTAATTATTAGATAAAAGTTTTATATTATGTCTCACAAATAAATATTTTCTATTTTTAATCTTATAATTAAAAAAATAATTGACCTACCACCATATGCCAGGTGCTTGCCAGGAGTTTTTCAGATATTTTGCAAAAATATCCAAGCTAACTCTACATAGGTAGACCAGGTACCATGTTCAAACAACGTTCTCGAGATATATTTTTCTACCCGTAAACCCTTTCGCACCCCAATTCCACAACCCGTCAATATCACCAACAACCCATCGGCGAATATCATGATCAGTCGCTACGTTGTATAAGCACCATTAACCATATTGGTCACGTAATTTCACCATCCTATCGCTCGAGTGTCGCTTTAGGTTTCAGGGGTAAAACCCTTGTTGGGAGGTCTGCGAGTCCTTCACGGCGCAAATGACGAGCAAGTGGCCGGGTCCAGTGGACCGGGAAATTTTAGGAAAATGAAAACGTGAGATTGCTCTTCTGAATTGAACGTTTGGCTCAGAGGTTTTCAAGGGTTATAATATAAACTTATAACGATTCGAAGGTTATGGAGGAGTTTGATAAAAAATCCGTAGATAATGAATTCTTTCAAAAGGAGTGATACCTCCATTGGAACCGTACCTTGGTAGTAATGCCTACCCTGCCTACAGATACAATCAAGTAGGTTATGTTTAGCGCGACAAAATCATCACTTTTTCGGAAAAACTCAAAGAAAAGTAATTTAATTTTCATCCCCCCCATCTCGGTAAGAGTATTTTTGCTCTTCGATATCTGAGTGCAAAAGCCGTTTTTATCCGCTAGAGGATAAAATAAAATTGAATTTAGAACATCGTATGCACTACGTTTGTGATTCAAAACCTATTTACATCAACCTGCATGGTGCCGAATTTATCATACAACCTTCTTTAATTTGTTAAAAACTCAGACTCGGAACCGTCTTGGTATACTTTTTATTTAATTTGCTTTGCGCGCGCCGTTTTCTTTTTGCATTTAGTCATTTCCTCGCTGAGGTGGGATGAAAAGTTACGTGTTGCACTCGAGTGCAAAGATTTTCACCTCGTGCTCTTTTGATTCCCTTCCTACGCTCGTGATTAAATTTTAGAATCCTTCGCTTGCTCGGTCATCAAAATTGAGCACGCGGTTAAAAAGCAACTTCGCACTCTTGTATAACAAATAACTATACCTCCGATTGCTTATTGTCAATGCAATTTTTTTGTATTTACCTACATTATCACATCAGTCACCGAATGGTGGCCAGAGATACGGCGGCCTCGATGTAGACCTCCAGCCCGATGGGTGTTGACGGGTAGTTAGCTTAGGTATTTTACATAATTATACCATGGATACCTATTTCACGAACAAAAACCAAACCTACAAAGCTCATCTAGAAAAGTAAGCAGAGCTTTTGTTACCAAAACCGAACAAACATACTACCATCTATGATGTTCATATATCTAGGTGGATTGAATTCTCTACTCCAGCCCCGTCATGAATGTGTCATTTCACACCGGCTGCGCGGCCATAATAGGCAATATTACCCGCCAAGCAAGCCATCATACCTACCTTGTACTTACTAGGCCATTGTGTTGTTGAATCTTGCACTTACATAGCTATAGTTACCGGCCGGATATTGAGACCAGGCGCCGGGAGAGGCAATGGTTCCTATCAATATAAATGCGAAGCTTTTAAGGGATATTCATTCACCATGATTTGTGGTGTTTTGCGTTCCCTGTATTACCTATACAGGGAACCTACACAGCACAGTTAGATGTTTTTAACATTGTGTACTTTTTAACTGGGACAGTTTATGGCCTCCTAAAACCAGACGAGGTAACATTTACGTACACTTTAGAAGGAAACATCAGCTCTATCTTGGAGAAAATCATTTTGGCATAAACAAATTTTTGATCAACCGTAGCCGTAGTCCGTAGCGCCTAAAATGAGTCAAATTGATCAAAATATTTTTGATGCCTATCTCTAAAAAATACCCGTTGAATAGTATATATTACAGTGTTCTGATCGCGAATGGGTATTTTTCGACTTTTTTCAAAATATTTCAAAAAGTATGAAACTTACAGAAATTTGAAAAACTGTTTTGAAATGTTCAAACTGATACCTTTCATTTGATATCCTACTCGGTGACGTACGCCCCCCTTTTGAAAATTATTCCCCCCCTTTTCGACCATTTTTCAAAAAGTGCTCTTTTAACAGACTTCTCTATATTTTTCGTGCAAAATATAGATCCATATCTACAAACGCTCCGTACATTTTAAACGGATCGCTCTGCAAAGTTCGGAGATAGAGGGGGGGGGGTATTTTTTCGACTTATTTCGAAATATTTTAAAAAGTATGACACATACAAAAATTTGAAAAACTATTTTGAAATGTACAAACTGATACCTTTTATTTGATACCCCACTCGGTAAGGTAGCCCTCCCTTTTGAAAATTATTCCCCCCCTTTTTAACCATTTTTCAAAAAGTGTTCATTTTAAAAACTTCTCTATATTTTTCCTGTAAAATAAAGATCCATATCTATAAACTGTCCATTATATGGATCGCTCTTCAATCTTCGGAGATAGCCCCCCCCCCCCCCGGAACGGGTATTTTTTCGACTTTTTTCGAAATATTTTAAAAAGTATGAAACCTTCAAAAATTTATTAAAAAGCTATTTTTAAATGTACAATCTGATACCTTTCATTTGATACCCCACATGAAGAAAAATAAATTTAAAATGAAAATGAATATTTTCCATACAAATTGTGATGCTGAAATTTTAAAAGATACCTAATCTTTTAAAATTTCAGCATCACAATTTGTATGGAAAATATTCATTTTCATTTTAAATTTATTTTTCTTTAAATCTGTAGAGGCGCACTAAATGTATTATTATTTTAAATTTCAAGTTGATAGCTGCAGTAATTGCTGCGTTATTAAGGAGTAAAAAAAGGGAGAGACAAAGCGAGACCATAAGGGTTTCGAAACCGATCTTCGATCTCGAAACCCTAAAAACAACAATTCGACCATTTTGGTGGTTGACTGTGTTGTACGTTACCGACGTTAATCTTTATAACGTACAATACAGTCAACCACCAAAATGGACTGAGACAGCAATTTTTTTCTAAAGCTACTTAAGTAAGAATTCATCGACATAAAGTAGGTAAAATAAATTATGATGGGTAGGTACTTACTTACCTATTCCTATCGATTAGTGGAAAACTCTATTGGCTTACGTTGAAAACAACAAAAACAACCTTAACCCTATGTTTAAACTGGACTCTTCCGTGGTAACAATTATTTAGTTAGTAAGTACCTTACAAACCAACCCACTACAAAATAGTGTTGTTAGAAATCTCATTGAAAAATAGACAAACATAGTTAATGGTTTAATCGGGTATTTATCGCGTACCTTTTGTAATTATATCCCCTACGTTTCTACCGCGTTACAGCGATCGTGGTCACGGGGCGACTAGATGTACTCGGAGTTACAGCCGAGAATTGACGGCAGTATCCACGACTACCCTCAATTCGTCTTCAGAATCAGGAATGTCCAAGTTCACACTACGACACACTACACTGACCGTGTCCGATTGCAGTACAGTCGGATTACGGCGCACACACATTAATCACAGGATTCCACGAGGAAGAGTGACGAAAACCATCTTCAAGATTAAAATTCGGGTGTTTCTTGATCTCAATCGCCTCTCGAACCATCCTTTTGTAATAGCGGCGTTCACGGGATAGAACTTTTGGGTCATATAGCTCAATCCAGTGGTTGCTTCCTGAGTCTAGCAGGTGTTCCGCTATCGCCGACTTGTATGTTTGCCTATTTTTGACCGCTGCTATGTGCTCTTTCACCCTTTCGGCAATGGTTCGTTTAGTTTGCCCTATGTATGAGCGGCCACAGCTACAGTTAACCTAGGGAAAAATAGGTAAATAAACGCGATAAATACCCGTTTAATAATACTATTAATACAGTTAACCTTGTAGACGCCTGCCATTTGTAGAGGTATGACATCCTTTGGTGTTCGTAGTTACCCGATTAAACCATTAACTATGTTTACAAATCGCGAAAGTTTAAAAAATAGACAAACAGCTTGATTTCTGGAAAAAATGGGTACCTACCTCTACCTACGAATAACATGAAGCATTGCCCACAATTTGTAACTAATGGCCGGAGCTAGCGCCCGCTCGGGAGTCCGGTCACGTCGCGCTCTCATATTTCTATAGACCGCAGCTCGCGAAAGCTTTGCGAGAAACAAAAAGCTTTTAATATTATTTTGAGAAACAACATGAATTATTGAGCTTTCAATCGTTTATGATCGTTTTTTGATCGTGATCGCGTTTTGAAGGACGAAAAAGCTTAGACTGAGAGTGCTTACCGATTATTGGGAATTAAGAACTTAAAGGGGTTATTTATGTTCCTCCCAATAGCTGCCTTTGTTATCCTCAGCTTAAAGAACCTACTAAAGGGGCTTCTGAGAAAGGAGAACATTCTCAGAAGCAAGTTCAGTAATAAAAGTAAACAAAATAAACAAGTATTGATATAAAAAAAGGTTTTATTCAAAAATTCCAAAGTACAAGACAAATCTAACGAATTCGACGGGGTTACGTCGTTTCGTTTAGGATTTCCTATGACCACCCCTATATGATCCCTGTCTCCATCATCAGACCAGCTCGATGGTACCATAACATTGTCACCAAACTTACCTAAGTATGTCAAATTTCAGCTCAATTGGTTGGGTTATTCACTAACTTGACACAAGAGACCGGACACACGTGTGTCCAGTTGGTGAAACTCAAAATTAATATCACTTATTATTTCGTCATCTGGACACGCCAAGGTTTATACGCGTGTCAACATAGTGAAACTTAAATTTAACCACATTTTGCCGATAATCTAAAATTCACTTGCAAAATAAAAGCTTGTGGTTTCATAAAGGTTTCTTTTGTCTCCTTCAAAAGACCTTCTGGTTTCGATGGTTTCTCTTTGAGACGATCTCGAGTTATTTTGCAATGATAGCTGAAAACAGCTCTAACACGACGCAGTTTCTAGGCTATAAATATAGTTACCAGAGCCCTAAATCGTTGACACCAATCAAGTCGTAATGCGAGTGCCCAAGGTCAATAATTGGCTCCCCAGGGCGCCACATATCTTCATCCACTGAGGCTAGGATTTCCACTGCAAATAGAAAAAACTTTGGGGCCTACTATACTAAGAGATGGATTGTTATTATCGGAACTATTAATATACGCAGGTGTAGATACATAATTTCACGACGTGTGTTTCATAGTTCTGTGATTTCGAGCTTCTAAAATATCTCTGTAAATAGGTAGGTACCTAGGTCTCTGCAGGTCCCTATCTTTTATTTTTACTAAACCTTACCGTAAATATCTTCTACTATTATCTTGCAAAGTGAATTTGCAATGGAACTTTCAAATCAATAAAGAATTCTAAGCCCTGTCTGTATAACCTATCCGGACGGACCTATATTAAACTCAATTAATTGAACTAAATAAACTCAAATTCATAACAAGGCAGAGACTTTAATATAACCTAGTTCCCATACTTTATTAAAATTATTATGAAATTGGAGTGCCATGCCGGTTCTAGTTAGGAAAACTCCGATACCTACACAACAAGTTTCCAACATTGAAGGAACATTGTACGTTCCAATCGTGGAAGATTCAGCTCTATTTCGTTGGCAATACTGCCGGCGAACCTACATGATAAGTTTGTCGGGATACTGAGCTTAGTTTTAAGCCTGTATGTGGCATATTAAGCACACTAGATAATATTTTAAGCTAATAGGGCTGGTGGCTTTGCCACTTGCGGCTGTTGCGTTATTATGCGAAAAATGAAGCTGAACTCCGATCTCGTTTGTAATTGTATTTTGTTTACATTACGGATGTAAGCGGGTTAACTACGAACCTTTTTTGTGGTAGAAGGAAACCAACGTTTCATCCCTTTGTATTTTGTTAGTTGCACATATTAAATAAATAATGAATGCTAGACAATTCACACAGCATTATCTAGCCCCGAGCTAAGCAGAGCTTGTGTTATGGGTACTAGATAACTGATATACTTAATACAATACACTACACAGATAGATATTTTTTATTATACATAGAAAACATCCAGAACGCCCTGGACAAATGTCTGCAGATCGTACAAACATTTGTCCCGAGGCGGGAATCGAATCCGCAACCTCCTGCGTCGCAGGCAGACCTTCGCCCGCTGCGCCATAGAGCTCGTCTTATATATTAAACGTATATTAAACGTTTATTTCTCGGAAACTCGCAAGGTCAAAATAAAAAGGCAGTATTGCGTCGTCAATCGCCTTAGGCAGGTTCATACAAAGGTTTGTAGGTAGACCCGAAAACTAAGATTCCCGCCTACGTTCCCAGAAGTAGAGGAGTTGAGTAAACACACAGGCACTTAGTACAAAAGGTTCTGTGCCCTGAAGAGCCACTTTACTGTCGCATGTAATTTTACCAGATAAGCACAATAATTTGTTTTATAGAATCTAGCCACTTACGACCACAAGCTTTCGAATGCGAGAGCGACAATATAAATAAACTCTACTATTACATACGCACTCTATAGAAGGCGTTGGTCACGTAGGTAAATGTAAAACGTGCGGATAGCTGTTTAGGTGAGCACATGTATGGTGAGTATGAAGTATTTTCCCGCGCGACACCATATATTTTCCATATCCCGATAGCTTCAGGCTACAACCCTGGATTATCCCTAGAGGCGAGGCACTACATTTTTCCATTTGAACTTTTATCGGCCGTCGTCGCCGGCCGGTACGCGATGCAAAACTCTCATAGCTCAACAATAAGCTTTGAATTAAATTGTTGTTAAAATTTAATTTTTTTTCAGGAAATTCTCGTAGGAATTCAACTCAAAATTTACCATTTAATTTGACTGCATTTTCCCTGGCACTTTTCCTCTCGAGAGTTCTCTGCTCTCTTCTCTCTAACCTTGTGGGTGATTTGATTAGTGATTACTGTGTTGTAGTTTACGACACCTGCCGTGACTATTAACGAGCGCCTTCAGTGCATGTCATCGAGCTCTTGTGTGCACATTACTCGTTCTGACACACCTTGGAGACGCCACCGAGAGGCAGAGAAAATACAAAACATCCGTTGCAAACGCAAATTTATGTGGTGTTTCTTTATATTATTATTTTATTAATTTAGTTTATCTTGTTTTAATTGTTTGAGTTTGGTTAAAATATCTTATACCTAGTTCTTATTTTGTTTTAATTGTTTGTAATAGTTTTATTAATAAACTATTTTTCTGTTAACTCTACTGTGTGTAAGTAAACCGAGCGCAAAACCTCTGTAATTCCGAATGATGTAGTCTGAGGGCCTACTCAGAAAGGAAAATCGAAGTTGCGTGTTCTTTGTCGTGGAAAACCAAATCTTATGTCGCTAGTTTAAGATAAGCGTTTGCATGAAAACGAATCAGAAACTGTGATATCGTTTTTAAGAGTACGGGCCCTGGCTTCCTCGATACAGGCCCAGCCTAGTGAAGAAGTCGACGAAAATCACCGTTAAAAATCTCTCAGCAAATTATGTACAAAATTACCCATAAAATGTATCATGTGTATTTTAGATTAAGTCCACCTGTTTTTATTTGTATTATTTGCTGCAATAAATATGTTTATACTTTTTATATTTATATTATACTAGCTGTACCCGCGACTTCGTTCGCGATTGCCTCACCTGCCGACTAATTAAGTTCACATTTAACCATGGTCTCTCATAATTTGAAACGCTGCCGTGCAAAAAATCGTGTAGTGTCTACGGGGGATAGCATGTTATCATCTTCAATCCCATTCTTTATCCACACGACTTTTAGCTACGACTCGGCCAGCGTCAGTGTTAAGAAGTGTCATACTCGTTTCACTTCTTACTGATGGTTCCGTTCAGCTGGGGCCCTATTCTGCTATACTAATCGCTTCACTATGACAGGGGTATTGACACAGAATGACACGTTTGGGTATTCCACCTCAGATGAAAGAAATTATGATGAATGCAGATGGAGAGACGTGCGTCAAGTTTGAAACTATTCATTTATCTCGCACGCACTATCTGGAGTTTTATAAATCTAAGGATTCTACGTGATGATTCTGCGACGATTCTATTGTCATACTGAAGCAATTGTATTGCAGAATTGTATTTTAATTATTATTATTTTAAATTATGCAATTGTATTGCTTTACTTACGACAAAATAATAATCAGCGCTGCTCTGAATAGCAACTACAGCGGCCCCTTTCTCCACCCATTCCTCCAATACGGCTTGTCTCCGCGGAGGAAAATGACTACAACCCTCTAAGATCTAAAAATACCCAAAACCTATACATATGCACATACAACGTGAGGTCGCTACTATCGCCAGAAAAAATGTTGCTACTGGAATACTCCCTCCAAAACATCAAATACGATATAGTCGGGCTGTCCGAAATAAGAAGAGTCGGAAACAATATAATAGAACAAGAAAACCACATATTTTGTTATACAGGAGAGACAAAAGGACACCACGGAGTCGGTTTCTTGATTAAAAAGAAATTAAAAGCTAACATAGACAGCTACATTGGAATATCAGAAAGGGTATGCTTGTTAAATATCACATTCGAATCTAAATCATTATCATTAATACAAGCATACGCCCCAACCCAGGACTCTACAGAAGAAGATTTAACAACATTCTACAACCAAATACATACGGCAAAACAATCAGCTACAGGGAAACTTATTCTATTAGGTGATTGGAATGCAAAAATAGGACAAAGAAAACTAGGCGAAAACTTAGTTATGGGACCATTCTGCTACGGAACAAGAAATCACAGAGGCGACCTTTTGGTAAAATACGCAATTGAAAATAAATACACAATCATAAACACTATTTTCAAAAAAAAGTTACCCAATCTCTGGACCTGGACATCGCCCGACGGAAAGCAGAGAAATCAAATTGACTTTATCCTCAGCGAAACACCAGAAAGATTCACAAATATAGAAACTATAAGTATCAAAAATTTCTCTAGCGACCACAGGCTCATACGAGGAACATACAAACTAACGAAAACTAATAAATGTAGAGCCACATACAATAATAAACGAAAAATATTATCTGGCGAGGAAAATGTAAAAATATTTCTAGAATCACTTAAACAAAGAACGCCTAAATTAATATGGCAAGAGACTGATAATATAGAAACGTACTATGCAAAAATAGAGACAACAATAATGGAAAGCTTAAAAAATTTAAAAACTACGCAAAATAACAAAGATTTTATATCAGAGGAAACAAAACACATGATTAAAAGACGTGCAGAACTACAGCATAAACAACACAGAAGTAAAGAAGAAAAAACAGAACTCAAACACGTATATAAAGAAACAAATAAACTCCTTAAAAAAGATTATGAAAAACATAGAATGAAAATTATAGAAGAAAACCTAAGAAAGACGAAAAGTCAAAAAAGAGCCTATAAAAAGCTCGACACCAATAAAAACTGGATACCAAATTTAAAATCACAAACGTCATCAAAATATATGGTAAAACGAGTAGACATAGTAAAAACTGCGTCTGATTTTTACAGAGATCTTTACAGCAAGCAAACCACAGCACAAAAGCTATCCGAAACGCCTGAAACAGAAACAACACAAGGTAGGGATCCCCATGTAGAACCATTTACTGAACAAGAAATTCTACAAAGAATTGAGAAACTTAAAGTCGAGAAGAGTCCTGGACCTGATGGTCTCCCAAACGAAGCTATCAAATCAGCAAAATATCTTCTAACTGGCCCTCTAACCACACTCTTCAATAAGATACTTCAAGAACAAAAGGCACCGAATAAATGGGCAGAATCGAGTATAACACTTCTATACAAGAAAGGAGATCCGACAGACGTAAACAACTACCGCCCAATCAGCTTACTTCCGACCATCTACAAACTTTTTGCGGCATGCATAGATAAACGGATAGAGACAAAAATCGAAGCCAACCAACCAGAAGAACAAGCTGGATTTCGGAAAGGGTACAGTACCATCGACCATATCCACACCGTAGAACAAGTCATAGAAAAATTTCAAGAACTTCAACAACCACTCTACCTTGCTTTCATTGATTATGCCAAAGCATTTGACACCATATCTCATGACAGCATTTGGGAGGCACTCGAGAGTCAAAATATCCCAAGAACATACATAAATATTATCAAGCACATCTATAAACACAGCAAAAGCAGAGTGAAACTAGACCGACTTGGTCCCCATATAAAAATAAACAGAGGCGCTAAACAAGGAGACCCATTGTCGCCAAAGATTTTTATATCTGTACTCCAGCACCAAATGTCAAAATTAGACTGGAAGAAAAAAGGTATTTATTTAAATGGGAAATTTCTGAGCAACCTCAGATTCGCAGATGACATAGTTCTATTCTCCAGAACTTCTAACCAGCTAGAAGAAATGTTAAAAGAACTATGCACCATCAGCGAAGGGATTGGACTAAAACTTAACACAAATAAAACAAAAGTCACAACAAACAGCATACAAAATCCTATACAAGTAAACCAAGAACCAATTGAATATGTGGCGAGCTATATTTATCTTGGCAAACAAATATCATTTAGTAAAACGAGACACAAAGAAGAAGTAGAAAGAAGAGTAAACATGACGTGGAAAAAATTCTGGAGCCATAAGGAAATACTTAAATCTAAGCTACCTGTAAAACTGAAAAAAATTATAATGGATTCTAGCTTGCTACCATGCTTATCTTACGGATCCCAAACATGGATTTTTAATGATAACATAAAACAAAAAATCCAGACAACACAAAGATCAATGGAAAGAAGTATACTAAACATAAAATTAAAGGAAAAACAAAGAAGCGAGACCATACGCAAGAAAACTAAACTAATAGACGCACTAAAATTCACAAGAAGTCTTAAATGGAAATGGGCAGGCCACTTAGCTCGCCTAGAGGACACAAGATGGGCACTGAGGGCCACCAAATGGTGCGGCCCGGTCGGAAAGAGATCCAGAGGACGCCCACAGGAACGCTGGGCAGATGAAATTAGGAAAACCGCCGGGAAAACATGGATAGAAAAAGCCCAGAATAGACAAGGCTGGAAAAACTTAGAGGAGGCCTATACCCGAAAGGGACCTAACTAATTAGTGGTTAAGTTATAAGTTAAATTAAGTAATTCATTGTAAATTAGTTCTGGAAATAAAAGGCTTTATTATTATTATTATTATTATTATTAATTGTATTGCAGAATTGGGCTCCTGATCCATTTATCAGGAGCCCAATTCTGCAATACAATTGCTGACACAATTGACTGGACCACCGTAATTTTTTTTTCGTTAGTAGGTAGGTACAGTTGGCTGTGTACCACAGTAAAAAAAAAATTTCTGTGGTCTAGTTAGTTTAATTGGACCACTTACTGCAACCAAACTTCGGTAGTACAGTTAACTGGACCAGCTAAACCATCATATATCATGTAAGGTAGGAACCTAACTTATTTTTCCAAGACGCCTTAGTAGGTAGAAACCTAACTAATGGGTGCGTCTTGGAAAAATACATAGATAGGAACTTACCTACCCTCTATCTACCAATTTTTTTCTTCTAACTACAGATTATTTCATCAACCTACTGATTTTCTACTCGACTTTCTACTGATTTAGTCAAATTCGATCTTGCAACACAGTTTCTAACAAAAAGAATGCATGAAATCGGACGACGCGTAGACCCGTCGTGATGCGCGGTTAAAGAATTCTACTTTTTCCTCTCTCCCAGGGGAACCTTACTGAATTCCAGGATAAAATGTATTCCATGTCCTTCCTTGTAGTATGAACTCAAAACGTGCCAAGTTTAATTCCAACTCATTACCTATGTAGTTTCGGCGTGATGCGCGGTGAAGGAATTTGACTTTCATCCCCTCTGCCAGGGGAACCTTACTGAATTCCAGGATAAAATGTATCCCATGTCCTTCCTTGAACTCAAATAGTACCAATTCAGTCCAACTCATTCAGTAGTTTCGGCGTGATGCGCGGTGAAGGAATTTTACTTTCATCCCTTCTCCCAGGGGAACCTTACTAAATTCTGGGATAAAATGTATCTTTCCTCGTAGTATGAAATCAAATTATGCCGAGTTCCATTCGAATTCATTCAGTTGTTCCATCGTGATGCGCAGTTAAAGAATTTTACTTTCATCCTCTCTCCCAGGGGACTATGACTGAATTCCGGGATGAAATGTATCCCATGTCTTTCCTCGTAGTATGAAATCAAATCGTGCAAGGTTTCATTCCAACTCATTCAGCACTTTCGGCGTCATGCGCGGTGAAGAAATTTACCTTTCATCCCCTCTCCCAGGGAAACTTGACTGAATTCCGGGATAAAAAGTATCCTATGTCCTTCCTCGTAGTATGACCTAAAATCGTGCCGAGTTTCATTTCAATACCTTCAGTAGTTTCGACGTGATGCGCGTTTAAGAAACAGACAGACAGACAGACAGACAGACAGACGGACAGACAGACAGACATGAATGAAAAAAATTACAGTTTTGGCTTCAGTATCGATAATAGAGTGCCCTCCAAAAAAAATTTTCAAAATATCTTCAATGTACAGAATTGGACCTGTTACAGTTTTATTATAAGTATAGATTTGCTTAAAGGTAAACTGAATACGAGTTAAGGGACAATATCGTCCACTGGACGTGCTCTACTTATTCTACATTGAAATCATTCAAGCATAGCTTAGCTTTTAAATGTGTTATTGGTCTCAAGCGTACATCCGGCAGGGCACTGAACATATTGCTAGGTGACATTTTCTTTATACATTTATTTATTTATATATTTTACGTTTATTTATTTATGTATCCAATTCCAACTATATCAAAGGTAAATAACATTGCTCCACTATGATTTATACCATCTGTTGTACATAATCATAAGTAATCAAATAATACGGACTCAAGCGCCCTAGGAAGTCGCAGAGATTTTGGTCACCCACGTCACTTGACCTCGTGGTGTAGTTGGTTAGCACATTCCGGTACTGACGGAAGGATGCGGGTTCAACTCCAGTCGAAGTCTAAAATTTTTGCGATATTATTTGATTTCTTAGAAATTACCCTGAATGTGGGGTTACACACTATAATAACAAAAACCTTATAATCATAAGTGCATAATCTCTCTCTCTCTCTTTCATAATCTGCGGGTTCCCCCGTACATTCGTTTATTATTAAGCAATAAATATACTTTTACTTTACCATGGTTTGGATTGATTTGACGACCTCCGTGGCGCAGCGGGCGAAGGTCCGCCTGCGATGCAGGAGGTTGCGGGTTCGATTTCCGCCTCGGAAAAAAACTGTGTACGATCTGCAGAAATTTGTTCCGTTGAACTGGGTGTTTTCTATGTATAATAAAAAATATCTATCTATGTAGTGTATTGTAATAAGTACTTATATCAGTTATCTAGTACCTACCCATAACACAAGCTCTGCTTAGCTTGGGGCTAGATAATGTTGTGTGAATTGTCCAGCATTATTTATTTATTTATTTATTGGTGGCTCCATACGTCACCAATTCATGCACGTTCTAAACGTTTGTCTTGAATTGCAGCCTCCCTGATAAATACATGGTAATCCGTTCTAATCCGATCTCTCAGCTGCAAACATCTTAAACGAAGTGCGGATTATGTACACGATAATTGTTTCAGTTGTCAATGTCGCCGTCTGTAGACGCACGCTTGATGGGATCATTTAAATTAATTTGAGTTCATCACACCCAATATGAACTTGTAGAGGTACTTCAACTGTTATCATCATCATTATGTCAATTAGCAGTAACTTTATATCTGCTCTTTGACAGAGAATAATAACCTTTAAGAATACTAATGACATTAATCTCCATGTCTGCGTCTTTAAACGGGCTTTTACTGTTAGGTACTCTGCTTTACAACAAAATTGTGATGGGTTAATTCCATTGAACTACTATTACGTTAATTCCCACGTCTCGCGTGATAGGTAGGCACGTTTATACTTAATTCACAAAGTAAATTACAATCAAATAATAGAAATAAATAAGAACTAGTATTTGCAATTGAAATAGGTAGGTAGGTACTAAAATGTTTGTATTATTTTTGACCATTTCTGCGCAAAAGTAATGGTAGTACCATCTAAGCCACAGAGTGATGCTTTGATTCCTGCCGTGCGACAAATGCTTATTTGATCTGAATAATTGAGATGCATCATACACAACATTCAGCAGGAAATATCATAGGTAGAAGAACGGTTTAACTAAACTTTTGAACAATTGTTTTAAAATTGTTTTAAATGCTGGACAATTCAAACAGCATTATCTAGCCCCAAGCTAAGCAGAGCTTGTGAATGAAATATGTATAAACTTCTTGAGAAAGCAGTTAATCATTCCTTAGGATTAAATCGCAGTAGTCAGACAATCCGGCTGGCCAACAATTTGCAGACAAGTCTTCGCAATCCACATTCATAACCGATAGAAATGAGGAGTCGCATTCTTGGACGATTCGGCGCTGACTACACCGGAGGCGGTATTGGCAGTGGACAGCCACAGCGGGAGCGAACGATTTTTGACAGTTTTTAGGGTTCCGTAACTCAAAAGGAAAAAAGGAACCCATAGAGGATCACGTTGTCTGTCTGTCTGTCCGTTTGCCCCCTTTTCTCAGGAACGCGTGGGGGTAAAAAAAACTTCTAGGTCCACGCAATTAAAAGCTCGGCCGTATATGTATGAAAAATTATGAAATTTCCAAGTAAATCACATGCACACAAAACCTATAGGGTACCTACTTCCCGTAGACCTAGAATCATAAAATTTTGGCACGAAGCAAGGTCTTATAATACAAGTAAAGAAAAATATCGGAAAACTGTAAAATTGTAGTTTATTAACAAACAAAAAATATTTTTGATTCTCTCCCTGGAGCAATATATACAGGGTACCCTACCTACCTACTTACCGTTGACCTAGAATAAGAAGATATTTGTCAAGAAAGAATATCTTACAATCATACGGAACCCTTAGTGCGCGAGTCTGAGTCACACTTGACGTTTTATTTTTAAAATTTTTAGTTTTACGTTCTCTTCTCAATGGAACTTATGCCTGTCGTCTTCGATATTTCCTTTGAAAGCTGTCAGACAGAGCCCAGCTTCCCCTGTCCACAAGGACTCTTCCTTTTAGTAATATATGATTGTTCATCTTCATTTACATTTCCAAATAATCTAGGTTAAGTATGACAATCCAAGCTTAATGGAAAACGCGGTAAAATAATTAGGATCAGTTTAAAGCATTTAAAAGTTGTACATAAAAGTAATAACAAAAAAATTAACAGTGCCCACAGACAAAACGGTTTATAGAAGAGTGTTTGCTGTATGACACGTCAAATTACGACAATAAAAGAAATTGACAGTATTTACATATTCAAACAAAGTACAGTAGAACGCCGATTAACCGAATCGGCAATTATCCGAATTGGTCCTTAGCGTAATACATATAAAAAATTAAAACTAAGTAATTTTTGTTTTGTTCTGTTGTAACAAGTTGGAACTCGTTGGAGTCCAGATTTATTTCAATTGTTATTGTTATTGTTGTGAATTTTTATATGTACTTTGTATTTTTGTTAAGGCCTGATGGAGTTCCGACTGACTCTGATCGAGATGTTCAAGTTAGCGTTATTGTAGAACTGTGTTTGTTAAACTTAATAAAGTTTATTCTATGTGTGACAGTTCGTTTTTCTTTATTACCAGTCTATGTCCGATTATCCGAATTTTCGATTAGCCGAATCGACCCCGGTCCCAATTAATTTGCATAATCGGCGTTCTACTGTAATTACCTATTTAAAAGTTTTTGGTCAGAATATTTAACGGACCACTTGAATCAGTTTATAGCACATCATAACTAACAATTGTTGTCAAAGAAAATTACAATCAAATAATAAATACAAATTAGAACTAGTATTTACAATTGAAACAATCGAGCTAACTGCAGACTTTAAAACTTTAAAAATATTAACCTTGCCCTGTATATATATAATGCAAATGACCTTATTCGTTATAAAATATCGACATTTCTTTGAATCTAAATCTGAGCATTTTACTAATTACAACAGACGAAATGAACACAAACTTATTCTACCTTCGACTACCTACCCTTACACAATTTAGCAAAGGTCCTTACTCACGACTAGTAAATATCTATAATAAAATACCTAGCTCCATCAAAGATCTTAAAAAAGATTCGGCTTTTCGTAATAAACTCAAAGAATACCTTATTTCTAAATGTTACTACTCCGTTGACGAGTTTTTAAATGATAAATCTAAACTATAACTTTTTAACTTCAATGTATAGCATAGATTGTGTAACTACTTATATTATAACAATATTTAGACCAATTGCTGCGCCCTTACAGGGTACATGTACTTACTTTTAAGCTTATTACCATCTAAGCTAAAACTCTGTAATCGTATATGTATGCAATAAATAAATCTGAAATCTGAAATCTGACTGTTGCTGATCCATATCCACCAGTAGTCGCCTCCAAAGGACGCCCAGGACTCGCTGTATGGCAATGCTGATGCGCTGCGCCAGATACTCACCAGCTCTCGGGTCACGCGTTGCCTCGACCAGACGCTTAGATAATAAAAAAAAACTCGGAGAGCCTCGGTACCCCACGGACGGTCTTGACTCAAAGGGGAGCAAATGTGTAGGCTCTGTCGAGACCTGCATATTTACGCTTCTTGAGATCATGGGCCACATCTGTGGCCGCACCAAACGTCACGGAAGTTCTCGGAAGATGGGAAGGCGCAAGTATGTTGACAAATGTAGCGTCCCACACTACTTGATACATTATTTTATTAGTGTAGGTAAATTTTAGAAATTCTGAAAATGACGATACAATGCACATTTACGACCAAATGTAATTATCTATTTTACCCATATTATGATCTATGTGAATAAAAGTTTTGAAGTTAGAAGTGTTTCACTTATGCACAATTAATATTTTTTCAAATCCCTCTTACATCCATATACCTGCTTATACCTACATAATTTGCGGTCGCTCGGTGCGATCGGGCGTAGAACTTAGGAACTATATAAAAAATCACAAAACCACAGTGAGTTGTAAGTAGTAGTAATAGTAGTTCAATGCAAAACCATCTAACTTTTATTTATTTATTTATTTATTTATTTAAACGTTTATTGCACTGATGTACAAAGGGTGGGCTTAATGCCGAGGTATTTGCTACCTGCCGACCAAAAACATATGTTTTTACAGGGGGTTGCTTTTCTTTTAACTTTTCTCAATGATGATTTGTTTGCAGAAGTATTGTTTCATATAAATGTTTACATTTTAGTGTAAATTCGTCTCAAGGGCAGAACAACTGGCGCAGTTGGAACGACGACACTTGGAATTCGATTAACGCGCCGGATACCGCCGGAATGACTGTGGGTACTGCCTGCTTGTATTGTGCCCAGCCTCTGTGTTCATAATAGCGAAAGAATGAGCTACGATTTACGAGATTTGTAGCTGACGAAGCAGCTGTGGAAATCAGACGAACATGGAAGTCTCATTACAAAATTCTAGAGGTTGTTGAATTATTGTTGATAAGATAATCCAAGAATGATCTGGAAATATTTCTATGTTATTGTTTTGTTGATTTTGTTTAGATTGTCTTCTACACATTCTAAACTAAACTCTCCTATGTTTTATCACAGATATTATAATACTATACTAGGTTTTAGGAAATTAGACTTCCATTTTCGCCAAAATCTATCATAAAAAAAATTAAGAATTTTGTTTCTCGAAACATATTTTCACAGATTTTCATGAAACATGGTTAAGAGCACTCGGGATAAAATTATCTATGACACAAAAAAAAAAACTAAACGAAAATCGGTTCATCCGTTTGGGAGCCACGATACCACAGACAGATACACAGACAAACACTTTAAACTTATAACACCCCTCTCTTTTTGCGTCGTGGGTTAAAATAAAATTAAGTAGGTATCATTATCTAATTAACGTAAAATTCAATGCACAAACAACATGCATTTATATTCAATTGAAATTAATTTGTATTAAAAGATGCCTTTCATTGTGTAGGTGCAGTATGCACATAAATAAATTTAAATTAAATCTGCATAATTAATTATCATAACATTTTAATTCTTCATAGGTATTTTGTCAGGTTTGTGGTTCATTTTCGCCCATTTGAGACCCTATTAAGGCGAAGGCCTCGTAAGGCCGCCAAAATCGATTAAAGCATTACAATAAATAATAATCGAAAGTTTAGATTTAAAGTGTAGCCTAGGTTCAAAGACAGGGACGACGGCAGGTCCTCTGTATGAAGATCACGTGTGACCCCAGTGCAATCTACTCTACTTCAGCGCTCTATCCATTTTTCAATAGACTTTCTAACTAAAAGCAGAGTAAAAGCCTGTCATCGAAAACTATTATAGTGTATTCACAAGACTAGTGGCTCTCAAACTTTTTGAGCGACGGAACCGTTTTGGAGATCGAAATATTTGACGGAGCTCTAAAATAAGTTCGTTGCCTAAATTATAAAAAAAATGGTGAGCGGACTGAGGCTTCGAGGCTAGGCAATTTGAAAGACTTTTTAGCGACTCTTGGGCCATTTTGAGGGAAACGAAAAAGACGATATCAAAAATCAAAAACTCTTTATTTCCACAAATTCAATAAATGTACACTTAGTAAAGGTCAAATTGTAAAACTAAACACAGACACGGAAATAAAGTGATATTTTTGATTTCTGTCGCTTCGGTATGTGGACTAAAGTAAAGAAGCGACGAAGAAACCTTTAGCCTGTTAGTTGTTACTTTTCGAGTTGGAGCAAAGCCCGTCCCAAGCTTTTTTATCTTCTAGATAATCTGATATTTTATAGTAAGCCTTTTTGCACAGCAAGGTTTTACAATTTGTTTGAATTTATTTACTGATAATTTTTGCAACTCACTAAGAGTTTTGTTGCAGAAGCATATACCTTTAAAAGATACATTAATTTTGTGTAGCCTAGTTGTGGGCACAGCGAGTTTATGTTTATTTCTGGTATTAAAATTATAGTTATCACTATTTTTAGGGACGATATAAAAACGGCGAGCAGAAGGAGCCGCGAGTGTTTTAAAGATTTTTTTAATGACAATTGAGAAATTTGTGAGAGGAAAGGAAGAAAAGACGACATGAAAACGGCGAACGGAGCGTGCCCCGAAAGACGATGATTTGTGAAAGAAAAGGAAGAAAATACGATATAACGGCGCTGACGAGCCTTTACTTCCCAACGTCCCTCACATAAGCTACCTGAAAAGCTCGTGCGAAGCCGCGGGTTATAAATATACGAAATAAATTCTAAACTAGTGTCTGGTGACTTTTCAAAATTATAATCACATAATTTTAGGTTTTGAAGGTATCTGGTTTGACCTATTCAGGAAACTCAGCGCACTCGAGCTGGGCATGTCTCCTTTCGCACTTATTGAATTGCTAATTTATTTCACTTCCTAGGAGCAAGTCGATAGGTATTTTAGCACACACAAAATATTAAAAGGCAAAAAAGTAGGAAGTAGGTTTCTTCCGTGGACTACTACTTTGTTTTCTGTGATTTTTGATTTCCTGGTGTGCAATAAAGTATATTTGTATTGTATTGTATTGTATTGTATTGTATTGTACTACGCGCACAATGATTGTGTACTTAAAATTAATATAATTAGTGACTGTCATATACATTAAAATATAATTTTCTTTACAACGTTGTTTATGTAGGTACTAAACCTATATTTTTTTAAATTATGACCACTATTGTCGCGGAGCCTCTACAGAGGCTTTGCGGAGCTCCAGGGCTCCGCGCACAGTTTGAGAATGGCTGCACTAAACGTTATTATTCTAGAAAATATTCTGTGGTGTTCGCAGAAGCAATATTGGTTGAGCGCCGAGATTAATTTACATAAGAAAATAAAAACCGCCTGTATTTGTCTCAGAATGTCTGCTGTGACCTTACTCCTTGCGGGCGGCGGGGGAGCGGCCCTTGGCTGAGTCGATAAATCGTGGAGGTATTCAGATGGTTTGTTTGGTATTGTTTCGCGACCCTGCATAAATGATCCTTTAAAGACGTAGAGAGGTATGATTCCGCTCACTCCAATGGCCGACCCAGGAAGATAAGTAGGTACCTACTGTACATACCATCGGGAATATGAGAACATCAGAGCATCAGTTTTGTAGGTCTTATCTACCTCAATTTGACCAAGGTGAAGCACCTAATCGTATTGTTAAGCTGACCAGTTAGACCAAAGGTTTTGTTTTATCTCCAACGAGTTGTGTCGGTTCGATCGGTTTCGAACTTATAGATACCCCATACACTGGCCAGCCTTAGCGCTACACGCTGGCAATAAAGGTGTTAGGTACTATGAGTAGGTATAATCAGAATGCTAATATCACACGTTTTTGTAAGAATTTAGTTTCCCGAATAAGTGTCGTGTCTCGTTTAAAGGTCGTCTTCATTCGCGAATTTTCTCCGAAGAACCCTTAGTAAGGGATCCTTTGTACAGTGGGTAGGTACATAATCTCCAACTTGTTACTTTGCGTCTACAGTAGGATTTGTCAGAACCTTCGCAGGTGTATTGTGTCAGTCAGCACTTTAGATACTTCATTGTTGACTCTTATATTCACTTGTTTAAGGTTCAGAAAACTGTAGCTTATATAAATTCTCCAAGATTTTTTAAGCCTCCGTTTGCTGAACTGGATTGTTTTCATTTGCTGATATATTTTTCTGATCCTGTTTTTATCTAAGTAAATTATTTTCTGTATTTTCCATTCAGTTGCCTCCGAAGATAAACAAAGAAAATGATATAAAGATTAATATTTTAGGTATATTGTCTTGAGAGGCCAATAACTTGTCATTAAATAAGTCTTTGGAGTAAGAGACCGATAAGTTTCAATTTGTTATCATTTTTAGGGTTCCATCCTCAAAGGGAAAATATTACTAAGCCTCCGCTGTCTGTCCGTCTGTCCGTCCGACAGCGTATCTCATGAAGCGTAAAACGTTAAGTAAGTAGAAATTATCACAGAATTTTTATTTTTCTTGCCGCTTTATCAACTATAAAATCAATTTAAAAACTAAAAGGGGATCCCTTAAGAAAAACGTGATTTTTTTGGCTAATTTTGCTCAACGGGCGGTTAGTACGGGTGACCGCTTCATGTTGACTTTTAGCTTTTTTGAGTTTCGAGATCAGTTTCGAAATCCTTATAGTCTCGCTTTGTCTGTCCTTTTCCCCCTCCTTAATAATTCAGCAACTACTGCAGCTATCAACTTGAAAATAGTAATACATTTTTTGCGTTTCTACAGATTTAAAGAAAAAAAATGAAAAAGTTCCATAAAAATTGTGATGCCAAAATAAAAAAAAACCATGGTCAAGTGGGGTATATGAGTCTAAATTTTACAGGAAAAATAAAGAGAAGTCTGTGAGTAGAACACTTTTTGAAAAATGTTCAAAAAGGGGGGAATTCTTTTCAAAAGGGGTTTTCAAAAGTTGTTTTTCTATACCTATAAAATCCGTGTATTATTTATTTTGCGAAATTTTTGTACGGTAGTACGGATCCCTCCGCGGGCGAGGCGACTCGCACTTGCCACTTTTACTATACTAAAACTTGAAAATATTAACTTCCATATTGTTTTATAGGTAGGTCTGAGTGGAGCAGGCGCGGCTTAAGAGGGGTCATGGGTATAGTTGGATAAAGTTTCGATTTTCCGCTTTTCTTATGCTCTGATTTTTAATTATAGACATAAACTGTTATCCAACCACTTGCTGCACATGGGTCTCCCTTCGTTTATTTTATACCGTTCGTCACAGTTCTAAACAATTCGGTGCCATTTGCTGTCCAACATATTTCGGATCTCATGAACATGGATCACAAACCAAAATAATAGGTTCTATAATAAATAATTATTCATGTTACCAATCTCCCCTAGATTACCTCCCCAACCTCCCCAAGGTATGCCCAGTAGTGGACGTCTTTTCTTTCATCTGAGACGATGATCACGACGAAGAAAGAATAGTTTTTAAAGTCTTCTTCTCGGCCCCGCCATTAGCTAGTCCTGTGTCCGTCCCTGTCTACAGCGGTAGACAGCTGGTGCTGCGTCAAGTTTGCCTGACGAGCAGCAAGTTGATACTCCCGTCCGATCGCTGATGGATGGAGCCATTACCGGAGACGAGGCTTCGAACCTTAATGCTGTATCGAACCTGTTTTTAACCACATAATGTATTGAGCTATTATTTTGTTCGTTGTGTTGGGCTTTGGTTTCATTTTACAATGGATACCAGAGACATATTAGGTACACTCAGCGTTGTCAATCTGTAATATGTATAAACTCGTATATTGCCTGCTTCAAAGAAAGGCTATAAAGATAAGATAAGATGAGATAAGAAAATCTTTATTTATAGCATTTACAAAACGTGCTCTAAGCTAGTTTCTTAAATTACCCTGCACTAACTTAACTACTAGATAAGTAATAAGAACTCAATGCTATAAAATGGCGTCCGATTAAGTTTAATGTTGTGATAGCCATTGCGCACAGTTATCACAACGCTGATCTTCGGAACCAAAACCACGTCACGTACACTAACACAATACATAAACAATACTAAAAGAAGCACGAACAGGTCCAGTAAAGTTAAATTTTTACAATACAATGTTCACCCACAATAACTTGTTTGGAACACACAAAACTAAAGAAAACAATTTTAATAAAATATAACAGGAAAATCTACAGAACAAACAGTAAATATGCCCATGATGCCCAGTGGCTCTAGAATAGAATAGAGAGAGAGAGAGAGCAGCAGCCGTTGTAGAGCAGGTGAGTAAAGCTTTCACACTACAATAATTGGGTAAGGATGGCCGTGGCGGTCAGGGCGTAAGAATCGACCCTTCCAACTTGGGCTGAGTCCTTACTTGAGTAAGAGCCAACTAACTAAGGGAACCTACCAGAGGGGCAGCAGGTTCCTTCTGTGTATTTGAAGTTGAACACCTCCACTGCGATCATCGGTCCTTCATTAAGATCCGGTCAGCCGTTTAGGCCTGAAAGGTAACAGACACACAAAATTAATATCGCTTTTAGTATATTAGTATGGTTGAATAGGTAGACGACTCTAAATGACATTGGAAACGCTGAAAGCTCAGGCGACGGCAGCCGCTCGATAACTGATCTCTATCATTTTAATGGACTCTCTGCCGAAGAATTCAACTCTAATGTACGTTTTCAATTTGATAATGAAAGTCTTTACTGCTTGGAAACAGGAGGAATGATTTGATTCCTCTACGTTACAAAGTAAAACAATAGTGGAATTTTTAAGAAGGGTCATCAAATTAATCTGTTCCCAAGGTATTTAATAAATAGCCTTTATTCACAAAGAAAATTATAATATAATTAGTATTTACAATTGAAACAATTGAGCTAACTGCAGACTGTTGCAAACAATCTACAGGTAGCTCAACTGATCCATATCAACACCAGTCGGAAGCGTTCCCAAGACGCTGGCTGCATTTTCCATAGCATTTTCCCAAGGTTAGTTTTTCATATTGAGAACCGAATGTTTTTATCTAGACTCGGGAAGAATTTGCATAATAACACTACGGACATTATTTCCGCGGCAAGAATCGAACACGCGACCTTCTGCGTCTCAGCGTGACGATAACCAAGACGCTAGTGAAAAGTCTTACAAAAGCGAAAGTAGAAACACCTTTGCCCAGAAGTGCTCGTTAAGGTTATCTATCCGCGCAGACTCGCGTCAGCAGTTGAGTGCTTACGGTCCTCAATTCTGATTATCATTTGTAGGTTAAATAAATAACGCACAAATATTCCAAATTGTGTGGTCTTTTTGAGGATATAAATAAGAATTTATACATAGTCTCACACATGTTATACAAAAAAATTATTAAAATTTCAGGGAAATTTCAGTTTTAATTAGAATTTTCATTAATTTAATTTCAGAGTTCTGAGTAAGAAGCTGCGTGGAAAAATAAAAGCTGAAAAGTATTTTATCTTTTTAATTTTTGTCTGTTATCATCATACAAGACATATTTTTTCTTATTACATAAAAACTCGACTTCCTGGTGTACCATAAACAAAGAACAATACATTTTATTTTGAGTTTATTTTTGCAAAATGGAATTGAGAGCGCCTTCTTGGTGATTGTTGGATGTGTAGAAGAAGGGTGCTTCTTAGATGGTAGAAATAACCGTTGCAGTTTACAGCGGGTACAGATTTTCGGGTATAGATTAGTAAAGGTATAGTTTTCGGGTATAGATCACCCATTATTTGCGATGCTTAAATACATAAAGACATTTAAAAAACTTGGTATTAGTGCAAAATCTATTTTTGTTTACTCAACTAATTGAATGGCTTATTTTAATTCATTGAGATTTAAAATTACCTAATCAGGCGAAAATTAAGGTAGGTAATATGAAATAAATACTGAACAATAAGAATCTGTTGCGGTTGAAATCACGTGACACAAAAAAATCATTATTTTACGGAAGGTAATTTTGATTGTTTTATTTTCTCGCAATCGAAGTGCAAAGTAGTGTTTAACTCGGCCCAAAACTATCCATTATGACTCGCTCTTGCCATCCTCACTCGCTGGGGAGTATAAAAAAATGAAAAAATATTTATTTATGTTTATAGAATCCAGGTTACAATTTACCATCGGCCACCGCACTAGGCCTGTATCGCGGAGACCAAAAAGGTGAGTTTCAACTTTAGTAATTAATTATGGACTAATAGAAAAAACATTAGAAAATTAAAATCTAGGAAACAATGTAACTTAAATGAGATGCTTAAAAGGGTGACTGGGCACAGTGAGAATAATAAAACATTTATCACTACCAACTATTAAATAAATACCTATATTACAATACAACACCTATTCTAGCTGAGAAAATTATAATATAATTAGTATTTACAATTGAAACAATTGAGCCAACTGCAGAATGTTGCAAACAATCTACAGGTAGCTCAACTGACGCTGGCTGCATTGCCCCGCTGTATGGCAATGCTGATGCGTTGTGCCAGATACTGACCAGCTCTCGGGTCACGCGTCGCTTCGACCAGACGATTAGATAATTTTTTAAAAACCCGAAGAGCCTCGGTACCCCACGGACCTAGGGTCTCTAGCTACAATTACAAAACTTAAACTAGCTTAGTAGGTACCTACTTTACTATCTTATTATAGATAGGTATTTAAATATATGTATGACTTAAGAATATAATAAATACATGAAAAAAAAGAAACAAACTCGAATAATATGGAATGGTTTAATCCCTAGTAAAACAATCAACTAAAAATTACGGAAAAACGCAACCGAATCCGCGGGTTCCTTTCCGGAAGAAATACCACAGGTGTCATTCAATATAACATCGAGGCCAACAAAGAATCCCTCTGGTTCTATCGACTATAATGAACCATAAGATGCTATGGATGCGGCTGGACCGGGTAAGTTAGGTTAAGGCTATGGATTTTCCATGATATTATGGAAACAAGTTATAAGCTATCAGCTACCTCGTGGACGACCTCCGTGGCGCAGCGGGCGAAGGTCCGCCTGCGACGCAGGAGGTTGCGGGTTCGATTCCCGCCTCGGAACAAATTTGTGTACGATCTGCAGAAATTTGTTCCGTTGGTCTGGGTGTTTTCTATGTATAATAAAAAAAAATCTATCTATGTAGTGTATTCTATTAAGTATATCAGTTATCTAGTACTCATAACACAAGCTCTGCTTAGCTTGGGGCTAGATAACGCTGTGTGAATTGTCCAGCGTTAAAAAAAAAAAAAACTACTTTCACCCTCAACGTTAGAAAGCCCCGCCTGCCCTGTCATTGAAGCTCCGTATCCTCGTCATATACAGTCAGCACGATTATAGGCCTCCTTTCGTTGTCCACCAACTCTATAAGCTTGTTAGTGAGTGCACCTGTGCGCGCACACTTGGCACTATAACATGTCCTGCGCACCTGGCTAGTCTTCATTGCGACTGGCCGCCGTGGCTGAAATAGGTACATCAAGCTAGTTAATTAAGTTTAGCACACAAGCCAATGATGAAACCTGGGAACATCTGCCGAAAAGATTCCTTTTCCTTCTGAGACTCTTTTAATGTTTTTACAAGTAAAGAGAGAAAGAGATTGCAAGAAGAAGAAATCTATTTGAAAAGAGCTGATGATCGCTTCAGTTTATGACTAATTTCCTTTTATTTGGTCAATTTGTAAGGGTTTTCCGTTAACGTTGCCCTTGAGGGCGCCAAGGGGCTCGTCTCTTGAATTTAAATCTTTCTCTTGTAGTTCGGCGACCGTTCGCTCTTGGCGGAAACATTACATCACCAACACCGTCATTTTCTCCGAAATGTCTGATAGAAACAATTTCCAGGTACTAAAACGTCTAAAGATCATCTAAAACAGAGATGTCTAAGAACCATGGACTGCTCAAAATTCAAGACGTATCTCGCGAAGCACTGAATATCTTTTTTCGGGGTCGATGATTGATGGTGATTCGTTGGGGGTAGATCGGAATTGGGAAAATGGTCGCTGGCCTTCGATTCGACCTATGCTTTTGATTTATATATCTTAAAAAGTTTGTAGGCAAGACTGGTGCTCAAATACAAATGTGCCGTTCTTTTTTTTTTGGTACTTTACACTATAAATAAAGAAGCACAAGCACCTGTCGTCCAAAAATTGTTTTCCCAATTAAATCAGATTGTATTTATTGAACGCGTACAATAAATCTGCGAGATATACGCTGGTACAAGTTGCGGTGGTCGTTAAATAAAGTGGGTTTGCAGCAACAAATGGGGCCGGGTCCCATGGCCGACGCTGCGCCGCCGTATTTTACATGCGGCGGAATTCCCCTGGTGAGGGAGAGGGTGGTGCGACTGCTGGCGACAGACAATACAACTGTATATTCATTGCATGCAGAACGGCAACATACCTGGCCAGTCTTCCTTTGCAACACCCTAAATGGGTAAATAATGTAACATAAATAATAGATTCAGGCGTTACTTTGCGGAAATCCATTGTATACTATAAGGATGAAACAATATTTAGTAGAGGTTCTGCGCGGAATTGTTACTAAATATTGTTTCATCCTTATAGTAAATAATGTAACCATAATTTTAATTCACCAAATCATTAAGATCTGTCTGGTCTGATCTGTCACGGTTGTCTGGTAGAGATCGCTCTTGAGCGATAAGACCGCCAATTGTCACATATTCTGTAAATTTTGTTATTGTTTGTGAATTATCTTGATAAGTGTGCAATAAAGATTTTTCTATCCATCTATCTATCTGTTTGTACCTATGACTGCAATGAATACTGAAAACTGTAAGTACCTACCATAAGGCACAGCGTAGCTTGACTTTACGCAGGGAGCTCAGAGAGGCAACATCTCTGGTAGGACTCTGTCGTTGTTGCTTAGCGCTCTCTATGTCAAGGTCGAGTATTGTTGAGGTGTCCTGATGATGTCTCGTGGAGAGACGAAACTAGTTGACGACTTACTTCTGATGAGTTTTTTCATTGTGTGGTTGGTGTGGTTTTTTCTTTCACAAATTAAGTTAGGTAGGAGGGTAATTAGTTCATTTAATTAATTTAATTAAATTTAAGTCTATTGTTTACTTTCTCTTATTGTAAGTAGGAATAATTTACTTGATTTAATTATTTTTATTAATTTTAAGTCTATTGTTTACTTTCTCTTATTGTAAGTAGGAACAATTTGTGAGAAGGCGGGCGGTACACACAGATCACATTTTGTTGGATCTTGTCGGAAGAGGTTCTGCGCGGAATTGTTACTAAATATTGTTTCATCCTTATAGTATACAATGGATTTCCGCAAAGTAACGCCTGAATCTATTATTTATCATATGGAAATAAACATTATTGATTTTGATTGAATCGCCTACACTGCGAGCAGGCCCTGACCCAGGGGCTGTGTGCCGCGGCTTGCCGAGTCATCGAGCCTGATTGGAGCCCACATTGCACAAAGGGCATGTACTTCTTACACTCTGCGGCCGGAAGCTACTGCGCAGTGAGGAACGAGCAGACTGGCAACCCTGGCAACCAAGATGGTGGAACGGCCGGTAGAGTCTATGTGAGCTGCAAGCTATAACCTACTCAAAGATGTAAGTTGGTCACAGGCGCTGACTTAGTACCTAAAGTACTTACTATTAAGACAGTGGCAATAAAGATGAAGCCTAATAATATAATATCGATAATAATAATAAAATAGCCCATAATATCCAGCACTGGGCGCTCACGGGCGAGCAGTTTGATCACAGCTGATCAGACTTGCTTGAGCTAGAGACACAAACGAAAAATGAGTTTGACTGTGTGCGGATGTATCATGGACCCAATGGTTGCTAAAACGTTACCAAAGCGCCCGCTTCAAAATGCCATATTGTGTGCATAGTCTCATCTACCACTTTAGTTGATGGCTCGTCTGCTTCGACCCTTGGAAGACACAAACAAGCGCTTGTGGCGTGAAATGAGAAAGTGTGAACATCTTTTGAGAGATATTTCCGAAGGTTTTGTTATAAAACATCTATGTGAAAGTAGGGCAATGTTTAGATATTTTGTAGAGAATCTTTGTGTTGAGCAAAATAACATCAACATAATGATATAGAATACGTACTGTTTCAGTTACCTACGCTGCGACCTGTCGGGTATTACAGGCGACCGGAATCAACGCTTTCATACTATCAGTGCAGACAGATATGAACATGTTGAAATGAATTTAAACCTGTTACGCATTCTTGAATAATTGCCAAAAATAATAATAGTGGTCGAAACCATCACAAAGTTCCACTTTGTGATGACCCCAAAAAATAAATAAATAATGCTGGACAATTCACACAGCATTATCTAGCCCCAAGCTAAGCAGAGCTTGTGTTATGGGTACTAGATAACTGATATACTTAATACAATACACTACATAGATAGATATTTTTTTTTTATTATACATAGAAAACACCCAGACCAACGGAACAAATTTCTGCAGATCGTACACAATTTTGTTCCGAGGCGGGAATCGAACCCGAAAAAATAAGACCAGGATGAACCGAGAAGAAAGGGAAAGAAAGAAAGAAATATTTTGCCCTGATCCATAAGAAAGATTAAAAAGATAAATAATACATGTGGATTATACCACAGATACAAGTAAGTAATTAGCGGCACAAGAATGGATGGACAATGTGAAAGTGTTGCCAGTAATTACAGGGGTTGCGTAATAGCCGTGCAGGACGAAGGCCGACACGGGTTGAAAGGTTGACCACGCGGGATGAACGATATCACTACCTGAACTACCTAGGTACCTACCTACACAGGGGATATTCACGTTTACACAAATAACACTTCATATTACAATCTCGTTGTAAGAATGTGTCGCTTGTTTAATGATTTATTATTGGTTGATGAAAACATCGAAATATTTTGTGAGTAAGCATAACCAAGTTTAAGAAAGTAGCTTTGGCCACTCTGGTTGCAGAGTGCGCTAAAAGGCCAATTAATTTATTTAAGTAGATTTGTAATTTTTTTCTTTTTTTTTCTTTATTTGATTCTTAATTTGATTACTTATTTTTAACTTGCCTTTTAACCTTATTTTATATTTTTTTAATTTTATCAATTGTATGCGTTTACTGCTCTATTATGGTAATCATGTTGTGTATGCATGTTTTGGATCACAATGTCGTATAAGAACCTTAGTTAAAATTATTTTCAATATTGATGTTCTGATTGTTTTCTGGTTTGCATATCAATAAATATAAATAAATAAATATCGTGGAAGGACAATGATTGCTGCTTGTAGATAACCATTATTGTGATTATTCTACGGGGTAGCCGGAGTAAATATTGTCGGTTTAAAACGTAAACTCGCGAGTGGTGGGCATAAATACCATTGATAACTGTCAAAAACCGGATACAACCCAAATACCCCATTGACTGCCTCGTTGGTTTAGCGGTAAGCTTGTTCAACTGCTGATTATGAGGTCCTTCAAATCCCGTGTCGGGTCAATAGGTATTGCAATTTCTCAATAAAAATTCACAGTAGCAGCCTGGAGTCAGGAAGTTGGCGGTGTTACACCTCCGTGCCTCGAAAGCACGTTAAGTCGTTGGTCCTGCGCTTAAACTCTCCCTGGTTGTGTTGGTCTGCCGCCGTCCGATCGGATTATGAGAGTGAGGGAATAGAGTGTGCACACACTTTTGCACTATAAAATGTCCTGAAATTCAGCTAGGAGGACATTATTATTACCACCCAAAATGCACTTGCAGTCCATTTTATTGCGCTTCCGACCTCCGCTCCTGTTATTATCTGAAAACGCAACCATAAAAATCTAGTTAGAAGAGCTGTGGTACTGAGGTTATGATGAAATAAGCTTGTGAGTTTCAGTCTAAGGTCGCTCTCCGTGAAGGCGCGTCCCCACTGTGTCGTGACGACTGAAAGTCGTGCAGTTTAAAGCATCGTGGCTTGTATATTTAAACGGAGGTGTTCACAAATAGGACGACACGTTTTTATTTATTTTAATTAACTGCCGTTCACGACTTTTTGTTACAACGATAGAATCTCGTTAAAATAGGAACAAGTAACACAACAGCCGTGGAACGATAAATAAACGTCACGATAAAATAGTCACTGCCGTAAACTGTAAAATGTGGTCACGATCCAATGGGAACACCACACTCATAATATAATACTATAATATTTAAATACTCTTGGTAAGATTTCCAAAGACAATTATTTATATTTAGATTTCATATTATTTTGTACCTAGCTATACTAATTTGACATGTAGGAAAATTTCTTATAAATAAATAACTGAACTGAACAATCAGATGCGATAGGCATGCTGTTTTGTCGTCGCGATTTTTAATCGTGGAGATTAAAAATCGCGACGACAGAACAGTCGTTATACTGGGAACAGCCAGAGAGGATAGTCGTCCAACTATTATTTACGGTAACGACACATGCAGTGGGAACGCGCCCTTATTGAGGTAATTTTTCATGCTAATGCAGCGGCGACCTCTGGCGAAGGTAAGCTGTCGACAAAGCGCTATTTCTAGCTAAAGCTCAAGTAGCATTAATAACTAATGTCGTAGATGATTCTATGTTCATTTCTAATTGATATCATTGTAATTATTCGATGTATATTATCTATCCCACTAATATTATAAACGAGAAAGTTTGGATGTATGGATGGATAGATGGATGTTTGTTACTTCTTCACGCCAAAACTTCGCAACAGATAAGGCTGAAATTTTGCATAGGTGTAGCCCGTGACATGGAATATAACATTGACTTTAAACTTATAAAATATCAGTTGCCATGGGAAAGAAATAACTTTTAAACGTTTCCGTAGAAACAACGCGTGCGAAGCCGCGGGCAGAAACTGGTTAAAGATAGTTTGGCTTTGAGTTAGTTTAAGTTTAAATTAACACACCAACGTTACCATATTTATACAGACGTATAACATACCTATTAAGTGATATCTGTCACCAAACTGTCTTTCGGACCGAAACGTTTGTGAGGATGTGAATCCGTATTTAGAGCTATTGCTATTCAGGAAATTAGGTACCTTTAGTCCTGGACGCCTTCCTTTAAGTCTGATGAAGGTGAGACTTCTAATACCTAGGTCTCAAAATGTAACTAGGTACTTAGGTACCTATTCAACGTGTTTATTAATGTTCTGGAAACTTATTCAATATACGAATAAAAAAACAAGATCCGTCAAGTGCGAGTGTAACTCGCGCGCCGAGGGTTTTGAACGTTTGTCAACAAATATGTACCAAAAGTACCTGTTAGAGACTTCGCAATTTAACGAATACCTAAGAATAGTAGGTACCAACCTACATTTCAGATGGATCTCTGTGCATGCTTCGGTTAAATGGGTGGTTCGGTTAATGATAAATTTATCGACTTTTTTCGAAATATTTCAAAAAGTATGAAAGTTACAGAAATTTCAAAAACTGGTTTGAAATGTCCAAACTGATACCTTTCATTTGATACCCCACTCGGTGGGATAGCCCCCCTTTTGAAAATTATTCCTTTTTGACCATTTTTCAAAAAGTGTTCTTTTTACAGACTTCTCTATATTTTTCCTGTAAAATATAGATCCATATCTACAAACGCTTCATACATTTTAAATGGATCACTCGGCAAACTTCGGAGATAGGGGGGGGGGGGGAATGGTTTTTTTTTTCGACTTTTTTAAAAATATTTCAAAAACTATGAAACCTACAGAAATTTTAAAAACTGTTTTGAAACGTACAAACCGATACCTTTCATTTGATACCCGAGTCGGTGAAGTAGCTTCCCCTTTTGAAAATTATTTCTCCCCTTTTTGACCATTTTTCAAAAAGTGTTCTTTTTTCAAACTTCTCTATATTTTTCCTGTAAAATATAGATCCATGTCTATAAACGCTCCATACATATTACATGGATCGCTCTGCAATCTTCGGAGATAGGGGGGGGGGAATGGGTATTTTTTCGACTTTTTTCGAAATATTTTCAAAAGTATGAAACCTACAAAAATTTCAAAAACTATTTTGAAATGTACAAACTGATACCTTTCATTTGATACCCCACATGACCCTGTAGGTATCTTTTATAATTTCGGCATCACAATTTGTATGGAAAATATTCATTTTAATTTTTCATTTATTTTCATTTATTTTTCTCTAAATCTGTACAGGCGCACGAAATGTATTATAATTTTAAATTTCAAGTTGATAGCTGTAGTAGTTTTTGAGTTATTAAGGAGGGAAAAAAGGACAGACAAAGCGAGACCATAAGGGTTTTGAAACCGATCTTCGATCTTCAAAACCCTAATGACTTATCAGTATATGCCACTATTCTATTAATCAATATTTTAATTACAGGGACTTGGAAGACTTCGAATATATTCATTGATTTTGATTTTGAATTTGTTATTTATCTAATTAATTAATTTTTTAAATTGTATCTGTAATTTAGAAATATATTGTGTAATGAAAAATTAATATTTGCATGCCTATGTTAGGTAGAATATAACTGGAAGTATATAGTTTTAAGACCTACATTGTAACATATATTCTTGTAAATAAACATCTTTAATCTTTAGTTTGTAGGTCAACTACTTACAATCTGGGTCTCTTCAAGACAGGAGTCTAATCACTCCTGTCTTGAAGACTCTTGTCTTCTAGACTTTTATAAAACACCGTCGGGCACGTCTTCACGAGATGTTGACAAACCAAGGTCTGTTCTCGATTAATAGATCTTCGACATGAGTATAAAAAAAAATTGATTTTTTCACAAATTTCTGTAATCTTCAATTTTAGGGTTGCGCACCCGAAGGATGCAAACGAAACCCTATTACTAAGCCTCCGCTGTCTGTCCGTCTGTCCGTCTGTCAGAGGGCTCTATCTCATGAACCGTAGGAGCTAGACAGTTGCAATCTTCACATAATGTTTATTTCTCTTGCCGCTACAACAACAAATACTAAAATTAAAATGAATATTAAAATTAAAGGAAGCAAAAAACACGAAATTTTGCCTTTATTTCCTCCAAGTTTGTCGAGGTTGTATTTTTTGAACCATAATAGGTAGACACATGAAACTTTCTCAAAGTAACAGTTCAATTTGAAAACCAACAAATACTAAAAATAAAATGGAGTTGAAAATTTGAGGGGGTCTCCAAACAGTTGGTGTGTTTAGAGTTTCGTTTGAAAAATAGGTTTGAACGATGGAACGAAAACCTCCGTGTGCGATACTCGCACTTGGCCGGTTTTTATTCTTCTGTAGCTCTCCGTTAGGTTACCCCGAGGATAAACATTGAAAATACAAGAAACTGGATAATTAATTATGGTAACAGGGTCCTCCTCGGAACATTTTTATAATAACCGAGTCCGTATCTAAATGAATTAGAAAATCTTAGCAAGTTTTAATTAAATGAACGCCCGCGGCGCGCGGCGGCGCTCGAGTAGTCACCGCTTCATTAGAAAAACTAATAAAAACTTGAGTGTAAATCACTGGCCTTATAATCCGTACGGAATCAGAATGATGGAACCATTTCGAACTGAAACATTTGTGTTGACATGGTTCTATTTTTCTGTTCTGAGATTCTGTCACATATGATGTCCTCCTAGCCGGATTTCGACCAGTCTCAGACTTGGCAGATGCGTAGGACATATTATAGTGCACATAATCGTACCCACACGAACCCACACGAACACACACTAAAGAGTTTAACTTTGTGTTCCAAAACATGCAAAGTATGTTTAATAAACGGCATTTATTGGAAGAATTTCTTAGCGAACCACGAAACCTCACTGCGCTAGGCATATCAGAGACATGGCTATCACCCGAAAAAGCACTGCTAATTAATTACTCCGGATACAACCTCGCGGCGTCATACTCCCGGCGGAACTGCACTGGCGGAGGGGTATGCATACTACTTCAAGACCAGTTTGAATACAAAGAAATAGAAGAAATTGCGACCTTATCAGTTGAAGCTATTGTAGAACTTTGCGCCATAGTTATTACTTCATTTAAAATGTTATTAATAGTATTATACTGGAATGGACGCGATACCGAGGTATTTTATAGACAATTAACTAAGCTATTGAACTTAGTTTGCGGGAAATATAATTCAATTAACACAATAATAGGCGGAGATTTTAATATTAACGTTACAAAAAATAATCCTAAATCAAATAAACTACTTAATTTCATGCTCGAACACAACTTCCAACAACACATAAATGAACCGACCCGTATTACAAAATCTGCCTCAACTTGCATAGACTTAATATTTACAAATTTTGAGGGAACCCACTATACTACATATGTCGATAACTACGGATTCTCTGACCACAATAGTATTATTTTAACTTTAAAATCCACGAACATAACCAAAAGTTACAAGAAAAAAAATCAAGTTGTAAAAAGAATATTCAATCAAAAAAACATAAAAAAAATTAAAGATTATATTGCTAACGTAGATTGGAAACAGGTTATCTACTCAACAAAATCAACCAACGAAAATTATAAAGTTTTTAGTAAAAAACTTACGGATATTCTTGATATTTGTATTCCTAAACAGAAATTAGTTTTAAAACAAAATAAAAAACATTTTTGGCTTACTCGTGGTATAAAAACCTCCTGCCGGCATAAAAGAATCCTCAAAACATTAATTACTTACCTCCGAGACCCAATACTTATAAATCATTATAAAACTTACGCTAAATTATTAAAAAAATCAATAAACCGATCCAAAAAACTTAGTTACATCCGCGAAATGAAAAAATCCACTAATAAGATGAAAACAATGTGGCAAATTATAAAAACCCAAACTAATAAAATTACTATTAATTCGCGACGCAATATAGAACTTAAAATACACAATAAATTAATATCAGATCCTACCCAGGTAGCAACCGCCTTCAATTCATTCTTTGCAGAAGTAGGTACGACAAAATTAGGTGTATCGCCGGGCCGACCTGTGCTCCGGCCTATTGATAATTCAATGTACTTGAGTCCCGTCGAACCGCGCGAAGTATACCTAACTATACGCAACTTAAAAAGTAAATACAGCTATGGTATTGACGAAATACCACCCATTCTAATAAAAAATTGTGCAGCCGAGCTCACCCTTCCATATTTCCTCCTAATTAATCAATCCTTCCAGGAAGGAATATTCCCGGACCTACTCAAAGAATCGCTAATAAAACCGATACACAAAAAGGCGTCTAGAAGTGACCCAAATAATTACAGGCCGATAGCGCTCCTACCTACTGCATCAAAAATCTTTGAACAAATAATGCAACGCAAACTAAATTCCTTTTGTGAAAAATATGACATATACGACGATGCACAAAATGGATTTAGGAAAAACCGTTCCACCACACTCGCTGTTTATAAATTTACGGAAGAGATATTAAAAACTATTAATGATAAAAAGTACGCTATCGGTTTACTACTCGACATGACGAAAGCATATGACAAAGTCCAATTTAATATATTACTCGACAAATTAAATGGAATAGGTATACGAGGAATAGCGCACGACTGGTTTAAGTCGTACCTAACCAATCGCATCCAGTATGTCGAACTAGAGCATTTTGACAATAAAACCGGCATCGTAAGCAAAATAAAATCAGCTCCCATAAAAATAAAAGCTTCAATTCCTCAAGGAAGCGTATTAGGATGTATACTTTTTCTTTTATACATCAATGACCTTCCTAAAATAATTAATGAACCTTCAATTCTATTCGCTGACGATATTTCAATTTTGACATCAACTAATAATAATGACATAAATTTCAATTTAAAATTAACTGACATACTTACCTCTGTAGAACAATGGATGAATGATCACAACCTTGACATTAATTATACTAAGACAAAAATAATGCAATTTCGACCGTTTCAAAAAACCCCCCTTGACATAAACTTCTTATACCACGACATCAAATTAGAATGTGTAAATTCGTTTTCACTATTAGGAATAACTATTGACACACACGTTAATTGGAAAGATCATATTAAAAAAATTAAGACAAAGCTCTCTAGTTTCACATACGCTCTAAGAGAACTCAGAAAAGCAACTGACCTGAAAACTGCCGTTTCGGCGTACTATGCTTACGCTTTTGCCTGGCTCTCATACGGAATCCTACTTTGGGGAAATAGTACTGACGTCCTAGATCTTTTTGTTCTTCAAAAATCGTGTATCCGAATATTAGTTAATATAAAGAGCCCTGAGAGCTGCAAAGACCACTTTCGTCAGCTTAAAATACTAACACTGACATGTATTTATATATTTGAATGTTGTAAATTTATCCGAAAATATCCCCAAAATTTCCCAAAAACAGCTGATCAACCGCGACGCTATCCGACTAGGTTTAAGCATAAAATTACACTACCCGAGTCAAAACTAAAAATGCAAAGTTCCGGGCCAAAAGCAATGGCATCTAAAATCTATAACAAAATACCGGATATACTAAAAGACGAGGAAAAAGACCATATATTTGAAAAAAAATTAAAACAATACCTTTTACATAAATGCTATTATAATTTAAGTGACTTCTTCAACGATAAATTAAAATAAAAACTAAAACTAACGAATTTTTATGCATTATGAATATATACATTACTACCTATACAATAATATATAAAAATGTAACTACAAAAGTTATTGAACTATACTTTTCCGCTAAAACCTAAAACATAACTAGAGATTCTTATAGAAACCCGGTCCACCTCCACTCTCAGTACCTATTGCCACGCCCTGCTAGGGTACCATTGTGCCTCATAAACATTACTTTTAAACTAAGACCTAAAAATGTACACAATGATTGCAATAAATATATATGAATATGAATATGAATAATCCGATGGGACGGGAGACCGGGGAGAGGTCCAACGCAGGACCAACGGCTTAGCGGGCTTTCCGAGGCACGGAGGTGTAACACCGTTAAATTCCTGACTCCGGGTTCCTACTGTGAATTATTCTTTCTAGAAAAACTCCTATAACAACTATAGGCCCGACAAGGGATTTGAACCCAGGAACCCAGAATCAGCGGTTGAACAAGCTGACCGTTAGACCAACGAGGCAGTTATAGGTCATATAGGTAGGTCAAGTATAGGTAGGTACCTATACTACCATCTTGTTTTGATTGTACACCACCGTCTCTACCAGTCTCGAGCTCTACAATAGACTCCTTTATCCCATTGCTTGTATTATGAACTGACGACCTCAGTTGAAAATTGACGACCTCAGTGGTGCAGCAGGCGAGAGTGCGCCTGCGACGCAAGAGGTTGCGGGTTCGATTCCCGCCTCGGAACAAATTTGTGTACGATCTGCAGAAATTTGTTCCGTTGGGCTGGGTGTTTTCTATGTATCATAAAAGAAAAATATCTATCGATGTATATAATGTTATCTAGTACCCATAACACAAGCTTTGAGTAGCTTACTTTGGGGCTAGATGGTGCTGTGTGGATTGTCCAGCATTATTTATTTATTTATTTATAATCAGAAAAAAACTAGAAAATATCCCTCTTCACTACAACAAGAAAATTTTAAGAAGTCTGAATATTTTTTCTATAAGTACATAAGAATGTCCTGCTGCGTTATCGATAGTGAAACATGTGCGACCCTGAGTTCGTCATTGACAGAAGGAGGTATACAGTGTGTCCCTTGCAACCTGTACCAGCGACGCGACGGTGGTCTGGGGACAACAATACCTATCGATCGGACTCCCATGTATGTTCCGCGATATTGTAGTTATAGATTTTTTAGTCGTGCTATGATTTTTTTCTTATATATTCAGATTTTATTAATTTTGGACGGTTTTAGCCTGTTTGTTTTTCTGTGATGAAGTGATTCTTTAAGATTTTCTTTGTTAGTATCATGGCTAGGATTTGAGTTCATCTGTAAAAACACTAAACAGCCTGGAAGAGATCGCTTCTAAGCGATAAGGCCGCCCATTTTACTTGTGTCTTATGTAATGTCTCTTGTATTGTATTTTTGTTGGTGTGCACTAAAGTATTTTTTTTTGTATTTGTAAACATCAGACACCAATATAGATAGGTTAGGTACTGGTATCCCCTGACCACAGACCTTGGCTGGTGCAGGTTGCATGGGACACCCTGTATAATTGCCTTAAGCTCATTATGAACCTGCGAGGACGAGGAGAAAAGGCTCAATAATAAAAGTTGCCTCTGATATCTTGTTGAAGAGTCTCATCAGATTTATTGTCTGAAGGTCGCCGCTGCGAGTCTCGCCTCGTGCAGACGGAGCGAAAGAACAGGCTTGGATAAAAGTAAACATTTATATGGAAATTCTTATTGATGTTTGAACTATTTGTTATGAATATTCGCTTTAAGTTTTTGTATACTGAACATCAATATAAAAGTAAAAAGAAAAATATGCGTTCATCGAAATTTTGGGGTGAACGAAAGGCAGTTATTATATATAAAATAACTAGGCTTTTATTTTAATTAGTTTCTTTGATTCGCTCGCCTGTTTTCGGGATAAATGTAGTCTGTACAGGGTGCCACGGAAAGGGTGTACTAAGCCGAAAGGAGGTGATTCTGAACGCCGAGGTGGTCAACGTTTGTTCTACGATTTTTGAATTACGAATATTTTTCTCCTTTTCCGTGGCACCCTGTAGATAGGTACGTTATTCAACAAAGATCTAATTACCCATGGGAAATGATTTATGGGATACCTAAGAAATAGCCTATTTGTTATTCCGGTCTATTCAAAACTTCAGCCCCATCCGCTCAGTAGTTTTGCCGTGAAAAAGTAATACACATATGTACATACATCCATCGTTACTTGACCTCGTGGTGTAGTTGGTTAGCACATTCCGGTACTGACGGAAGGATGCGGGTTCAAGTCCCGTCGAAGTCAAAAAATTTTGCGATAGTCAATATCAATGGCGATAGTATTTTATTTCATAGAAATTAGCCAGAGTGTGAGGCTTACGCACTAAAAAGAAAACAAAAAATTAAACATCCATCCACCCAAACCTTCGCAAGCCCCAAGTCCGGTTGCCGATAGTATCGAGACGTGATCGTGACGTCTCATTTCTAAATGAGATTTGCATAGCTACCTACCATCATCGTCAACCGGACACAGGGCTCTGATTTTGAACCGAGTGGGTTCCGCAGGAGCCCTCTAATAATTCTAGAAGATCGTTCTATTCTATCTTATAAGCTGTGTCAACCTACCGTACGTACCTACCTAGTACCTACTACGTACTAGTTTCTATCAGTGAATGCCTCTTATTATATTAGCTCTATGCCGCCGGTCCACTACCCACCGGGGTGCACGGGTGCCAATACTGCAGTCGCATCTGTCGTATAGGCTTTACAAGTCATCTACGTAAGTGCCGAAAAACGAACACTACATAAACCAACCTTCGTGGATATAAAGGCCAATGATGATGATGATGCCGCCGATAAAAAAATGTTTATTGCAACATATAACTATAAAATCAAAATTAACACTCTCTCGGTTCTTAGTTGGTCCTGTCGATAACTGAGTAAGGAAGGAGAGGATTTGCGGACTCAAGTGACAACGATTGCCACACATTCAATGATCTGCAAATAATTACAGTAACTTTATTCTTCAGGAACGGAATTACAAACGCAACGCGTTTTCTTCTTAATTTTCAAAGTCGTTCTAGCGACCTCTGATACAATTTGCTGAACAGAACATGGAACTGGAAACAGTCTCAACCTCCTCTCCAGAAGGGTTTGGTACGCGTTTTTGAAAACAATGTTGAGCTGCTTACAGCGTTCACTGTGCAAAAAACTCTCATAAATGCTGAAAAACAAAGACTTACCTACCTACTCGCAAACGCTTACATTATCGTAGAAAATACTGTAATAATGTCATCAACCTACTTAATCACATAACTACACACAATAACATTTAGTTAAACCCGACAATTTGTGGTTATTAAGGCATCTACGGCATCCGCAGGTATGTCAAACCTACATATAAGCATAACACGTAGGTATCTCATACCTAGTATAGTCGTACTTACGACTAGGTAGGTACAATGACTAAAATAGTTTAAGATCTGACATCACGCTAACAAAACGTCCATTTTCTATAGGTTAAATTACTTATTAATAATATCGATAAACCTTTCTTTCATTTCGACCGCTAAACACCATTAACTTTACTTGCCCTAACCCTACTTTATTTAAAAAATTATGTAAAGTGAGAGTTTGGGAAAAATTTATAATAACTTTAGGTACTTGTTTTTTTTATCGCATGTGACGAATTTACTTTCAATGTATGGAGTTTACAAAAATGTGACGAATTTACTTTGTGGCAAATGTACAAAAACCCTATCTTTCCACCTTTCGACCATAGTGTGATTCGTTTAGATAAAGATGATCTGTGAATCATTTGTCGAGCGTTCCAAAATTAAATAAAATAAACCCCCAGCCTGGTAACACGCGTTCCTTCAAAGAGTTCAGTTGATAAAACTCCAGATTTTTCCCGAATCTCGTTGACAACCGCCAAACTTTGCTGCTTAGCATATACTTGCTGACATTTGTACTTTAAAACTTTTAAATCCATCATGGTTATTAACACTAAAGTCATTTACAACGGGATATTTACCAAGATATATTGTTATTCCGTGATCATGGCGCATGAAACTGGGCCGAAATTTGGATAGCTCAAAACTCAAATCATGGTAAATATGCTTGTAGTTTCCGGTTTTCCGATTTTTCATTTAATTTAATATCCACAGCGTAATTATTATATTTATTTGAGTTATTTACATTTACATTTCCTTAACATATTCCTTCCAAATGATTTGCGTGAATTGATTGAGGGGTAGGGAAATACGCGTTTAATAATCACGCTAAAGTGTCTGAGTGTTTGTAGTGAACTGCGGTTCCCACCGAGCCCCGCTGAGGGTGTGTATGATACTCCGCCGGTGAGTGAATAAGAGATGGGCCCTCAGTTCCCCGCCGGGGTTCCGTCGCCGCAAACAAAGCTTATAGGATTCACGGATTGCTCTTCCCTTTTAAACGATTATAGCGCTTTTCTCTACAATTTTTGGGTCCTTATTATTTTAAAGATTTGTGGTCCTTTTTCTAAGTGCTATGCTACGCTTAGACGTTTTTCGTGCTTAGACGATTTACGACGCGAATGAATATCTTGTCTGTGGATTTCGGTTTGTATGTTCGTGTGTTAGTTCGCATCCATAGCTTTCGAACCGTTGCACTTGATTCGATCTACATGAAATCGGATAAGTCTACCAATTGAGAAACTTTCCCTGGGTTTTTGTGCTATGGAGTTCCAAAAAATTAAAATAGAAAAAAAATCGGTGCGATGATTTTTTTTTATTTTTTTGTGTTGAGTTAATTTGTTATGAGTTTCAATTAGTTCATAGTTTGTAAACTATAACCCGATTTTTCAGTTTTTGAAACGTTGTTGATATTATTGCATTGCAATCCGTCAGACAAACTTATTATGCAAAACTAAGTTAAAGTAAAAAGCAAAGTTTATAAGATAACTAAAAGATGCATCCGTCGCCAGAAGAACTACATAGCTGTCTTGGCCACAGTACGAGTAGACTTGTAGATCGACATTATTTTAACACTTGACAATAATGTTAAAACCTGAAACCCTATATACCTACATCATGACCAAAAAGTATTTTAACATTTGACTTTTATAGTTCGATTATTTTGCTACACTCGTAGTACAATGCTTCGATTGTCGTAGCTGAATGCTACACAGCGCCGAAGTGTATTTTGCTACGTTTGTAGCACAGTGCTACGTTCTCCGTAGCGCTTTTCTACAAGATTTCATATGGTTTTATTAGTCCGTTGTAAAGTAAGCAGAGCACACGGTGTTTCATAGTTGCTGTCTTAAATGCCAAAACTAAGCAGAATAGAATCCTTGGTAGTGAAAGCCGACTTTAAAGTCATTAGCAACTTAGCAAGTCTACACTCGCTTTCAGTTGCGAATTTCCTCTGTACTTAAGTAAATATTCCTTTAATTACTGAACAGTATAATAAATACATGTAGTTTAGTGAAGTTCTGTGGAGCGGTCTCTGTTTTTGTAGTTCTCGGAAATATTTATGCTACCAAGGCTAAACAGCAAGTTTTCTTCTTAGTAAAATACTAAGTAAAAATCCAGTCTTTTTGGTATCCGATTTTGGTTTTTTGGCGATTTTTCTCTATTCAGAAGAAATACATTTATGTATGTAAAGGAGACTAAGAACAATCTAGACAAAATAGTTGTAATAGGCACAATAGGTATCTACAAGTGGTACGTGTGCTTTGATGAGCATAGTATCAGCACGACGACCTCAGTGGCACAGCGGGCGAGAGTCCGCCTGCGACGCAAGAGGTTGCGGGTTCGATTCCCGCCTCGGAACAAATTTGTGTAATATATATCTGTATCTGCAGAAATTTGTTCCGTTGGTCTGGGTGTTTTCTATGTATTATAAAAAAAAATCTATCTATGTATATAATGTATTAAATATATCAGTTATCTAGTACCCATAACACAAGCTTTGAGTAGCTTACTTTGGGGCTAGATGGTGCTGTGTGGATTGTCCGGCATTATTTATTTATTTTATTTACTGTCAAACATCGTCCATCAAGATTATTTCACAATGCATCGTGTCAGTTTTAAATTCTATCGTGTGATCTCATGCACATAACCTTTTTTAACCCCCGACGCAAAAAGAGAGGGGTGTTATGAGTTTAACGTGTCTGTCTGTGTATCTGTGTATCTGTTTGTGGTATCGTAGCTCCCAAAAGGATGAACCGATTTTCGTTTAGTTTCTATTGTGTCCTAGATAATTTTATATCGAGTGTTATTATAAGCCTTGATTAACGAATATCTGTCGGAGGTTTATAAAATTTATAATTTAGTTCTTGTTCACTGTGTGTTTCTGGAGTACCAATACGTTTCCGAGTTATAAATGGAGGAGAACTTTGAAGCCAGAAACAGACCGAGCCCACGCCACGCAACGTACGCGACGCAATGTTGGAAACGTTGCCTGGCGTGGCGTATGATAAGTGTGTCTTTAATCCATCCGTTTTCATACAAATTCAAGCGTCCAGATCTCATAATATCTCATAATATCGTACGTTGCGCGGGTTGAGCTCGGTCTGTTTGTACCTTTAGGGTTCCGTCTCCACTGCCTGTTATTCTGTGGTTCCGTAGCGGCCAGGGGTCGGTCGTTAGGAGTATTTGTGCAATAACTCACCTGGCATTTTGTTAGAGATGTTTTAGATTGTTGTTTTCCCCTTTGCTAATAAATACTTCAGACGCACAATAGGCTGAAGTGAAATAGGTTACATACTTGGTTTTCGATACGTTTGTATGGAAGCTTTGTTCAGGGATTTTTGAAGTAGTCTATAGATATTTTGTTAAATTATTTGTTGATATTACTTATATATTATTATTTGAAATATGTATTTTACTGGTAAAATATTGATTTAATATTCTTTTTATTTGACATTTAACCATATTCGTTGCTAATAAATAACTTGAACTTGCTATAATGTTGCTAGTATTATGCTTATAGCTACTTATCTACTTATTTATCAAATGTGTTTTAAAGGTGCTGCAAATAAATTTTATTATTTATTTTATGTTTACGGTAGGTAAAAAAAGGTGTGCTATGTTCTAATGTAAAAAAAAGCAGCGGTACTACAGCTAAAAGTGGATTATAATAATACATAATACAAAGTAATAGCATGTTCCGATAGATACTAAAATTGCCAGAATGTTATACCTAAATCGGCACTAAAATTACGTGAATTACGTTCGGAACCATCGCCGCAGCTCGTAAACCGAACATTTTGCGTCGTCAGCGCCTCCGACGCAACACCGACACAATACGCGGCTTTATGGCTGTTCCCCGCGGGGGCGCGGGGGCGCGGGGACGCGCTTATCACCGGCTTGGAATTCTTAAGAATTATCCATAGATTGGATACCGTATGGCTTAGAATTTGCACCACACCAACTCTTCCCGCGGGTGTCGAGAGAGGCGACTAAGGGATATCCACCAGAGGCGGGTAGCAGCGCCCCTTGCAGAAAAATTCTTCTACCGAACTGCGATCCCCAACCCGCATGCCCAGAGTGGGGATTATAGGCATTAGCCCCTATGAGATAATAACAATGACAATAATGCTGGATAATCCACTCAATCATCTGGATCAATTCTAGTCCTAAGCTAAGTGTAGTGTATTACTTGTACTTACTAGTACCTGTCAAAGTGACAGATATCAATAAATGATATCTGTCACTTTGACATTTGACATGTTTCATTCCGCATACCAAATACTCATTGGCGACGAGGATGGGATGTATTACTTGTACTTATTGATATCTGTCACTTTGACATGTACTAGTAAGTACAAGTAATACACTACACTAAGCAGAGCTTGTGTTAAAGATACCAGATGAAATTAATATAAAAGTCAATAAGCCGCTTATCAGGGGGAGGCCTGCGTCCCATAGTCAACCAATTATTCAAATTAAAAAGGTCTGTTGAAGTGTTATCATCAAATATTCTTTACCTAGGTACTTACTGTATAGCATAGCGTATCCACATGATTGCTGAGTCTTGCGAGCCTTTGCTTGTCAAAGTAAATAAATAAATAATGATGGACAATCCACACAGCACCATCTAGCCCCAAATTAAGCTACTCAAAGCTTGTGTTATGGGTACTAGATAACTGATATATTTAATACAATACACTACATAGACAGATATTTTTTTTATAATACATAGAAAACACCCAGACCAACGAAATAAATTTCTGCAGATCGTACACAAATTTGTTCCGAGGCGGGAATCGAACCCGCAACCGCTTGCGTCGCAGGCGGACTCTCGCCCGCTGCGCCACTGAGGTCGTCTTTTATTCTGAGTTATAAACTAACATTGTTCTCTTAATTGTCTCATAAATATCTAGAAAGATAAAAAGTGAGGTAGGTACCGCTGGAGCTATTAACAAATTTGATTTTTTATCTATTTTATTTTATTAAATTAATGAATAAAGAGCGGATTTGTGTTTGTAGATTATTGCCGCAGTGTTCGGGCATCCTCGGGTGGTTCAAATACACAGAAAGAAGCTGCTGCCTTTTCCCTTTTACGATATTCATGGACTGAATTTGATGGGTCAATTCTTACGCCGCGACCGGCGTTACAGGGGAAACGCCTGTTCGGAATTCTCTAAAAAAATACTTATCATTGTTTACCTTAGGTACTACGCGAGAGTGATAGCGCATCCATAATTTTGGCCGAGTCTTGGCGAGCGTATACTCGCTAGGATTGTACTGACTGACAAATCAAGCGACTACAATAATATATATATATAACCTTAGGTTTTTTTTGGTTTCTTCTTCCGACTTGTGGACATGAATACCTTGAAAAGTTAAAACATAATCTAAGCCCTCTCCTTGCTAGGTATAGATACTTATGTGAAGCCAATTCCTACTTATTCAGGATTTTATGCAAATATGTATGAAAATCTGGACAAGATTCCATTTTCCACATTTTAAATATAAACGACATTTCAAAATCATATCCTGTGAACGGAGGAGAATGCATTTTGGCGACAAATACCTGTTATTATCAAATTCCAATAAGGCAATTTCAATCCTGGACGGTTTAACATAGCGCTCATATTCCATTGGAAAAATAAAACAAGATATCGAAGAAGTTGAAGTTTAAGTTAAAGTGAATCGTAGACCAAGGAGATACGGTAGATATTGCAGTGAGTAGTGAACAGGGGAAATTGGGGGTATTCGGCATTTTTTACGACATACCCTTCGGGACATCGTGTAGTTCATTTTTCGTTGAAAGTGTTCGTTTACGTTCATAGGCGCGGACGTGAAGAGTGCTTTGTAATATAGACCCTTTATGCCCGACTGCGCAAAGGGTCATGGTTTTGGTCAAGTAGCTATTTACTAAAATTGCTTGTAAGACCACTTGGATTAGAAATTCGAAAATAAAAGAGATATTAAAAGGTTACTTAGTAACCAACGGTAATAAATTGAAAGTCAAATAATAACTTTTTATAAAAGGCCAAACAGCTCGTCGTAGTCATTTTTACACAACGTCGTCGGATAAAAAGTACAAAGAAAAATATACAGATAAAATAAAAACTAAACTGGTGGAGCTTTTCATTAACCTGGTGGTTGTTTGAAAATACACCGGAAGAGGCTTTTGTATAGAATTTCACGGTTTGAAGCGCCGCGGGACAGCGCTCAATTACCCACCCCACCGATTATTGTAGAGCTCGGAATTATTAGACATGTCAAAAGAGTCATCATCTACACTCTACAGCCTATACTTGTCCACTGCTGTGCAAGCGCCTTAATTGGCCTTTATCATATGGGTGTAATGCTTATAATCCCCACGGTGGGCATATGCGTTGTGGGTTGCCAGAAGGGTACAACTGGAAATAACAATGCAGCATCACAAGTTGGTTTTGTTTCAGAAAGTTGCAAAATCATAGAAGAATTTTTTATTTCAGCATACCTACCTACATTTTGTGCACGCTACGGCGTTTTAGAATGGAAATAATTCCTCTGAGAAAAAAGTGTTACCACTAATGAAGCGGAGTTGTGTAAAAATAATAAAAGCAAGAAGATTTTGGTTTAAATACCGCATAAATTCAGATTTTTTACCTTTTGTTTATGATACCTATAGGAGAAAAATGGCTAAAATAAATTATTAGGTAATAGCGATATATTTTTCTTTTTAAATAAATATAATAAATAAATATATAATTTATTTATTTTGTAATAAATAAATAAATAAATAAATAGCGATATATTTTTCTGGGTTCATGATATATTCTATGACATTTGTAAGGCTATGCGGGTAATACGCTCGATAGGAATACGACCATGGACGGATTAAAAGTTGATCCATGCTGCGCGCATTCAGTGCACTATCCACTGGAATTGTTATGCATTGGCCATATCTGTTGCTAATTCATATTGCTAGACATTTAGCACAACATAACTGAAGTAACCGAATAAGCAGATCTTGTTTGCAATTGTGTTCATTCAATGCACGGAAAATGTATTGTTAAAGGCATTGATAAATAATAGATTCAGGCGTTACTTTGCGAAAATCCATGGTATAGTATTAGGATACAACAATATTTAGTAACAATTCCGCGCAAAACGTCCTCCGACAAGATCCAACAAAATGTGATTTGCGTGTACCCGGGCGGTACACGCAAATCACATTTTGTTGACCTCCCACAAATTGCTCCCACTTGCAATCAGAGAAAGTAAACAACGCCAACAAGCTCAGAGCTGAGAGGCAACATCACTGGTAGGACTCTGTCGTTGTTGCTTGGCGGTCTTTGTGTCAAAGTCGAGTATTGTTATGGTATCCTGATGATGTCTCGTGGAAAGACGAAACTAGTTGACGACTCACTTTTGATGAGTATTTTCATAGTGTGGTTACTGTGGTCTTTTCTTTTGGAAATTAAGTTGTGTTCGTCCTTGGAGTTGGAGGGTAATTTACTGGGCAATATTGTATTGCGTAAGTCTGTTGTTTACATTCTCTGATTACAAGTGGGAGCAATTTGTGGGAGGACGGTCGGTACACGCAAATCACATTTTGTTGGATCTTGTCGGAGGAGGTTGTGCGCGGAATTGTTACTAAATATTGTTTTATCCTAATATTAAAGGCATTGCTCAAATCGGGAACAACTAGTATCTACTGGTCATTGTTCCACAGCGTCATCTAGCCCAGAAATAAGCGAACCTAATTTAATTAAAATTCCATATATTTTGCTTTGTAAAGTTTCCTAATAAATAAGTTATTAAGAATAGGGTAGTCAAAAGTTTTGTCAGTTCTCGGCGGTAAATCCAAATATGGCTATTATAAGCCATGCGGTGTCCACGATCACTGCAACGCGATATAAACGTTGGGAAAATAGAACACGTTAATTAAACTATTTTATGCCTGTATTGGTCAGTGGACCTTTCTGTGGTACGTCTGCGTCCAGCAGTGGGTGGACGCAGGCCTCCCCAGATAGGCGTCATATTGGCTTTTATCTCAAAGGGGTAATTCCCATAATCCCCACGCTGGGCATTCGGGTTGGTGATCGCTGTTCGGTGGTGGAATTTCTGCTGCCCGTCCGCGGTGGATATCCCTTAGTCGCCTCTTACGACACCCGCGTGAAGAGTTGGGGAGGTGCAAATTCCGAGCCGGCACCACACAGCGCATTTGGGATAAAAGTAGTTTTAATCGAAGACTGGAACTACATTTATGCAAAATTTCAGCCAAATCCTTTCAGTAGTTTTCGCGTAAAGAGGTTAGAATAGAATATTATAAAATAGAGATTTATTTAGCACACAAAACACTGAGGGAAAGTAAAAACAAAACAAAAAGTTACACAAAACACTACAATAGAGACTGCATAAAACAAACAAACAAACATCATAAAATAGTGCTTTAAAAAATAAACTAAAAGGAATCTACGTGTAAAGTTTGATGAAAGAAATTGGTCTTTCCCTAGTGCGTGGCTAAACAGTACCAGCTTCAGCTTGATGCCGCTCCCGCCCGAGGACGGAAACAACGCTGGTTTTCAGAAGAAACATCCATCCATCCATCCATCTAAACATCCAAACTAAGTGTACCTAATGTCATGTTACTTGGAAAAAATTCAAAAAATAAAGAAAATCATGAAATAAACGATCAAATGATCTCTTTCAACCTACGGTTCCAACATACCGTTAGTAAACTAGAATACAAAGGTTCCTAAACCTCTAGGTGAGATCAAACGGGGATCAAGCACAGTTCAGTGCGCGAGGGATAGGTAAGGAGGTAAGGGTAGGTGAGGGTAGATAGGAGGTAGGTAAGTCCTCGGGAAGTGTCCATTGTCTACCTACATCGAAATGGAGAGGTCAGCCGCCGTAATGGATTGGAAACTCAAGTGGGGATTCGAATGGACTTAACGTTTTACCAAGTCTTTAGAGAGTGTATTTTTTAAGTGTTATGTTTGCCTCGTGAAGGTCCGCCTGCGACAAAGGAGGCTGCGATGAGATTCGAACCAGGTTATTCTTGGAGGCTTTAAGGCTTGGTAGGCCAGCAGAGGCCGCATTTTTGTGATTTTTAAAATAATCTGACACTTAGAAAATAGCGTTTAAAATTCTGAAAAAAATATATAGCTTACATAAGGATCTAGTCTAGTCAAAGTCGCATTTAATTACAAGAACTAATGAACTTTACTCTATAGAAAAAAATCCCAAAGTTACCCCTTTTTCTAACGTTTTTTCAATACTATGACTAGCGCACTTCTGATATGACATTTTTTTTTGTACAAAACTAAGGACACTGAATATTTCTAAACAAATTCACAGAGTTTGACTTGATAAAATGATTTTCTTAATCAATATGTTTAAATAACTACAAAAACACGAGCGCGGCGGCTTGGCAGGCGCGCGTTTTCCCTTACGCCTACTGCTGCAGGAATACCTAGCCATAACATCTATAAGAATGTCTGTATTGACGTAGGTAGATACGCAGGGTAAAGCTTAGTAGAGCACGTTCCTTCGGTGCGTGACCTGTGAGGCAATGATTACCAGCTAGCATCAGACGGGCCATCCAAGTACTAATTATTTTTCTACTAGCTGTGCCCCGCGGCTTCGCCTGCGTTGAAATTTCAAAAATTTACTGCATACACCTAGTAAAAAGTAGTAGTAGGTAATTTTGTAAAAATTAAAAATACTTACATGATTCATTATTTATACCGAGTTTTGAGTGAATCGAACCAAGGAATAATAATTTTCCATAGAAAATTTGTCGTCCTTTTTAACCCCTCAGATGGTAATTTATGATAATTAAATTAGGCTTTATTCTTATTCTAAAACCTAAACTGTTTACTCACCAAATTTCGCAATGGAAATACGTGTTAACAAACATTCACGCAAATTTCCGCATAACACTAATCACATCACACATCACATCACAACACAGTATCAATCACACTTCACATCACATCTCATCACACTTCACACTATCACATCACATCACACTAATATTATAAATGCGAAAGTTTGGATGGATGTATGGATGTGTGGATGGATGTTTGTTACCTCTTTACGCCAAAACTACTGAACGGATCGGACTGAAATTTTGCATACCCTGAAATCAAAAAAAGGTTACTTTTTATCCTATAAATCAGTTCCCGTGGGATAGAAATCACCTTTAAACGTTAAACATCGAAAAACGCGTGCGAAGCCGCGGGCATAAACTAGTTTATAATATTAAATGGGTAAGATTGCACACTATAGAATTGCCATCTCCAATAGAGAATGAACATAGGATAAAACCTTGTTCGAAGTTTTTCTACCATTACTTATCTGCACTTATACTTTGGTACAAATGAAATAAATAATATAAAATGAGCTGGACGTTTTCAAACAACTCCATCTTGGCCTCAAAGTAAGCAGAACTGGTGTTATAGATACCAGAAAACTGATTGATTGACCTAATGTAGTCTACTTAGTCCGCCAACACAGCCGGGCGCGTTAGTGCGAATGGTTCATTACATTGCGAGACGTTACGTAGCGAATTTATTCGACGGCCTCAAGGTCGACAGTACAGTCGGCGATACTTATCTTTAAATAATTCTGACACTGCATTACGTAGGCCTCCGCCATACGAAGCCACCGCATTTCGAACGACATCAGAAACATAAGTGGATCTTTGGGGTACCTAGCTAATTTCCCGTGCGGCGGGCAAATATTCCAATATTGCATTTTTTTTATTTATCTTTATTAGGTACACAAAACACAAAACAAGCAATAAAATAATATAACACAAAAAATTCAAAGAGAACACTTTTTTTTTCGACTGGTATTGATATGGATCAGTTGAGCTACCTGTAGATTGTTTGCAACGTCTGCAGTTAGCTCAATTGTTTCAATTGTAAATACCAATTATATTGTAATTTTCTTTGTGCATAAAGGCTTCTGCCATAAAAATAAAAAAGAGAACACGAACTGGCTTGAGATGTAACCTATGTGCACACAGCATATAATTTACTTCTGTTGTTAATTTATGAAATAATAAGTTAACAATAGAAAATAAAGATACAAACTAATTCATAATAATAATAAATTAATTAATTATTAATAAATAATAATTGATAATTATATATTTATTATTTATTTAAACAAAATAAACCAAAACTACGGTTATCCAATACGGCTACCACCCACCCAGCACAAATACATATGTGCATTTAATAGGTATAGGCGTAAACTCACAAACAACAAGACAAAATGGCTTTCCACAAGCTTCAAACGAGTTTTCCGCGCTGTGTGTCGTCTGATGCCGTCAATATAAAATACATCTAATTATTTGAATGCACATTTTGATGCTGTGCTGCAGCGGTGCTTTTCAGATGTGCTGCTATGAGCTATAATGTTACACTTAGGTATTATATCCAGAGTTTAATTTTTTTCTAGTCATAAAAATCAAATCAAATCAAAAACTCTTTATTTCCATAAATACAATAAATGTACACTTAGAAAAGGTCAAATCATAAAACTAAACACCGACACGGAAATAAAGTGATATTTTTGATTTCTGTCGCTTCGGTATGTAGACTAAAGTAAAGAAGCGACGAAGAAACCTTTAGCCTGTTAGTTGTTATTTTTCGAGCTGGAGCAAAACTCGTCCCAAGCTTTTTTATCCTCTAGATAATCTGATATTTTGTAGTAAGCCTTTTTACAAAGGATATGTTTGACTATTTGTTTGAATTTATTTATTGATAATTTTTGCAACTCACTTGGAGTTTTGTTGTAGAAGCGTATATATTGCCCCTTATTAAAATATTATTCACAAAAAAAATTACAATTAAATAAGAGAAATAAATTAGAACTAGTATTATGTACATTCGAAACAATTGAGCTTACTGCAGACTGTTGCAAAAAATGTACAGGTATCTCGACTAATCCATATATAACCAGTCGTCGCGTCCCCGCTACGCTGGCTGCATTGCCCCGCTGTATGGCAATGCTGATGCGATGCGCCAGATACTCACTAGCTCTCGGGTCCCGCGTCGCTAACTTCAATTAGAATTGGCACGGAAAGATAAACACTAGAGATATACTCGTCCATAGACGTTGTTCGATTCTGCTGATAATTTGAGGGTAGTTTTACATTGCCGAGCCTTCGAGAAAACTACGAATATCTTGACACAGCCGCATTGACCTCTAATTTTTGACAAGATAAACGTTCTACCAATAAAGTGTGTAGTTCTGCTAGTGCCCATGAGTGTTGTGTGTGACTCCCAAACAGCCAACCGTCGGGCTGGATCCAGGAGATACCTGATGTCCTGATTTGTCGGACGTATCGCCTGAAATAGCCAGTACCAATACAGGCAGGTGTTATACTTCCGCAACATCAACAGAATAGTTCTGCTTAACTTCACCTATCTCTTATATTTGCTTTTTCTAATTTACCTTTATACCATATACCGCCAGCGAATTATATAAAGATTGTCTTAGATCGCACAAACGTACCGGCCATAGATAGTTGATCACCTGATTACCACCATTAAATTCTAAGAGAATTATTTTTGACTTTCATCAGACTGATACAAATTGAATGAATGATAAATCATCCGCGAATAGTTAAATAGAATCCTCCCAGCGCGGAGCTCTTTGTATGGGTGTTAATGATATGAATTTATGAAAGTAATCTCTGTTTGGTTTGTCAAGAACGTTGGATAAATACGGCTATGTTCTCGCGTTTATAACATTTCACTTACAAAAGATTTTACCGAGCTGAGGTATTTTAATAGAAATTCCTGTGTTTTTCACGAGAAGTAAGATAAATAACGTAATGATGGCATATCTAAGTCGTTTTCGGTAGCAGTCAAAAATAAGAAATGTAGGCAGGAGGTAATTTTACTACTTATTTATTTATTAAAGCAGATAAAAGTTTACAGTGTAAGAACCAAATCACTCACTATGCCATATACTACTATTATGGCTCCTACCTTACATCTATTCCTTCTTATAAAAAAAAATTTGACTGCATTCGCGAGTTAAGGTTCGAACTGCACGATCGTGCAGCAGCACCATAAAAACATTTAACCATTGTACAGAACCCTGCGTCCATTTCCCACTAAAAGATAAGACCATTAAAGACCCTCCAGGAAATTTAATATCTTCAATTCTAATCTCAGCGAAAGGTCGGAGTTCGATTCCCGATAGGGATCTTGACGAGGCTCTTAATCTGATGTAATTATTACGTCTAATGTCATCAGGCCGAATAAACTTCCGAGAGATATTTGAATGGCGCTGATTTTCTTTGCGATGAGATATAGAGCGGAAGATGGTGACAATAATTTTACCTAGTGTACTTACCTACTAAAGCTCTCGGCAGTCCTAACGATGCAGCAGCACCAACAAAGGTTTACCTGATAAGACGGCACACATTGTTCCGACGCAATCGACGACCTCCGTGGCGCAGTGGGCGAAGGTCCGCCTGCGACGCAGGAGGTTGCGGGCTCGATTCCCGCCTCGGAACAAATTTGTGTACGATCTGCAGAAATGTGTTTCGTTGGTCTGGGTGTTTTCTATGTATAATAAAAAATATCTATCTATGTAGTGTATTGTATTAAGCTTAGAAGAAGAAGGCTTAGAATGATAGTTGACACAAACGAGGTAAGTCTAAAAAATTGCGACTAAACGTCGCAATTTTCATTTTGAGCCGTTAGTACAATACTTCAAATGACGCGGAAAGCAGCTCTCACATAAAAATATAAAAATGATGTTTTGTGCGGTGAAAGGGTATTTAAACACCAGAAGCAAGAAAAATAATACTGCAAATATCGCATTTCACTGGTCTACACACAAATTACATTTGTAATTTTGCTTAAAATAGTCATTAAAACTCATAAATAAATTTAAAAATTTCGTCCACCATTTTCGTGAAAATGTTGCTATGCTCTGGGGAAAAAATACCCCGGTTTTGTTACATAGTATAGGTATATAAAAATAGTACCGTAAAAATAATAATAGTACCCGTGCCTAGGAAAGCACGTTGAGCGTTGGTCCTGCGCCTGACCTCTCCCCGGTCGAGTCGATCTGTCATCCCATCGGATTTTTAGAGTGAGGGAACAGAGACTGCACCTACGTTTGCACACACACTTGTGCACTCTAATATGTCCTGCGTATCTGGCTAGTCTCCGATGAGATTGGTCGCCGTGGTCGAAATTCGGCTAGGAGGACATTATTAAAATGGTTTAGGAGAGGGTGGACTTCACTCAAGTTAGGACTTAGGAATCAAACTACGCTACTACGGAATATCACAGTTTTAGAATTTCTGTCACTCGACGATATTCTGAATAGATTCATATTGTAAACTCAAATTACTATTTTACAAAGAAAATTGTACATTATTACTATTAACGCTGAAGAAGTCGTAGGAAATCATGGTTTTATTTCGGTGTAGGTGCTTGTCTAACTTGGGCATTATTATTCGTGGAAAAAATGCTGGTAGTAGGTGGTGTGAATTTTAAAGGAAAACTGCACAGTTACAATATACTTCACTAGTTGAGTACCTAATAGTCCTAATCAACTTAAAATATGTAATTTGGTGGGTAAAAAGGAAAATTTGAACAAATTTTGTTGAAAATAACTTTATTAAGGTTATTCGATATGTAAAACACGTAAATAAGTTTGTTTAGATAGGCCATGAACCGTGCAATTACTTACACTGCACGTGGTCGAACACGCATTTGACCGTCTATTTAAATTAGTGTTCCGAACACGATGGGAGCCCATCTTATTTTGCGGACTTGGAGTAAAACCTTTTTGTCGTTAGACCTAGGAAGAATGATAGTAACCAAAGCTACCAGCTGATATAAAGTAAAATTAAAAAAAGAAATAAGATAATATCGAAAATAAAATGTAAGGTGATAAAAAAACAATGGCTTATTTTTTAATTGGAACTTTGCTTCAGTTACCCAATTTTTTAGGGAAAATGCTATTCACTTGCAACATTCAATCATACGAATGTGTGAGTGAAGGCACTGTATTTACGTGCTGTCAAAACACACACAAATTGTCAAATTGTTGAATGACACTATCCCTCTGCTGAGACAGCAGCGAGTTTTTACTCTATGGTATTAAGTATATCAGTTATCTAGTACCCATAACACAAGCTCTGCTTAGCTTGGGGCTGGATAATGCTGTGTGAATCAGCATTATTTATTTATTTATTAATAATCCAAGTGAGTTTTTTAAGTGTCAGACAAAAGTCTTTATGAGAATATAGATTACATTATATTTTCTATCGGAACACAGTTTTATGCGTCATGATCACAGAACAACAGTTGTTCCGTGATCATGGCAAATGAAACTGTGTCGAAATAGTGGAACGCTCAAAACTCAAATCATGTTATATATCCCGTTGTAAATAACTTTAATGTTGAAAACCATGATGGATTTAAAAGTTTTAACATAGATAATTTCATTTATTGGTTTCTAGAATCGTAACTTTTAAGTTAACTTATCGAGTTGTACTTTGTACTTAGATTCGAAACAGATAAAGCACACAATACATTGAGCCGTTAGCCGCTGGCTCTTGTTCCGATAGAAAAATCTATCGTTAATATTGCCGGAGGGGAGATTAGCCGAGGAAGTCCAACCTCGATTGGTTTCGGTAAATTATTTCTCAGAATCGCTTCTGCTATACTTTCTTCAGAATTATATGGCTTATTGTACAAATTTTCTGATTTAGGAAGAAGAAATATTATTACGTTCAGCGTATTGTGCTGGCATAATCAATACCATAAGTTTAATTAGTATTTTGTTTTACATAGATTACACTAATCACATCACACTAATATTATAAATGCGAAAGTTTGGATGGATGGATGGATGGATGGATGTTTGTTACCTCTTCACGCCAAAACAACTGAACGGATCGGGCTGAAATTTTGAACACAGGTAATTCTGATCCTGGAATCAAACATAGGCTTTTTATCCCATAAATCAGTTCCCATGGGATAGAAATCACCTTTAAACGTTTCCATAGAAACAACGCGTGCGAAGCTGCGGGCATAAACTAGTTAAACATAAAGTAACATTAGCAAGAATCAATTACATACTCATTATTCACACACAAAATTACAATCAACTAATAGGAATAAATTACAACTAGTATTTACAATTGAAACAATTGAGCTAACTGCAGACTGTTACAAACAATCTACAGGTAGCTCAACTGATCCATATCTATTCCAGTCGGAAGCGTCCCTAAGAACATTAAATTATATTATTATCGATTACATTAAATAAACTTTGCCGTGCAGTGCTGCAGTGGGACAATTATTGATGTTATTTCTAAAATGATTATCTCTTTGTGGAGTAATTTTTGGAGTACGAGCACACAATATAAATACAATGCAAAATCAGTGTGTTAGTTCAAGACAAAACTGGCTTTACTCATTGAACTCAAAAACTTCGGAGCTCAATCCATTAGAAAATGGTAGTACCTTCCATTACGCTATCGCACATTTCTTTGAAATGGCCGATCTGTTCTCTGTCTTCACTTTATACTCTGCCACAAGATTTAAGATTTAAGGCGCTTCGTATTGCTAAACTGGTTTCTTCTACACAAGTAGGGTAACTAGCGGCACCGAGAACTAAAATAAGGATTTTTTATCTCATCAACAAGATTTTGTGCTTTCGCATTCTACATGCGAAACTTTATAATCATACTTTCATATTATTATCTGCATATTATTGTATCTATCTTTAACATTTATATTTATTTCATTTATGTCGTTTTTCTATAATGTTTTTGATTTGCTAATTTAAATATTAACTGTAATAAAAATATATGATACTCCTAACAGGCATTGGGTGTGCCTGTTAGGATAGATGCACATGTTTATAAATAAATAAAGTTATGAGTAATTTCATAAGTTAATAATATTTAATATGAAAGAAATTAATATGAAGCATAATACTTACTAATAATACTTACTTAAAACTGAACGTAGCAAAGTGTAAGACAGCTTACTATTTATCTACTCCATCTCCCTTTTAAAACAATTGTTTTCTCACTCTAACTCATGTCAACAGACGAAAACAAAACGACTGTTACAACCAGCCGTACTGCGCTGGATGGTAGGTGGCTAAGTTTGCTGGTCGTTTGATGGTAGTACAAAATCCGAAAAAAGATCAGAGGGGTGACTCTATTTGATATTAGTGCCGAGACGTGATCGTTACGTCTCTTTTTTGTATGAGGATTTTCGTCCCGGTCCTGTCTGCACGATACAGGCGTTGTCACAAATTTTATGGAAAAAGGAGACATCGTTACTGACATGAAATAGACTTACCTCTCTGTCAGACGTCAGACAGCTAGATGCTTGCTGTGCGATCAGTCCTGTACATTTTCATACGTTGATGTTTTCATCTACTATCCAAGCTACCTGTAGCTATCCGCAAAATGGCTGTAGTGAGAGAGAAAGAAGGTCTGTGAGAAAAGTACGTTTTAAAATGAGTTTCTATCTGCACTTTGCACCTACAAAACGTGTTTGTACGAGTAGGGCGGGCAATCCACGATACTCGCCTTAAAACGCCATTACGAGATTGTTTGAACATGTCGCAACATCGCCGAGTTTTGTCAGTTTTAATAGAACTCGCTGCGGTCAAAGGCTCCTTTGATAAGACTCTACGCTGTCCCCGCGGCTGCCTACTTCACTAAACAAACTTTGGTTGCTCAAAGTAAATTACAGATAGCTAGAATAAAAAGTACTGTTTTACTATACAAATACTTTAGTAGAAAGCTACATTACACTCATTAAAGTTATTGAAATATTAGTCGCAAACGACGTCTGTGATTTTTTTTATGAATTAGTAATACTAACGGCTGTTCTTATCTACCAATCGAATGAATTTTTGTCTGATAACCGTTTAACCAAACAACGTTTCGTCAAACATTGAATGCAATATTTAGATTGTCTAAAATTGTAATATTTTAAAATAAAGTTTTTTGACACCAGCTTTTATATCATCCAGGATCAAAGTGCTTGAACTCAAACTCGACGGGGCTACGTCGTTTTGTTTAGGAGTTCCTACGGCCAGGCCAGTTTCCGTCTCCACCATCAGACCAGCTCGATGGTATCATAACATTGCATGCACCTAACTTACATAAGTATGCCAAATTTCAGCTCAATCGGTTGAAGATAACTGGTCTAAAATCCAGTTGCAAGATTTGTCCCACACGCACTAACAGGGCAAGTTAAATAAAAGCTTATAAAAAGTTTGTAAAAACATTTTGCCACCAATAGCGAGCATAACCGATCCTAACAGAAACCAGCGCAGATGTTGTTTGTACTGAATCATAACAGAAACAACGTAACTAGGACACGGAGTGGGCGTCAGGCGAGACGCGCCGGAGTACTACGGGTTGTTGTGACGCCTGCCGTGCCGTTCATTGCACTCTATTGCTATTACACTCCTATGTAGCTTAGCTGTGGAAGTCACGGCGTAAGAATCGACCCCTGCAACTCAGCCCGAGTATGTCGTTAGAGCCGACTAAGGGAAACTACCACAGAAAGGGCAGCAGCTATGTGTATTATGTATATTACAAACTTCCACACCCTGATCACAAATCCGCCGCCCGCGCCGTGGTGCTTCCTTATTCACCACGGCTGCGGATTGGGGTTTGGCCATCAAAACCTCTCTTGTTTGGGTGAGACTTGTTCAGCAGTGGTGGTACGTACATATATATGCAACTGAGCTTGTTTATTCTTAGTGGACGCGAAATATTGTTCGCGAAAATATTGTGTTTGACTACCGAAGCGATAAATCTTATCCTACCTAATGAATGATGTTTATGTTGGATTTCCAAAACTGAACATCAAAATGCCTGACTAAGTGTTTCTTGTGAACCCATGGTATTAATAAATGAATTGAATTGAATGCAATTTTACGTTCATGTAGGTACAATATAAAATAGGCTACTTTTTATTCGGGCGGGGATAGCGGGTGCGAAGCCGCGGGCAGTTGGTAAAGCTATTTGTACAATCTGCAAATATTTTGTTTTGAGTTTTTGGGGCTAAATGGTCATGTGTGAATTGCCCATCATTTTTGTTATTATTTATTTATTATTAATGACCAATCCCAATACTCAATCTATATCTGGTTTTGTCTATGAATAGTTGAATTTTGATATTTTGTTGAAACGTCTCAAATGGTACCTACTGTAGATATCCAAATCGATAGTCTACAATTATGCTTTGTAACTTATAGAACTACTTAACTAACATAATGCCATTTACACCCTTTTGAGCAGGATTCTGCTACGAAGCTACGATTGCGTGGGCGTAACGGCGTAGACCCGCTACGAGCGCCGTAGACCCTCTACGTACTACGACGCTACGAGCTACGGGATGTTTTGACGGCACATCCATTGAATTAATAACAGTTACTATGGCTGCTCTCAGACGCTATTTATTGCAGTTCAATGCACTGATAACGAGACGTTCAAGCTTTGCGTATTTTTCATTCCTCCTTGATTAATTTTCTAGGAATCACTCTTAGGTAGCGACATAATAACGACTCCCTTGTAAAATATTAAAATAAGTGTTTTCACTGGCTAATATTTTTGATTAGGCTTTTTAACAAGCTATTTTAGTTAAAAATAAAAGGAAAAATACTAACAAACGAATATTTTATTCTATACAAGCTAAAGGGGCGGTGCGGAACGTTAATTACATTTTGATCGAAGCAAAACCACATAAACCCCATAGTAAAGACCCAAAGTCCCAAATCAACCGATAAATCATTATTTCCGATTTAATGCTTTGAAAAATATCCCGCGACGAGCTCGGACGATGCGAGGATACGTCCGACCGTGACGTGAAAACCGATAATTACGGTTACGTGACACATCACCTAGTCACGGCATTTGTACGCAAAGTGGATGCGGTAATGCCTTATCGTGTTTCACTTGCAAATTAATAAGTTATTATAAGGTACTAGCGACACGCCCCGTATTCGCACGGGTGCAAATGCTGGTACTAAATATACTACAGAATGGGCCCCCCGGCATACATACGTCATCCATACGTCCATTACGTAGCTGTCATTTGCGTTTTGTTATTCCAAGTCTGATTCTTTTTTGATAGACCACGTTTTATAGTGACTGACGTTTTATGTCAAGTCACACGGGAACGCTGTCGAACGGGATAAACAGTATCCTATGTCCGTCTCCTGGCTCTAAGCTACCTACCCACCAATTTTCTGCCATATCGGTTCTTGATTTATAAATAGTGTAACTAACACGACTTTCTTTTATATTTAAATAGATTTTGTCATAAAGCATCCAATATGCTTATATTATGAAAATTAATAATTCCAGTGACTTCGCTCACACGGCACCCACCACAAGTGTGTCTGTCTGTATCCATCAGTAAAATAATGTTCTGAATCGGAACAGAGCAGTGAGACCTTACAAATTTATAATAACATTTACAGTAAAGATTATAAAGTCGGTAAAACACCAGCTAGACTACGGCATCACCGACGCCGACGTCTCAACATGTGGAAACAATTTTGTAGGCCTTTGAACTCGATGCTCGAATATCCATGAAACCTTTGAGTGTTTGCTATCCAAAGTTTGCACCTCCATTAATTCCCATACATCATTCACGTTTAACGTGTTAAACCAATCCCACACCTGTCCCAGAATCAGATAACGACTGTCAGTGCACATCGCTACTCATGTGCGAAGATAAGCTGCAAACAGTCACTTCGACTGATTAAATGATGGATAACGTTGTTGATACAATATGACGGACTTCATCGCATTTACTGGATACCTATTTTGAGATTGTTCGACAGACTGTTTTACGTTTGCATTGACCGCTTGAAGTAGAGCTGACATTTGAGCTTATTTAGAAATTACTTGAACCACATTTACGTAGCCTTGATGCAGTTAGGATAGGTTTCAACATAAATATTTAGTCGCCATACTTTGGTTTCCACAAGAAAGTGGAGTTGAAATGAAAATACCAATAGCATGCATGATGTCAAAATAACTAGTCAAGTTTCAATAAAAAAATTCAAATAACTAACTTTTTTTCTTCTTTTCAGTGGAAATCGGGCGTAGTACGACTAAAGTCCAAAATACAAGAACTGAGATGATGATTTGCACAATCGTTTTTAAAAAGTAAAATCAACAAACGAAGATTTTAATTAGTAAGTTGCGAAAAAAATATAAGTTTAAGATCTAGCTAGAACTACATAATATCCTGAAAAAAATTTCGCTTTCTAACAATAGTAGGCAGGCAAGACTGTTGAATACCAAGAGCCGAGTTACACAAAGACCACACAAAGTTATAATTTTGTCTACTAATATTTTTTGTTCAAAGTAATAAATAGTTTTGGTGTTACTCGCGCTCAAATTTTCACAAACTTTTGCCATTAAAATATTAAGAGAGCACACAGATAATTAAACACAAAGATCAGAATTAAACAGCACGCAAACTTAACCAAGACTATCATAGTTCGGTTGCCTGAGAACGAAAAGAAAAATGAAAATCCTTTAGTTTGAATACTTAGAATCTCTGACGAAGGTGTGTTGGGGCGCGGGAGGCTGAGGCGGGCGGGGCGGCCCCGGCGGCGGGCGGCAGACGTACGCCTACGCGCGTGCTGGCGCCCGTGTCCCTCGGCGCTCCCCCAGTCCGCCCGCGGCCGCCGGGCCGCCGCCGGCCTGCGCCTTGCGCCCTACGCCCTGACACTCTCGCAACTACAACATTTTATACTTTTCTAAGTCAACGCACGCACGCGAAGCAGCACGGGTAAGTTTTTCTGTCAACTTTTCAATTTTTATTATAAGTTCGCTGAGAGCAGCTGAGAAGCTGTCGCGTAAAGGTTATGGTTTGAGTTATGGTGTTTTTGTTCATAAAATTAGATTTATATTCAAGTTTGAATATGAATTCCTGTTTTTTTGAGAAATTTTAAAGTTTACATTTGATTTTGTTGTTGCTTTTGATTTTGAATAGTTTTTAAGAAAAGGAATTGTGTTTCTTCGTAAATTATTTGCATGATCACTAATTTAGAAGAACTGCTGTATTGGTTGGAGAATTTTCGTTCATGATTTCATATGATTAAAGTACGCTGTCAAAGTTTTCCTAAGTCGTAAGTAGTGCGGAATAGTAATTGTGGGTTTAAAAGAAATGTACATATTATGAGTACATATAAAATGCATAAACAATTTAATGAAAAGTTTTTTGAGTATAAATAATATAACTAATCTTTATAAAACGATATTAAATTATTTGACTTTCGTAAACGACTCGAACATTTCCACCTGCCGCAGTTTCTTCGCAGCATTAAAATTAAATTGGGAAGCTTAAGCAAATATTTATTTATCTGCGGGAAAACGGAATCATTAGACACAGTCTCGCTGTCAGTTTTATCACCTCGAAACAATTAGCGACAGGGTTTGTACAATAAGCTGCAGACAACAATATTTATGTACAGTCACATGCACTCAGATAGAATAGTACCGTCGTCGTACATTAGTAACATAACTCACTCGATGACCGCAGCTGACCATCTGCCGTTAAGTGTTATTTAGACAAGATACTAAAGACACGTTTTAGTAACTGTAAGTTGAACACTCGGGTTATTCCAGTTTTCCCCCCTGAATACCCCCCTAAGGGGGAAAACTGGACTCCAAAAAAATGAATTCCAGTTTTCCCCCTTAAGGGGGATTTGTCAAGGGGGAAAACTGGAATAACCCGAACACTCAACTTTAATAACTGCAAAAAAACCGCATGGGAAAAAAGGTGGGGCGAACTTAACGGGTTTGGTTGTCAAACTAGACCTAGATTTTAGTACTCACAGGATTACCGTGGTAAAAACCTCGAATTACATAAAATTCAACATAATTATGGTATCTACATAAAAGAAAATTACGATCAAATAGAAGAAATAAATTAAAACTAGTATATACAATTGAAACAATTGAGCTAATAGATTAAATAATATCGCAAAAATGTTTTACTTCGACGGGACGGTTTTACCCGCATCCTTCCGTCACTACCGGAATGTGAAATTAGCCAGAGTGTGAGACTTACACACTATAAAAACAAACACTTAAGCTAACAGATTGTTTGCAGACTGTTGCAAACAATCAATACTAGTCGGAAGCTTCCCCAAGACGCTGGCTGCATTGCCCTGCTGTATGGCAATGCTGATGCGCAGATACTCACCAGCTCTCGGGTCACGCGTCGCTTAGACCAGACGCTCAGATATTTTTTTAAAAACCCGGACAGCCTCGGTACGCCCTGGTTTCGACTGCAAATGTGTAGGCTCTGTCGAGACCTGCATATTTGCGCCTCTTGAGATCCTCGGCCAACTCTGCCGCCGCACCCGCCCTCACGGATGAAGATGAAATGGCGCAAGTGTAGCGCATGTAGCGTCCCACACAATGGGCCTCCCCAACTCCCATGGGACTAGTGTCATACCGTCGGGCCTCTTACCATCGTCACGCAACAGACCATTCGGTTCGAGAATAGCTGGTACGTTAGCGGTAACAAAGGCCCGCCGGAATATGTCTTTAAGGCTGGCAGGGTGAAATATCCCACCGGCGGCCCTAGTACACGATAATCCGTGATGATCAAGCTGTTCAACAGCAGTAACGCACTGGCATTTTACAATTTATTTATATATTTAATGTCTGGACTCCCATTTAGAAACTGCCAGGAGGCGGTCACCTTGGAGCGCGTTTGTAACAAACTATTCCGTGATATACATATAGTTATAACTAATTATTTGGTTCCGTGAAACAATTTCTTCATAATTTGTGTAGTTTTAAAAATTTGATTTTTGCGCTTACGCCGATGTTCCAAAAACGTATACTCTGTCCTGCTCCTATGAACGCAAAATCCTATACCTATACCTTTCACTAAGAGTTTCGTATCTATTTATCCTTATAATTCAAGTGTAACAGGTGCAATTATGTACCTACATTTCAAGAAATTTTGGATTGTTTTTTGGAGGTCACTCTCTTATCGGTTACTGAAGCCCTACACTGAAATTTTTAGGGTTCCGTACTTTAAAAGGAAAAAAGGAACCCTTATATTCGTCTGTCCGTCTGTCAACCCCTTTTCTCAGGAACGCGTGGAGGTATCGGGTTGAAATTAACATAAAACAATTCCGAAAACTACAAATTAGTAGTTTATTCACTAAAAAAATTACTTTTAACTCTCGCCATGGACCAACACCTTTAGGGTATATAAACTTCGCGTAGACCTAGAATTATGAAATTTGGCAAGAAGCAAGGTCTTACAATAACACGGAACCCTTAGTGCGCGAGTCCGACTCAAACTTGACGAATTATTTTTCTTGACCGCGCATCACGCCGAAACTGCTGAATGGGTTAAAATGATACTTGGCACGATTTGTGTTCACACTACGAGGAAGGACTTAGGATACATTTTATTCCGGAATACAGTAAGGTTCTCCTGAGAGAGGGGATGAAAGTAAATTCCACGAACGCGCATCAGCCGAAACTACTAAATTAATTTGAATGAAACTAGGCACGGAACCGGAATTGTAAGTTCCTAGATCTAGGATCTTTTTTTTCTTTATTTAAAAACGCATCCATTAGTTAGTGTACCTACCTATAAAAATAACTATACCTATTGCTCAATACTAATTACAGGCAAAGTAAAATATACGAAATTCGTACATTTTATTTTGGAACATTTAATGTTCCATGCGATCTTCATAAACATAATGTTTGCTAGTTCCGTACATCTGGTCCAGTTGACTGTACAACCGACCAATTCTTTTTCCCGTATTAGGTACCTTATCTGTATGACGGATTTTTTTTGATTCTGTGTCCTTTTGTATTTTTTACCGTGGTATAGGTACACCAACTGTACTTATCTACTATCGAAAAAAAAATGTTTGGTGGTCCAGTCAATGACCATGGGAATGGGATCACTTATGGTTTGCGGGTGGTTTGCGGCTTCGCGTGTTATCCGCGCGCGAGTGTGGAGAAGCTTTAATATTTATTTCAGCTAGTAAATAAGACAACGAGGACTCAATCCGTAATCAACGGGCAAAACAATAAAAATTCAGCATGCCTTTTAGTTGGGTGAGCTCATAACTTGCCTTATTAACTTTCACAAAATTGGATTCACTGAAAGTAAAGCATATTTTCTACTAGGTACTACATTAGTAATCGTTTAAAATAAAATAAACAAAATTATTAACTTCCCTTCACACATACAGCGGTAACTCTTGTTGCCCGGACTCTTATGAGACCGGTGTCCACAGGAGCACCACACTCTCTATACCTACACACACTACACACACACACACACACACACACACACACACACACACACACACGCACACACACACACACACACACACACACACACATACACACGGGTAACCTTGTTATGTATATTACTAGATTAGTTATTTTGTATGTCTCAAGATACCACATAATTATTTTATTACCGGAGGGCGCTCACTCTGCTACACAGTTTTTAACTTTTGCGGCAGTCAGCACACAATTGTACTCTATACTATTTGTTCTGTTTCTAGTAAAGAAGTATCTAGTAAGATATTTGTAATTTGTTTTTGTATTTTGAATGATATTACATGATGCCGGCCTTCACACCACATGCCTAACTAAACGTAGCGAAAACGAGTTTTAGACAATTTTAATAGATTTTTTGCCCACCACAAGTCCGTTGCACAAAACATTTGAAAGCTGTTGAAAATCCACGAAAATGCATCAGTGTACTGAAATGCTAGCTAAATTTTACCAGACCTTCCAATTTTCTATAAAAATCTGTGTATAAGTAGGTACCATTTGAGTATAGGAGGAAAGTCTCGTAAAAATGTCGGCAAGAGAAGTGATTCGTCATCGGCATCGAGCCGAGACGTTCGATTCACGTCTTTTTATCGGTGACTGGTTTATGGAAAAACCCACGTTCATACGCACGTGTAGGTTCGTGCATGGTGTATCTACCGATATAAATAAATAAATAATAAAATAAATAATGCTGGACAATTCACATAGCATTATCTAGCCCCAAGCTAAGCAGAGCTTGTGGTATGGGTACTAGATAACTGATATACTTAATACAATACACTACATAGATGGATATTTTTATTATACTAGAAAGCACCCAGATGACGGAACAAATTTCTGCAGATCGTACACAAATTTGTTCCGAGGCGGGAATCGAATCCGCAACCTCCTGCGTCGCAGGCGGACCTTCGCCCGCTTCGCCACGGAGGTCGTCAATTTTAGTTAACGATATGTTAAAGGCAAACCCTGATTTTAGGGAAAACTAGTTTTACACAGGCCACACAAGTTTTGCCGACGCGTGATGCAAAACTATTTAGGTCTAGGCAAGGCAGGCCACTAAAATATCATAAAATGTCACAAAAGATGTCACTAAAACTGTATGAAAACATTTATCTGCCTCTTTAACTTAGTATATAATATTTGTGGTATTACTAATGAACGTGAGCGGCTGAACGAGAAAACGATGTGTCTTTTTTTTACGTTATTTGTAATTTAAAAATGAACATCGGATAACACACGTATAAATAAAACGTCAAGTGCGAGTTGGAGTCACGCACCAAGGGTTTCGTATAATTGAAAACCTTGTTTCTTGAAAAATATCATGATTCGAGAACAACGGGATATTAGAACCTCCCGTAAAGGTATATAAAATAAGATATATAGAATAAGAGTCCTTTACTTTTGCTATATAACCTTGCTTCTTGCCAAATTTTATGATTCTAGGTCAATGGGAAGTACCTACCCTATAGGTTTTGGTCCATGACGAAAATCAGAAAATTTTTTTTTGGTGAATGAGCTATTTACAGTTTTCGGATTTTTCTCCTTTATTTGTGATATAAGAACTTGTTTCCTGCCAGTTTCTTTGATTCTAGATCAAAGGTATCAAAGTATCCTCTAGGTTCTGGTCCAAGGCGAGAGACAAAACGATTTTTTTGTGATTTTACTACAAAATTTCGGTTTTCGGATTTTTCCCTTTACCTTGTGCTGTAAGACCTTGCTTCTTGCCAAATTTTATGATTCTATTTCTATGAGGCTATAGGTTTTGAGTGCATGTGATCAAAGTTCAAAATATTCGGACATAGACGTCTGTAACTTTTGACTGCGTTGACTTAGAAGTTTTGTTTATATTACGGCTCCAAGAGGTTACGGACTTGAGTATTTGATGTTAATTTCAATATGATACGTGCACGCGTTTCTGAGGAAAGGGTGTTGACAAACGGACAGACAGACGGACGACAAAGTGATCCTATACGGGTTCCTTTTTTCCTTTTGAGTTACGGAACGCTATAAAAAAATTGGCTGGGGTATTTATTTAGGTTTATATGATTTTCTTGTTGCCATATCTAATACAAGCAAATTTAGCTTAAAGGGGGACTCCATACCCTGTATGTTTAATTTATGTTATCGAAATATTTTTTTTTTTTTAATTCTAACGTATTCAAAACATATGCATCCGGTTTATTTTCGGTTTGCGTAAATACGATCACGTTTCAATGTTCAGAGATTCCAATCCGTCGCCGACGGGATCTGCACGTTTTATCACTTCTTTATATCTATCTATGTAGTATATTGTATTAAGTATATCAGTTATCTAGTACCCATAACACAAGCTCTGCTTAGCTTGGGGCTAGATAATGCTGTGTGAATTGTCCAGCTTTATTTATTTATTTATTTATTTATTATTTATAACATTCTGAACAATCCTCTTTCCCCTTCTTACCTCCGTGAGTGTTTTGTCTTTCTTTACCTTCGTAATAGACCATGTAGATCATTTTTATCCCTCACCCTTAAATTTCCTGTTCACTCATCCAGCCACTACGGTGGCTCTTTTACTGTCGGCTCTGCTAGGTTATAGAATTCTCTACCACACGATATTCGTGCTAGTTCCTCACTCTTCGTTTTCAAGAATAAGGTCAAAGAGCACAACCTATCTTTATGACTCTGTTGTATATTATGTATTTATTCAATTTATATGCGTATGTAATAACAGTACCTACCCATTGGTTAGGTTATAGTATTTTCTGTATTGTATTATATTATGTAGAAGTCTGTTAGTAAGTAGGCTAAAATTAAATCTTAAATCCTCTTTAATAACTTTGTCTCTCTCTCTCCCAATAAATTTTACTGGAAGAGAACTCTTTTTAGGGTTAAGCTCGCCTGCCATTACTTTTTCTGTTAAATGTGAAAAAAAAAATCAAAAACTCTTTACTTCCATAATTATTATAATAAATGTACACTTCGTCGTTGTAGTGGGAGAACACACTAAGTGACAATTTAAGCCAGAATGACTTTTTGATGTGATTGTGTGACGTGATGTGCGATTGATGTGAAAGTATTTTTAAACCCATTATGTACCTTACAAGAAGGTAAAAGAGGTGTTTTAATTTTAATTTCGGGAAATACAAAAATGTCAGAAGTACATAAACTGCTTGTTGAGCCAAAAATCAGTCTACGAAAAAGTACTAAGGGTACTTATGTAATTTATTTAAATCGTTTAATATTTTTTTTTCAATTAGAGACTCTGCACTGCTCATTAAAGTCACTTAGTGACATTTCGCGTACAATTGTATTTATTTTATTTTTTTATCTCTTAGGGATAACAAACAATCATACATAAATAGTAACAGATTATATTAAGTAAACTAAATAGGTACTAAAAGTGAGACCAGCCCCGTTATCCACAAGTTACAAAAGAATGAAAGGGGCGGTGTTAGTGAACTTATAAAGAGGTAAACAGCATTTATGTTAAGAATATTAAAGTTAAGCAATAATTGAACTTTATAGACATTATACGACATAAAGTTTGGTTTTGTTATCTTTATTTTTTAATATCTGATGTTATTTCCGACAAACAAAGCTCCCGCACACATCATGTGCAAATCTCAAACAATAAGATCTATATAATTAAATTAATCCTATTCCCTGAGATCCGCACACAAAGAACACCGAGTCATGCACAAAGAGCCCCGTTACTCAAAAATAACATCGGATGACAAGATGAGGTGGATGGCTTTCTTATAATATACAGAGCAGGTGAAGTAGCCAATGGACCAGTCTTAGAGAAGTACTTATTGTATTATATGCTTTTGTCATTCTATGCAGTGGAGCGCGCACACCTTTTACAAGGAGTGGGAGCGAATAAAGCACGTTTACGGGTCTCTCTTATTTGATGTACGCAATATGGTACATGTACATAAATTTGGTTTACTAACCTATTATAGTCAAACTTGATAAGACATATATTATATAACATGAGTTAATCAACGAGCAGTCGTCTCTGTTTCAGTGTGGGGAGCGAGTATTTATAATGTAGGTGATTGCATTTGCCACGATCTACTAATAAGTACCCTACTCTTTTTCCCATTGAAATTGTATTTTATCATTTGAACTCACCTTTGAACATTCGCTATTTCAAACAAAGCTGTTCCATAAATACAATAAATGTACAAGTAGAAGAGGCCAAATTATAAAATTAAACACTCACACGGAAATAAAGTGATGTTTTTGATTTCTGTCGCTTCGGTATGTAATCTAAAGTAAAGAAGCGACGAAGTAGCCTGTTAGTTGTTATTTTTCGAGTTGGAGCAAAACCCGTCCCATGCTTTTAAACAAAGAATTAAGAATTAATATTTTTAAGAATTTATGTATAAATTTTATACTCAGGCGGGACATGAACCTTGAGCCTCGTTTCAACTCTGTAGATACTGGAATGTGTTCCCAGTTTTATTTCGACCACCTGACCAATCGAAAATCTACGGGACTTTCTACGGCTGAAGCGCCGTTTGCTCTACCTATGAATATACAATAATATAATTGAAATCTATATATTCAATATATACAATATATATTCAATTATATGCACATAAGAAACATAATTATCCAATGCGGTACATAATTGTCCAAACTCAGCTCCAGTCTCATCACGCGCGCGATTCACATGTGAACACTCAAAGGGTGCGCGAATTCCGATAATTTTAAGTACAAAGTAACTTCCTATTCTTATAGGTGCTTTAAACTTCACTCATTATTTTATCAATAAAAACTTTATGTTCGAAACAATTCGCAAACAGCTTGAGTAAAATGAATAATCTTTAACTTAAAAGTTTGTTACATTGATTTAAACTTTTATCGGTAGGTATTAAGAAAAACCAATTTTCTAGGAATCAGCAGCCACGACCTATTTACTTTTCTTTGAAAATCCAGTTCCAGTAATAAGTCAAGTGACATCATATGGAGTCCTTTTATTGTTAAAATTTTCCTTTAGTGTAGGTCCGTACGAAATAAGAAAATATTTCTCAGTAATTTATTAGTTTCCTCAGAAATAACTTCATGATACAGGAATTTCATAATTTTGTTAAATGATTCATCTTTGCTGATGAAAATTCTTAGGTTATCCTGCTTCTTTATTAGTTCATGTTCGTGGAGGTATTTCGTTTGACAAACTTTGAATACTAATAAGATACTAAACTTTCTTGTATGTAACTTCACAATCACGAGCACAGGTGCTACTCTGTAAATCCTCATAATAGTTCTGAACGATTAACCTAATTATTAGAATATCGACACATAATTATCCAATTTCAACAACAAAAGTTTCCCTCTCTCCTTCGCGGAAGCAGGACAGTGGCTGTTCTTCAAACTAGGTCAAGTTCAGCATCTGGAGCTGAACTTAATGTTCTGAGTCAAGCGATAAGTAAGGAGGCGAGAGCTGATGGTATCGCTCACTAGTAATTGACCTAAGGGCCATCTCCATGAACGAATGTATCGCTGGCGGTACTTTCATAGTGCCACTAGTTGTCTCGCTCATGCGGTTTTTGAGATGTTGTTCTCGAGAAGAAGTTATATTTTTGAGATGTTGTACTCGCGAAGGCGGGTTATGTTTTTGAGATTTACTCGTGAGGGCGGGTTGTGTTTTTGAGATGTTGTACTCGCGAAGGCGGGTTATGTTTTTGAGATGTTGTACTCGCCCTCGCGAGTACAACATCTCAAAAACATAACTGATACTGATACTTTTTTACCTCGAAACATTCAAAAGGCTGAGTGATTTTTTTACTACGAGAATCAAATACTCGCCTGAACTCCTATAATGTTCCTAGCTAACATAGATTTTTAGCTACATTTTGTAGGATTTTGCTCATTTAGTGAAAAAAAAACTAGCCGAGTGTGAGTCGACTCGCACAAAAACGTACCATCGCAATAAACCTAACTTTTTAATTGTACTTTCTCAAAAGTAACAAGAATCAAAATAAAAGTCAACATCAGTCAACATGACACCCATCAAAGTAGGTACTGACCGCGCGGACGTTGCTTAGTATCGCATTCACTGCCTAGCCTCGGCGGCGGTGCGACCGCGGGGGCACGCCGTGCCGCCGCGGCTGCCACGTGGTGGCACTGACCGACATGTCTTCGGCAATGAAAGTGTCAACTTGGTACGGACTTTGCCCCATAATCATTTCTTTTATTTGTTGTTATAGTGGCAACAGAAACACACTCTGTGAAAACTTCAACTGTCTACATCTCACGGTTAAAAGAGATACAGCCCGCTGACAGACGGACAGACATATAGAGAGCGGAGGCTTAGTAATCTCGTTTTCATCCTTCAGGTTAAGAACCCAAAAAAGTGATAAACCGGGGACTGAATTGGGTGTTTATAGTTTCCAACTAATAAACTTGTTCAATTGAACTTTTGCCATATTTGATTTCTATTTAAAACGGCCAACAATTCGATCTGTCCACCTTCGACCATGCTTTAGATTAGAACATTTGTTTCTTATTGTTACGAATCGGACTTCCCAGTCACCTAGTAACTTAAATTGTGCTTTCCAAAGTCTCCAGTAGCTCCCCAGTGCAGATGTAGTTCGGCAATAAATAGAGAGTTCGTCCGACTTGGGCCGTTAGCGGGAAGTTCCGACATTAGTACTGCGGCAGGTAGCGATTTCAAGCCGGTCGGGCTGTTTGCCTCTTTATAATACCTTTGTAGATTATACGACGGTATTGATATCGGGAAACGGTTTTGAAGGTACGATTACGATTGTAGGAATCTAGCTCGCGGTAAGGTGGCAATGTGCGTTGTTGCATAGCAGAGCGCAATTAGTTGCAGCTGCCGGCCCGTAGCCGCAGAACATATGGGTGGCTATTGCCACCTAGAATATTTTAATTTTAATAGTTTTTTACTGACCTAGGTACATAGGGTTATGTACCCCATTTTGTTTATATATAATTTTTTGAAATGAAATGAAATGAAATGAAATGAAATGAAATTTAAATGAAATGAAATGAAATGAAATGAAATGAAATGAAATGAAATGAAATGAAATGAAATTTATTTGAAATTTATTTATTGTAGAAACTGTGTACAAAAAAGATCTTAAAAGCTAGGTGGAACAACAGTTTATCCATTAATTATGGACGTACAATATTTAACTTATATAACTAGGTAATTTATTGATTATAAAATTCTTTAATATCATAAAAACATTTATCTAAGAGCCACCTACGGAGTTTTGTCTTAAATTTACTAGTAGGCACTAGGCAGTTCTCTTATGTCTCTAGGAATTTTGTTAAATACTTTAACAGTCATGGTAGAGCAATTTTTCCCACTCAGTGCAGTTTTGTGAAGGGGCAATATAAGCCTAGTTTTGTGTTTTATTTTTAATTATTTTAAGGAGAATTGTATTGTATGGATCTCGTGTCTGGAAATAAAGAATATATTATTATTATTATATGCAATATAACGTCAGTTTACACCCTACAGTCCAGTCACCTAAGCTCAACCCCAACCTCATCTCAACAGCCTATATAGATCCACTGCTGGACGCAGGCCTCCCCCTGATAAGCGCCTTTACCTCACGGGGACTAGTGCCCATAATCCTCACGCTGGGAATGCGGGTTGGGGATCTCAGTTCAGTAGGTAGAATTTTTCTGCAGGGGCCGCTGCTGCCCGACCCGGTGGATATCCCATAGTCGCCTCTTATGACACCGGCGGGAAGAGTTGGTGTGGTGCAAATTCTAAGCCCATACAGCATGACTACAACTTCTGCTATTCATCGTCAAAAACCGTTCGTGATAAAAGCTGAGTCCACATTTTTTCGTATTATGACCCGCTAAAGCAATGGAATTGAAACAATGAATTCCGCTCATCGGCGGCGAGGCTTGCGATTGTTGATTGTGTACCAATAAGGCATAATAATTTCCGTGAGGGCAGGCGAAGCGGCAGATTTGGCCGAAGATCTCAAGAGGCGCAAATATGCAGGTCTCGACAGAGCCTACACATTTGCTCCTCTTGGAGTCGAGACCCTAGGTCCGTGGGGTACCGAGGCTCTTCGGGTTTTCAAAAAATTATCTGAGCGTCTGGTCGAAGCGACGCGTGACCCGAGAGCTGGTCAGTATCTGGCACAGCGCATCAGCATTGCCATACAGCGGGGCAATGCAGCCAGCGTCTTGGGGACGCTTCCGACTGGTATTGATATGGATCAGTTGAGTTACCTGTAGATTGTTTGCAACAGTCTGCAGTTAGCTCAATTGTTTCAATTGTAAATACTAATCTATACTTATAATAAAACTGTAACAGGTCCAATTCTGTACATTGAAGATATTTTGAAAATTTTTTTTGGAGGGCACTCTATTATCGATACTGAAGCCAAAACTGCAATTTTTTTCATTCATGTCTGTCTGTCTGTCTGTCTGTCTGTCTGTCTGTCTGTTTGTTAAACGCGCATCACGCCGAAACTACTGAAGGTATTGAAATGAAACTCGGCACGATTTTAGGTCATACTACGAGGAAGGACATAGGATACTTTTTATCCCGGAATTCAGTAAGGTTGCCCTGGCAGAGGGGATGAAAGTTAAATTCCTTCACCGCTCATCACGCCGAAACTACATAGGTTGGAATGTAACTTGGCACGTTTTGAGTTCATACTACAAGAAAGGACATGGAATACATTTTATCCTGGAATTCAGTAAGGTTCCCCTGGGAGAGAGGAAAAAGTAGAATTCTTTAACCGCGCATCACGACGGGTCGACGCGTCGTCCGATTTCATGCATTCTTTTTGTTAGAAACAGAGATGCAAGATCGAATATGACTAAATCAGTAGAAAGCCGAGTAGAAAATCAGTAGATTGATGAAATAATCTGTAGATTGAAGAAAAAAAATTGTAGATAAAGGGTAGGTTAGTTCCTATCTATTTATTTTTCCAAGACGCACCCATTAGTTAGGTTCCTACCTACTAAGGTGGTGGGTCTTGGAAAAATAAGTTAGGTTCCTGCCTTACATGATATATGGTGGTTTAGCTGGTCCAGCGAAGTTTGGTTGGAGTCTTACTCCAACCAAACTTCGTGTACAATTAAATTAATTAATTATTGTGGTCCACTTAAACTAACTGGACCGCAGAAAAATATTTTTTATTGTGGTACACAGCCAACTGTACCTACCTACTAACGAAAAAAAATTACGGTGGTCCAGTCAAATGGATCAGGAGCCCAATTCTGCAAAACAATTGCTTCAGTATGACAATGGAATCGTCGCAGAATCATCACGTAGAATCCTTAGATTAATAAAATTCCAGATAGTGCGCGCGAGATAAATTAATATGTAGTTTCAAACTTGACGCGCGTCTCTCCATCTGCATTCATCATAATTTCTTTCATCCAAGGTGGAATACCAAAAAGTGTCATTCTGTGACGATAGCCCTGTCAAGGAAGGACATGGGATATATTTCATCCCGGAATTCAGTAAGGTTCTCCTGGGAGAGAGGATGAAAGTAAAATTCCTTAACCGCGCATCACGACGGAACAATTGAATGAATTCGAATGGTACTCGGCATAATTTGAGTTCATACTACGAGGAAAGATACAGTTTATCCCAGAATTTAGTAAGGTTCCCCTGGGAGAAGGGATGATAATAAAATTCCTTCACCGCGCATCACGCCGAAACTACTGAATGAGTTGGACTGAATTGGTACGATTTGTCTTCAAGGAAGGACATGGGTTACATTTTATCCTGGAATTCAGTAAGGTTCCCCTGGCAGAGGGGATGAAAGTCAAATTCCTTCACCGCGCATAACGCCCAAACTACATTACATTACAGTAATGAGTTGAAATGAAACTTGGCACGTTTTGAGTTCATACTACAAGGAAGGATAAGGGATGGTCTACGCGTCGTCCGATTTCATTTATTCTTTTTGTTAGAAACAGTGTTGCAAGATCGAATTTGACTAAATCAGTAGAAAGTCGAGTAGAAAATCAGTAGATTGATGAAATAATCTGTAGATTGAAGAAAAAAATTAGTAGATAAAGGGTAGGTAAGTTCCTATCTATTTATTTTTCCAAGACGCACCCATTAGTTAATAGGTACCTTTAAGGTCTTGGAAAAAAAAGTTAGGTTCCTACCTTACATGATATTATGGTGGGTTAGCTGGTCCGGTTATCTGTACTACCGATGTTTGGTTGGAGTAAGTGGTCCAATCAAACTAACTGGACCACAGAAAAATATTTTTTACTGTGGTACACAGCCAACTGTACCTACCGACTTACTAAAAAAAAATTACGGAGGTCCAGTCAAATGGATCAGGAGCCCAATTCTGCAATACAATTGCTTCAGTATGACAATGGAATCTTCGCAGAATTATCGGCATCACGTAGAATCCTTAGATTAATAAAACTCCAGATAGTGCGTTTGAGATAAATTAATAGTTTCAAAGTTGACGCGCGTCTCTCCATCTGCGTTCATCATAATTTATTTCATCTGAGGTGGAATACCAATATGTGTCATTCTGTGTCGATACCCCTGTCATAGTGAAGCGATTAGTATAACAGAATAGGGCCCCAGCTGAACGGAACCATGAGTAAGAAGTGAAACGAGTATGAAACTTCTTAACACTGACGCTGGCCGAGTCGTAACTAAAAGTCGTGTGGATAAAGAATGACAACATGCTATCCCCCGCAGAACCTACACGATTTTTTGCACGGCGGCGTTTCATTATATGAGAGACTATGGTTAAATGTGAACTTAATTAGTCGGCAGGTAAGGCAATCGCGAACGAAGTCGCGGGTACAGCTAGTTATATTATAATTTTCTTTGTGAATAAAGGCTTCTGCCATAAAAAAAAAAAACCAATAAGGTATTTTTAAAATACTTATTGGTACATACAATGTTTTTCAATATCAGGGTGCACCAGATGCTGCCAGAGTACAGGGTACTCTGGCAGTACGTCTTGATCCGTCCATGGCGATTCATCATGAATCGGCACAACGGCGTATAATGGTATTGTTTCGCGACTCCGCTCGTAAATCAGTTTTATTGGCGCCGATATCTGTGCCGTTTGTTTGTACACTCGCGGCTTTCCGCTGTTTTTTGCCGGCTGTTCGTATTGTCGGGGCTTTTGAATATCTTTATAGGGAGGAGTGGTTTTGGTTTCAAAAGTCGCATGATAATTTGTAGAGCGTTTTTAGTATTCAGCGAAGACTTATTTAAATGGTATAAGTTCGACGGTAATTAACATTCGATTTTGACTGTCTATTGACCTGACTGTCTATCCTTTTTTCCATTGTTGAGTAGATATAGAATAGGGCTTTTCATAAAAACGTCACCAATTCTCTACTGCTCTTCTAATAAATAAATAATAAATAATGCTGGACAATTCACACAGCATTATCTAGCCCCAAGCTAAGCAGAGCTTATGATATGGGTACTGGATAACTGATATACTTAATACAATACAGTACATAGATAGATATTTTTTATTATACATAGAAAACACCCAGACCAACGGAACAAATTTCTGCAGATCGTACGCAAATTTGTTCCGAGGCGGGAATCGAACCCGCAACCTCCTGCGTCGCAGGCGGACCTTCGCTCGCTGCACCACGGAGGTCGTCATCGTAATATCACCACACTATCGATACTCCGATAAAATTTATGGCTCGGGCAAGTAGTAAAAATTAAATGATAAACAGTAAATCGCTATTCGATACAAGCCATTATCAGAAATAAATCTTTTAAAAAATTAGACAACACTCAGCATGTGCTATGGCAGAGTGACCATCCCACGCTGACCAAAAGGTTTCTACATATAAGTACTAAGGAGGCTCCGTACTCTCTCTCGCAACAAATGCAACCGCATTCTCGAATGAATTGCACAATCCGGCGAGAACTAGGCCACTTCCGCCAGCCACGTGTAAGGAGCTGTTTGCACAGTCGATTGCTTTCAACTTTCCACTGCAGAGAGCTGGGGAAAAACAAACAACAAGCAAGGGGTACACTGTGGTAACACACAAAGTGGCGATCACAATAGACCTATCATGGCCGTAGTGATATGAAAGCCACAAAAAGCTAATAAAAAAAAGGGGTACACTGAGCTCTTCGCTGACGTGTACGGAAGTTTGAATGGTGCATCAAGGCATGAACCACAAACAAGCGTGCTCAACACCTATTAGTTGAGTGTCTAGAAGATATAATTCAATGTATACGGAATCTATAAGAACGATTCGGAGTGCACTGTAGATTGAGCAACGTACAATTTGCTAGATAATGAGAAAAAGCCGAATAATATCTTTTTCCTCTCTCCCCTCTCTTTAGACTTGGTTTCACACAAAGTAGTATTATACTAAGTTTCACCAAACTTTTTAACGCAATTAACCCTTTCGGTTTCAAACTTGCGTTGAACTGACAGCTTTGTACTTACGTGTCAAATCTTATGGGAACTGCGAAGTATCAAATTAACTTCAACTCTAACAGAGTTGAAGTTAATTCGCCAAAACCACTGAACAGATGGGCTGTTCAGTGGTTTTGGCGTGAAGAGATAACAAATATAAACATCTATCCAACCTTTTGTAATATACAAATAAATATTCTGTACGCATAACTTTATTTATTTCGGGCACACCAGCTCTTGCGTTCAACAATTCCTATCTCAGGATCAACTAGAGATGGGCGTTGTCGTTGAATTTCCACAACGATGCGCATCGTTTTCATCAGAATGGCATCCGTTGTGAACAACGATGTTGCCGCCAACGATGTCGGCCGGGTTGCTAACACAACACTGACACTAGGGTGTCGATGTTGCCGCCAACGATGTCGGCCGGGTTGCTAACACAACACTGACACTAGGGTGTCGATGTCGCACATCATCGTAATTTGCGTAGGTTATGAAAAAATCCAAACAAACGACAAGAATAACGAGCATATGAATAGTAGTAGGGTAAATCTAAAAACCATAATACTTATATTAAAACGAGACATTTGATAAAAAAATTAGATATCGTATTTTTTTAATAATAAATAACATTGGTACATGGTTCATGCCATATCTAGTTAGTTATAATTATAATACAACGTTCAGTTCTATGTTCTAGCATCCTCTCCTCTCGCTCACACACACGCAGGCATGCGGGCGGTGAGGTATGGATGGATGTTCGTTGCTTAGGTTTGGCAATGGGCATTATTAGGCTGACTTCGTTGTTCGCCATCCGATGCCGCGCCACTATCCTCCCCGCTCTTCCGATGTCGGTGTGACGTTCGTTTGTTGTCGGTGGCGATCGGCATTACTCGGTTCGGCATCTCGTTGTCGCAGGCATCCGTTGTTCACCTATTCGCCATCCGATGGGAACATCGTACACTGACATCGTTGGTCAACAACGATGTTAGTAAAAACGACCACCTCTAGGATCAACCTGTCTAGTAAAAATAACAAATCCTCGACCATGGTTTGCCACACCTGCAATACGCCTAATCGCTACACCAGCATTGTACCGAACCGAACTTACCGACAGTCATATATGCCAAATTTCAGCTCAATCATTAGAGGATAACTGGTCTAAAATTCCGTTGCAAGATTTGTCCCACATGCACATACGTATCCACATGTACTAACTACTGCCTCGTTGGTCTAGCGGTCAGCTTGTTCAACCGCTGATTATGAGGTTCTGGGTTCGAACCCGGGTCGGGCCAATAGTTGTTACTGGGGTTTTTCTAGCAAGGAAAATTCACAGTAGCAGCCCGGAGTCAGGAAGTTGGTGGTGCTACACCCCCGTGCCTCGGAAAGCACGTTAAGCCGTTGGTCCTTCGCCTGATCTCTCCCCGGTCGTGTCGATCTGTCGTCCCATCGGATTATGAGAGTGAGGGAATAGAGAGTGCACTTGTGTTTGCGCACTCACTTGTGCACTATAATATGTCATGCGCATCTGGCTAGTCTCCGATGAGACTGGCCGCCGCGCCGTGGTCGAAATTCGGAGGGCATTACATGTACTAACAGGGCAAGTTAAATAAAAGCTTTTAAAAATACGTCACTCGTCATCGAGTGCATGTAATATTCCAAATTCATTCTTTCGACTTCAATAATTTGCGTTTAACATTTTTCGGTTCCGTATAGCCGAAAGCTGAAACGGGATTCTATTACTAAGTCTCCGCTGTCTGTTTGTCCGTCTGTCAGTGAGTTGAATCTCATGAACCGTAACAGGTAGACCGTTGAATTTTGTACAGAGTGTGTAATTACTATTGCAAGTATAACAACAACCGGTTCGGATCCGGCGGCCACTGAAGGCAGTGGGTAGGCCGAGACGTGACGAGAAGCCTTCGCAGTTTGTTTAGGACAAGTGATCTCTGATTGATTCGCATCGATGTTTTTGTTTGCGCTATCTCGGAGCCAGCGAGCTGGAGTCGTGATTGTGGCAAACATCATCTACCGCAGGCTGGTTGAGTAAACATGCTGATGCGAAACGCGATACCGGCTGGATGAACATCGAACTCGCATCATTGACAGGGATCGATTCCTAACACCTGAAAACGATATCAACTTAAGACTCCGATACATAGGTAAACTTAACATCCGGATTTCAGAGCTAAGTGGCGGCTTTTTGCAGAAATTGATTAAGTTTGTATATAATACACCTGTCATTCGCATTAAATGGAAAAGTTGCCTTCGACAATTCTCGCCGGCATTGCCGACAGTCCGCTTCGTGCGGTACAGATTTTTTATGTCAATCCATTGCTGGGGCTAATGCGGATTGTCCGATGCCGGCCTGTGAACGCGCACCCGAACGTTTCAACTGCTAAAGTTTGAGCCGTAATGCCGTGATTTACCACACCGTAATCGCCCTCCTGGTCTTACAGCGCCAACAACGCATTTGCTAACGAAAGGTAAGACCGTTTCGATTAAAAATTTCATAGATATACAAAACCGCGTAAATTCACAACTTAAATTTTAAGGTCAAAGGGGGAGAACCAAACCAACAAACCTCGTTACATAAAAAGCCTTTGAAATAAACTTGAAATCCAATCTAATCTCAGTTATCTCCACTAAGGGCAGTTCTTTATGATAAAGCTGAGGCCGACTCATGGCGAACCAATTACAGAGTTGAAAGATGAAAAAACGCTTAGTCTTAAATAAAACTTGGAAACAAATTGCGATTTCTGCCCCAAGTAAGTTTCTTGGGCAATAAAAGTTATATTGCTTTTTTCTATCGGGGAATCTAATGGACGTGACGCTTATAAACGTTATTAATACGACAGGTCGTTTAAAAATGAAAATAAACAAGAAAGAGAAGACAAAGCTTCTTAAAAAATATATATATATATATAAATAAATAATGCTGGACAATTCACACAGAGCTTGTGTTATGGGTACTAGATAACTGATATATTAGGTCCTTACATATGAAATTGGCGTTTTGTATGGGAGGAACAAAAAGTCGAATATTTTTTAATATAATATATTTAATTAATCAAAGTATGAACCATTATTTTCTATGCACTTTTGCCATCTTATAGGTAGTTCATTGATCCCTTTACTAAAAAAACCAGTCGGACGGGAATCAATAAAATCTTTGAAGGCGATTTGGACTGCCCCATCGGAGTTGAATTTTTTCCCTTGCAAGAAGTTATCCAAATTTCGAAAAAAATGGTAATCTGTTGGAGCAAGGTCCGGGGAGTACGGAGGATGTCTTAGACTTTCCAATTGAAGCTCTTCTAATTTAGTAGCCGTCTGTTGCGCAGTGTGTGGTCTAGCGTTGTCGTGAAGCAGCAGTGGCGTGGAGCGATTGACCAGCCTAGGTTGTTTAGCCGCTAGCTTTTCCATCATGGTTTGCAATTTATCACTAACACCGCAGCCTGCAGCTAACTCGGACGTGGTTTGCGATGGATCCGCTTCCACAATAGCCTTCAACTCTTCATTATCAACTTGAGTCTCAGGCCGTCCACGGGGCTTGTTCTGCAAGTCGAAATTTCCAGAACGAAAACGTTGGAACCAAAAACGAACTGTGTTTTCTTTTGCAACACGACCGCCATACACATCATTCACCCTTCGAGTTGTTTCCGCAGCACTAGTGCCACGGCGGAACTCGTACTCGTAAATAATGCGATATTTTAAGTTTTCCATTTTGTAAAATGAGTGACGCAAACAGAAAAAAACAGAAGAAAAAAAACAAATGAATGACGATCATCGAAGCACAAATACACGAGTCTATAGCTGTACAAATTTGAATTTGGAATTCCTTACCAAAGAGGAGAAATTTGTGATTAAAGTGGCCAGTACGAAAAACGCCAATTTCATATGTAAGGACCTAATACTTAATACAATACACTACATAGATAGATTTTTTTTTTATTATACCAAGAAAACACCCAGACCAACGGAAAAAATTTCTGCAGATCGTACACAAATTTGTTCCGAGGCGGGAATCGAACCAGCAACCTCCTAAAAAAAATAAAAAAAAATATAATGTCCGTTGAATCGACCCTTCCAAGTCAGACCGAGGATGTAAGAGCCAACTAAAGGAACCTGAGGGAGGGTTGCTGTTTTCTTCCGTATATTTTGAACACTTGCACCGCGATCACCGATCCGCCAACCGGGGTGATTATGGCCAAAGCCAGGTTTCTTTACGAAATAAAATAATAAAATCCCTCGTTTGGGAGGGGCACGTTTCGCAGTAGACGTGTTAATGCGTCGATGTGGACGTGTACATCAAATGATGCTGGACTGAGACACCACCACCATATAATATGACCCTTATACTAGGAGCATAGGGTTGGTTGATGATGGCGACAGTTCAAATTCATTTAATATCCACCCTGACCCGATAAAATCATTAATTATTATCATAACAAATCGCGAAGGTTTAAAAAGTTTTATGTCCAGGTCCACCTGGTCTATAGTTTTTTTATTAAATCAAATATATCCAATGGTTTAGTTGAAAATCTTATATGTCCAAACTAGTTTTGATAATATTGGCATGTTTTTTCACTTCTCGTAACAATTTAACTTTGCCAACAACATTTTATTACTAGACGTTTCTGAATAAATCATAATCATAAAAAAACCGTTGGTACCACTGACATATACCAAAACTGCAATTAATTATTTACGTTTAGATATAAGCGTTTGATATTCATCAACTCATATTGCCCACGTCTGTCTTAACCCGATGAACAGCCGAACTAACAAATTGATCCGTCCCTCGTAATCCACCTCACATCTCGCAAGCTTCAATAACCTGATCCCGTTAGTACTCTATCAGAGCCGAGATATTAAAGCCGATTACAAGACACGTAGCTTTGTTCCTAATAACATCCTAATAGGATATTAACTTGTGTGGAATACGCGTCTTGTAATGTGGCTTGCTTGAGTTCGCGTCGGTAAGTTTGGTAGGCTTGGGAATATACCGCGAATTTCTCTGTTTCACATACTAGGTGTTTAATTTTTAGCTGGTCAATTTGTCCGCCTAGAGGGAAAGAGCAGGGAGACAGACGGGAATAATTCAATTTAATCACTACTTGAGTTTCCGGGCATCAGAAGGTTAAAATAATATTGAAAAATATTTTCAGAGTTATTTGATCGTGCAATATGCGAATATATTGTGACAATTTCTTGGAAGTTTCCGACATCCAATGTGTGATTTTCCGGAAATGAATTTTACCTTGGTCTGAATACTGGCAGGCCCGAGCTTGCGGTTTGTAGTAAATAAACCAAATAAATAATAATAAATGAAGTCGTGTAGTCTTCGGAGAAATTGATGAGTAGGTAATAAATAAATAAATAATGCTGGACAATTCACACAGCATTATCTAGCCCCAAGCTAAGCAGAGCTTGTGTTATGGGTACTAGATAACTGATACACTTAAGGCGCAAACAGGAGCCGATGACCTTGAGCGAATGGGCGGGCTATCGTTTCGGCCCCGCACCTTCCGCACCTGCCGCCGTGAAATAGTTTTTGCGCGTAAACCCCAAAATAAGGAAAACTTACGGGACGGGGCGCGGGCACGGCGTAGTAAACGAATAGAAACACAAGAAATGCGGATTCGATTCCCACTAGATAATTTTTAAAAATCTAGGTACAATTATTTGTTCCTGCAGAGCTAAGATGCGCACCACGAAAGACGTCGCGCGCGCGACGACAATTTTTGTCGTCGTCGGTTGTTTTCTCGTTTACCCTAACATGCGCACCACAAACGATATAATACTCGTTGTCGAGTAGTCCTTCTCGCGAAGAGACAGCCACCAGTTTAGTTCATTCAAATGTTTATGGTTTTTGTGAATTGCACGGAAGAAATAAACTAACCTTCTTAGTTTTCACCTCCATAACTGGTAGTTTGAACATTTTCACTGGTAGAATGGTGGTAAACAGTTGAAAAAAACCACGAACCCAAAAAAGAAGAAGAAGCTATTTCAAAATTTGCGCGCGAAATTCTCTGCTTCAAGTTCTGTTTTAGTACCGATTGCAAGATGGCATCGCGCAAAACGTAAGTAAAAATGAAATAATCATTCAGTTTAGTAGCTACAATAACTATTAAGCACTTGCCTATTTACAATAAATCATGTAGGTACCTATACCTATACTTGGTAGGTACACCTACTGGTAATGATTTACTTCTACAAAAATCTTTCATGTTTCAGAGTTAGAAGTACAAAAGAACAAGTAGATTACTTACTGAAGTATATGGCTTCTAACCAAGCTTTTGCGGCGGGCGATTTTCGCTCGCCGCAAGGCGCAAAACGTTATGAAGAGGAGTGGGCCAAGCTCAAAAGCGCCCTTGACGAGCTGGGCCCAAAACGAACTGTGGGGCAGTGGAAGATTGTGAGTACACACAGTCTTTCTTTATGTAGGTACCCACTAACCACAAAACTAGTTCTGTGCTACCTATTACATCTCTTGAAACCTGAAAAAAAAGGTTTAACGTAGTACTTACCTACCTACGTTCTAACATACCCTAGCTACCTACTAAACTATTGTATTACCTAATTTATAAATTGAATGTAGTTCTTCTTAAACTCTATTGGTAGGTTAGGTATGAACGTAATTTATTGATCCTCAGTACCTAATTAATTTAACTTTTAGTGTTGGCGTGACCAAAAACGAAAAGCGAGGCTTGAGGGAGGTGAGCATTCACGGGCGGTGAATGCCACCGGCAACGCAATACCAGTGCCGGACCTCTCCGACAATTCGGCACTGGTACTATGTGCAATAGGCCCGGAGATGGCAGTGGGAATGGGTCCAGCCGAATCCGGAATTGGTGTAAGTGTAACACGCTCATAAAATATAAAAAAAAAACATTTATACATTGTGATTGTGAGAAACAATTGTAATGAATCATATTATAATAAAGATAATCATTACTAATGATTATCTTCCATATTAGGTATTTATTGCACGGTACTTATCTTATCTTGGTACTTACATAAGTACTTAGGTACCTACCTAAAAGGTAGGTAAATAGGTAGGTACCTACTACACTAAAAATAAATGCCTTCCTTTAATCTTATACAATTTCCTCTTTTTTGTGTCAGATGCCAGCAGCTCACAGGGTTAGCCCAAGGTCGCCGCCGCCACCTGCCGCTCCTCGACGGAACCGGCGGCGTGTCCGGCGGGCGATACCCAGTGAGAATTTTCTCAACGCTCAGTTGGAGCTCAACCAACTCATAAAAGTAAGTGAATATGTTGGCTACTATGTATTTATGTACCTACTACCTACCTAGTAGAAATTCAAATCACACTAATAGATGAAGATCTACCTATCTACCAATAAAAATGTAGAAGCAACTGTCTGTCTGTCCATTGTGTTTGGGTACACACTTACCGTTACAAAAGCAGATCATAACAAAATTTTGAATGGAGATAGGTACATATCTTGTACCCACTACCTACATTCTCAATCATCTTTAGTCAATTTTAATGATGGGCCGGTTTTGTAAAACTTTGACTAACCAATACCTACCTACCCTACATGTTAGGTATATTGTTGATACTTACGTATGTACTTACCTACCTATTTTGGTTTATAAAGTGGCACATATTTTCAAGAATATGTGTGTCATGTTATTATTATTACCTACACATGGAATTTTTTTTTCAGGAGCTGATTACTGAAGTGCGCCGTAGCAACGAGCTACGCGAGGAGCACCTAGTTTTCATGTAAGTACCTACATATAAAATTATCTTTTTTTCATTTGGACCCTCAGGGTGGTTGCTTGTTTAATACTTAATCGGCTAAAAACATGTTTGTCTCCTATCCAATGAAGCCTAAATCATTTACTAATTGATTAGGGAAAACAGTCTAAGAAAACTTGGGCTCGATTTTGAAAAGTATTAAATTAAAGCTGGACAATCCACACAGCATCATCTAACCCCAGAGTAGGCAGAGCTTGTAATAGGTATGAGTATCTTATCTAACTGGTATTGAGTTTTTTATCATCATCATCATCATCGGCCTGTCAACATGGTGGACCTTCACCCTCTCTGCCACTGAGGTTGTTAAATAATAATACCTACATAATTTAGTATATACCTAAAATGTTACCTTTGTTTCAGGCGGTCATCAAGCCAACAATAGATTTAAGAAAAATAAAATAATGTAACTATACTTAAAGGTGTATTATTTTAAAATCTTTGGGCATTAAAATGTGTTTGTACAATATCTGCTCGGCGCAGTTGGGCTTGGCGGAGAAGACCAGCAGGGGGCATTGGTGCCGGCTCCACAGCATCCAAGTCTTCTCCTCCCATTTCGCCTTCTTCTAATGGGACCCTGTTAAAACAATGTTTCCAGTTGAAAGAGCGAGTATTTGTATTTCTAACACATTCACTGCAGCCCAACAGCAGCATGTGAATCTGTGGCACTCATTGTGTTAAACTGGTTTATTTATCTACATGTACATTGCACAAGGTAGTACCGGCATAAATCATAGATATAGCCTTTGCTGTGAATATAAGTTTTTTAAGTTGTGCATAAATGATTACCCGAAATGCTTCATTATATTATATACAATGCAGCAGGCATAGATAATTTCCGATGCCTTTTCAGGGGCATAATGTAGGGCTCGGTCGCTGCCTAGGCATCTGAAACTGCCCTTTATGTAGCCGTTTGTGCGCTCTATGCCATTTCTAACTTGGCAATGCCTATTCGTGAACCGCTGCTCCCCGGCATTTTTAGCGTTCAATATTGGCGTAATAAGCCAGGGCTCCAGCGGATACCCAGAGTCACCTGTAACAAAATCAAAAGTAAAAAGAGGGGTTCATCCTTTGAATGGAAATTTAAAATCTGAATAAGATAATTATTACAAACTGGTTAAAGGAACAAAACAGTAGCATGCACTTGTTCTTGCAGGTACATGCGGCCAATCTTTATCAGAATATAAATTGAGTAACATCACTTACCCAACAGGAAGAAGTTTCCGATTCTGCTGTCGGAAAGCCTCCTCATCTCCCCTCGGATATTCGAATGCTTCCATATAAATGCATCGTGTACCCTTCCGGGGAACCTAGCATTTACAGACAAAATTCTGCATTCTGAATCAGCAATCTGCAAATAAGTGAAAAATAGTAGCACCTATTGACCCTATGTCAGTATTTCAGTGCCCTATTTTCATCTTACACTACCTATCCCATGCCAACTTTAATTCCTCTCTATTGCAAGCCAGTTGTGACAACTCTTTATTAAGAATTATAGAATTTCTAATGGTTTACACATAAGTAGTTTAAATTTAAATTGTCTATGAGGAAATTATGTAAGCCATAACGAATATAAGTGATTTTGATGTGAGTTCATACTTCATTCATCATCCTAATAAACTATAAATTGTTTGGCATGTAGGTACATATTAAGATATTTGGGCAATTTTATTATAATTAAGACATTTTCAACACTAATTTTCATACACTCAGATATGAGAAATTTCAGTGCAGATCTCAGTTCCTCCATTTAGAGTGAGAAATTTTATTAGAAGATAGCTAAGATTTTAAAAGTTTACCAAGATAATGATAGATAATGCCCTGCCTTATTATGACAGCTCAACATTTTGAAAGTGTAAAAAGAAAGAATAATTATTCATAATCTGTAATATTACCAGCTGCACATTGATGATATGCACACCCTTCCGCCGATTCTTATACTGAGCCCCTTGTGGCCCAGAAGGAGGGAAAATTGCAACGTGTGTGCAGTCGATGGTGCCAAGTATGTCTGGAACATGATATTTTTCAACAAATCCTGCAGCCACACTGCTCCGTGCAACTTCTGTCCCGGGGAAATGGATCCATTCTGCAAACAGCCTGAAATAATGGCAAAACAAGTGAACCCACTAGTCAAACTAAAATGGTTCCTTAATCTCTTAATAAAATAGGTAGGTAGATAAAATATGGTTATTTATATTAATTAATTTATTAAAAGCAATGCTGTATCCTCCTATAATTTTGGCTTCTGAGCTGTTTACGCCCATTCAAAGGCAAGTGTGCGTAAGTAGGTATTGTTTATAGTCTTGCACACAGCTTTTTCCAACTATAGGTAAGTAAAATGTTACGAATGAAGAAGACGAAGAGGAGAACCGAGCCGACCTCTCGTCACAAGAAAACTCATTATACTGTAGGAATAACAACAAAAACCAGTCCTTTCATGAGCAGTTAGCCGACGAGACTCCACATGTTGCTCTGCAGGGAGGAAGGAGTGTATGCCTACATATGAATAAGACATCACTTTACTTTACTGCAACCCAATACAAACTTCTTGCAAAAACAACACTTTCATCTCACGAAAACATTTTGGGAAACTCACACTAACTTCTTTCAGAAAGCAAAGAAAACAAAACAAAACTTGTACTTGCAGCAAAGCAAAATTGTCATAACATCAAACAAAACAAACAAATTGTCACCGTCCGTTACGTTTGTCTAAAGCTACTACAGACGTCCGATTTTTCCATTCGATTATAGTCTGAGTCAACTAATAACCGCGTTCAGCGTGCATAACGTCTTGGCGCGGCGGCCGGCGGCGCGGCGCGGCGGGGCGGGGTGGCAGGTAGGTACTAGGTACCTATTTTATTTTCGTTGGCTTGATTTTTTTTAGTTTCCTGTTTTCTCCCAGAAATAATACTGGCGGGGAGGGGCTTTACTTACATTATTTGTATGAATTCAAAATAGGAATCTCCGTTATAGGTTCCTACGTAGTACTTGTGGATTATGCTCCAAACTTTTGATAATTATAAGAGAGCTTTCATATTCTACAATACGATAGTTATTATACCTTATAGGTACCTAATAGTTGGCAAAGCAATGACCGCCGCCAGTGTAAAATGCAGATTATCAAACTAACCGCAAACTTTGAAGTGTTAGGTCCGTAAATTTATATCATTTTAGGCGACATAAATAGGTATTATCACAGTATTATTAAAGATCTCTGTAATTTTGTATCAAATACAAAATACTTAATTTAGTCCTTAACTTAGGTCCTAGATTGAGATTTATTATTAAGATTTATTTAGTCATACTCTACAAAACAGGGTACATGAATACTTACAAAACTGTAATATTTATGTTTTGCAATAAATAGGTACCTACTGAATAGATACAGAATACAACTTTTGAATTTGAATCTAGCTAGCGCGCAATGTGAATCGAGCCAGGTGCCCTACATATCGAGTGATATAATCGGAAACCAAATCAGACGTCTATTCGTAGCTTTATTTTATACCTTGCCTCGCGCCTTGGTAGGAGAAACAGCTGACCACATGCAAAAACAAGTTATGTAGGTACCTACTTTGTCACCTATGTGCCAATTTGGTAAAACGGCGGTGTTCACGTTCAGTAGGTTCCTTCCTTTCCTAGATTGATAGGGTGGGTATATTTTGACTCGCACACAATATCAACGGCCACAACAACAGTTTTCATTGGGATTCAAGAGATTTAATTAGGATTGCAGCTCTGTAGGTACCTATATGTATGTAGTGAGTGAGTGTTAAGTACAAACGAACACTTAGGTACCTAGGTAGGTACTACACCTAAATCCAAGTTTGAAGAAGCAGGTAGCTAGCAACTTCTTCGAACTTGTATTTCGAAATAGAAACCAAAGGAAATCTGCTGGGAAGGGACTCTTTTGCAATGCAAAATTAGTAGGTACCTGCCTATAGAAGGATACAATTACTAACCTTCTGTAAATTGAGTCAGTAAATTGACTGAGGAAGCGGCTGTTTGCAGTCTGGGAGTGACATATCGAATGGTCCTGCCCTATTTGTCATTGGTAACCCCCGTTGGCCAAAAACTGCACGGAACACAGGACCTAAAATGAGGTAAATAATGTAAGCATTTATGTACCTAGGTAGGTACATTGTAGTCAGAAAGCGACGGCATTGGTTTAGAATAAGGTAGGAAGGTACTCACTTTCAAATGGGCAGGTAAGCCAGAACAATTTTTCAGCTCCAAATCGGACGCTAACCGAGAAATCAAATAAAGTGCCATAGGCTTATTTATGCGCCATATCCGCTGGAACTCGGAATCGGGCATATCCAGAGGGTCGCAAACATCTCTTACGTGTTTTCTTTGTATTTTTCGGTTTTCTCTGTCATTATAGACCGCCAATAAATAATTTTGATACGGTACCGCCATGACCAACAAAATTCGAAAAAGTTCTCGTGAACTCTCGTGCTCAAATTCAAAGACGATAGTTATTCCCGCGCTAAACTGTCAAAAGTTGAGAAAATTTGGCGCGCATGTTAGCGTTTGACGAGAAAGGTTACCACAGATAAGATATACGTTCACTAAAGTCGTTCACGTGATGAGACGTGACGACTATTGGTGCTGCATGCTAGCTACGGTCGAGAAATCGAGATGCCGCCATTTTTCACGAGATAACGAGACGAAACACGCTTCTCGTTGCGCGCATCTTAGCCCTGCTGGTCTGGGTTTTGTGGTACCACGATGGTAAGTAACCTAATCTACCTAGGAACAGAACTCGGTATTTTAGGTGCCTATGTAATATGGCTGTTGGGTTGTTGTTATTACTAGCTGCTACCCGCGGCTTCGCTCGCGTTGTAGGTCCTCCTTTGTGGTATCTCCTTCAAAAGTAGTCTATATTCCAATCATTCGAAAATTTCATCCTAATCTATTTAGTAGTTACGGAGATAGGTTGTAAGGGTAACAAACATTCACACAAACTTCTCTCATCTAATAATTAATTTTAGGAGGATATCAACGAATACCTAGGTAGGTACTCGTAGTAATATGGGTGGAATGATTTGAAACAATAAATCTCTGAAGTAAAGGAGAAAGGGCATACTGGACCAAGAAAAAAAATTTATGTTACATAGTACATTCAGCGTCAAATTGATATGTGCGTCTAGAGTAGTCAAAATGATCTAAAAAACATAAAAGCAATTTGATATACGCAGTTCGATACACCATAATGTTGTAAGCACCCAAGGTGTTCAAAATAGCTTAGGTACTACTCCTTGTTTCACATTTTTATTATGAGCAGTCAGGGTTACTGACTGCTCATATAAATAAGAATAATGAGTAGTACGATATTTTGATCACCTTGGGTGCTAACAACATTGTGATGATTCGAACGGCGTATATCAAATTGCTTGTATGTTTTTCAGATCATTTTGACTACTCTAGACGCACATATCAATTTGACGCTGACTGTACCTAGGTTTTTTACACCCGTATATATCAAAAAAATGAAGCCAGAAATACGAATAGTAATGATTTGATGAAACATTTACCTTAGCTGGAGGAGAAAGGGCATCCTGGACCAAGAGACAAAATTACTCCCTATTACATACCTAGTAGCTTTTTTCTACTCTTGAAAGAAATGTAGCTTGAAATACTGGTGGAACGATTTGACGAACTTATAAATCTGTTTAGAGATTTTGATTTTATTAATGGAGATTTTTAAAAATAATAAGCTATCCAATTAATTAACTGTCTGCAGTTAGCCCAATTGTTTCAATTGTATAAACTAGTTTTAATTTGTTTCTATTCCTTGATTGTAATTTTCGTTGTTACTAAAGTCGAATTAATTTAATTGTGTTTATATTAGATACGTTTATTTAAGGTCCAAAATTTAACTTAACCCAACAAACATTTTGGCGCTAAGGGGCACCTTTTTTGGCACTGACAGTATTATAAACGACATATAAGAGTTCCAACAATAGCTTTAGACTCTACTGCGGCGTTAAAAATAAATAATTAAAGTTTCAAGAGGCATAATAGAAATAAAGAAAAAATATATAACTTAAGGAGCTAGCTTGGAGTTAGTCAAAACTATTGTATAACTCACTCTTAAATCTTTAGGAAACGTAAAACACTAAAAGCAATTATAGGGAGTCTGCTGAGACTTACAAACGGCTGAAGTTCTTAAATAGAGTTACTTATATACCTTGCAATACCTAACGAGTTTAATAGAGCCCTGAGAGCTAACAGGAAAGCTATTAGAGTCTTAGAAGTGTTAACTATAAGTCTTATAGAGATAGGCGCTGCAAGCATCAGGAACCACCTTTAAATCATTGCAGGTTATATAACAAGATTACCCGGCTAACCCTAGGTAATACAGAAGTTTTTAGGAATATTTGTGTATAGCGGCAAACGATAAGTGCAGATTATATAACTCTTAAATTATCACTTTAAGTTGAGTAATAGAATGTAAAACACTTAAATAGGTATGTCTTAAATAATGAAACGGGGTTCCGTACAACAAATAACTGATGTCAACGACGGCGAATATAATTTTTTGTTTCCTCTCAGTAGTTCTGACAACTCGTACGACGAGAAAGACAGTGAGCATATGAAAAACATAAACTTGAAGAACGATTTACGAACATGGGCACAGTTTTGCGCACAAGCACAATAATGCTTCACTTCGAGCACTTTATATTATCCTGCAAGACTAGAAATAAATATTTTATGTTAATAGCCAATGATATCATTGAAGTTAAGTACGGAAGATAAACAAATAAAAATACACGGTAAACAAATTACTAAAAAAAACATCGTATTTTACAGGCCAATCAGGTCGTCATTTTTGAATATTTTTAAAGCTAGTGAAATTAGTGTTTTATCGGCGAAAGATATAATCTTACATCCCAAAGATATAAAATGCAAATTAGTTTGTATTAGTTATAATTAATTTATGTTCTTTTTTCCTCTTATACATACAGTGAAAATAAAACTCACTTCTGTAAAAAAATCGTTTTATTCGAATCATCTTTTGGTATTAGCTTTATTGAAATAAAATAATCAGAAAATATTTATAGATAATTTTCAATGTACCTAAGTATTTCTAATCATGCTGTCAAGAGCCGTCTGTGATGTCTAGCACATAGCGTGCGACATGAAAGGGCTCTAAAGGTGTGTTCGCCAGATTTGAACACATCATAAATCATAACAGAATCACATAAGATTCTTCACAAGTAGATATTCATGAATGCAAAAAGCTTCATATACACGGTGACATTTAGGTCGTTGCAGTCCCGTAAGGAGTTGGCTGTAATAATGAAAGTGATCTTACTTTGGGACCAATCCTGAATATGCGAAAAAGTCAGTTATTCTATACATAGCAAAAGGATTACAGGCTCCTCCCCACGGGACTGCAACGACCCAAATGTCACCCTGTGTAGGGTGACTTTTAATTAGTTGCCTATACATATTATGGTTGTACTCATGATAACAAGCAACTTTTGCTAAGAAACTACAGATTCTGAAAAAATGAACACTGCTTTTATAGAAAATATTTTAAGAATTAGACATCAGTTTCTTAATAAAAGTTGCATAAGAAATCGTTCGTTAAACTACACACAATAAAGTCAGCCCAAATAGTAACCATCTAAAAATAGGTTTAGAGCTATAACAACTTTTTTAAACGAAATGATCATGCATGATTCACATATTATAGGTTTAAAGAACTTTATTTCTCATAAAAACAATAGTTACATATAAGGCGATACAATAGTTACATATTATAACAATAGACGATATTACATAAGACGACGGAGGGGCACGGGGGCGCCGCGAGTAACGTGTTGAAACTGAGTGCGTTGTCCAATACGAGAAGGTAGGCACTTTGATACTCGTATCGGCAAGTCTTGGGAAGAGTTACTGAAATAAAAAATATATAATAACAAGGTGGAAACACATAACATTAACGTAGGTATTTAGAACCACTTGTAGTGCTGGCGACCACTGAGGCTTCTACTGCTTGTGAAATCGTTCAGCCGCACGTAATATGGATGGATGGACTCACATAATGGTTTTACGCGAACAACAACAGAACCCTAAAGATTCGGCTTAGAGTTCCCAGATAAGACCTTAGCAACCTGAACTTATAAATTTGTTATCTTGACACTTTTACTACCACATTGTACAACTGCAAGTAGCATAGAAGGGCTAGCTCTCGTTTTTTTTAACACTACGTTACGAATAACAGAGTTATTGGGCACTTGAGGTGATTAAAAATTTAACGCCATTACATAAACATAACCTATAAAAATTTGAAAGTATATTAATAGTTCTAAACATAATTTAACAACTTATTCCTGGACATCCTGGCACAAGTATATTTATATACTTAAAAGGATGTCCTACCAACTGTTTAGCACGTAATGTAAAATATTTTTATACAAATAAACAATTTTCATTTTTTTTTATTATTTACATAATTGACTATTTGCAATTAAAGTACACATAGACGTATCAAGAATTGATATTTACAACCATAACTGAAACAAAAAAATAGCCGTGGTAGTAATTCCTCTTACTTAATAATATCAGATGTAGTTTATTTAAGAGGCGCTTCAAAATTGAGATGAAAACTAGTATATATTATCACAGTAAACTTACTACCGCAACGAGAATTTATAATTTATAACACCGTTATCCTAAATTGTAAATTGACTTACCTTTTAAAGTCACTTTCAAACTTCACTGTCAGATATGAATAGGCGCACTGCTTAATATTTAAACGCTTTTGAAGGTCTGTCAGAAACGCAAAGTATGAAAAATAAATAAATAATCAGAGTTTGGGCGATGTTTATTACTAATTAATACCTGCAATTTATCTTCAAGGTATAAATAGTATTGTGGGAGCACTCATCTGTTACTAAAAAAGTTATTAAAGTGGATATTATTACTAATTTATTACTATAAGTTGCAGTTGTAACCTGTGTATGGCTTATAATACACATAAAGTGGTAAACATTACTTCAATAGCACTATTGTTACTCTTTACTACCAGTCATTTATCACTTCTTTACAACTATTAAATCACTTATAGTTATAAAATCGTGGGCCCAAATCAGTTATAAAAGAGAGTTATAGCGCACTATATCACTTATTGCTAGCCCTTTCATAGAACCTTAGGTTTTAAATTTTCTCCTAAGTACCTTATTTAACACTTATTCTTATCACCTAAACGTTAGTTGGGAAAACTCTATTGCTCAAGGGTAAGCAATAGAGTTTTAAATTCACATATTATAATAGAATATTATAGTAGGGTATTTATTATAATAATAGAATATTAAATATATATTTTTGTTTTTGACTTATAACTTGGCGTTATCTTTAAAGAATTGTATTGTATTGAAAGGGCATCTTAAACCACGAGAAGAAATTACGATTACAAATTGTTTTTTTTAATTAAAATTCCGAAAAGTTTAATTGCCTTTCGCGTAGTATTTGCGAAAAATCACTGCCTGGGCTTTCAATATTTCTTATTTTGAATTGTGGTTCTTCTGTTTCACTTCAGTAGAAGTGACAGTAGTCCATCCACGTCATTTCTTCTTCTATATTTTCCCGTTCTATTTGTCCATCTATGTTTTCAGTTGTAACTGTTAATTCTTCTACCATTTTTTCCTCTTCTTTTTTATTCTGTTTCTTCTGTTTCACTTCTACTGTCTATCCACGTCATTTCTTCTTCTATATTTTCCTGTTCTATTTGTCCATCTATGTTTTCTGTTGTTACTGTTAATTCTTCTACCATTTTTTCCTCCTTTACCTTTTTTTCTCTTTCTGCTGTTTTTTTTTGTCTTCAATAGCTCTTAAAATATAACTTGGGTCTCTTAATGGCATCGATCTAAAATGTCTTGGATCTACCAATTCTGGTAGAATACAATCTATGTAAAATGTGGTAAATTTTTCTTTCATAACCTTTTCCCAAAATTCATCATCCCTTTCAATTATTTCGGTAACTACACGATTATTTTCTCCGTGCCATATACCAAACTATACCAAGTAGAAATTTGGAAGAATTTGTTATCTGCATTTGTCCTTGAATTTGGAAGAACCAGTCGTGGTTTTTATTAATTTTTTTTTTATAATTTTTTTTAAGGTTTACGGCTTCGTCAAACCCAAGTTTTATGGCTGTGATTGGGAACTTTATTTCTCCGATTGTGTCTTTATCAATTATTCCATCAGGAGTAGCTCCAAGAAATGGAATGTCTTTGTGTATAAATAGACGGCAAGCCTTTATTTCAACCTTCTCTTGATCAGCTAGTTGTTTATTGCTAATTTTTCATTATCACGCCCATGTTTTATTGAGTGTACGTTATTTAAATTACTTTTATACAGTAAATTTTTAACAAGGTTTATGCAACACACGTCCTTTCTTCGCTTGATTACCTTTCCAAAATTGGATGCGGTGAGCATGTTTCTTCTAATCTGCATCCATTCACTAGAGCTACTTTGTAAGACTGTTTCTTTCTGAATTTTATTCATTTCTTCTTCAGTTTTTTTAATTTTTTTTAGAAAAGTTTTTCTTCTCTTTCATACATGTCAGCCAACCTAACTGGCTACACACATTTTTCCCCGTAATCTAAGTCCTGTCCTTTTAGAAATAAGCTTTTCTTTTTCCTAGAATATTTTTCCATCAATTTAGATCTCCTCAACCGTCTTGCTTCATAAATGTTTATCTTACATTTTGGATTTTTTTTCATAATAGACTTATAAACTGAAGATACAACTTTTTGGGTATTGAACGACACAACTGCAGCTTGGCACCGCTTTTGATAGGATCCTTTTGGACTAAAATTAATGCGTTTACCACCCACGAACTTTGCTACAATACTATTGTAGCGTTCTACGGCGTTGCTGTCAACATCGTGTATTAAACTTGGGGAATGAGAAGCAACATTGGATAGTAGCAGACAAATTCGACTCCACAAGGAACTTGTAAATAAGTCGTTGTTGGTAGCTTCCGCTAAAGGCTGCTTTGAACAAAAGTATGGTTTCACCTGCTATGATCATCAAAAGCATGTAGATGAGCTAATAATATGTCGTTATAAAGTAGTTCTATATGAGAATATTTTACGGATTCAGATTCTGATGTGTACTTTCGTATTGCCATGCGAATCGTTTTCCTCATAATCATAAGCTTAGTTTGAGATAAGCATTTTCTGAAACGCAAAGGGTATTTTGTATCAGTCCTCAAATGTTCAATTTTGTTACAAAAGTTTCGTAAAATATGATTGCGACATTCTATTTTTTGAATTGTAATATGTGGGTACGGTCATCTTTGTAGTAATTTTGAATAAGTACTTACTGGAGTCTCCATCTGAAACCATCCGACCATAAATAAGGTTATACATTTCAATAGATGTCTTAAAACCTTCGAGGAGAATAGCTGATTCCATCCCAGTCGAGGAGCCAGACTAATTTTTATAGCAAACATGCTCTTTAGGGTCACATTCTTTATTTTGTGCTTGTAAACAGATGCAGCAGTATTTGTTTTTGACTCCTAAAAAAAGAATTTTTCCTGTTCGCTTGCCAATAATTGCTGCTGCTCCAGAGAGCGCTGAGTAATTTTTTTTTTAGGTTCGTTTACTCCAGCACCCGTCCACGATTACATCGATAATAGGTATACTATTTTGTCTACACTTCCTTCGGCGATAGACAAATTTCGTTCTTCTTCTGCAGCTTTATTCATAGATTCAAGCGCTATCTTTTCCCATTTATTTGCCAATTGGTCGTGACAGTCCTGGTATATTTTTGATGATATCAATGGTAAATTCAATGGGGCGGACAATTCTTCAAGCTGTGCATGACCACATCCAATTGAAATTGTACCCGCAACAGCTCGTCGATTAATATCCAAATCGTTAGGCGGATCGTTATCTACATAAAATTTCTTCCTGCACATTTTGCATCGCAGTGTAAATTTGCTTCTCGCCAACTATGTCCACACAACCAAGACCACAATCAAAAGGACTGTGATTGGATATTTCTTTTAGTTTATCAAAGAAATTATTAATATCCATGCGTCTACCTGTAATAGGTATAGACTCTGGTTCTGTAGACTCTGGCTAGAACAATGAATTATTAGATGAAAACACTCATTAATTTCAAGATAAACACGGAAAAAATGGTACCTAATAATGTAGACATAATAATGATGATAGTAGGTACCTCTTCTTCAAAGACATCTTCAATTGGTTCTGGTCTGGAATCCTGGTATGGTATTCTAAATGAGGTTGGTGTCATTGGTTTTAGCTGTTACATACAAAATAATAGGCTATTTCTTTGTTATGTTACGGGGTGGGACAAATAGGACGCACGGCCAAAAGATATTACAGTAACAAATATTTTTAACAAAATCAATGTCATCATAACTTGTCAAAAATGTTTACTTGTTGTTGTTTGTTTGTTTTTTTGTACCAATAATCTCTACAAGATGACAAAAAAGGCTATGTACCGTTTTTACCCAGTCTCCTTTACATTTCGAACCCCATTCCCATTTCATGTCTGTAAGAAAGTCTCCGAACTTAGTCACGGGCAGCGCAGTTCCTATTCTTGGCTCGGATTGGAGTAAAGTGAGAGGTGTACCTAGTGCCTCACTTCGGAGTGACATAAAACGGTTGTGACTAAGTACCTATATTATTAGATTTCAGTCTGCTCGGCTACGTATTCACATTCTGATGATGATCATGAACCGGGTTAGAACAGATGGCATACCTACTTATTTTATTTCATCGCAGAATACCTACTACCTAATATTAGCTACCTAAGCACTATGAATGTTTTACCTCTAGCGCAGGCATTTTCACTCTAGTTTCAACTTGTCCCGTCACAGTACTGTATCTGTAAATAATATTGTAAGATTAGTAATAAACGAGTAGCTATGTATGAAGTATTTACTTAGGTACTTCTTCGTTGATTTGTTCTTACCTGGTACTGCGCTGGACATTGGAGAGCGGAGGCCATGGACTACCTTTATGGCTTGTATGAAGATACTTTATAAACTCTGTTGTTGTTACTTACTCGATATCATTTTCATAACGCATTGTCTGAATATTTTATTTCTGATGAATTTGCCCTTTCCTTGATCTCCTACAAAAAATAACAACATGAAAAGTCTATATATATACCTATATTGCTAATAGTAGCAAGTACATAAAATTACTGAAATAAAATGTACATAGGTAGGTAGGTAGTAGTTATACTTACATTTCTAACATCTTTTGGGCTTTCAGAGCTCTGGTTTTCTTCAGCTTACTGATCTTCGGCATTTTCAATATAATTTATTACACCTAGATACACACAACAACAATGGGTAGTCAAAGTATATCTAGGGTATGGGTAATAAATATACCTTAGCACTAGAAGCGTCCTTGCGCGACAAATATAAATAGGTACCTACTTATGAAGTCGGTATACCTATATAATAACAAACTATCTTACACTAAATAAAGCGTCCATGCGCGCACAACTTAGAATAATAAACAAATCAATTAGTATCGAAAAGCCGACGAGAAAAGTAAGCGAGTACTAGGCAGACGGACACAACCATCCCGTACGACAGCCAGCGGTGTACTGCCGCCCGTCGCCCGCGCGACCACTTTCAAAGGTTCACGCCCCCTAATTATACGGAAATCTAGAAAAAAATGATTTACTAGGTGAAAAATCGTCGCATCACAAAATCATACGTTCAACTTGAAGATAAAGTTTTTGCCGACATATAGGTGAAGGAAAAAGTACAAAATTCTAAGTCGTTTAGAAGTAGATACAAATTTTCAGTCCAAAACACCTGCACTTTGCGAATTTTTTTCACAGGGTAAATAAACAGCTAGAACATTTTTGTAGGTTCACTTTACAGATAAAAGGTCAATGAATGACATATATTTTTTTCAGCACATAATATTGACTCCTCTATGAGTAGAAAGCCTCCAAAAAAGACCGATCAGCTACTGTTTGCGCCTTAATACAATACACTACTTAAATAGATTTTTTTATTATACATAGAAAACACCCAGACCAACGGAACAAATTTCTGCAGATCGTACACAAATTTGTTCCGAGGCGGGAATCGAACCCGCAACCTCTTGCGTCGCAGGCGGACTCTCGCCCGCTGCGCCACTGAGGTCGTCATAGTAATGTATTGTATGTACCTCTACCAATACCATGTTTAAGAATGAAGAACTGCAGGAGTATTTTAATTCACCGATTCGTTTCCGAATCGAATCCGATGGTTCTTTAAAACGCTATTGTGTTTTCGCCTCTGGTTGATGATCGAAAATTCGAAGCGAATCTGTTGACTAATGGCCATTTCAATGAGGAGGAGCTCTTTATTTCGATCATCAACCCGAGACGAAAACAAAATAGCGTTTTAAAGATCCGTCGGATTCGATTCGGAAATGAATCGGTAAATTAAAATATCCCTGCTAGCGTGTTCACTAATGTGAAGCAACGCACGCAGTGCACGCAGTGTCAGTGAATTGACAATAACCCTGTATATCCCGTTATTCATAAAAGAAGAAGGCTTAGAATGCTAGTAGACACAATCGAGATGAAGCCAAAAAATTGCGACAAATCAGTCTCAATTTCCTATTCGTATACGTGCGCTTGTGTGTGAAAGCACTGATGCTGGTCTAGTCACGCATAGATTCGTTTTTGGTTACAAAATGAAATCAATTGTCAATGGTGTCAAAAAGGAAGGCATTATTCTAAGTGCTGTCAAATTAGTTTCGTTTAGTTTTGGTGACACCTGAATTGACACCACTATCCCTTTGCCGTGACAGCAGCGCGTTTTTCCTTTATGCCGTAAGTTTAGAGAATGTATTCTAGTTGGCTGTCACAAATCTGCTTCCGTCGAGGTAAGCAATAGCATTCCTAAAAGTTGATCCCTACTAAAGTGCGCCGAAAAAATAATAGGTAACTGTGTAGATCACGGACGCAAACGGTTTTTGACACAAACTGGATCCGGTAATACGGTAGATCCGGCAGCATTTAACAACGGCCGGATCCGGTACCAATACACCGGATCCAGTCACCGGATCCAGTGATGCCCATCATCGGCAATATGATCGCGCTCTTGCATGAGTTGATACTTCAAGGCGGCTGTACACAGTTGGCCAAGGCAGGCGTTGGGCCAAATGGGCCAATTCTAAGTGGGGGAACTGGGGTGTGCACTGAAAACTCGCGTGAGATTGTATTGTGCATTTTCCCCCTGCCTAACCAGGCCCTTACAAATTAGGATACCGCGATTACTCCTGTTATCAACGTAAAATGTATCTGTGTGTTCTTTGGTTCCAGGTAAAGGCAGTGCGCAGGCGCAAACTGATGAGACAGGCCTTGCAGTGGGGCGCCGATAGATGAAAACGAGACACTCGCGCGCCACACAACATGGCTTCCTTCAAAGGTTTGTCAACATTCACTAACTACTTGTTACAAATAGATCAAATATAAGTCTATGTAGTATATTGAATTAAGTATATCAGTTATCTAGTACCCATAACACAAGCTCTGCTTAGCTTGGGGCTAGATAATGCTGTGTGAATTGTCCAGCATTATTTATTTATTTATTTAAGTACTAGCTGTACCCGCGACTTCGTTCGCGATTGACATACCAGGCGACTAATTAGGTTCACATTTAACCACAGTTTCTCTCATGTTATGAAACGCCGTGCAAAAAAACTTCGATGCCCAGAATTGGACCTGTTGCACTTCTAACATAAGTATCTTTATTTAGGTACCTAGTTAAATTGTGTATAAATCGTGTAGAGTCTACGGGGGATAGTATGTTGTCATCTTCAATCCCATTCTTTATCCACACGACTTTTAGCTACGACTCGGCCAGCGTCAGTGTTAAGAAGTGCTTAGTAGGTAGGCTCAGTTGGTTGTTTACCACAGAAAAAACTATTTTTCTGTGGTCTAGTTAGTTTAATTGGACCACTTACTCCAACCAAACTTTGGTGGTACAGTTAACTGTACCAGCTAAACCACCAAATGCCATGTCCATGAATATCGCATGGACCATCTGCACATTTTACCTACTTTGCCTGAAATAGGCATTGACGCACTCATTAGTTAGGTTCCTACTTACTTAGGTAGGAACTTTACTAATGGGTGCGTCTTGGAAAAATATATAGATAGGAACTTGCCTACCCTTTGTCTACCGATATTTTTCTTCAATCTACAGATTATTTCTTCAATCTATTAATTTTCTACTTGACTGTCTACTGATTTAGTCAAATTCGATCTTGCAACACTGTTACTAACAAAAAGAATGCATGAAATCGGACGACGCGTTAATGAATTCTTAATAAGAACACATTTTGACTTTTATCCCCTCTCCCAAGAGAACCGTGCCTACTGATATCCCAGATAAAATGCATCCTATGTTCCCTCGTAGTATGAGCTCAAATCATGCCAAGTTTCATTTGAATTCATTCAGTAGCATATTTTTACTTTCATCCACCCTCCCAAGGGAACAGCACTGATACCGGGATAAATCGTATTGCTCATTTGAATACATTCTGTACTTTCGGCGTGATGCGCGACCCCGGAATTTAACTTGTATCCCCCTCCACGGGGAACCTTATTGAATTCCGGTATAAAATGTATCTTTCCCCGTAGTATGAACTCAAATCGTGCCGACTTCCATTCGAATTCATTCAGTAGTTCCGTCGTGATGCGCGGTTAAAGAATTTTACTTTTTCCTCTCTCCCAGAGGAACCTGAAAGAATTTTACTTTCATCCCTTCTCCCAGGGGAACCTTATTTCGGGATAAAATGTATCTTTCCTCGTAGTATGAACTCAAATTATGCCGAGTTCTATTCGAATTCATTCAGTAGTTCCGTCGTCCAAGATAACATGTATTCCATGTCCTTCCTTGTAGTATGAACTCAAATCGTGCCAGGTTTCATTCCAACTCATTCCGCAGTTTCGGCGTGATGCGCGGTGAAGAAATTTTACTTTCATCCCTTCTCCTAGGGGAACCTTATTCCGGGATAAAATGTATCTTTCCTCGTAGTATGAACTCTAATTATGCCGAGTTCTATTCGAATTCATTCAGTAGTTCCGTCGTGATGCGCAGTTAAAGAATTTTACTTTCATCCCCTCTCCCAAGGGAACCTAACTGAATTCCGGGATCAAATGTATCCCATGTCCTTCCTTGTAGTATGAAATCAAATCATGCAAGGTTTCATTCCAATTCATTCAGCAGTTTCGGCGTCATGCGCGGTGAAGAAATTTTACTTTTATCCCCTCTCCCAGGGGAACCTGACTGAATTTCGGGATAAAAAGTATCCTATGTCCTTCCTCGTAGTATGATCAAAAAACATTCCGAGTTTCATTTCAATACCTTCAGTAGTTTCGGCGTGATGCGCGTTTAACAAACAGACAGACAGACAGACAGACAGACAGACAGATATGAATGAAAAAAATTACAGTTTTGGCTTCAGTATCGTTAATAGAGTGCCCTCCAAAAAAAAATTCAAAATATCTTCAATGTACAGAATTTGACCTGTTACAGTTTTATTATAAGTACTAGCTGTACCCGCGACTTCGTTCGCGATTGCCTTACCTGCCGACTAATTAAGTTCACATTTAACCGTAGTCTCAAATTATGAAACGCCGCCGTGCAAAAAATCGTGTAAGGTCTACGGGGGATAGCATGTTGTCATTTTCAATCCCATTAAAGAATGGGAGGATAAAGATCCACAAGACTTGTAGCTACGACTCGGCCAGCGTCAGTGTTAAGAAGTGTCATACTCGTTTCACTTGTTACTCATGGTTCCGTTCAGCTGGGGCCCTATTCTACTATACTAATCGCTTCACTATGACAGGGGTATCGACACAGAATGACATGTTGTGGTATTCCACCTCAGATGAAAGAAATTATGATGAATGCAGATGGAGAGACGCGCGTCAAGTTTGAAACTATTAATTTATCTCGCACGCATTATCTGAAGTTTAATAAAACTTAAATCTAAACTTGAATCTAAGGATTCTACGTGATGATTCTGCGACAATTGTCATACTGAAGCAATTGTATTGCAGAATTGGACTCCTGATCCATTTGACTGGACCACCGTAATTTTTTTTTCGTTTGTAGGTAGGTACAGTTGGCTGTGTACCACAGTAAAAAATATATTTTTCTGTGGTCCAGTTAGTTTAATTAGACCACTTACTCCAACCAGACTTCGGTAGTACAGCCTGGACCAGCTAAACCACCACAATATATCATGTAAGGTAGGAACCTAACTTATTTTTCCAAGACGCGCTACCTTAGTAGGTAGGAACCTAACTAATGGGTGCGTCTTGGAAAAATAAATAGATAGGAACTTACCTACCCTTTATCTACTAATTTTTTTCTTCAATCTACAGATTATTTCATCAATCTACTGATTTTCTACTCGACTTTCTACTGATTTAGTCAAATTCGATCTTGCAAAACTGTTTCTAACAAAAAGAATGCATGAAATCGGACGACGCGTAGACCCGTCGTGATACTTTTTCCTCTCTCCCAGGGGAACCTTACTGAATTCCAGGATAAAATGTATCCCATGTCCTTGCTTGAACTCAAATCGTACCAATTCATTCCAACTCATTCAGCACTTTCGGCGTCATGCGTGGTGAAGAAATTTTACTTTCATCCCCTCTCCCAGGGAAACCTGACTGAATTCCGGGATAAAAAGTATCCTATGTCCTTCCTCGTAGTATGACCTAAAATCGTGCCGAGTTTCATTTCAATACCTTCAGTAGTTTCGACGTCATGCGTGGTGAAGAAATTTTACTTCCATCCCCTCTCCCAGGGAAACCTGACTGAATTCCGGGATAAAAAGTATCCTATGTCCTTCCTCGTAGTATGACCTAAAATCGTGCCGAGTTTCATTTCCATACCTTCAGTAGTTTCGACGTGATGCGCGTTTAAGAAACAGACAGACAGACAGACAGACAGACAGACAGACAGACATGAATGAAAAAAATTACAGTTTTGGCTTCAGTATCGATAATAGAGTGCCCTGCAAAAAAAAATTTCAAAATATCTTCAATGTACAGAATTGGACCTGTTACAGTTTTATTATAAGTATAGATAGATGATTCCCTTGTTCAGCAGTGACGTGTACGGGCTGATGATGATGATGATTCCTTTGAAGTCCAGCATCACCTCCTTTCGGCTTTTGTACACCGTTTCGTATCAAAGTGTCGTTGATTATTTCTGAAATTTGAATCTTGCAATCTAGGTTAGTTATTGAAGATTTTCCCCCAAAATACAAAAGACATTCGTCTATCTTAATTATTATCTCATAATGGCTACACGAGAGAAAACAGTGCCCGAGGGAAATCCTAACAATGACTAAAAACGAAATATGAAATGAAATGAAATTGTGTTAACATCACTATTAGTCGGTACCACATAGCGTCTCGAGGTGAAACATCAATACTACGGTAACCCTGTTCTGTTAATCACACAGCATCCGCTAAATTAATCTGATTCTAATTGAGTAGGAACTGTAGCTCCGCACTTGCCGAGAATTTTCATTTTCCTTTTAAGAATTTCCTGATGCCGTGAGCGGAGCAAGCAACTGTTTGGAATTTTCGGACTCGAGGCCTCAGAGTTGGCGGTTTTGTTGATATTGACGGAATTTAATTTGGAAATAATTTGACACTTGCCGACTTGACGGTCGCAATACTATTTTATATTCAAAATACTTTCTTCACAAAGAAAATTACAATCAAATAATATAAATAAATTAGAACTAGTATTTACAGTATTGACTGAAAAATAAAAAATAAAATTAGAATTGAAACAATTGAGCCAACTGCAGACTGTTGCAAACAATCTACAGGTAGCTCAGCCGATCCATATCAATACCAATCGGAAACGTCCCCGCGATGCTGGCTGCATTGCCCCGCTGTATGGCAATGCTTATGCGCTGCGCCAAATACTCACCAGCTCTCGGGTCACGCGTCGCTTCGACCAGGCGCTCAGATAATGTCTCGACACCAAAGGGAGCGTATTTGTAATAGCAGAATAAAACTTTGGCTACTTTAATCCCACCAATCAGTTCCCATGGGATAGAAATAACCTTTAAACGATACCATACAGAAAACGTGTGTAAAGCCTAAAAAAAATAAAGTGTTAGTATAACCTACGAATCAAAACATAACCTCATTTCAATCGACCGCAGGATTCCAGAGTTCTCGACCAAATTATGGGTGAAACAGTGCACTTTCATAATTTTATCAAAGTAACTTTTCATCGTGTTTTCATCCTAGATCAAAAAATAATGTTGAATTTTATGTAATTCGTTGTATTGTGTAAAAGTTTTTTACCACTTGGCCTACTCGCTCTTTTCATGGGCAAACATACGGAAATCCGGATTGTTATGAAGAAAACTGTGCGTTTAATTTAAAAATCCTTTGCCTCCTGCTAATTTATTATTTGGGAAAATAATAATTAGTTTCCGCAAACTTACTAAAAGTTGAGTTTGCAAGGCTCAGAAAACACGAGAAATTAAAAAAAAACTCTTCTAATAGAATTTCGTTTGAAAAATCAGGATCAAAACAAATTTGATTAACATTTCTATGAGGACCTCCCATCTTATAGTATGTATGAGAGTTGAATATTAATAAATTAAAAAACTGATTTCCATATTAATAAATTAATAAATTAAAAAATTGAATATTAATAAATTAAAAAACTGATTTTTTTGAAACTGTCTTCGGATTTGTGGACACGCGTCTGATTTCTTTTGGTTGTTTTGACACAAAGATCTTGTCAAATGATTTACCCCCAAATAATCAAACGCAACTCAGGTTTAAGCTCGTCTCAAGTCGCGGTTTATTGACAGTTTTCAATGAAAAACTGTCAAAAATACGTCACATGCGTAAATCTGAGATGCAGTTGAGTATTTGGCGGTGAGAGAAGTTCGACTTATAATTTATTCGTAGCGTAGTACCTAGCAAAAATCGTAGAGCTTCTACGAGCCGTAGCGATAGCATGGGCCCTCTACGTCTACACACCATATCTGTACGTATTGTACGAGTAGCATAATTCTATAACCAACCATCTTCGCATCTCAGCACGTACACATCTCAACTCAACACAATTTAAAAGTTTGTAAAGTGATATGCGCTCATTAAGGTAAATAGGCGTAGTATTTGAATGCTCATTTTTATGCTGTACCAATGCTGTTTATAAAAGAGCTTCAACCTCAACAACGTAGATCTTATTCCAGAGCCTTAGTTTTTTTCAGTAATTCCTAGAAGCTCCCCAATGCGCCTTTCCGAGAAGATTCCCTTATCAACCGCGGCCACGCTTTCGCTCTTGGAATCGGGAAAGGTTTTAATGAAATAATACGAACACTGTTTGTCTTGTATTGAAAAGACTCAGTTGTATTTTAGGGTTTATTAGATAATTACAATACAGCTTGTAGTTATTAAAATGAGAGATCGCGGGTAAAGAATGTGCGCGTGCGTTCGACGCCGCGTCTCGTAGGGGAATCTGCCTTGCAAGGTGCGGCCGCGGTGGTGGGGCGCACCGCGCTCGGCGCTGATGCGAAGGTGTCACGCTGCTCGGCGTGAACATACTCCGGGGGGTTGGAAGCTTGTTTCCAACTTTATCGATTGGTTATTGTTGGTCTTCAAATGATGACAGTATCAGGCACATGCAGTTGAGAGCTCGTCTCACTGTTCCTCGATTTGTGTCTACATTGGCAACTCAGCATACTCCGTCCTTGCCTTCGTACAATTTGCTGATACGGCCCATTTTCCAGTGATGTGGAGGTAGGTGGTCCTCTTTTAGTAGGACAAGGTTTCCAATTTGAAGCGGGCTTCGATTTTTCTCCATTTTGTAGTTCTGCCATGAAGTCTTTTCGCCATCTCTCCTAAGTTGCTGCCGGACTAGCTCGATGCGCTGGTGTCTGTTTGGGCTCGCTGGGTTGACAGGTCGTGATGGTACAGACGTCAGCGGGCGGCCGATTAAGAAGTGCCCGGGAGTAAGGGAATTGAGATCAGTAAGGTCAGAACAGAAGATAGGGGAGAATTAGGACGGGAATTGAGGATTGCCTCTATTTGTGTGAAAAGCGTCGCTAACTCCTCGAACGTAAAGGGGGTACTGCTAGCTACGCATTTTAAATAATATTTAACGGATTCAACGCTTGCTTCCCATATTCCTCCGAAGTGAGGTAAATATGCGGGTGAAAACATAGGTCCTCATTGGCGGCGTAATTTAAAACTGTATGACGGCTGGACCGTGGAATAACGTTACCTAACTCATTTTTTAAGGTCAGGTAAATTGCTAATTTTAGGTTGTATTATTTGACCACGCATACGTACGCATACGATGCATTTTTTAGTTATGTTGCGGGCCAGATTTCTGCCACCTAGTGGCCAGAACTTTTTGCGTACAGACGACAAAAGAAGCTGAGGACCTGCGTGAAATAAACGTAAGTCCTCTTGGTTTATTATTAGTTTAGTTAAGTGATGTTTTGCATCGAGTGTTTTTTAACATATTGAAAGTTAGACTGAGGTAATCTATATCATAGTCGTACTATACTCATTTTGATACAAAAATGAACTAATTGACAATAATTTGCTTTTATTGTGCAAGGGTTTGCCATTTTAATATTTTTATGATTTTGTTATTAAAGATTTATTTATTTAATGTCTTAAGTAAAGACTCGGCTTGAAAATATTTTATTATAATAGTTTGAACACATTCAAGTTCGTCAACCTTTAATAGATCGGTTAATTTAATATCTGATTTTTTTAGTATTATTGTGACAATTACTGTTATGTAATTTTATAGACGTAAATATAATTTATTTTTTATCATTATAATAGTTTTTTAGTTCTATACCTACTTAATTGGACCTTTCATTAGAAGTTTTACTAACGCATAGGGTTATGGGTTTTTTTTTATAAAGGGTAGTGTGAGGTTGAGTGCCTACTAAACATTCAGCTTGCTTTTCCTTCAGAGATGAAGGACCCTCCCACCACTAAAAGAAGAAGCCTGCAGGTGCTACGGATCGATGCTCCTAGAAGCTAAGTATGCAGGATTTAATTTGGTTGGAATATTATTTCCATTGATATTAATAGCATTAAGTAATAAGACTTTGTTTTTTCATTGCAGTAGGGAATGAGTTGCCAAGCGCCTGCTCAGGGGCTTCCTGCAGCGGCATCATGACAGAAATCGGCCGTCGGGTGAGCGACGATTATTTTTTATAAAAAGAGATTTACAAAATTGTTTCTTTATTGTTTTGTTATTTTTATCTGAGGGCAATTCTTCGACCTCCCAGATTTTTTGGATAGTATGATGGATATCTTGAAGTGATATCATAGAATTGGTTTGCACAAAGTTGCATTGAGTGTTAGGATTATAGTAGGATTCCCCAGTTTGACCCGCTACTAACCATCCTAACAAGCTATCTTGTAAAATAGGTTTATTAGAACCCAACTTTATTTGTTTGGGATTTATTATGTTAAAAAACTGATCTGCACCAAGCAGAATATCGACATTGGAAGGTTCATAGAACAAGGGATCCGCGAGAACAATGTTATCAGGCAGGCCTAATCGCTTCACATCGACTTGGACCGTAGGTATTGTGCCAGTAATTTTAGGTATTACTAAACAGTTAACATTCGCACTGAACGAATTAACTCGAGACTTTAACAAAATATTACATCTTTCTGACACTTTACACGCCACATTGTTTATTCCGGACACATTAAATGAATTTATTTGTTTTGTTTTGAATCCCATTTTATGTTTCAGATCATCGGTGATGAACGAAGATTGGCTTCCAGTATCCAACAACGCACGGGCAAGGTAAGTACGGTTGGTATGAGTATTTACGACCTCAACTTGAGCGGTGCATAGCAGCACTTGGCCTGAGGAGACAGCTGATAAACTAACCGGTGCGTCACATGTCGACGACTCGGTACTTTCGGTGCCTACGTTACTAACCGAGTTTTTGTGCAAAAATGTGTTGTGTTTGTCTCGGCAGACGCGGCATAAACCTTTTAACGTGCACTCCTCAGCACTATGTCCGCTGCGAAGGCAGTTTGAGCATAATTTATGTTTGGAAACCTCAGCAATTCTGTCGTCTATGCCCATGGCCTTGAACTTGTTGCATTGATGCACTTGGTGATTGGTCTTTTTGCATATAAGACATGCCTTTTTGTTGGAACCTTCCAACGCAGTAAATGTTTTTATATTTGATTTATTTTCCGTTTGGTTATTATGTGTGTTTTTTGTTTCAAAATTACTGCGGCTGCAGTATGCAGTTTCTAAAACATTAGCACGATTGTCAAGAAACTGTTTAAATTCTACCAGAGTAGGTATATGCGATAAGCGCCCTTTATATTCCTCCCATTTGCTTGCAGTTCGGGGATCTAATTTTGCTGAGACCAAAAATATAACTAACGGATCCCAACCTGACGTAGGTACTTCAAGAGTATTGAGCGCGTTTAGATTTTTGAATACTAGATCATTTAAATATCTCAATGATTTGAAAGATTCCTTTTGAATAGGTTTGAGGCTCACCAATGCGTTCAAGTGGTTGTTTATTAAAATGTTTTTGTTGTTGTATCTATCACATAAAACCTTCCACGCATAATCGTAATTTTTTGCTGAAAAGTCTATGGATTTTATTACGACACTAGCACTTTCCACTAACGCGTTCCTCAAATAATGAAATTTATTGATCGGTGCGATTGAGTTGTTGTCATTAATAATCGAATCAAAGGTGTCTCGAAACTCGAGCCATTTTGTATAGTTGCCATCAAAAGTAGGCAAATTGATTGTTGGCAGTGTTATCGAATTGTTAGCAGCATGACAACAACTTGATTTTGCCGAGCTATGTTCAGAATCTTTATTTTTGGCTGAAAATGCATCAATAATCTCATGCGCTAAAGCTATTTGAGAATAGAACTCGCTTTCAGTTAAATCTCTTTGTAAAATCTGCTCATCTAGATTTTCAGACATCTCTTCAATCTCACTTTGTACAGTGTCAAATATGGACAATAATTCTTGTAAATTATTCAATCGCAAGGATAGTTCCTTTATTTCTAAACTGGTAAGATCGGCAGATTTTATTCGATAATTTTGTATAAAGTTTTTACATAATGAAAGTCTACTTCTAATCCCTCCGCGTTTACGGGATAAAGTTTTTAAGTGTTCTTTGGGATCATTCTTATTTATAGACTCAATGTTTATGATTGGAATTGGACTTTTTGATCTTATTGTATTAGATTTATTTTCAGCCATTCTGTTTATTTATAACTTTGTTTTTAAGTAGGTAGATATGCAATAATTGTATCAAATTACCGAGAACAATGAGTTAGGTATAAGTTATTGTAAATAAATTGTGCACTCTGACCGTAAACAATCCAGCAGTCACCAGTTCAAACCACAGCTGCCGCTGAGCCCGCGGCAAGACGAGCAGCACAGCACAGCACGGCAGAACTGCCGCACAGCACAGCACAGCACGCCGCCAGCAATACCAGCTACGTCGAGCAAGACGCAGCCGAAGCGCGACGAGGGTCGAGGATATCAAGCCTGGAATAGTCGGCAAAAGCGTTGAAATAAAATGCTATGATGAGTGCACGAAACGGGTTTTTATTTTGAAAGTACCTAACCAACTAAAAGGTATTAATAAGTAGCAGAAATGAAATAAAATTAAGTGTAAGTTCTGCGTATTGACAAAGAAACTTTAACTTTAGTTCTACAGTTATTTTAACAAATTATTAACAAAGCAATATATTTATGTATTTATTTGAGTTTGTAGTTTATTATAAAAAACGAAATAATGTATTATTAATGTTTGTAAAGTTATTATCTTTTGAAAGAAAGGCTAACGTACTTTGCGACGTGGGCAAATTCTTCACCAAAGGTTATGCGAGTTCAAGTTCGGCGCAGAGATAAGGAAGGCTGCACTAATTAGGGTCATAAAACCTCACAATATTTATGCAAAAGAATATTTACGTTACCTAAATAGGATTGAACAGCATAGAAAAGAATGGCTCACAAAGGCAAAGTCAAGAAGAAATTAGCCAAAAATGTATTTAAAATGGCGGACAAGAAAAATGGACTTTGTCTGTGCAAATAAATAAGGCAAGGATGGTACGCATATAGCAAGATACCGCCCTTTAAGTGCTTCGAAGTAGCTAGGCATTCACACAGCAAATAGAAGTTGGAGATTAGGAATAGGGAAAGTAAAAGGAATAGGCTTACTTTCTTTGTTCGGCCGGCGCCTTGTCGTTCACGGGTACCAATCCAATGACACGACTCCTGCACTCCGGCTTCCTTTACAACGGCATCCAATTTCCTTGTCCTGTCACGGTCGCCAATATGTCTTGTATTGAAAAGACTCAGTTGTATTTTAGGGTTTATTAGATAATTACAATACAGCTTGTAGTTATTAAAATGAGAGATCGCGGGTAAAGAATGTGCGCGTGCGTTCGACGCCGCGTCTCGTAGGGGAATCTGCCTTGCAAGGTGCGGCCGCGGTGGTGGGGCGCACCGCGCTCGGCGCTGATGCGAAGGTGTCACGCTGCTCGGCGTGAACACTGTTTTTGCTTACTAGACTACTACGCATACCATAATATCATCCAACTTTTGCCCACGGTTTCGCTCGCTATTTTTCGAAACATAACCAACCTCATGCGGGTAAAAAATTACCAATGCTACCCTGAACAGTTTCAAACAATTTCTTTGCCATTATAATCAAAAAGAAAAGAAACACAACGGACAAACGATGTTAGTATCGATATCGTAACAATTGTTTGTTTAAGTATGGATTCGGAACAGTAGTCCTAGCTAAAGTGTTTTGAAAGTAAAGTTTCGATGTATTTACTGGCTTACGTTTTCTAAAAAGTTTTCCAAAGTTTCGTGAAGCTAGCTCGTCGTGGTTAATTTGGATTGCTTAGGTATAACTTTTGCCGATAATGTAAAATGTTTACAAATCAGCTTTACGTTAAATAATTATTTAGAGAGCAGTTTACCTGCTTACCGGCGATCATTCTACTCATTTGCATTTCTTAAATCTGTGTTGTGCATGCATAGTTATAGTAAGTTAGTTCTTTAACTATACGCGTATAGCGCTTCTGTATCTGATAATTTAGTTTAGGTTCATGTCATACCAAACCACATAAAAATAATACCGTTGAACCATCATGGTTAACCATATTTGGATGATCATGCCACTGCGCTGAAATATGGATAACTCCAAATCAAGATTTGGTGATGGTCATTTATAACCCCAAAATTAATAAGTACATTTTATCCTGGACTAGATAAATGTTGTCTTCTATTTATCGTTCTTTTCTTCAAATAGGTTCTTCTAATGAATGTTTAAAACCCATAAGCCTGGTTCATTTCTAAATGCGTCTTAATATTTCGTTAGAACTCGGAGGGTTTTTAATATCCCATCGCTAAGTAGCGAAGTTTGCAGAACTTTAAACGCACAACTTTGCGCGGTAAAGCAGCTACAACTTCGTGCTGAGTAGACAGCTTATCAAATACAATTAGGTACTTGTAAAGGAAAAGTTTACTTTGAGAAAATAACTAAACACACAAAGATAATTTTTTAATAAGTTCAAAGGGAGCTACAAAATGAGTGTTAAGAATCGTCGTATGAAAACTATTTAATTATACAACTAGGTGCTTTCGCATGTGCTGACACGGGCAATTGCCGACGAATGCTTGTCTTTTCTTCAGGCTTTACGTGAAGGTTTTTTCAGCTTTATCTTATTTTTTGACTTGATAAGGTCAAACAAACAAACAGATGAATATTGATACTTTAATATCGAGGATGATTTTTACGATGGATTTGATTTTATAGATTGAATTCAACCTTAAACTAAACAAACTAAATTCAGTGAACCATACAATTGTTCGGTTTCTCATACAATGAAAGCTTGCCCCTACGCCCGGCAACAAAGTTCGGTTATTGTTCGGAACTCCGCTACAATGGGCGTGATGTCTGGTCATAAGTTCTCTTTACAAATAGGCATTTGTATCCCTGTTACAAGACAATTATATTAAATCAATGGTGACCTGTCCGAGGTAAGCTATACAATGTGAACTTTGCCCTGACTTTGAATTATTGGAAAAAACTTTTGTTTATGGGCATCCCACGTTTATGTATACATAAAATGTACCTATGAATTTTACTGTTAACTACTTCTTTCATAGAAATCATATAATTCACTACTTTTACTTTTTTTATACTTCTTTCATCATTATAATAAAGCTAGTACATACCATTTCTAAAGAAATTAAAGATACCATTTAATCGAGTACTTCTTTCGCGGAAACGTCTTGTTCTCTTACAAAAAATTAATAAGCACTGTTGTTGACCCTCAACATCAAATAAGTTATTTGATGTCAATATTGGAGCCGGGTCTCTACTCCGTAATACGTAAAACGATACCCATACAATATTCAACAATATATTGTATTAACCTAGAATTTTCAACTGTACCAGTTGTAAATATTAGTTCTAATTTTCTAATTTGACGACCTCAGTGGTGCAGCAGGCGAGAGTCCGCCTGCGACGCAAGAGGTTACGGGTTCGATTCCCACCTCGGAACAAATTTGTGTACGATCTGCGGAAATTAGTTCCGTTGGTCTGGGTGTTTTCTATGTATCATAAAAAAAAATATATCTATGTATATAATGTATTAAATATATCAGTTATCTAGTACCCATAACACAAGCTTTGAGTAGCTTACTTTGGGGCTAGATGGTGCTGTGTGGATTGTCCAGCATTATTTATTTATTTATTTAATTGGTTTTTATTATTTAATTTTAGCTGTAATTTTCCACGACACGTGACACGAGCTTTATGTACAGACAGCGTCAGAATTAACTAACCCCCCTGCATAACACATACAGGTTTAAATCCAAACCTGTTAATCGTAGGAGTTTCAAAAGTAGAAAATAAATTATATTTTTATTTATTTAACATAGCAACAGAAAGAATAGATAAAAAAACACAAAACATACGAATCTAACCTACATTGTGTTATGCAGGGGGGTTACTTAATTCTGACGCTGTCTGTACACTTACGAGGGAGAGCTTCGTTTATGACATGTAGGTACTCGAATTACTATAAGTCTTTCCATTAGAATTTGTGAATCCTACCAAAATAGGGAGACCTATGTTCAGCGGTATTGGAATGACTTGAAAAGATTGATAAGATCAGTTCATGGACATATAATTTATTTACACACACATTTACAAAACACATTGCTTAAAATAAAAATAAAATACATTATACATATAAGAACATGTGTATCATCAATGTATGTATTGTACACAGTTCGTGGAAACGCCTCTGTTGTTGCTATCCACGACTAATAATACAATATCTGGAAAAATTAATACATCCAGAGCCCGAAGGTAACTCTGGTCAAAGGGGATTACTTATTAAACTGTAAGCCGTAAGTAACAGGGATACTGGAAACCTTTTTCATAAATTCCTACTTCGTGATATTTGGTTGGGCTCGGTTCATTCCGGTATATTCAAATTCTTTATTTGTAAACATGGGTCACAAAAATGGAAGTATGGTAAGCACCATATGGTTTTGCCTAAGTCTAGGGCATGCGAATATTCATATTAATAAATAAATAAATAATGCTGGACAATTCACACAGCATTATCTAGCCCCAAGCTAAGCAGAGCTTGTGTTATGGGTACTAAATAACTGATATACTTAATACAATACACTACATAGATAGATATTTTTTATTATACATAGAAAACACCCAAGACCAACGGAACAAATTTCTGCAGATCGTAAACAAATTTGTTCCGAGGCGGGAATTGAACCCGCAACCTCCTGCGTCGCAGGCGGACCTTCGCCCGCTGCGCCACGGAGGTCGTCAATATAAGTCAGTAGGAGAGTCTAGTTACAGAAAATTTTGTTACAAATTTACGCATTGAGAATATTAAATTGCAAAATACGCTGGTTAAATTTTTTGTTTTATTTTTGAAAAATGTCAGTGTCATTCAATCAGTTATTATAAATTTTTTGGTGCCATGCCAAAAGCTTTTTTGAAGTACCTAATGCAGTTTTACGACTACACCAAGACACGTGCGTTGCTGGTCTCATCTACTGCGTGGGTTATTTGGTTTTTCAAACAGATTATTGTTGATTTTAACAGCCATTTCATATCCAGTCGCCTCTCTAGACATCCGCGAGTTTCAGTTTAGTTGTCTGTCAATTACGAGACCTAAAAATTTTGTATTTGTCGTGTTTTATTTGATTTTTGTATTCTGTTTTTATTTGAGGTATTGACATAGTGTAGAAATAAATAAAATGTCAAGTGCGAGTCAGACTCGCTCAGTAAGGGTTCCGTATGCAAAAAAAATATACTGTAATACCTTGTTTCTTGCCAAATATCATGATTGATGTCAATTGGAAGTAGGTACCTTGTATATTTTGGACCAGGGAGAGAATCAAAATTTGTAACTAGTTGACACCAATGCACCAATGCAACATATTATGCTTATATAAGGTTAATAAACCCATTGATTGACACTATATGTTATGAAGTTGATGGAAACTATGAAACAACATGATTAGTGATTACAATGAAATTTGTTTGTGGCATAAAAAGATAAGTGACAAACAATTCCAAAATATTATAATCATTTTTCCAAATTAAACTTTAGTATGAATCTATGTTTGCGTTGATTGAATGACATATCTACGCTAGACTTGTAAAGCATTGTGTTATCTTGCCATCCTGTGACACTAATTTGGTGTAACATTTTGAAAGTTCTAGAGGAAATTCGAGATGATTTTCTGTGACTTCTTTCAGTAAACGTAATGTAAAATCAATAACTTTGTGTACACTATAGTCTCCTCTAGCTACATTAATAAAATGATGGAAAATCACTTTGGAAAAATCCCACACCTACTTAAGATCACGGAATATTGCTAAAGTAGGCAAATATTTACCGAATCTTTTCCCGTTATTCAAAACATTAATATTCGAGATTGGTTTAGAGTCCATTACGAAATGGGAAAGGTACTTAATACCGAGATGGTTATTCGAACCGCATATGGCTGTAGCCGAGGGTCAAGGGATAAAATACTGACCTCAGTGCCGTCTGACCCCCGAAATGAGGTACCCTAAGGGTTCTCGTGAGCATATGTTTACACTCGAGTGGCCTCAATCACGAAATTATGATAAAATGGAATGGGAATGCAAAAGTTATTGCGGAAACGCTAGGTTTTGGGATAGGTGAGGTTTATAAATTGACTCCCAGAGATTACCATTTACTTATAAAAATGTCTTTAGAAAAGGTCGTCAGAAAAGGAAAATTAAAATAAGAAGACAGTTTGAGGAAAACATTGCAGTATCCTTATTTCAGTCAGAACATTCATTCGAACTTCAAAAATTAACATACAATTAATTGAGAGGTTCATTTATTCAATGTAGTATCATAGGTGTGATGAACCTACTTAGAAATGAAATGAAAACAAAAACAAACTGAAAATTAAATTTAGGTAGCTGACAACAAACACCCAGTTGATTTTATTCCTATAGAATAAGTAAGAACATCGCATAATTTAAGCGCTGCAATTTCAACGTTGTAAGAGTGGATCTCAATACAAATGCAGTCTTCGATCAGTAGATCAACGCAGTACAGCTTTAATCTGTAGATCAAACACGTGCAGTACAGCTTTGATCAGAAGATCAAATACGAGTACTAAGTCACAATTTAGCACTTTGGAGTTACGTCGAATGTTTGAGTTGGGGACAAGGAGTAATTAAGGAGCTGATAAATGGTTCCCCACACCCCCTCGGGATGTGGGGGTAGGGGGATGTCTTCACGTGTCAACTTAAATTGTAGCATGAGAGCCGATGATTTTCAACAAGGAATGTGAAGTTTCGAGTTTGTGAAACAACTTTGCGGTTAATTTTGACGCTGAAGAGGTACTTTTTAACATATTTCTGTAATAAGAGGAACCACCTTCAATTTTAATAGGTGCGTTACTTATCGGTGCGTCTCTGTCGAAATTACTAGCTGATACGGTTGGAATCAGTAAAAACAAATTTATTCGGATAAAACACCGACTTTAACAAGTCTTGTAAAATAGTAGGTACTCTAACAAAATTATCAGGATGGACATCAAAAAACAAACTAAGAGGCAATCCAATCAGTCTTTACGTAAATGAAGAGAAGGTTCAAAATCAGAAGGCAATTGCAGATCTGCAAGTTAGTTCTGTTTTTGAACCTCTGATGAGCTCATACTTTCGTAATATCAGAAACGTTGAAAAGGTAAATTTACATTGTCTGTACCCTAAGATACTGAGATATTGCAAAAATAATACCCTCTACATCTTGGACTATACGAAAGTTTTCTCAAGAAAAGTGCGGTAAATGCGGTTTATTTTTTAAAGTTAAACGTTCTGACTTACAAAGATCTTAAACTTAATGCAATGCCTTCAAATTGGAAAATGGAAATCACATCGATTGAACAGGCCGCAGATGTCTTCCGGTTCCTCTGAGACCCTCATCATAGGTTTCCGATCGACCGCTTTAATTACCCTGACGATGTGACGGAACACGACCTGTAATTCCATTCCAAGTCACAAGACTAAATAGTCCCAAATGATGGAAAATTGTCCCACAATCTATATCTCTACACAATCTGTGTTTAATTGATTGACTAGGTATTTGTATTTTTTTATATTAGTAGGTATAGTTTCACTTAGGTATGTTCAAGCTTAGTATAAAACTAACCGACCGAGTCAGAGGTAAAGACATACGCGCTAAAACTAACATCATCGACGCAGCAAAAATGGCATGTCGCCTGAAATGGCGATGGGCCGGACATACTGCGAGGACTTCAGACAACAGGTGGAGCGAGAGGCTGATGCACTGGTACCCACGTGGCGAGCGCCGCCCGCCCGGGCGCCCGCGCCGCCGCTGGGCGGACGACATCGTTTCCATCGCCGGCGCCACCTGGACACGTTTGGCTCAGGACAGGAACGAGTGGAACAGGATGGAGGAGGCCTACGTCCAAAAATGGACGTCCCAACAAGAAAATTAAGATTTAAATCGCATTTTTCATTTTATAAATTCAAATTAATACATCTATTAGGTAAATTAATGCATGCAATAAGTAGTTTTATTATCATAATTAATTACAATTCTAATTCTAATCTAATACACATTCACTGTTTTGTAAGAAATGGGAATAAATGGCTATATTATTATTATTATTATTATTATTATTATGTTCAAGCAAATAAATATATTTCAACTTCTTAAAAAAACCCATTGCTATAATGTTAATTTTGAACACCTTCCAGGCCTGTGAAGAACCTACATCTAAGCTATGTAAGACCTCAGCTTTATTATGCTAAATTATAGAGACAAAAATATTGCATGTCAATAAAAAATTACACCAAACAGGCTGAAAATAAATAAATAAGAAGTATGGAATCTAGTCTGTTCTCTATTGCCTACTTTTATTCATATAACAAAGGATCTTAACCCGCGTCTTGAAGATCTGCAATTTGAAATTGAACCGGCAATTTCAGTTTTACGGTCATTCCTGCAGTCGCAGACCTTAATATCCTGGGCAAGCCTGATTAATTTCCGAGGGAGGGCATAAAACTCGACTCTGGACGGATGGCGCTCATATACTTGCGTAAGCCTACACTTTGAATAATCTTATCTGGCGAGCCCACTTGCAGACGCTATTTTATTTTGTGAGAAAACATTTTGACTTTGAGACGACGTGAGGTGAATGCGTTTTTATGTGCGATTTTGTAGTGAATAAGATTGGCAGACGAAAATGTAACTCGGGCCGCTACCTATAAGTTACCTACTTTTTCCTAATTATTTGAATACTTATGAATCGTTTGATCATGATCACGAAATCAGAAAAATGTAATTCCTTTTTGAAAGGACCAAATCTAAACTGAAGACGACCTACTCGTATATTTCTTCAGAAACATCTTTAAGGCATCTCATGGTTTTGGTTTTGTTCATATTTTTCTTATAATTTGCTAAGTACTGTAGTATAATGTACCTGTTAAGAGGAAATAGAATATCAACGCCAACGCCCGAATTACCTATATTAGTAGTAAACAACAGTTGGTTCTCGCGATAACTCCTCATTCTTGGTCCGAGGCGGAGGCCGCTAATCCGGAGCTCGGCACGTGGAGCCTTCACTCGGGATAGATTAACTAAAACGTGTTTAAAAGAGTAGTTTTAGTCTATGCTTTGTTGTTTTGTATGTCTCAGGCTTAGTCTACGTGGATTGCTCTAACACAGTTGGAGAGTACCAATATCGTGGCTGTCTATGACATAACAAGCTGGCAACACATGTTTTCTGTTGTCTGTGGTCAGCCTCTTCTCTTATCCTCTATGGGTCGAACAACATCAATAAAAAAGTTTGTGAGTCTATCGAGTTTTTATTTTATTTATCCATATCCAACCAACGTAAAACTTACGATAGCCGCAGACTTCTGCAGTGGCACAGAAATTAAAATTTAACCTTTATCTGTGCTTCATTGTTTTGTCTTATACACGTGGATCTCACAGTTCAAGTGGAAGTATTTTTAATTGTATTTTGACGTCATTAAAGTTTGATAAAGGGTTTTTCGTTGACGACGAGGATTTGTTGCCGATGACGTCATCGGCAAAGTCGAGCGATTTCTAAATAAAAAGCAGTAAGTACCCTATCGACATACTGTAACTACCAACCGCCTCGTACGCTGCGTACGCTCTGATTCCGATGCACGCGTAAGTTTACTGTCACTTCACCAACACATTTAGGTACAATTCTATCCTTATAAAAACCTGCTAACTACATGAATGAAAAGTTCCCGTGTTAAGGTAATGAAACACTCTACGCAGAGCATGTAGCAGCACCAACGAGATAACAAACGATTGTCTTAATTAATGTGGATACCGCTTTATGTAGCTCGGATAACGGGGAATACCGGTATTGTCGGGCACCCCGGTATTCACCGCTTATTGCTAAGGTGTTGCCAACTTTGCATAAAGGATGGTGTACGTTATTGAATGAGATACTTGTGATGTCGGTAACGTTAGGTAGAGTTTAATCCACAGTGTAGCTAAAATTTAGCAGATTATTGGTTTTAGTATGTAGTAAGTAGGTATAAAGTTCATTTATTGTTTCAAATTCATGCTTAATGGATGTAACATGAACGTACAAATCTATGAATTTTACTTCCATTTGCATACAAATATTATACATTTCCATGTGCATTTAATGGGGCTCCGCGTAAAATTGCCCGATTCGGGCCTCACCGTTGTAATAGGTACCTATGTATGAAACAAATCACAAAATACGACCAATAACCGATAATATTTCATTTTACGATATTTATGTTGTTTTATTTGTAGAAAATAATACAAAAATTTAGCGCGGGGTTTTAACCCTCACAGGAACCATAAAACACCATCAATGTTATGTAATGTTTTTAGTATGTAGTAAGTACCCATAACACAAGCAGTTCTTACTTTGGGGCTAGATGATGATGCGGTGTGGACTGTCTGGCAATATAAATTTATTTATAATTGTATTTAACTCAGAACTTCAATATTTTGCAAGTTCAACTCTGTCGGAATCCAACCACATTAAAACCTTACCGTAAATACCCAATACTGTCTGCAAACAGCACGTTTCTTTGCTCCATTGCTTCGACTAACATCTCCAGCAGTCTGAGCGAGATCGATGATCGTTTACCCCGTGTAAGTGAAAGAGATGAAAGGCTTAGAGTTGGTTCTGGAAGATTGTACGGTTGACAATGATAAGTTGGTGCTAACAGCGGAGAAACGATTGGAATGTTTTCTTTGAGCCCGCTCTTTATTGCACCTTCTCGTTCTGGCCGCAAGAGGTTCTGGAGGGTTTTAAAGCGATGAAAGTAGGAAGTCAAAAGAGACAATACTTTTTGAATGAGAGCTGGATGCTTTTTGTTAAATTCTCAATATATTTCTTCTCTATTTATTTAGTTATACAGACCGACAAAATCACATTCATATAAAGTTTCGCAGCTGAACAAGAAAAAACATGTTTTTATTTATGACGACACTGATATTGTGAATGGTTTGCTGTATTACTAAACATTCCGGTATTTTATACAGTAAGATTCCCGAGGTCATGTGCAAAATACTTAAAAAAAATCACTCATCCTAACAGTTGAAGGAGGTACTTCCCAAACAGCTTTTAAAACTGGAGTGCTGAATTTCACACAGCCCGCGAAGCGAAACGTTTGAATTTAATGTTAGACGGTAAGTTCGAAGCTAGCGCTCGACGCGAGTGTATTCGTTTTGCACTTTGTTGTTTTGTATCACTGCTGGAGGGGAACATTGCAGTGTGGACAACTTCTTGACTGTTTGGAAACTTGCAAACGTTGCTGTCTTCGAAAATCAAAATTTTTGTCGCTTGCCAGACTTCCTAAATTGGTGACAGTCCAAATTTTGGACGCTTGCCCAGGGGTAAAGTATTATAATATCTGTGCCCAGGAAGAGGAAAATAATTGAATTACATTTATTTGACAAAAGAACTCATAACTCTAAATTTTTGTAAAAAAAGTCTTTAAATTTGAAAGCCATCTCAATATCTTCAGAGTTTTGGTCGTTTGATAGCAAGTTAATATTCAGAGCTCGGGTAAAGATCATAACGGCCCATCCAGTCATTTGAATTCACCAATATCGGCCACAAAGGAAATAGAGCTCAAGAACAACCATCCCAGGGTTCAATATTATACCTGCCCGACGCCCGTATATAAAACATAGGTTCGACAGTACATTAGTCAGGCAGACGCGACCGGACGGAGGCAATTTGAATTTTGAATAAAGATTTAGGTATTCTGTTTTGGGTTTTAGTAAATTTTTGTTATTTTCTAACTGTTTTAAATTTTTAAAAGATCGTTTATATTGATTTAAAAAGCCAGTGTGCCCTCATGAAATTATTTATAATTAAATATTTATCTACCTTTATGCACACAAATTTGGATTGCCATCAGCTTAACTAAATACAATAGAAATTAAAATAGATACAGAAAGCTAATAGGCATTCGCTAATAGAATTATAATAAGCTACTTAAGTGTGAACACAAAAAGGCCCCCTGCCGGTACTGCTGCAACCGCTATCTAATCTGTGATATCTTCGAAAAAATTCATCTAAATTACGTGCTGTTAAGGGCCATATTAACCTATATTAAAATGCACAATGTATTTAAAGTGCTAAATTGGATAACCAATTTAGTACTTTAAATACATTGTGCATTAATCCTTATGGATTAATGCTGTATTGCTTAAAATCGCTTCGTAAATAAGCCATTAAAAATAAAGGATGAAAAATGGTTATTCGGGGTTATCCCTAAGAGATAGACATATACCATCGTGAATTTTTTTGTACATCTTTGTAAGGTATACAATATTGTTGTACATTATTTTGATCTATCTTGTAGGGTTCAGCCAACGTTTGCAATGTAAGCGCAAAAAATGTGTACATTTACGACATCACATTAGAAACCTCTAAAATTATCAGTCTCTACTATATTATGCATGTATTATACATATAAACCTTTCTCTTGAACCGACTCTTTACCAACTCACTAATACATACGTCCTCATTACTCGATTGCAAACTCCCCTTGTTAGATCTTTCTATTTTATGAGCTAGTTTGCGGAATTATAGAACGGATTTGCACGCCTTGATGAAGCAGAATGTAGGGATATTTTACACATTCTGCGAGCTTTAATCAAAAGCCCTTTTGTAGGCTACACATACATTATTGTAAAGTAAAAGATGATGATTATGAATTGAAGAAAAATACCTATTAATTCTACTCAAATGCATTTAGTTTATCGGCAAATAATTAAAATTAATTTTCCCGCGGCTTGTTCCTTCGGCGTTTGCTTCTATGAAAATGTTAATAGGGTCTATTTTACTATAAAAACTATCGTTATTATACCTAGATATAATAATGATTGTTTTTTTCTGACATGTAATTATTTTTACCAATAAATTGATTATTCCTGATTATTCCTGATTATTCATTACGGATGTAATGGAGATGTCCCTCGTTAAGGGATGAAACCATGATGTTCTTCCAACACAAATAAGGTTAAATCTATCCCATGGAAAGTGATTTCACCGAACTAACTTCATAAACGACTTCAGGGCTATGTTATACGCGCATAATACATAATAATATAGTACGCAATCGTACTTTGCATGGTCCAAACCACTTTAAACTAATCGTAGCGTAGCTTTGCTTCTAAGAATCTAGGTTGTCCACCAACAGCTGAGCAAACTTCCAGTTAACATGTAATCCAAGATGAAAGCTCCATGCATCGGTCAGTTCTCGCAACGTGAACGTGGCAGCTCACATGACATGTCCTAAGCCGATTTACCCGCTTGCCGTGCAACACCGGGCTTTATTGTTCGACTAGGTATCTGTGTCACAGATACCTAGTCGAACAATAAAGCCAGGTGAAAAACCTAATGTTGTTTAGAAACGGGCGATTCTAGATTGTTTCACGAATTGTAGGCAAAGGGAGTTATTCCTGACGTTTCACGTTAGACTCGGCTGTTCCCAACGTCTCACGTCGGACTCGGAAATTCGCGTACACGCTATGGGCTCGTTTTATTTTTGAAAGGGATTTCATACAGCGTGAGTGGAATGCGCTGTATCAATTCCCGCGTTCCAATCATGCGTGTTTGGAATGGAACTAAAATATTCATATATGGCACGTCTACTTGAACTTCTGATTTTATACTCGCTAAAGGACTTTTAGTAGTAGTATATCCTATAACACAAACTCTGCCTAGCTTGGGGCTAGATGCTGTGTAAATTGTCGTCCGCTTCTTGCCCGTGTCCTGTTCAGATGGTTCCGTTGACTGGACCACCGAAGATTTTTTTTAGTGGTCCTGTTATCTGTACCATCGTAGTTTTTTCATTCCGGACCACAGTTGATTGAACCACTTATTTGCATTTACAGCAATATTTATTTATTTATTTTGCACCCAATTAAGAATGTTTAACTTATTCAATGGCGGCCTCGCTTTTAAGTGACGTATAAACTGACGCGGCGGCGTGCTGAAAGGTTATCAGTAGGTATACCTACTGATTAAAACCACAGCCCTCATGCAATGTAGCATTTGAGTTTCCTTCCCGATAACAAAAGTGCCAAGTAGGAAGCTTCACTTACAAATATCCTGTTGTGGTTTGTGGCAAGTTTTCGCAATAGTGACGCAAAACTGAAGTGGCAGCTCTGTCGGACCCTCTTCAAACGCGATCTGGACGAGGTTCTGCATAATATTATTATGGGCCGATCAAGACGGGGCGCAGAGGAATAGATTTATGGGACGGAATAACAGATTTGGATGGAGCGGAGCAATCTCGGAGATACGACTCTGACGCATTTCTAGGCGTATTTCTTACTAGCTTAGGTGGGTACCTACGGTGGTACGGTCGCTAGTGGGTGCTAGCCACCGCACCAGGCTAAGTAACCGTTGGTTTGGCCAGGTTACTTTGGTGTTATACAGAGGTATAATCAGCGCATCGCAAATTTTTCACGTCTATTCTGAAACTTATTTCATCTTCATTAATCTAGTTAATTAATGATTCTTAGAATTTTTTTATCTCTAAGTATTGTAAACACAGACACAGATGGACCAGGTACGACTATTTATAAAAAAAGTTTTTTAAAATAAATAATTAATGTAAGTACAGTTTTCCTGCGGTCTCACGAGGCAAAGCCTGTATCGCGGAGATCAGTAATTTGATTTAACTTAGCATTCAATTTCAGACTTCTTACAAGGTATAAGCGAGCATTATGAATAATAAATTTATTTTTTAGTATTTTTTTAATAGGGCAGAAGCCTTTATTCACAAAGAAAATTATAATTTAATTAGTATTTACAATTGAAACAATTGAGCTAACTGCAGACTGTTGCAAACAATCTACAGGTAGCTCAACTGATCCATATCAATACCAGTCGGAAGCGTACCCAAGATAAATAATAATAATAAAATTAAATATGGAACTACCAAACAAAATGTAAAACAAAATAAGTACCTATTGCTACTGAGCACGAAAAAGAAACACACTAAATAAGTTCATCTTCTAAGGTAAATCATACAACATACAACAACGTTTATAAATCTAGTATCTAAAGTAGATATTAATCAAACCTTTTCAGGATTTTTGCCTGAATCAAACTTCAGCCATTTTCATAAGATCTCTAGATATTTTCGAAGAGCAAGGGTTTGCGTGTATATATGCGAGGTCTACATCGACTGTCGGTAATCGCTCAATATTCCTAACAAAATCTCTGTTTGTTACTTACATTATATACCTTCTGCTATTATTCACTATGTACCTACCTATATAATTTGTTGAGATAACCATTGTTAGAAAAATTCTTTGAAGTTTACGAAATAAGATGCAGGTACAGTGACCTTCTTCGACAGGTAACCCCTGCACAGAAATATTTAACTAATATCATTCCATAAAATATAGGTGCGGAATAAAAGGCGGGCTGTTCTATTTACAAAAAAACAAATTTAATGTTCTAAAACCAAAACGGATGTACTTACGAAGCTTGGAATCCGTCAGGGGGTCCGTTACCTATCTATGACCGCCACTGTACTAACCCTCTGATTATTCATCCTGAGACTAATAAATGGTCTAAGAATTTAGGTCGGGTAGAATCTTTTCTACGAATGTTTTGCACCAAATAATGCCCACGTCTTCACGTCTGTAAAATTATTTATTTTTTTCATATTTTCCGATAGAAATCACTAAGAATTTAAATAGTTAGGTATAGCCACAAAAAATTTGAAAAGTAAATTCATCCCATCACTTGCCAGAAACATGAGTCTTGCCACGGTTAGCGGTTCGTCCAAAACGTGATTCTTCCAATTACAATATAAACGCATTTCGTCCAACACGCGTTTCGTCCAATAAGCTAAGCTGTTCGTCAGGAATCCATACGCAGTTCTTCCCATTGTTACTAAGTACTTTTACATTAGAATTATCCAAAATTGTTTACGTTTCATATTTATTGTTTTATACATTTATGAAAAATTACAGTGAATGCCAAATATGACATCTCACTGGTCAACCAGTGGTAAAGCCACTGTCCCACCGCTGCGCCCAGCGGCTAAAGCTGCAGCCTGCAGCAGCAGCGTGCACAGCGGTGGGCCAGCGGCTTGAGACTGAATAACTTCCATTATGTTTAGGCTACCCAGTTACAGCTCTATGGTGGTATGGTTTCGTCCCCTCCAGAGTGATTCCAGCTGTTGCATTGTAGAGAGCTCTCCTAATAAGTGTTTGCTACCCTTTGTTAATTAAATAGCGTCCTTGCGAGGTAGGAGGCGATGGTTCCATCAGTTGAACCATCTGCTTGTTTCTCGTCTACTCTGAGTCGAGAAGTTACACGTGGACACTCTATAGGTACCTTTGAAGAACCTTCCCCGAAACATTATTCTGCCTGAATACCTCTTTATTCGGAAAAGGTTAGCGATGTTGCGATAAACATTTCCTCTCTGAGAAATACCTGAGACATCACAACATTGAGATCTCGTTTAGTTTGATAAGGTCTTTGACAGGCATGTTCTACTTAAGTAGGTATTTAAAGTTTCACTCGGGGCAACCTTATTTACACCTTATTTGCACTGATGTCACAAATAAAACTTAGGCCCCTAAAGCGCGAAGCCACGAACAATGAGTGCATTTGCATATATATTCGTCGCGGCTTCGCGTAGCGTTCGCGCCTCGTTCCAGAAGGTTATTCCCATTTTGACCCATGTGTATACTGTTAGAATGACCACGAACTAGAAAAGTTTTCAATGAATTTAAGGACTAGCATGCCAGATGTAATTAAAATTGTAAGTCAAGTTTAGTAAAGTTACAGCACTTAATGGTTCCGAAAAAATGGAAAAATACTTAAATATGGCTGAGAGGCTTTTCAGAGTTAAAAAATCCGCCAAGCTATTGCACTTGGTTCCACCAGTTCTCATATGACATACACGTTTTGCCGAACACCACGAAACTAGTAAAGCATATTAATTGTCTGTTTGGTTGCAGATTGGCTGACGGTGACGTGGGCACAGGGCGGCATGGCGCTGCAAGCCGACGCAGACGACGACGACTCCATCAAAGGGAGGTAAGTTGTGACCTCACTTCCTGTTCCTTAAAAAACTTAATTTAGTATAAATAATAAATAAATCATTTATTTCAGGCAACATTAGTGTAGTACAGGATGTAAAATACTTAAAACTACTGCCCATATAAAATATATACCTTAGTACAGAAAATAAACCTATTTACTTTTTTAATAGTTGAAAACAGGGAATCATAGACTTAGGATTTTTTCACTATGCTCGCCGAATAGTCACGGTAGAATCCACGCGGAGGCAAACTCGCGCATTTACCTCGTGACGTGGATCTTATAAATTTTTATAGCATTGTTTTATTTTTAGTTTTATTTCAACAAAATTTACAACCCCTTGTGATGTCTAGACAGTTCAGACCTTAATGATCTAAGTAACGGCAACTTACAGATTTACATTACCTATATTAAAAACTTTCTTAGAAGACAAAATGTTCTATATTTTCAACATGAGACCACATGAGCTAAGATCTCTCATAGCTAAATCAGGTTGTAGTGACACGCTCACGCACCGAGTGAGCCTGAGAACTCTACTACAATACCCAACAGCTCTTCATTTAAGAGGTCAGTGTCGACGGAGCGTAGTACTGTCGCCGCTGGAGGCCTGCCAACTAACCGCACCGCCTCCGTTCGCCTCCGCGCAACCTTCAACTGATATAACGATGTTACTTTATTTGCTGACCCTTGTATAGATCACCAGCTTCTGCCCACTTCTTCGCACGCGGTTTTCGGTTCTTTGAGATGGTTGTTCCAGGTCCACATTTTTGTGAGTGCAAAATTTCAGAACGATTGATTCGGTAGATTTGGTGTTGTCTTCAGCCAACCATCTTTACGACGACGGCACAAATTTTCACCCTTATAATATTAGTAGGATTCTTTGAAAGTAAAGGGTAGCTTTGTCACTAGGTACAATCATTTCGCAAAAATGCTCAACATAATCGGAAATTTGCCGCTGCGATTATTTGAAATCGGGCGCTACGCCCCCATGAGCTCATTATATCATTGGTTATTTAAAAAGTTATTTTTTTGTAGATTGTTCAGACGAACTGAACTATCATATTTAATTGAATGGCCATATTTTAAGTGGACAGACCTGTAGCGTAGGTTCTTTACCTAATATTTAAATTAAAAAAAATCTCAGATGAATCGAATCAGTGTGAAAACGTCTTGCGTCTTCCACCATAGTTCGGACGCCTACTTGGTCCATTAATCAAGCTAATCAATTGGCTAGTGAAGGTGCTACAAACAACTACTTCAACTTCCTGGTTAGCTGCTCCACGGTCTACGGCTAAAGGAAATTGCCCGAAACTCGGTCATTAAAACTCGGTCGGTCATCTTATCGGTCAGCCTGAACTCGAGCGGACACTATGCGGACTTAGGAGCGGATTTATTGAGAGCTCAGGGACAGTCGATGGGCGAACACAATTATATTCTTAACGCCTTAGTTTGTAGTCGTTGCTTGTGTATTCAGTGTATTCAGGCTAAAATTGCTGCTGACTGCTGCCGACACTTGACTGGATATCGGACTAGACTTGAGCTGATGTTTAGATATTTTTTGAGTAGGTCTTAGCATAATCTATTGGACTGAAACTTACGGCAGCTAATTATCAGGTTATTTCAGTAGGTACCTATCTATGCGGTCGTTACTAAAGCATGATGCTCATAGTCTTAATTCATCTAATTCAAACATGAAGTAATCTCTTACATCCAAACGTTAAGAGTGAGTCGGACTCGCGCTCCGTACAATTGTAAGACCTTGTCTTGTGAAATATCACGATTCTAGGTCAACGGGAAGTAGGTTGGTTTTGTTCTATGGTGAGAATCAAAAATATTTGGTGTTTTGTGAATTAACTACGACTTTTCCCTTAATTATGTGCTATAAGACCTTGTTTTTGCCGAATTTCCTGATTCTAGGTATACGGGAAGTAGCCTATAGGTTTTGTGTGCATGTGATTCCCTTGTAAATATAAAAATATTCGGAAACAAACGACTCTAACTTTTGATTGCGTAGTTTCAACTGGATACCTCCACGCGTTCCTGAAAAAAGGGGAGTCGACAGACGGACAGACAGACAGACAGATAGACGGACAACAAAGTGATTCTAATTTTTTCCCCTTTTGAGGGACGGAACCCTAAAATTGAGTTCAAACAACAGCTTTCAATGAAGCGACTGCCCCACAACATTACAGACATGACCTACAAACGAGCGGCGTGAACCCCGGCCGGAGCGGCCATTTCTCTTATCTGACATCGGAAAGGACACTTTTGTCCGCTTAATGTACATTACGAACGATACTTTGAAATAATTGTCGCATTTAGCCCACTTATTTTGTAATTACGCCTTCCTAACTATAATCGTTATGCTAATTTTGAAATCTCTTTCATCAAGTAGGTCTCTGAATCCTGTCCCTGATTTATTCATCATGACGAAAGCTAATAAGTAGCTACCAATTTCGGGTATTGAAGTAAAAGACTTCAATACTTATTTTATATCCTGACTATGCTTGCGCAAAGGCGCGTAAAGTCCTATAGCCATAAAATATGATTGTTTTCTCCAATATACCTAACGGCACAACACTACTGTGGAAGCATACGACGGTGTTCGTGTGACTTCAGTCGCGAATTCAGATAATATCGCACTGTACGCGTTTACGACGTGTTTTATTTTTTGTGCTTAATGTTCTGGAGAACGGTGAAAGGTCAGCGCGAATATAAAAATCCTGGGTACACAGCTTTTGTAGCAGGTTTCAGATTATACTACTTTTAAGGTTGACAATAGAATTAGATATATATGGGCACCAATATTGTTTGTAACTTTCATAGAATTAGTTTAAAAACGTTGAGCTTAGAAAATAAATAAGACTTTTAGAAAATAATACCTAGAATATTAGTACGTACTGATGGGTTAGGTACATCTGGGACGCGGACGAGATGTCCACTTCACTTTTGAGTAGGGGTATATCTAGTCCAAATCTAAATTCTCTTGGTTTTAGATTCGGATGATTAGGTAAGTACTTTAAAAAAATTGCGAAACGTCGATTTTTTCAATGTGGGTCTACCAAAGATTGAGACCTAAGTATGAGAGATAGTACCTACGACATCAAATGTAATAATATAACCGCCATTCATTCACTGAAAGATAATACTAGAAATCTCAATCCGCCGAGCTCACCGAAACAGTCGGCAAAACCCGAAATAAGACGTCACCGTTTATCTCGGATTGGAGCCGATCGCGCGGATGTCTGCAACGATGACGTATCGTCGAGCCTCGCTCGCGATATCGGGACTTATTGAATGTGGCTACTGGATAAAAATAACTTTATTACTTAGGCTGCTGGATTTGTGTATCTTTTTTCTGATATGATTGTTTATAGATATATTGTAAGAGCTACGTATACCTCTGAATGAGCATGAGTTTAGAAGTTTCTTATTACCCACTACTCTCAATCATCAATTACTAACTTAATCTTTTGTCGCTAATGTCAAAAGGCCAATGCTGATGAATGTAGTTACCTACATCTCACTGGTTTTGCATGGGTCTTCTTTCTTTTCTTTCTATTATCTTTGTCTCTGCATCATAGTTTGACACAATTTACCAATGTCAGTTTCCAGTTGCGTATTTATGAACGAATAGGATTAAAATTTATGGAGGTTGAGTTGTAATTTTACAAAACAAAAGAGGATATTGAAATCACAATCAAGTTCCTTCATTATTTACGTACTAAAACATAGAGCCAAATAAAAAAATAACCCCCCCCCATTTGAAAATTATTACCTCGCTTTTTGACCATTTTTTAAAAAGTCTTCTTTTTGCAGACTTGTCTATATTGTTCGGTAAAATATAGATTATCTACAAACGCTGCATAAATTTCAAAGGGGGGGATGGGTATTTTTTCGACTTTTTTCAAAATATTGTAAAAAGTATGAACCTACAGAAATTTCAAAAACTATTTTGAAATGTACAAAGAGCCTGTAGGTATCTTTACTAATTTCAACATACTAATTTTAATTTTTTTCTTTAAATCTGTACAGGCACACGAAACGTACCTATCATTATTATAAATTTCGAGTTGATAGCTGCGGTAATTGCTAAGAAATAAAAGAGGGAAAAAGGACAGAAAAAGCCAGGTTACGAAACCGATCTTGAATCCCTAAAAACAGGCAAAACTTGTCATAATTTTCAACACTGATGCTGTATCCATCTTATCATAAGACCTTGGTTGCACGCTTCGTTACGCAGTCTCACATCACCGGCTTTTTATCCCAACTCGTAACTTACTAACAAGACCACAAGCGAGCGACGCCCGCCCAATTAGCGTCGCCGCCAGCGGGTTGTCGTAGTTATCAAGCAGTTTGAGGCGAGCTCGGGAAGATGCAGCTTGTTAGGTTCTGACGTAGCTTGTTCTAGAACTTTTAGTGCATTGAAATCTTGATATCTTGTGTTTGGTACTTTCGGTAGTATAAGACTGGCTACCCGAAGAAAGTATCAACGATCTAGTTGGTTGAAATAATAAATCTATAGATAATGCTGCGTCATCCACATAGCATTATCTGATAAGTTTGGTCAGAGATTTTTTTTTCTACTAAAAATCGGTTGAGATCTTTCGAGCATACCACTTATACACAAACTATGTCGCAGCGCTGCGACAATTCCTTTACTATTCCGAGTGATCTCACCGCTTTTGGTGAAATTAGCTCCAAAGAAAGCAAAAGGAGCCAACGGTGCAGTTAACACAAGCTCTGTTCAGCTTGGGTCTAGTTGATGCTGTGTGAATTGTCCAGCATTATTATTATTATTAGTTACATGTTGGCTGAGTCATCAGCATCACAAAACTCAGATAAAGTTACTAAGAAAGCTACTACGATACCAGATATCGTACAAATAAAATCGTACTGTCTGTCTGACAGTCAGGATTGGAGTAGGGCCTCTGCGAGAATCTGTCTCGCGACAAACGTGACGTGATTAATTACAACATCTCGCGCTTCGCAGGAATCCGAGCCCTTATGATAAAGATGCCACTTGGAGGGCGAAAGGGCTTTCACAGCATCATATAAATATGCATAGATTGTTCTGTCCCTGTCACTTACGAATAATCTACTTTAATTAAACTGGCATGAGATTGTGATGCATGAAGAGATCGGGAGAAGCCTAAAAGTGGAACGTTTGAAGATTTGAAAAAAAAACATAGGAATGTTTCGGGCTGATTGTCATTAAAGCTGTTTAACACTTTCCGCATGATTTTACCTCAGACGAAAAACAAGGTCAATCTGAGTAGGCGGTTTTAAGGTTCCATACGCAAAGGGAAAAATCGGAATCCCTTTTACTAAGCCTCCGCTGTTTGTCCGTCTGTCCGCCCGTCAGCGAGCTGTACATAATGTACATATCTCTTCATGAGTTAAAAGGTAGATAGTTGAATTTTTCACAGAATTTGTTCTACTATTGCTGCTACAACAACAAATAATAAAAATAAATTGAATAATGAAGGGGTATGAACGTTGGGTCCATACCACGTTGTTAAGCAACGTCGGACGCGGTCAGTACTTAAATAATAAATAAATAAATAAATAATGCTGGACAATTCACACAGCATTATCTAGCCCCAAGCTAGAGAGAGCTTGTGTTATGGGTACTAGATAACTGATACTTAAAACAATACAATACATAGATAGATATTTTTTATTATAGGTACATAGAAAACACCCAGACCAACGGAACAAATTTCTGCAGATCGTACACAAATTTGTTCCGAGGCGGGAATCGAATCGAACTTGAATGGGTGACGGCGTCATGTCGGCTTTTTGCCTTTTTTCGTTTATTAGGGTTTCTTTTAGGGAAGTTTTGTACGATGGTACAGAACCCTCCGTGTGCTAGGCGACTCAAATTTGTCGGTTTTATTTGTACTTACCTATCTTAGTTTCGTATATCTTCAAAAAAATATATAAGACATTGCTCGGTTGAAATGCTGTTGTTATAAACACTGAACAAAGAGCACATTCCTGTTATCTGACTATAATCGTAGTCCTCGGAATTGACTGTACGACGGAATACCGGAAATCGAAATACGTGCGGTATCTCGAAATAATAGGAAACCGCAGCACGATATACCGAAAGCATATGAGGCCGTATAACTGAATACCGAAAGCACACAACACCGAAAAACTGTAGACCGCACGATCACAATCAGTTATACGTTAGTTTTGTCGTACCAATTAAATATTATGAAAACTTTTCAGTGTAAGTAGAAGGTTCAATAACGTTGCTTCTTTGTCTTACATAATACAATTTTCATAAGTGCTGGTTAACAGTGTTCCATGCCTGCCGAGAGAAACTGTAACTACCTAGTACCTACTACATACACGCAGCTAAACGGAACCAGCTGGCACATCCGTCGAGCGTGAGGAGGCGGAAATTACCTGGTTCTAGTTACGTTCTATTGTAGGTATCATTGTCTCATGCTAATTAGGAAGCACCGACCACCGTCTACGACTCTGGCGTCTCTTCGTCGAGATGTTTTTAAAGCAGCAGCAATAATTTTGACCGTGGCTTTGCTCCTAGATACAAGTAGCCTAGGAATATACAGTATTAAGGGTTCGGCGAAGGATGAATTTCCCATACAAACGTAGTACCAAAATGTTTTGTTATTTGAGAATATTTTCACCATGGTTTGCTATTATTTGTATTAGAATAGTAATTATTTAGGTTCCTGCCACAAGTTTTTTTCAAAATACTTATCTACACAAATACTAAGGAAACATTCATTTTTTAATGTAAAAATGCGATTCGGTTTAATTGCATTTCAGAAAGGTATTTTGAAAAAAAAATTGTGGTAGGAACCTAGATAAATACAATTTTAATACAAATAATAGCAGACCATGGTGAAAATATGCTCAAATTACAAATCATTTTGGTACTACGTTTGTATGGGAAATCCACCCGTCGCCGGACCCTTAACGTTTAGTTGTGAAATTGTTAGAGACGTACCGAGCAACTTTCGTATTGATAATATTTGAGTACAATCGACTATTACACTGGTAGTAGTTCGGTAATTTTGGTAGATAAAGACAATGAGGGTAACTCATTCAGCCATTACCATTGCGAAGGTCACGTCTCAAGTTATTTCAGTTACTTGGAGATTATGGCGCATGCAATGGTGCCAAAATATAGGAAAACTTTATTATTATGGCTTATGTCGGTGTAATGAAGCCACTTCCTTTACTTTTCTCTTTCCAATGTAAAAATGTCTTTTACCTTTTTATACAACATGACAGCGACTTTATTCTTGATCTGACTCATGTATATAGCTAATAGTTGGGCTTCCTATTCCTCGTCTTCCTTCTACTGTGCTTTCTATAATGTTACCTACTTGTATGTAGTTGTCATGTCGTATAAGATGTCCAATTATTCTCCCTCTTCTGTTTTGAATGGTGTTAGTCAAAAACCTTTTCTCCTCAACTGTTTTCAACACCTCCTCATTGGAAACCTCTCTGTCCCTTTCCATCCTCCTCCAGCACCACATTTCAACCGCATCAATTCTCTCACAAAAAATTTAAAACATCGGAAATTTTTAAACATCACAAATCATGGTTAATCTCCCGTTTTTTGTGCTTTTATAAAATAAAATTTAAATGAATATATCGCTCTAACTCTCAAATCAGATATATACTGGGTATTAGGCACATAAGCTACTACACGAACCTCAATAGGCTAACGCAGTGGTTGGCCTAGTTTGCAATTAATACCCTAGATGACAGGCACCTATAGGTACCTATACCTGCCTACCTGCACATTAGATTAACCGTGTTGATCAGTCACGCAGAATTAACCATTAGGCTCCGATTACTTGTGCAAATCATTTAATTTGCCATCAACTTGCGGCATGTGACATGCTGTGACACCAAAACTGGATCGCATTGCTACAGTTCTTGATTAGGATCGATGAGCACCGATTTTGTATCTTCGTATGGTATGAAAAGCACCTAAGATCAAGCAGCCTGCGGACTGTAGTTACTCTTTGGTAAGAACTAAGAAGAAACTGGTTTTCATTTGAATTTAAATTTATCGACACCAAAGACAAAATCGTTGTTTATCTGTCCTTAGCTAGAACTGTAATACGAGTAGTTTTCCTGTGTGAATAAATAAGACTGACCTACATATTATACCTACCCAGTCAGGGTATAAGATGTAGGTACAACTTATGGCCGGAATTGTCAGAATAGTATAATTTTACTGGTAATAAATACGTTTATTTTAAGTTGGCTTTTTGTTTGTCAAAAGTAGCCATGTCTACGTGTCAGTTGTAGTGTAGTAAATTGGCAATTGCAACATGAAATAGACGGGCAGACCAATAAAGTGTAAATTGCGTCCATGAATCGCAAGATATCGCCAATTCCACCGCCACAATGCGGATGAATAGTTTTCATCCGGTTTTGTAACGCGCCTTTTGTGATCTACCATCCACGGCCACAATAGGATCTCGGCAGTTTCCCGATCCTTTCACTGTAAGCTGCATGGCTCGAAGAGTTCAGTCTTACTGTTATACCTCTACTTAGCTCTCCGACCTCCGAAAGACTGGATCCAGAAGATTTCTTTTATATTCCATGAGCAGTTTTTTGTGAGAAAGCATTGTTTCGAACTGTACCTATCGTTTAACCCTTCTCCAAAACTGCGTCAAAAATAGGGGTTTTAAAAGTTGCAAGCGTGTGTCTGTCTGTCTGTGGCGTTTTGAGTTGATGGACGTTCTTCCATCTATAGTTTCTTTCATTCTGTGAAGATACCATTGTCAGAGTAAAGCGTTTAGTTTAGCAGAATAGGACCTAGTTGGACTTATTCTTTATCGTTTAAAAGGCGACTTAGGTGCAATTTCACCGTTCGTTAAACTATTAACTATGTTTCCAGACACTCAATGATTCAGTGCAGTTCACTGGCCAGCTATTCAAATGTTAAGATGGTACAAACGTTACAAGAAAAATATGTCGCGTTTTGAAGTTTTTTTGTCAGTAAGTTTGTTTTCTCTACAGACTTGGGCGCGCCGGCAGCCTGGCAGCGAGTCCGGGTGAGAAGCTCCTCGAGTTGCTTCGACCCAGCGCGGGCACCCCGCGGCGGCACTCCACGGCGGCCTGCGCCCCTCCAGCGGCGCCCCGCCTCGCGCCCCTGCCGCGCCCCTCGGGCTTCGTCTACTGCCCCTCGGACGCGTTGCCCTATTGCCCGCCCTCGAGGATACCTGCGCCGCCCAGAAAAATTAATGTAGGGCCCTACTGTCAATTTTGCTACTTAAGTCCTACGCTGCTACTACAAAGAGTAGGGCTAGGGAATTTTTAGTTTTGAGTTTCATCATAGAGGTCATTTTCGTACACGAATTATCAGCTGATAAGCACCTGCGAGGCTTAATAATATGTTTAAATTAAATTGTTGCAGCCGCCTCCGCCCTTGATAATCCAACCGATGACGCCCCAGCCGCCCCCCGTGCCACAGCGCACCGCCCCGGTGCCGGCGTCGGCAACTATCCTACCCCCAGCGCCACCGCGACGCGCTTCCCCGCAGCCCCCGCGGCGACAGCCCCCGCCCACGCCCCCGCGACCCGTCACCACACCACCTAACGACCCTTTCGGGACCAAACGAACGGTGGTCCCCGTCTCGCCGACACCTCGACCCGACAACAAGACACAGAATAAACGACCTCCAATGAAAATGCCTGACAACCCCTACACGCCGCCGTCGACGAACGGCATGAAACAGTCGCCGTCCTCTGGCTCCAACATCAGCGTACGACAGGATTCCAACGTCTCTTCGGAGTCATTCAGCCAGACGTCCTCACCATCCTACACGACTAAGTCGATGGAAGCGCCATTGTTGCCGCACCAGCATGTAAACAAGAGTTTGAACGCGAAGATAGCGCGCGGGCTGATGATGAAGGAGCAGGCGGAGAAGGACGCCAACAACGCCGCGATCACCAAGAGTGCTTCCACCCCGGCCTCGCTGCAGACCATCGTGCGCTTCCAGAATGGCAGCAACATGTCTCTGCATCATCGGGTGAGTCTTCATTACTCAAAGCCTCCAAACTCTGGCCGAGTCATTGCAAACGTCCTTTGTGATGACAGATTTGACAGCCTGTACAAGTCTAGACACTCTATGACTCGGCCAAAAGGTGAACCGACCACCGGTCAAACCACAAACATGACCTTTTTCCGTAGCTCGTCTGCGTCGGCCCTTGCTCCTGGTAGCTTGCCAAGAGTTGCAAAGGTATTATGACGGTCTGCTTGCCGCAATAATTTCCTTCTTACTTCGGGGTTTATGTAATAAACAAGCTTTAAAAGCTTTCTTGTAGAAAACTTACGGGCATAACACGTAGGACATAAAACACGCAGGTATTATTCTAGGATTCGTATTTCACAAACAACCTAACGGTGTCTGTACCTAGTCTTAATCTTATTAGCTAATAACGATGCTGGATAAGCAACCAAAAATACGAGATCATCATCAGAATCAAATTCACTGTTAGAGATTTGCCTGTACCTAACTATAGGTAATACTTAATTCATTGATTGACCTTTCCTAAAGTGCATCATTTTGCCCTGTACTCGGCTAGCCCCATTCTGTCTTAGCCGATGACATGTCGCTAATTGTGATCACACCCGGATGGTAATGGCCCCTAATAGTTACACTGCGTTTACCGACACGTAATCTCCATTCTAGAACACGCTTACCACCCTTATAACCGATGGGTATTATTACTTATAGACTAACAGATATGGCTAGCCCAACTGCCACTTCAGCTGGCTAATCATGTACGCTACCACTTGCTTTAGCTATTAGTTCGTTGGCACATTATGGCCAGCCCCTGCTACTGCCACTCCAATCATGTTAATCCTATGTCCAGCCACGTGCTACTATAATGTGTCGAAGGATTTCCCGAGGGATAAACTCGTGTAAAGTCAGAAACGCAACAATGCCACTTCAGTGTCGTATACCGGTACGCTTTTGAAGCGTGAAACCTTTTACCAAAATGTCCATTTTGTTTAATAATGTACATACGTTAAATGTAACTGTTCGCTTAAATGGCGGCGTGGAAATGGCTGCAGCGGAAATGGGCGCACGGTGCGATGCCGAATTCAATTTGGGCGCCAATCCACACGGGAAAATTAAAGTAAATATTCGTATTGACACAGTACAGTTCATTCGCATCACAAGATACTGGACCGGCGGGTTCGGTTGAAGGTGATTCCGAGCTTGAAGTAGGCTTGTAGTCAACCGCATTGCCGCAATCGCGGAAAATGCTGCCTCATTGTAGTATCTACCTAATTTGACTTTTGACACGGCACGAACATTGCCCAATGCCCAATTAATTTAGATAACAAAAGTCAAAGAGCCTAACCATATAACATTTTCTTATTCTTATCTTTAAACGGATGCATGATCAGTATAGCCGCTTCGTCAGCTAGGTTTTCGCAGTGTGACCTAAAATATAGCACCGCCGCCACCGCGCCGCGCCGCAGAACATGTCTTGACGTTGTCGGCACGCATAGTGTTAACTCTCAGTAGCATCGAGCAGTCTCGCATCGGAGCTCGGCTGTAAAAATGACAGAAATAAAACCTCATCGGACGCCGACAGGTGGAACGAGCGATAAAAAAATTCGTTCGTAAATAAAATGTCTAATGTAGGTTTCCATTGAAATATTGGAATCGTAAAAGGGTCTTTCATGGTCACTACTACTCAATATTGCTAAATGCTTTTGACTGAAACGCAGAGCTGTAATGATGAACGAAGCGTCGACGTAAAATTTTTGTCAATGAGATTGTACAAATTAAATTGCTGGTACACGTACCTAGCTTTTGATTTAGGTAAGTACTTTTTAATTCAATTCTTTAATAAAATAACATACTTCGCCAGGTCTGTGGTGTTATAATATCTGTGGCCAGGGTATTAGCATTCCGAGACATCGCGGTCACGTGAGACACTTGTACCTACGTCATCGCAAGGTTACCAACTCCTAAAGAGATGAAAATGAAATACCTATAAATTACCCTAAATGTTGTATTCAAAATCCCCCAAAAACCCTGTATTGTGTACCTATTCAAGGGAATTATACAAATGAGTTTCCTGTTTCGCTAACGCAACTATATAGCTTTGTTTATAAATACATAGTGTTTAGCACAACAAATAAACGAGAGTTATTCCGCGACAGCAAATGTTTGGTTACCTATCAATTATAGGCACTTGTACATATGCAAGACCACTTTTCTGTATCTGATGTGATTTTTCTGTTGGGAGTCCTGTTGTCTTATTTATTTATTAATTTAAATTAATAAATAAATAAGACAACAATATGCATTTCAAGATCGAGAATACAAACCACGTGGACACGGCGGAAATGCCTGAAACAGCTATTTTGTACCCAGGATCAATAGTTTCCGAGATATCGTGATTGTTTGACAGCTGTCATCTGAAATGTAGATCTGTGATTGCATGAAAACTAAGAGAAAGCATTATCCTAACTAATATGAAAATGAAACGAACGAAACTTATTTCATCCGTCATTTATCATCAGCCACAGTCATTTTTCTTTTGATTTGTCTTGCCAACAAAAAATATATACAAAAATAAAATATCAACCGTCAATTAAGTGTGTTGTGTACACACATCATTGACGGTTAATATTTTTTTTTAATTTTTTTAAATTGACCTTTATCACATTTGTTTCCTAACTTCTGTTTTGTTGCAATAAAGTGGCAACTTTACAGTGACGTAGAATATTTGACACTTGGTGTGTCAGACCTCATGGAACATGAATATGGTTTGCTGTCGTGATTGTTTTCTGTCACAATTACGTCACCAAGCCTGAGAGAAAAAATAGGAAATAAATAGAAGATAGATCTGCTTATCTTCTTCTGAGGCAAAATGATCCTGTGTGAAATGTCCATAATTTTTAATTTATTTACCTAAGTGTCTACTGTACCTAAGCATCTACTTAGTATATTTATCATCTCCGATTCTTTAGTCAACATAGCTACTTGAGATTAATGAGTTTGAAGCTCCGAGCTGGACGATTGATAAACAGTTTCGATTTGATGTTGATTACTTATCTAATCCTAATCTGAATAAATAGACTTGGGTCACGACTTTGAGCTCAGGATTGCAATTAAATGGATCGAAGAGTTCTTTGAACTTAACACTTTAGCACGGGTTTCTGAGTAGAATAGCGAGTGCTTTAGTCTGTGATAGTTAGCTTCTATTGTTGCTTACGACACCAGGTTTTTGATGTTTTCGAAATAACAGGTAGTACATTCGATACCTACACAACACGACTTTTTGCGTTTTGAAATTCTCGAACATCGTACCTACATGTGGTTTCTTTTACAGAAACCACATGTACGATGTTCGGCACATGTGGTTTCTTTTACACTTCTACCACTAGTGGACAAAAATTTAAAGTAAAAAGAAAATTAACACCTACCACTTTATTTTTTATTTAATCAAAAAATTTGTAGTTAAGAATTTGGATTGTCTTGAAGTGCTTATTTTGTGGCCCTAAAAAAATAAAGTTATTGATTTCTAATTGATTTGTCAACTCAGTCAGATTTCAGGCAGTCAGTTTGTTTAGTATTGTAGGTAAACTTATATCGTAATGCCCGACATGAATATAGCTACATCGTCAACTGGTCGTTAACTGGCCGTTAACCTATTCTCTTTGTGCTAAATCCCGCAGCGTATAGCTCCAACCACATGTCGGCCAGGCTTTGCCGAGAACTGGTAAATATCCTGCTCTTAGGCCACACTTGACAACCGGATGAACCAAAGCTTTCGTGTGGCCAGACTGTCTGCACAGTAGAGTAGGTACAACAGGTGGGCAACTGGCAAATGTCAGACAACTTAATGCTCCCATATTGCTAGCCTAAAACTAACTCAGTCTGTCTTTCTGTCTGCCCGTCGATCACACACAGGACCTCTATTTCTGTAATGAAGGTACCTAAACCGAGGTAATTTTTTCACAGAACGCTTGTTACGACGCTCACAAGTCCTGCTCGCACGTGGCCAATTTCATTTTGCTATAGAGTTACAAGGAACTTTCTTTTGTAACCGAAAATGAAAGACCTCGTCGCTTAGAAACAGTTAAAAGTATTATAAACCTAACTTAATAAAGGAATGTAAACAATGGTTTTCACAATAATAAAGTAATTGTTTAGTAAAATCATTATTGTATTGTAAGAGCCCACAATACTTCAAAGCCGTTGGTCTTACAGGGACAATTGAAGAAAATAATTAGTTTTCTTGAGTTTGGGTTTAAATTACAAACAAAAGTTAGGTAGTTAAAGATAACAATGATTTTGTAATTGAAAAACTCTCAAGTTATATTCTGACCACAGTTTGCTCGTGACAAGGCCTGCGTTGCTGAATGACAGGTACTGAATAGAATCATCTAGATTAGACTCTAGTGCCCTTTCTATATTTATTTTCAAAAAGTATCGCCGGCGAATGTCTCTCCGTGCTGCCACTTAAGATCTTTACTTTTAGTTTGAAAATGATCTGAACTTATAAATTCAGTAAAACAACAGTTGCAAGCCACCAAGGACGCCATAGTTCAGTGATAATTACTAAAGCCAGCTAAATGAAAAGCCAGCTCGGTTATCTTCGCTGCAGTGCTGGTAAGTGCATTAGTGCACAACAGCGCAGGGCAACAATGGAATTGAATGCGTCCTTTTTGTTAGAGGAATTAGGCCCTGACTGGGTATACATTGGATAACTTGATTTGACAGGCTGCTGTAACGTTTTCATTAAGTGTTTTTAGCTCTTAAATTGGAGTTGGAGTTTAAAGTCGAGGGTTGGCAATCCCTCTAAATTCATCGATTTGCATTTACACCTAGATGCTGCATGTCAATTCTATCTTTTTTCCCTTTCATCGAATTCATCAAATTAATAAATAATAAATAAATAATGCTGGACAATTCACACAACATTATCTAGCCCCAAGCTAAGCAGAGCTTGTGTTATGTGTTACACACACTTGTCCTAACTTTCTTTGTATTATAGATTTTGTTTAAATAAAACAATTAGCTAGTACTTCACTGATTTTATAATTTCATTACTTCTCCTTATCGGGCAGAGTTACCCCTAAGAATTTACTTGAACGACTGAACCCCGTTTTGGTCGGATTCCCGCTTTTTAAAACGTTTGTTCCAACGACTTTTCTGTACTGGTTTCTGACTCCGCCCAATCGACTCGCAAACCAGTTGAGTCAAACCAGTGACTGTTTCCACTACCTGATTATGGGAGTATTAGTGTAGAAATGTTACAAAAGTAAATTCAGCTTCTTATTTACAAAAATGATGGCAAATAAATATAAAAATGTATGCGAGGCATCTAAAATCAGAACAATAATTTTAAATAAGCTAACAACTCGTCCATCCTGATAAAGTGTTCGCGTCCTCGTGAACAATACATTTTTATAGGTAACACAAAAAGTCACATTCTTAGTGTCTAAATCTTAATCTATACAAGATCAATGTGCACATAGCACCTCTAAAGTATGTGAATCCCGTGCACATTGCACTCTAGAAAAGGTGAATCCTGTGCACATTGTCCTTCTAAAGTAGGTGAATCCTGTGCACATTGCACATCTAAAACTAGGCGAGTCCTGTGCAATCTGCACTTCTAAAACTAGGCGAGTCCTGTGCACTCTGCACTTCTAAAACTAGGCGAGTCCTGTGCACATAGCACTTCTAAAACTAGGCGAGTCCTGTGCACATAGCACTTCTAAAACTAGGCGAGTCCTGTGCACATAGCACTTCTAAAACTAGGCGAGTCCTGTGCACATAGCACTACATAATATTCAAGTTGTACATCGTATTTTTTTACATAAATAATAACTGCACATCGCAGTTTATAAATAAAATGATAGTATGATTTAAAACATTTTGTACATAATCAAGGTGGTTTCATAACCGTGATTTTGTTATTTACTTAAACTAAATCATCATGTGCATTTTATATGATTTCATGTGCTCATAGTACTACATAATATTCAATTTGTACATAGCATTTCTTACATAAATAATAACTGCACATCCCAGTTTATTAAATACATACAACAATAGTATCATTGGAAACTTATTGTACATTTCAAGGTGGTTTCACAATCGTAATTATTTTAGTCACAATCATATAAACTACATTTTTCACAAGTACAATTACCATCTGAATTAAGTACAATAACAAACAAGTAAGATTCCAATGTGTTTGTGATACCTACTTATGAATGATTCATTACCATACCAGTCATCAACGTTTTCGCTACCCGACCGCGCAATGAGGAGGGTCATGATTCTATGGTGACAAACCTTTGACTAATTTTATCAGTGAAACATATACTTCTTTATTTTTGTAACTGGTTTATACCCCAAGCCGACATTATAAAAAAATTAATAAATTAGACATTTATTTTCAATTTACAAAAGGAACAATATTTGTATACATAATTATGTGGTTGGGTATGCCCTCAACATTCTGGCAACAATTTCCCACTTCTTCAGGTACTTATCTATGTTTTGTCTGCTTTACTAACTAATCCTCACATTTTAATGGAGCATTTTGCATTTATCCTCTTTTTATCAACCCATTTCAAGAACCACTAAGATTTCAAAATTATTTCAAGACAGTACACGCAATAAACCTCCATTACTCTAGACGAACAACCACTTCGAGGTTACCTCATCCAACCCTACAAGATACTCAAAAAGCGACTCAAATAACATAACACTGTGCAAGATAAACCAATCGGCCTTTTGACTGAATACAGGTTATTATAATAAGGATTATAATATATTTATTTTGTTATATTTAAGATGAATAATTTTATTATTATTTTATTCTTATAAGAGTTCATTATTTTTGCAAGACCATACTCATTTTTCGCATAAAAATATGACATGTAGGTAACTCAAAATACTATCAATTAATCGAGCTGATCAAAACTAGCTTCAGCTTCAGAAAATCGTCTTAACTACACTGTACCTTGTCTATTTCGCAAGATAAATTATCCCTTTTTATTCCGACAGGTCTTAGGCCAATTTAATCTTTAGAAGAAGCTAATTGTATCCTAGTTAATGGTGATATGACCCCACATTGTACTTCTAAGAGTCGGTCGTCCCACGATCTTTACCATAAATTTTGAGAGGCTATCATCTGGATTGGTCCAGTTGTAATTTTATTTTGACCATTCGCTCTAGGCGAGACATCCTTATCGATAATATGATGTACAAATATTGCTGACAAAACATCCCATAATTATTAATCGTTTTGGTAACCTGAATGTCCCTCAATTGTGTTTTAGTCATAGTATCTCGAGACAAATAACTAAATAATGGTGAACAACCCACATAGCATTGTGTAGACACCCAGGCCCGAAACAATACCCGCAGATCGTACTAAACCTCTCACGAGGCGTGAAACGAACCCGCAACTTCCCGGGTTGCAGGCGGACCTCTACTTGCCCCACGACTGAGGTCGTCTAGGAGACAGATCTAAAGTTCGGGGTAGTTGATGCGAATTTCGTATTTCATACCTCCCTTCAGACAATTTTAAGTTTGGAAACAGTCTTTACTGGAAAAGTGCTACTACTCTTTTGAGAATATAACTATTATAACGACAAAACACATCAAGCAGAAAAAAGAGTTGTTATTTAAATTTTAACTCGATATTACCTATTTTTTTACACATGTATTGTGTAAAGTAGGTAAAGTACCTAATTCGAGTTCTAATTTAATTTATTCTGGGTACGTTAATGATAGAAGGAGCTTCCAAATCATGCGCTAAAAGGCTAAAAAACAAACTCTCCAGGTGACTTCTGTCTATTATAAACGTTTATATTAGAAGCGAGATTTTTCATGTGTTAAGCGATCAGGTATATTGGGACAGTTACAATTCTTTTCACATCCTGCAAATGAGCTGTTTCATGACAGTATATAACACTACGGACAATAATATTATTTTATTTGCTTTCGTTTTGTTTCTGGAATAATATAAGTAGTACGTCGTAAGTAGGTACGTAGTACGTCATGATTCTTCAATGTCCACCAGCTTGTTTCATGTCTCTCTAATAGCCTAATAATAACACCAATGTAAAAAACCTTTTGCGACTACGTGAGGTTGCGTAATTCTGGTCGAAAAAGTTAATTGCAATTAATATCAAAAAATCCGTTTAATTAACTAAAATTTACACGAGTCGAGATAAGGATAAAGTTGTTCTGTTGGTAATATTTATTTAAGAAAGGATCTCAAATCGGCAAGTATAGGTACTTTAAATTGTATTCGATAATTAACACCAAGAAAGTTTATTTTAGGCCAAGTACCAGCGAAACTAACTTTTTTTTTAAAGGTAATAAAAATAAATCGGTTACACAGTTTTGACTTCTATTCCTTAAAGTCGTAAACAATGCAATTGACGGCATTCCTATTCCTGCCTACAATAAACCATACCAATCTACAGACACCTCAATATTGGTGCAGTTTGTTTGCACGTTCGTTCGTACGGTTACTCGTAATTATAGCATTGGATTATGGAGTTTGTCTTAAATTTTACACAGACGTATTATTCTAACTAAACTAAAACTAAAACTAGAAATGACAAAATAAAATGAATGAAAAACCTAGGAGTTGTTAGAAAGTGAACGAATGCTAGAATGCGCTGATGAAAATTGAAAACCCACGTGTTGGAACGACCTCCGTCGGTCATGGTGATTCAAATAATTGCATTGTAGGTAAGAAAGAGAGAGGTTTACACTGAACAAGTGATTAAATTATTGGTATAAACAAATTTTAATCGAAACTTTATTAAAAGGAAAAAAAACCAAACTAAGTCCCCAGCGTTTAACTCTTTTTTTTTTCAATATGATACGACGCGAGATAGAATTCTATCCAGAAAAATATTTAAATATCTCTTTCATTCAAATAGCTTCAACCGTTTAGAGGCTTTGAAGTTAAAAAACATAACCCGCACCCGGCGGCCAAAAGACGGAGTGCGCGTCTCTTACATATTGTACTTGTACCCACGAATTTTCAAGTTACCTACTACCGATCCTTACCACGACATCCTCATGGATCAGGATGGATAACTAAATAATTAAATAATCCATCCTTTTTTAATTAAATTATCGAAAGGTATGATATTGAATACTTAATAACAATTCATAAATAATAGTATTCGTGGTCTGAGGCTGTGGCGTCACAGACCGAGGTCTCTCATTGCGTTGATTTGTTTATTTTTTTTAATAGAACGTTTACTACAAGGAATCGGACTGCGACGCCTCTGCCTTACTATCAACATCAATAGTTCTATGGGTTTGTTACTAGTCGAGACTTATTAAGTACCTGACGGGTGACGGTATTGCGCTGTGCTACTGATCGGTGGCGGCTGCGTAGCTGCAGCCAGCGATGACTGCGTGGCTGTGGCGAACGACAACTGCGTAGCTGCAACGACTGCGTGGCTGTGGCGAGCGACAACTGCGTAGCTGCAACGAGCGACGACTGCGTGGCTGTAGCGAGCGATGTCTGCGTGGCTGCAGCGAGCGACGGCTGCGTGGCGAGCGATGTCTGCATGGCTGCAGCGAGCGACGGCTGCGTGGCTGCGGCGAGCGATGTCTGCGTGGCTGCAGCGAGCGACGACTGCGTGGCTGCGGCGAGCGATGTCTGCGTGGCTGCGGCGAGCGATGTCTGCGTGGCTGCGGCGAGCGATGTCTGCGTGGCTGCAGCGAGCGACGGCTGCGTGGCTGCGGCGAGCGATGTCTGCGTGGCTGCAGCGAGCGACGGCTGCGTGGCTGCGGCGAGCGATGTCTGCGTGGCTGCAGCGAGCGACGGCTGCGTGGCTGCGGCGAGCGATGTCAGCGTGGCTGCAGCGAGCGACGGCTGCGTGGCTGCAGCGAGCGACGACTGCGTGGCTGCGGCGAGCGATGTCTGCGTGGCTGTGGCGAGCGACAACTGCGTGGCTGCAGCGAGCGATGTCTGCGTGGCTGTGGCGAGCGACAACTGCGTGGCTGCGGGCGGCGAGCGACGACTACGTGGTTGTAGCAAACGTCGACAGCATGGCTCAGTTGGTGCATCGACCTGAAATGTTTTCAACAGCGAGTACACCATTCGAAAAAACATGTTTATTATTTAGCCACAGGCTTGAGCCCACATCATAATATTTAAAATGCTCGATGTACCATTAAACTACTTCTTGTCTGAAAATCAGCGCTGATACTAGCTTTGGCTTGTAGCGGCATAATGCTGAGACACCGACCTTTTCTCCCCATTATATAACAAATTGTCTAATTGTTTCTGTTTGTACCTACCTATCTGTATTCTTCTTATGTACATTTTTGTTTTCTGTACCTTCCTATTATTTGTAATATGTCGTGTTATGTGTTCAAATAAATTAAATTTCTACCGATTTCTAAAAATTCCTCACGCCATCTTATTTCTTGAGCTAACTAAAAGTATTAAACTAGGACTTTTTTTAAAAAAGGAAAGACAACGTGGTATTTTTTTTTATATCCGGATACTATAATTATGCTTTAATACTGTTTTTAATTTGTAAAAGAAATGCAATTAAGGCAATAGGTACTTATAAAAAAAAAAACATGCTCACCTACAAGAAAAGATTATATGAAGGTAGGCATTCCAACGTGGTTATTATTGCTTATGGTTGAAAATTCACAGTTTGTAGGTAAGCGATTGCTAAAATGGCCAAAATCATTCTTTGGAAAAAAAACCGTCAGTATTATGGAAAGATTTCACAAGAAAAGGTTTCTATCGCAATTAAATGTAGGTAGCTTAAATGAATTTATCTTTAGTTACTATTACTACTACATACTTTTGCTAAACTTTTTGGAAAACATAATGTCTATTGTAACATGAAAAAGTTATACTCCAAAATAAGCTAACAATTGAAAATTATATCGTAAATACATATTATAATTGTAAATTACATACCATTGTTTGCCGTGGGCGTACGATCACACCAAGGTGGTATGAATACACCAGAAGTCCATGGTGCATCCCTGCTTCTGATTTGTTACACACACTTGTCCTAACTTTCTTTGTATTATAGATTTTGTTTAAATAAAACAATTAGCTAGTACTTCACTGATTTTATAATTTCATTACTTCTCCTTATCGGGCAGAGTTACCCCTAAGAATTTACTTGAACGACTGAACCCCGTTTTGGTCGGATTCCGGCTTTTTAAAACGTTTGTTCCAACGACTTTTCTGTACTGGTTTCTGACTCCGCCCAATCGACTCGCAAACCAGTTGAGTCAAACCAGTGACTGTTTCCACTACCTGATTATGGGAGTATTAGTGTAGAAATGTTACAAAAGTAAATTCAGCTTCTTATTTACAAAAATGATGGCAAATAAATATAAAAATGTATGCGAGGCATCTAAAATCAGAACAATAATTTTAAATAAGCTAACATATGGGTACTAGATAACTGATATACTTAATACAATATATTACATAGATATTTTTTATTATACATAGAAAACACCCAGACCAACGGAACAAATTTCTGCAGATCGTACACAAATTTGTTCCCGAGGCGGGAATCGAACCCGCAACCTCCTGCGTCGCAGGCGGACCTTCGCCCGCTACGCCACGGAGGTCGTCAATTGTTAGGTAAATAGCAAAAAGTGATATACCTAGTGCTCAGACCTTGTACCCCGCTACCTAGCCTAATGCGATAATCTGTTACGTGTAGGTAAAGTCACAGAATACACTTATACACTGTTGAGTTTTAGTTTCTGTGTTGTGGTTTGCTTACAATCATGCCACATGGAGTTTGGCTAGTGTAAAGTAGTACGTAGTAGAGTTCAACAAACTGAACATAATTACGCGACTCAACAAACAACTAGCTCCACAACCTCGCTGAACCCGGTCAGTGGCAATCTAGAGGCGAGTCAACATAATATGTGCCGCGCGCTGTACACGCGCTGCAATATGTAGGGCGACGGTACAGTTCAATTCAATTCATTTATTAATACCATGGGTTCACAAGAAACACTTAGTCAGGTCAATTACTTAGAATAATAACATTTCAAAAACACATAAAATTCAATCATAAAATAATAACAATAATTTAAAGGGGTAGCTGCAAAAGCATTGTCAAAAATGTAAAGAGTAAAATTAATCATAATAAGGGAATGTCAGATTAAATGTCAATCGTCAATCATAAAAATATTTTTGTCAGCAAAAGCTTCATCTAGTCTATAATAACTCTTATTAATTAATCTTTTTTTAACAAATGAATTAAATTTCAGATCTGACATTGATTTAACATTATTTGGTAACATATTGTATAGTTTTATCGAATTACAAACAAAACTTTTGGAGATTTTAGTTAATCTTGTTTTCGGGACTACTAAGTTATTTTTTTGTCTTTTATTGTAATCATGTCCCTCCTTAACATATTTGAAATTGTGTAAATTGTTTTTAGCATAAATCAGATTTTGTAGATATACTCTCCAACCATCGTCAAGACGCCTACTTCCCTAAATTTGTCCCTACAAGATTCCAAATACCTTAAGCCCAGTAAATAACGTGTTGCGCGCTTCTGTAACACAAAAACTCTGTTTGCATCGGCTGCTCTTCCCCAGTTAGCAACATAAGTAGACAACTCTCGACGGACGAGATCATACTTATTGGGAACTAAGCGTCTGCATGGCTATTTAATGAGTTTTGTTTCAACTTTATGGATCGTTCGTTCTTTTTGAAAATGTGCTGGAAAAAATATTGAGGAGAAAGTTTGGAACGGATAATAACGAGGAATTCCAATAAAATAAAAAACCCTGTTTACCAGAGAGATGGCCTGGATTTTTAACGGAGAGGAGCTAGGTTCTCAATGGGATGTCATGTTCAGCAGCGGATCCACGCCTCCACGAAAAAAGCGCCCTCTTTTCAGTTATTTCGAACTCGAATTTCGCTTCTTTGTTGCACATTTTTACGCAGCATCATCTAGCCAAGCAAGCCAAGCTTGCGTTTTGTATACCCGATGATGGGTGATACTGGTTTACTCCTCCTTAACAAAATGAACATTAAGAATGAAAGGATGAAGGTGCGATCCTGCAAAAAATTTAAGTTGCGAAGATCCTCTAGTGTTATTGCTTTATGACTGCTTTTCACAACTACTACTATCTAAGTGTCTAATGAAGTGTTCGTCGTCAGATGCTGCGCGACATCCAAGGCGCGACGACGGAGGCGTCTCCACACAAGTTCCGCCTGATGCAGCTCGTGTTGAACGCCGTGGCTCTCCTGGCCATCACCGGAGCCCTATTCGCCTACTACCGAGCCAACCCTGCCCAGCAGGTCACTAAGGTAACACCAACCTGGTTAAGATGCCATTCATCATCATCATCCGCAACCCGACTCTTCACCCACTGCTGGGTATAGGCCTCCAAACTTTTGTGCCACTCCACACGGTCCTGTGCCAATCTCATCCAGAAGATGCCATTATCATAGATCAAAATCGAGGTCACTTACAAAGGCAGCCAAGTGCTAACAAGGAAGCAGAAGTAGGTACTACGAATGAACGCTTACGATCTGTTTTTCTCATTTTTGATGCAAGACAAACAGATAAGATATTTTAGGTGCCGACTATAAAAGTAAGGTTGGTATTTATACACGGAATTTACTAAAATATTGTTAGGTCTCGTTGTGGAGTCGGCAAAACGCCAAGTTAGCTCAAAACTTTTTAATTTTCTCGAGAACAACATTAAAATTCCACATTAAGCTTCTTGGACTCCAACCAAGCAGCTTTCACAATAAGGTTTCTTATCTTTCGATGCAGAAACAAACCAAGATAGGAAATAATTTAACTTTTTTTAAGAACCTTACATAAGTCCAATACTAAATTCGGACCAAATGAATGTTTCTTGGTGGTTGAGAACGAATGATCGATTTCTAACTGTGAAATGAATTGTCAAATTCGAGAACTGTTTTTTTGAAAACTATACTAGGTTAGCTTGTTGTACCTCTAGCATAAGTAATCTGTACTCCTACCAAACTAGATGTGAAATGATTATAAACGAACCATACCTAACCTAAACTTCATGTATGCATTTTTTTTTTTCGCAACTTACATTCCTTGTCGATCTGAGATTGTTCCTTCTTAAAAAAAATTAACTGTTATCTGTAAGTCAAGGCCAAGTACGTGAGTTTTAGTTTTAGTGTACAAACATGTCCCAGCTAATTTGGTAACGTACTTATGGATGAAAATATTTCGTCAAATGTTGCAAAAATGTCACATTTATTCCACGAAATAAATAATATCGGTTATCACCGCAAATGCTCCCAAAGAAAGGGAAATTGAACAACGCCTCGTCCAAACATATTTTGTAAAACATGCCCAACAATGATCGCCCTCGGCGGTCCTTCAACTAATTTGTAAGGGCTTCTGAGCCTTACCACCATTTTTGTGTCTAATTGTCCATTCTACAAATTAGGCAACGTTATCAAATTGTTCAAGAAAAACATGATTACTTTATAATTAAATGGCAAATGAAAACACTTTTAAAAATTAATAAATTAAATTAATAAATTAATAATGCTGGACAATTCACACAGCATTATCTAGCCCCAAGCTAAGCAGAGCTTGTGTTATGGGTACTAGATAACTGATATACTTAATACAATACACTACATAGATGGATATTTTTTTATTATAGGTACATAGAAAGCACCCAGACCAACGGAATAAATTTCTGCAGATCGTACACAAATTTGTTCCGAGGCGGGAATCGAACCCGCAACCTCCTGCGTCGCAGGCGGACCTTCGCCCGCTGCGCCACGGAGGTGGCGCAATTGTGTGACGACATAATTGAACAATTTGATATTATAAATCAGGATATCATAAAGACGAACCTGAGTTAAAAATATTGCGTATTTCTGTCATAAAATCTGTGGTGATGAAAATGTTGTTAAAAGTGGAGAATATAATCACTTAAATTAAAGTAACTTCTATTAGTGAAATCACGGTAATAATTTGTACCTATTGTCGATTAAGGGACCAATATGGCATCGCCCCTATACACAAGTCCCACCTGCGTATTGTCTCGATTTCGTCCGAGAGGGTTCACAACGAAGCTTCCATCAACAACCAATAGGTACTTCACAGAATTAAGAGGTTTTCGAACGATAATTGGGAAAATCTCTTAAGAAATGGCTGTTGTTCGTAATTAAGACATTTTAGCTTTTCGTAGCACCTCTTTGATTTTCGTAGATTTACAATACCTAGTATTTCGTAGCACCCATGTAACATTTGCAATATAAATTATAATAAATTTAATTTAATTTAATTTAATTTCATGTTGTTTTATTTTTCGAGTTTCATTTATTTTAATACAATTTTATGTTATTGAATTTTATATAATTTTAATTAAATTAAATGGTAAAAGTAGGTTAAGCATACTAACATTTAATATAAGAGATCTTTCTGTTACTAACAAATTATGGGTCACTGTTATCCGAAATAAAATGAATTTGAATTTGAATTTGAATATAAATGTGGCAAATTACAACATCTGTTGAATTACGCAGAATAACCAGATAGCAATAATGTAAACCAGAATCGTAACACGATGTCGAACTATAGAAGTTCGTAGCACCTGTTTGTTTCGTAGCAAAGCGGCGTAATATAACTCATAGTTAATGGTTTAATCGGGTATTTATCGCGTACCTTTAGTTTTTATATCTTTTGTTTATACATCCAGTCGCCCCGTGACCACGATCGCTGTAACGCGGTAGAAACGTAGGGGATATAAAAACAAAAGGTACGCGATAAATACCCGATTAAACCATTAACTATGTTTACAAATCGCGAAAGTTTAAGAAGTAATATTACTCGTAATAGTATGCATAACCGTAGCACTTTGTAGCAGTACGAAGGTTAAAAACACTCGCGGTATTTTGAGTAACTATGCTAATACTTATAATGAAAACCCCGGTAGCCGGTACGTTACGGAATTAACCTGAGGCGAGCGCATTCTTGCTAAATTGCGAGTGATGTGGGTACTAGCGCCGGAAATTGCGTAAGATATGCCGCTAATTAAAAAGAAAATGTAGCTGACTGGCTTGGCGTTTGAGAGTTATGCTGGAGATTTAGGGGTTTGTTTCTGTATGCGAAGAAACATTTTGCGTTGGATTAGTTGTCTGGATTTGGCTGTTAACGGCTAGGTAAATAAAAAAAATCAGGAAAAGTTCGTTGGACCAAAGCTATTCGAGGTTTTTTAATTTTACAAAAATCGTTAACTAAAATTGTAGAATTTGATTAATTTTATCTAACTTAAGCAATTAACTTATTATCTTGGCCAACGGATTGTAGCGTAGACATTTTTTAAAGTGTTTTCTTATTTTTCTCGTTAGGTTCACTGGGTGGTAATTTTATATGCTGACCCTTATTAACAATCAACTCTGTTGTACCATTCAGTGGCATACACACAGTACACTTAACCTAACAGGTAACTTCTGTCCCCAGTACGTGTCTCAAGTGGTCAACCGCTCAGTTTCCGTGGGCTGGGCGGCGCCGCCCGAGCCTGTGGGCGGGCGGAACCCGGCACCCGGCGTCTGTCTGCCCGTCATCGTCTCCTTCTGCCAGCAGCACCGCGTCTCCTACAACTTCACCGTCTTCCCCAACTATATCGGGCACTTCGGCCAGAGGGATGCGCAGCAGGTCAGTTTGTGTTTATATTCCCATTTTCTTTGAGTATATTCTACGAGTTTTATTATGACCAAATTTTTTTAAGTAGGTATTAAGTTTGTTAGCAGACTCGTTTTTTCACACTGAGAAAACAATTCGTGAGAATATTTCGGCCGCGTAGAGTTTCAGAACTTTTCGTTTTGGTTTCGATCGAGGGTTTTTGACATGAGCTAAGTACAAGTCACGTTTGCAACATACAAAAATTGAAACACATGACATTTATGATAAAATCACCAGAAGTTTAGTTTACAACCAAGGCCCTCACTATCTCATGATATTTTTCACTGTACTAAAAGCTTGCAAGCACTAAAATTTAGCTTGTTGTGGAATAGGTTGACAAGGTCAAATGTGGTACGAATCGTGTACGAATTCGTTCGTTGTATTAATATTCCTGTAGAAAAACAAATGTCAATAAGGAAAGATTCCAAAACATACTTAAAAGTTGCAGAAAGTTTATTTTCAGACCGAAAACTACCGTCTGCTTCCAAAATAATTAAAATAAAAGCATTTCGTGTAAAGTTTTCCCTCAGCTTACGATGTTTACTTAAACAACTACTTGCAAACTAGTTAGACGCGGTGCGGTGCGTTTAACTTCTGTTTTACTTGATGTTGAGTTGCCGAATTAGTAATTAATATACCAAGTTCGCTGTCATTACTTTATGAGTAAGTGCTGTTTGAGTTTTGTCAGTTGTTTATAATAATTTGTAGGCGTTATACTTTATTAATTTAGTGGCTGAGATCGCGGCGTGAGAGTAAAGTTCTCCGGCTCACCCCGTGGACGCCTAGAGAGCCGACCAGGGATACCAGAGGAACGGCAGCAACTTCCTCAGGGATACCAGAGGAACGGCAGCAACTTCCTTTTATGTATTTTTAACAGTTTCACTGCGATCAGCTGTGGACGTAGACGTAGTGCTGATGAGGAGGATACTTATTTAACACTTTCATTGCGCAAGATGCACATGCCCGTCTGCGTCTCCTCGATGCGAGTGGCCGCGGCAGGGCAGTGAATGCGTTAATAGCACAGATACACGGTAACAATTAATCTATATCATTGATAGAATGTATTATTTTAAAGATAATTTCGTTATAACACGAACACATTTTTTTAGCAATAGAAGATGCGAAAATTTTTAAATTTTCGTTATCAACGGCAAATTTCTAGCAGAAGCCGGAAGAAGCAAGGTCGTAGGTGAATCGAATCAAAGTGCAGCTACTGTTCTAATTATTATGTTATATTGAAGGCTTCCATTTCCAACTGTGCCATAAATCAAACTAATGTTATCAATGCGGAAATCTAGCAGATGTTTAGATGTTTGATACCTCTTCATTTCAAAACAACTGAACGGATTACTATTAACGCAAAAATTTGCATTAATGTAGTTGTAGACCTTATTTTATGCTACTTTTTATCCCGAAAGAGCGTGCGAAGCCGCGGGGAGAAATTAGTAATATATAAAGAACTTACAAAGGTAATCAACCACTATCCAATACCAGCCAAAAAATCAATGAACAGGAAGTATCATAATCGGCTTAGTAGAAGCCACCTCGTGCCGGCACGGAGCGCCGCGCGACAAGGTCACCCGTCAGGCATCTTCCACTAATTAACCTAAACGTTTGACAGGGAAGCCCTGAACACAGATTAAACCATTACCATAACTACCTCGAAATGGCCTCTGCCGCGGGCCAATGCTTATGCAATAATATGCCGGCAAGTTGCAAGGAGAATAATGGGAAGCGTGATTTGCATTTTTATTATTATTTGCTGTGTATAGCCAAAGCAACACGTAATCACATTATCACACTAATATTATAAATGCGAATGGATGGATGGATGGATGGATGTTTGTTACCTCTTCACGCCAAAACAACTGAACGGATCTGGCTGAAATTTTGCATACAGGTTATCTTAATCCTGGAATCTAACATAGGCTACTTTTTATCCCATAAATCAGTTTCCGTTGGATAGAAATTACCGTTTAATGTTTCCATAGAAACAGCGCGTGCGAAGCCGCGGGCAGAAACTAGTCTTTGATAAATCGGTTTCGGTACATCTTCCATAATTTTTTATTGCAATCTATCAGGACCACAAACTGACCAAAAGTTTCAAAGTCCCATGCCTGTGGTTTGATATTGCAATTAGCTTTATTTAAATCGCGACACCTCAACCAAACTATGAAATAGTACCGAACAGCTTATTTCCAGAATATACCTAAGTATATTAAATGAATATCGATACTTACCAAAAGGACGTGATCTGCCATCAGCGAATCAGATTAGGCGGCGTCTGAACACACAAATCAATTGCTTCAAAGCTTTCGCCTCTCATCAAATAGATCGACAGTTAACTTTCGGCTGGTGGCGCTGTTTGAGTTATCTTTTGTGAAGTAACATAAGATATTACTTTGAGTTATATGCGTATCGTCAAAACTGTTTTTCGTCATTACCCAATTTTTGCCAAAGGTGCGTTTTGTCAAATCTTTTTAGTCAAAACTGCTTTTCGTCAAAATACCATTTTTGCCAAAGATGCGTGCAGTCAAATATTCTTGGTTAAAATATGTATAAAAAAATTACAAGTGTATGTACCTTTAATTATTTACAAAAATGCTCATGAAATAGTTGAGCTATGACTAGTTATAGTACAGCTATTTATTGAGCTCTTCGTCCTTGGGTCTCATGCTTCAGATACGTGATGGTCGGCAGAGGTTAGCTAAGTTCTGATAAACTTTAAATTTCTTACCCTGAAAACTCAAAAGCAACGTCTCAAGTCGCGATTTTATGACAGTTTTTAGTGAAAATCTGCGAAAAATTTGAGTTGTGTTTGAGTATTCGGTTTCGCTAGTATCTCGACTGCCACAACTGTACCCAGTGTACCCTACACGTCCGGTTTTCCGACTATCGAAAGGCGTTCGAGGAATCTTCAAGCGCCATCTCAGTGTGTTTTGTGCACAACACATGTATTCTTTTTCAGTATGTAACAGACTGGAAATACTATAATCCCTTGAGAAATAACAGCGTGAAAGATTTGCGCGCGCCTCGCTGACGTCCTTTGTGTACGCAACAAAGCCGTTTTTCTCCATGTTCCCTTTATCCTATTCCAAAGATTATTTTCTTTCATTACCTGACACCATTGTTTTAACAAAATCTTCATTATGTGGATTTCCAATACCTTCAGTAAGATCAATTCTAATGTAATTAAGGCTATTATTCCACCAGCTGTTAATTAAGCTGCCAATTCTATTAAATCGCTTACTATACAGTATATTATAGCGTATCGTATAGAAGCGGAACAAATAAGATTCGTATGCTGTAAACCCGTGGAATATCAGTTTCCTTACACCAATTTTTAAGAAGAAATGCAAATTTGAGTGAACCAAGCAGTTTCGCTTCTAAGCTGTAAGTATCTGCCTTCTTTGTAAGGCGTCAATAGTCATTAGGTGAAAGGCACGGGCATCAATCTTTGTCAGTCAACAATGGATGGTGAAACATCGGAACAGGGCGCATTTATGTTGTTTACTGGATTGTGACGGCGGAGGGGGCTCGGCTCGGCGTTACACCCGTTACGTTACAGCATGGGTCGGCGACCTAGCAAGGTCACTTCTCAGGGTCAGGCTTCGTATGTCTATGCGTTATTTGGCTCGAGAGTTGTAAGTTTTCGCTCATGCCTTACTTTTAGTAATCGTAGATTCCATAGCTGCAGTTATTTTCAAGCTGAAAAAGATCAAATAGACGAGAAGAGTTGAAAATATCAAAACATTCGGATGAATGAAGAGCGTTATAGTGTCGCGTTGTCCTGATTTTATTAACTATGTTCAACAATAGAGATAGTGCCAAGCCAAGTTCTTTAATACAGGTACTGCTTAGACTAAATTCATCACATCAGACAGACTTCAAAAAAATCTTAGAATAATCTGAGTTTACCCCGCAGGTTTCTCTAGAATCCCATCCGGTTCAACAGCGCCTTTCGTATTGATGTTGAATGACTTATGTTCCTCAGGATCTGGAAATCTACGACGCAGTGGTGGACGTGCGCTGCTACGAGCTTACAGCCTTGTTCCTGTGCTCCCTGTTTGTGCCCAAGTGTGGCCCGCTAGGGCACATGGTGCGGCCCTGCAGGAGTCTGTGCCAAGGTAACTTCTAACGCCACGTCATCTAATTACCTATACAACTTCCTGGCCGCCTAGTTACAAGAAAATAACTATTTGGTTCATATTTCCCATTTTTTGCGGAAGATCGGCTTAACTTTCAAAACTGTTACATAGTACTGAACAATATTATCAATCTTCCTTCCACCAAAGCAGGACAAACAGACACATGGTGTGGTAGGATCCTTGTCTTGTGGACGTTCAACTCACTCGTACTTAGCGGTTCCCGTCCATAACTTTTATCATAATTTGTATGAGCGGTCTCTGTTTTTCCTCCCAATTTTCACCTGGCCTGCAGCAATTTCTTTTCTCGCGCTCACACTATACCTAAACTAACAAACATACTACTTGGTGTTCAGAAACGATGCGTCGCTGCGGTTTCTTCCTGGAGGTGTTCGGTCTGTCCATGCCAGACTACCTACAGTGCGACATCTTCCCGGAGTCCGTGGATACGGACGTGTGCCTTGGCAATCGGGAGGTCAAGGAGGCCAGGTTCCGGGCTGCTAAACCAGGTACGACAATCACCACAATCGATGATCGTGGAAACTTTGTCAGTTTTAGTTTGTTAATGGTGGCATGAATATAAATCATTATTTTATTTTACTTGTTTACATACTTCTAAATTGGCCTACTTTCCAATAAAAAAATTACCTGTTGATTATCTAAGCGTGCTAACCAACACTTCGTAAAGGTTGTAAAAAACTTATCTGCAGCTTTTTGAGGGCGAAAGCCAGTTTGACAGTTCTGTACAGACGACTTGCCCGCTGCATGGGATATTTCCTGAGGAAGCTGTCAAACGCTCCCGTAGTCTACCGTAAATTCACTATTAATTATTAAAAAACGTTCCGTTTAGTTTGTCCGACGGGGTTCCAATGCGACGTGAAACGCTGCATTCCCCACGACTGGCGGTGCGACGGGCACGTGGACTGCGCGGACCGCTCCGACGAGCTCAACTGCCGCGTCTGCAAACGCAACGGCGACGTGCACTGCGGGAACCAACGCTGCATCTCGCAGTCACACATGTGCGACGGACGGGTCGACTGTCCCTGGGGGCAGGACGAGAGGAACTGCTGTGAGTCTTAGATCTGTAGATGTAGGGTTCAGATTACAGTGATGAGAGGAACAGTGGCAACCAGTGACATCTTAACTCAGATCCATTGTCCGTGGAGCCAGGATGAGAAGAACTGCTGTGAGTCGCAGGTTCCCCATAGTTCAGTCTTCGTACTTTTCAACTCGTCTGGTCTTTCTGTTAGAAAGTTATGGACAAACAGAAATTCTTGCTTGGAATTATGAAATATATTAAAGGTTTTACTTGACCCAGTTTTAGGCTCAATGCTCTCTACAACTCTTAGATGACTGTATAAATTTGACTGTCCCCATAATCCTGCCTATTACTTACGACTTCCATACTTATATCCGTTCACGTAATAAAGACCTTACGTTTCTCACAGTGCGACTGAGCGAAGCCAACGGCGACGTCGGCTCCGGCCAGCTGCAGGTGTACCGCGCCGCCAACCACTCCTGGTTCCCCGCCTGCCTCAACACGCTGGACGACTCCACGGCGCTGAAGCTCTGCGCCATGCTGGGATACTCGTGAGTACTGGGAAACTACATCAGACAGTTCACAAATTCCTTCACAAAGCTGTCCCTTACAAAAGTTTTTAGCACATAGGGTTCAGGGTAAATTTGTTTTTTAGGAAAAGGAACCCTTGTAGGATCACTTTGTTGTTCATCTGTCTGTCTGTCCTTCTGTCAACCCCCTTTTCTCAGGAACGCGTGTAGGTATCGAGTTGAAATTAACACAAATTCTCATTGAAGCCTCGATATAAATAAAACTTCTAGATAAACGCAATCAAAAGTTACAGTCGTTTATGTCTGAATATTTTGAAATTTCGACGGAAATGACATGCACACAAAACCTATAGGGTACTTCCCGTAGACCTAGAATCATCAAATTTAGCAAGAAGCTAGGTCTTATAGCACAAATAAAGGGAAAAATCCGAAAACCGTAAAGAACAATGGCAAGAATTATGAGCTATCATGAGGAAAGATCGCATGTAAACTGTTTATTTAGTTTTTCCACTATTTTTGCACGAGAAATTAAATTAATATTTGAAAATGTGGATGAATAGCAATTTGGGCGAAGCTAGGGTGTTAAAAACTCGTAGAATCCACCATTTTGTTTCTGACGTTGACATCACTACCAACCCTGCCTGTCATTATTCTGTTTGCGGTCTAATCCGCGCGCTTTTGTAATGTTTTTGTCGACAAAATATTTTTCGAAATAAACTTTCAAATAATACTACCGGTGAACCATATAAATAAAACCCAAGTGTAGATAATGTTGTTTGTGAGTAATCACAAAAAGTAGTAGGCATGTTATAGAAACTTGTTTCAAAAAATATTTTCTTTCCTGGGTGCGAAATAACTACCTACAATAGGTACCCTTCGCCATTGTAAGTTATTGTAAATCGAGAGCTTATTTTGTTTTTAATTGTTCACCTAATTCATACGATTGCCGGTAGGTAGGTATGTGCCTTGCTTATTCTACATAACATTATGTATAGTAAAAGTTAGTTCCCTCATACTCCGTAGGTATGTGCAGTGTTTGTATTGTACCATTACTAAAATTCTGCCTTACATTTTAGTTATAAGTGGTACCGAAGGTAATTGGAACAAATTGTGAAGCCGTTGTAGCAATACACCTAAGCAGGTTTAAGTAGGTATACAGGTTAGGTACCTACCTACCTATAAAGTTCGAAAAACTATCCTCAAATGTAGCAGGGCCTAAGATGAGGGCGTGGAAATGGCCGATAAACCTACTCTATTCTACCAACTGAAAAAAAAGGTTGGTAAAACCAATCCTGTCCCTAACCTGAAACTAACCTCTAGAATTGAAACCTTTTTGGTCACCTCGCCGCCATTTCTAATGAGGAGTCCTTCATGACTATACTTATATGTGATGAGGAGTCGAACCTAAGGAAATAAAAGTACTCTGCCAATCTTCAAAAAACATCTATTTTTTTCTGCAAAAAACACAGAAAAACTAAAAATGCAGAATTCCTCAAAATTTTGAAATGAATCGAATGGTATATTTCTTATCATGACGACCTCAGTGGTGCAGCGGGCGAGAGTCCGCCTGCGACGCAAGAGGTTGCGGGTTCGATTCCCGCCTCGGAACAAATTTGTATACGATCTGCAGAAATTTGTTCCGTTGGTCTGGGTGTTTTCTATGTATCATAAAAAAAAATATCTACATATGTATATAATGTATTAAATATAACAGTTATCTGGTACCCATAACACAAGCTTTGAGTAGCTTACTTTGGGGCTAGATGGTGTGGTGTGGATTGTCCAGCATTATTTATTTATTTATTTATCATTCCTCAAATTTTTGGGAGACAAATTTTTGGCTATTCTATTCTATTCTAAGGGAAAAATAATTTTTGATTCTCGCCATGGACGAAAACCTATAAGGTACTTCCCGTTAACCTAGAATCATAAAATTTGGCAAGAAGCAAAGTCTTATAGCACAAATAAAAGGAAAAATTCGAAAACCGTAACAATGTGTAGATCACTATTATTTTTTTTTATTCTCTCCCTGGACCAAAATATGAAAGATACCTACCTACTTCCCGATGACCTAGCCTAGAATCATGATATTTAGCAAGAAACAAGTCTGACTCGTACCTGACTTTTTTATTTCATTGGAACACCAATTACAATAAGAAATTATTGTAAGAAGTCAATATAATTTCATAATGTTATTTCTATCCCATGGGAACTGATTTACGGGATAAAAAGTATGAATATGTTTTATCCCAGGGTAAACCTACCTATCTACATATATGCAAAATTTCAATAGTTTTGGCGTTAGAAGGAACCAAATTGGTAATATGATAAAGAAATTTAGAATGTAACCGTTATTTGCCAAATCTTACGTGGCTAGTCTGCCAGGCTTCAATCGCTTCGCCAACCTGCAACAGAAGGTATATGTTCCGTAATTTCTCAGATGGATGAACCAGAGCAGCTCGATAGGCGGCGCGCGCAGCGGTCGAGGAGGCCACCACAGCGCCACGCACTCGTACCGCTCCTTCCTGCGCAGCGAGGGAGGCCTGCTGAGGGAGCTGCGCGAATGCAGGCACGACTCCACGCACGTGCATCTCATCTGCAACAGCTACGGTGAGTGCAAATATCTCTGCGAGGAGAGCACGGCCGAGGAGGCCTGAGCAGCGAGCAAACACAATTGCGCGTGGATATCTCTTGATACAAGGTCTAAGCCAGAAAAGACGCAGGAGGTGAGGGCCATAATAATTATTTCGGAGAAGGAAATTAGGATTTGGACCTATCGCTGAATCTGTTTTAAATCCACGTTTGTGCGGACCCAGCACCAAACGTATTTCCCTGATTCCACGGTATCCCTTTTCAAACCGCAATGCCCTAACCCTTTAGGACATCAGAGGAACCATTTACGAAAATTGGTGCGAATCGAATTAAAACATTAGCTTACCGCAACGCGTAGAGCCAGCAGCGGTGGTTGCGTGTCGGTTGGTCTGACTAAAGTTGCATTTACAGACTTGAAAATCAAGCTTTTGCGTCTAGGATATGATTCTAAAACTTTGTCCAAGAATCTATTTTTGCTTTTATGTAAATACTAGAGCTACTAGCTGCTCGCGGTTTCGCATGAAATTTTAAAGAAGCCTATGTCCCCAGAATAATTTACCTCCCTGCCAAATTTCATTGAAATCTGTTCAGCCGTTAACATGTGAAAAGGTTACAGACAGATAGACAGACAGAATGAGTTACTTTTGAATTTATGATATTTGTATGAATAGAGTGTCGCCATAACAGGCTGTTTTGAACCCTCTACCTAAACCCATCGTGGTCCGACAGTCTCGTCCCTTTTCAATAATGGGACCTTTGAATTTTTGGTTCGAGCTTTTAGTGGTTGATTGTTCGAATTACGTGGTGGACATGAATCGCCGCGACGCCGCTCGCTGCGGCCGCAATCACACGAGAATGCGATTGGTTGCGGTGAGCGAAATTTGTTACAATGGCACATGGGGTTGTTCCTAATTTCATTACTTTTTGAAAAGTCCACAAATAAAAATAAGTTGTTTTGTAAATCAAAATATCATTTGCTTCTGGCTACGAGATGTTAAGAAAGTTTTCTTAGCGTAAAAAGTTCGGAAAGTTAAGAACGCTGCATTTATTCTGAAAAGGGAAAAGAAAAGAAAACAGGAATAAATAGGTACATTCGGGGAAAGTTACGCGACAATTCTCAGGTTAATTTAAATTAGTTGTTCCTTTACATTAGCAGTCCTTACAGGTTTCTTAAAATTTGCTCAACATAATTTGTTCAATGAACAAAAGCCTTTGGAGTAACTTTAGCAATATTTAGAACTTAGTTACGGCTTGTTAGAAACCGGAGCTCCTGAACTGGTGGGTACGTTCCTATTTGATAATGGGTGAATAGGGTAAGTACGCCGGTGTCAGCACCCGAAAGGTACACGAGGTAAGTAGGCAGGGTGGATATAGGTATGTTGTGGGCCTGTGTTTGCTTTGACCCGCGCCGGATGAAATGTGTTCCGTAAGCATGAGCATTCATTCCGAGCCTTACCTTTTGTTTGCATGCGGGGAATGCGAGCTTATGTATTCTAATTTGAAAATTGTAACGTTCAAAACAATTCCACAATTATGTTATGTTGATATGTCGTGTATTTTGTCTTTTTGACGTTGGTTAGAGCAACGTGATCAAAAAAAAAAAAATCACTTGCCGACTCATGACCTCGTTTACTAACAGTAAAAGTAACCGTGTCATTCATACGCTTATCTAACACAGTGCGTAATGAATTGGACAATAACTAATATTATCACATCACATCACATCAGATATGAGTGTGTTATAAATGCGAAAGTTTGGATGGAGGGATGGATGGATGTTTGTTACCTCTTCACGCCAAAACTACTGAACTTTGAAAATTTTCTAAAAATTTTGCATACAGGTAATTCTAATGCTGGAATCAAACATAGGCTACTTTTAATTCCATAAATCAGTTCCTATGGGATATAACTTACCTTTAAACGTTTCCATAGAAATAACGCGTGCGAAGCCGCGGGCATAAACTAGTAGTTCAATAAAATTTATAATATGGACGGACTCAGTCCCTTCAGCCAGAACGATCATCACCGAAACGAGGGGTGACATTGAGAAGCTAAAGCAGTCAATGCAGCTTACAAACTCTGGCCTGTTGGTAGACGACCCTCTCAAACGCAAACCCAGAGTCGTAGTCATTGGAAAAAGATGTGTTTACTTGCCTCTACTCACAAAATGTAGCCGAACTGCTGCTGGATTTCACTCTGGAAAAATTTCTTTCCTCAATGAGATTGAGCCATAAGTCCGACAAGAAGGACGCTGAGACCTGCAACTTTGTGATCGAAGTACCAGCAGCTAGTCGAGGGCCCTAATAACAAAGGAGAGGGTTTTTTGTTGGTTGTAAATTAGTCCTCGTGTCCTGTGAGGGATTTCACTTTTGTCACACGATGCTTCAAGTGCCAGCAATATGGACACGTTGCCTCGTCTTGTCAAGAGACGACCCACATCTGCAGCCGCTGTGGAGGTCAAGGCCACTCAGTGAAGGAGTGTACTAAAAAGGCGGAAACCCAAAATATGCTACATGCCTACATTTCAAGAAGCCCAGTAAGCACATTACAGGTTCTGCTGACTGTCCGGCAAAAACAACCGCAGGAAATAGGTACATAATAAACTCGATAGACTATGGAGGCGCCTAAAAGTGCCGATACAGTAAACATAACTATAGGCATTTCTATATGGAAGGTTTATGTTTTTTAGCATCCGTATTTTCTCGTATTTTACATATAACCCCTAAAATGTACCCTAGTTTAGCGTAGTTAGCATATGTTATTTTGAAAATCTACACGGGCGATTTGTTTTACTTTAGTCTGTGATTATACCTATTACTATCGTTGTATGCAATTTTGCCTGAGATACAGGTTTCACCTAGTTCAGGCACACGCAATCTATAGAATTTTATTTATTATCATTTTTATGTCCAGCATTTGTCTTGAGAAGTTTTTGAATAAGTTAGGTTTAAAGAACTTTATTTCTCATACAAACTATATTAAAATACTTCTAAAATTAAATGTGTGGAACCTCGGAGATCTTGTAAATAACAAAAAATATCTTGCTACATAGTTAAAAAAAATTGTTATTTGAAGTATCTGTAGGTAGTGTCAGAAACTAATTTAAATAGAATAAACATTTTATCTATCTACTAATGAGTGCACAATATTCTTTTAGCTTATTTTAAATATAATATATTTATGCTGTCACATTCCTTGACACTGTACGGTAGATTGTTAAATAATTGTGCTCCTTCTGCAAGAATAGATTTTTTTCCATAATTGGTTCGAGTGTTAGGAGTATGTAGTTTAATTTTATTTATAAGATGATATTTGCCGCTTATTACTTATTTTATAAAAAAAATTGTTAGTAGATTTTATTAATCGCTCTGGACATTGGAGACTCAAAATAGCCCTAGCATAAATCTGTTTCAATCAGAGCTTTGTGGTATAGCTAACTACAAGAGCGGCGACCTTAAGTAGTTACCTAGTGTAGTGGGCGGCACATGCATGGGTCGTAACCAAATATTTGTCCACGGGCGATTCTTCAGTCAATCGCATTTCGCAACCCTTTCAAACCTGGGACTTGCCCTCGACTCTGGGATCTGATCGAAACCTCAGAAAATACTATCACTTGGTAATGTAAAAATCTCGTTATTATGGTCTTATTATCTACCCATTTTGATACATAGGTACACACATAAAAAAGTTATTTGGTAGTGAAGACACACATAGCAAAGATAATATACAATTTCAAACACAAGTACAACAGGTTTAATTAATCAAACGATATATTTATTGATTGATATGGATCAGTTGAGCTACCTGTAGATTCTTTGCAACAGTCTGCAGTTAGCTCAATTGTTTCAATTACAAATACTTGCTCTAATTTATTTCTATTATTATATTGTAATATTCTTAGTGCTTCTTTAAAAAAAAAATCAAACGATCACTTAAAGTAAATGGGTACATAATGTTAGGTAAGTTTGTCTGTGCTGCAGCACGACAAATAGGCCATACCCCTTTCTATTAAAGCATTATGACCATCGACGAGACCGATGTTAAAACGATAGTCGAAACGATGTGTGTAAATCATGGCTTTTGACGATATTAAACCAGTGGAATTTGTTTTTCTTCGCAGAGTCGGGGCCATGACCTTTCACTCGTATTTAATCTCAAAGAGCTATGCTCACCACCTGTCACCCTACGCCCACTGGTGGAATAACAACAAAAAATAAAAGTAAATGGACTTTTACCAGCTAGCGGCATGTTTCTCACAAGACAATATCGGAAATACACCATATTTTAACCTCTGAATATTTAGTGGGTATAGGATTGACGTAGAATGAACCATTGATATCGAGGCAGGTAATATCGAAAACGACGAGTAAGATTTTCATAATTCATTTACTACCAGCTGCATAATCCTTGAGTTCTGTTAGGCTTTGTTATCTTAATATGTTACTAATACTAAAAGGGCATATCTACGAGCAGATGCTAGTAACAAACCAGCTTATAAATTTCATGACCAGGGTTTATACGTCCACTGCTGAACATATATAGGCATCCCCTAAACGTCGCCACGAAAAGCGATCCTGAGCGGCATCCATCTTTTTTTACTGTCGATAGATCTTTCATAAAAAAATTAGATTAAATTAAATTAAACCATACCTTAAACATTTCATCCATCCATCGACTCACTGCTTTCAAGTTTACTGAAGTGTAATAAAATAACGTCGGTCTCTTAGCCGAGTCACCCGCGTTTCTGAGCGTCAAAGAACATAAAAAGTAGCGGTTACAAAAACAGCTATGGGCATTCATTTCTGCCCAACTTTTTTCTGACGGCAGTACAAAACATTTGTGCTTTTGCTTAATTAAGTTTGTCAGTAAATTGAGGAAACTCTGCGTTTGTAATCATTTACAAGATACTTTACTTTATTTGATGTCGTCAGCTTGTACTTGCTCCTTTTTGTTTTCGTCATTTAACCAGTCAAAGTTTTTTTATTTATGTATATACGTGCAAAAATGCACACTTCACTTACACAAATTATAAGGTACAATTTTGGTTAAAGATTTTAGATTTTTATATAGACAACTTTCTTTTATCAATAGATAAACTAGGTGAGTGAAATACTTATTTAATACCTAAACCTACATTTCATTCGATATCGGTGGTTTACATTTTACACAAAAGATCTAAAAATTATTCTATATTATAAATTTGAAAACATAGCTATATCTTTTCTGATTTACTTTTATTTTTCTGATTTTGTATTTTAATCGATAAAATCGGAGATCTGCAAGCGATTATTCTGGCTCTCTACCAACCAATTCATCGTAATTAGAAACGTAAATGTTTAATTAGAAACCCGTTTACTTGTGACAGATTATAATGAATGGGGCTCCACAAAGTTCTAGGAAGACTTCAAGTGTTGACTTCCCAGGCCTCCAAAAATTCTCTGAATAATAAAGCTGTGATTTTTGAGAATAATTAATTCGTGTCACGAAATAGAGCTTTATCGCATAGAAACAACACTCAATTGTTTAATTTAAACAATCCAGCCTCAATTATTTGAGTAAGTATTGAGTTTATGAAATGTTCAAGAGTTATAAACAGGTTATAACCCACAAAACTTTCATCATTTCACATTATAGATGAAAACTCTCGAAAGCTTTTCGATAAACTTCTGAATTGGTTGTTGTTTTAGCTACTGAAGCTTAGTTGGTACAAGCTTTTGCGCTTGACTTTGTTTGAACGTCAAAAGGCCTTACTTACTTACTTTCGCACTCGACTCCATGGAAGATCACCTATTTGAATAATACAAACAAAGAAGCCGAGACGGTCGTCGCGGATTAAGAATCGAGTTCTCCGGCTCACCCCGTGGATGTCGTAACAGCCGACTAGTCTACCAGAGGAATGGCAGCAGCTTCTTTTTATGTATCTTTAACACATCTACTGCGGTCACCAATTTGCCTGCCAAGCGTGGTGATTCAGTCAAAACCCTTTTTTGAGGGAGGCACGTCCGTATAGGTAAAAAAGACTCAGGGTTAAAATCCCGTCGAAATAGATTATTTTTTGTGATATTATTTGATTTCTTAAAAAGCCTCCTGATCCGCTTAGTCTTCTTGATGATTTCAATTTACCACGAAATTCGTCTGAGACCTGTTTTATCAACGTTCCAAGAATCAGCATTCCGCAAATGAATCTTTACAACCTAGACATAAGGTGGCCGGGCTCTGCTGAGTGTGCGCCGGCCTAGGCAACCAGGCCGAGGGCAGGAGGGCGCCGACCTTTGTCTAAAAGCGCACGCATGTGGAAACGGCTTTAGAATAATAACATGCATGTATTTTTCCGAGAAAAGTTTAAAAATTGGTAACAAATAATACTCTACATTCGAACTATGGAACTATTAAGATGCACCTTTACGTAGGTACTTGTGCTCGAGAATTATTCGCAAAGTCTCACGTGAGTCGCACCTATTCCCAGCATCTCACGACGGGACAAGTTTCTTTGCAAAGCTTTTAGAAAAAGGTGTAATTTAGATGTAATAAGCAAGTCAGGCCGTGTGGTGCTGGCTTAGAATTTGTACCACCCCAACTCTTCGCGCGGGTGTCGTAAGAGGCGACTAAGGGATACCCAACGGGGGCGGGCAGCAGTGCCTTCTGCAGGACAATTTTACCACCAAACTGCGATCCCCAGCCCGGATGCCCAGCGTAAGGATTATGGGCACTACCCCCATGTTACAAAGGCCAATACGGCGTTTATCAGGGGCAGGCCTGCGTCAAGCAGTATCAAATACAAAGTGCTTTGTTTCCTTTATGTCCTCCTAGCCGAATTTCGACTACGGCGGCCAGTCTCTCGGAGACTAGCCAGATGCGCAGGACATATTATAGTGCACAAGTGTGTGCGCAAACGGGGAGAGGTTAGGCGCAGGACCAACGGCTTAACGTGCTTTTCGAGGCACAGGGGTGTAACACCGCCAACTTCCTGACTCCGGGCTGCTACTGTGAATTTTTCTTGCTAGAAAAACTCCAATAACAACTATTGGCCCGACCCAGGATTCGGACCCAGGTCCTCATAATCAGCGGTTGAACAAGCTGACTCCTAGAGACCTAAAATTCAAATTATAAAAGTAAAACTAGGAAATAGAGTGTTCACTTTGATTTTTTGATTCACTTTGACTCCAATCTTTTTAAGGTAAAGTAAAGAAGCAAACAAGAAACCTTTACCTAGTTAGGATGTTAGTATAGGCTGTAGATGCAGCAAATCTACGTTTTGTTCTCAAGGTATATAAATTTGCTAGTCAGTCGATACGATACTCTGACTGGTTGGCTGGTTTCCAAACCTCTCTGTTCACAATTCAATCTATTCTTTGCAGCCTAATAAAGCTTGCACTTGGGGCCAAAATTGTGCATCAGTTCGCTGTCAGTTTATTACAAAAGTCACAAATAAACGAATACATTTTGTTTCGTAGCCTTGCAATATTGCTTGCTTAAAAAATCTAGCATTAATGTTGCATTTATATTCACCTATCTATCAACCTTCGCAGACACGTAAATGGTTTTTGTTTGCAAAAAGATTCTGTCGTAAATAAAGTCATCACTATAAATCGCAAAACGTTCAAACTTAATTAAAAGTTACTCGAAATGGATAAAAATCTCAGTCGTTTCGTAAGGTCCACGACGAAAAGTCGAGCTAAAATCAACTTTATTCGGGCACGATAAGTTTGGTACTGGGTTCGCGTTGCAGTGGTTTCATTACCTGTAACGGTGGCCATAAGTTCAGAGTTAAATGTGGTCGTTCCGTGGCTCATATTGTAGGGTTGCGAGTTTGTATAGCACATTGACACAACAGCTTCACTGCGACCTTCACACCAGTCCGCCTGCCAACCATACTGATTATGGCTAATCCCTCCGTGTATGGGGAGACGTGTACAGCAGCGGACGTATCATGCTGTACATACCTACCCCATACACCGAGGGCACTGAGTGTGCTGATAACGACACTTATGTGCCACAAATCGTGAAGGCTGTACAGAAATCGTGAAGGTATTGAAATAAAAGGAATTTTAAAAGATCCTCTTTTAACTACAAATCAATGGGAAAATGTTCATAAATGATATGAAACACAGCACCTTTCAGCGAACATGTTAGGAGTGCGCTCCACCCTTCGTATATTTATCGTGGATCCCTACCGCGCCGGCAACTATTTCCTCCAAGCCGCAACAAAGGATCGCTGCATGGCGGCAAACAAAATTCAAAAAAGATTTCTAAAAAGAATTAATTTATTTTGTTTTATTGAAAGGCTGTGTATTAACTCGAATGCGTTTTCATAGCTCTGTTCAATTTCCGTCAAAATGATTTTACCTTATAGGATTTTTATAGATTCAATCAGCGAAGGAACTCAACATTCAAGACGTAGTTATTGTTTTATTTCGTTGTTACTTTACGAGACATAAAATCATAACTTCCAATAAAGTGGGTAACGACTCGGCAACAAACCGAGCCGACTGAACGATATTTGCACAGGTGGAGCTTCCGATACTTATTATTTCTTCTCTTACCAAATCAGTTCAATTATTGAAGTAGCAATTTTCAAAGACCTTTAAAGCTGAACGACAAGAGTTCAAAATCCTTCTAATAAAATTCAGACAACGTTTCATTATCCGACGAAGAGTTATTCAACTTTTCATGAATATAATAATTTGATATTCTTTCAAAAATGTCATAGATGGTATCTCGGTAAGTGATGGGCCGGAGGAGATTAATGTATAATTTTATTAAATTCCATCCCACAAAAGGTACGGTTCTGATAACGTATAAATTGGAAATCACGCGAATGGATTTATGGCGATGTGTGTCTGATATCGCATACTGTTGAATCAGCCTTTGTTCCATAAATTTCAGTAACACCTGATTTTAACATACTATATTATATTTCACTGGGGAGTGGAAGACAGAAAGCCCACTTCATAAACCGCATAATTACTATAGAATATAATTGCAAATATTTTTTTAACGAAATAAAATTATACATAATCGAGAAAATATTCCACTAATGGCATGTGTTTTTCGAAAATAATCGGACAGTTACATATTAGTTAACGTATTTGACACTCGTTTTCAAACATTATACGTCAAAGTTAGTAGTAAGTATTGTCCAGTTAGCAGCTCCGTAAGTACTTTAGGTACTTATTTTCCCTGTTTTTGGAATTTACGGCGTATCTTTTGTTAGTGGTTCAATAAATAAATGAATGATCTATAGTAGAACACCACCATAAGTAATAGTACGCAGTTCAATAATTATGAACCGACTTAAAAAGTTGACAAACGTTGTAGCAGTCTCTACGACGTAGCATTTAGCTACGGCGTAGCACTTAGCTACGGGGCGTAGCGGCTGCTACGTGTAGACATTAAACTTGTCAAAACGTAAGAGTAAGAGAAAATGTAAGAGGTGCTATTTTCTTTGTTGTTCTATTGCGTTAGTTTTGTTTAACATTATTAATGTAGTTGTAATATAGCTAGTGAGTTATTTAGAGATACTATAAAAAATTTCCTTGACAGAATTTCCGACAACATTGTGGTAAGTTTTAATACAATTTATGGATAAAGCAAAACAAAAAGCGACAGTGAAAGTATTTGCCGAAAAGTAATAGGCTTATTTGTGCGGATCTATTTATCTTGCGCCGCGTCGCCGACAGTCAATCATTCTTGGTCACGGTGCCGGCGCCACCATCCATCACTTCTCAGGTGCTCGCCCGTACGAAAATCAACGTAGAATAGACTACCTATGTACAGTACACTAAGTATTAGAACAATTAAAAGTTAGTGATTGACTTCAATACACAATATGTAGACTAATAGGCAGTGACCTGAAATATTTTTTTCCGTGGAAAGTGTATACATATCAGCTTATGTAACGAGCTAGAAACAACAAGCTGCAAGCTGCGCGTGTTCGCCGCACCCTTACGCTCTCGGACGGAGGCCAGGACCCCAGCGCCATCGCCGGCGCTACTGCGCCACCGCGAAATCGCATATTCCTGAATGTGCGCCTTACCCGCGCTAATCGACAGCTCTTCCACCGGGTTCGGGAGGAGTGCAAGAAGCATCAATGGCGTTTTTCGTGGACCGCGAGAGGGAGGGTCTTCGCGCGGCAAGCTGAAGGCAAGGAACGGTTCTGGTTTCGATCAATGGAGGAAGTAGCACGGGTTTTTGGAACCGAGCCAGTTTGACTTGCATCTTAATAAATACACTTATATAAAAATTTATAATTTCTGTAGATTATGTTATACTTATTTACGCATTACTTTATCCAGTAAACCAAATGTATCTTACATGCCCTATGCAATGTACCTTTCTAATATAAGTTATCATTTAAGCGATGGTTTAAGATATTACCTGTATAGCACTTCATGTCAAACCGTTCTAGTTCTCAGCTCATATTCTAATTCCTATAAATGTACACTTACTGGTCCAGTACTTAATTATTTATTTTATTTTAATTATATGTGGCTTTTGTTATTTTTATTTCAAAAAAATGTTATTAACGCAACAAAATGGAATACATTATATAATATTTATGAATCACCGTTATTATAGTTATAGGGCACATTTGATAACTTCTGTTCTTGTCCTCCTTAGCTATACAAATTTAATTACAACTAATCTGCCGTATTGTAGGTACCTAATGGGTTTTCGTTTGTCATTAATTTATCAGCTAAAAATGGTTTTAGATACAAATTTCAAAATTGGTTTGTATAATCCGGGATCACTAGGCACAAACCATGACAATATAGTGGCTGCTTTTGGTCGGTATTCCATGGATCTGGTGGCAATTAACGAGACGTGGCTCACCTCTAGCAATGATCATAAAGCACCTTCAATACCTAATTACCGACTTCGCCATATACCGCGACCTTCTTTTATTGCTAGACGAGGTGGTGGAGTTGGTTTTAATGTTAGGAACGGGGTAGCCGTAGGTACTTTGGCTCATCCTGTTGATCCACTGTATGCCTCTGTAGAGCAGATGTGGGTAGCATTATCAGTAAAGGGGAAGAAACTAGTCGTAGGGACTGCCTATAGGCCTCCACGCATTAACACTGACTTGTTCTTCGATGCACTCACAGACTCTATTAATGCGTTTCCTAGTTCTGATTATTTAATTCTACTCGGTGATTTTAACATTAATGATAACTGCAAACTGCATAAATTTCAAACATTCTTAGAATGCCTGGGTCTCTCGCAATTAGTTACCATGCCTACTCATTTCACGGATACCACGGAATCGCTTATTGACGTTGTATGCTCTAACTTACCAGTGAAGAGTATTACAGACGATTCTGTTGGGCGATCGAATGGACATAACTTAATAGTATGTGAATTTAAGATTAAGCGCGATAAGATACCTCCTAGATTCTTAACATTTAGACCCCTTAACGATATTGTTTTTGACATATTTAAAAGTGATCTAGTCGCACTGCAATGGAAAACAATTGCTTCACTAAACCATGTAAATGACATGGTAGAGCAGTTTAATTGTAGTGTACTTTCTCTATTCGACCTTCACGCACCTCTAAAAACTATAGTCCTCAGGGACCGCGGTTATCCGTGGATCACCTTTACCGTGAAGGAGATGATGAAGCTCAGGGACGAAGCACTGCACACATTTCGAAGGACGAAACTAGAGTCAAAAAAATTGTACTATAAGGATCTTAAAGCAGAGGTTCACCGAGCCTTACATTTTGAGAAAATTGCCTACTTTAATCAACATATTAATAATAAAATTAAAGATCCTAAGACATTATGGAAGAACTTAAGAACATCAATTCTGCCCCCAAAATCTAGTGAACTGCCGCCCCAATTTAATGACCCTAATTTAATAAATTCTCATTTTCTTAATGTTCCCGGTGCTCCCCGGACTAATATATCTATGCTTACATTTTTTGAATATCATAGGTACGGAGAAGCAGTTTTTAAATTAAATACAGTAACCTGTAGTCAATTAACAACAATTATTACTTCGCTTAAATCTAACGCTGAAGGTACGGACAAAATTACCCTAAAGATGTTATTATTGACTCTGCCGGAAACTCTTGAATTAGTGACGTCAATTGTAAATACATCTATTACCACGTCAACCTTCCCAGATTCATGGAAAACTGCTTCTGTCTTGCCACTTCCCAAAATTTCAGAACCAGTAGCTGTCAAAGACCTTCGTCCTATAAGCATACTACCTTGCACTTCAAAAATACTGGAAAAAGTAGTATGTAATCAACTGACTGAGTATCTTGAAACATATAAGTTATTGCCAGAGGTGCAGTCAGGTTTTAGGAAGGGCCGTAGCACTACAACTGCCCTATTAGATATCACTGACAATATTCTTAGTGCTCAGGATGAAGGGTTGATAACCTTGCTGGTTCTTCTTGATTTCTCCCGAGCCTTTGATTCTTTAAACATAGCCCTGTTACTATCTAAACTGAGTTATTACGGCCTCAGCGCTAGCGCTGTAAAATGGTTTGATAGCTTTTTGAGTGGACGTCGTCAGTATGTTAAGCTACATAAGTCAGATGGAACTTTCAGTTTTTCTGATGAGGTTTCTGTCGAGCGAGGCGTGCCCCAAGGGTCAATTCTAGGTCCTTTACTGTTTATCATGTACTCTGCAGATATTTGTCACTATATAGAGCACTGTAGGTATCACATATACGCTGATGACGTCCAATTGTACATCTCTTTTAGGCCAGAGGATGCAGGTGCTGCTATTTATAAGCTCAATGAAGATCTGACTAGGATTGCTGACTGGGCAGAACGGAATAGTTTGGTGCTCAATCCATTAAAAACAAAATATTTGGCAATTGGTACCAAACATAAACTTGCTAACTTCAATCCACCTTCAAACATCTTACTACTGGGAGAGCCTGTAGAGCGAGTATACGAGGCACGCAATTTGGGCCTCTTGTTCGACTGTAATTTAAGATTTGAAAAACACATTAATGAGTCCGTCAGATCTTGTTTTTATAAGCTTAAGGTGCTATATAACATTAGACCTTACTTAAGTGAAGAGCTACGAGTTCAGTTGATCGAATCCCTGATACTCTCTAGACTCAATTACGTAGACACGGTAACGGGACCTCGACTGCTGGGTCGTACGCAACGCCTTATTCAGAGAGTACAAAATGCATGCGCTCGCTTTTGTTTCAAAATCCCCTCCCGGACTCACGTCACTCCCTTTCTAAACCAGAACTCTATACTCAGAATGAAAGCGCGCCAGAAATTCCACCTCGCTTGCTTACTTTTTGGCGTGATTGAGTACCATACGCCTGTGTATTTATACGAGAGACTCAGTTGGGTGTCTAAAACGAGATCTTTACGTAAGTGCTCGAAGCAACTGTCGACGCCACGTCATCACTCAGCTGCTTTTAGAGGCAGCTTCCAGTACGCTGCAGCAAAGTGCTGGAACAACATCCCGCCTCCTATACGAGATCTTCAGTGTTTTCATACATTCAGGGCTAAATTAAAAAAGTTTATCTTAGATCACCAGAAAAGCACTGAAGATCTCAGAAATGAAATATCAATTTTGTAGTGTGAAATTTTTACTCACCTGCTCCACAACGGCTGCTGAGCTGCTCTCTCTCTCTACTCTATTCTAGAGCCACTGGGCATCATGCCATATTTACTGTTTGTTATGTATATTTTCCTGTTATTTTTTATTTAAAAAATTGTTTTAGTTTTAAACATTGTATTGTAAAATTTAACTTTACTGGACCTGTTCGTGCTTCTTTTTGTATTGTTTAATGTATTGTGTTAGTGTACGTGACGCGTTGGTTTTGGTTCCGACGGAAGATCAGCGTTGTGATAACTGTGCGCAATGGCTATCACAACATAATGCTGAGTCGGACGCCATTTTATAGCATTAAGTTTTCTTATAACACAGCTAGTAGTTAAGTAGTAGCATTAGTGTAAGGTAATTTAAGAAACTAGCTTAGTGCACGTTTTGTATTGTAAATTCTATAAATAAAGATTTTCTTATCTTAACAGTTTGTCCGTTGATTATTTATGGACTTGCAATATTAAGGCAATAATATTTAAAAAAAGAGAAATACAATCAAGAAAAGAAACAATTTAGAACTTGTATTTACTATTGACACAGTTGAGCCAACTGCAGACTGTTGCGTTTTAGGTTCAGAAACTATTGGATTATGCTTTGGAAACGAGGTGGGTGTCAACGGCTGAGATGATAATGATGATGATTAGCATAAGATACACGATGTTACAGAAGGCACTCGAATTGTAATATCTATTTTAGCCACAAAACCCTCTTAGAGGTTTCCTATAAGAGGTTTAATATTTTCCTTCGTTCTACTAAAAATAGAAGGTTGATGGAAATCAAATCGTATGTTCCTAAGATAGATGAACTTTACTGAATTATAAAAACAGACTAGAAAGTTAAATAATAAAAATATAACTGGTAAACTATTTAAATGTTTCTTTTAAGTTTTTTTCTAAGATTGATTAGCCACGAACTAACATTATTTTCTTAACGTCCTTACAGACATTGATAAAATGATTGGTAAGAATTTATATTTATTTACTCCCAATAAGGTTTGCTGGAAAAGAACTCTTTTTAGTGTTAATTTCGCCTTTGCCATTATTTTTCTTATCAAATGTTTTACTTTTTTTACTGTGCAATAAAGAATTAAGAATTATTGTCCACCGAACACGTTGACTTTTCACAGTAAAAGGAATGACTATGTTTTACAACGTTCTGAGTGTAATGGAACGAGATAGGCCGTCAGTCGGATATGACGTGCGCAAGTAAACTAGCAACATCGACTTGTTATTGAGACGAAATTTAATCGTTTTAGAGTGTTTTGTCTGTAGATAGACGCGCTTTTTAAGATCTCTCAATAGCGTCACATGTTTTATGAGTATTTACTGTATTCAAATAAATGGAAGATTTTCTGATCGTTAGAGGCCTCTTTCATCTATTAAATATTACGTAAGCAGCAAGGTTCTCAGAGATGTTTAAGTACCTACTGATGTATTTTGCTATGTAAATTTGTATGTGTCTAACCTTATATACGGATGTTACATTTATCGTCTTTTTTAGAACCACGAAAAGTATTTCAGAACAACATTTCAAAACAATTCCTAAAACTAATAGTTTTCAGAAAAAAAAACCGACGTCTAACAAATGAGAAACCGTATTTGTTTTAAACGCGGGAAGTGTCCATTATTACGCATTCCCCCGCCACGAAAGTATTCTCTGAACTTTTATTAAATTCAAACCATTCCGAAGAAATTGTAACGGAAAAGGTCATAGACAAATCTCGCACAGAAGTTTGTAATCAGTTGTAATCTGGTTGTAATCCGTTCACCTCGACGGTCCGGCGGCGGCCGGGGGACTTTAATTACATTTTTGTGAGGCCCTCCGTCCACCTGCGCCCGGGGCCGCGCGACGCGAGGTCCGCGACCGGACGAAACATTTTTACAAGTACCAAATAATAAATTAGGAAATTCATCTCGAAGAATTCGAGACTGTTTCGTTTTCATACCTGCCTATATACCTACGATAAAGTCATCGTTGTTGCACGAGGTAGATAATATTTCGTCCTCCTCGCTATTAGCTTGTAGCTTAGATCATCAAAACGTGTTTACCGCTAGGTACACCAAAAAGGGTTTTTGCTGCTTCAATTTTAATTTGGGTTCCGCTCGCTAAAGGTGGAAATGAATAAAGAACTTGTTTTTGCCTGCGTTTAATTACGGCTGACTTTGTGTTCAGCGGGTTCTGACACAATTTACGTGGGAAAGATAAACATAAAAGCTAGTTAGCTATTGTGAGCGGAGACAAATGGGCAGGCTTGTGAAGCTAATCAGGCCTCCTTTGAACCCTTAACTTTTACCGCGTGCCCTGAAAATGGCTTACATAAACGCAAGCATTATAGGTACCCACACATTCCTGAAACCCTTTAACGTAGACTAAAATAGACATCTACTTACGTGGAATTTTGTAAGCAAACCGCCAATATTGAATAATAACTGAGTTACATTGATAGCTACGGTACCTACCGCTGGTTCTATATTGCTTCCAAGAAACAAAATGGAAGAAAATTATATTCTGTTTTGTGTTTCAAATAAACAATTGATTTCCTGAACTCAGCATGATAAACTCGGAAACGGTGCGTTGTAACGGAGTTTTAAATAAATAATGGAAAATTTAAGGTTGGTTTAACCGAAATCACTTTACCCCTCCAGAATGCGGGAAGCGGCGAACGATCGGCGGAGCGCAGAAGCGGATAGTGGGGGGTGTGGAAGCGAGCCCTGGCGACTGGCCATTCCTGGCAGCCATCCTGGGGGGGCCCGAGGAGGTGTTCTACTGCGCCGGCGTGCTGGTCGCTGACCAGTGGGTGCTGACCGCGTCGCATTGTGTCGGCAAGTGAGTATGCAGTCGTGTATCATAGATTGACCATCAGCCTACTGCTGGACATAAAACCCCTGCCATAAACGCCCAAGCGCCCTATAGACACTTTTAATACAAGGTTGGTTGAAGTATATTTACGCATTCGATGACATTTCTTTCTATACTTAGTTTTAAGGCTATCATTAAAATATTATTGTTCTTTCCTCAATCGCACTTTATCTCAGTTTCTCTTTTAAATGTGTTGACGCGGATATCAGCTGATTGTTGACCCTTGCAGCCACTCCGACGTGAACGGCTGGACCATCCAGCTGGGCATCACGCGGCGCCGCTCGCACGCCTATTACGGGCAGAAGGTGAAGGTGCGCCGTGTCGTGCCGCATCCGCTGTACAACATCGGCGTCGCGCATGACAACGATATCGCTCTCTTTCAGGTCCGTATAGTGATTATACGTAGGCTGTGGTATTATTGTACAAGTTTTCAGAACAGCAGCAAAAATATAAAGTAAGGGTTAGATTTGGGATCGGGATTCAAAAACTAAGATTGCTGAAGTGTTAATGTCCCAATATCTTTCCTTTTAGCTTAATTTGTCAAATTCAAGATCTAAGACCGTTCCGTTTATTCTACAGAAGACTAGCGCTATGTCTATTCTTTTCCTACCATAGCAATCGCTGTGTTGATTAGATTTTAAACAGCTCATCTGACAAGTCTCCAGCATCTTGTTAGGCATCAATTCTGGATTAATATATCTCAACAAAAAAGGTTTAAGGTTTAAAGAACTTTATTCTCTTATAGACAATTACGTCACTTACATGAGAACTAAATTTATAAGTAGGTACTTAATTATAATATAACAGTCGTTCTTAATAAATACTAAGTAATAAACTACGAATATAACAAACAGCTAATTATAAAATATTCCCACTTCACGTATTTGTAATTAGGTTTTTGTTGTTAACCAAAGTAGTAGTATAAACATGTGGATAACCACATGATTTTGTTGAGATATATTTTCGTATCGTAATGTATGTTTGTTCCACAGTTGGCAGTCCGCGTCCGCTATCACGAGCAGCTGTCTCCAGTATGCCTGCCGCCGGCGGAGCGCGCGCTGGCCCCGGGCACGCTCTGTACTGTTATCGGCTGGGGCAAGCGGGACGATAAGGACAGTAAGTGTACCTACCCTTCACTAGACATTCGTATACGTAACGGCCGGGAGGACTTTCTCGGACTGGGATGACGTCAGTGGGTTTTCACATCTGCAAGGACTGGCCAGATGCTGGATCTGCTGATACTGCTGGGAAGACCGGTCGCAATTGCGTTCATTAGGGGAGCCGTCTAGCAGTAGAGGAGCATTCATAGACTGATGATGATCATACTCAGCATCGCTCCTGATCATTTGTTTTACAATATACAAATACAAAATTATTTATTTCTTTAACTTAATCTACAATTATACAAGTGTTTGAGATTCCCTTGTTTTGGTGAGTGGAATCCTTCTCAGTCTAGCTGGGACTAATTGTGAGTAATTTTCCCTGTTGGACGAGGCACTGAGTGTGAACCTGGTTTTACACAAACCTATCGCAGGCGTCTCACTCATTAGTTCTATTGAACTCTATTTTAGCAAGAATTTTGAACCCAAATGAAATAATAAATAAATAAATAATGCTGGACAATTCACACAGCATTATCTAGCCTCAAGCTAAGCAGAGCTTGTGTTATGGGTACTAGATAACTGATATACTTAATACAATACACTAAATAGATAGATATTTTTTTATTATACATAGAAAACACCCAGAACAACGGAACAAATTTCTGCAGATCGTACACAAATTTGTTCCGAGGCGGGAATCGAACGCAGGCAGACCTTCGCCCGCTGCGCCACGGAGGTCGTCAATAATAATAATAATAATAATAAGACATTTATTTTCCACTCACAAAAAGCTTTTCTTAATAATACTTGTGTAAAATTAAATTAAGGCCTATAATTTAAGCAATTCACCTGTTTTGTGTGGAGCTGGAGCTTCAGATAGGCCTGTATTGCAAGACACCAGTGCCCACTCCACGGGTGTAACAAGATGATATGAAACAATAAGCGAACATAAGGAGTGTGTGTGTGTGTGTGCAGTGTCGGAATACGAGCCGGCAGTGAACGAGGTGGAGGTGCCGGTGCTGAACCGTGACCTGTGCAACCAGTGGCTGGAGCACCGAGACCTCAACGTCACCGAGGGCATGATCTGTGCCGGATACCCCGAGGGGGGGAAGGACGCCTGTCAGGTACTAAAAAGTTTGCAGCAGTTTGTTTACGTACCTATTTAGAAAGAAGATCCGACAAGTGCGAGTGTAACTCGCGCGCCGAGGGTTTCGAACGTTTGTCAACAAATATGTACCAAATGTACCGGTTAGAGACTTCGCAATTTAACGAATACCTAAGAATAGTAGGTACCAACCTACATTTCAGATGGATCTCTCTGCACGCTTCGGTTAAAGTGGGTAATGGTAAATTTTTCGTCAAGGTCGAGTATTGTTGAGGTGTCCTGATGATGTCTCGTGGAGAGACGAAACTAGTTGACGACTTACTTTTGATGAGTTTTTTCATTGTGTGGTTGGTGTGGTCTTTTCTTTCGCAAATTAAGTTAGGTAGGAGGGTAATTTACTTAATTTAATTAAATTTAAGTCTATTGTTTACTTTCTCTGATTGTAAGTAGGAATAATTTACTTAATTTAATTAATTTTAAGTCTATTGTTTACTTTCTCTGATTGTAAGTAGGAACAATTTGTGGGAGGGCGGGCGGTAGGTACACACAAATCACATTTTGTTGGATCTTGTCGGAAGAGGTTCTGCGCGGAATTGTTACTAAATATTGTTTCATCCTAATATTAATGTGCAAACTGATACCTTTCATTTGATACCCCACATGACCCTGTAGGTATCTTTTAAAATTTCGGCATCACAATTTGTATGGAAAATATTCATTTTGATTTTTCATTTATTTTTCTTTAAATCTGTACAGGCACACGAAATGTATTATTATTTTAAATTTCAAGTAGATAGCTGCAGTAGTTGCTGAGTTATTAAGGAGGGAAAAAAGGACAGACAAAGCGAGACCATAAGGGTTTCGAAACCGGAAACCCTGAAAAGATCTTTGGACTGTATGTGTTTTTTTTAAAGTTAACTACTTATTTACCGATTTTCTCGTCAATTGTAGACCAAATGCTGCGCTGACGCGAGTGTCTGTGTGAAGCTGGTTTTCAGCACCAGTCACATAGCTAAGAAATAAGCAAATGAGTGAAGTTTACCTTGTACTGAATACACAAATGCTTTAAGCACACTTCCATTTGTTGTTGTGTTGTACGTTGTTCAAGCGGGAAGAACGCGCCAGCATTCAGTGATCGACCTATACATCACGAGGGGCAGGTCATTTAAGTATATTTTAGGACATGTTTATTTCATTATTTATTTTTGTCGTTAGTTTGAGACTTCTTCGTGACTTCAAGTTTTCCACCATTGTTGCTTGGTTTGTTTGTTGGTTCGACAAGTTTTTTTGTAAAACTAATTATTGATTACAAACTACACCGAAATGTTCAATTTATTGGTAAAAAAATATTTAATAGATACAACAAGTCAATCAGATTAACCAATTATTAAAACATTAGCTACAAAATTTAGTATTTTCATACATAACGAATAGTAAAATATAATTAACTATAAGCAAAAGTAAGCACAATGCTAAAAAAAACTCCGCTAAAGTTGGCACTCTGCTTGCTTTCAACGACTTGATACTTTCACAGACCTTCGTAGGATTCGACGTGATGATCTCGCTCGGGGCCGGGGATCTGAGCTCCGTCAGTATCACAGCTTGCTCCTTGATACTATTTTCCAGCGAGTCGAATCTATTCACCAGGTGAACTATAGTTCCTTGCATTTCACGCACCAAACATTCAAGCGGATAAGACATATTCTACGTATAAATAATGATTCCGGACGCAGAGCGGGGCTTAAAGCGACGCACGTCGCTTCTCTGAAGACTGGGAAATAAGTGTTTACTTCGAGAGAAAACTCCGTATAGGTAGCATATAATATACAAGCCTAGAGCAAAATCAACAAAAACATGGCAGTGGTGTATGTGTAGGCACTTTGCTGAGGAACAATAAAACTCTACCGATGTTTTGTTTAGAAAGAACAGGATCATAAAATAATCCGCTTCCCTTCTCCATTGTCTGGTAATAGAGCTCGCATTCCGAACGCAATATTCCCAATCCAAAGTCATTATGTTCGTGCCTGCCTCGCGAACATCAGTCGAATACAAATATTTGTGCGCCCAATAGGTAAATCCAATAAGGGCCTCCCCAAAAAGGTGTTTACACACCACGCTACTAAACTTTTATGCGGTCTTGTACTTTAGAGTCAGAGACACTAATAATAAATATTTGTAGTTTTCCATCGAGTCGGTCGAATGATTCACAATTTATTTATCCCCAGCCAAATAAATTCTTAGTAGTGAATGAAGCCGTCTTACGAACAGATATCCATAGAGAAGAGAGTTGTGCAAGGGCCGCAAGGACCCGCAGTGGAGGACTACAATAAACAACTCTTTCGTACTTGAGATCCAATAAAGTTGTAAGAAAGCTCGAGTTTCTTCATAACGGAATTCTTTCGTAGACGCTCTTCGAAAAGCTTTTCGTGTCTAACTCGTTTTATGAAGTGTCGGGTAAGATTGGGTGAGATACGGCGCTCTTGTTTACGTCAATTTGAATAAACAATTGCGACGTGATAATATCATCGTTGTGATTTATTAGAAGCATCTGCAGAATTACACGATACTTTTATTGTACCTACCTACTTCAATATTTATTTATTTATTTAATTCGGATTGCCATCAGCTTAACTAAATACAATAGAAATTAAAACAGATACAGAAAGCTAATAATAGGCATTCGCTAATAGAATTATAATAAACTACTTAAAATATGTGAACACTAAAATTTTTCCGTCGACAATTGCGTAAACACATAATGAAGCAATAAAATAATACCAATTTAAATTAATAACAAAAATATTATTTTTTTAATTATTAAATATTATGTTCTTAGTTTGGGGCCAGACGATGCTAGGTCTGAATGTCCAGCAAATAAATAAATTAAAATGGTTTTATGTTATTGTATTTTCCAGGGGGACTCGGGCGGGCCGCTGCTCTGCAAGGACCCAGAGGACCCGTCGCGCTGGTACGTGGGCGGCATCGTGTCCTGGGGCATCAAGTGCGCGCACCCGCGGCTGCCCGGCGTCTACGCCTACGTGCCCAAGTACATACCTTGGATCGAGAAGCAGATAGAGCTCTACAATGACGAGAACGCTAAGTCTGAGGATGTATAAGGATATATTGATGGATTCGAGTTTTGAAACGTTTTTGACTCTTCGAGGACTGACGGATAGCAAGTACGAAAGTATGCTCAATCGTGAAGATGGAATACGTTCTATGGAATAAAAAATCTTGCATAGACGCATTTTATACAATAGATAAATATTATAAATAGACTGTAGCAGTCATCTCAGTTTTGGACTGTAATAACGACGACAATAATGTTGAAATATTGACAATAAAATTACTCTAAGAGGAAAATATTGATTGCGCAGCCGAGAAAGGATCATATGTATTAGATATTATAATAATTAAGTATATACACTATTTTATACTCATAGTAAAATATTGACAATACTAGATTTCGAAATAAACAAATTATTTATGACTTATTATATTACTTATTAATAGACTTAAAGTATTTATTGAAACTATTATATCAAATTAGAAAATTGTTAAAATAAAGAAATAGATTTAAAAGTGTAAACTCCTTTAGCGGCTGCGCGAGGAGCTAAATGTTTTTACGAATCACTCGAGAAGTGTTGAAGTAAATTATGTAAAGCTGTGATACGAAATTCTTAAAAAACTTATGAAATGCTGCGATTGAAATAAACTTTTACCCGTTGCGACAAGGTTGACTTTACTTTTCATATCTCGATACTTTTTCTCGAGATATCAATTGGAATTATTAAATATGTAGGAGTTAATGTGAATTAGAAGTTCTTGGTTAGTAACGTGAATCTCGTCTAAGTCGTGTACTCACTCAAGCTTTAGCTAAACTTTTAGATTATTTTTTGTGATATATTTGTATCTATTTATTTAGATTGTTTCTATTCGGTATTTTAGAAAATAGTAATTATAGAGGTTAAAATATTTGTTTGATGTTTGGTGTTGGTAGATTTAGAGAAAAGTGCTTTTATAGATTGAATATAATGAACTCTTGGTTTAGATAATAAATTATGTAGTAAGAAGTAGAAATAGGTAAGTGAATTCAAATTTTAAAGTAAGTAAATGTTGCTCGTGTAAGGTCTTACCTATTTGACAATAAATTGGTAAATTTGTTACACTCTCAAAGATTATCTAATGTTGCCTAATAATTATAGTAAAAAGCGTAACTGTAACCGTGTCAATGGTAAGCATAACGTTTGACAATAACTTTACTTAAAACTTCGTTGTAATAATTATGACAATAAGTGTAATATTATGACAATAATATCGATAATTTTTGACGATATATTTACAGATAGGTACATAAGAAATGTAAAGCTTTGTTGTTATACAAAATGTTTGGTTGCTGTTATTTTATTTTACTCAACATAGGAATAGCATTTTCAAAACCGTTTTCTAACGTGAAATTAGAACTAGCTTTAATAGTAAGTAAGTGTTAAAGTAAAGTAGAATATATATTTAAAATCAGTCTTTTTATACTTACTCATATAGATTTTCGTTTAAATTTATAATTATAATGCAGTTATAGCATAGGCTATGCTCAAAACGACAAATAACTAGATGTAAAATAAGTATTCAAATTATATAAAAATATTAATATACTGAAAGTATGGTTGTCGACTTCATAAAAGTCCTATTCTTCAACTCGAGCTTTCTAATAGATGTCTAAAATACCGGTTAGGTATATTTTATGTGTTAGGAAAAGAATAGCATATTTATTATCTTTAAAAACCTTAACGGGTCAAATTATTTTTGTACTAATAAGCAAACAGTCAGCCCACTATTTTATTTTTGTAAAAGTTATTTTATATGAGTTGTTTTAACTTATTTTATGTAGGAAATGTAGATAACGTTTTCCAACTAGCATTTATAACAAAACTATAAATTTCCATTAAATTTATATTTTTAAAATACATAACTTTTATATTAACATTTGTGTTTTACGAAATATTTAGACATTCAATTATTTTTTGACGTTATGATAAAAGTAGGATAAGGTTACGCTTAGATTTAGAAGTAGGTAGCTCTACGCTTTAGCGTTCTGTGAACTTATGATAATTGTGATCTGCAGATAATATTAAATTATTTATTCGTGATTTGTTAACCACTGCACTGCAAGGATTGTTTCTGAACATTCGCGAAATGTTCCTTAGCTAAAATTTCACAACTACATTTTAATATCTTTTTAATTTTGATAGCAATTTTATTAATTTTTCAGTGTTGTTTTCTACTATAGGAGAGTATGATTTTGTTAGGCATTTGATATTATTTTAACAGCGAATTTTCACTAGGTAGCCATAAATTTATAAATCTATTGCTTTTTACGTAATATTCGATGTCATTAACACTTTCACCTATTTCTTAGTGGCTTGATATGATTTCTAGTACAGTTTAGGGTGTCTGATACTTTTATACATAATGAATTATAAATAACAAACAAATGCATTGGTAATTGGCTTTATAGAGCATGCGTATGAACTATGCATGTTCAGCTCTTAATGTTTATACATAAAAGTGTAGGTTTACATGGTGTTTTATGTACATGTAAAATGTATACTGTTGTAGATAATAATCGCTGTTGAAACTAAAGTAGAAATTATTTCGTGTTCAAAGCATATCTTCTGAGTCGGTGACTTCTAGTTTAGGATAGATTACTTATTGTGCTTAAATTACAAAGGTTAGTAGTTACGGATTTTTTATTACAATAAACATTTTGGTATAATAGTACAAGTTAGTACTGGGATAATAAACAAACAAATACTTATATATTTTAATCAAATATTAAAAATATTTTTTTTAAAAACGTTTCATAGAAACCCTATTAAGCTAGTCAACTTCTAACTCTAGTGAAAGGGTTTAAGCTGTAGCTTTTCCAATCTTTCCATTTAACTTACTTTTACTTTATGAATTTAATGAAATTATATAAATTCTTGCCAGAGAAATAAAAGAAGGGTTGTGTAATAAAATAAATGTTTTAGAGTTGTCCTGTGGAATATTTAGGTGTCAGTAGCCATAACTCTGTGTACACTTTTGAATGTTAACTAAATATCGTAGGATCTGGGCATCTATTACAATTCTCCGCATCCGACACTGTCGACAGTACGAGATCCGGCTGCAGAAACAGTGCACCCATCGAGCAAGAGCTAAGAACCACATTTTTACGCATAGGTATCTGTTTTAAGGAGAATATATATCTGCTAGGTTGCCTATCAAAATTTGTCCGCTAGTATTTTTAATAAAATTATAGAAAATTGATGTTGGAAAAAAAATTGTTTTTTTTTTTATTTAAACTAGCGGCCACATTTTGATAGGCAACCTAGTAGATATATATTCTCCTTAACACAAATATGTGTAAAAATGTAGTTTTTAGCTCTTACTCGATGGGTGCACTGATTCTGCAGCCGGATCTTAGACCACAAGGACATACAACCGACGACTTACGCAATTGTAGATTTCGTAGAATTGTAATAGAGCCCCTGGTTGGTAATTATATATAATGTATGCTCCTTACTTTCGTTTCATAATTTATACTTAAACTCTACTCACTACTCTTTTACATACAAGAAAGTCTTTTTTTAATTTTTATATGAATATTATTACACCTAGTATTTGCTTTTCTAGAAATTTGTATGAATGAAGTTTAGTCCATGATTAAATAATTTTAATAATAAAATGAATAGTTATAAAAGTAGTCATGTAATAGAGACGCACAAAATACTCTGTACTATAAATCCCCTGTTTAGAACGTTCAGTTAAACATCCTAGAATAGTTATATTACATATATTGATGTTATATGTGTAGAAGTTGCTTTGTGTACTACCTTCTGCGTTTTATACTCTATGATGTTAGTTACACGCCTCTTGGCTAGAGAATTATTCCCATTGTTTTAGATAAGTATGAGAATTTACATATAGTCGACGCTAAGCGTTAGTTTCCAAATTATATCTCCTTTCCGACTCAATGTACCTAGTCAATACTCATTCAAAGCGAATGGACAATATGAGATAGAATAGTCTTCGGTTGTTATAATATTTGACATGACATATCGCTTTCATATCAAACAGTTGTAAGAACATTATAAATTTCTTGTTTATTTTTTAACATTATCTACAGGCATATTTATTTATAAAAATCTTTACTTTAAGATTGTAAGTAATTCCACTTTTCAACGGTCAAAGTCACGAGCCATAGAGTGCCGCCTGTATTTCTGTGTAGGTCGACAAAACTATTGACCGGCACAGAAACGCTGGGTGCACTATTATAGGTACATTCACAGCCGAAGAACAATAAAGCCCACTCAAGATGGCAGTCTATCGAAAACTAGGTTTAGCTCGTGACTTGGCTCAGTGCAAACAATTTCCGCAAGTGAGCTTGTAGGCGAAAGATTGGTGGAAGCTTTACGTAGGGTTCTTTCTAGTATTACTTTACTGTGTCCATTAACTGTAAATGTTTATTTAGTTGTGTTGTGGCTCACGCTGTCGCTTTAAGGTACTTGTGTAGCTACCTTTGTTACTTGCAGCTTGGAATAAATGAATACAGTAAAACTGAAGTTTTAATATGAATACTTACTAATCTAAGTACCAAAATTCTGACGTGGAGAGGAGAATTGGAAAGCAGGCGGTTTTTGGCAGGAATTTCAGTCCAGCCATTTGGTATTATTATCTACCTGGAAAATTTTCCGTGAGTTTTCAAAATGGGTATAATTTTATAGATTTAGATTTGTTTCTTACCAATTTCAACTTTGCCACCTCGTCGTATCTTTTGTCGAAATGAGTGGACTATTTTGGCTGATGATGAATTGGTATAACTAGTCTCGTTGATTTCACAGTTACAAAGATATAGGTAGTTCCAAAGATAAACTTGAATGGAATAAAATAAACCAGCCAAGTGCGAGTATACCTACTCGCACACTGAGGGTTTTGATCCATCGTTCAAACCTATTTCATAAAATAGCCATAAATCGTGTTTTTAGGGTTCCGTACCTCGAAAGGAAAAAAGGAACGCTTATAGGATCACTTTGTTGTCTGTCTGTCTGTCCGTCTGTCAACCCCTTTTTTCTTAGGAACGCATGGACGTCTCGAGTTGAAATTAACGTCAAGTACTCAAGTCCGTAACCTCTTGGAGCCGCGATATAAAACTAAGTCAACGCACTCAAAAGTTACAGCCGTTTATGTCCGAATATTTTGAAATTCCCAACATGCACACCAAACCTATAGGGTACTTCCCGCAGACCTAGAATCATGAAATTTGGTGAGTAGCAAGGTCTTATAGCACAAGTAATGGGAAAAAGTTCAAATACCATAAATTTGTAAAGAATCCACTAAAAAAATATTTTTAATACTCGCCATGGACCAAAACCTACAAGATACTTCCCGTAGACCTAGAATTATGATAATTTGGCAAGACGCAAGGTGTACCTAACGGGACCCTTAGTGAACGAGTTCGACTCGCACTTGACGTTTTATTTTTTGGAAGGGTTTCCTTTAATTTTAATATTTATTTTATTTTTAGTACTTGTTGTTATAGCGGCAAGAGAAATACACATTCTGTGAAAGTTTCAACTGTCTAGCTCTCACACTCTATGTAATTTCTAAGAAATCAAATAATATTCCAAAAAAATGTCGTCTTCGACGGGACTTGAACTCGCATCCTTCAGTACGGAAAAAGTTGAAAAATTTGAAAAACCAAATGAGACCTACCTAGTACTCTACCTATACAGAATTTGTAATGACAGTAAAACTTTTAAATCCATCATGGTTATTAACACTAACGTCATTTACAACGGGGTATTCACCATGATTTGAGTTTGAGCTTTCCAATATTGCGGCTCAATTTCATGCGCCATGATCACGGAATAGCCCGTGGTAAATATCCCCTTGTAAATGACTTTATTATAGGTACTGACAGGTAAATAAAACAATGAAATAATCGAGTTAATATTTTACTATAGGATACAAGTTACATTAATCAACAGTAGGTATAAATAACTAGCTAGTAACTGCTAACTAACGTGGTTACACTTTACCCTAGTAGGTACTTTCATTGTCCGATTGCGAAACACCCACTTATTTCTAGACGACGACGCGACGTTTGGATTCGCTTATGTTTAGATTGAAGTTTCCAATTTAGGAATTGTCGCCTAGAAAATAGTCACTCATTTCATTACAAAATGGCAAACTAAAAATACAAAATGCAATGTCTGCACAATGTTGTGGTAATCGTCGAGGCGTGGGTCACAATAATTACAAAATACTTGGATCATTTTGATGATCAAGTGTCAACTTGGCTATTGATAAATGTAAACTAAATTACAGCGTGAAGGTAGTTCATTTCAAAAGCAGAGCGAATAATGGTCATACTTTTGATCAAATTTACACTATATTCTTCAGAATATGACAATCTCTTGATGAAAAGGCTGTCCTGATGACCATGACAGCCTTTTGTCATCACATCATCATACAGTGAGGCTCAATCTAAACTTAGCGTATTTTCTTATTACATTTGAATATAATTCTATACTCCGTCCATGCATTTATTTTCTTTGTTAAGTCAAAGACAAAGTCAAAGACAAAGTCAAAGACAAAGTCAAAGACAAATCAAAGAACACCATTTTTCATTCACACCTAATCTGTCAGCTCGATAAGTATCCAAGCTCTCGTAAGTCCTGATATAATCGAGTCGATAGTTTCGCATCACTATTCTTTAAAAGAAGCAGTCTATGTAATATTCCATTCTTTTATTCAGCCAAAGAAAATAAATGTGTGGACGCAGCGTAGCATTGGTAAGTGTAGATTGCTCCAAAAACAATTATTTACGTTGTACATTTTAACGGCACCTCCACACGTTGTTCGAGTCATGGCGAACCCCGGGCGCCGAAGTGTATGGGCTGTACCTACGATAGCTTTCACACGTACCGGCATTATTAGCATACAATTCGCCGGGACGACGTGTGAAAAGGCACTGACACACTCTGCTAGTCTGTCAGGTGAAACAAAACACGACGATGGTAATGACTCGAGCAACATGTGGAGGGAGCATTAGACAGCAGGGAGGTCGTGACCCAGCCTCAAAGTAAAGCGATGACGGGACACACAACATACATTTTCAGTCTTGAGTATTCACTAAATTGACCATTCGATTGATCTGATTCCTTTAATTGATTCATTCACTAACTGCATTGATAGAAAAGTTCCAACAGGTTACCTACCTTATTTACAAGAGGTTACCTACTCGTGATTTTTTTTCGTTTAGTGAGTTAACAAAGTGATACTAGACCTGGTTTTGTGCTAGTGCATGATAAACATTACATTATTTAATATTATGTTATTAAGCATTGAAAAAATCTGCTGACTTAGATTTTTTTTTTTATTATTACTTATGCATTCAAATGTAGAGGTACATACCTATACCTATGTTTTCAATGTATTAGAGTTTATAAAAAATACCAGAAAACAATGAACTTATGCAGGAATACCAAAGGTTATATCTTTCACAAAAAGGTATACCTACATTGTATTGTTGTGACGCAAAACTCGTATGTAGAGTTGTAGAACATTGGGCCTTGCTTTAGGAACTTTTCTCTCAACACAACCACAGTAATACCCGTAATACGCGTGCACACGATAATATACCCTATGACGTTGAAATAAGACCTAGAAAAGTTTCCATTACATTTGCTACTTTGGACTTGATGCTTATTTTACTTTCTCTCGTATAAAGTAAGTTAAAATGACCAAAGGAATATCGTTTAGAGTTAAAAATGGCAATGAACGAGAAAAAGTAGTGTAAAAATATAATTCTATGTTAAAAGTGTCGCATATTACCAAAAATATAATTCTACGGAGTGATAACACGCGTTTGTAAATAAACTCTATAGCGAACATAAAAATAGAGCACTCATTCATATAACTTGCACTTAGGAGTAAATAACCTTTAAAAATACTGTTCATTGATTTAGCTACCTGTTATATTACTTGAATTGACATTAAGTACTAAAAAATCTTTCTACCGAGATGCAGACTCCCTAGCTCTCACTCCGAAGCCTGCATATATCTCGAAAGAGACACACGACGTTTCAGAATCGATTTCAGATTGCATGGTCTCAAAGTCTCAGTAGAAACCTGCTTTAGTATAATTCGATATCGCCATTAGCGGCAAATATTAGAACCATTGAAACGTAACGTATACTAAGGCCTGTATTATTCATCGATATATGCTTAAGTAACGCTTGTGACGTAGAATATAGAGTATAGACGTAGAAATAGCGTCACTTAAGCACAGAGCGATGACAGAGCATGCTTTCATAATACAGGCATTACAAAGTTAAAGATAAAGGTCGAGAATGGCATCGACCTCAATTTACTGACGAGAGTAAAACCCGTAATTCGTTATATGTATACCTGACAAAAATCTACGATTCTACAGAATATCATAGCCTCAAAACAATAGAATCGCTCAGCTGCGTAACAACATTAATCTGAACCATCTACTTCATACACGACCATCGGAAATAATCGCGAGAGACAATATTTGCACCTCGATCCTATCTAAACACTAAAATAAAGATTTCATACATCAATAAATTTAGAATATCAAATTATCAATATAATAAATCTAGGTAAATGTAAATATTTAGAGCAACTGTTGCTTCAGATTCAAGATAAAATATATTTAGTTTATTAACAAACAATTAGAACTCTCAATAATATCGTAGATACGTAGCACGCATTTTTATAATTTTCGACTTAATCTAATGATATGAAGCAAGCGCTAAAGTAGTCTAGTTTCAATAAAATTTACCACACACATTACAGATCTATAACTTGAGATATATAACATGGTATTATATGAAATGGTTACATCATTTGATTACGTAGGTACAGTACAGGTGTTCGTTGTGAAGTATGATGGTGGAGCGCATCACTTCCAACAACCGACATTCGCTCCCGACCATCGTCTACAAGCCTCATTTACCGCGGCTGTTACAAAATTTCACAATAACCGACCCTATTCGTTCAAGTTGCAGGTATCGTTTCAACAAAGATTTCCCTCAGCCCTTACAATATCAGTCCTAACATAGCCTCTCGATAACAAGCTACTCTATCGTGCACTCTATTCATGAAATGGATGCATTTAATAAAGTACCTATTCTTAAATATATTAAACATGTGCCAAATATCATGACCGGTTTGAATAATGACCCCAAAGAAGTTGCTACAAATATTTGAGATAAAAATTACAATTCAGAATATGTTTTCTTTTGAAACTCTGCTATATTCAGACCGGTCAAGAAGAAAGACACACTTAATTAGTTATAATGAGAATGTGATGTATTTCTTTGGTTAAATGAGTTTCTATCATTCCTTTACATTAACAACAACACTCGAAGATGAGATAGTTATTTGCACAAGTTGACAAAATGACGTGATAATTGACCAATGAGAAGCGACCATAGTCGCGTCATTTAGAAAAAGGACCAATGACATTGACGATTTATTTGTAATTTTACAGAGTAAAGACTAACTTGAATGACAAATAAGCTCTTTACTTATTATTCCGTTCATTCACTCGGACACCAATCACTCCACATAACCCGTGCTTAGATTTAGCTACGTTAGTTACAATTATTATTTGTCGTTTTTGTATCAATTTTTATCAAAAAACTCAGTGGGTACTGCTTGAACATTCGTTGTTTACTGATAGGATAAAAAGTCGCCATTTGTGTCGTCATCTCATTCTAACTAAAAAGAAGAGAGAGAGGGCGATAAAAATGGCTGAAGCAGATATGCAAATCCAGGCATACGATCATTCGATCTAGCCATAATATTAGAGATTTTGTTTTAAAATGTTCCGTCAGTACCCACAATAAGATTTAAAATGCGTAAGATGTATAGCGAAAAATTGTCTAGCTAACGTTTTAAGGAAGACAAAGGGAGGAATAGAAAATTACGTGCTTTTACAAAGAATTTACAGAAAATTACCGCTAAAAATATAAAAAGGACATTCCATGTACCTTCGATCAAATCGATCGATATCCGATCAAGTGTTATGTTGTGGTAACACAGACATTTTTTTTTATTTTAAGCACCTACAATAGTTTAGAAGTAAAACAAGAGTCAAGAATAATACAAATTTAACTTTAATAAAGTAGTGTTTAAGGTTCAAAATAGATCAGAGGAAGGAAACAGAGATTCGTCAAGTCTTTAAATTCGCTGTACCGGTTCTTTCGGCGAATAGGCCTACAACACAAAATTGAGCATAGATACTCTACTTTATGGTCAATTACAAATGGACATACATTGAGATTCGGGTTTACGTCATCCTAAACCTATCAATAAATGCTAAGTACAAAGAGATAATAATAAACTCTCTTCATACAAACATATTGTAATGCCCACGCATTATTGGTAACTAAACCAACCCTATCGTAAGACAAGGTTGATTCTCACTTCGTAATAAAAATGTAAACCCAACTCAACAACATTGTATAAGATCAAACTTACAACAGTTCACCCGAAGGTTGTATCTTGGCTTTCCTGGTTGTTAATGGTAAAGTAGACCTTGCTCCGATGTATATAAGGTTAGTTGTTGGCATGTTGTATGTTGGCCAGGAACGCTGGGTCGACGGAAGCCACCTTGGCCGTGAGGAATGCGTGCATGCAGAATAACAGACTCTGCAGGATTTGGCATTCCAGTTCCTGGAGACAAAGTTATATGAAAGTTACATGATGTTGACTACATGAATTAAATTGCTTGATGTTAAACTAGATGGCGTTAGTAAATAAAATTTTCGTCTTGAATATATTGTTAAGTTTCGTATTTTTAAGGATAACATCTTACATTATCTATGGAAAAATTTATGCTTGAAAAAAATCTAACCTTTGTTTCAATAACCTTAGTCTCCGAATCTTGAAAATGCAGTTTTAACTTCGACTTTCCATCATCACTGGAACCTCTTAGCTGCGAAAATCTGCACAAAAAACACGCGAACTATGTATCACATCACGCTAATGATTGAATGGATGTTTGACCTCTTCACGCTAAATCTACAGTATAAATCGATTTAAAATTTTGCAGAGACATAGCTCTAGGCCTAGAATCACATTTAGGGTGCAGGCAAGAACTAGAGTAAATGAAGAATGTTGTGAGAAAAATTAAAAAAAAAAATATATCTGAGCGTCTGGTCGAAACGACGCGTGACCCCAGAGCTGGTCAGTATCTGGCACAGCGCATCAGCATTGCCATACAGCGGGGCAATGCAGCCAGCGTCTTGGGGACGCTTCCGACTGGTATTGATATGGATCAGTTGAGCTACTTGTAGATTGTTTGCAACAGTCTGCAGTTAGCTCAATTGTTTCAATTGTGAATACTAATTATATAATTAAAAATTATAATATTATAATTTTCTTTGTGAATAAAGGCTACTGCCCACTTAAGAATGTTGTGAATTTAAAAAAATGTGCAAAACTTATCAGTACTTACCTGTAAGACCAGACGGGCTGCGCGCCGGGCGTGCCTTCGCTGAGAGAGAACCCGGAGGCCCAGTCTAACGTGAGCCCCGCGGCCCTGCCCATGTGTACCACTGTGAAGGTCTTCTTCTGGAAATTGCAAAAAAAAAAAACATCAATTATTACCAGGACTCGACTCGCAAGAGACCGGATACAATGGCGCATTAAAGAGGAGGCACCCAGCAGTGGGACTGAAATGATGATGTTTTAGTTTGGACCATAGATTAAGTTTTTTTAATGGTTCGAATAATGAAGTACCTCCTTGAAGTTGCTAAATTAACGGTCTGACTAAGAAATGTGTGAACTTTGGCCAAGTGCCGAAGCGAGTTTTTGATTTTTTACATGATTTTGAAGGTTTCGAGATCGATTTCGAAACCCTTATGGCCTCGTTTTGTCTGTCCTTTTTTCCCTCTTTAATAACTCATTCACTCGCTATTTACTTGAAATTTAAAATAATAATACATTTCGTGCGCCTGTACAGATTAATGAAAAATAAATGAAAATTTTAAATTAAAATTTTCCATACAAATTGTGATGTCGAAATTTTAAAAGAGACCTACACGGTCAAGTGGGCTATCAAATGAATTTTGTATATTTAAAAAATAGTTTTTGTAATTCATGTAAGATACATACCTACCTTTTGAAATATCTAGAATAAAGTCGGAAAATTTACGATTACCACCCCCCTTTCACCGAAGTATGCAGAGAAATCCATCTGAAATGTACCGACCTACAATTTTTAGGTATTCATTAAATAGCGAAGTCTTTAAGCGGTACCTTTAGTAAAAAATTGTATAAATGACGTTCGAAACCCTCGGCGCGCGAGTTACACTCGCACTTGACGGATCTTGTTTTAAGTATGGTGAAAGGTTGATTGCATTCGTACAAGAATAATTATATCCTTGACAAAAACTCTTTGAAAAGAATACATCTATCAAATCATTTCTCTGGTATTAGTACTAATCTATGTTTCAATGTCAAATGTCATTGATGTTTTCGATTCTTCGCTGTCATTCTTTTCACGATATTCATTTCGCGAGTAATATTGCGATTTGTGAAGAAATCCATTACCAGAGGAGATGGCAAACATAGGAGAATTGGAAAAGCATGTGTGCATGTTGTCAGAAACCCCACAATGCATAGAGTTGCCGCCCACCGCAGGCTGCAGGCGGTGGCTGGTGAGAGAACCTTCTCTATTGCCTTCCTTCTATTTTAAACGAGATGCAAGGACTTCAGGAACGCCTGTAACCACGGCTTGCTCTAAAGATGCGCGACTGTGAATGATCTGGCTAGTCGAATGATCTACAACTAGTAATTTACTCTTTCGACTTGAATTGAATTGAAGTATTATACTAATCTTCAAAGTCGAATGACAACTACTAATTAGTAATTACTAATGCCCAACTCGGGCAGTCGCCATAGTCGTTAGTAATGGCGAGAGGCGTCGAATAACGAATTGAGTTCGACTGCTCGCTGCTGACTCGAGCAGTTGCCATTACTAACCGTATTAGTTACTAATTTGGTTAGTAATGGCGAGTCGGGCAGTCGACGCGAAATCAATTCTTTATTCGACGCCACTCGCCATTACTAACCAAATTGGTTACTAATTTGTCCGAGAATTTGTTCGAATGATTTGTGAAGTCGAATAATTCGAATGAAATCATTCACAGTCGCGCATCTTTAGCTTGCTCGTCGACTCGTTTCTGGGCCAATAAATGCAGTAGAGTAGGTGCGTGGAAGTTAAGCGAGGATCATTAAAATTCGGTATTGGTAAACAGAAAGCGAACGGCTTATCCAGGCATGTCCAGTCTCGTCGAGTAGCGTCGAGTTCCCCGATGGTGTTCCTTAATACGATTTCTGTTCAGTTCGATCTTTAGACTCTGCTTCCAACAGACGACCGGATCGTCTATGAGTGTCTGTTCGTCTGTTCTATTATTGAGATCCGTTGAGCTGTTTCTTCGTGAAAAGGTAACAGACAGACAGGCAAACTAAGAATTTAGGATATTAGTATGGGTTTAGAGTATAGAAGCTTTTGATCGGTAGTGCAACTGGTAGTTCATATGTCGCTGGGTTAAATTGGGATGAAATCGCGCGCTATTACGCGAACTAAATTGACCATCCTAAGCACTGTGTTTATTCAACGATGACTTAGCCGTACACTGACTTTCTCGATCACGAGCGTTAGTGGTCGCGTTTGAGACGTTCAATTATCCTAGGTTTACAAGATTATCCCGCAAATCTGAGTCCCCACAGACTACAAACTTTCTATCGGCCGATAGTTTGGTCGGCTTCTTAATCAGTATGAAAATGTATGCAGATGCGCACATTACAGTGATTCAGTATCGGCAGATAAAAAAGTTTGATGGGCTTCACTACTGCCTTCAAACAAACCATCGGCGAACTATCGACCGACCGCTTGATCACTATGGCGCTCAAGCCCCGCCCGCACACTTGCCGATTGTTTGATCGGTCGACTCGGCCGATGGCTTCAGATGGGATGTACCCAATACTCTCGATTCCTCTTCTTCATTCCTTTTCTCCTTTGTATCAAGTATAAAGCAATAATAGTATTTTTGGGCAACATTTCACGCGACTGATCACTTCACCAATTCTAGTAAATTAATCAATCGGCCAAACCATTTGTTGGCTAGTCTGCGCACTCGCGACCAACCCAACTATTTTGTTGTGTGCGCACGAACAGGCCAACTCGACTAAACTATCGGCCGATAGAAAGTTTGTAGTCTGCGGGGACTCTTAGACAGCGTGGCGCGCTGCGTCCTGCATACGGGCTACCGAAATGTTTGCTATCAATAAAAACAATAGAATCGAACCCATCGCCTACACCGTTTCTGCAGTGCATCAGGGATGTTTGCAGAATACGAGACGGATTGTTTTGCTGCCATTCTCCGTAAAAAGACCTCATCCCTGATGCGCAGAGTGCGTGACAGCCCCAACACCATCCTTCAAACTATTGCTGGTAGAGTCGCCTCTCCCACGTGGCATGGTTTCATGCGGAGAGTGATTAACTAAAATGTTTATAAATATGTACCTAGTATTAAGTCAAATAACTAACCCTAATTATAAGTGCTTGTGTATATTACTAACTAATTATGGATCTTTTTGTTGTCCGAAATAAAATATTTTTATTTTATTATTTATTTTATGCAGAATATAATATTCCCCAGCTGTGCGCATTCCGCTGGGCCGTGGACCCGAGCGCATGGCACAGCGGCGCGGCACAGTACTTGCGCTCGGCGCGGCACCTGGCGGCCGAATGCGCGCGCACCCGCTCCCGCGCGCACCCCTACTCCCCGCTCGCCTCCTGCTGGCACCTGCTGCACATGCTGATCACACAGGCTGTGCTGATGTATATGCCGTTACAGGTGTTTAGGATATGTGAGTATTGAGTACCATTATACATAATGGACTGCGCGTGCACGCAGGTTCATCTTTAGGTAAGGTTTAAAGATATTTTATTCTCAAATAAAACGTCAAGTGCGAGTCGGACTCGCATACTAAGAGTTAAGGGTCATGCATACAAAATTATAAAAGTGTCGAAATGAAATATATTCGAATAGTTATGGAATAATTAATAGACAAGGATATTTTGACATAACTATTCGAATATATTTCATTTCGACACTTATAATTTTCTATGCATGAGATATTAAATGTGGCTTAAATTTTATTTCTTAATTGAAGCTTGTTTGTGTATAAATATGGAATAATTAATAGACAAGGATATTTTGACATAACAGTATAATATGATTCGGTCCCTGCCCGTGGTCCACCTACATAGTACAGATTTACGTATCAATAACTTTTTCAGACTTTCTTTATACATGTATACACTGTCAATTTCTTTTATTGTCTTAGGTAATTTATTGTAAATTCGAGGTGCCATGCAGAAAACACTATAAAATGCTGTTTTGTGTGTAGGTATTGTTAAGTTTTTGTTGTTGCGTTTACTTTTAAACTTCTCAAACTATTCCAATTACTTTTCGCAAATACCGTAGTTTCCATTATGTACATACAGGGAGTTTCGAAATTTACTGTTATATAGGTACTACTTACTTAGTGTAAGCTTTTTGTTTCCCAAAATAATAAATATACAATACTATAATTATTATTATGATACTATAATTATTATTAGTAATAACCAGGTCCGAACCGCTTCGACCCATTTATCCTGGCGTGCGACCTGATGTCGGCGCTCAACATCTGCATGACGTTCCTCACCGGCTACGTGGACGAACAGAACGAGATGATCATCATGGACAAACGGCTCATCGCGAGGCACTATCTGAAGACCACCTTCTTTCCTGATTTGGTGGCCTGTCTGCCGTTGCAAGTGAGTGCAGTGCTATTCCATGGTATAAGCACGTATAAGTATGTATTCTTGTGTATCAGCACAGAATCATTTGACGACCTCCGTGGCGCAGCGGGCGAAGGTCCGCCTGCGACGCAGGAGGTTGCGGGTTCGATTCCCGCCTCGGAACAAATTTGTGTACGATCTGCAGAAATTTGTTCCGTTGGTCTGGGTGTTTTCTATGTACATATAATAAAAATATCTATCTATGTAGTATATTGTATTAAGTAGGTATATCAGTTATCTAGTACCCATAACACAAGCTCTGCTTAGCTGCGGGCTAGATAATGCTGTGTGAATTGTCCAGCATTATTTATTTATTTATCATGTCACTGTATACGAAACACGTAGATCTGGACACGTCAGAGCTCATTCATATGACCAGTATCGTTAATTTCACCAGCACAGTGGAACCAACGAGAACCTTTAAATCCTAAAGGAAACAAACAATGCGCATACTGATGCTCGCCACGCTCACTAAGTCCTACCTTTCTGAGACGTTTCTGTCACTCTACTCTCTTATCCTCTTTGATAGACTTCAAATACGAGCAATTTAGGTACGCCCCTACATTGAGCCATTTTCTTACGTAGGAGGTACCAATTATACAAAAAAAAACGACGCGCAAAATGTTAGTCACTTCGAAAACGGGAGCAATAGTTAGTGGACGATATGCGTATGTTCAATGCAAGCACTTAAAACACACTAAAATCACAAAATAAAATTAGCAAATTCGGGACACCGTGTTGGCTAATGGCTTGCACCTGCATGTCGTATAGTATCTTTGTTTTAATTTTATCAAAAGACGCCGCCTATTCAATAACGAAACCATAAAATATTTTATCTACACTAATGTTATAACATTCTACTTATGTTTCCAATACTTGACTTATAATTACTACTGTTATAGCGCAGATAACAAAATAGTCAATTTAAGCAATTTCACATGATGGTATAATATCCACATCGATATCGTAAAATCTCATTATAACATCAATAAAACGCGACCAATTAACAAGGCGAGCCTTATGTCAAAATCCTCATACAAGTTGTATAAAATTTTGATATTAGGCTGGCTTTTGAAAACAGTTGGGTTATACGTGAAAACTTCGTCGAAACTACTTTTGAATCTGCCTAACCCAGCGTTGTACACGGGGCATTGCTTCCGGCGCACCTCGGCGACCCTTCTCATAGATAGCGGTGGTGATTTGACCGCACTGAAATGACACGGGGGGTGGAAGTCTTCTACTGTGGCTGAAAGCTACATTGATGAGTCTTTAATGAATAAAATTCAAGTCTCAAATACGATCTTGAACAGTATAGAAAACAAGACGAATGAAGTAATTATAAATATTCCGACTCCGTCTACGAGCTCTACTGCTTGCCCCGCGGCCGCTACAGCTTTCAAAATTTTCAAAATTGTATCATCCAAAATTTTAACAATTATTATTAATAAACTATTGTCAGCTTTTACTCTTGTTGTTTGATTAATTGCATTAGTGAAGATAAAGTAGTGTATGCAACTGCATATAACACGGGTATTAAAACACTCGTTACTATTATGAAACTCGCTGCGCTCGTTTCATAAACTCACACTCGTGTTTTAATACCCTTCATTATATGACAGTTGCATAAACTACTATATCTGTAGAGATAATGACAAACAATATGGGTGCCTAATACTTTTGTTCGTGGCTGTATTTTCATGTATTTATGTATGTTTTATATCTCTTTTCATTGTAAGTGAACAGCAAATAAATGCATTTCATCTATTCCAGCTAATAGCTCCATACCCAGACTGCAAATATCCCACGCACACGGTGATGTTCGTCTTCAAGCTGCTGCGACTACTGACGCTGTCCAAGGAGTGGGCCTTCGCGCTGGACCAGATGAGGCTCTCCTACATCAAGCAGCAGATAGCCAAGGTCGTGCACAACGTCATTCTGTTCTTTCACTGGGTGACCTTCATACACTACCAGGTAGGTAAAGTTTAACTAGTTGACGGAATTAGCAACTGCCTATCCTTATAGGCGTTATATTCTTAGTGCATTTGCCCCGAGAGTTGTTGCAAGTGCATTTGCCCTTGCAACAACTGCACTAAGAATCGGGGCAAATGCACTAAGAATGTGTTTTAAGGTGCACTGTTCTACGCTCGTTAGCCTGAGGAATAGCTGTTGAACCTCATGTGCCTGTAATTTCAAATGTAACCATGCATGATCTTCGCAAGCTTATTTGCAAGGTTACCAACTCTCTTTATACTACACCTGCTCAGAAAATAGCTTATTCCTTTTCTAAACATAAGGTAGAAAGTACGTCATTGCAGGCGTACTGAAATGCGGTAGGGAAAACTCTATGGAATTTCATTTCTCACGCGTTTAGCGGGTGAGAAAAGTGTATGGAAATCCATTTCCAAAGTGTTAATTTTTTTTTCTGAAATATCAGCCGGTAGCTATGGTTATTTTCATAATAGTTCAAACAAAAAAAGTTTTTACTCCGAATCCGCCATTATTATTTTTCTTTCTTTTCTTCTTTTCTAGTATAAAGCACTAAGTATGTATCACTCGGGAGAAAGTGCGATACCTACCTCGTGTGTTTTAAGGGTGTCTCAAATGAGACACTCGATAGGAATTAGGCACTTTCCCGCCTAGGTGTACAACGTACTATTAAGCAGTATGTCGTCACTCCTGCCAACTTTAACGACTGCTGTTGTGCTAGTTACCAAATAAGAAGTGCGGATCTCTGAGTAACCTGTAGATGCGCTATTTCTAATTTCTTTCCCCTTTCAGGTCCCCATGTTCACTATTCAAAACGACCCTGAGGAAAGGCGAGGCGAGATCTTCAACAAATACGTACAATTCCTCAACGTCGAGAACAAGAACGTGTTCCACAAATACACGGCACACTTGTTCCTGGTCGCGAGACTGTGCATCGGCGTGGGGTCGTTGAACCTCGTGAAGGAGCACATCGTGGCCGACATGATGGTATCGTCGGCCATGGGGCTCATCGGCCTCGGGTTCATGACCTATTCCTTCTCGATCCTTCTCCGCCTCGTTATGTACGCGCAGTACAACGGAAACGTCTACTACGGACGCCTCACTGATCTCAACAAATACATGACGTTCAAGCGACTACCGAAGTTCCTGCAGAGGAAAGTCCACCTGTTTATTAACTACAAGTTCAACGGACAGTTTTATAATGAGAACTCGATTTTGAACACTATTAACGAGCAGATAAAGCAGGATATCAACATGTTTAGCTGCAAGCAGCTGATACTGAACATCCCGCTGTTTCAGGACATGCCGGTGGCGCTTATTAATGCTATTATTTTTAGTTTAACGCAAGTTCTGTACATGCCGGGTGAGGTGAGGGTTATATATACGAATTACGATGTTATTCTACCAGATATGTGCTACGTAGCTTAGCCGGGGAATGTTTCAAGCTCCATATGATATATTATAAGCTAATTGTAATTCTATAAACTAAAAAAAACATACGTATCAGCCCAACTTAGAACCTCCTATTTTCGCTGTTGGCTAAAAATTATCGTGGGTTTAAAAAATAATCAACACCCGTATTTTAAGGTGCTGGTCAGAAGTAACTCGCCGGGAACTGCTCTGTTCATCATCAGCTCCGGTGCGGTGGCAGTTCTGACCTCCAGTGGGAGAGAGGTAAGCATTGTCGCGAGTATCATTGGGAGAGAGGTATGTAATCAGCGGCTGGAGAGTCGCACTGCAGCGACACCTTATGAGCTGCTGGGACGCAGCTGTCAAGCACCAATAGTTCTATGACGCTACCTCGACAACTTGGGCTTATTGGGTTGATCCATGCGAGAAGTCAGTGCGGGTCTAAGGCCTGTATTAGGGTGCGATTCTACTGACGCGGAACTGGGAGGAGTAGAGAGGAGCGGACCGTGAATGTGCTCGAAATCTCCACTCTGCATCAGTGGAAATAGTGTAAGTGTAGAGGAGCGGATTTCAAATAAAATATATAAACACGCGGACCCGAGCCGAACAGAACGGAGTCGAGCAGGCTGAGATGTGTGAGTACTCCGCTCCGCTTCAAACACTTGCCACTTTTTACTGTACATCTCCGCTCCAATCCGCCTAGACCCGCGTCAGTGGAAATGCATCGTTATGAAAGCTTGCTCAGTCATCGATCTATGCTTGAGTAACGCTTTTCCACGGCGTCTACGTTCTTTTAGATAATGTTGTGTGAATTGTCCAGTATTATTAATTATTTATTTATTTTATTTTATTTTATTTTTTCTATGGCGTATACGTTCTTTTCTATGGTGTATACGTTATTCAAGCATAGATAGATCTTATTTTATAGTGGGCTATCGTAACACAGTCCTTAGTTTCTGACAGAATAAGTTTGCCTTTTCTCCTGCTTTTTAAATTTTATAGTTCTTGTAGGTGAGATGGCGACCTGCGCTAGAGACGAGCTGCACCGTCCAGTAGTGGACTAGTACAGGCTGATGATGATGACGATGATTTGTACAGTTTCCAAAACGATGTGGTTACAACGGTTAACCTCTGTGGTGTCAGATAGCGCACTTGCGGGATGGAGCGTACTTCGGCGAGACGGCGCTCATCCGGCCCGAGACTCCTCGCTTCTCCACCATCATCGCTGTCGAGATCACCGAGACTTACAGGTACAGTAGCAGCAGGGCCCCAGCTCTCGAAGGACCCCGCACCCTTACAACGGCTGTTTCTCAATCGCGCAGTACGCACGCCTTTTTCCAGGATAAAAAAAGCTCGACGAATACCATCATATCAGTAGAGCGGCTGTACCGATTTTCAGCTACGAGTGACGCAGAACACTCTCGATCACGTTACCTTTCGAACAAACTAAATCAAATTCGGTTCGTTCGTGTCGGAGCATCGATACTATGAATAGACGAACATACAAATAGATACGTTATTTAATTATCCCTCTCTTTATGTCGGTTGTTCAAGAACTGATTGACGGTTTGCATGCAGTGCTTTGAATAGCCCCTATAGACGCTGCACAAACGTAGACACTTAGTTTCCAGTTACCGACACCGAACACTTTTTGATCGTCAATGAGTATGTGTTAAGTGGAAGCAACTGAACACAAAAAATGTTTACGTATGCGCAGCGAGTGGATGATTTCATACTGGTTCTATAGAAATCAAATTTTAATCGGTAGCTTGTATCTGACACAAGACACAAAAGTGTCCACGTTTGCGCCATAATGGGTTTCCCGATAACAAATCCATCACAATACACAAGAGCAGCCTGGAGTGAGGAAGTTGGCGGTGTCGCACCCCCGTGCCTCGGAAAGCACGTTAATCCGTTGGTCCTGCACCTGACTTCCCCCCGGCGGTCGTGTCGGTCTGCCGTCCCATCGAATTATGAGAGTGAGGGAGTAGATGGAGAGTTCACAGCGCACATGACTAGACTCCGTTGACGGCTGCTGTGGCCGATTCGGCTCGACATCATGCGCTTAGTATTATTTTATTTTATTTTATTTACACGCTCGCATTTTTGGAATAAAAAGTTGGTACCAAAAATTTCGTAATTTTGGCGTTGTCTTTATCTAAACTTCTTCAGATCGCCACAAAGTTCCGGCTTTGTAATATTAGTTAGTTTATAAAACTAAGTCTAGTATGTGATTGTCTCCAGACTGGACAGCAGTGTGTTCCAGTCATGCCTGCAGCCCTACCCGCACATGCGCCGGCGGCTCGAGGAGAGTTACCTGCGGCGCCGCGCCTCGCCCAGGAACAAATCTTCTATATACGGTCTGCGTACATAAACAATGGGATTTCTCATGCTGTCCCGCATAGTTTCAATCCGATCTGAGCCTGACAGCATTAGATGACCTCATTCTCAATCCCTTTCTTCAAGTACGCGGGTTATAACAACTAAGTTCTCTAATTTTGTAGGTAAAGAAGTTTTAATTTTTCGTTGTAAGCACGTGTTTTTTACTAAATGGGGTTTATAAAATGTATTTTTATTCTACAATTTTTCTCGAAGCTATTGTTTTTTTCCGATATTTTTCGAGTTGACACTACAAAAACAGTGACCTATGAAATATTTCATTCAATCAAAGAAAATAAATGCGTGGACGAAGTAGTGGCTTTTTTTCGTTTCATTTAATTTTTGCGGTTTTTCATTGGTTGTTCTTAGCGCCATCTAACAGATGTTCTTTGAATTTCGTAGTGGGTAGGTACCACGTGATGATAAAGATGTCGCCACTAGCGAGGGATGACATTTGGAAATATTTTTGAAGCAATGTTACTCACCCCGAGTCGTATGACCGAGTTGACGATGTTGGCGGTCCAGGCCGCCTCGACCCTGAGCAGCTCTTGCCTGGTCTCCGCGCTGAAGTAGCGAGGCCCCGCGCCGCTCGCGCCGCCGACGCCACAGCCGCTGGCCTTAGGAGAGAGGAATCCGTCAGTATGGCGTTTTAAGGATGGACGTTTCAAGACCTCCAAAAAAAAATTATCATGCTAGAAGAGCTGAGGGGTATTTTTTGTTATTATAGTGCGTAACTCCACACTCAGGGTAATTTCTTAGAAATCAAATAGTATCGCAAAATTTTTCGAATTCGACGGGACTTGAACCCGCATGCTTCCGTCAGCTAACGGAGCTAAAATCCGTAGGAAGTCGCAGAGATTTTCGACTCCCACGTCACTTGACCTCGTGGTGTAGTTGGTTAGCACATTCCGGTACTGACGGAAGGATGTGGGTTCAAGTCCCGTCGAAGTCGAAAATTTTTGAAATATTATTTGATTTCTTAGCTGAGGGGTAGGTTGAATATTAGAAACGGTCTTATGATATGTGAGTAAAGCTAAGGGTCAATCGAGGCACCCTGGAAGCGAATCGAATGGAAGATTTGAATATTTTGATAGCAAATTGAACAACAATTTGAGCCATCCCTCCATCCTTCCCATGGTCCCGCCAACCTTGCGGTTATACGGACCGAAACTGTGAGAAAAGAGCCACTCGGGTGACTCAAGACTCTACAAATCCTACGCACGATGTCCCGTACACTCTCCCCCTTCTGGGGCATGGCACATCACATCACAGACTTCATTGCCGGCCTGCTCCTCCCCAGCTCGGTGCTGCTCTGTGCCCCCCCCCCCCATCCCTTTTCGAAAATGTGCTCTCCTCACCTCACCTCAGCAATTTGAGCCAGACATTTTCTTTCACAATAAAAAAGTGTTGCGCTGTCATCGGAATGCTAACAGAGCTTTGCAAACACAGACTGGTGTAGGAAGACGCCATGGCTCCGGCGCCCGCTCGCTTTCCTTACCAGTTCAAGCTTGTCGAGTATCTTCGGCGTCGCGGATTACGCCTACACCTTGCGCAGTTCAAGACGCGGTTGTAGGCGATTGATTTTGGTACACACGTTTAAGTAGGTGCCTACCTACTGCCATTGGTGACATTTTTGTGGTATGTTTCGATAGTTACTTGTACGAGGAAGCAGTGTTGCCTCCAATCGACTGTCTCGCTCTCCTTCACGGTCCGGAACATGGTCTGGTACACCTTGAGCGTCTCCGGACACTTCGCTAGCTCGGCTATGTTCATCTGGAATTTAAAATAGATGTTCTAGGGTTTTCGAGACACATAATGTCCGCCATCTTTTTTATATGGTCCTTCGAGTCGGATCATCATAAGTAAACAAGACCCGTAAAGTACGAGTGTAACTCGCGCGTCGAGGGTTTCGAACGTTGTTACTCAATTATACAAAAAATATTTAGGTACTTAAGGTACCGGTTAGAGACATTGCAATTCAATGAACAACTAAAAATAGTAGGTACCAACCTAAATATCAGATGGATCTCTTTGCATACTTCGGTGATAGGGGGCAGTGGTAAATTTTTCGACTTTTTCAAAATATTTCGAAAAATATGAAACTTACAGAAATTTTAAAAACTGTTTTGAAATGAAAAAATTGATACCTTTTATTTGATACCCCACTTGGCCGGGTATTAAATAAAAAAATAAGAAGTTTACCACTTTTTATTATAAATAAAAAGTTTAACTAATATAATAAATAAAAAGCCCTGGTCACTTTGATCTCAAATATCTCCATATTTGAGATCGAGTGGCCAGTACGACTTAACGCCAATTTCATATGTTAGGACCTAATATATGTATGAGTATGCACGTGACCGTGTCACGCACTCCATTGCGGCTGCTTCCCTGACACAGGCAACCATTTCCCCAGACGACGCGACGCAAGCCCGCAATAGATACTCACGGGCGGCCTGTCGAACAGCATGACGTCGGTCCCCTTGAGCAGCAGGAACTTGGGCGCGTACGTCTGCCAGCAGGCGCCCGCGCCGCCGCGAACCTCGCCCTCCACCACCCAGCCCATGTACTCGATGCGCTCCCCCGCTTCCAAGTGCCGGTTCAGCAGCTTCATCTGGAAATAGGGACGTGATGGTTATGAAAAGAAAGAAAGAAGAAAGAAAGAAAAATTATTTACCTTTTAAATTTACTACACAACATAAATACCTGACTAAACACTACTTATATCTTAGATCCAATTTGTGCGTAGCAGGTAGGTAAAGGGCAAATATGGTCTACACTCAGCATTGTGCTGGGTAGACCTGGTGTGTCTACCCAGCGCTGGTTTTCAGTGCATGCCAAAGACAGGTCACGACCGTCCGTGGGATTGTATTTTTTTTCCAAAAAATTAGGTACTACAACTAAATATTTACATAATTTATTTACATTTGTACGCACATTATATACCTATTGAACTATGAAAAATAAATAGAAAGGTAGTTACACATTAATACATTATACAAAATTAAAATTGACTTGTATTTATCTGAGACATAGAGCAAAGGCTGTCGTACCCGAGGTCGTCCGGTCGAGTTATGGATACTACCTATAAAAGTTGTCTATAGCGCTCAGAGATAATAGAGCTGTGAAATATTTTTTTCTAATGGGACCCGTACTTCCGGACCCGGAACCAACAAACGTTTTGGATCTAGCGCTATCAAACATTAACTTATATGGTCGGCCGTCACGTGCGGACGGACATAGCGTTACCCTAACCTTTACCTGCAGATTGGTCAGTCCAACGATATTGTCGGAGATGCTCTTCAGCCAGTGCGAGAGCGCGGCCGGGTCGGGCGCGTGGATGACGCCGGACGTCACGTGCGGACGGACATAGCGTTACCCTAACCTTTACCTGCAGATTGGTCAGTCCAACGATATTGTCGGAGATGCTCTTCAGCCAGTGCGAGAGCGCGGCCGGGTCGGGCGCGTGGATGACGCCGGACGTCACGTGCGGCCGTGCGCCGCGAACCTACGGACACACAAACAATAACTCTGACAAATTAATGTGAATCGGGTCGGCTGTATCAGAGACGCGGTGCAGTGAAGTATGTGAAACGTCTTGAGCGTGCTAGAGAGCAACACAAAGCGCGCCGAGCGCCTTGAGGGACGCGGCGAGCGAAGCGAGCCGCACTGGCATAGCTTGTCAGCAATTTGTAAATAATGTTATATATTTCAATCGGTAAGAAAGGGAAAGGGTAATCGTTAAGTTTAGTTTATGTGCAATCTGAATTCACACCAAGTCATGACAAAATCTCCCTTACCTCAAACGCTCCTGGCCTGAGTTTATCAGTCCCAAACACGTATCTTGTAACGTAGCCCATCATGAGCGGTACTGAAATGTTACAACAAAATGTATGAAAACATAAACATATAATTGGGAATATAGATAACTAATTTATATTCTGTTCGATCAATTTGTAATGCTAATGACATGAGTCATAGTGATACCAGTGTTACGAGAGGTAGTGTACCTGAGACGACGTCCCGCCACTCCTTGAGGCCGCCGTCGGTGGGCGTGTCGGAGGCGGCCGAGGCGGGCCGCGAACACACGCTGCGCTCCTCGTCGCACCCACTCTGCAGACAACAACACCATTAACATCTGAGTGGCGACACCGACCGAGCCGTCGAGCTTCAAATCAAATCAAAAACTCCTTATTTCCATAAATACTTCAGCGGGCAGCGTCGATTCACTGCGACCTTACAAGGACACTAGATGGCGTTTAGAAAAACTTTGGTCGGCCGGACGTTGGGGGCAACGTTTGAGATCTATACTTATTATTTTAAACTCCCAAGACGAAACATTAAACTGAAACTGATAGAACATGCCTCGATCGAAAGACGCCTAGCATGTGAACTTGATGAGTCGGCCTGGAGCAGGGAAAGTCTTTAACGCATAGATAGTAATTATCCGAGTTTCATATGGGACTGTTTCGGTTGGAGCCTTATCATATCACCTGGCGATTGGCGAGCGGTTTCAAAGCGAGGCGAGTGCGCAGCGAGCACGCCGCAACGACGCTGCGGGCAAGCAGCGAGGTCGCTGTGCACTCGCCTTGAAATCGCTCGCAAATCGCCAGTAAAATGAAAATGAAAATGGAAAAATGTTTACTACATCTTAATCTTATACAACTAAACAGCTACAGTTATCAGTATATAACATACTTATATATTACTACGACTTATATACAAGTTTTAGAAGATACGGTTCATCATGTTAATTAAATATTTACCATATTATTTATAGTTATAGTTTAAGGTCAAATTGTCTATTGACCTTTTCTAAGTGTACATTTATGGTAATTATGGAAATAAACAGTTTTTGATTTTGATTTGATTTTGAGTCGGTATTTGATGATTGTGACGTTTGTACGACCTCCGTGGCGCAGCGGGCGAAAGGCCGCCTGCGACGCAGGAAGTTGCGGGTTCGGTTCCCGCCTCGGAACAAATTTGTGTACGATCTGCAGAAATTTGTTCCGTTGGTCTGGGTGTTTTCTATGTATAGTAAAAAAAATATATATCTATGTAGTGTATTGTATTAAGTATATCAGTTATCTAGTACCCATAACACAAGCTCTGCTTAGCTTGGGGCTAAATAATGCTGTGTGAATTGTTCATCATTATTTATTTATTTATTGTGGCACATTATAATAGTTAGTATTGAGTTCTTATTTAATTGTTTTGTGTATTGATTATGCAATAAAGATATAATCTATCTATCTAAAATATCTAACGATCCACTCACTAGGCGAAGCCTGTATCGCGTGGATCTGAAAAACGATTTCCAGCAAAACAAATCCTGACCTAAAAATATGTTATTAGTTATTACATAATCGCAGTGTAATAAGGCCGACCGGCTCGCCGCTGGAAGGATGACATCATATTGGTAGCAGGAGAACAGTGGATAAGAGCGGCTCAAAATAAACCAAACTGGCAAGAGATGGAGGAGGCCTTTATCCAGAAATGGATAAACCCTATAAAATTTAATGAATGACACTACATATTTAGAATTTAGGTATTATTTTCATAATTTTAATTAGTAATAAAATTTAATAATTTGTAAATTAATCATAAAAATAACATTGGTTTAAAAGTACAAAATTGCTGTTAAATTCTATTTTAAACATGGGGAATAAAGGCTATTTTATTTTATTTTACTTAATAAGGCACTTATTAACCCTTGATTGCGGAGGATTTAACTTATATGGGACGCTTCCGACTGGTATTGATAATGGATCAGTTGAGCTACCTGTAGATTGTTTGCAACAGTCTACAGTTAGCTCAATTGTTTCAATTGTAAATACTAATTATATTATAATTTTCTTTGTGAATAAAGGCTTCTGCCCTGTAAAAAAAAAGTTAAAAATCTTATATGGAATAATAATGACATACCTGCCAGCCGCCGTTAGTATGTTCCGAGCCCTTCTCGTTGCAGTTCGCGTCCACCTTGTTCCTGAGCGAGGGATGGTCGTCGCCCGTACTGCTGTCCGTGTCGGACACTGCGTCCACTGAAACCAATTTATTATTAGTTGAGGCTCCTTGGGCGAGACTCATTCATTCAATCACTACAAGATCCTTTATTGTGCTGTGTGTAAAGGAACTTAAATTAAAACAAAATAGATTCAAGCGTTACTTTGCGGAAATCCATTGTATAATATTAGGATAAAACAATATTTAGTAACAATTCCAATTCAACTTTACGCAGGGAGCTCAGAGAGGCAACATCTCGGGTAGGACTCTGTCGTTGTTGCTTGGCGGTCTCTGTGTTAAAGTAGAGTATTGTTGTGGTGTCCTGATGATGTCTCGTGGAGAGACGAAACTAGTTGACAACTTAAATTTGATGAGTTTTTTCATGGTGTGGTTGGTGTGGTCTTTTCTTTTGCAAATTAAGTTGTGTTCGTTGTTCGTTCTTGGAGTTGGAGTGTAATTTACTGGGCAATTTTGTATTGCGTAAGTCTGTTGTTTACTTTCTCTGATTGCAAGTAGGAGCAATTTTTGGGAGGACGGGCGGTACACGCAAATCACATTTTATTGGATCTTGTCGGAGGAGGTTTTGCGCGGAATTGTTACTAAATATTGTTTTATCCTGAACATAAATAAATTACAAAGCGATATTACCTACGACGCAAGTACAATGGACGGCCTTTTCATTCATTGGCCTCCATCTGGCGGTTTCGAATTACCTTTTCAGCCAAGCACGAAAAGGCGCGGCTCATTCCGAGACTGATGCCGCTTAGAGTAGAATATCCTCACTAATATTATGAACGAAACCGTCCGTCTGTTACTTCACGATAAAACAGCTGAGCAAATCTTAATGAAACTAGGCAGGGACTTGAGTTTAGTGCTAGAGAATGATGCATTGCGGAAAATTCCACTAAAAACATTTCGACTGTTAACAATATTACGAGTTATAGCCAACTCATCGTCACTTACAGTTAAGTTGGAATACACATTTTAGTGGTGTGCGGCGGCAGTGCTTTCCAGGTGTGCGACGAGCTCCAGTCCTCTTTCCCTTGCGTCCGGGTCCTCTGTCCTGTGTAGTATATTTTTATAGTGCCTACCTTGTTTCTGCAGGAAAGGCGTCGCGGCCCGGTAGTGCTTCACGGTTAGAACCACGATGTCTCCCGCGTTGCGTAGGATGTTCACTGCGTCGTCGTGCGCGCACGCCGTTATGTACTCTCCGTTTACTGGAATAGAGCGCAATTTCATTAGTGCTCTGGAAGTCTTTTATGTGGCAGTGTTTATGTATTTACTGTATAGACTCTATACTTTGAAGCTTCTAGCTTGGTAGTGTAAAAAAACACGGAAATCTACGTCTGGAGAGCATATCGACCTCTGGTTTCGAGTATCGACAGTTGACTTTAACATTTCCGTCCAACTTCTTTTTTAATTTAGAACTACTTTGAGGTTTATTAATATTTATTTATTTTTAACCCAGCAGTGGCAGCAGGTGGTGAAGTCAAGGTGTACAATGATGATGACATATTACTATACCTACATAGCCAAATAGATGGATAGATAGAATCAAAGACTAAGGCAGGATATTGTTACAGTACCTACCTACCTACCTAGCTACATGAAACAAACGTGCTTATCAAAACATAATTTTGCAAACAATGAGAACAATGGCACACCATACTGTCACTGTACTGTCATTTGATGCAACAGAATGGAGTCCAATGCCATACATTAACATACGCGTAACTCCAATTGTTTACCATAGGTAGAGGTACCTACCTAAGTCACCGCCTAAATGAGTTATACCTACTTATAAGTAGAGATGAAGACTCCGAAACAACGTAAACATAAAACCACAGAAACCGCTACACCACACTGTTCCTAAAGCCACGAAATCCGCTCGACTTCGTCTAAGGCGCCGAAAATTCGATGATATTGATAAGGTATAATTTTACCTAAATATTAATGGAATAACCGACCGAGGCGAGAGAACGCTCGATTTAATTCTGCCGTACCGATTAAATTTTTTTGGTTAGTACTATGAAAATAATATTTTTACACATTAAATTTTTACTAAAAATGTAACGTGAAAATTATAAGTTTACAATATTTGCGGGTTCGATCCCCGCCTCGGAACAAATTTGTGTACGATCTGCAGAAATTAGTTCCGTTGGTCTGGGTGTTTTCTATGTATAATAAAAATATCTATCTATGTAATGTATTGTATTAAGTATAATATCAGTTATCTAGTACCCATAACACAAGCTCTGCTTAGCTTGGGGCTAGATAATGCTGTGTGAATTGTCCAGCATTATTTATTTATTTATTTATTTATTTATTTCGGTACAGACTAAAAATTGTGAAATTGACAAAAATAATACAATAGCTGTAGGGGCGATAGACAGTTAAATAATTTAGTAACACTCTGAAGGTATAGGTACGTACTGGTGGAACCTTTGTTTAACTCTTTTTGTACAATAATATTATGTATACTGAGTATATTTTAAGTATATTTGGTGTTTTCTATGTACCTATAATAAAAAAAAATCTATTTATGTAGTGTATTGTATTAAGTATATCAGTTATCTAGTACCCATAACACAAGCTCTGCTTAGCTTGGGGCTAGATAATGCTGTGTGAATTGTCCAGCATTATTTATTTATTTATATTTAGGTGAATTGTTCTTGTTCCCTGCATGCCGACTGCTAGATTCCCGTAACGTCGATGCCGTAACGCCGACCGCACCTGATTCTCATCACGAGGTCTGCGTGCCATTCTATTCTTGTGTAGGTAAGAGATCCCGATGTGTCGACTCCCTTGAACGGTCATTCTCGAGAAACTATTTTATGTTCCTTCATTTAATTTTAATAAGATATGGATGGTAGGTAGGTAGGTACTAGACTTTTGCTTTACATAAGGGAGTTTAGCGGCTTTAGGAATGGATTATAGGTTTTTGCAATGATATTATATATAAACGAGGGTTTTTGTGGTTGTGTGTGTACACGGGGTTATGGAGTCTGTTCAACTGTTTTAGGCGGTAGCTGTACCTAACCTAGGTAAGCAGTTGGTACGTACCACAGGTAGTACTTGTATTGTACGTACACAATCTTAAATTAATGTAATAAGCGGAGACGCCGCTGTATGTAATCCGCTTACAATGAACGGCGGCACGCGACCGACGACGACGACGGTGACCTCAATAGGCACACGACATTTGCATCAATTCCAACCATCATTCGAGCACTTGTAGGGTTATAAGAGCTGTAGCGAAATACATCGGTTTGAAATGTATACCTTGATATGTGGAGGTAAGTAGTAACTTCAGCAGGGGTATTTTAATTCATTCGATTCGTTTCCGAATCGAATTCGATGGATCTATAAAACGCTATTTTGATTTCGCCTCGGGTTGATGATCGAAATAAGTAGCTCCTCCTCATTGACATGGTATTAGTCAACAGATTCGCTTCGAATTTTCGATTATCAATCCGAGGCGAAAACAAAATAGCGTTTTAAGATCTTTAAAACGCTATTTTGTTTTCGTCGGATGCGTTTCGGAAACGAATCGGTGAATTAAAATATCCCTGCTGTTGTCTCCTAGCTAAGATATCTTATGAAACAGCAATGAATCCAAGCCTAAACTCTGGGAAAACATCCTTAGGTTTACTAAGGTACTTTAGTTTTCCTAACGAAAGGAGATTATGTGAAGCTTAGTAAGGTTTAACAAGTAGGTATTACACATTAAAAATCACGTGCAAATATTAGCTAGCACACAGTCATAACGAGAGAGAATTAATTAGAACTACGCATGCAAATGTTAGCAGAACATGATTCTTTCCAGAGAAAAATTCCATGGTGTGACAATACTATACATATAATGTATGTAATGTGTCTGTACCATGTCTGTACCAAGTCTGTACTAATATTATAAAATGGAAAGTAAATCTGTTGGCCTGTCTGTTGCCTTTTCAAGCCTAAACGGCTGAACGGATCTGGTTGAAATTAGGCAGGGAGGGAAATAGCATTCCGAGGATCCGGGGACATAGGCTACTTGAAAAGCGCGTGTAGTTTTATGTATACATATATCAGTAATCTGGTACTCATAACAAGCTCTGCTTATTTTGGGGCTAGATAATGGAGCTCAATAATGGAGTCCTGGGCTCGTTAAAGCGTGCTGATTAACTAAGCGATCTCACTAGATAGTTGTTAAGGACAGCAGAATTTTCCAGACATCATTTACTGCCGTCTCTGCCCTGCCTGGTTATAGTATCTGGCTAGCTCTTGGTATGGAAAAGCTGTTGATATTAATCCTAAAGATGTTGGAGATGACTTAAATTGAGCATTAAATAGGTATTACCTTTAATGACAGCATCTCCTACAAACAGCTGGCCGGTCTGGTCGGCCGCCTGGTCCTTGTATATCTTGGAGATGAGGATGGGCAGCTTGTGCTCGGCACCCCCCTTGATGCTGAGCCCCAGCCCGCCCACCTTCTGACGTGTCAGTTGGACCATGCGCTCCTGTATGAATACACTAGTATTAGATGCATCTAACTAAATATCATCATCAACCTAAATTAGTCCACTGCTGGACATAGGCCTCCCCTAATGAGCGCCATAGCGCCCTGTCTTCAGCTTGCCGCATCCAGCATCTGCCTGCAGTCTTTCGCAGATCGTCATCCCACCTGGCCGGAGGGCGTCTTACACTACGTTTGCCGAGTCGTGGTCTCCACTCAAGAACACGTTTGCCCCAGCGATTGTCGGTTCTTCGCGAGATATGGCCGGCCCACTGCCACTTCAGCTTGCTAATTCTTTGAGCTATGTCGATAACTTTGGTTGTCTGTCGGATGTATTCGTTACGAATTCTGTCCTTCAGAGAGACTCCGAGCATAGCTCTTTCCATAGCTCGCTGAGCGACTTTGAACTAACTAAATATACACAAAAAGAACTTAAATGATTAGGTTTTAATTCCCTTCGGCCGTCTACAGAACCGGAGTTTCAGAACTGGTTCCATACGAGGCTTTTAAATTACTTGTACGGAACTGGTTCCGATCGTGGCTATTAATTTTCTTGTATGGAACTGGTTCCGATCGAGGCTTTGAATGTGCTTGTATGGAACTGCTAGACCTCGTTCACCAAAAAATGCTTGACATGATGGCCATGAATGTCTGTGCTGTGTTTTCTCCTTGCGTGAAACTCTTTTATGATAACTGGCCTATTTTCACCTTCTTAGCTGGGAAATGGAGTGTTTGGATGTGCACCAAGTACTTGTTCTTAGATCACATCTCGGGTGATAGACTTCTAGCATAGCACTATTAGTTCAGGAGTAAGATTAGATTATACTTAGCTCAAACTATGTCTGGATGTCTGTGAATGCTAGCATGCTGCTAGAATGTGTATGTACACTTTAGTAAGAATCATTATTGCTTTATTGTTTAAGTGACTTATTTGGTGACTACAGTAAATCTGTTTTTATAAAACTAGGATAATTCCAAATGTGTATGCTAGACAAATACGTAAAGCTGCCAATAAGCAATTGACCTTTAGGTACTATGAGTTCAATTTAATGTTTTGCTCAAAGTCTGTTTGAACGTAGGTCTAATAGACTCATATTATTATTGTTTAACACCATATTATGTACTGCAGCCTAGTAATGTTATAGCATACCCTGGTGTGTGGCACAGTGTTGTCATGCTGCGGAGGGTTGACGGGCACCTCCCGCTGCACAGTGACTGCATCCATGGTGAGCACGAGGCGTGCGGCGCGCGGACGGGACTTGCCGTCCGACACCTGGACCATGCCCATCCGGATCTGGACACAAACATAGTGTTTACTAGTGGACTGACCGCTTCATGTTCAGATGAAATTGTCGAAATGGCCAAGAATGAGTGGATTTGTGGGTGGCACAGGACAGAATAGTGCAGTAGAAAGGAGTTTATCGCCCAAATGATACAAAGATAGATAGATGGTTTATTTGGTTCACAAATGGACAGCAATACAATTAAACATAGACAAGTAGGTAATTATAAAAAAAAACTAGAATTAAAACAAACAAATAATTGCTTATAATGTTAAAGTTAAGCACAATATGCACACTAACCAGGTGAGCCAAAATTGAACAGCCTCAGCTTCATACTATTGTGCACCACCACCAGCGCTAGTTTTCAGGCTGACCCGGTCTTGTTGACACCAAGAGTCTTGGTGACAAGCTCTATGCAATTCCAGTTACGATGCCTAGGTGGAATAAGTGCAATGAACGCACTGTTCCAAATTGATTATGTCAATGTCAGAAATTATAATTAACATCTTTTTACAGGTTTTAATGAAAATCTGTCATTGAGACAATCTGAGTCACATTTGAGTATTAGGCTTATACTAGCAGTGGGCTCAGAGACTGAGTAGATGGATAGCAGACAAGACAGCCTTCAATTAAGCTTCTTCTCTATTTACTAATAGGATAGAGATTATAAACGGAAAGTTTGTAAGTATGGATGGATGGATGTTTGTTACTCTTTCACTAAAAACTACTGAATGGATTTTAATGAAACTTTACAATAATATAGCTTATACATCAGAATAACACAGACTACAATTTATAAAGATATTGTGTGAATTGTCCAAAATATAAAGATAAGTGTCAAGTAAGTAGGAAAAAATCTACCATCCGCGAGCTGTTCTGGCGTGCACTGCCAAAACCGCTAGAGTTACACATGTGTAATGTATGATGGAAATGTTTATCGTAAATAGTCCTACAAAAAAGCCCCCCACAGTATATATCTATATCTTATGTGTAAGCCATTATAGCCAAAATGTGTCAGCCATTATAGCCAAAATAGTGAACCATAACTACAATAAAAATTGATAATTTATTTCAAATGCACATTTGGTATTAGTTAATTGATTCCTAAATGAAAATAGATACTTTTATCGCTTCTGGTATTTATAGTAGAAAATATAAGCTACTCGAAATACTAATCCTGCACAGACGAAGTCGCGGGCACCAGCTAGTTGATTACATAAAGGAATGGTTGTTCTTATAGTTGTGTGTAATAGAATTTTGACATTAGTTTCGTTCAACTGCAGATAGAATGGAAAGTAAGGTACCATAGAGTTGCCAATCCATATTTATTATGAGATGGGATAGATTGTTTGAGTCAAGTTTTACCTGGGTTACAGACCGATAGCTACAGACCAAAATCTTGCATACCCAACACGGTTTTTCATACATGAAATCACACCCATAGCTTAGCATAGTTTGCATATCCTGCAGTCTGCACACATTTGTATGAAAAACTGCATCATTTTGGTTCTTAGGTTTAGAGGGTATGAGATATTGGAATGATCTGATACCTACCTACCTATTTTGTGAAATATTTTTATAGGGACCATTAGAAGTGCTATGAAAAATTCCAGTAACATTCTTACCTTTTCATCTTTCTTCTCCTCTATAGGCGTCATCATCGCTTTAAATGCATGCCAGTTTTAGACCATAGGTGCTGCAGGAAACCTTCGATTCAATTCACGCAAACAATTGAGGACACTGAGTGAGCACTGTATGGAACACACCCATTATTTCTTCAAATGCTCCAAGAGAATGTATCCAATTATTCATTCATAATCACCGCACGGTCCAGCCTAACGATGTTATTAATTATTTACGGGTTACACTTTACAAATACGCACGAAAAACAGGTCAGTGGCATGCCAAGATAAATCAATACAGACGAACAGCACCAAAACAATGCGCGTTTCTTGGTTTAAGTCGAGTTCAGTGCCTGGAACTGTTTGTCAGAGTGTGCACAGGGATATAAACTATCATTGTAGTGACTGCATTACACTAACTTAAATTGAATTCAGTCGTTTTTGGAAATAATTCGTGGGATTGAACAACACAACACAACCGAACCCGTGCCCGTGCGTGCGGGCTTGTGATAACTAGTGACGCGAAAATGCGCACGTCGTCGATAGCTTGCAGAACGTAAGCAGCTGTCAAATAAATCGACTAGAACATCGTCGTCCAACTCGATCATTCGAACAAAAATCCATAGATAGGTACTTACTTATTATAATCGAAAGACTCGAAAGTAACTCTGTTGAACTGCTACTGAAAAGGCTAAAGGCAGACACCTTTAGCCTTTTCAAATTATATAGTCGAGTAGATAAAGACTGGGATTGAGAAGGACAGTGAGACAGTATGTTGTCCCGTAGATACTTGCAATGATAAATCGATTTACTATAAACTAGCTTCTGCTCATGGTTTCGCACGCGTTTTTTTATAAATTTATAATATTAATAAAAAATGCCTAGGTATGTCTTTCCCCAGGATATCTACTCTAGTAAACTATTATACTATTGTGAACAGCAGCTCTAGTAATTCATTTTTTATGTATTCCGTTTAATTTAATTATTGACAATGCCTAGGTATTTACAGCAGTTACATAAGATTATTCATTTCTTTGTTTTGTGTTACTTTAATTATTTATCTTGTCTTATTACCTAGTTATTTTTATTGTAATGTTAGATAAATAAATAATGCTGGACAATTCACACATCGATACCTAGCAACAAGCTAAGCAGAGCTTGTGTTATGGGTACTAGATAACTGACACCTATACATAATACAATACACTACATAGATAGATATTTTTTATTATTCATAGAAAACATCCAGAACACCCTGAACAAACATCTGCAGATCGTACAAACATTTGTCCCGAGGCGGGAATCGAACCCGCAACCTCCTGCGTCGCAGGCGGATCTTCGCCCGCTGCGCCGCAGAGGTCGTCATGTTGACTTAACCAAGTATGCCTTGTGCTCCTACGGCGAATAAATATATGAGTAGGTATTAGTATCACCAATATCCTTGCCAAATGCTCAAACAGCTACTCCAATAATCAAAGAGCAAAAAAGAATCACCATAGGCTGATTCTTTCAGCCGTTTTAACATGAAAAGACAGAAAAACAGCATTATCTTCTTTCAAATATTTAACACTAGCCAAACTCGATGTGAAATGTACTCTCAACTCGGTGTTTGTAAACAAATAACGACACAAAAAACTAAAACTCACTTGCATAGTGTCGAGTTGCAGATGAGAGTTGAGTAATATTTACTGAAAGTAAATCGACAAGTAATGTAAATTGCGTACGAAAAGACAACGGGGCAACATAGTGAATTTTAGGTTTTAAGGGCGGTTTGTTTACTAACATTGTATGTTCAATTTGATTGAAATATAGTACCTATCCGAATTTCATTAGGATCCTTTCAGTCGTTCAGGCGTGAAAAGCTAACAGACTTACAGAAAAACAGAATTAATTTCGGATTCTATTCTATTTCTTTGGTCTGGAAATAAGTGACATAAACATAGTAAGTAATTTCAAAATAAAAGCCAGATTCACAACACACATTCTTTATTTTATTTTTGTTCCTTTCATGCTTTACCAATAATATTTTATTATTACACAACATGTAAATAGAAAGACCTTTATACAATAGTGTATAAATTATTTACTATTCTATTATTATTCAACAATATAATAAAAGAATTATGAATTAAATACTTACATTTTAACATTGGCAGTCTATTTTAATGATATGTATCTTTTGCAGTTTGGAACAGCCATCATCTTACATTTACCTAACACATAAAAGTAACAATTAATTACTTAACTACTGAATATTATCGGTAAAATAATGTTGTATGTAGGTAGGCACCAGGTTACCTGCACAAGCGCAGGCAAGTGAGATACCAATTACCTACTTATAAGTTTTTTATGAAACATTTATACCTATTTACAATGTCCCTATTATTAAATTACGAGACAATTAGTGCCTAGGACGTTATAAGTTATAAAATTCGGTAAAAAACCAGAAAAATAACGACAAAAGTAAATCATCATAATTATTTCAATATTTTACAACGCAAGATCATCAGTAGCGTAATAATACTACGTGAGAGTTCCATTGTGGTAGGTAATTAAGACAAATGAATGGCAGCGATAGGTAGATAGCAAAGCAACCAATTGATATTTCAGTAAAAAAGTAGTTAATTAGGTAATCGCTCAACATGGGCACATAACAATTACAATTAAAAACTATAAAAAAATAATAATTTTAATGTTCTGAAACCATAAAATTCTGTTTTAGCAATGAATAGGGTTTATCTGATTAAGTTTTTCACAAAATATAAATTAAAATAAATAATAGGGCTGGACAAGATAATTTATAAATTCGTCCTAACAGACATTTGGTACATATCGTGAGTAGATTAGATAGTAAAAAATTAATTTAGGCAAAATGTAACCACCATAAATAACTGCATAGCAGCTTTCAATGTTAAATCACAGTAAAAATAAGTGTTTTTTCAACCAATATTTTTATCAACATGACAAGCCACAACAATTTTATTATGTGACGCATTTTTTATTCTATACATGTATGGTGCATTCTCGTCGTTCTTGTTCTTTTCTTTGTTGATATCTGTAACAAATAAATGGTTAAGTAAAGTAAACATTACTGAGAAAAATCTAAATTACGCTTATAATTGAAGACCACAGGGAAAAAGACGAACTTGTCATTTTTTTTTCTAAAGCAATCTGTGAATGCGATTTCGTAGATAATTCCCGGTACTATACGATAGTAAACCGAACAGGGCAAAACACGAATTGGTCTTAGAGTTCTTGACGTTTAAAAAATCGCATTCAGGTAAAAAGTAGCATAGGTCAGAGTTGTACAGGGAAAAAAAGGTTTAGGTCAGCGAAGTATTTTTTTGTGCTGGCAATTTTGTTAGTGCTCATTTTTGATGATTAGTAAGCACTTTAAGCTGAATTTCCAGACGATTGGGTGGAAGTAGTAAAGAATTCGGGAGTCAAACCCTCTCCATCCAAGTAATTGAATGTGATTATTCAACGTTTCGTGCATGGACATCATTCTTAAAACCATTCTACAAAAAACTGTCCTTTTCCAAGCCATTCGTTAAATCAGGATTGAGAAAGAATATCCAAGGTTGGTATCGCATAGAAGCCATTACAATGGTGCCTGGGAGATGACGATCATAAGAAATACTGGAACAAGAGCCTTGAACGAGATGCCTTAAAATCCTGGAGGGTTTTTCACCAGATCAATGTTATGAAGATGAGCTGGCAATCTCCGAAGAGAAATATAAAGATCTTCAAGATATATCGAAATTTTATAGATACAGTACTGCTGTATATTAATTTCAAGAAACTGAAACACACCTAAAAAGTGTAGGAGACAAAACGGGTTTGTTAGTAACAGTCACTTTTTACCTATTAAATCTGATTTATGAGTTTTTAACTTTTTTATGTTAGAAACCTTTTTATTTTTTAAGTGTAATAAATAACGTTTCCTGAATAATAAAACATTTTTGATTCAACTTATATTTTTCTTTTATTGTGATACATATAAAAATATAAAAAAACCTAACCTAATCTATCATATGATAGGTTTTCGAAGCACAAGGTTACAAACTCTAAAAATGCGTTATCTCAAAACCATTGTTGACTGACAAGTTCGTCTTTTTCCCTGGGGGTCTTCAATTATTAGTTCATACTTGTCTATAAGAGAAGATATATCGGCAGGGACAGGCACGAAGCTTCCTGAGTGTCCGTCACTGCCATTTGGGCCTCCACTGAATAGGTATAAAGATATCATTAATAAATTATTCAATTAATTAATAAGTTTATGAGTCGTTCTAGGTACTCGTTTGAAGCTGGTAAATATGTTTAAGCGTTAGTTATAGTATTCTTTGAAAAAGCAGGTGAAGCTTTTAAATTGAAGCCATGACTTTGAGTTAGTGACTATGTCCTTACTTAAAATGAAAAATCTAACTAACCTACTTAATAGTGTCATCCAATTAAGCAAGGATTTAAATCAACGGATAAAAATTGTGAAGGAGTCGCTACGATAAACTGAACGAACTGCATAGGCTTCCTTGTGTTACGTAGTGAATCACAAGTTATGCGAATGGTGAGAGCCTGGCGTGTGAGGAGTGAGCGGGGGAGGTACCTGAGTTCTACCTGCTGGTGGTGCGCGCACTTCGCCGCCCGCTGCCGTACGTGCTCCCGCAGGGAGATGTACCTGATCCTGGAACGGCAAAGAAAAATCAAACATAAGGTACTTACTTACAATTCAATATAAGTAGGTACCTAACGTTTAAATTTAAAAATGGTTGCAGTTTTAGTTCGTCACATGCACCATCAGAACCAATAGCTCCTTATCAAATACTAGCGACCTGCCCCGGCTTCGCACCGGTGCAATGCTGATACTAAATCTAACACAGGTACCGCCGCGCGCCGCCGCCGCAACCGCTATGTACCTGCATTTTAAATCTGTAATATCTTCGTAAATGTTCATTTAAATATTCATTATTTTGATTTATCTCGTAGGGTTCAGCCAGCGTTTGCAATGTAAGCGCAAAAAATGTGTTTATTTATGACATCACATTAGAAACCTCTAAAATTATCAGTGTTTCTCTACTCTTCTCTTCCAGACAAAATAATTTATACTCAAATTCATATTAAAATGAATATATGTCGACTAAAATCGGAAACGTTTAGCTTTAGGGATGGGCATCAAAAGTTGTTTAGTCAACTTTTGATGCCCATCCCTAAAGCTATATACTTAATACAATACACTAACAAACAAACGTCAAACAATGACAAGACATGTCAATGTTAATTCAACTTCAACTTTTTGTGTAATGGCTTCTGCATCTGGTTTGACACAATTGTACCAATGTCCGTCTCATGATAGTATCATCGCAAGTTTTATGGAGTGAGAAATAACATCCATGTATTGTACAGTATTTACAAAAAACTCCACAAAACTACAAAACTAAAGGAAAATAGCTCAAAACAAAATGGCCACGAAAATGACAATGTCAACTTCAAAGTCTCTTATTAAATATGATTAAAATAGCAATGTCAACTTCAAAGTCTCTTATTAAGAGACTTTGACGGCCGTGGCGCAGCGGGCGAAGGTCCGCCTGCGACGCAGGAGGTTGCGGGTTCGATCCCCGCCTCGGAACAAATTTGTGTACGATCTGCAGAAATGTGTTCCGTTGGTCTGGGTGTTTTCTATGTATAATAAAAAATATCTATCTATCTAGTGTATTGTATTAAGTATATCAGTTATCTAGTACCCATAACACAAGCTCTGCTTAGCTGGGGCTAGATAATGCTGTGTGAATTGTCCAGCATTATTTATTTACCTATTTGAAGTTGACATTGCCATGATATGGCGGGGAGTTTTTGCGGAAGATTTTCCCGTTTTAAGCCTCGATCGATCGTGCGTGCGTGTTGCTTTGCTTGTCTTGATTGTTGTTGTAGGTACAGAAAGTGTTGATAAGTGACTGTGTAGTGTAGGGTTCGAATTTACTACCTTTAGTAGTGGTATTCGCGGCGCTATCGCTGTTATCGTCCGAGTCGGTGTGCGGCTCGCGCCAGCCGGGCGGCGGAGCGGCGCCGGCGCAGGCCGCGCGCATGCGGTGTCTCGCCTCCACTGTCGAGCATTTAGACAGGCTGGACTCATCTGCCGAGGGTAGGTACACTATCACAACGTCTGACCAGGGGGCGAAGAGCCTTTCTATTCTACCCTGATGGATGCCTACTTATACCTGCCTAGGTACCTCTTAGTTGTTTTTATATTGTTGCACATATCTAAGGCCTAGTCAACGATAAAAATGGTGAAGATTATGAATTTTTAAAAATGGTACTGGTTGGGTGACTCTGATCAGTTTTTTTCAACCCCTCACATTTTTTTACCTATACTCCAGCCAAATTAAATATGAAATGTTTGTAAACAAGCCACAGCAAATAGCAAACTAAAATTCATTAAAATGCTTGGCGTCGAGTTTCAGACGGTTTGTTCACACACATTACACATCGAGTTTGGATGAGTATAGTAGGTAAGTAAGTAGGTATCTACCCAGAGGCCTTCACCTTGATGCAAAACGAAATGGGCCTTCTAGGTAAAAGGCCTATCCACAAGCAGACAAACAGTCCGACGACATAAGAGTTTTGTTTATATAATTAAATGGTTTAGGAAAATAATAATTACCGTATCGATAATGGTCACAGGCCCTGTGCCGGCGGCGATGCGGCGGCATCGCGTCGTCGTCGCGTCGCGCCAGCGTACGGAACTGCAGCGAGTGCGCCGCCGACACACCGAACGTCGCGTACGGACTGATCTCGTACAACTCTGCTGGAAGGACGATATTCATTACAACTACATACACTACAATCACATTTTTTGCATACATGCAGATAATAAAATCTATGACACAATATGTGTGTGGGCTGATCGGCCCTAAGACTACTCAGTGGGGCACGTCTCAAGTAACGATTTTTTTTAGTTTTCAATGAAATAGGACCCGTCAAAAAGTCGTCATTTCGAGATCGAGAACTATTCAAATCTGTTTAATAAATGCTTGTAAACAAACCGCCCTTAATGAATTTAAAATTCACTTAATTGTCAGATATTTTTACACAGTTAACATTGCTTGTCGATTTTAGATCTTTACTACATACAATGAATAATGATAAAAATTACGTCTGAAACTCAATGCCAATCATGATGATTTTTTTTGCTGTGGTTTGTTACAACATTTCACATCGAATTTGGCTGGAGTAAAGACGTCAGCCGCATCCTTTGCTTGCTAAATATCGTCGGGCCACGGGTCGGGTACGTGATGATGATGATGATGATGTGAGGGGGAGATGTTAATAACTTACCAGAAGAGTCGTCATTAGACTTCTCATTCCCGTTGATAGAAGAAGAAGAGTACAACTTCTGGCCTTCTCTCAACTTCTCCCTTTCTGCCTCGTTGCTCTCGCTGAGCTTTCTATCGTCTCGCAAGTAGTTCCCGCTGGAAAAGCAGAAAAATCTGAAAAAAAGAAAGATGGTGATCAAACGCAATCAATCAATTTCTTATAAAACAAAACTTTTCTTGTATTACAATACTTAAAATAGAAAGTAGTCATGTACGACCTTACCTCACAACACAAAATGACATGAATACATGTCATATCTTATGCATCTTATGTCGACCTCCGTGGCTCAGCGGGCGAAGGTTCGCCTGCGACGCAGGAGGTTGCGGGTTCGATTCCCGCCTCGGAACAAATTTGTGTACGATCTGCAGAAATTTGTTCCGTTGGTCTGGGTGTTTTCTATGTATAATAAAAATATCTATCTATGTAGTATATTGTATTAAGTATATCAGTTATCTAGTACCCATAACACAAGCTCTGCTTAGCTTGGGGCTAGATAATGCTGTGTGAATTGTCCAGCATTATTTATTTATTTATTTATTATCTATTTAGTAGATGACGATGATGATTACCTTTTTTTGCCGTGTACCAGGCATATGATGGCGGCGAGCGTCACGAATATGACGAGCGCGCTGGCGATGCAAGACACCAGCACAGTCCTCATTGATGAAGGGCGGCTGCCTCCCGACAGCGGGGACGAAGGCTTCATAGGCGGGATACGACCTGAAACGCAACCAATTCAAGCATTTCATTTCATTTCATTTATTTATTCTCAAACAATAATGAAATTGTGTCGGAAATTTTTCTTAATATTAGGTACACATTGTTATTATATTTTATACGATTATAATCCATTTACACGACTTAAAAACATTAAAATAGTATGATACTATATAAAAAGAGAAATTACAAAATTTTTACAAAAAAAAAAACAAAAAATAATGAATACATACCTATTCAGGTATTTGGAATGTATAACATGAAGTCAAAAATATGGAATTGTAAAATGTCAAAAATAATTATAAAAGTACCTAATATTATTACTAACTATGACAGATTCAGATGAGATCAGAGTCAAATTTGTCAGCACAGAATTCCTCTACTGAGTAGTAGCACTTCTATAACAAGAATTCCTTGAGTTTCTTTTTGAAAATGTTCGCATTGTATATACTTTTATAAGATGAAGGTAATTTATTTAAGCGTCACAACGTTATCAGAATTTATGAAATGAATCTACCTTCTCGCGGTTTCGCAAAGATTTTTTTTTAATAAAGGTAGCGTAGACATGTCTTTATTCGGGATACAATATATCTGCTTGCCTTTCAATAGTTTTCCAAAGGTCGTGAAAAGGCGACGCACTGGCTGACTGACTTTTCGCATTTAATGTTAGCATGTGATGTATGACAGCATGATATGGATTTTAACTTTTGTGCAATTTCTACAATTATGTAGAAATTACACAAAAGTTTAAATCCATATTACGCATTAGCGTAGGTAGCTTGTAGTTGCATAGGTACCTCCCGCGAGCGTGTGCGTATCTGCCCGTATTGTGACTCTCTCAGGGCCGGCGTCGCTGTCAGCTTGGACGGCCACTTCGTACCATGTAGCGGGAGACAACGCACCTACCACGTGGCTTGCTGTGCTCAGACCGTCTCCCACCTTAAACAAGTAAAAATACTGTTTTAGGCAAGATCATTGACTAGGTACCTTATCTGTTATTTTTGAGCTGCGGGATAAGTATTATTAAGGACTTGATCTATTGATTTTGTTTACCTTTATCCAATGTTCAGTTCCAGCTCTTCTGTAAGACACCCGGAAGCCCAAGATAGGACAGCCACCATCACGCCACGTGTAGAAATTTATCTTGATTGCTGTTGAGTTCATATAGACGTGATCTTCTGGCTTTGGAGGTTTTGGACCTGCCGATGAAGATCAGTAATGGTTTTGAACACGTTTTGTTTCTAAGATAATGTAAGGATGATAAGGAATCCTCTACTTACGCCCTCCTCTAGTGGTAGCAGTCAATATTTCGCTCGGCGGTCCAATGGAGATCTTGTTCCGTGCCTGAATCTTCGCGTTGTACGTTGTGCCGCACTTCAGCATATCCATAGTGTAGGACGTCTGTTCGGGAGAGACCTCTACCATGAACCAGTCGTTTTCTGCTGCTTGTTTGAAGTTGAGGAGGTAACCTGAGTCAAAGAAAATTTAATAGTTATCATCCTGTTGCAATATTTTGCCGATTTTTTTCAATTTCAGTTTGTTGATAGTGTCGTGAAGATTTTACCCAGTATTGGCTCCGTAGCATCTCCAGGCATTTGCCAATGCAGTTTGATGCTAGAAGTGGTTGTGTATTGCAATGATAGCTGTGGCGCAGCAGGTGGCATGATCGCCACCACTGTGTATACGATCGAATCTTCCCCGATAGTGTTGCTGGCTGTGCACGTGAAGTTGCCTGCGGACTGCTCGTTTACCTCTGAAACAGAATGTCAAAGTTGATACAACTTAGCTCGGGCTCATGATAGGTCAGAGGAAATTCATGGTTTATGACGTCAAGCCAAGAAGTTACCTACCTCGAATATGCAAATGCCCTCGATGCGTAACCTGGTAGTACTGGTGATGAGTGACCGGCACCCTTGCGTGCGTCCAGCGTGACCGCGGAGTGGGAGAACCGACGCAGGTGCACGCCAGCAGCGCCGGCCGGCCGCGGCCCGCTACCACTCGACCACCGAAGGATGCGATTCGAGCGGGTACTGGAAAAGTATAGGAAATATTGTTATCATATAGGCACAAAAACATTGAAATATGATGGACCATTGGAAATTATAACGCTGATAAGATCAAAGGTGAGATTCGTCTGGCTGATAACTAGGTACTGAATACTGGAATAAATAAAGAAACACAAATGAATAAAAATATATTTGGATACCTTCAGCAAGACGCCCACCCTAAATGGGTACATTACAATAGTGTCACCGTTACGCTCACATAATATTAATAATATATATTAAGTAATTAATAATAGATAATTAAGATCTGATTGTATGATAGCAATAAATAATGTATTTAAAATAGATAGGTACTGATCTACCACGTAGAACAGGCTCATGTTGTTAGTGACTTACTTCGTGAACTGGGTCCTTGTCCTACCACAAGCGTAGACTCTCCCTCTCCAGACCCAGTCGTGGCTGAAACCCAAAACTCGTACAGCTGGTTCTCCATCAAATTCCTAACTTGAAACATCAGCTCTAGTTCCGTTTTCTTATCTGCTGAAACGATGAAGCTCTGGTGTTTGCCAAGCCTGAAAAGATAACAAAAAGGAAATACTTATTTGTTATCTTTTTCTTTTCAGTCCCAACGGTGAGAAGGAGTTACATACCTGCCAGCTTCTCTATAGTAGACAGTGTAATGAGAAATTATTCCGTTTGGGTTGACTGGACCTAACCAGCTAACTAGCACTGAGTCGCTGGAGTAAGCCAATGCCTTTATTTTCTCGGGAGCTGATGGAACTGAAACAAGAGCAAGTCAAATAGATATAAAGAAGGACCTTCACGCTCTAACATGGACACAATTGATATTAATGAAGAAACATTCCAGAGTTTTATCTTGTGAATAAAGTATCGTACCATCTTCTTCAGTCATGCAATAGACTGGTGGGCTGCGCTTGCCATCCCCTGCGTTGGTGAACGCTAAGACTTGGACGGAGTAGTTGGTGTATTTACGTAGAGTGTGTAGATATGTGTCTGTGCTGGTAACTCGTTTGATCTCGCCCACGTCAGCTGAGAAAAAAGTAGATAAAATGACTTAGATATATAAGAATTGATATTTTCGGCCACGATAATAAAACTGACGAACTCCGTAAGGCCGGAATGCCTTGATGCTTACCATGATCTGAACTGATTGGCAAGTAAATGACCTTGTACCCTTGAATGAGCCCCCCGTGTTGGCCAATTGGAGGGGGATTCCATGATACTTTAATCCCAGAAGACGATAATGGAGAGCACGATACCCTTGTGGGATGTGATTCTGGCACTAAAACACAACAAAATAATCATAATCATGGAACAGAAATAATGTGTAAGATTTGTGACAAAGGTTTGTCAACGGAAGGTTGTTTACCTCCTTCAAGTGTAGTGGCAGAAACCGGTGCTGAAGATGGCCCTGCAGCCACTGCGTTGAATGCTCTCACTCGGACTTCATAGCGAGTAAACTTCCTCAATGCTGAGAGGCTGAGGTCTGTTGCAGACCAGCCATTTACTGTTAAAGTTCTGAAAAATGGGCTAAATAAGCTTCCCAAACTATTTTTTTCTCGAATTTTACACTGCAACTTGAAATTGAAAGCACAGGTTACCTAGTAGCATTCCGAGCTAGCGGTTCAGATCGCCCTAGTTCGGTGCATGTGACGGAGTAGCCAAGCAGTTCTCCGTGCCAGGACTCACGCGGCGGTGGCTTCCAGGTCACGTGTAATTCACCAGCACCACCCGCGTTCACGTGTACGTTGCTGGGAGCTTCGGACGGAGCTGGAATATAAAATGGAGATTCGATCAACGAACATCGAGAAACGTTTCACCTGACCCTACGACACAAGGACTCAGAAATGAGTCTTGGACCCACCTTCTTCTTGCGTCTTCACAACCACAGGTTCAGTGAAAGCACTCCTGTCGATCTGATTGATGGCGGCGATTCGAATCATGTAAGCCGTGTGCGGTTTCAGATTGCCCAATAGCGCCTCATAGTGAATGTCGCCTTTCTTCGTTAACCTGAGAAAATGGGTATGTCGTTTCATTGCAATGAAGTATTTTACTATGCTGGATTCTAGGATTACAATTAAGAGACTCACGTGACGTGGGCATGAGGTGGTCCAAGCATTGAAACGTTGACAGTGTGCGCTTGGTCCCACTGGTCGGCACGAAGCGCGCCTTGCGCTGACAACGCACAATACTGGAGCGTATAGCCCATAAGGGGGCTATTGCCGTCAAAACCCTGACTCCAAGACAACTGGACGGCACGGGAGAGGATCTCTGTTACTGTGAGCGAGTGAGGTGTGTCTGGCTTTTCTGGAACACCACAAAATTAAATAAAACCATGCTTAAAGAAGAGATAAAGGTAACTAGTCAATAGACCTTAGTTTAGTCATGATTCTTACCTTGGACGGAAAGATAGATGTAATGATCACTGTGACCATACGCATTGACGGCTTGGCACTTGTACACGCCCGAATCTTGACGGTCGGCGCGGCTAATGTACAACTGGGACCTTAAACCACTATCAGTCTTTTGTTCAGATACGCTTAACCTGGAACGGAAGGTTATCAATTGAGAAAATAATTTCTACTTAAGACCAAGTTTTCTCAAGAGTTATTGACAATCTGAATCAGAAACTTACCTATAAGTATTTAGATCTAAATGGTTCATGTTGTGCGCCCAGTTGACTTGGATGGGGGAGTCCCCTCGCACTTCACACGCCAGCGTGGCAGGCGCGTCTCGTCTCGCCGTCATGTTATGAGACGTTGTCTCGAATCGAGCTGGCTCTGGAAACCATTACGATAAATCAAAATAATGTTTTATAGTTCTCTTACACAATAAGATCACAAAACGATCTGCAGATTCTACAGCAAAACGCAAAGAATGAAGAAGCTACTTACCGTTGACTGACACAAGAATCGTCTTGCTAAGTGCAGCTCCAACTCCGTTCTCCGATTTACACATATAATGCCCTTCATCATAAGGTAGAGTGGACTCGATCCAAAGCGAGCCATTGGATAGGAACTGGAACCGCCCGCCCAGGTTCACGAGCGGCACGTAATCCGTTGACGATGAACCTGTTATGATAATTACACTAAATTAAAGCATTTGTTTTATCAACGTTGGACCCGGGTACTTACTGGTATGGCTCAAAGCGGTTTCTATAAATCAATGAGAGAATGGTCATCAATATCAGTGATAGGTAATAAAGTGAAAGAGTTTACTGCTTCCTGGCGGACTGTCGTTGATCTTACCTCTCTGCTTCATCCAAGTGACCTGCGGCGTGGGAGAGCCTGTGGTCTGACAGTGCAGTGCCAAAGCCTCTCCAGCCAGGACTGCCTCATCCTTGGGCTCCAACACCCATTTAGGGGAGACTGCAGCGTGTAAAGGAATTTTAGCGTTCAACTACTTATTTAGCTTCGAATTCAACAGTTTTTTGGCGAATTAATCTTCTAGGCATGATGACAACAAAGGAAGTAGGACGACTCGGTGGTTATGCTAAACTAGATTTACCTGTTCCAGCAGCTTTAAGGGATCAAAACAATTACTTATAAAATCAGCATTTTGTCCTTTGTAACTTTGATACCTACTTCTATGATTTTACCATAAGTTACGTACTAGGGACCTAACCAATCTAACAATAAGGTGCAAAAAGAATAGTTTCAGGCGTTACTTTGCGGAAATCCATTGCAAAATCATATTATTTTATAGGAAAAAAATATTTTATATTTTTTTAAATAAGGTGCATAAGATCCATTCAGTTTTTCACAACCATAACGACCAAACTGCCCTGTTGATTCTTATGCTCAATATTTCTTAGCAAATGTCATGAGACTCCTTTTAAATTCACGATTAATTGATTCGATTGTCCCAAATCACCCTCATTATCATTCAGATCAAACCACATTACTGATTCAATGCGTCTCACAATATCAAGGTGTTTGCTCATTACCTTTCGCTCGAGTAGAGCTATCAGCTGACCGCATCGGATCAACAAATATTAGCGTTTACAGACTAAACACCTAACTAAATATAATATTTGTACGCCAACTATAATTAATTCCTTTAAAATAATAACAATAATACCCAGTCTAGGTATTATTATTAATACGAAAATAATTAAATAAAAGAAACAAATTAGAACTAGTATTTATAATTGAAACACTTGAGTTAACACACATAACTACAAGAACTTCTAGGTACCTACCTAAAGAAGGTAAATTTTCTTATCGTTTTGTAAATCTTTTCTTTTTCGACGTTTAGCATTCGTACAAGGTAAGGACAGAACAAAATTTGAAAGTAATTCAATAAATTACCCTTTCCTCAAGCCATCTGTTATCCAACGTAGAGCAAAACAAAAATTACATAAGTTTTACAACATGGTCAATATGTGCGGAAATGAAACTGTGCTTACAAGAACGATAAAAACGTGTTTATTGCCTGAAAAATTGCAATGTTGCGGTTACAGGAAGTAAAATAAAAATAAAGTTTTTCAACGTCTTCCTCAATAAGCTTAGATTTTGTTGCTTACGAGCATGGGTTGCAAAATTTTAAGCAGTAAACATGTTGCCTACATATTTATGTTAATCTTATATGGCATCTAGTTTCCACAACCTAGTTGGGCGGGTATCCTGGTGCAAAGGAATCAGCATCGACAAATAATGATAATCAGTGCTCAGTGCAAGCTGTGTTTAGTGCGTGGTGCTGTGCTGGTGCGATAGCCAGGACGTTACCTTTCACCACCAGCTCGGCGGTGTAGTTAACTTTGGCCGCCGAGTTGGAGGCCACGCACGTGTATAGGCCGCTGTGGTGGGCCGATACCTCTTTGAATACGAGGTTGCTGAAAAAATCTGCACCACGCTCTTCCACCTACACAACCAGTACCGTTCAAGACATTTCATATTTGGAACAAATAAATAATTCAGGGAAGATTTATACAAAAGTTTTTCTGAATAATGTCAAGGATTACGAACCTGTAAAGTGGAAGGTATGGGGGTGTTGTCTTTCAGCCAGGTAAAGTGCACAGGCATGTCTCCCGACGTGACGCTGCAGCTGACCTGCGCTCGCTTTCCTTCTTGCAAGTTAGCAGAGAATGAAAACGGCTCTATCTCTGGCGGGTCTGTTGGCAAAAGTTCAAGCTGCAGAGATAACGCTCAACCATATATATAAAGATTATAAATTTATTGCACCATCAAAACATATAAAGCAATTAAACAATAACTTAATACTCGTTGTCTAGTGTGGCACAATCGGCGGCCTTGAATCAATTTCAATATCACACGTACTGCTAACAACCAGCTGTAGCTCCCGCTTGGCTATTTCCCCGTGAGGACCCATCACGGAACAAGAATAAGCTCCTGCTTGAGATGGATCCACTCTCGTCACTGTTAGGGCTCCATCGATGCTGCTGTCCCATTCCACGGGGTTACCATCTCGTTCCCATTTTACAGACCTGGAAAACAATGATGTTATTCAGAATTAATTCAACGGACGGTGTGGAATCTGGCATAATCTTGATAGAAATATTGATAGCTTACGTGATGGGATAGCCAGAATAAGGGCAGTAAAGAACTAGCTCTCGCCCAGCAACAGCCCGTATAGGCCCAATTGATCTGATGTATGGTGGCCCTGTAAATATACAGACAGTTTAGAATGAAAGATGAAAGTGCGAAGTTAAAATCATAAAGTCAGTAATGAAATATATTACCGTAAATGTTGAGTCGCGACGTGTGAGACACCTCTCCGAGTGAGTTGGCTGCTTTGCAGGTGTACAAGCCACCGTCTTCCGACCTCACTGCGGAGATGTTCAAGTAGCTCACTACGTCATTGGCCTTTGTTGCAAACTGCTCTACGCTATACCTGCGAAATTTACAATGCACGTGAGGAACCGGCTGGGTACCTTTAAAAGTTTAGAGATAAAAATATATCTAAGTTCTTCTTCAAGTATAAAAAGGTTGAAACCGTAGGCAGAACTGACCTATGTCCTCTAGCCATAGTGTTGAGCGGTTGTCCGTCCAGCAGCCATGTAAAATGAGGCGGCGGCGAGCCAACCGCTGAGCACTTCAGGGTCACCACCTGTCCTGGCCTCAGCACCTGTTCTATGAACGTGTACTGTAGTTCCGGCGCTGTATCTGCAAGGTGGAGTAACGTATTTACTTTAGCTTTATAACATTGAAGTGAATAGAAAGCTTTAAGTTTCGTGCTTGGTTATACCTACACATAATTTTTTTTTTAAATGTTTGAGATTAGTGTCAATTCAGATGTCACTGAAACTAAACTAAACTAAGTCGACAGCACTAAAATGATGCCATCCTTTTAAACTAAACAATTAAATCAAAAAAATAATTTATTTATCACAAAAGCATATTACACGATTGACGAATATTTATATAAATAATAGATTCAGGCGTTACTTTGCGGAAATCTATTGTATAATATTAGGATAAACTATATTTAGTAACAATTCCGCACAAAACCTTCTCTGATAAGATCCAACAAAAGTAAAAAAATAAAATGTAATTCTGCCGAGATAATGCCGTCCCTGTTACAACGATCGAAATAAAAAGGATGGCATTATTTTTAGTGCTGTCAACTTAGTTTGATTTTAGCAACATCTGAATTGACACCATTGTCTTATGAAAATAAACTGAATTGATTCTGTTTCTAATTATTTATCATTAGTATTTGTAAAACATTCGAAGAAACACTTAAAGTGTCGCTTCGGGCATTCAAGTTACACTAACTTTTACTCTAGCGATGCGATTTATAGCTCCATTACTCGAAGTCTACAACTTTTATGATCTAAGTTCTTTAGTAATAAAAATATCAGCGAAGTTTGCTATAAATTCTTAGAAATACTATTTGGACGATGTTTTCTATCAAACTTTTCTGTGTAGGTCGTCGATAATCGACCTACGGAGGTCGTGGGATAGGTACTACTGGTTTCAATTCAATTCGTCTTTTAAAACCCAGATATAACTTTACAACGTAGGTAACTAATAATAAATAATAATAATAACTAACCTACTCCAATGCGTTACATCAGGTTTTGGTCAGCGCAAAATCGGTAATTGTGACGATCTAATGCGGAGGTAGGAGATTGATGATGATGAATCGTCCATAAACGCTTCAAGTTATCTAAAGAAAACTATTCACAAGACGAAGTCGGACTCTCATCTCTTGCTTACCTCCCAACCTCAAATCCGCACTAGCCTGTGCAGAATCCCTCTCATTCCTGATCATGCACTGGTAGACGCCCTTGTCAGCCCTGTGCACGGCGGATATGACTAGCTGCTCGCCGTTGTTCTGCACGCGGACCCTGCCCCCCGCCACGCCCGCCCCCAGGGGGACGCCGTTGTGCAACCACTCCAGCCGCGGCGTCGGCCAGCCGCCCCACGTGCAGTTGATCACGGCTATTCCGCCACTGTTTACCACCTGGGAAGAAAACATCGATGGTATCATAGATATTAGGAGAGTTTATATGAGCAAAACTCGCCTATGAATGCAAATATCTTGCTTCATAAGTTCCATGTTATGGAAACTTCTCAAAGGAATAATTGTACTGACCGCGCTGCAGACAAAAGGGGTAAACACAAGAGCATCAAACAGTGTGAAGTTATACTAACAAAACGAAGAACAATTCATTCCAAGAGTAGGCGGGTTAACTTCGAACCGTATTTATGTTTGAAGCCTTAAACAATTCGTCAAACAACGACAGTTTTTATAGTAAAATAAAAAGAACAATGTTAGTGTGGTTTTCTTGCCGACACTATTCTTTTGGAGATTAAAGCTTTGAACCAACTACGGATACATAACTTTGTGTGTTCCTAAAACTAAATGAAATAAAAGAAAATGAATAAGTACCTAGGTACCTACATTATGTGCTTTAAGCAATGCGTGTTCCCAACAAATGAATCCAGGTTCAGGTTGTTCGTATAATTCCTAGTCATAACCAGAACAGAACGCCGTAAATTGCCCTTAGAATCATGTTCAGCATTCCAACGATTTTATATCACGTTCCTTCCTGACACTTATTCGCTTGTGGCATGTCCCAACTCATAACTAGGACTGCGATTTATCAAGTGAGTTGGCTTTGAGCTGATTTAGCATGCGGCTTGTGTCGAGTGCGTGCACCTCGCTAATTGCGGACTGTGTCTGTGTTTGTACTGAAACTGGCTAATTTGGTTATGGAATAGAATTTACATCTTCGTGATACGGAGCGGGTAGGAAGGCGGAAACGTAAGAGAAAGTTCTGGAAAACATATGGGTTGGGAAAATATTGGTCTGTTATTGTAAGGGATTTAGATGGTTTCCGCAAAGACGCAAAGCGGTAAAAATAAGTACTTAATATAAATTACGAATAGGCTTTTAGCATTTCTTTTAGATTCTCAGAAAATGGAAAAGCTTCAAAAACAACATAGGTAGGTAATGCTTAAAAGTTTGTTTTTGGTTAGGTACCTAATTACAATAGGGATGTTGATTGTATGTAAATATAACATAGGTACCTTTTATGTAAGCGGACTGTTTTTTGCAAGAAACAAGGTCTTACAATTAAACGGAACCCTTAGTGCGCGAGTCCGACTCACACTTAACGTTTTATTATAAAATTATCAGACGCTGTCAATTTAAAACTAATCAAGAAACTTATGACTCAACAGCGGTCACGTGACATGTAAGTATTGGCGTTTGGGAGTCAGGAAACTGAATTTAAAATGCCTTATTGATAGATAAATATGGATCTTTATTTAAACACTTAAGTATACATAATTTCAATCATTTCCCCAAAAACAGTCAACATACCAAAGCTTAATTTATGATCGTGAAATAAAATATTTGCTTTTCCAATAAAGCATTAATTAAAACGAGCGCATCCATGAGCAAATATCAATAATTCGCGACGAGCAAAAATACCCAATACCCGGGCAACCACTCCCGCGGTTTCATACCAGAGAAGACAATATAAACGATAGGGTATTTTTAAACTTACCTATTCGGCGAAACACCTGTATTTTCACAAACAGTCAAAAATAATCTCGGAAAATCTAATAAATCATATTCAAATATATCTATATAAATACACACATATCACATATATCATACATATTCCTCAATATTCAGTTTAGTTTTTTTGAAACAACCAGGCCTAAAGCCTGCTGATTATGGCAAACCCGTCTTTAAGATGGCAACTATTCGTGACTTTGTCGGTCTATGTTTAGCCACATCCTACCTATATGCAAGTCGTTCGACGGAGACATTTTGACATGGTTTTGACAGAGAAATCGTACGGGGGGCAAGGGACGGGACGGGGAGGGACGCTTCCGAGTAGAATACATCACCGCCTTAGTCACTCGGGAGCGTCCCGCCCCCCCGAACCGTTCCTTGGGCCCCGCACGATTGCCTGTCAAAACGCCTTCGTCGAACGACAGTATGCATATAGGTAGGCAGTCGTTTAGCAGTGGACATGTGACAACACTAGATTAATCAGTACCTATAGGAATCGAGCTCCTGCACTACAATGTTTGCGGTGTTCAGAACAGCGACATTCGTTTTATTTTGCGCGGAATTTACGATTGCAAGAGATAATTGTCCGACATTTTGCATTCCACCGTAATGCGGTAGAATTTTGTGCGGTACAATTAAACGGACGTGGAACTTGTTGTTTTTTGTAATTCTCTGTTTTTTCCGAAATACAAAGTCAACTAAAATGTACCTACTTCATTACGGATGTAAGCGGGTTAACTACGAGCCTTATTTGTGTTGGAAGAACGCGGAACGCGCGCGTCTGGAACCGCACTCACCCTGAAGATGTCCCTCGTTAAGGGATGAAACGTTGGTGTTCTTCCAACACAAATAAGGTTCGTAGCTAACCCGCTTACATCCTTAATGAATTCGTCAAACTACGATAGTTTTTATAGTAAAATATACCTATTTTTTGTGAAACTTCGTCTATCAGTGCATCAAAATACATGCACAAAGTTAGTACCTACCTATTACCAAAAACTCGTACATACAAAGCTTCTTCACAAACGCAATATCTCTTTTAAAAACTCAGCTCACAATAAAAACAGAAGTCAAAACAAGCGGAGTCAAACAGGGAATCTCGTTAGAGGCCTTGGGGCATTCGAAACAATGTGATTTGCAATTCTGCCCTAAAAGGGTCCCGCTGTACTACGCCTAGTCCTGTGTAAGGGGCAATTTGTTCCTTCCCCTGAAACAATCAAAAGGGATTCCGACCTTGAGTTTCACAAAGCAAGTATATTGTTTATAGTGAACTGTGGTCCCTACTGAAGTGTGCTCTCTAAGGTTGTGTGGTCCCTATGCGCATTTTCCTCTACTTGTTTGTTAAATTAAAGGATAGGTCATACAATGCTAATATTCGCCTATCAACGCCAGTCGGTATACAATTTACAACCAGATTCCACCGTAACAACAAACTATTTAAGCCATTCGTTCCAATGCATCGAACATTAGGTTGGCCAAAATTTATAATAATATCTGATGATATTTGACTTATCTGGTTAAATTTTACCTGGAGACCTTTATTCAGCAGTGGGAGGATTTTGATTTTTTGCCTCACACGTCCTACGTTTGGTGCTACGAGAGCTCTACGCCTTACTAAGTGGGTATTACGAGAGCTTTACGACATGCTACGCGGGTGCTACGAGAGCTCTACGCCTTGCTACCTGGGTGTTACGAGAGCTCTACGCCTTGCTACGTGGGTGTTACGAGAGCTGTACAACATTCTACGCGGGTGCTACGAAAGCTCTACGGCTTGCTACGTGGGTGTTACGAGAGCTTTACGACATGCTACGCGGGTGCTACGAGAGCTCTACGCCTTGCTACGTGGGTGTTACGAGAGCTCTACGCCTTGCTACGTCTGTGTTACGAAAGCTTTACGACATGCTACGCGGGTGCTACGAGAGCTCTACGCCTTACTACGTGGGTGTTACGAGAGCTTTACGACATGCTACGCGGGTGCTACGAGAGCTCTACGCCTTGCTACGTGGGTGTTACGAGAGTTTTACGACATGCTACGTGGGTGTTACGAGAGCTCTACGCCTTGCTACGTGGGTGTTACAAGAGCTTTACGACATGCTACGTGGGTGTTACGAGAGCTCTACGCCTTGCTACGTGGGTGTTACGAGAGCTCTACGCCTTGCTACGTGGGTGTTACGAGAGCTTTACGACATGCTACGCGGGTGCTACGAGAGCTCTACGCCTTGCTACGTGGGTGTTACGAGAGCTTTACGACATGCTACGCGGGTGCTACGAGAGCTCTACGCCTTGCTACGTGGGTGTTAGGAGAGCTTTACGACATGCTACGCGGGTGCTACGAGAGCTCTACGCCTTGCTACGTGGGTGTTACGAGAGCTTTACGACATGCTACGCGGGTGCTACGAGAGCTCTACGCCTTGCTACGTGGGTGTTACAAGAGCTTTACGACATGCTACGTGGGTGTTACGAGAGCTCTACGCCTTGCTACGTGGGTGTTACGAGAGTTTTACGACATGCTACGTGGGTGTTACGAGAGCTCTACGACATGCTACGCGGGTACTACGAGAGCTCTGCTTTGCTATGTAGGTGCTGCGAGAGTTCTACAACATGCTACGTGGGGGCTATGAGAGCTTTACGACATGCTACGCGAGTGCTACGAGAGCTCTGCTTTACTATGTAGGTGCTGCGAGAGTTCTACGACATGCTACGTCGGGGCTACGAGAGCTCTGCTTTGCTATGTAGGTTCTACTAAATATCTACAACACGCTACGTGGGTACGACGGGAGCTCTAGGAGTGCTACGGTGGGTGATATGAAAGCTTTACGACATGCTACGCGGGTCCTACGAAAGTTATTCGCTTTGCTACGAGTATGCCACAAATACATTTCACTAAAATGTAGATACATAAACTACTAGCCTAGCACATAATTAAAACCATAATGTAATGATAAACACGTAACTTTCATTATGATTGAATACAGCCTTCTAACATCTGACAGGTACTTGAATAAAAAAAGGAACGCCGTTAACAACGTGTAACACGCCCTTACCTAATAATGTCCCAGTTAAGTGCGCATTCCGAGACATCCATCCAACCTTTAGTTACCCTATAAAGTACTATAAAGCAGTGTGTATGTGGACGATGTCTTTAAACTCTGCAGTTTATGAGACAGACTAAATTCAAAGAGTGTTTTTAAGTCCGTAAGAAACGCGAGTTACAGCGGCGAAACATTAACGTTGAAGAAATAAGGAAAAACAGGGATATAACTCTAGCTATAACTACAAGAGCTTTTGAAACTACTTCGGTGATTCCTTCCGCAGAGGTGGCAATCAAATGGTTAGATGGTAAATGTTTCACTTTAAAGTTTAGTTAACACAGCGCAGTGGAGATAAATGTTTTGAATGTCTTGTGGAAAAACTATGCAGCTTATAACCTAAGAATGTCAGCGCGACAAAACAGAAGGTCTAAAAATCTCCCTTGGAATTTGATTTCGTCGACGCGCCGGATAAATATTTGATAGCGAGAAAGGTTAATCTCACAAGGCAGTTTAACCCAGCTCGGGAAACTACAATATTTACAAAGGCCTGCAAATACTAGCTTTCTCGAATTTTTGTTTTTGTTCTGTTATACGGGTAATTTAATTGACTTCGGAATGGGAGGGAATCCGCTTAGTGACGGAGGCTGCTCCATTATATGGAAAATGTTATTTTGTCTTCGTATTTTTATATCCTTTACCTTGAGCCTGAAGTTAATGGTTTTGATAACAATATCGTGCCTCGCAAGCTCATAAATCTTGAAAATACATTTGTATGAATAAAGTATAACATCTTAACTACATATTTCTACGTAATGCTTGTTGGTTGTAGCCGAGTGAACCTCTCACTCATCAATTTCATCACCCATGAAACTTTTTCATCAATAGAGAGGAAGGTAGGTACGTTGTGCCCAATGGCTTTGCTTAGACTTTAATTCATTATTAAGATAACGGTGGCTATCAGCCTTCTTGGTCAACCTCTCATGGTTCCGTTGATTGTTTTAATGTTGCGTTATTTATTAATCTCCCAGTGCCAATCAAACATCCAAACCTTCCAAACGACAGTACCGCAAAATGCATTAAAGCCACTCCGTGACGTCACAGCCGCCATATTGAAATGTCACCGCAACCTCCATTATTCCGGGTGAAATGAGAAATAAAAGTTCAATTCGTTTTATGTTATAACTAAAACAGGAGCCTAGTAAACTGAAACACAGTCCAATAGTCGAAATATACAGTAAGGAAAATACGCCATTTGTTTGAAAAAGTTTTTAAAACGCTGTAATTTACTTTACCTAGAATACACAGAAAAATCACGGTATCGATCAAACTAAATTAATTGGGAAACTGCACGGAATCCGTTTGATTGTACAAGAGTATTCATTACGGGAAGCATCATCTGATTTGTGTACCGGGTAGACAAAGAGGATTTCAAATGCTAATTTTCTGAACTCGATGATACCTACAGCTTGTTTTGTTCAGCTATTTTAGTTTGTTGACCTGATTGCCAGCCTCCCGGCACTTACACAATAATTGGTTCTCCTGATAGTTGGTATGATACAAACAGGACCAGACGTTGCAATCTTTTAACATTAGTAAATTAGTTCTGTGTCTGTCCATGTAAATAGATTACATGGACATATGCCATAGCCGATAATTTAATAAAGCTGCAACTAAGACATCTTCGACGGTGGTGAAGGTTTTTACCGGCAATAAAAGATAGTGGATATATTTTCCAGTGAAATGACTAGCCACCTAGGTACCTAGCCATTATTTGTAATGGTCTAGTCAGATGTCTTAACTGACCTATGCTTTTCTATGTATACTAAAAATATCCATCTATGTAGTGTATTGTATTATGAATATCAGTTATCTAGTACCCATAACACAAGCTCTGCTTAGCTTGGGGCTAGATAATGCTGTGTGAATTGTCCAGCATTATTTATTTATTTATTATTTATTTACTTAGTGAATAAAGGACAATGTTACCTACTGACGCTCACATAGCTCAGTGGTTATGCTGCCGATTTTAACCTCTATTGAACGATTTTAGTGTGGCCTCGCTACACTACAATGGAAAAACAGGCAGAAGAGATATTAATACAAAAATGTCTGATTGTTCAATATGTATACCGTATATATATAATATGTATACCGCTAAATATATTTTCATTAAATATAATAACTCACCAAACGTATTTCACGATTCTTGTGCACTTGAACTGACCTGAGAATGCGGAGCAGCATGCGCCGTCAGATGCGCCCTGACTGCCAGGTGCAGCCTAAGCGTGAGGTGTCCGTGAGCGTTGGCGGCGCGGCACGCCCAGCGGCCCGCGTCCGCGACCTCGGCGCGCCGGATGCCGAGCGCGTCCCGCGTCCGGCTGTACCGGCCGCCGCCCTCGCCGTCGCGGACCTCGCGCAGGACGGTCTGGACTGCGGTCTCACGGTACCAGCTGGAAGGACGCTTTTATTTAATAACTAGCTGACCCGGCAAACTCAAAATAATAATAATAAAAAAATAATACATAATATTATTATAATTATTGTATATTTTTTAATATAGCTAGCTAATCATATGACGCATTGCAATACCGGCTAGAAAAAATAATATTAATTAAAAAAAAAAATTAAATACATCACCAAAGAAAAGCTTTCACTAATATAATATTAAAAGTGTAACTAACACGACTTTCTTTAATATATATACCTAGATTATTTTTATCCTATGTCCATCTCCTGGCTCTAATCTACCTACCCACCAATTTTCAACCATATCGGTACAGCCGTTCTTGAGTTATAAATAGTGTAACTAACACGATTTTCTTTTATATATATAGATATACAAAAGCAAGTTCCGTCAAGTGCGAGTGTAACTCTCGCGCCGAGGGTTTCGAACGTTTGTCAAACAAATATGTACCAAAAGTACCGGTTAGAGACTTCGCAATTTAATGAATACCTAAGAATAGTAGGTATTCATTAAATTGCGTTAGTACATTTCAGATGAATCTCTCTGCATGCTTCGGTTAAAATGGGTAATAGTAAATTTTTCGACTTTTTTCAAAATATTTCAACAAGTTTGAAACCTACAGAAATTTGAAAAACTGTTTTGTAATGTCCAAACCGATACCTTTTATTTGATACCCCACTCGGTGGGGTAGCCCCCCTTTACAAAATTATTCCCTCCCTTTTTGTCCATTTTTCAAAAAAGTGTTTTTTTTACAAACTTCTCTATATTTTTCCTGTCAAATATAGATCCGTATCTATAAACGCTCGCTCTGCAATTTTCGGAGATAGGGGGGGAATGGGTATTTTTTCGACTTATTTCGAAATATTTTAAAATGTATGACACCTACAAAAATTTCAAAAACAAGTCATTACATCACAAAGGATCTATTTTGCAATGACTGTTATTTTCATATATTTGAATTTTTACTTTAATATTCTTACCTTAAGACACATTGAACTAAATAATTTTGCAGGATTTTTCTGATTCTGAGACGTCCATAAGATCACATGGTCAGAAATACCTTTGGCTGTAAAGAACCTATTTGTTTGTGCTGTAAGAACTCGCTCATTCTACAGATAAAAACATTCCTAGAAATAACAATCTCTTTCCAAGTAAAATGTAATCGAATAAATATATCTGATGCCTTGAAAGCATTTTCCCCTTCAAAGCATCTTTCCCTTTTTGTGTTGATGTTTATAAACGGACCGGAACAATGGAACTACTGGGAAACTTAATCCTTCCAAACATTACATTTATCAACGGAGAGACCTTAGCAGAATCTCCTCACAAAGGACGGCAATGTAAGCCGGCATTGTATGTAATTAACTTGCTAAACATAATGCCACGGACATAAATCGTCCCCTGCATTATTTAGGACTCTCCCAACTTCCCCTCTACTTGGTAACGGCTCTTGTGAACGCTCATCTTTTTATTCACAATTTTTTTTACAATTTGAAGCGCTCTTATGGCGCTTCCGGCTCACAAATTATTTATGAGTTGTGGTTTGTAATGGCTGTCAGTTTTTTTTTACGATAAACCATGTAAAAAACGTCTGCGGAGAAAAGCTTATTTCTCTTTATATCGCGAATAAAGATAAAGATATGTACATTGAATTGGCCAAAAACAGGGATAATTTGCTTGTACCATGTTTTAACATTATAGTTTGATACCATGTAGGCGTAGCATTGGGATAGTTGTCTGGGGTAGAATAGAGAAGAATGTCATCGCAATGTCACACATTGCGTACATTATTGAAGTTGAAGTAATAAGTTTCAAACTTAATACGCATTCGATGACGATGTGACGTAATTTTTCTCTCTTATACCCAAGACAATAATCCTCGTGCTAGGGCTACTGGGAGTTATGAAATGTAGATTGCCAATTATGAAATTTCAAATACTATGCTAGCAAAATAGCAACTCGACAAATACTTTTCCTGCTTCCTTTAAAGTTCCCGTAGTAACTTTCTGTTTCCTTTACATGTGAAGGCGTGCGAAGGTTCCTCAAGGGTTGCCTGGCAACCGCACGGCTCAGCTGAGGTCATTAGGGGTACAAACAAAGGGCCCCATACAAGTCGGATACTTTTGAGTCGGATGGGTGACGTGAAACGTTTTAAATCTCGGATCAGAGAAGCCAGGGTATTTGTAGCTTCAAGATATTCCTAGAATTTTGTGAAAATGTATCCTATAAATCATAAATTTTTGTACATCATCACTCATCATATAATATGATATTCGCAAAACATCCTACACTCGACGAAACCGGCATTTCAAGATGAGATCATTGGATTATCAGTTTTTGGAAAAAGTCGAGAATTACCTTTCTCAGTGGCATAACTTACTTTTCTCAAAAACGTTTTCTTTTATCCATCAATAATAACCAGCTCAAATTTGATCGCCTCCTAAACGCTCGCAATTTCAATAGAGTAACTATTTGCCGTCAAGTAACAAGTATAGAGTTAGCGTCTCTGTTGTCCCATTATCCTTTGTAATAAGCCAGCGAGCTAGGTGTAGGGCAATCGAGACAAGTCCTCGTCGAGCGGTGGTGGTCGGTGGTGCTTTGTAACCGGAGCGTGCGCTGCTTTGTGATTACACGAGCGTCTTGGACGCGCTACAATGCATTTACGAACTCGGTGCTTACTCTCGAAAACATCTCCAATCCAATCGAATCCAATCCTCTATCCCATTTTGCAAAATTTGGAACTCTTGGATGGTGTGCTAGCGTCCGATTGGAATTCAAGTTGAATTCAAGAATTCATGTTATGAAACTGAAATGGAATTGAGTCTTGCTTGAATTATTTCAAATTACGAAACCTAGCATTTGCTTGAAATTAGAATGGGATTGAGATTAATTTCAAGAGTAAGCACTCAGGGCAGAAGGCGGCCATTACCTACTCGCATAGGTGCTATTAAATGTCGTAGGTAATAAGGTTGGACATCTTTGGTTGGTATTCGATCTCATGAAAACATCTAAGAATATAATAATATCGCAAATTTTTTTGACTTCGGCTGGACTTGAACCCGCATCCTTCCGTCAGTACCGGAATGTGCTAACCAACTACACCACGAGGTCAAGTGACGCCGGAGTCGAAAATCTTTGCGACTTTCTACGGACTGTAGCGCCGTTAGTTAACGATGTCCCTTCATCGTTATTCTGTGCCCCTACTATTATTTATTTTCCTACTAGGTACACTGTGTACTATAACAATAACTCTTTTGTTTTTTTTCTGTGATTGTACAAGAACTTGTAGCAAAGTCGTGCCTCAATTTGAGACGCCTCGGATTGAGCTTCTAATTTGGAGGCCGTCTCTAGTGCAGACCCGGACCCGGATTAATTAGTAAACCGTTGTTTGGGATTCACGACTTTGATGATTAAAGTCGAGTCGCACCTTTGTGTTCAATTTAAATATTAATCTAAATAAGTGAATAGAAATAAACAGGGTGAAAGGGTTTTCAGTGAACAAACATAGTTCCAACTTCAGGAAATTGAAACTAAAAGCTAAAAGTTGCGTCGTTAGTTCCCTCAAACATCCTAAATACTACTCGTACAGTTAGAGTTAACATTCAGTGTGTAAAAAGAAACAACAAAAACTGTGTAGATTAATGAAGGCGCATGTTTCGACATAGGAGCGCGGTTTTTGCGCGTCCTTGCCGCCCTCACGTTTAGGGTTGTCGTTTGTTACAATTACGACAGTTTTTGTAAAGTTGATATTTGCCTTAGACGTAAAAAGTACCTTGTAGTACCTACCTACTTCCTGCTACAAGGTAGGTTTTTACTTTTGTAATCCCAACATAATACCTAGATTACGAATGGTGGAAAAATCATTTTTGGCCATTTGCGTGCTGTGCTGTTTTGTGCTAAGACATTTACGTAATATTTATCATTAAATTTACATTGACATGTATCTAAATTAATAGTATATAAAGCTCGATTACCACTGACTGACTGATTCACTGACTCACTGACACAATTGTTCTCCATGATGGTGGAGGGGGAGGTATGTTTTTTTTTGCGGAAACGTGTAGAGGGGGTCTGGGGGACCTAAGGAAAATTCCGACTTTTTGAGATTTGCCCCCCCAGAGCCCACCCCTCCCCCCCTTCTTTTCCACGGAGCAATTTGGTAAAAAATAAATATAGGGCCTGTATAGAGGGGGACAAGTGATTTCTATTGCGAAAAAAAAATTACCCCCCCTTGCCCCCCCGGACCCCCCTTTAACGAGTACTACAAGATGCCGTCGTGATAGAGGAGTTCCGATTGCAGGATCGTATAGAGGGTATCTTTTCGTATAGGAAGAAAAAAAAAATCGACCCCCCTCCCACCCCAATTTTCACCCCCCCTTTTGATATCTCCCAAACTAAGTACGATAGAAGAAAAATTTTTTCACGTTCGTGTAGAGGGTTTAATATCATTTTGATTGCAAAAAAAAATTTCGCCCCCCGCCCCTCTGGACTCTCATTTTTATGAAAAAACTGAAATTTTGCCATTTTTAGCCCATATTTTGACCACTTTTTAGGGTGGAGCATTGCGGCGAGCGAAGCGAGCCGCAATGCGACTACGGGGAACAGCAAGGCGAGCGAAGCGAGCCGCGCTGTGACCCCCCCCCCCTTGCCCCCAGAACCCGGGGGAGCATTGCGGCGAGCGAAGCGAGCCGCAATACGACAACGGAGGAACAGCACGGCGAGCGAAGCGAGCCGTGCTGTGACCCCCCGCGCCCAGCCCCCCTGAACCCCGCCCCCCCCCCGAACCCCGCCCCCATCAAAAAATCTGATATGGGTATCGTTTTCGACTAACATGGGGGCGAGGATTACGAATTTGATGACGGCGGGCGTGCGCCGGATTGCGGTGAGCGAAGCGAACCGCAATACGTCACACCGCAAGGCGAGCGAAGCGAGCCTTGCCGTGTGGCAGCACGAGCGGCGACGTATTGCGGTGAGCGAAGCGAACCGCAATGCGACTACAGGGGAACGGCACGGCGAGCGAAGCGAGCCGTGCTATGACCCCCCGCGCCCAGCCCCCCCGAACCCCGCCCCAATCAAAAAACTGATATGGGTATCGTTTTCGACTAACATGGGGGCGAGGATTACGAATTAGATGACGGCGGGCTTGCGTCGGATTGCGGTGAGCGAAGCGAACCGCATCACGACTCACGTCACACAGCAAGGCGAGCGAAGCGAGCCTTGCTGTGTGGCAGCACGTGCGGGGTCGTATTGCGGTGAGCGAAGCGAACCGCAATGCGATTATAGGGGAACAGCACGGCGAGCGAAGCGAGCCGTGCTGTGACCCCTCACGCCCAGCCCCCCTGAACTCCCTCCCCCATCCAAGAACTTGATATGGATATCGTTTTCGACTAACTCGACAGTGTAGATTACGAAAAAGATGTCCATTTCAAAATCCAAGATGGCTGACATTCTTTAATCGCAGTCTCCACTCTTGGTTATCAATTTCGAAAAAATCAAAGATGTAGGTTACGAAAAAGGGGAATATAATTTATAACGAACACTGTGACAGGCACCGACGCGAGCTGCTTGCAGCTCGCGCACTTATAAAATACTAGTTATAATATATATAGCTCGATTACCACTGACTGACATAATTGTTCTCCCTGATGGTGGAGGGGGAGGTATGTTTTTTTTTGCGAAAATGTATAGAGGGGGTCAAGGAGACTTAGGGAAAATTCCGACTTTTTGAGATTTGCCCCCCGGAACCCCCGCCCCCCAAGGGGGCTTCGTAACGGAGTCATACTGATGAATAATTTTAAGGGGGTTATATAGAGGGAGTCAAGCGATTTCGATTGCAAAAATAATTTCATCCCCCCTTGCCCCCCAAGACCCCCCCTTTTGAGAGTGCTACGAGATGCCGTCGCGATAGAGGGATTCTGATTGCGGGATCGAATAGAAGGTCTCTTCTCCAATTGAAATTTAAAAAGAATCACCCCCCCTCCCGCCCCCTTTTTCACCCCCCCTTTTGATATCTCCCAAACGAAGTAAGCTAGAAGAAATTTTTTTTCACAGTCGTGTGAAGAGCTTAACACCATTTGGATTGCAAAAAAAAAATTTTCGCCCCCAACCCCTCTAGACCCCCCTTTTTATAAAAAAACTGAAATTTGGCCATTTTTAGCCTATATTTTGACCACTTTTTAGGGTGGAGCATTGCGGCTCGCTTCGCTCGCCGCAATGCGACTACGGGAAACAGCAAGGCGAGCAAAGCGAGCCGCGCTGTGACCCCCCCCCCTTGCCCCCCCAGAACCCTCTCCCCCCAGGGGGGCTTCGTAACGGAGTCATACTGATGCATAATTTTAAGGGGGTTGTATAGAGGGGGTCAAGCGATTTTGATTGCAAAAACAATTTCACCCCCCTTGCCCCCAAAGACCCCCCTTTTGAGAGTGCTATGAGATGCCGTCGCGATAGAGGGGTTTTCATTGCGGGATCGTATAGAGGGTCTCTTCTCCAATTGAAAGAAAAAAAAAACGACCCCCCCTTCCGCCCCCCTTTTCACCCCCCCTTTTGATATCTCCCAAACGAATAAAGGTAGAAGAAAAATTTTTTCACAGTCGTGTGAAGAGCTTAACGCCATTTGGATTGCAAAAAAAAATTTTCGCCCCCAACCCCTCTAGACCCCCCTTTTTATAATTTTTATATAATTTGGCCATTTTTAGCCTATATTTTGACCACTTTTTAGGGTGGAGCATTGCGGCGAGCGAAGCGAGCCGCAATGCGACTACGGGGAACAGCAAAGCGAGCGAAGCGAGCCGCGCTGTGAACCCTCCCCCCCCCCCTGCCCCCCAGAACCCCTCTCCCTGAACCCGGTGGAGCATTGCGGCGAGCGAAGCGAGTCGCAATGCGACTTCGGAGGAACAGCACGGCGAGCGAAGCGAGCCGTGCTGTTACCCCCCCACGCCCCCAGGCTCTCTGAACCCCCTCCCCCATCAAAAAATCTGATATGGATATCGTTTTTGACTAACATTGGGGTGAGGATTACGAATTTGATATCGGCGGGCGTGTGTCGGATTGCGGTGAGCGAAGCGAACCGCAATACGTCACACGGTGCAAGGCGAGCGAAGTGAGCCTTGCCGTGTGGCAGCACGAGCGGGAACTACAGGGGAACAGCACGGCGAGCGAAGCGAGCCGTGCTGTGACCCCTTGCGACCAGCCTCCCCCCGAACCCCGCCCCCATCAAAAAATCTGATATGGGTATCGTTTTCGACTGACATGGGGGCGAGGATTACGAATTTTATGACGGGGGGCGTGTGTCGGATTGCGGTGAGCGAAGCGAACCGCAATACGACTCACGTCACAGAGCAAGGCGAGCGAAGCGAGCCTTGCCTTGTTGTGTTAACCCCCACGCCCCCAGGCTCCCCGAACCCCGCCCCCATCAAAAAATCTGATATGGGTATCGTTTTCGACTGACATGGGGGCGAGGATTACGAATTTTATGACGGGGGGCGTGTGCCGCAATTCGACTCACGTCACAGAGCAAGGCGAGCGAAGCGAGCCTTGCCTTGTTGTGTTAACCCCCACGCCCCCAGGCTCCCTGAACCCGCTCCCATCTAAAAATCTGATATGGATATCGTTTTCGACTAACATTGGGGTGAGGATTACGAATTTGATGTCGGCGGGCGTGTGTCGGATTGCGGTGAGCGAAGCGAACCGCAATACGTCACACCGCAAGGCGAGCGAAGCGAGCCTTGCCGTGTGGCAGCACGAGCGGGGACTACAGGGGAACAGCACGGCGAGCGAAGCGAGTCGTGCTGTGACCGCTCACGCCCAGCCCCCCTGAACCCCCTCCCCCATCCAAGAATTTGACATGGATATCGTTTTCGACTAATTCGACAGTGTAGATTACGAAAAAGATGTCCATTTGAAAATCCAAAATGGCTGACATTCTTATATCGCAAAACCCACTCTTATGCTTATAAATTTCAATGAAATCGATTATGTAGGTTACGAAAAGGGGAATACAATGAAAAAAAACAATATACACAGCCGCCGCGAGCTGCTTGCAGCTCGCGCACATATAAAATACTAGTTAGCATTATAAACGTGCTAGTGGTATCTTTTTCACTTTTTCCACTAGCGAACCAAAAAATGAAGGGAAGAGAATACAATTAATAATTTAAAGTTTTAATTCGACTCGTCTAATAACTTATTTTGTAAGCCTAAAGAAATAAAATAATTGATTTCTGATTTCAAGAAAGTGTTACGTAACATCACAGCGCTGTATAAATAAACTCCTGATTTCGTCAATTCGATGCTATGAAATCAACGCGTGAACAGTATTACGGCGATACGTGAGTGCTTGTAGTCGACCCAGCTCCATCAAGTCAAGTGCGTCAATTCCCTAAAATCCCCCCCCCCCATGCTGCCGCCGACCTCCAGCCAGCGAACCAGCCCTGTTGACAACCCTCATTAACCCTAAGGCCCGGACCTCCCTTAACCACACTTTTACAACTGTTTTACCGCTCCGTTTTATTTACTTTTTTATTCCCTTATTCAATTTAGCCGGGAAACCCTTATTTCCAGGTAATAAGGTCGTTAGTTGCGTAATTTTTGTTTAGCACTAATTAACGCGTAGTAAAGGCTGCCTGAGAGAATGGTTTTAATTTTGTGATTTTCAACGTTATTGCGGTGTGCTAGGACAGGTTTTTATGGTTATAAAACTGTTTACCTGCTTTTTATTGGTTTCGCTGCTTTTCAGTAACACCCTAACTATACTCCGCTACGTGTATTTTCTTTGAGTGAATGAATGGATGAAATATTAAATAGACACGTACCTAATCTTTTGATAAATATCGAAGTTTTTGTTAGTCTCGATATTTTTCGAGTCGACAGATTCACATCACTATTTTTAACAAAAAAAAAAAAATTAAAAATTAACAAAAAAACCCCGACAAACTTTCATGAAACATGGCTAAGAACACCCGGGATAAAATTATCTATGACACAAATAAAAATTAAACGAAAATCGGTTTGGGAGCTACGATACCACAGACAGATACACATACCTACAGACACGTTTAACTTATAACACCTCTGTCTTTTAAGTCTGTGACACATTGCATTCTTTCATTTAGTCAAAGAAAATAAACGCGTGGATGGAGTATTATATTCCTTCAGTTCCTACGTTTCGGCGATTAAGGACCACATATAAATTGATATGTAACAGTCAATCACAATAGACATAATAAGTATAGAGAGACAAGTTTCCATAAAACAGAACGTAGTCCACTGCTGGGCATGGGCAGGTCCCTCATGCTAGTGTAATTTTATCATCATCACCGTAGAAAGTTTACATTGATTCGGGTTGAAATAAATAATATTACCTGATTCTAATCTAGTTTCTACGCTGTGGTTTCACAAATTATAAAATTGGGTCATCTCCCGCTGTTCAGTTGTATCAATATTCAGAGAAGGTCGACTATTTTCATAGGTCGGTCCTTTCAAACATGGAACGTTTACAAGTCATATTAATTAAATAAATAATGATAGGGTTTCAATAGAAGATTATTCGATTAGACATATTCGAGGTACCTACATTATAATCAAATCACCCCACCATAAATCAAGAGTTTTATGGGTTGGTGTTGGGTGTGATCAAGCATAAAAACTCTTGATTTTTGTCAATAAGTCTATCTATTATTCCTCAAATATGCCTTCTAATCTTCTCTATTGAAAACCTATTCGAAGCCATTCTCATAATATTACTCACATCATCAAAATAAACAATGAAATACGAGATGCGCTATAAAATTTCATTTGTACGTCCTCTGAGCGTGTTTAATTGTTGCTGTCGAGAGGCACCCTCCCCCCTCCCCCCTACCTGCCTACAGCTACCTCTCTACATTATTAACGTCAAGCCTTGACACTCCGGAATATAACCAATTGATAAATGATTTTATATTGAACGCGGTGTAAATACAAATGAATTATGGGAATCGTATCTATCGATTATACGTAAATATGTTTCATGCCGTAGATAGACTCTTACCTACCTCATCATCATCATCATCATCCGCCTATACTAGTCCACTGCTGGACATAGGCCTCACATAATGAGCGCCATAGCGCCCTGTCTTCAGCTTGCCGCATCCAACATCTGCCTGCAGTCTTTCGCAGATCGTCATCCCACCTGGCCGGAGGGCGTCCTACACTACGTTTGCCGAGTCGTGGTCTCCACTCAAGAACACGTTTACCCCAGCGGTTGTCGGTTCTTCGCGAGATATGGCCGGCCCACTGCCACTTCAGCTTGCTAATTCTTTGAGCTATGTCGATAACTTTGGTTCTCTGTCGGATGTATTCGTTACCTACCTACCACTACATTTTGTTATGTATTTGTGTACATGATGGTTCAAATTAAAAGTACTTAGGTACCTGTCGTCATGGGCTTTCGACTCTTGGAAAAATTTCAATCAATAAATAAATAAATAAATCATGCTGGACAATTCACACAGCATTATCTAGCCCCAAGCTAAGCAGAGCTTGTGTTTTGGGTACTAGATAACTGATTATACTTAATACAATACACTACATAGATAGATATTTTTTATTATACATAGAAAACATCCAGAACGCCCTAGACAAATATTTGCAGAACGTACAAACATTTGTCCCGAGGCGGGAATCGAACCCGCAACCTCCTGCGTCGCAGGCAGATATTCGCCCGCTGCGCCACAGAGGTCGTCTAATGTTAGGAACGTCTTCATGCAATCCGCTTTACAATATTAGTAGGTACGGAATAGTATGACGGAAGAATGGGGTCGGCGAGTGTGTGGATCGGTGGGCTCGCCGGCCATGTATAGGAGGAAGAGGGGACGCCAGTCGGGCCGCGGAGGTTTTAAATGTTCCCGTGGTTCGGCAAAAATGGCGAGAGAGGAACACCTGAGAGGTTTTAGTGGGTATTACGTTCTTTTCAGGACGTCGAGTCCCACATAATTCTGGTCACCCCCAGACCAGTTTAGTCGTAAATGAATTTCCTCGCCGAATAAAAAAAAGGGGCTTATTCCAATAATCCCCTGCCATGATCCCCTGCGAAGGGGATTTCTGGACTTTTTGTCCAATAATCCCCTGCCGGTTCAAAGAGAAGAGGCGCAGGGGATTTATGGACAAGAGTTCCAGAAATCCCCTGATCCACTTATTTACACCGTAAGTAGTTGTTCGTTCTTGAAATAATGAAATGCAAACAACTAAGTAACCTAACCTTATAAGTAGAACATATCAAAATGTTAACATTACAACAAAAACTACGAAAATTGGTACTAATGAAAAGCTTAACTTAATCGAAATGTTGAAGACCAGTGATGATGAGGTCAAAAATTACTGACATCAGACAAAACAGATGACAGATGTCATCGGCTATCATCAAAATATTTGATCATGCTTTTTATATTTTTAGACGAAGTTCGATCAGCTTGGCATACTGCTTGCACCAATGCTGCTCCCCCAAAATCACTTATGTTCCAACGGCGGCAATGGAACGGGCCTCTGTGCGAGTTGACACGGGATTGTTTGACAAAACGTGCTCCAGCTCTGTGGATAATGCCCGCCTCCTGGCTGTTTCTCAATGGGAGTCAGGACATTGGTTGCAACCATTTTCTTCATATAACACCGGTACTTTATTGGATCTCGTAACTTTCCGTATCGCAAGATGTCTTCGGTTGGGTGCAAGGTGTTGCGCGCCTCATCAATGCCAGTGCGGTACTGCTGTCGAACAGCTTTGTCATCACGGATTATCGTGTACTAGGGCCGCCCCGGTCGGATATCTCGCCACTCCAGCTTTAATGACATCATCCGGCGGGCCTTTGTCACCGCTAACGTACCTGCTATTCTCGAACCGAATGGTCTATTACGTGACGGAGGTAAGAGGCCCGACGGTATGACACTAGTCCCATGGGAGTTGGGGATGCCCATTGTGTGGGCCGCTACATGCGTCGACACATTTGCGCCTTTCCATCTTCCGAGATATACGTATTACGTGATATGGATCAATTGAGCTACCTGTAGATTGTTTGCAACAGTCTGCAGTTCGCTGAATTGTCATTTCAAGTGTGAATACTAGTTCTAATTTATTTCGATTATCTGATTGTAATTTTTTCTTTGAATAAAGATTTTCCATTATGACAAGTTTCCGAGATATGGGCTACTCGTCCTAGACTTCTCATTTTGAAAGCTGTTAAAATTGAAACAGCCATATCTCCGAAAAAAATCGTCCTAGAGTCTCCGTTCTTAAGTTTTTATAGTGCGTAAGTAGTAGTAGTTGGTTAGCACATTCCGGTACTGACGGAAGGATGCGGGTCCAAGTCCCGCCGTAGTCGTAAATTCTTGCGATGTTATTTAATTTCTCCGTTCTTAGTTCAAATCATAGCTATTGAAATGGTCACATTTCCGATGACAGCTGTCAAACTTCAAACGGCCACATCTCTTAAACTACTCTTACTAGACTTTGGTGCCTACCTTTCATCTGAGTCACTAACTAAAAGTCTAGCACTAGTCTAGAATAATATCCATTTCATTTTTGAAATAACCTGTCATTTTTAAATTTTAACTAACTGTCACTTCCATTTTCTGACATCAGCTGTCACTTTTTACATAAAATATTATTTTGTTAATTTTTGTAATTTTTGACATCACCTGTCATTTTTGACATCAGCTGTCATTTTTGACATCAGCTGTCATTTTGTACATCAGCTGTCATATTTGGAATTCACTGTCATTTTTTAAAACTGTATGGAACAGTATGAAATTAAATCTATTTTCGATAATTCTAAAGTACTACTTAGGAAGAATTGGGCGAACTGCGCATGGATTTCTGACGAACCGCTTATTGGACGAAACGCTTGTTGGACGTTTATCCATGCAGGAAATATATGTATACCTACAGGAGAAAAATTTCTACAACCGCACATACTAATGGGACTACAAGAAATAGTTCTCCCTCGTGTTTCCATTAATGGGACAAAATAATGGGACCACGAAAAAACAGCACAAAAAACTACTCGAAATCAGCTGAAACCCTATTGTGAGTCGGAAATTCCTGAATGCAATGTTAATATTTTGGTATGTTCTACTTATAAGGTTAGGTTACTTAGTTGTTTGCATTTGATTATTTCAAGAACGAACAACTACTTACGGTGTAAATAAGTGGATCAGGGGATTTCTGGAACTCTTGTCCACAAATCCCCTGCGCCTCTTCTCTTTGAACCGGCAGGGGATTATTGGACAAAAAGTCCAGAAATCCCCTTCGCAGGGGATCATGGCAGGGGATTATTGGAATAAGCCAAAAAAAGGTACGTAATAGTACCCACATCATAAAGGTACATTATGAAGCCTCTCTAATCGCACACAAATCTTATAAATCGCGCAACAACATGTAAACTTTGTTGATTCCAAACTTCACTACAATTAATGTTGTTTCTAAGTTTCCTTTGTAATTGTCGATCGAATATAAAATTAATAACAGCTACAAATTTACAAGACGAAACTTTGTGCGCGGATTGTCGAAGTCGAGCAATTATTTGTAGCTACAATGTTATTTAACGGCGCCGAGGATGTCTTCTGTTATCTTTTACAGAAACAACAGGATCCTACGAAAGAACTTAAACAAAAACATCCATTTTAATTAGGTATTCTTTCAATATTATTTTTTGATTCTATCTCCTCTACTACCTCTAATGGTTATGTTGTTTGTCTACAATGGGAAAATTGGTATTGACGAATAAAGTTTATATAATTTTGCCGAAACATAGTATTCAGTATTCAGTATTTTATTTATTGCATTCATACTAGACATGTGTAAGTAATGCTTGTAATATCACAAAAGTAATATTACGCGACGAAGTAATACAACATCACTCATCACTCGAGACGCCGAAGCATTACGCATTACACACATCACGCGACGCTCGGTTGGTGATAGGCAGGCACATGCACGTTCTTCCATCTCCTTATCTCAATCGTGCGGATCCGGCTTTGTTCGGAATGTTTCGTAGTTTATATGGCACTGTATTGCGTGCGAATGAGACGCAGATAGATGTGTAAGTAATGCGTGCGAATGAAAGTAAATACAAAAGTAAAGTCATCACTTCACGTTACCTACATTGCATTCGGCAAACATTACGCGGAGTTCGGTTTGGTTGGAGATTTTAATGCGAGCGAGTGATGCATTGCGTTGCGCGGACTCGGCTTTGTTCGTTATGCTTCGTAGGTACCTACATAATAATTATATTTGGTTAACAACCAACCTACTTGCTCATTCAGTCTTATAATACTTACCACAATACCTACGTACACTACCTACCTAGCTTATATAAAATAAACTGACTACCTAGCCTACCTACACTAAGATGAATCTCTCTCTAGCCAGAGAGAGATTCATCTTAGTGTAGGTAGGTTAGGTAGTACGGGCCTAAGTATGAAGGAAAATCAACTTTACTACCCATAAATTCCATGTATTCTAAGATTAATTTGATTCTACCTAACCTATGGTATGTATGTACCTACCAAACAACAGTATTACCTAGGTAGGTACCACATTAACTTACCTACTAAGCCACTCCGTCCGTACTCGAATGTAGGTATAAGTATCGTTTCTATGGGAAGGAGCTACATGTAGAAAGTAATAAATTAAGGAAGCATTGCATTTGGTAATTGTAATATTACCTACCCTACTTATTACAACCATTCATAGCCGTGTCCGACATCACGGACATCACCGTGCACGGGTAATGTTTCGCGTAATGGTAATATTACAAAGTGATATCACCTTATCGTAGTGCAATAGTAATATGGCATCACGTTCTAGTGTACTGTTTTGCGCATGTCTAATTCATACATTCAGGTCTTAGTGATTAGGTGAGTTTATGTTAAGATCACAGTATGTACCCATTTAGGGTGTTGCAATAGAAGACTGGCAGGTATCGTGCCTTTCTACTAAAGTTGAATAAAACTAATTTATAATTTAATTTGCGAGTCGCTAAAAGAATCGTTGAAGAAGTCGTCAAGTTCGTAAAAACATTTTTTTATGAGCATCTCTTTGAGTAGGTACCTACTCACTTAATACGATAAGAAACCCGTCGAACCTACGGAAATAACCTACACACTAAGGCAGCTTTTGTGGTAAGAAGACGTAGGTATTTTAGTTTTGATAGAAAGTCATTTAATTCCAACTTCAATAATAGCCTAGTCGAGAAACACAATCAGGAAATTAGAACGACAATTAGAAGGAGGTGGCTATTGATCCTTTATCCTGGTGAATTAGAACGTTATCTTTAAGACAAAGGGATTTCCTCCCCTTTTCGTAGGTTTGATGACTGTCTTTGAAACTGCTTTCGTAACCACACATCATTTTGAGTTCTGGAGTCAAGTGCTATTGATTTCGTACTCGTTTCAATCACCTCCTATTTCAAACCTTAAATGAATCGCCATTCGCTTGCACTTGGGGTCATAAATTGGCGATAACCCGGCCATTTGTCACCTGTCAGAGACGTCACCCGCTAATGGATGCCGGAACGCGGGACACAAATATTCCAAACGGGTAACACTGACGAGAGGAGAGTCTTGAGAGTTGGCAACATCCAAACATCTAAGGAGGGTGTTTATAATTTAAACCGAAAAAAGTTTTGATGACTATTCGACTGCTGGTAGTTCTATTCGTTGTACCAGTAGGCACTGTACGTACATCTAAGTAAAGTTCAGAGTCGGATAGTTCTTTAATCGACTTTTAGTTTCATGATGAGTTCGATTGCGGTTTCTGCTAGATCTTTGTTTATTTATTTATTAAATACAGGCACAACAAACAACTATATTTTAAACTTAGGTATAAGAATTACATAGTAGATTTCATAAAAATATAGCCCACTACGTTGTACTCAGATAAAATAATAAGCTTATCAATACTTATCGCTAAAGATTTGCTGACTCTACAGTACTACAACTAATTATTTAAAAAAAAAACTAAGCATTATTAAACAAGGTAATTAAAACAACAACAATTAAAACAAGAAAGGTAAAGGCAAATAGAATAGAATTAGGTACTACAGCTAATTTATACAAAACTAAACTTAATTTTACTAGATATTAAAACTATACAGAAATGACACAATTGTTGATTACTAATCTCTTTTTATTGTTCTTCTAGTTAAGCTCTTGGTTTTTGAGTTAAACCGCACAGTCTTTAAAACACAAAAACGGCTATAAAGTGAAACTGCCAAATTAATGGTAAGATATCAAAACTTTACAAGCCCACCGAGCACTAAGCCGAGTTTAAGCTTCGTTCCGTCATCTACATTTTTATGAAGCGCACTTAGCCGAGCCGGTTGTTGTGGCATTTTGTTCCGTACTGGAATCTTCTGCGGAACATGGTTGTACTCATGTGCTTCGTCCAAAGTTTAAGCACTGCTGTTTGTATGGTGTCATTTCGTAAACTTCGCATGGGGCAAGCGTTGGGTCCAAGTTAAAAGCGACAATTCATAGTTAGTACACTCGATTAAAAGTGGGACTTGCTATTATAAGCTCATGTACTAAGATCAAGCTATGGAAGCTGCATTAAAGTAATATATTAAAGTTAGTGTACCGATGCATATTACTGCTTAGTGCTTACTGAAATAAAGATTATTTATTTAGTATTTTATTATTTATTATTTGAAGTCTGTGTGAAGGTTAACTTGGTACGTTTTTCAGGTTCATTAATCATTAGTAAATCCACTGTTGCCTTTGATAAAATGCTAGTGTCACCGTAGACCGTTCTATGCTTAGTCATTATCTTCCTGAACATTTTTCATCTTCCATCTCAATCTTATTCATTATTATGTTCATAATGGTCGTGTTTTCCGATCCCCCTTACTTTGATAGATCATAAATTTTTACAGAGCGGTGTGGTATTTGAACATGAACTGAAAACGTCAAGTGGTAACTTATTCCGATAAACAGCGCTCGCGAATCTCCACGTTATCGAGTTCGCTTTATGCACTTTCCGTGATGTACGGCATCGTAAACTATAACTTATGAGTTTTATAGTTGAGAATGCTTTGAAACTTGTTGTTCCGGATGAGTGACTTTCTTTCAAAGAGAGATTCTTATTGTGATCAGATAAATAATGACCTATGTTCTTGTATAGCATTTGATGTTGGATGTAAATAAAATCTCATAAAGCTTTCCATTATTGTCACCAACACCTTTTAACAGCGGCAATATTACGCCAAATCTCTTCTTAAAAAGGCTCTTTCATTGACTTTGTTGATATAATTCCCGACATAAAAAGACCTCTATTCAAAGAAAAGACGCATGTAAATAAATCTTGACATTCGCCTTGTTAACGTCTCCAATTTATTACCGCAAAGAGAGCAACATTATTGATTTACGACACCACATTACCAGGGAAACATGAGCGCTATAAAGCTAGCTGCACATTCACGGCTAAGCGGAAGCCGTGGCGGGAAGCGGATACAACGGAGAGCGCTAGATTTATTCGTTCCGCTCTGGCTAAGGAAGAAATTCTGCCGAAAAACAGTCGCTTTTATAATTTTTCACTCCGATGCAGACTGCATACCAAGAAATATCTAACTAAAACTAAGACGTCATGAAAAATTTCAAAGTTCGTTTGATCCTTAAAAGCATTTTCAGTACCTATAATAAATACGAATAAACGAGAAAATAATTAAATACGAATGGCACACTGACCAATACCTTAAATAAAATATAACCTTAAATCACTCCACTAAAGCTCACTTTAGTGAGAGACCTGCTAAAAGAGATGAGAGCGTGGTTCCGCCCTGGTTCCGCCGCGTCCGGCGGCCTGCGCACAATCCCAGTATTATTCACACAGAATAATAGCACTTTTGTTTTGTGATGTCGCCTTCTATTTTGGTGCATAACTCATTTTCTTGCTCACCGGGATTTGCAAAGAAACATTTTCTGCATATTTTTCATTTTAACCGTATGATTCTGCTTTTCAGGAGTAAGACCTATTCGTCTCTAACGCCTATTTGGAGCAATTTTAAATCTCATTTTACGTTATGCCGTGAGGTTGTCAAACGTTTTAAAATATGAGCTTACTTAGCATGGTTGACATAAATTCCAAAATTTTGCGTGAATATTCATTTATTGAGCCAGCCGTGATAATGAACAACCTGTATCCGGTAGGCAATCGATGTGCCGGGTCATCCATCTCCGTCGATCCCGCCCCCTGCTCCCGCCGCGTTCAGTGTGCACACGCCACTATCCGTCATACTTACGAACGCTCTCTTTGCGCTTGTCATCGCGTCGTAAACCGTATTCGAATCGAATGCGAATCAATATAGTAATATCCGTCGTAAATGTTCCTCGATGGCTTGATACTGATAGTAAGCAAAAATGTGTTTTACGGGCTCCCGTTACGAGGAAAGATAAAGATGGCAATGCTAATGTTTACGGTTATTGCTCAATAGCAAGCAAGGAATGTTATTTATTCCGATTAGGGGTTTTCTTTTCCCCTTAAATAAATGCCAAAAGTATGTTGAATCACTAAAACCTTGAAGAAATTTCTTAAAATATTAGGATCTTCGATAAAATTCCAGGTGCGGGAGGGCATAAACCATGATCGTAAAAATGCTTGTTGCTTCACCTTCCAAGATTCTGTCGAGGCTCATTCTACGATGCATAAGCTTGAAGCTAGCTTTCGACGACACTCGGCGAATCAAAGCGTGCTCTGGCAGCCGAGAGCGCCGCCTCGGGGGACGACACTCTCGATGGATACATCTTGAGCCGGCAGCCAATATGCGCTCACTCGGCTCAAGACAAAGGCGCCTAGAGCAAGTTATATGTACGATCAAAATTGGATGAAACTGTCACACAGAGTGGAGCCAGTTGTGTGGGTATTGCTTTGGAGTTAAGTGAAGTGGCATACCGCCGTTCTGAGCTTATGGTGATGAAATATCTTAGGGATATTTGCATTGCAAGTAAAACAAAGCATTCAGGTCGAATAATCACATGTTGTAGAAATTCAGATTTAAAAATGCGTACCGTCTCCTAATTATGTTTATTTGAGTACATAATCTAGTGTATACTTCAACATTTCTTAAAGTTTCGGAACTGTTCTCGCAAACAGCCGGTAACTTGCCCCTCAGATTGGATACTTTGCTGATATCAACTATTTATATCCGTATTCTCATTGAAAGCCCGCGGGGATCGACACATTATGGTATTGGCGTCGAGAAGCGATGATAAATTCCTGAGCAAGGGTAACGTAAAGTACATACGCGTAAATTTCCACGCAACCACGCCAATATTGGGGTTATCTTAACCCATTCAAGGGTTCAGAGTGGTTATAGCCGCCGGATATAAACATTTAACGATCGGTTTATAGGTGGTGTTACTGAAATTCTCTACAAAAAATCTCTATGAAATAGAAGGTACGTAAGTTTAATCATTGTCTCTGAAATTAGCGCAGTTCACGCTTGCTGCCCAGTGCCCAGGTCAGCGCATATGAAACTAGTCGTTTGGGTACTTCGGTTGTGGCAGGTCGACCTAGCCGCCTTTATTGCCTGACAGTTCTAAATTTACCCGTATCCCAAATAAAGCCATTTCCGAGCGTTCCAACGGCAACCAATTCGGTCCAATGCCCCATCTTGCACCGACCATGAACACCTAGAGGGCATGTAGTATGGAGATCTGGTAATGGAAAACGCCTGTTTGCCCCGGGAGGCGCGTGAAATCGGTAAGATGCTCGTGCCTTCGGGGAACTGTGAGACGCCTCTAAGAAGGAACACAAACTATTCGGAGAAGACAAACAACAGAAACTTACCTGTAACACGAATTGGTTATCTGCTAACGTTCGTTTCACTAAATCAATCGTTGTTGATGTTTGACTTTGCTGACGCACGAATCGCGACTTTGTTGTTTGCTCAAATAAGTCAACGTATGAACAGTGAGCATGTCGATGTTTTGCTGGTTAGACTGCAAATACTCTATTTTCCTGATGAAAAAGTCAAAATTTGAAATCGTGAAACGTATTCAGGAACACAGACGAAAAACAGAATTTTTTATCAAGCTCGTAGGCAGGAAGGAAAGGTCTCTATAATCTCATAACAGTGTACACGTGTGCTAATAAACGGGTTAGGTATGTATTTATGCGGGTTAAAGGCCACCCAGTTGATTTTCAGTTCAAATACAGGCAAATGTTGGGATCGAACGATCACGTGGGTCGCAGAAAATTATCCGACGTCCGCTCTCGGGTCGCACCGGTAGTCAAATAATATCATAGTGCCAATGGCCTTTGTAAACACTCGCAAAAGACCCTACGAGCAATATCTACATACTCTGCTTTTAAGAATATCTTGAAAAAAGGTAAAACGCGTTCTGTGAAATGATTATATTATATATCTACAAAACTACTGTACTGTAGATAGATGATAGATATTTTCATTTCATACGTGTGGGTGCAATTTTTTTTGATAAAAACACGTCGTATGAAATCGATTTAGCAGATTAATTAAAGTCCATGCGTATAATTTGAAGCACTACCTGCTTCGACCCTCGGAATGTAATTACACCTCATAGGGGTGAAGCCTCAAACACTCGCAAACTCAATAATACAAGTTTACCGGAACTTGGCGATTATTCCACGCGACGTCCTTTCGGACGTTCATAGAGAGCTTGTAAGTATTGGAACCTAATGTTTTGTTATGTACCTATAGGGATTAATTTTCAGTATCAAAAGGCACCAATATTGGTGGATTCCTTGGCGTTCACGGAGAAAGGCTAGTTAGAAGGTTTGAACCTAGCATTTCGTAATTTGGACCAATTTTGAGCATCAAAAGGTCAGGGTATTGGTTCATCCAGGCTTTGGAAGCCCAAAGTTCTCGTTCGTGTACTCTACCACAATCGTATACTAAAATGCAATGACAAATGCCGTTCACCTCCATACGTCTGCTAAGCACTTGACGGAGGTGTTAAGCAGTTGTCATGGCTGATAAACTTGCCTCGGTAATCTAACTTACTTACTGTAGGTACGTCTGACGCAGTTGAGATCGCTTTGCGGAGCACTTAAGAGCTATTCTATTTCATTCCATTTCATAGTGAATAAGTTAAACTGTCTCATCGAGGCATCTCATATAGATGTTAGTAAACAAGACTAGTTTACATTCACTCAAGTGAAACATGCTTTATTTTCAGGGTGACAAAATTCTTGATCACAGACCTGCCGAAATACATAAGTATATTTTCCCTGTTCCAAAGTAACATAGCCCACCTGGTCCTATGAAAATTCAGATCACATTAAAGCCAAAGCCTTAATTTAAATAACTTACGATTATGTCTTACGAGTTACGATATTGACTTCGAATATGCCGTATAAATTAGTTCACCCACATGTCTATTCGAGGTTATTTACAACATAGATTGGATGGTTTCCTTCGCAGGCAAGACATGAAGCGTGTAGTTCCCTTGGCGTCGAAACAATGATGAATGCCTCGTTTCCGGCCGCAAACGGCCAGCTTCCTGCCAATAACTGGAACCTAGCATACGACGAGCGGCTGGCACAGGGGGGTTTGCTTACAGGAGTTCTTAGTTTAGCATACTATACCTTGAACTTATATCTACCTTTACCTCTCTTAAAGGTTGGGGTACCTACCCAAACCACTTTATTATAAAGCTTATTTAGTAGGTATTCTTGCGTTTTATAGAAAACGATTGAGAATGGCCTTCATCTACGACGGCCTCAGTGGCGCAGCGGGCGAAGGTCCGCCTGCGACGCAGGAGGTTGCGGGTTCGATTCCCGCCTCGGGACTAATGTTTGTACGATCTGCAGATATTTGTGTAGGGCGTTCTGGATGTTTTCTATGTATAATACAAAATATCTATAGATGTAGTGTAGTGTATTGTATTAAGAACATCAGTTATCTAGTAACCATAACACAAGCTCTGCTTAACTTGGGGCTGTGTGAATTGTCAAGCATTATTTATTTTAAAGACATTTACATGGCTCAAAAGTTGACTGTACGTACGTAACAAATCTTCGAAGAAACAAAAGACAAGCTGAAAATCACGCAAATCGGCCACAATATGGTCGCTTGCCACGCAGGGTTATTTTTTGACAGGCCATATTATGGCCTCTTGCCACCGGAGCGGATAATCAGGAACCGTTTAGGTACCAACCGGGGTGCACCACGGGTGCACGGAAGTGAAACGAAATGAAGATAGGGAATTATTAAAACAACAATAACTGGTCTGCCGAGTTCTAATAAAAAAGGAGAACATCCTTTACTAACTGTATAACCTCATAAACCCCGAAGTTGGCCAAGATTTTTATAGACGCAGTAAATATTGTCGATAATGATCTAGCTAGATTTGGCAAGTTTCCCCCTCAGTGTATCGTTCAGTCGAATTGGGTATTTTCGGGAAGTTTGAATTAAGAAAAATATTTTATTTCGCAGTAATAAACATCAAGAGGTTTTCTGAAGTTTCTAGGTCACCTAAGTAGGTAAGTAATACAGAAATCCCGAGTTTCGGTTCCTTTTTGGCAAACACTTGTTTGAAATGGTCAGATTTGGCCAACAACCAAGAAAAGTGATGAAAGGAAATAATTGTTTTGTTCCTTGACTGAACCTAGTTCTCGGCCATTCCACACGTTAATATAATTTTATTTATTTGATGCCGTAGATAAAAGTCAAAAGTAGTTTTGAAAATGATTAACATACATATCTGCCCTGATGACCCGTACCACAGGTTTTATAAACCTCTCTCGGGCACCAGTCTCTTACAAAACAAGATAACTTGATAAAAATTAAGACTAAGCAAGAAATTGTAATTATCTTTTGTAGGAGATAATAAAAAGATTATTCAATTCAATTTAGTTTATTGCCCTTGCTACACGATATTTTTTATTGCAAGACTTGGTAAACATCCTTTCCCTACAAAATGACCTCATGTTATTCACTTGTGTTAACTGTACCTTCCTGTTTCGGGTACGGTACGATCCTAACAATTCTGGCAAAGAATATGCATATAATAATACCTACTAACGGTTCCGGTAAGCCTCTTTCTTACCCGTCTTATGTTGTTCACATTAGGTCGAGCATTATTACTCCCTTACTCCTACGTGACATAAAGGGCTCAAAAATGCCCAAAACCTGCTTCAAATAGCCGCGTATTTCCTCGAGAGCCTGACCTTTCCGACGCGCTCACATTTCAAACAGAAAATCGCGTTCCACTTCCCGCACGAGTGGGTTAAAACTACATTTTTCGAAGAGTCCATTAACGTAGAAACGTTACGTGTACGTAATTACGTTACGTTTTAGTAACGTTTACGAGTCGCCCGGGAGCTCGCGTCGACAATAAAGGCGAGCGTTGATGAGCGTAGCTGTACTTGACGCTTTTTGTTGGAGACGTCAGTTTGCCAGCAGTTGGAAGCCACGCATGCAGGGATGCTCATAGACATGCTTTACGAGTGGATAGTTTCAACTCGACCGACGTTGCAGACTATATTTTATGAAACTTTGTTGGAATACTTTTAGAAAGATTAGCTTCTACCATTCATTCTACCATTCACCACATATGCTTATTCGTCGTTCACATTACTCACATTTGCCATTGGATTTTGCCAAGGATATTAGTAAGGATATGGGTAAGTTATTAAATTGCAGCTTTGTAGTTGTAGAGAAAATAAATAGAGTCTGGCAAGTTAATTTAGCGACCTCAAAATATTCAGATCAGTTGGCGTAAAGTTCAATAGTCCATTCGCTCTAATTGGGTTGGAGCATTGAAGTGTTCTGGACCGGAGCACCGGTACCTGCCAACTTGAATAGTGGTGGATGTGAATATTTAGTTTCATGAAATAAGTAGACCGTAATTAATAATTTGTGAGCCTAAAGGTAAATGACTCTAGATTTACCACTAGATTTTCGTTATCCACATTGTTAATATCCTATCACATCCTATTTATATCCTTGGTACGGGACAAGGGTCCAATACTCCGGTGGACGTGTCTTAGATATTCAAATTAACCTAGTTACTTCTATTCTATAAACCTAAATAGCTTCGTCCGATTGAAATATTACCCTATTATCTCTAACTATTAAACCACTATTAAAAGCTAATTTTGTGGACAATAGCTAGTTATTTCTAGAAATAAGCTACGCGAGTGGGTATTTAAGTTTACGTCGCATTTTTTAAATCAGAACATTCTAAATAGAATGTTCTGATATATTTATTAAATAATAATTATATCAGTTCATTTTATTTATTAATTCCACCGTAGGTTGACATGTTGATGCACTTGATGTCATTATAATCTTATTTACTATTGCTCAATCAAACATGTTACAGGTAATACTAATCATCCAATTTGTAAGTAGGTAAACTAAGAGCGCCTGTCTAGAAATACAACTTATCAAATAAAGTAACCCCAACCCAACCCTCATATGTAAAAGAGCCGGATGCACTATGTGCTATTGCAGCAAACTCATCTGGAGGATGTGCTCTCACTTTGAGTGCATTTTGTCAAGCACTTACCTAGGTATAACGCGTCCTACTTTCGAGCATACATAAATTGTTTATTTGTTACAGACACACTAGCTTATTTCTTTATAATTGGACCGCAAATAGGTCCTCGGGAACAAGTTTCGAAATTGCAAACCAAACCAATAATTGGAAGATTGCAAGAAACTTCTTTTGCAGCCAAAGTTATTCCAGAGTCAATCCATCATTAGCTATTAAAATGAACACGTTAGAATCAAAGGCGGTAATGTGAAACCTCCCGCTGCGCCGCCCTGGGGAGACGCTCTGGCGTCGCGCCTCCGACAAGTGAATACCTAATACGAAGCACAAAGCTCGGTGGCCACACCTAATGTAATGCCTTGAATGTATTGTTACTGCCCTCAAAGGGCGCACAAAATAAATTTAGCGTTTACGGTTTCCTTTCAACGTTACATGTAAATTTTAATGTAACATGAGAACATTCATTGTGGTGATCTAAGAGAGAGAGAGGCTAATGTCTGTCAGTGGACGTCTTTGGCTGGAATAATGACGTTGATTAATTGAAAAAGCATGAAACTGAATGTTGAGTGCATAGTCCAATTAATTATTCAGTCGAGTTCGAAAACAACTGGTGACGTAATCCATAAAACAGTGTAAATTAGTTTTGTGGCGATCTTTTACTAATGTCCTATTTTAATCTAAAGAAACTTCGTTCGTCTTCGACGACATCGTCAACGCTTCTTGCTGGATGAAAAAAAATCATCTTACGGTCCGGAATTCGTAATATGATTGTATGTGTAGCGTACGCCATTAGAGCCGTACAAAAACTAGTGATGGTGGCGGCTAATGGCTGCCGGTTCTGGATGGCGCCCAGGGGTGACGTTACGCAGCCAATATGCCGAGGAAAGAATGAAAATGTGCTGTATTAGAATTGATGGCTTCATTTACAAGCATAAAGTATTTGACTACATTATTTTCAGGGCTTTTATTCAAGGCTTTTATTCCTTTGATTATCTAATATATATAAAAGAGAAGAGAAAACTGACTCATCAAGAGATCTCTGACACTACAAGAGCTACGAAGCTGAAATTTTGCAAAAAGGTTTCTTTCAGGACGTAGGCACCCGCTTAGAACGGATTTTTGGAAATTCGTATTCTAAGGGGGTCAAAGGTCATTTTTATAATAATGAACCGTAACTGTTGGCCCTTCAAAATTTGTAGCGTAGAAAGATGACTTAAAATAAACAGACACGTGTTTCAGGGTTTTTTGAAATTCACAGCTTAAAGGTCAATGGTGTCGAGTCTTAGTTAGGCGACTCACTGACATATCACTAAATTCCAGGAACTAGAAGAGCTTCGAGGCTGAAATTTTGCATGGAGTTTTCTATTAAGATGGAGCCACCCGTTAAAACAGATTTTTGGAAATTGGTATTTTAAAGGGGTCAAAGATTATTTTTATAAGTACTAACTTTTAGAAAGTAGGCACTCGCTAAGAACGGATTTTGGAAATTCGTATTCTAAGGTAGTTAAAATGGGATCATAATCGAATAAGTAATTTTTTAAACAAGCATTCTTATAAGGACAAAATAGGATTTATAGGTTTACTCTTTGCAGGTTGTCAAATCTGACTCGACCAGCATGTGACATCGAACCCTTAGCTTAGAAGTAGGTATTCATAACGTAGTTCATAACATTGAAAACAGTTTCAAGAGGTAAACAAAGAATTCAAGATGGTTAATTTCCAAAATATAATAAAACAGTGTTTGTCTAAATTGCACCGTAAGTGAAATAAAGAAAAAAACGTATAAAGCAAACCCCGTCGTTCCCAAACAAAGAAGCTCCCAACGTTGGCACGCCACGTGCAAATGTTGAAACATCACGCATCCTACCCGCATCCAATCTACAGCAAAATTGTCTTTCCCGCAATAATTTGAAACGTCTGGAACGGTGGGCATAATGCTGCCAGTTACACATAAGTAATGCTCATTCATCTGTCCGCCAGCCGCGTACGTGACCTACCCTCGCTTATTAACTTTCTTTTATGTGCCGATGTTGCCGAGAAATGTTTACCTGCATCTCTGGGACTTGAAAATATTGCGAGAAATACGCGAAGGGTGTTTGTTTTTGCCGGGTGGTGCGGTCGGTAATTGGCTCGAGCTGTCGTAGTTATTTCTGCAAGGTGCACTCACGTGATGGTGGGCGGTGGGTTGGCGTGCACGAGACATGGCAACACCACGTCTCCTCCTCTCCGTACCGTGGCCTCCCACTGGCCGTGCGAGATCGCGCGAGGAGCGGACGCCACGCTCATTGCTGTAAAATATCACATGAGTTACGCTAGTGGCTATTGAGAAATTTCTTGAGCTTATTTCTAGTTGTCAGAAAAAAACTTGTGAGTTCGGACTATCGATTCAGAATAAGAAACTGAATCCAGATCCGTCCTCGAACAATAAAACGAAGGTACCTATAGATAGGTTAGAACGATTGTGCCGTAGAAGAACTTTCTAATTGTTGACAAGAGTTTTTAACTTGCATTGTTTCTGTTTTCTTTTGATTCAAGTTTCAATTTGTTCCCGACTCGCAGTCAGGAAACTTTCTTGCTGTAGACAAGTTTATGAAATATCGCGCGTACTCGCTCCAACTGCGTAATTTTCCGGCGATAAGCCTTTCTGCACAATGACTTGAGAAGTGCTCGCTCGCGGTTACCGGAAACCCAAGTTCGCATTGTTTAACACTCTGACAAACTATTCGGATTCGCTAAATGCAACCCATGAAACAGTTCCAAGTTCTCACTTTGTGGGAAGATTTCGTTGTTAAGTTCACAAAGTTTACATATTAGTTATATCTATTTTTATTTTGGCTAGTGCCTTCTTCGTTATAGTTTGTAGGTACAGTGAATGACAAAAAAATCGTTAAATTTTGATTGTATACAACCTGAACACGCCAGCCAGATTTACCCACACAAAATTTGTGACGAACATAACGCGGAGGTACCTAGCCTAGGCTGGGCGCGCTAGGCTGCCAAGCGCGCATCAAAGCAGTGTGTTCTTATTAAGTAGTCATTGACTTAATATGCTTCTAGCTCTCATGCTCTTCTCAAGCGAGTACTCACGTGCGACGTCGATGCTGACGGGCGTGCTCCGGCGGCGCTCGCCGGTCAGGTTGTCGAGCACGGAGCACGAGTACTGCGCGCGCGAGTCCTCCACGCGCACCGCACGCACGACCAGCTTCCACCCATCGTCTACCACGAGCGTGGCTCCGGCTGCAACAATGTTATTCATCATGATTAGCATTTCAGCACAGAAAAGTCCGCTACTGTTCTGATGCTTCCCCCATACGACGTCACAAATTTCATATAAATATAAATAAATAAATAAATAATTCTGGACAATCCACACAGCACCATCTAGCACCAAAGTAAGCTACTCAAATCTTGTGTTATGGGTACTAGATAACTGATATATTTAATACATTTTATACATAGATAGATATTTTTTTATAATACATAGAAAACACCCAGACCAACGGAACAAATTTCTGCAGATCGTACTCAAATTTGTTCCGAGGCGGGAATCGAACCCGCAATCTCTTGCGTCGCAGGCGGACTCTCGCCCGCTGCACCACTGAGGTCGTCATATGTCAGAAGATCTTGCATTACATAAATAATGATAATTAGTGACTATGTAGAAACGCTGAAGAAAGGAGAATATAATGACTCTCCTTAGATTCTCTTTTCATTTGAATCATCTGCAATGTTTGGCAAAGCCTATGCCCACTATCAGACGACGCTGAATGCAAAGATTAATGGTCGCGTAGTATCACCTAGAAGTAACGAATAAGAACTTTATTATAATTATTCACGGGTATTTATCGCGTTTATTTAACTATTTTTCCCGACGTTTCCACAGGTTTACACTCTGTCGTGGTCACGGGATGACTGGAGTACTGGAGTTACCGCCTCTGCGAAGCGGGGGCAGCATTATTGCAACTACCCTCACTTGTTCTTAGGAATGTCCATCTGCACACTTGGACGACACACAACACTAACCGTGTCCGCGACGCACTGAGTAACCGGTCTACGTAATAGAATAAGGACTTTTTGTGTTTGACTGCTGATTTCATTCAGATGAGACTCACTCCCGAAGCTGGAAGTAGGTAATATAGTAACTTACAGAGATGGTCAGCTGGAAGTAGGTAATATAGTAACTTACAGAGATGGTCAGCTGGAAGTAGGTAATATAGTAACTTACAGAGATGGTCAGCTGGAAGTAGGTAATATAGTAACTTACAGAGATGGTCAGCTGGAAGTAGGTAATATAGTAACTTACAGAGATGGTCAGCTGGAAGTAGGTAATATAGTAACTTACAGAGATGATCAGCTGGAAGTAGGTAATATAGTAACTTACAGAGATGGTCAGCTGGAAGTAGGTAATATAGTAACTTACAGAGATGATCAGCTGGAAGTAGGTAATATAGTAACTTACAGAGATGATCAGCTGGAAGTAGGTAATATAGTAACTTACAGAGATGGTCAGCTGGAAGTAGGTAATATAGTAACTTACAGAGATGGTCAGCTGGAAGTAGGTAATATAGTAACTTACAGAGATGATCAGCTGGAAGTAGGTAATATAGTAACTTACAGAGATGATCAGCTGGAAGTAGGTAATATAGTAACTTACAGAGATGGTCAGCTGGAAGTAGGTAATATAGTAACTTACAGAGATGGTCAGCTGGAAGTAGGTAATATAGTAACTTACAGAGATGGTCAGCTGGAAGTAGGTAATATAGTAACTTACAGAGATGGTCAGCTGGAAGTAGGTAATATAGTAACTTACAGAGATGGTCAGCTGGAAGTAGGTAATATAGTAACTTACAGAGATGGTCAGCTGGAAGTAGGTAATATAGTAACTTACAGAGATGGTCAGCTGGAAGTAGGTAATATAGTAACTTACAGAGATGGTCAGCTGGAAGTAGGTAATATAGTAACTTACAGAGATGATCAGCTGGAAGTAGGTAATATAGTAACTTACAGAGATGGTCAGCTGGAAGTAGGTAATATAGTAACTTACAGAGATGGTCAGCTGGAAGTAGGTAATATAGTAACTTACAGAGATGATCAGCTGGAAGTAGGTAATATAGTAACTTACAGAGATGGTCAGCCGCCGGCAAGACCGTGTCGTCTCGGTACCAGGCGGCCACGGAGGCGTGCTCGCGCAATGAAGCGGGCGCTGCACACGAGAGCAGCGCGCTGCCGCCTGCCTCGGCTGGGGTCGACGTCACGTGGACCTGCCACTCCTGCCATACCACTGAGGACAACATAAACATTCATCAACATCTTTATAAAGATAAGGGATATAATGTCGTAGACCGATGTAGATCGCTGGCTACGCGCGAAACGATCTTCTTTCAGCGTGAAATAGGTAGGGTAGGTATTTTATTTATTTTGCTGCTCAGTTGGCTGGCTCTCCAATGTTGCTTAGACTCTTATGAGATTGGTGTTCTCAGAGGAGAGTGCATCCATGTTATAGTTATATTTGCAGTTAGTATGTAATAGATTGTAGGTCTTGTATGTAGTGTAATAAGCTCTCTCAGCTGTCAGGCCCTGCGCGCCGCAACATCCGTGTTATGGTATGGACAGACGTGTGTTGCTGGGCCCGCCTTGTCTCGTAGCTGAAATCTGTGTTTGCTCATATAACAATATTATCACTGAGCTATAACCCATTTGCCACTGCTACACACACGTATTATTGTTTAAAATAATCAACAGCGTTTTGTATCGTTAGCATGTACTAAGTGTTTCAGCCCGGTTCCTTTAAACTACTATAAAATCATGTGTCTATGTCAATGTCGAAAACATTTAGTTTTTTATTGTATATAAAAGGAACCTAGCGGCGGGATTAGCACTGGTATGAGGTGCCTCTACTTTCTGTTTTTACTTCTTAATTTTATAATTATAGTACCTACGTTTAAATTTTGCCAACTTGTAATAACTAAACCAATTGTATGTGTGCATTTTATGTGACAAATAAATGAATTACTTACTTAGGATGAGTTCCAAAACAACTAAATTATTTAGTAGGTTAGTATCCCTATACCTACAGGTAAAATAAATTTAGGATTTTCAGTTTATCTTGAGTAGATCATAGCAGTCTGTGAATCATTTATCTAGCTGAGTCAAACGATTTCAGTGTTTGCTCAAGACGTTTGTGAGGTGTTTCGTTAAATCACAGCCTTCGCAAAGTATTCCTCGACGACTTGAATTTCATTTGATTTACGCTCATTTTATTCGAATGAAATAAATAAATAATGCTGGACAATTCACACAGCGTTATCTAGCCCCAAGCTAAGCAGAGCTTGTGTTATGGGTACTAGATAACTGATATACTTAATACAACACACTACATAGATAGATATTTTTTATTATACATAGAAAACACCCAGACCAACGGAACAAATTTCTGCAGATCGTACACAAATTTGTTCCGAGGCGGGAATCGAACCCGCAACCTCCTGCGTCGCAGGCGGACCTTCGCCCGCTGCGCCACGGAGGTCGTCGAAAATTGCCGTAATATCTCGGTACCTTACCTACTGCTTCTGATTTGCATTCGGTACACTGGAGCTACCAGAGATCGTAGAACCAACAAGAAAAATTACAAAGTTACAAAGTTACTTGACTGTCCTCGTTCGTTATAATTTAGCAGCTCGCTCTTTGCTTCAGCATTCACAAGTCACAACAAATGAATGCTTTTATACAAACGCAGCTAAAGTAACTAAAACAATTTCAAAATGAGCCTTGTTTATAAAGAAGCTGTAAAGACTTTTGCCGATCTTTTTTTACGCTGAATTGAGATGAAATTCTAAATTGTCCACGAGGAAAATGGAATGTTTCCTTGTTAGCATAGCCGATGAATTTGATTGGAATTTGTCGATACTAATCTTGGTGTTTAGTATTCTGTGAGGGGAGGTCGGAACATGATCGGAAGCGGCGGTGGCGGCGGCGCGGGCAAACTCGATCATGCCTTGAAGTGGGGCAAAGTCGATCATTCCACCACGATTGCGCAACGTAGGCAGATAAGTTTCTTGCATATTGTATGAGTTCAGCTAAAAACAGCGTTATTGGATGATGTTGGAGTTGCGGTCGGCATAAATACGGTATTATCCGAGTATGACAAGCTTAATGAAACAAGCTTAGCTTTATTAGCTCGAATATTATTCGGGATCAAAATTTTGGGGCGACACTATTACTATTCATGGGCTGTTTACTGATCGTATTTCTAAATTACCATCGTTTTTGTTTATGACATAGGATTTTCTCTGGAATGTAATAATTATGTTTAGGTACACGAAACTACAACGAAAGATGAAATAACTTATAAATTTAATAACTGGATTGCTTCGTCGCTTTGTTCCGAGTATGTCACATGTTACTGAGAAGACTTTACGTTAGATCAAATTATAATTCCTTCCATACTTTGTTACCCTGTTTAAAGCCGTCGTCGCGGCGCTCACGCAAACCCGACTCGTTAACTAATTGACAGGCTTTGAAGTGTTGTATCAACATGATGGGGGTTGATCATCTGCCCCCGCTGTGACGTCACAGCAAACACTTCAACAAACTTTCATAAGCACTCATGCCCCGGGGCTATAGCCTACTTGCGATGGCTTGCGGCGGACGTACGGATTTGTTCGCACGTTGTATTTGCCTTGGAAAGTTAACGGAACGATTCTACGGAATAGATACTACCACACTGACGACCTCCGTGGCGCAGCGGGCGAAGGTCCGCCTGCGACGCAGGAGGTTGCGGGTTCGATTCCCGCCTCGGAACAAATTTGTGTACGATCTGCAGAAATTTGTTCCGTTGGTCTGGGTGTTTTCTATGTATAATAAAAATATCTATCTATGTAGTATATTGTATTAAGTATATCAGTTATCTAGTACCCATAACACAAGCTCTGCTTAGCTTGGGGCTAGATAATGCTGTGTGAATTGTACAGCATTATTTATTATTATTATTATTATACTACCACTCGTCTACTACCACTCGAGATTTGCATTTGGTCAGTAGATATGTCTCTTCTATCAGCAATGCACCGTTTATGATCTCCCCAATAATTTATTTACAAACTCGTTTTTTTTGCGTACATGACGTGTTCACATAAAATTGTGGTGAACTTTGAATTACTGAATCGGATCTCCTATTTCTCGTTTGTAATCTTCACTTTTCCTTTGAAGCCGTAACTTTCTGTTTCATCTTCACTAAAGACGTCTTCACCGTCGCCTGTCTCTGCCAGCACTGTTGCCAGCTCATTACTTGGATTCAATTAAACGTCTTCCTTGAGTTGCCCACTCTCTTTGCCGACCCGTTCTGGTGATTAATTATTTTTATGAATTTAATAAGGCACTTTCCCGCTTATAAATTTCTTTAGATGGCCGTTTAATATTTCAAAATTAGCCAAATGTTTCGGGCTTTTAGCAGAAATTTAAATATTCCGGGAAAAAAATAATTCTTTCATGATTTATCTTCTGGAACATAAATATATGCTTCGTAATATAAATAAACAAAGTCAACCATTTTCAGAACAAAATAGCTTGTAACAGTTTCGTAAAAGCCAAATATAACAAATTACTTCTACTAAACTATGATACCATCACATCAGCAGCGAACGGTTCTGACGGCGGCGGCGCGGCGGCGCGGCGGCATGAGCCAGAACATTCATTAGTTCCTTTAATTAAAAGCAAAAACCGACCCGAGTCAGTCGGGCATCCGCTATCTACGACCCAGCTACCTTAGACACGAGCGTTTTCACTTTTAACTCAAACGTTTTATTTGAATAGGTACCTTGAATATTGAATCACTGTATTTCTATAGTAGGTAAATATCTTTTTTTAGAGCAAATACCTATGTAGGTACAAGAAGGCTACTAAGTAATACCAGGAGTTAATCTAAAGGCATTGGTAGAAACTAACGAGGGCCAGCACTCGAGACACGACGAATAAAACCCCTCAACAACAAATGAACCCGGAATTTTCCGGAAATTTGTGTATACGATATCCCTCTGAGCAAGGCCGTATTAAAACTGTCCATTTGAGGCTTTCACGCAAATGAAAGTGCCTATTTACTCGCACTCATAATTCCGCGAGGGCCATAAGGAAGACTCTATGATCAGCGGCAGAACGTAACCTACTTTATAACCACAATGTCTACGCTGCTACGAACTTTACTACGGTATACATTTGCTTGGCTCTCCATCAGCGCTGAATAGAGCGCTATCTTTCGTCAAAATTAAAGCGCGATTTGTGTTGATAATGTAAATTAAGCGATAAAAAGTCACTAATTTGCATAAGGTTACTGGGTTATGGCTTCTTTGTTTTTGTAGTGTCTTCTGTCTGCTCTGTTATCTAGTAGTTTCTTTCTATACCTAATATTTCACTTCTTCTTTTCCAATTTATTTGCTGAAATATCTCACTCTCTCTTTGCGTTCCTCTGAAACACTCGTCTTAAAAGTTCCTGCCCACACTAACACTTTCTACGAAAAATCTTTCACTGTACAAGCTACCCGTCTATGGAATGCTCTCCCCCTGGACATCAGACGTGCCAAATTACTTCCTATCTTTAAAAAACTGCTTCATCAGCATTATCTATCCTTCCAAAGTAAGATACCTAACTTTATTTTTATGTTTATGGAATTTTATCATATTGTTTGTAGGTTATAAATGTAGGTATTATATGTAGTGTATGTAAGTATTATTTTATTTTTTATTTAGGTATATTTTCTCGGGTGCCACCGTCTATTTTGTTCTTACATGTCCAGTCCATCCCAAGGTTGCCTGGAAGAGATCGCTCATAGCGATAAGGCCGCCTTTGTACTTCGTCTACTCTTAGCATTTATTTCTGTATTGTTATCTGTCTTTGTGTGGTACAATAAAGTATTATCTATCTATACATCTATGTATATTTTTGCCGTTTCATTTACATGTTCTCTCAGTTTACTGCCTATTCATGCGCTGGCCAAAAGTTCGCCCAAAAGAAACGATAACAGCCCAGTCTTAGTTACTTCGGCCAAATCCCCAGCTTACTTGATTTGCCGAAAGTTTGTAGGTACAGCTTTATTTAGCAAGGTGGAGTTAGTGACCGCGCACACATCACCATGCATTAATGAAGGCTACCCACCTGAAAGCTGGCGACATTAACTATTCCTTTTCACTTCGGTAATCCTGCATTAGGTACCTACGTAACATATGAGAGATTTATGGTGGAGGTATATGCATGCGCTAATGAAATAAGTTTCGAGGTCTTAGCAAGAGATTAGCGGTTGCTTTGCTTGAGGATTAATAGAAGCACATAGTTATAAATATTTTCAAACTTACGCGATCTGAACACATTATTATTAGTATTGTTATACGGGTATTTATCGCGTTTATTTACCGGGAAAAATAGGTAAATAAACGCGATAAATACCCGTATAACAATACTAATAATCACATAGTTATATTCAAAAGTTTTAAATTAGGTTTGCATTGTGCGAGACAGCAGAGATGCCAGACGCAAAAGATTTTCTTTAGTCGGGGATTTCCTTGAAATTATTTATCTAGGTAGGCAAAGGTTAATCTTATGAAAAGCATAACATAATTTTGATTCTCATGCAGAGCAAAGAAAATCGTGCGCCTTAAACGAGCACCAGTTATTTGATCTCTTTTGTGTAGCATGGCATGCATTTTCCCGGAACCGTGTAGCAGTAATTGGATACAACTTCCGAAATTGCAAAAACTAGTTGGTTCTAGACGTCTAGTGGAGACCACGACAGTAAACAAGCGGGTGCACGGGGCTGGGCCGCGACCAACGATCGCTCACTGCGCTGCTCCCGCTTTAGCTATGTGCGGCCCCAGCAATGGAACCGATACCACTGATTTATAAACTCCTAGATAATTCCGAATATCTAATTTGCTTTGGGGTGATATCAGATCAATGAAAGGCAGCATAAATCAGGAGGAGTTTTGAAAGTAGAAGAGGTTTATTGTGAATTTTAGGAAAGCTTGCATACTACATATCCAATAAGGAAGCCAAAGAGGTGTGGTTAACTTTCAGTACCTAGTAATAGGCTTCGTTCCTGGTAATATGCTCTCAGCAAACCATATTGTTATGAAACCTACAAACTACTTGCTATGTTCGTACATAATGTGGGTTCGGTACAGGTGATGTAGCAGTAGATAAGTAGATACAACACACAATAGTAACCCGAGCTGCGGTAACTCACGCCGCGCCGAACACTAAATCAATTTGACCTGAATGATTTAGACACGGGCCGAGGTGTGTCTGTGGAGCCGGTGCCTGTTCTGCATGAGGAGACTCCTTCAGAACGGTGCTATTTGTTTAGCGTATTACCAAGTTCTTGGCGTGGAATGAGAATGACACCATCTTGAGAATATCTCGGAGTCTTCAAGTCAAGTGTGAATAAGTTCCTTCTGGGAAAACCAGCTCCATTTTAGGCCACACACTTAACCAAGTGAGGTGGTGGACAAACGCTTTGCTATCAGCCATAATTAAGTAGTTTAACTAAAAGGAATCACTATGAGCTTTGAGGAACATCAAAGCTGAGGGTTAGGTATATTGTATGAAATGCGTAGAAAATATTAGTTTTCTCAGCATGGGTTTTAATATTTTATAAATGGTTGAAATAATAATTCAATTCTGAAGGTGATTCTGGAATTAACGTTAGTTCTTCTTTACAAGACTAGTCAAACGTGGTCCTATTCGGCAATCGGCGAGGTAAATTAATTTACCAGATATTTCATATATTGTGTTGTTTCTGTTCACCGAAGCCAGCATGATGATGTATTCTACAGGAGCTCCATTAAATACATAATGGGGACGTAATTGTTATTGGCAGAACAATGCGGAACTAATGAGGTAAGTAGATCAATTATATGATGTAATACACTGCTACATTACTTACCTGTATACCGTACTTATTGCCGGCTGTTCGTACGTTGTCAACTTCAATTCGACAAGAAATAGAACTCGGAGCAAGTATACATAGAACTATTAATTGACAATTGATTTGTTAATCGGCGTACGAATATAAATATGCCACGAGATATCAGGCCGAAAAGAATATGCTAGAAAATTTAATTCATGGTTAACAGCCATTTTACCGAAAAAGGCGATTTATTTTTCACAATACAGCACACCACAGTAAAATTATAATGAGAAAGAAATATTTAATTGCAAAGAGGCGTAGGTATCAAATAAATTCACTAATTGGAAAAAACAACGCTTACGAGTTTTTGTTCGTAATGAATGAGAGAAGACGAGTCGTCTCGTTTTAATTATAATAGGTACTGTCGTCAAACCGAGGAAGTAAAGTGGGTCACATTCTCGTGACTCTGTTACACTTACACGGCTGTCCAGCTAAAATGAACGAACCTTCTTATTCCTAGTAGGACTCGTATTATAACACTGCTTCCGCAAGCATGGACGCAACCAGCAGTTCAACAGATTATATGCGACACAAATGTATTTAAATAAATAAATAAATAATGCTGGACAATCCACACAGCACCATCTAGCACCAAAGTAAGCTACTCAAAGCTTGTGTTATGGGTACTAGATAACTGATACATTTAATACATTATATGCATAGATAGATATTTTTTATGATACATACACCAACAGGCCAACGGAACAAATTTCTGCAGATCGTACACAAATTTGTTCCGAGGCGGAACCTCTTGCGTCGCAGGCGGACTCTCGCCCGCTGCACCACTGAGGTCGTCATAAGTATTTGTTTGCAATGATATGAACTGAACTGATTACCTACTTACCTCCACTGTACTGTACTCAAACACCAACTAATACAAAGGGTATCTATTCACTTGCGTAAGAGTTTGTGATTATTGTAGAGTTTCAGCAGGGTACCTAGAACCTAGACCTTTTGTATCACGGTACGAGAAAAACCTTCATCGAACATTGAAAACTCGATCAGTTTGGTAACTTTGCATAAACGCGAGTAACTATTACGAAGAAAGTCGAACCGAACTGTAAACTTGTCAAGTGCGTGCCTCGCGAAGAAACTTGACTCCCCGGAGGAAAGTTCTGGAGATCGGTATAAGTACCGAAGTACCTATACTTTTTCAACGAAAACAGAAGTCAAGGGTTTGTAGGGCCCGGGGGGAACATCAGTACCTACGAGATGCTGAACTTTCTGCAGTAGTTTTAACAACGGCAAAGTGAAAGTTTTTGATTCTATTTTGCAGAAAAGCACATAAAATCGATTTTACTATTATGTTAAGTAGGTAGGATCTTGTTAAAACATCAACTTTAGATTGTCTCGTCCCTCACACGTCAATTTGTCGACGTTCAATAACGCAATTACGTGAGCTCGCTCCGAAGTAACATGTAAATCTGATACTACGTAACCTACTCTGCGTCTATAGGGATATAGCCTGGAATGTAATCACGATGCTGATGGGCTGTCGACCGGCTAATGATGTTCTATCTACGGCTACAAGAGATACAGCTACAGCTGCTTCGAGGAGCTTACGTTAGTACGGTGACGTGGGCTTAGATTGGCGCTTTTGTTTAGGAAAATGAGTTTAGGATGTAAGTATGATTTGTGGTGTCTTGGCCTCTCAGGTCAATCAGGAAATAATTGATTTTTCACACTTGATGTTCTTAAAACGCACTTTAAGCTACGTCATGTAACCATATCCATATCCCCCTATCCGTACAATGAGATCTTCGAAATTTGTAGTTGTGTTTTAGTAACTCCCTCGTTTACCCCACCGCACCTTAATAGCGTACATTGATCCACTGCTGGACGCAGGCCGGGTGCATAATCCACTATTAGCAACCTTTTCTTAAATCGTATAAATCTAAAACGTTAGATTTTTCTTCAGGTACCTAACCTACAATTCTCAGTTGATTATCGGTGGTAATAATATATTCCTGCCGCAATTGTAGCGAATTACGCAAATGCCCAAAAAGTTCCGCTTCCCGTTTTATATTTTTGTGCTAGATTTGTTACGTTAGTGATGAATACTAAATGTGGCGTTTTATCTCAAATAGCCGTATGCTGTAACGTTTATTGTAAATCTGGTTTTATAGAGCAATACCGCAGCTGTGAAAAAAAGGCTTTTGTGTATTCTCTGTACGACCGACGCCTGATTAGAATGGGCTTCGCTAAATCCCAGGTACATATAATCCTTGGCAATGTGAGCATAGTGTCCACCAAAGAGATCAGCAATGGTATTTTAATTCATTTGATTCGATTCCGAATTGAATCCGACGGATCTATAAAACGCTATTGTGATTTCGTCTCAGGTTGATGATCGAAATTCGAAGCAAATCTGTTGGCCATGTCAATGAGGAGGAGCTCCTTAATTCGATCATCAACCAGAGGCGAAATCATAGCGTTTCTTAAATCCGTCGGATTCGATTCGGAAACGAATCGAATGAATTAAAATACGCCTGCTGAGGTGTCCACCGTCAATCTAGTGTGTGAAACATAGCTTGTGATTTTAGAAAGCCTAAACATGAGGGAATGCGATATTTTTATGGCTAAAAGCTACCAAGCACCCGCTCCTGTAGAAAAAGGAAGGGCCTTGTCTGTAATTTTAACCTCAAGCTTTCAGCTTTCAAAAATAAATATCGTGCGGCAGGCAAAACTTCCATTGAAAGCTGTCAATAATCCGCCCCCGTTGTCTACTGAACACAGAGTGGGTTCTCCGAAAATCTTAAGCGATTAGATCGCTTGCCTTGACAACACCCTGATCATATTTACCTATTTATTGTTTTGTTATGAAGCTCCGAAAGGTCAGAAGTTTTACCTCATTATCTTTGTTTTATTTCTTGTTTGAGTTTCGTATTCAGAGAATTTTTCCACTCATCTTGGGTGTAATCTACAAAGAAAATACCAAAACCAGTTTTTCTTCGAGCGATTTTTCTCACCGCATTAAGCAGGCTGCTACTCACCACCCTCGGAGTCCTTCTAGAACAACCTAGAGAACGGTCCAAGCGGTTTCTGGTAAGTGAAAACGATTTGTCTTGCATTTCTATGGTATTTCTGTGATCGGCTCTATCAAGTTACCCAGTCATCTTCCCCGCGCAAACAATTTTTGGTCCATTTTCTAGTTTAAATATCGATCAAGTTACAGCTGCGAGATATTTATAAATAACAGGCAGTTATACGATTGAAGACCTATAAACATACCACAAATAGTTCAATTCCGAGTATTACCGAGATACATCCATAGCACACACGTATTTACGTTGCAAATGGAACTAAATACACTATTTATCGCAGTTAGATAACCGTTACGGCGTATGACGTTTATTATCCGCCGGAGGGCGGTTTGTCTGTCCATTACGTACCGACTGCCGAATGTAAGAGGCAATTGATGGGGTTTTTATTGCGATAACTGATATACTAGTGAAGTTGGGCTTTTAGGTGCACTTTGGGTTTATTTGTTTTAACGGTATTATAGAAACAACATTGCGGAATTAGTAACTTTTTATGGGCTCAATTCACCAAAAATAACGTAGTTCAGTTCTTAAAAGTTCTTTTACTCCCACCTGTTCTGTTGAGTAGTTCTGTTGACAGAACTACTGGGTTTTTTTTTCTGATTAGTTCTGTCCACAAAACAAATGGGAATACAATTCTCACTTGTTCTGTTGAGTAGTTCTATTGACAGAACTTTAAGTATTGTACGAAAATAAACGTGTAAAGTTTTTTTATCTAGCTGTTGTTATCTGGAGAACTTGGACTTTATTCATTTGTTTTTTTAAGATAGTCAAGTGTTTAGGTAACAAGTGCTAAAAGCCACCTCATAAAATTCCTATCTTTGTGATGACTCCAAATTTAATAAATAAACAAACGGGGTGTCAGGTCAATGATAATTAATTTTCAATGCACAAAAATTCATAATGAATATGAAAAGCAATAAATTTGAGCGCCGCTGTCCTGTCGTTGAACGAATGACAATAGCGTTGTGTGGCGGCCATTATGCCGGTGACGCGGCACAGACGAGCAGCAGTGTGCGTAGTGCGGGTACTTCCGGTTCCGCCGGATGCCGGGAATGCTGTGTGATGTGCAGTCTCTATTTTATCAATAATCATGAACGAATTGCGTTGTGAAGCTTTCAAGCGTGTGGGTCTTATATAAATATATACCTATATCAAATATTAAATGTAAATAGCAAATATCGTCCGTTGAAGGGAAGGAATATGCACTCTTTGCATCAGGTTTTTTTTGCTATATGTGAAGCTGTTTATCCACGCAGAATTAAGAGTCTTAACCATGAATACTCCTACCAGATTTGTGAAGGTTTCAAGTCGTTTTTTGAGAGTTTTCAATGACAATCTGTCAATAAATTGTCCTTTGAGACCTGCTCAAATCTGATTTGCCTAAATAATAAGTAAGCTTTGTGACATAAGACAAAGTCCACGTCTCCATAATATAGCTACCCTATTCCTTAAGGGTCCGGCGACGGATAAATTTCCCATACAAACGTAGTACCAAAATGATTTGTTATTTGAGAATATTTTCACCATGGTTTGCTATTATTTGTATTAGAATAGTATTTATTTAGGTTCCTGCCACAAGTTTTTTTCAAAATACTTAATACACAAATACTAACAAAACATTCATTCCTTAATGTAAAAATGCGATTCGCTTTAATTTCATTTCAGAAAGGTATTTTGAAAAAAAAATGTGGCAGGAACCTAGATAAATACTATTTTAATACAAATAATAGCAGACCATGGTGAAATTATGCTCAAATTACAAATCATTTTGGTACTACGTTTGTATAGGAAATTCATCCGTCGCCGGACCCTTAATATTGGGTGGCTTACGATACACAGCGTCGTTATTACCTATCTACCTATCTGTAGGTATACGGTAGTGCTTGCACAAATTGACGAAGGTTGGAACTAGGTTGAGTAATTGAGTGAAGTGAGGACCCAAGGCGAAAACGCAATGCATTATTTACCATAATTTCTTTAAGCAAAGTACGTATAAAAACAAGTAGATTTGTTCTTGTTTCATTAACCTCCTGCAGCATGTGAGTAGGTTACCCATTTGTACAACACATTCTGACATAAATAATGAATAAATAAATAATGTTGGGCAATTCACACAGCATTATCTAGCCCCAAGCTAAGCAGAGCTTGTGTTATGGGTACTAGATAACTGATACAATACACTACATAGATAGATATTTTTTATTATACATAGAGAACACCCAGACCAAAGGAACAAATTTTTGCAGATCGTACACAAATTTGTTCCGAGACGGGAATCGCACCCGCAACCTCCTGCGTCGCAGGCGGACCTTCGCCCGCTGCGCCACGGAGGTTTCATTATTTCCATTGACATAAATGAAATGAAATTAGATATTCTATTGTTGGCTTTTATCAAATGTCCCATTTCAATTCTATGATAAACAATAAATAACAATTTTGGATCGTCAAAATTATACCAACTTCCCTAATAGAATTTGGCGATCAAAGATCATAAAGGACGCTCGGGTTATTTGAGTCGGTCCCTTGTCAAGAACAGTTTTCTACGTCATGAACGTGTCTGAGGGTTATGAAGTGCTTTTATCATTTTTGGGGATCCGTACTCGAAGGGTGAAAATGAGACCCTATTACTAAGCCTCTGCTGTCTGTCCGTCCGTCCGACAGCAGGTCTCATGAACCGTAAAAGTTAGACAGTTGAAATTTTCAAAGAATGTGTATTTTCATACCGTTACAACAACAAATAATAATAATAATATTAAAATTAAAGGGGCTTCCAACCCCCATACTTGATTTTTAGGGTTCCGTATCTCAAAAGGAAAAAAGGAACCCCTATAAGATCACTTTGTTGTCCGTCTGTCTGTCTGTTTGTCCGTCTGTCCATCTATCCGTCTGTGAAACCCCTTTTCTCAGGAAAGCGTGGACGTATCGAGTTTAAATTAACGTCAAATACTCAAGTCCGTAACTTCTTGAAGCCGCGATATAAATAAAGCTTCCAAGTCAACGCACTCAAAAGTTACAGCCGTTTATGTCCGAATATTTTGAAATTTCCAAGGGAACCACATGCACACAAAACCTATAGGGCACTTCCCGTTGACCTAGAATCATGAAATTTGGTGAGCAGTAAGGCAGCTTATAGCACTAGTAAAGGGATCCCTTAATTTGTAATTTATTCACTATATAAAATAACTTTTAATGTTCGCCAAGGACCAAAACCCGTACTTCCCGTAGACCTAAAATTATGAAATTCGGTCACTAATTCTGCATAAACCAGGACATTTAGGACAGCTGGTAAAATTACTCTAATTTCATAGTAATTTAAGTTTCAGTTATTTCTGTACCACGTAATTAGATGAAAACCAACGTGAGTGAGCAAATACTGCTTAGTTAGAATCTCTGTAATGTTCAGCGTTAACGCTGCGGCTGGTGTACCTACCCGCTGCAATCAGGTAGGAAGCTCGGGGAGGTTCCGTTTTATTTCCAACATCAGGTTATTAAGTAAACCACCAAGAGTTTGATTAAACGGCAGTAGTGACCCGAAAGGCATGTCGCTAAAAGCCGGAATGCTCACTTTTATTTTTAGTAATTCCTAATTATAATCTTTGAAATTTCGTGTTTATTCAGCGTTGCCATGAAAAAGTTTGCTGTTAGGCTTGACAAATTATAACAAGATTCTACAGCTACAGGATTCTACGTTTGACGGCAGGGCTACATGTAAAGTCGGGCAATGTTCTATATTTTTGCCGGATAGACTTCGCCCATCATCCGTCCATACCCCGTAGGTAACTAATCCGTTGGTGGATGCGAGAGTCGAGCAAAAAGGTGGCTTCAGCAAAAAGTGGTTTCTGCTGCACGTTTAATTACAGCAGCGATAAACCAAGCGGTCTATACAAACTACCATATTGCTTGGCGCACGTTATGAAAATTTATATATTATTCAATATCACAGCTTTCGAAAGCCCCTCGTAAATTCATTAAAGCTCACATCTTGTTTAGAAATAGGAAATATTATATCAAAAACTTCCTTATTTAAAATCTTACTTACGGCTTAAACTTAAAAATTGTTCATAAAAAAGAACCAAATACATTATGGTCTATATATATGCACTGTGTGAAACAAAACTGTTGTCCTGAGTTGCGGTCCACTTGATTAGCCTTCCAACAAATAGGTAGGTAAGTTTGTCCTCGAAACTTGGCTTCAAGTCGACGCCAGTATTCTGGAATTGAATAAGGTCTCAGGCGGAGCCGCTGCAGCCGTCTCTGCAGAGATTGATCACGAACCTTATCTTAATCGATTTCTTGTACCGTTCGATCAGCTTGAAGCCTCGATTAGTTTTGTGGTGCGATTTGGTTCAGTTCTCTGTAAAAGTATTTGAAAACGTCTTGTAGCTGGATAAATGGTACGTGACGATGTGGGTACCTAATGTTTGTCAATGTGAAAAACCAACGTTTTGCATTAGGTTTGTTGCATCGTATAATGCTTTGTAAAACATTAAAGCTCAGTATGCCCGTAAAGTAAATCTTGCAATTGATAGTAATTTTGCATCTTATTTGCTGTTTTCCTTCCCTGGGAACCTACAATATTCTAATAGCTAACGAAGCTTTACGGATGGTGCGCCGGCAGCCGAGCAAAACGACCCCCGCGTCCGGCGACAAATTGAGAGGAAACTCTACTTTCATGTTGTGAACTGAAATATAATAAATTCTTTGATTATAAATTCAGATTCTAAATCTCGCGGAAAAGGCGACATGTTTGCTTTTCGATTCACATTTCAGGATTAAAATATTACAGTTTATGTGTGAGTTTTATATTCTTCAATTCTATGTTTGTTGGTGTGCATCAAATCAAAGTACTGGCTTCTGTTTTCTCCGACCTATTTCGAATGATTCACAAATGTTCGCCCAGACAAGTTGTTTGCCAAGACTCTCTGAGTTTATTTCCTGTCCCGTCTACCGCAAGTCAATAATGTTGTAGAAAACTATGCCCAAGATTAAAATTAAACAGAGCACTTACTACCAAGTAGGCAAAGAGATACTTAGTGATATTTATTTGCAGATTTTGGCACGAAAGTTAGAGGAAGGACATAATTAATGCTGACGGCTTTTGAACTTCATGGAGACAAATTACGGACTCAAGTAAATTGTAGCCAGCTATGGCATAAAGTGAAATGTTGTGAAGTCATTTAAAATTTCAACATAAGTATTTCAAACATAGGAAACAACATTCGTTTAAAGAGGTTTCCAAAATTAACGTATCGTTTTACTGGAACAACAAACTTCGAGGTTGGTTGGTTTTAGAAACTTTGGGTTACGTAAATAGTATGTAAATATTAAAAGTAATTAGTTAAACGGTGTGCGTTGAAGTTTTTCTAAAAACTTCGATAATCTATACATTCAATAAAGGCGGAATGTCCTCCTCTATCATCACTTGCATACTGACAGTTGTATAACCATCAGGGGGCAGAGAAGACCTCATGATGGCAAGTACTAACCTGCCTGCACGCGCATGTCCCGCGAGACGACGGCGCCGAGCGCGTTGTGCGCGCGGCAGCGGTACACGGCGGCGTGCACGTCCTGCCGGTACTGCGACCCCGAGAACGGGAGGAACACCAGGGTGCCGTTCTCCAGGACTTGTCTGCAACAATAGAACAACATTAATTTTAAAACTTTCTTTGTTATTGACACATAAGTCATTTACCACGGGATACTACCCATTTCTTGATTTGATTCGTTTGATTTTAGAGCTTTCTAATATTTTGGCACAGTTTCATGCCATTGGTTTCATTATCAAAGACAACTCGATCACGACACAGAACAGTGACGGTATCGCGGCCCGGTTGGTACATAATCTTCATCAGTTTTTGCACATGTTCACAACAGGGTTCCGGATAATTGGAAACCGTCTTCTCGTTATTGGAAAGCTCATAACTCAAATCATGGTAAATATCTCGTTGTAAACAAATAGAACAGCAGTTTTCTCTACTCTTGAGAGAAAAAGGAAAAAATGAGTTCACGTTACAGTGGTGCCTGATCCAAACGCAGAAGGTGAAAAGAATTATACACTCTGGATATAATAATAACAACAATAATATTCCCTTATTGTGACACAGGATCCATATATTGGAAAAGTTAAAATAACACCAAATTTCATTTATTATACAAAAGAAGCCACATTTGGAATTAAAAATTTAAGTATATGCTGGTACCTATATAATATAAAATACAGAACGTACTAATACTAGTTAAGATGCGATTACCACCGATCGTCTTAACATATTTTTCAACAAAAATTATTTCTGTAAATACATAATAATCCAACAACTTATAATCCAAAGGCACGTTTTTATTTAAAAAATCCCAGTGGGTAGTGGCAGTGGCTCTAGTGGGTAATCTACCTAGGTGGTGGACAGCGGGAAAGATCCAACAGAAGTGGCGCTGGCTGCCGACCACAGTCACGTGGATTCGGTTTTGAGTTATGGTTTGTTAATATGGGGTAATTCAGTAGAAGTAGAAAGAGTGTTAATAATACACAAAAGATGCCTCAGGGTAATAAACAAATCAAGGTTCCGTGATACTTGCAAATCCCTCTTTGTGAATTGTAAAGTCAAAAAATTGAAGGATTTGAATGAAAACCTTTTTAAGAAACAGTTAGATATTTGGTTGCTTTCAAATTGTTTTTGTAGTGTAAACGAATACTTAAATTTTAAATTTTAAGAGCATTAATTAATGATATTTTATACGATAATTTATACCTAATAATAATAATGACATATATAATATTTGCCCACCTGCTTGCGGGTCGAATACATTGTCATTACATAGCTTCAAGATCTTGGCATGTAATTATTGTATTCTACAAATAACAGATTGATTCTGAACACTCTGACTCAACGTAAATGGCGTAGGCTGGACAACAATGACACCCTCAAAGTAGAATAAGAATCAATGTCTTTATATCTGATATTTGCCCAGCAGTGGACACATCAGGCTTATTGTAATACCATCAAACTCTTCTGCAATAATTCGAAAAAATTGTAGCCTTAATTCTCAGCAGCCAAATTCCATGTGATTTGAATTAGGGATCTCGGCACGTGTCAGGCTTCCGCCCGTGATTCCATCATACTATTCCAATCTCAGATTTATTTCCACCGCTTGTCTTTCCTCATCCACTCACAAGATAATAAAATTAAACTCTATATAGGATGTTAGAACATTCCACGGATTCCGCCAGTAAACCTAAAATTCTCTTTGAATCCGCCTTCAAATAAAACAGTCATAGCGCCACAAACTCCAGACATAAACTCGCCGCAGTCGATTCTCGGGAAATAATCCGGTATTTTAATTTTTGCGGAAAAATCCGACTGAATTAAGGGTGAATTCGTTGCCTTTTGTCGGAAAAAAGTGGCGGGATCCTCGTAATTGGCGCTCGGGAATTGAGGGAATATTTAGAGTTCGTAGTTCCGGCATATTTGACCCGCCCGCCCTGATGGTGGGGCGGGCGGGCAGTTGCGAGTTCGGAGGTGTTTTTGTTCTTACAAGGCACTATTTACACAGACTTTAAGAAAAGCTGCCTTTTTGAAAGTTTGTGGAGAAGGTGATCATGCAAAAGGGTTTTAGATTTAGTTCGACGCCTTTTTAATCACCGACGCAAAAAGAGAGGGCTGTTATAAGTTTAACGTGTCTGTCTGTGTATATGTTTGTGGTATTGTAGCTCCCAAACGGATGAACCGATTTTCGTTTAGTTTATTTTGTGTCATAAGTAGATAATTATATCCCAAGTGTTTTTAGTCATGTTTCATGAAAATCTGTCGGGGGGGTTTTTAAAATTTTTATTTTGTTCTTGTTAACTGAAAACTCTCATAAATGTTATTTGTCGCTTAGCCCTTCGATGAATTAACATGCCCTGATGAACCGAAATCTAAACACTAGAACTATCCTATACTTACACAACTTTTGCCAAAGTTACTCGGTACCCAGACTTAGTGATAGTCAGTGATAATGCCAAAACCATTCAATTTTAGCTTTTCTCTTCAGGCACTCAAAGCTCACCTTGCAACTAGGACAGTGGCCACGGCTGCACGTTAAGTGGCGCAACTTATTGCCGATGCTTGTACCCGTGCCGCACTCTACGTGACACCGCTCCGGAGTATCTGCTGTTTCGTTTCTGTTTGTCACTTTACTCACCCACTTTGCATTTTTGCTTGGATATGGATGCGGCTGCTTGCGGGTTATATGAGGTCAGGCATTAAGCTGGTTTTGTTTGATTTGAATTTACGATAGTTTGAACTCTCAGGTTGCTTCTGTGTTATTTTAGCGATCACCAATCTGCCTGCGAAGCGTGGGAAGTATGACAAAACCCCCCTCGTTTGGGGGACGTAGCACGTTCAGCAGGGGATGGATGTGCTGGTGAGGTGAACTGTCTGTAAAGCGTTTGTGTAAATGCAAAGTTCTATTCATTGGTAGATAGGATCCTACACGCAACACTTAAATAAATAAATAAGTAATGCTGGACAATTCACACAGCATTATCTAGCCCCAAGATAAGCAGAGCTTGTGTTATGGGTACTAGATAACTGATATACTTAATACAATATACTACATAGATAGATATTTTTATTATACATAGAAAACACCCAGACCAACGGAACAAATTTCTGCAGATCGTACACAAATTTGTTCCGAGGCGGGAATCGAACACTTTGTTGTTTTGAGTTTCATGGTATAGATGAATAATGATTTCAGTAAAGTGAAATCTATTAATCCACATCAAATACAGCAAATTCTAAGAAAACTTGAATAAATGTCGTCATACAATGTCTAAAAATATATCGGGACACCGAGGACGCCTAGAGAGGCATGCACCGGCGTTAGCGAGCTGCTGGCATTCCTGGAGGACATCGGGTGGTTAGTTTAGCAGCCCCCCATCCGACACGCAAAAAGGGCCCCACCTGTGGCCTAGTTGCGGAAACCAGTCCAGAAACAATTGTTGAATTGAACAATTGAAACAACAATCCAAAACAGACTGTTGCAAACATTGCTTGCAACAGTCTGCATTTAGCTCCATTGTTTCAATTGTAAATACTAGTTGTAATTTATTTCTATAAGTTGATTGTAATTTTCTTTGTGAATAAAGTAACAAGTAAGTAATGTTTAAAAATGAGTAGGTAGATAAAATGTATTCAGGTAATAAAAGGCAGGAGCAAACCAAGCGCGACGAGACGTCGAGGGTGCTCCGACGCGGGGTTCGAACCCACACTTTGATTCCGAAAAGTCATCCTACATTATTGACACACAATATATATTTATAAGCGATATTCATTCGAAATATATTGGAAACAGTGTAAACAGAACTGTTTGAACACCGCTCAGTGTTTATTTTGCAAATGAGAATTATGCGGGTTCATATTAAATGCCGTGAAATTATCACGCTGTACTAAACTTTCACATTTTCCAATAAATACCTGTTTATATTCAAATTTGGTGTTTACTCCCTAGAGTGAGTAGTGTACAGTGCGAATTGATAACTGTCCAGTGCCCCAGGGCGGATTCGTGCCCCACTGCCTAAAACCCATCTCTGCGCGGATCATTGTAATAATGCACCACAGAATAGCGAAGATACGTCTCTAGGTCCTATCTTTCTAGAAGATAGGTCTTAGGTCCTATCTTTCTAGAGAAGATAGGTCTTAGGTCCTATCTTTCTAGAAGATAGGTCTTAGGTCCTATCTTTCTAGAAGATAGGTCTTAGGTCCTATTTTTCTAGAAGATAGGTCTCTAGGTCCTATCTTTCTAGAGAAGATAGGTCTTAGGTCCTATCTTTCTAGAAGATAGGTCTCTAGGTCCTATCTTTCTAGAGAAGATAGGTCTTAGGGAGAAGATAGGTCTTAGGTCCTATCTTTCTAGAAGATAGGTCTATAGGTCCTATCTTTCTAGAAGATAGGTCTCTAGGTCCTATCTTTCTAGAGAAGATAGGTCTTAGGTCCTATCTTTCTAGAGAAGATAGGTCTTAGGTCCTATCTTTCTAGTTCCGAGTAATGCACATCATTCATATCGAGAACTAGACCTTCATTCGACCTAAATCTCACCAATATTTAATACTAGTTTATGCCCGCGGCTTTGCACGTTTCTATGAAAACGTTTAAAGGAAATTTCTATCCCATGGGAACTGATTTAAGGGATAAAAATTAGCCTATGTTTGATTTCAGTATTACTTGTATGCAAAATTTCAGTCCGATCCGTTCAGTAGTTTTGGCGTGAAGAGGTAACAAACATCCATCCATCCATCCATCTATCCATCCATATACAAACTTTCGCATTTATAATATTAGTGTGATACAATAAATAATTATTCGCCTCCGAATATGTAGGTAAAGGGATGAAAATAAAGAAAGAAATAGGCATTTTATACCTTGATTATTTACAAATGGCACAGACTACAAATATTTTTCGGAGATGGTTCGTTACAATGGCTGAACATTTATTGGCTGAAGATCAGAAGGAAATTGCGACACCGAAGTCAATCCCCCGACGCGGGCATTTAAACGGAGGAAATGAGCCCTCCCCCGGGACCAAGGGGGATATTTTGTGCATTAATTGAGGCTCTGTGTCGCATTGAGGCTGTTAAACTGAGGCTCATCTTACTAAATAACATTTTTTGAAGCCAGAATACATAGTACCTACATAGAAACTAAGCATGTTTGTGCTAGATAGTGAACAGTTGAAATGTAAATTACTATTAATAATTAGACTAGTACGAATATTGTAAACCTTTCTGTTAATAAATATTATTATTTTTATTATTATAGAACTTGTAAGTCCCATTTTGACCGGATGGCAAAATAACTGGGGCCTGGACTATGGCCAGAATCACTACGAAAATTTGTCGAGTAACCCGCCCAAACTGAAGCCACCTAAATTGAATTTGGTAATGCAAACAGTTGCATGATGACGATAACTGTCCTAAGTTATTATTAAACGTCTTCAAAAAAGAAGGAGCTTCTCAATTCGGCTGTTTGTTGATTTTATTACAAAAAGTCAATTATGTTACTTTATTTATTTTACATTTTGACAATGCTATTGCAGCCACGAAGCTTGCTTCTTTTTGGATTTTATCTGTATATGTACCTATTTTGAGTTTTATTGTGTATTTTAAAATGTACCTAATGAATCTATTTGACTTGACTAAGTGTTCTCTGTGAATCTTTAGTATGAATAAATAAATTGAATTGAATGTGTGAAGGAATGCTTGGATTGTTTGAACTTCGCACGTCTTGTCTGTACCTTCTGTACGTAACTCGTTGTCTCCTTTCTTCTTTGACAAAGGTTCACAAAATATGTCCTACACTTTGCTAAACTCTTCACGAATATTCAACTTTACTTGTTTAGGAATAAGACTGACAATAGAGCGGCAGTGTGGAACGGCGGTGATTAAAAAAGCTAACACGATTTTACGTGATAAAGGAACGTAAGCTCTTGATTAAATTCCAATGAAGACTAGAATGTAATTGGCTTACAGCGCTCTTATGGATTCAGTCAGGTATAGAATGTGTGTGTTCTAGGAATCAAAGGTTCTAGGTTACCTACGCAGTATCTATTCTGTTTGCCCACGCATGAAGAGGCTTTGTAAATTCATTACGGATGTAAGCGGGTTAACTACGAACCATATTTGTGTTTGAAGAACACCAACGTTATGAATTCATCAAACTACGTATGTATAGTAAAAAAGGCTTTGTAAAGTTCTGGGAAAAAAAACATCTGTTCAACTATACACTAGCCAAACTCGATGTGGAATGTTTGTAAACAAACCACGACACAAAGGCTAAAACTCACTTGGCGTCAAGTTTCAGATATAATTATTATTGTAAGCAATATTTATTGAAGAAACGATCACAAATCCACAACTCATATAAATTCTGTATAAAAAGACGCGGCAACAGAGAGAAATTTAGGTTATGTCGGTTTGAAACATACCACATCGAGTTTGGCTAGTGTTTATGTACTAATTCTAAGAAATGTTTAAACTTTTGCGATATGTTTACATTATTTATAATAACTGTTACACGAGATCTTTTGATGGCGATATCAGAAGCTGGAGCCGAAAACAATCGTCGGGTGGCTTTGGTCTTCTATGTCTATGGGTACTTTCACGCACTGCACAGTTTTATAGGGTTAGGGTACATCTGGTCCGAATCTCAAACTGATCCGTGGATGAGATGTCCACTTCACTTTTGTGTTGGGGTACATCTGGTCCGAATCTAAATTCTCTTGATTTTAGATTCGGATCAGTTGTACCCTCAACTAAAAGTGAAGGGGACATCTCGTCCGAATCTCTTCGTTACTTTTCAAGGTTTCTGAATCGAAATACATCCAGCACAAATGCTGCCAGATTTCTAATGGTAAACTATAGTACTTGTCAAGATCTACATTTAGGATGACAGCTGTCCTCAAATCACGATATCTCATGAACTGACCGAAATGTAGATCTCGACGAGTACTACAATTTCACTTTAGAAACTGGTGCTCTCGGATGGTCAGTTACCGAGATATCGTGATTTGAAGTTTGACAGCTGTCATCAAAAATGTAGATCTCGACGAGTACCTACTACAATTTCACTTTAGAAACTGGTGCTCTGCGATGGTCAGTTCCCGAGATATCGTGATTTAAAGTTTGACAGCTGTCATGAAAAATGTAGATCTCGACGAGTACTACGATTTCACTTTAGAAACTGGTGCTCTGAGATGGTCAGTTCCCGAGATATCGTGATTTGAAGTTTGACAGCTGTCATCAAAAATGTAGATCTCGACGAGTACTACAATTTCACTTCAGAAACTGGTGCTCTGGGATGGTCAGTTCCCGAGATATCCTGATTTAAAGTTTGACAGCTGTCATCAAAAATGTAGATCTCGACGAGTACTACAATTTCACTTTAGAAACTATGGTGCTCTGGGATGGTCAGTTCCCGACATAATATCGTTATTTGAAGTTTGACGGCTGTCATCAAAAATGAAGATCTCAATGAGCACTTTATTTTACTAGTAAAACTGGGGCTCTGAGATGATCAGTTCTCGAGATATCGTGATTTAAAGTTTGACAGCTGTCATGAAAAATGTAGATCTCGACGAGTACTACGATTTCACTTTAGAAACTGGTGCTCTGAGATGGTCAGTTCCCGAGATATCGTGATTTGAAGTTTGACAGCTGTCATCAAAAATGTAGATCTCGACGAGTACTACAATTTCACTTCAGAAACTGGTGCTCTGGGATGGTCAGTTCCCGAGATATCCTGATTTAAAGTTTGACAGCTGTCATCAAAAATGTAGATCTCGACGAGTACTACAATTTCACTTTAGAAACTGGTGCTCTGTGATGGTCAGTTCCCGAGATATCGTGATTTGAAGTTTGACAGCTGTCATCCGAAATGTAGATCTCGACAAGTACTACAATTTCACTTTAGAAACTGGTGCTCTGGGATGGTCAGTTCCCGAGATATCGTGATTTGAAGTTTGACAGCTGTCATCCGAAATGTAGATCTCGACGAGTACTACAATTTCACTTTAGAAACTGGTGCTTTGGGATGGTCAGTTCCTGAGATATCGTGATTTGAGGACAGCTGTCTTCCTAAATGTAGATCTTGACAAGTACTATAATTTACCATTAGAAATCTGGCAGCATTTGTGCTGGATGTATTTCGATTCAGAAACCTTGAAAAGTAACGAAGAGATTCGGACGAGATGTCCCCTTCACTTTTCGTTGACAACTGATCCGAATTTAAAATCAAGAGAATTTAGATTCGGTCCAGATGTACCCCAACACAAAAGTGAAGTGGACATCTGGTCCGCGGATCAGTTAGAGATTCGGACCAGATGTACCCTAACCCGTTTTATAACAATCAAGACAAGAATTTTCCAAAACTTGATGCAACAAAGAAACTCAGAAAGTTTGCCTTTACAAATTAATGTTGTTTTGTACTCAAAAGAGAAGTGGAAAAGTCGTCAGCGGATAAGTTTTAGATTCGGACGAGATGTACCCCAACCCGTATTTTCATCTACCTTTGTTCCATAATTTAAATTACGCAAGCCAACAAGGCGATCCTCTGTGTCAACTGCGGCAGATATCCCGAGTGATAGCGGGATTAGCATGTTAGATTGCTGTCCACAAGTGGACGACAGATTTACATTCTAGGGACGTGCATTAACGATCACTAGAGATACGATCAAGAGATGCCAATGTTCTGGTAATTTGTGACATGGATTATTGCCGTTGAGCCATCGCGAACGACCGTCATTTTTAACCCCCGACGCAAAAAGAGAGGGATAAGTTTAACGACGATAAGATAAGTTTAACGCGTGTCTGTGTATCTGTGTCTCTGTCTGTGGTATCGTAGCTCCTAAACGGATGAACCGATTTTCGTTTAGTTTTGTGTCATAGATAATTTTAACCCGAGTGTTCTTAGCCATGTTTCATGAAAATCTGTCGGGGGGGTTTTAAAATTTTTAATTCTGTTCCTGTTATGTTCACGTTATTGAAACTGGCATCTCTGGTGCCACAGAAAGAAAGAAGAAGAATATAAATAATCATATATTAATAAACCAATAACAAATAACCTTTTAAATACATAAAAATCATTTTAAAACAATGCATGGGAAGACAAATCTAATGAACAAAAACTCGACGGGGTTAACTCGTTTCGTTTAGGAGCTCCAATGTTTTATTTTCTTTCTATTTATCCTTATTCCTTCTGTTTCCATCATCACCAGCAAAAGCGGTACCATGACTATGCATTGTCACCGAATTTACATAAGTATGCCAAACAGCTCAATCGGTGATAGTTATCAACTGAACAACAACTAAATTTTAGACTAGTTAGTCTAAAATTCAGTAGCAAGATTGATCCCACATGCACAATATTGCACATACTAACAGGGCAAGTTGTAAAAACTAACTAATTAATCATGCAGGTATAATTAGCTGCTTATTTTTGTGCGTAGCCGAGCTTAGGTCAAGTGTAGCCTACGAGTACACTCAGCAGTGTGCTGGACACTGGTGTCCACCCAGCGCTGGGTTACAGTGAAGACCAGGGGCAGGTGACGTCACGACCGTCGCATCGGGGGTGATGAGTTTTATAACAAATACGATCAGAACTGACTAGAGAATACATGCTTGCCCCTGCATTACCTCACTGGGTGGGACAAGAAGGTGGAAATATTATATTAGCACCATCAAGAAGCACAGATACAAGATAAAACGTCTTTAGCGAGCATCGGACTCGCATTTCTTCGTGTTTACCCGGTTCTTTAGGGTGTGCACAGATGCATTATAATGTTACTCACCTTTTTTTTTGATTCGGTTCGCGAACGAGGGGTAATCTGTAGTTAGTTAGATATATTTATAGTTACTGAAAACTGTGGGTGAAGCTCGCACAGGACTAGAAGCTGGCGTAAGAGGAGACCATTTGTTTCCAGGTAGGTATAGGTAACCATAAATAAAATAAGAATAAGAATATTTACTTCCAAAAATTTACAAGAAAATAAAATTATATGTATTTTATAGCAGTACTATGAATTTTTTTTTCATGACTTTAACGATCCCTTTTTACAGCTGTCTTTTTAATATTTACCTATTTTTTGTACTTATAGTTCCTTGCTTATTTTTCTATCTGTTTAGTTTTATAGGTTTGAAGTAGGTACAATTAAAGCAATATTTAGGTACTGTAACCTCTATGAATAATAAAATTGACGTATTTATCCAAGAGTGCCTTGTGCTCCTACGGCGAATAAAAAGTATAAAAATATAAAAAGTCCTCCTCTCCTCTCGCGCTCTTGCGCTCGCGGTGAGTATCGACGAGCAAAGACGACGATGATGATAAAGAGGTATATTTGAACAATACTGTTTTTGGGGTACCTACCCCCATGTTTTAACTCATCCATAAAAACTCGTTTAAATATTTCACCAGATTGGTAATGCTCGTTACCTAAAGCGGATATTTTATTTCCATCAGCCCTATTATGTTTAGGAACCAATATTTTCTTTCGATAAAGGTCGTCCGGATGAGTGCGCGCTCGATCCCCGGAGAAATCAGCTCTAACTTATACGCATACCTCGATGTATTCTAATAAGAATTAGGCATACCTTACCTTCCTACATATTCTGCGCGAAATTGGATTTAGGAGAGAGCTTGGGAAATAGTAGCTAATAAAAATCAAATAATTTAAGAAACTCCGCAGAAACGCCGCGCCGCTTACTTCCTGGCCTTGTTCAGAACTTCAGTTGGATGGGTACATTGATAAATAAATATATATAAGACAATTATTCTAATTATTTTCTGTTGTGTGAAATGAAACGATAATGCGTTGCTCTGAAATCAAAGTTTTATTTTAGTTAGAAAATACTTAGGTACAATTGGTTAGGTAGCATAATATCTAAATATCTTACCTGAAATCAAATAAACGACAATTAAAGTTTCTTTTCGGTACAATTTCACTAATTTACACTTTATAATATGTATATTATATTATATTATAGGTAAGAATTCAACTTCAACTTCAACTTTTTGTTAAATGGCTTCTGCATAAACATGCACGAGTGTCTTGGATTTTTTCTATTAGCATTTCTGACATGACATTAGCATCCATCTGAAGCAGCTGTCAAACTGTCACTGTCAGTGTATCCGATCACTCATTTTGTTCAAAGCGCCAAAATTCAAATTAAAGAAATGGTACAAAGACAAAATACTACAAAATGGTACCTATTTCTTTACATATATTTACACCTAGAAGTATTTATTACCGAGTATCTATCTGCCCATGGTAGCCCACTAGGTACGCAAAGGCCTACCTTTTCTATTGTTAAATTGGTTGGTAGTGTCAAACAATATCTACTAATAATTTGATTGTTTTGAAAAAACTAAATAACTACTTCAAATGCCCTTTTTTTCTAAGTTCTGAGAGACGAATAGGTATAGGTACGAATCCCTCGGGAATTGTCCCTAAAGGTTTTGTGTGCATGTGATTCCCTTGGAAATTTGAAAATATTCGGACATAAACGGCTGTAATTTATGAGTGCGTTGACTTAGAAGTTTTATTTATATTGCGGCTCCAAGAGGTTACGGACTTGAGTATTCGACGTTAATTTCAACTCGATACGCGTTTCTGAGAAAAGAGGGTTGACTGACGGACATACAGACAGACGGACAACAAAGTGATCCTATAAGGGTTCCTTTTTTCCTTTTGAGGTACGGAACCCTAAAAAATGCACGTTGCTGTACCAAGTACCTTTAATGAACATTTTAATAAAATGTACTTTATCCACTGTCGAGCGTAGCAGAGTGTGAAATTGGAAACGAGGATGCCAACCTAGGTAAACGTAAATTTAAATTTATGTGCTCATGTCTTTTGCATTGATGTCAGAGACCAACCTCTAAAAGCGCGAACCGCGCCGCAGTGACCGCAACACGTCACGGCCGTGACGTCATCCTACGCTAATTGCCTCCTACAACCACTATACACACAGACACAGTTGTACAACAGGGAGTAGGTACATGCAGTAATAGCTGTGAACACAAGGAAAGGTTATTGTTTGCTTTGATTGTGTAGTGAGTATTGATTTTGGATTATTCAACACTGAAATTAGCCTTGTTCCATGCACAGCTAGACAGAAAGGTTATGGTAAGTCCACATAGCTAGTCATCAAAAACGTCGTTGTTGATTTGACAGCCTGAGCAAGTCAAGGCACGCCATGACTCGGACAACATGTGCGTGACTTTCTTCAACGAAGTCCCAAATAATGCTCACACTTTGTCCAGTTGCGGCGCCAAAACAACACCTTCCGCGGCCCTGAGCTCTAACTTTTCCCATAAATTGTTTGTCGTTCACTTTCCCATTAAACTCGGGAAATTGTTCTTAACCCACTTTCGCTCTCGAGAAAAAACTAAGGGTTTTTTATTGATTCAAGAAAGCTCCTTGAATTTTCCTGCTTCTATAACACAACACAGAGTCAAAACAATAATGTATGGGAAGATAAAATGATGGATAACACTCGATGTGCTGTCTCCGAAAACATTTTTTATTCTGATTGATGAATTGGAGAAAAAATAAGTCTGACTGAAGATGACAAGCTCGTGATTTCTGAAGTGTATTTGTACAACAAGTGGACAAAACGATTTTTTGTTGAACGTGCTGATATTTAATCCCCAGCTAGCAAAGCAGTCTAGAATAGAGACACGAGCGTAGCGAGTGGCTCTTACTTAAAAGCCTCAGGCAAGGGATTAGCAGCAAGGGATTTAAAAGGCACAAAACGAAAAATATTTAGCCTCGAGTTAAACGTACAACTTCTCACCACGACTAGCGAGAAAATATATTAGGTCCTTACATATGAAATTGGCGTTTTGTATGGGAGGAACAAAAAGTCGAATATTTTTTAATATAATATATTTAATTAATCAAAGTATGAACCATTATTTTCTATGCACTTTTGCCATCTTATAGGTAGTTCATTGATCCCTTTACTAAAAAAACCAATCGGACGGGAATCAATAAAATCTTTGAAGGCGATTTGGACTGCCCCATCGGAGTTGAATTTTTTCCCTTGCAAGAAGTTATCCAAATTTCGAAAAAAATGGTAATCTGTTGGAGCAAGGTCCGGGGAGTACGGAGGATGTCTTAGACTTTCCAATTGAAGCTCTTCTAATTTAGTAGCCGTCTGTTGCGCAGTGTGTGGTCTAGCGTTGTCGTGAAGTACCCACCTTTCAAGCTTTTTAATCTTCCCAATTTGCTTCAAGTGAATTAAAACAGTTTTATCACTAACACCGCAGCCTGCAGCTAACTCGGACGTGGTTTGCGATGGATCCGCTTCCACAATAGCCTTCAACTCTTCATTATCAACTTGAGTCTCAGGCCGTCCACGGGGCTTGTTCTGCAAGTCGAAATTTCCAGAACGAAAACGTTGGAACCAAAAACGAACTGTGTTTTCTTTTGCAACACGACCGCCATACACATCATTCACCCTTCGAGTTGTTTCCGCAGCACTAGTGCCACGGCGGAACTCGTACTCGTAAATAATGCGATATTTTAAGTTTTCCATTTTGTAAAATGAGTGACGCAAACAGAAAAAAACAGAAGAAAAAAAACAAATGAATGACGATCATCGAAGCACAAATACACGAGTCTATAGCTGTACAAATTTGAATTTGGAATTCCTTACCAAAGAGGAGAAATTTGTGATTAAAGTGGCCAGTACGAAAAACGCCAATTTCATATGTAAGGACCTAATATTGTAATTTATGAAAGAGGTCGAATGTCAGAAACTCATTTTCGTCAACAACCTTGGAGGTTAAAATGCTACAAACCTTCTTCAAACCATGAACGAATGATTTTTTTTCTATAAAATTAACATTGTGCTGCATTCAAATTACTTTTTTTAACAAGTTGAATTACATTATTTTCACCACTCTCAATTGAAAACGGTGACTTTGCTGCTAAAAAACAGTGAGCAAAATCGGGTTTTAATCACTTGTGAAATAAAGAATATTATTCAACTTGTAGAAAAAAATTAACTTGAAATCGGAACAATGCAACCTTAATAGAAAAAAATATATTTCGTTTGTTTGTGATTTGAAAGTGGTTTGTAGCATTATTACCATCCGAAGTTGTTGACCAAAATGAGTTTCTGATATTCGACCTATTTTATAAATTACAAAATATTTTCTCGCAAGTTGTGGTGAAAAGTTGAATGTTTAACTCGCGGGCAAATATTTTTCGTTTTGTGCCTTTTAAATCCATCGCTACCTCAGCAGTCTACTTTCGAGCCACTACGCTCGTTACTCTTTTCTAGACTACTTCGCTAGCTCGGAATTTAATATCGGCACGCACAACAAAAAATATTTTGCTCACTTGATCAAATAACTGTTAATCGACCAGCGAAACCCGACTTTGCTCACTGTTGCAGCAAAATCAACGTTTTCGAGCGAGAGTGGTGAAAATTACATAATTTACCAAAACCTTTGGTACCTACCTACTATACACACCGCCGCTAACTTTGTTTTGTGCGTAGTAAAATGTTCGGAAATAATTTCGGTGCAGGTTGAGTGTACCGCCAATACTTACATAGGTACTATGAAAAACAAGATCCGTCAAGTGCGAGTGTAACACGCGCGCCGAGAGTTTCGAACGTTTCAACAAATACCAAAAGTGCCAAAAGTACCGGTTAGAGACTTCGCAATTTAACGAATACCTAAAATTAGGTAGGTACCCTACTAATTTTAACCTACATTTCAGATGAATCTCTCTGCATGCTTCGGTTAAAGTGGGTAATGGTAAATTTTTAGACTTTTAAAAAAAAAAACAAAAAGAATGAAACCTACAGAAATTTGAAAAACAGTTTTGATATGTCCAAACCGATACCTTTCATTTGATACCCCACTCGGTGAAGTAGCCCCCCCTTTTGAATATTATTCCCCCTTTTTGACCCTTTTTCAAAATGTGTTCTTTTTACAAACTTTTCTATAATTTTCCTGTAAAATATAGATCAATATTTATAAACGTTTAAAATTTCGGCATCACAATTTGTATGGAAAATATTCAGTTTCATTTTTCATTTATTTTCAATTATTTTTCTATAAATCTGTACAGGCGCACGAAATGTGTTATTATTTTAAATTTCAAGTTAATAGCTGCAGAAGTTGCTGAGTTATTAAGGATGAAAAAAAGGACAGACAAAGCGAGACCATAAGAGTTTCGAAACCGATCTACGATCTCGAAAGCCTAAAAATATTAAGGCTTGGTAGGCCAGCAGAGGCCCCATTTTTGTGATTTTTAAAATCATATGACACTTAGAAAATAGTATTTAAAATTCTGAAAAAAAGATATAGGATCTAGTCTAATCAGTCAAAGTCGCATTCTATTACAAGATCTATTGAACTTCACTCTATAGAAAAAAATCCCAAAGTTACCCCTTTTTCTAATGTTTGTTCAATACTATGACTAGCGAACTACTGATATCACACTTTTTTTGTACTCAACTAAGGACACTTTCTAAACAAATTCGCAAAATTTGACTTGATAAAATCATTTTCTTAATCGTAACTACAAAAAGCACGAGCGCGGCGGCTTGGCAGGCGCGCGTTTTCCCTTACGCCTACTGCTGCAGGACTACCTGGCCTTAAAAACGTTGGTTCTTTCGCAATAGGTCGTCGAATTCAGTTCGTTTATAAAAAAATAGTTGCCACGTAGAACTACGTAAATGCGAGTATCGGAGTAAAGCGCGACTCGCAATCATTATTATGGGGATTACCCGGCGGCGAGCAAATCTCGTTATTTGGGTAGTTTAATTAAACGGCCTTATTTTAACTGACATTTAATTTATTTTATTTTATAAAGATGCAAATTGTGTTTACGATATTACAGACGTCTGTTCAGAGTCCTTAGTATGAGTTCAGCATTCGTTTACGATGCAAAAGTTTTCGTCTTTTCCATTATTTGGCACCTTGCAGCGCCTCTACCGGAAATAGAGGCGAACTATTTTGCGTGATTTAGCAGCGATTGAAATTGAACAGTTTCATATGAACTCGATTAAAGTTTTCGAATGCTTTTGAGAGACTTGACAAAGGCTATTTTCGGGGAATATTGTATAACTAGTTTATGCCTGCGGCTTCGCACGCGTTGTTTCTTTTATGGAAACGTTTAAAGGTGATTTCTATAACATGGGAACTGATGTATGGGATAAAAAGTAGCCTATGTTTGATTCCAGTATTAGAATTACATGTGCGCAAAATTTCAGCCCGATCCGTTTAGTAGTTTTGGCGTCAAGAGGTAACAAACATCCATCCATCCATCCAAACTTTCGCATTTATAATATTAGTGTGATTATGTCACATTAGAAGTTATTTTTGTATACCTACGTATTTGGCACACTCATGTTAAACGTACAGATATTTCTATCATGACATTATGGAGAGGGGCAACACCCGCTGAGCGAGCGTCGCATTCACATAACTTTTCGCTTCCTAAAAAAACATTTCCGTAATTTATCATTTAAAAGGCAGAGAAGTTGAATTTGAGCAAAGGAGTCGTTTTCTGTACTATATCCTCGAATGTGCTCCATCCGCAGCTCCTAATGATGGCGCCTTTGAGTATCCGACCGAAAATATTCACTGAGTTACTGTCGGCTCCGACTGCTTACGGAGATGAAAAGAGCCTCTGGAACTTGTATCTACGAGTAGGCTTTAGGTGAGACAGGGTCGACGTAACTTGTACGAGACAGCCACATGCTTACTGATCTCGATAAATAAAGAGATTACAATGATCGAAGCATCAGTGACTCAGATGCTCGAGAAACTTCCCAGATTTGAGCTCTAGATCTCAAAACATCATAACTCCTAACAAGTGAGAAGGCGCGAGTACTCTAAAGCAAACAGTTTTAAAGAAATGTTTGTTTTAAAGTAACTTCTTGTGGTTTTAAGTGCTTGTAAAGTTTTGCAATATTTTCAGTGTTTAAGTAGTACAATTTGGAACATAAAATCAGCAAGAAAAGCAATATAGAAGTCTGTAAAAATAACAGTTACTCGAAGCGTGTTGTACCTAATATCTCATTAAAGATAAATTTTTGGTTTTTACCAAAAAACAAGGGTTGAGTTGATCACTAATTGAAGCCCTTTTTCTCTTATTTGACTGGGTTTCAGGGAAAAATCAACTCAAATTCTTAAATATTATGAATTGTATTACCGTTCATTAATTGCTCTGCCATTATTAAATTAACCGGGAGATCTTCCTTAACATTTTCTTGTTTGCCTTTCATTTCGTTAGCTTGTGTACCGTGACAACGCCATCGAAGGCTAACAGTAAAATGAACTTGCAAATTAACTTATTTATGCAAGCATGGATTGGAAAAGAAAGTATTTTTAGGGTTCCGTACCTCAAAAGGAAAAAAGGAACCCTTATAGGATCACTTTGTTGTCCGTCTGTAGAATAATAAAATTTGGCAATGAGCAAGGTCTTATAGCACAATTAAAGGAAAAAATCCTAAAACCGTAAATTTGTAGTTAATTCACCAAAAAAAAAAAAACTTTCGATTCGTGCTACAGACCAAACCTATAGGGTACTTTACGTTGACCTAGAATCATAAAATTAAGTAAGAAGCAAGGTCTTATAGCACAAATAAAAGGGACAATCCAGAAACCATAAACTTGTAGATTATTCACAAAAAAAAAATTGATTCCCGCCATGGACCAAAACCAACAAACCTACTTCCCGTTGACCTAGAATCATGATAATTTGACAAGTCACAAGGTCTTACGGAACCCTTAGTGCGTGAGTCGCGACTCGCGCTTGACGTTTTATTTAGAAAGATAATGAAACCAAAATGCTTTGTATTTGTTTTGTAGTACCTACTCACTGCCGTGCCTGCCGTGCCGCAGTGACAGGAAGTGGAACTTGGCCTCCGCCAGCAGTGGTCTGCTCCCAGTCCTTTTCAACCTAGTATAAGTCTTTTGTAGTGCGTGAAATTTATTCATAAAAGGGATGGTAATATTGTTCGTTGTTGTTACTCTGTCAATTACCTACTGCTGTACACTGGTAGTTAGATATAGATGAAGTAGGTGCGCTCGTGCCCCGCCGTGGTCCGCTAGAGCGTCTCGAAACACATTTAGCGCTCTCACTTTGAGGGACTACAAGTTATGCAAATTAAGAAAACTTCCCTCTGACCGTTATGAAATTTGAAATAGTACCTACTAGGAACAACGCCCATCTTTGTATTCTTTACGCGAAATTGCGCCACAAAAGAATTAATTTCGGAGTAAGTTGGATTCGTAATTAAAATGACGTTGCCAGGTTGGGATAGAGGTAATTTAAATATTTTTAGAGCGGAAATTGGGTTTTTCTGTTGGTCTGTGAGGAAAGAACACTCGAAAGGAATACCTTGGAGCTAAGTAGACATTGCGTGGATGTTGTTTCGAAAAGACGTTTATTATCAAGTACCTATGTCAGAGTATTAGCATTTTATTTTTGTTCTTTCTATTGAACAGCGCACTGAGCCAAGATTTTTCATTGTAAAAGCAATTGGAAGCTGTTCTGGTGTCCGACGCGGGATAAATCTCGTGTCCCGGTGATTTACAGCCCGCGCCGGCACATCCGTCGCCCAGCGCCGCCGCCGCCGCGCCGGACGCTGGCGGGACTGATAGCGCTGAACAAACAGGTCACTACTGGGATTTCTGCTGTTATTTTTGATAAAAAGTCATATTCGTTTACAAATAAAATGTGAGTAGGGCGTCAGCACAAAAAACATTTCAGGAAAAGAAAATGCGACTTTATTTTTCACAATTTACCCGGTACTTTTTATAAAAAGAACTAGAAAAACTAGGGCGAGAGCATCCACAAAAAATTCGTAGTAGTAAATTACAAATAGCACTGGCTGTTGTACGCTGCAGCCAAGTCCAAACAAATAACAACTTAAAGTAAACTGGACAGCATGCAAATTCGCATATCCCCGTTAATGTAGAGCAATTTATCTAATTATGTCTTCGGGAAACCGAATGCAGTTAACGAGTCCTTTTGGAAACATATTGCGGCTGAGAAAATGAGTTTTTGCTCCCTGTTTTAGGGGTTAGTTTTGAGTGTTGTTTATGATAACAACAGGTCTATTCCCCCGTAATGCCTCGTAATGCTATTTCCGTGTTTGTGATAACTGATTGTTGCCTTCAAAAGGTTTTCTATTCCACATTATGAAACCAGAAATTATTTTGACAGCAGTGTCCCTTTATAATGGTAGTAGAGTTAGTAAGTTCCCTTATTTTTTGTACCAATATGAAGTTTTCATCTTATAACTTTTAGACGTCAACCAGTGTGATGTTACAATGTTTCAAATTATCGATTAGAGTATAGGTTGCAGAAACATCCTTAGGTTGGAGAATTACCATCGCAAAGACCTAGTCAGTGATTCAAAAAAGGAGTACCCACTTCATGAACATGTAACACACATTTTATGTGCGTACATTATGTATTCATTCACATGGACGACATAAGGGCTCTTGCACACGCACATTTTTTCGCCGTAAAATCTACGGTTAATTCGCCGTGCGTAGGCACGGTCGCCAGTGTTGTATGGATCACCGTGGAAGTTTGTTCACTTACTATTTTACGGCGAAATAAACTTGTATGAACAAAGGTCCTTATATGCGATGCCGCAGGGGACGGGTGAGCCGGGTGTCTGGGCAGACTTGATTACAGTCACTCTGATTTGGATATTATTTGGGTCCTGACAGTTTCGGGGAACCACGCTGTCACAAGATATCACCGCAGAAATGTTTCCGAAAACCATGTGAAATATCAGACCTCGTAGAACACACCTAGCGCATTTACACAATATTTTGTATAGGTAGTGATTTTTTTTTGGAATATTCCGTCATTAGTTATACAGGGTGCCACGGAAATAAAAAATCTAATCAAAAACTCTTTATTTACATAAATACAATTTTACACTTAGAAAAGGTCAAATTGTAAAATTATACAGATAAAAAATAATGAGAGGGTGTACTTAGCCAAAAGGGGGTGATTCTGGACATGGTCCACGGCAATGGCCAATGGAGGACATACTGGTGTAAAAGAGCCATAAAAAGTGCTTCGTCTCCCCAGTTGTTGGCCAGATTCACCCTGTCGATCGGTGTCCTAAACTATAACGTGAAGTAAGAATCGGACCCGCACACTAAGTGTTCCGTATGATTATAAGACCTTACTTCAACTTACTTCACGTTTTATGATTCTAGGTCATCAGTATTCCATAGGTTTTGGTCCATGCCGAAAACCAAAAATTATGTTTTTTAGTGAATAAGTAAACAAAAATTTTACGGTTTTGGATATTTCCCTTTACTTATACGCCGAGAGGCCGCCGAGGCCTTGCTTCAATCAATTTTTTTTGTGTGTTTACGTTTGTCGGATTTTTGCCTTTACTTATGCTATAAAACCTTGCTTCTTGCCAAAATTCATGATGCGTGCATCCAAAACCTGTAGTGTTCCCGTAGTCCTAGAATCACACGTCATTCCCTTGGAAGTTTCAATTGGGCATAAACTTTTGATAGCGTTAATTTGGAAGTTTGATTTATATTGCGGTTCAAGAAGTTATGAACTGCATTGGATGTTAATTTCAATTCGATACCTCTACGCGTCCCTGAGGAATGAGGATTGACTTGACAGACGGACAGACGGCCAACAAAGTGATCCTAAGGGGTTCCTTTTTTCCTTTTGAGGTCTGAAACCTTTAAAAAACATACATGCAGACAAATAAAGAACCTGATGTTTTTTAGATTTTAATGGGTTTGATTGCCGGTTAGGGAAAACAATTCAGAGAATAAATTTTCACCTATTTAAATAATGTGACTGAAAGTTCCTGAATATTTTTCATTGAAGCAAAACATTGGAATCGGAAGGAACACTTACATAGCGCGATCTAATTCTTCTGGTGACGTCATGTAGTTATAAGATACAACATCTGTGTGTTGTGTGTGGGGGGACACACACAACACACTTAAAGCTTTTCCCATTTCTCGCTGTTCTGCACAGTTTGGTTATAAAATAATCGCTCTTCTCGCAAAAGCATAAAATATCCGCATAATAAAGATTTCCTCTCGAATTTATGCGTGAACTTTACGTCGTGTGACGTAGCCGTAACCACTGGTAAGCGATGGGGTCTTAGCCGCTGCTGCTTTGCACGGTGACACACCCTGTATTTAATATTTAACGAGTGTTGTGCTCAATTTTTCGTTTGTATTATACTTCAGTTTATATTTAAATTTACCAATTATTGAATACTAGCACCGCCTCGCGGTTTCACCCGCGCAATTCCCGTTCCCGTGGGAATTCCGGGTAAAAATAGCCTGTGTGCCATTCCAGACTATAATCTATCTCTGTGCCAAATTTCATCCAGATCCGTTCAGTAGTTTTTGCGTGACAGAGTAACAAACATCCATCCATACTTACAAACTTTCGCGTTTATAATTATTAGGATGGGTTATTTTTGGCGATGATAGTAAAAATATTTCAAACAAAGTTTTATTTGAAACCTTATTTTGTATTTTTTTGTGAATTAATAAGTATTAATGTGTTTAATATAGGACTGAATATGACTATATCTTTTCTTGTAAGAGTTTTATCTAATTCTACCTACAATCTAACTAGAGTATCAGGTCTCAAAGTGAGACAAACCTTAAGTGAATGTTGCCATTGTTCTTTATATGTCTATGGTATAAGTTTATTACTTACTAGCTGCTGCCCGCGGCTTCGCTTGCGTAGTTCCCGTTCCCGTGGTAATTCCGGGATAAAACATAGCCTATGTCCGTCTCCTGGTTCTAAGCTGCCTCCCCACTAATTTTCAGCCAAATCGGTTCAGCCGTTCTTGAGTTATAAATAGTGTAACTAACACGACTTTCTTTTATATATATAGATGATAGACGTACGGATGTGATTCTATCCTTACGTCTATCTTAGGTATTAACTCTCAATTTTCGCTGTACACTAATACCTTATCGAGTTATCGGAAGTTTATGTCTTTGAATTTCGAGAAGGAACCATTTGCAAACAAGCCTGGAGCTGATCTCTCTGAGCCGGTGGTTGGACTGCACGTGCACATGCAATGGAAACATTAAGAGCCCACCTCCCCTCAAACTACCGCCGCCACCTATTTTATCTTATTATTACGTTTAAGAGAGGTTATTTAAAAAAAAAGTTGGTCAGTTTGTGATATCTATTATAAGCTTTTTTTTAATGCCTCTGTCTTAGTTTTATTTTATATAGTTTAGGAAGAGATACGAAGTTGGCCTTGGTGGTCACCAAACTCTATATTCGCATCTCTGCCTAAACTATACAAATTAAAACTATTGCAGAGGCATTCAAAAAAGCTTATGATGGGTATCATAAACTACCAAACGTAATTTTTGAAATTTCCTTTGTTCTACGTAATAATAAGATAAAATAGGTGGCGGCGCTAGTGTGCCGTGGGGTACCGCCTTAATGCATACACACGTCACTGTGCCGTTCCGGATATGGTTTAACATAATACTATTTTAGGTTTCGGCTAATACACTCGCTTATCTGGATTGGTTTTTGTGATTACAGACAACTCAGATCATCGAGGAACCTCCTCCTAGAGATACCGGCACACAGCTCAGGTTTTCGTGAAAAATCATTTTCTATTGAGGCTGTTAGTTATCTAAGATTAAAAAAACAAATTCTTGTAAATTTAAATCCACTACTGATTATGACAAAGCAGTAAAAAACCTGACTGACTGTAACATTACAAACTTACTTCAACTTAATGATCCAAATAATTTATGTGAAAAATTAATCAACATTATTCAGAAAAGTATCTCTACCTTTACAAAAATAATTCGCGTACCTAGAAGTAAACAAATAATTAAACCTTGGATTACACAGGGCATTTTACGTTGTATTAAAAATAGAAATAACATGCAAAAAAAACTGCGGAATAATCCAAACGACGAAATACATAAAATAACTTATAGAAGATACAGAAATTATTGCAACAATTTAATTAAAAAACTTAAACGAAAATATGAAAGAGAACAGTTATATAAAAATTCTAAGAATAGTAAAGAACTTTGGAATACTATAAATAAAATAACTCATTACAAACCCAGGAAAACCCCCAATTTACAACTAATTGATATTAAATCATCACCTACAGAGTCTGTTAATTACGTGAATAAGTACTTCGCTACTATAGGTAAAGATCTAGCTCAATGTATTGCTGTAGCTCAGCCAATAATTACAAATCCACTATTTCGAATATCCACACCTGTTTCATCGTTTGTTTTACTGGATACAGATCCCGTAGAGGTAAATATGATTATAATGAACCTCAAATCAGAAAGTGCGCCTGGCCTTGACAATATTCCTACAAGATTCTTGAAGCAATCTAAAAACATTTTAATACCCATTATATGTCAATTAGTCAATCTTTGTTTTAGCAAAGGAATATTTCCAGGAGCTCTTAAAAAAGCTATAATAACACCGGTATATAAGAATGGGAATAGAGATGAAATCAATAATTACAGACCGATATCAGTTCTTCCATCGATCTCTAAAATACTGGAAAAGCTCATGAACTCTCGATTACTAAACTACCTTAACAAATTAAATATACTCTCCGACTCACAATATGGTTTTAGAAATGGTCGTTCTACCGAAGATGCTACTGCAGCCCTTACCAACCACATCGTTGAACAAGTAGACTCTAAGAAAAAATGTCTGGCGGTATTCCTAGATTTAAAGAAGGCGTTTGATACCGTCTCAATTCCCATTCTTATCCATAAACTGGAGAAAAATGGCATTCGTGGAACGCCACTCGATCTGCTATCTGACTACCTTCGTGATCGAAAACAAAGGGTCAAAGTTGGTGAGGTTATCAGTGAAGATGAATATATTTGCTATGGTGTGCCACAGGGCAGCGTATTGGGGCCAACACTATTCCTCCTCTACATTAATGACCTCTGTAACCTTAAACTTAATGACGCTAAAATATTCTCCTATGCAGATGACACTGCCATCGTCTTCACTGGAAAATCATGGAACGATGTTAAGTTAAGGGCTGAAACGGGACTCTCACTGGTATATGAATGGCTTAGTATTAATTCTCTCACTCTTAATGTTTCTAAAACTAATTTCATGACCTTTACTATGTACAATAACACCCAACCTCATTCTGATTTTACTATAAAAATTCATGCCTGCAATCGTGGTGATTCTTTATGTCCCTGTCCTAAAATAAATAAAGTAAAAACTACCAAATACTTGGGCATAATGATTGACCAACGACTGTCATGGCATGCACACATAGAACTTCTGATGAACAGAGTGAGAAAGCTTACATGGATATTTAAAGGCTTAAGACATTCAGCTCCAAAACCTCTTTTAAACCAAATTTACGGTGCCTTAGCAGAATCAGTCCTAAACTATTGTATAACCGTATGGGGAGGAGCTACAAAAACTAAATTTATTGACTTAGAACGAGCACAAAGGTCCCTGATCAAAGTAATGTATTTTAGACCATACCGATACCCAACTCAATTACTATACTCAAACTCAGGATTATTAACCATTAGAAAATTATATATATTACAAACTGTCCTAAAAATACATAAAAGTATAGATTATGACCCTAGTAAAGTAACACAACGAAGGAAAGATAAAATAGTAACAAAAAAATCTGTAAAATCTAACTTTGCTGCTCGCCAATTCTCATTTCAAGCGGCCCACCTATACAATATAATTAATAAAAAACAGAATATATTACCCTTAAGTAACTACGAATGTAAAAGAATTTTAACTGAATGGTTATTAAACTTAAACTACGATGAAACGGAAGCACTATTTAATAAATTAAATTAAATCATGTAATTACTACCTATTACCATATGTACAGGCAAACATAATTTTCTCTGAACTGATACCCAATGCTCTCTCTGTATCACCCAGACTCTTAAGAGACTGGAGTTTTACGGAGGGGCCCACTCCACACTACAGTAAATTACACTTAATTTACACATCTGGGTCTCTTGTTGCCCAGACTCTTAAGAGACTGGAGCCTCGGGAGACCCAAGAACACTTACAACACTGCACACACAAACACTCAAACACACACACACATACACACACAAACACCCACACATACACACTCGTACACCAACACACAGGCGCACGTGTGCGCGTACTCTCTGTATCATTTGTGCACATACAACATTCTAAGTTATATTCCTAATCTAAACTCTTAGCTTAGTTTGAAATAATAATATCTAAAAACTAATTACATACTAGACTAGACCATACGATTATTTTTTTGTTTAGAAATAGATATAAGTGTAAATAGGTATTAGTTATAATTGTTTTGTTACATACTTAACTCAATTTACTACTCATATATTTGTCTTGGAAGAGCGAGATTCCCTAATACAGGTATTTCTTTTACTTAAAAGGGAATCTCAAACACTTGTATTATTGTAGATTAAGTTAAAGAAATAAATAATTTTGTATTTTGTATTTGTATTTTGTTAGACTTTGGAACTCTCTTCCCTATGATATCAGAAAAGTCGAATCAAAGGAATGTTTTAAACAGTTGACACGTGAGCATTTTTTAAAGAATCTCTACCCGAATTCTAGTTAGGAAACTGAACCATCTTTTCAGCTATTTGTGAATTTTGTTGCTACCTTCCCATATTAAAATATTGTAAGTACCTGCCTATTGTAATATTTATTACTATATTTATATTAAAATGCGATAATATATAGGTATTATATACAGTGTAAGTTTATTATTATGTAACTGTAGTTTTTCTCTGTAATTAGAATTGTATCTAGGTTAGTTCAATTATAGCACGCCTTTTGATTTGTTGCAACCATGTGTGGTTGGCAGGTAGATAATGCCATCGGCATTAAGCCCACCTTTTGTATAATTTTAGGTAAATGTGTGCAATAAAGGATTTAAATAAGTAAAATAAATTACTAATTTGCAATACTGCTATGCAATATTAAAGTTCCTATAATCCCATCTCACACGCGACGAGTTCGCCTCACCCCAGCGTGCACTCTGCACTCTGTCGCTCGTGTGCGGCGACCTTATATGCTACCCTCATTAGCACTAATTGGTTAGTTATTTTATAGTAATTAAGGTGTGAAATTGACGCGGTCGAGCTTCAATTATTGCGTGTCGATTATGTTTAAAACTGAGTGTTTGGATGTATGAAATAAGCTCCGTTCTTGATTTAATAGAATTCACAGCTGAACTGACTCCTCCCCAACAAATGGGGCTTTGCCCTGGTCACCACGCTTGGCAGGCGGATCGGTGATCGCAGTGCAGGTGTTAAGAATAAACAACGGGAAGTTAATGCCCTTTTACTGGGAGAGTCCCTAGTGGAGTCTTACGACATCGATGGGCTAAGTTAGAAGTTGATTCTTACGCCTCAGCAATTTCATAATTGCATATAGATTTAGGCCGATTTTATGGAATGTATAAACATATCTAAATTCTAGCATCTATGTTGTTCTACGTAATAAATGAATGAAAATAATTGACAACACATCAAAAACTTACCAACCTTTAAATTTCTTTGTGGAGACTTGTTCTTTAAAGTTATTTTAGCAATTAACTACTGGTTTACCTGCTTTAAGTGTGTGTTCTCGTGTTTTAATTTCCAAGCCTTAACTTTAAGAAAATATCACTTAAGTTAAAACTAAATTCAAAATAATCTTGTTTGTACTGAGTTTATTTTTTGTGTTTTGCACAATGAATTAGAATTTTATTTATTTATTTATTTAATTCGGATTGCCATCAGCTTAACTAAATACAATAGAAATTAAAATAGATACAGAAAGCTAATAATAGGCATTCGCTAATAGAATTATAATAAACTACTTAAGTGTGAACACTAAAATTTTTCCGTCCTAAATTGCGTAACTATATAAAGAAGCAATAAAATTATACCAATTAAATTAATAACAAAAAAAACAAGTAAGCGTAAAACTACATCATGTGCAAAAGAAGTTAAGAGTCATGCATCGCCTTGCCCTGTGAATGCTGGTATTGAAAGGGTCAATGCTCAGCGTCCTGCTGAAATCATTGACTGTTCTACTCGCTCGCACTACAAATGAATTTTGTCTATAATTAGTTCCAACATGTTGGACATGTAGAAGGGGGTTGTGTCTAAGCTGCTTACGAGGTACATTGAAGTCTAATTTGCTAAGAAGTTCTGGACAATCAACGTCATTGTTGATAATCTTAAGAATATAAAGATAATCAGCTATCAGCCGTCTGTTCTTGAGTGGCAAGAAATGGAACCTCTTGCAGAGTTCATCATAGGTAAAAGATTTGTAAGGGATCTTTACTCTAAAACACAGGTATCTTAAGAACCGCCTCTGAATACTTTCGATACGATCTATGTACTTCTGGTAACGCGGGTTCCATATCTGAGACGCGTATTCTAGATGACTCCTTACAAACGTGCAATATAGAAGTTTAAAAGTTTTGACATTGGTAAAACTCTTGTGAACGTCAAAGAGTAGTTTTGAGTCATGGTAGACTCCGAGATCACGCATACCAGAAGCTTTAATAAGTAGCTGCCCTGCCAGAGCATAGACCGTCGGAATAGCCCGAGGCTTACGAGTAAAAGTAGTAGCGAAGCATTTACTGGGATTTAGTTCAAGCTTATTTAATAGGCAATAGTCTTCAAGACGGGAGAGATCTGACTGAAGAGCAACGATGTCAAGATTGGATGTTATAGTGGAGAATATCTTCATATCGTCGGCAAAACATAGCAGATTTGATGATTTGAAGCATGAGTCGATATCCCTAACATATAATATAAAAAAGTAGGGGTCCCAGCAGAGACCCCTGAGGGACCCCACTTGGAACAGGAACCCAACTAGAGATGTAGTTATTGAGAACGACTGCCTGTGATCGATTATCAATATACGATGCAAACCATCTTAGCAAATCACCTCTTATACCTGACTGAGAAAGCTTATTTAACAACGTGAAATGATCTATTCTATCGAACGCTTTACTATAGTCGGTGTATATTACATCGACTTGATGACCATTATCCATAGCCTGAGTGATAAAATCATTTAGGAGTATAAGATTTGAAACTGTTGATTTACCTCGCAAGAACCCATGCTGAAAGGGACTAAACGTACTTTTAAGAGCAGAATAAACTTGATTGTAAATAATTCTTTCAAAGACTTTAGCAATAATGCAAAGTTTAGAGATAGGTCTGTAATGAGAAACCTCTGTTTTCGACCCTTTCTTATGGACTGGGGTGATGAATGCGGATTTCCATAATTTAGGGACAGTATTTGTTGAAAGAGACCTTCTGAACAGAAGTGATATAGGATAGGATAAAGTAGAGGCACATCTGATAAGAAATTTAGAAGATATGTTATCAGGTCCAGGTGCTTTTGACGCATCTAACTTTTCAAGTATGATCATAATGTCAGCTGGAACGATTTCAATATTACTAATGTCAGAAGTGATATCAGATTCTAACTGATTACTCACAACGGAGCTGTTCTGGCATGGAGCGAAATTACTAGTGTTATTAGAGTGTAGAAAAGTAGATTGAAAATAAGATGAAAAAGCATTGCAAATGGAATCACCACTGGAAAAAGTAGCATTATTAAAAGTCATCGTACTAGGCATTGAAAAAGATTTGGATCTGTTTATAATTTAAAAAGTTAACTACTATACGGACAAAATATGCGCAACCTCAGCTCGAGTGCAGTGGCAACACTGAACATCTTACCATTTAGAGCATTAGAGTAGTTTCAAAGTACCTTGATGGTTTAGTGCGCTCCGGGGAGCTCGCTCGGACCGGCCACGGCCAGTCAGAGTTTATAGCCCATTTTGCGCCTGCCTACTACACTAATTCCGAATATTTTAGCTCTATGGTTTTCAATAATTGGTATTAAAAACTAGGCTTTAAAAGCTATGAATTACTTTGGTTGCTTTTAAACAATATTTAACATATATAGTATAGATATATTTGTATATTGAACCAAAAGAATGTGTAAACATGAAAGTTACAATATGGAATGTAGATATCTCAATTGTGATAGCTACAGTGGAGGCCTTTACCTAGCACAAGACCTAGCAGAGACTGATGATGACATATCTGAATTTGTAAAATCGGGAAGAAAAGGTAACATGGGTTCACAATAGTACATTTTACACCTAGGCGAGAAAGTGATCGATTCCTACCGAGTGTGTCGTTTTGGGCCCGAGGCGCAGCCGAGGGCCTTAAAACACACGAGGTAGGAATCGCACTTTCTGCCGAGTGATAAATAGTGCTTTATACTACACCTTCGAGGAAAATAAAAAGCAGAATTAATTATTAATTGAAATTTAGAAGAACTTACCGCGCCCAATGATGTTGGTAAAACCTCATTGACCGCGCCAGCATTTGGGTTCTTATTTCAAAATAATGTTCGGAAATCGGAGGAGGCCTAATGGACTTGCAGTAAAAACTTTTTGTCGTTTGACCGAACGAAAATAACCATAGCTACCGGCCGATCTTTTAGGAAATTAAAAAAAAATAACACGTTAGAAATCGATTTCCATACACTTTTTCCTCCCGCTAAAACACGTGAGAAATGAAATTCCATAGAGTTTTTCCTCCCGGTTTCCTATAGGCCTGCAAAGACATACTTTCTATTCTATTAATGGAAATGGAATAGGCAACTTTCCGAGCAGGTGTAGTATAAAAGTGCTTCCTTCAACGGTTTGGTTTTTTCATTTAATTTTACCTTAAAACAGCAACAGAAATCCAAACGCGTTTGTGGTATTTATAGAGAAGTACCAGGCAAGCATGAATTCGCAGAGCAATGAAGACCGCACGAAACACGCTGCAACCGACCACTCGATTAATGCGATAGGGGGCCGTCGGAAAGCAACGCTTTGTACGTCTTGTTTGTTTTCAGCTTTCAGTTGGCAGTGGGGCATTCAGCCAACATGTACACACAGCATTCTGATTGATCTGCAATTGCTGGAGCAAGCAGTTGTTTTAAAGAAATTACTTTTATGATTTAGTGGTGAAGTAAACAAATGATGGCGAATGCACCTGGAAACTATAAAATGATGTTTTTGATTCATCCATGTGTGTAAAACAAGTTTGTTCCGAAAATCTGTTTCGTTAGAAACCTTATTATCCTAAATTAAAGCAGCAAAACTACAGCGGGATTCAGAATAACTTTTATGTTATTCTACCTGAGCGAACCTTGACTCCATTGTACCTTTGCCAAAACTATTAAACTTGTACATTAGATGGAGTCTGTGAAATCAGCTGCGAATCTGCGAACTTTGCTCGGATTTCAGTTTGTTCCAACTCGCTACATTAAGTAAGGCCCGGGAGGCTCTTAATTACATATCTGAGGATTAAACGTGGCGTTGAGGACGGGGACAGGGATTTGTTTGTGGCGCATGTTTTGAATCCTGATTACTAGTTATTCATGTTTATCTACATAGTTGTCGTATTACGTTTAGGCAAATCAGTGACGTTCACCTATGCGTACGATATAGCTACTACATATCATTTGATTCATACATTAATGAATTTAAAAAATGCAAAGTCTGCCCCCATCAATTGCCTTTTAACTAGAGGATATAAATAATAAATAAATAATGCTGGACAATTCACACTGCATTATCTAGCCCCAAGCTAAGCAGAGCTTGTGTTATGGGTACTAGATAACTGATATACTTAATACAATACACTACATAGATAGATATTTTTTATTATACATAGAAAACATCCAGACCAACGGAACAAATTTCTGCAGATAGTACACAAATTTGTTCCGAGGCGGGAATCGAACCCGCAACCGCAACCTGCGTCGCAGGCGGACTTTCGCCCGCTGCGCCACGGAGGTCATCATAGGATTGCCGTTACTTACTGTATGCCGTCAATACGGTCGCAGCCTATACCCCTAGCCTCAGAATGTGTTTAAATTACTTTTTGACAGCAATTACCTTCAACCCTTTCGTAATGGGCACTTAAAAAGCAGCTTATCTGAAGAGTTCATCCGAATTACTCAATTAAAGGAATAATTACAGTTTTTGTGACCTTATGACCTAGGGTGGCGATTAAAATTTATGAAAATTTTGCGGTTTTAAGGGTTCCATACCTCAAGAGGAAAAAAGGAACCCTTATAGGATCACTTTGTTGTCCGTCTGTCAATCCCCTTTTCTCAGGAACGCGTGGAGGTATTGAGTTGAAATTAATATCAAATACTCAAAGTCCATAACCTCTTAAAAGCATCGATATAAATAAAACTTCGAAGTCAACGTCATCAAAAGTTACAGCCTTTTAAAGTTCAAATATTTTAATTTCCAAGGGTCATTCACATGCACACGAAATCTATATTGTACTTCCCGTAGACCTAGAATCATAAAATTAGGTAAGAAGCAAGGTTTTATAGCACAAATAAAGGAAAAAATCCGAAACCCGTATTTTTATAGCTTATTCACAAAAAAAAATTGATTCTAGCCATGGACCAAACCTACAGGGTACGTCCTTCCCGTTGACTTAGAAAAATGATATTTGGCAAGACACAGGGTCTTACAATAATACGGAATCCTTAGTGCACGAGTCCGAATCGCACTTGACGTTTTAATATAATGAAACACAGCTTGGTAAGGAAAAGCAAGGAAATTTACTCTGTACCTACCGTGTTGGAACCCAAGATAGTTGCGCTACCACGTTAGCCGACAAAAGAAGGTATTTTAAAATAAAATACGCCTTAGACCGAAATTTCCCCTGCAGTACCATCTCAGGCACCTAAATCGTATTTGAGTTCAAATGTTTTTTTCATAATACTAACATGTGAAGATCTTCTCTCCTCTCACATTTAGTTCTAAAAGACTGCACAATCTAGTTAGTTAAAATGTAAAATTTTAGAAAAAAATATCAACGATTATTGTGAAATCGAACTGCAAAAGAAATTTTTCGTTATAAGATTTTGAGTTATTATGCGCATTTAGATTTATTTTGGTTGTGTTTTTCATTTCGAAAATGTTCCTAAAGTATTCGTTATCTAAGGAGGGCAAGGAATGGATTAGTACCTTTCACAAAAGGTCGCGACCCTCCTCACGGAGGAGTAGATAAAAATAACCTTATTGGATCTTACACAAAGCAATAAAATATTCAGATCTGCAGTACATTTGGTGGTTTTCGCAAAAAATGCTTCCAGCCGAGTCTTTGTAGCTCTCTCTTACAAAGCAAATTTTACCTTTCGGCCGCAAAATTTTTGCATTTAGACCATATCGAGTTGTGGTTTTGCTCTTTGTAAAATGCTAAGAAGATCTCTGACTCGGTCACTGGAGACCAATTACCCACAAGCTCTTACAATAAAAGTAGGTGCCTACCTACCAAAATTTTAAGAAGCCTCTCTCCACGCAAATGCTAAGTGTGGCCTCTTTATTCCACGCGGGTAAATATAGGGTAAACAGGGGTAAATACGAATAGTTAGCAGTTTTGTTTTGATCGCGCCCTTTCACGGCCGTAACCGTTTTATAGGCATAATCATAAATGTTTTGTTTACCCGGCGGCGGCGGCGGTTCATTGGATCGCAGCCTATTGGGCGTTCTAGTCTAGGTAATCATGTATACATTCCTAAATGTTTTTAACATCAACCTGAAAATGTTATGAAGTATAATAAAGTTCGAACCTTTTGTTCTTATTAAATGTAAACCTATTTAGTATTTCTTTTAAAGCAGCATTATTGTAAAAGTATTTACTTTCTTTACATCTTGAAACTGTCTGTCGATATCAGGCTTGCTCCTTCCATCACCTCGTTCAAAACCAAACTGAAGTCTCATTTCTTTTCTAGAGCAGTCTAGACTCATTTCATTCTCTACTTCTTCTGTAACTTATGATGTTATTGCAACTTAATTGGATTATTAGCTTTTTATTATAATTGTTTCCTTTGAACCTGTATTAGTTTATTATTATTTTTATTTTCTTTGTAAGTAGATAGTATAGATTATTTTGTAATGTAAATATGTATGTACTAGATATATAAGTTCTGTTATTTACTTTCTGTGCACTTTCACCCCTTTTTATATTCTTATATCTTTTTCTCCTTCCCAAGGTTGCCTGGGAGAAATCGCTCTCAGCGATAAGGCCGCCTTTTGTGCTATGTCAATTTTTATTTAGATATAAGATTTTTATTAATGTTATTTACGAGTACAATAAAGTGTTCATTCATTCATTCATTCATTCTTGATCCTTTGTCGACCCTCTCTCGCAACTCTATAAGTACCTACTGACCCGCAACTACAAGTGTAGGTAATCATTGTTCATCAATGGATTCTATAAATACTAGAAACAAAGCTGGCTCCTTCACAATAGCTCTTTGTTGCGATTCCCATTGTGCGGCGATTGTTCAGCTCGAGCGATGTATTGTGGCTGCCCCTGCCCCGGCTGCCCCAGGCCAGATCTGCCCCATTATTGACTCAAGTGGAACTGTTTCTAAATACTATGCAGTGGTTCGTGCTTTGTTCGCGTGGCATACCACGATGGCAAGTATGCCCGGATAAGAATACGACACGTTTTATTCACCTCAACTTGACACAACGGAATTTATACGACAAGTTTCGAATGCAATGCGAGGTTTATTGTAGACGCGGCTATTTAAGACTGAATGAACTGTTTTCTGATGCTTTTTCCCAAAGGTGATAAACAATCCCTGCTTATGGAACAATGTTTCATGTTAGGTATTCTGAAGAACTATCTTTTTTTTGCCGGTCGGAATATCTCAAAATGACATAAAATATCAGCTTCCCAACGAAACTATAAATAAGAAAACAAGCGTCGCCGAGCGTCGCTTCAAAACTATCACAAAATATAACTGGTGACGGCGGGTGGACGCTGTCCTCGTGAATAATTCTTATTTCTTGCTCGGTACAGGTGATATTTCAGTGTTATTCGTGTCGGCATGCACCGGGCATGCCCACAACGTTTTTTAAAATTAAATACAGAAAATTCTTAACGGAATATTTTGTCACTGTCTATAATAATGCTGAGTTGGACACCATTTTATAGCATTAAGTTTTCTTATTACATTGCTAGTAGTTAAGTTAGTGTAGGGTAATTTATGAAACTAGCTTAGTGCAAGTTTTGTAAATGCTATAAAATAAAGATTTTCTTATTCTTATTCTAAAACAATGAGCTTTTAAGTAAGCCTAAAGAAATAAACGTTAAAACGTTATTGATTCTTATTCTGGTCGTCACACTGCAGGGTGTAGGAGTTTTCACACGGGTTCGTGCTGTTGTAGTAAATTTTTTTCAAATCAGAGGAGGCAAACTTTAGCCATTAATTAATTTCATGAATTTTATGTCAGCAATTAGTTAAATACATACTTAAAAATTAACGTGGTGGTATATTCATGGAGATGGAGATAGCAGTTAAATTGCCAACCAGCATAATGGAAGCAAAAAGAGTAAAGGAAACGTAAACGTAATTTCCTAAGGAAAGTGCACAAAGCTAGATTAAGATCGTTTTGCGTGAAAAATACTGCAAAAACCCGCTGTTTTTCGGATAACAATTTAATTCTCTTTAGAAAATATAAAGAAGTTTATTCAAGAGGTTCTTTGGAATGGAAACAGCAAGCTGTGGAGTTGTATGAATTGCAAGAAGAAGTTAATTATGGATCTCGTCATAGGTGTACATCTAATATATTATAATTATTACTGACCTACATAATATGTATGTGCCACTGTTTCGTCAATGATATCAACGCCGCGATGGATTCGACACAACATGCTGCATGCTCATGGTCTAAAGAAAAATAAATAAAATAAAATAGCCCTTTATTTTTCTCATACAGACAAATAAAGTATTTAGTGGCTAGACAATACATGTGAATGAATTATCGCCGGTATAGTTGGTCCGGTAAATCTTTGATCAGCTGGCGCTAATTTAGCTTTATAATCCAGATCTTGTTATTAACAGAATAGCTGTTGTAATTGTATAAAGTTAGAAACAAACTTCTCAGACGAAAGTTCAAATGAATTTATTCTATAATCAGAACAATCAGAACTTTTGTTGTTATTGAAGAACGGATTGACAGTTTGAAAAGTTTTTTGTTGCTAATGTGGTTTTATACTTCTTTGGGTTATATATTTTTTATACAGTTGGTTATAGTTATTTATCTTAAAGCTGCCTCTAGCGAAAGATTTTCGGCGATAAACAGCCATGTCTGTTAACTTTGACGCTAATGGGTCAGTTACACTTTGTTAAGTATAAAGTGCGAGTGACAAGTGTAAGTAATCAGTAATTGCTAAAATTCGTCGGTTTACAAGCTCTTTTTATTAATCACTTCCGTTCACACGCTGATTTTACTAATCACTTAACACTTACACGTCTTGTCACTCGCACTTGATACTTAACAAAGTGTAATCAGGCATAATGTATGATTTTTTCTCAGTATCGTCAAATAAAATGTCCGATTATCTTTCAAAGAACCTCTTGACAATTGTTAAGGGAGTTTTTGTATTTACATTTTCCAATAACAAAATAAGTGGAAAACATAAAAACATCAAGAGTCTTGTACGGAATACTAAAAATGTAGAAATTCGAGTACAATTAGCCACATGTCGGAAGGTCGGAGGTGTGCGCCGAATTCAAAATAACCTGATCAATAGTGTGACCGCGGCCCGGGGCACACTGGACTCTACCTTGCAGGAATCAGGAAGTGTACACTCGCATTTAGTTGACTTGCAAGATGCAGACTTTACTTAAAAATATATTAATATATGCTTTTATTGTTTTGTACTCAAATCAAAATATCCACGAATTTACTTGCAATTCTGCGTAGATAGATAGATAAAAAACTTATCTACAGACACACATACAATTAACAAAGATAATTACAAATATTAAACACAAGTAATGTTTAAATAATCAAACGAGCACTTTAAAAAATAAGTAAGTACTTAGGATTAACATAATGTGAGGCAAGTTTGTGTGAGCTGCAGCATGGCAAATAGGCCATGGCTCAGTAATTTTTTTTGCCTTAATGCTAAAACACTGATTTTCAATACGTACACGCAAGGTACTGTTTTGTAATAATACTAATAGAGCAATGTGATGTGGCACTTAGTTGTGTTTTTTGTATGAAATGGCCCATAATCCATGTTTTGGTGTACACTGCGTTAGTGCAATTTTTAAATAAATAAAATAAATGTCATGATCTTATAAAGCACTAAGCTAAATGCTGCACCGCATGAGAAGTTGACAAACTTGTCCGCGCGTGGTGTGTCGCGGGTCTGCAACTATTCAAAACGCCCAATACATATTTAATGCGGTGCGGCTCAAATCTTTGCTGTCTGCGGCGCGATCTCATTCACCCCTTCTCAAGGCACGACATTAATGTTATTCTACCATTGTTGAACAGAATTTTGATCCCGCTTTGATGTTAGATCCTTATTCTTCCTTTAATACAGAAATATTCCACAATGATCAACCGAACAACAGACACATGCGCTTTCTAAGTGTCATCCGACTGCAACCGGAGGCGACGACAAGCTACAAATCGAGACATTTTGTTGAAGTTGCAGCGACTAAGTAGGCGTAGTGAAAAGTCACACTGTTTACGCCAAGTTATCCACCGTAAGTGATAAAAGGTACATCAGCAAATGTTTTTGACCAAACTCTTAACTGCACCAAACACCAAACTCAAAGTTACCGAGTCAAACGGAAACTGAATGTCTCTCGAATAACATGCACTTTAAAGAGCCATTAACTCCGCTATTTATGGGGTTTGAAAGCTCCCGGTCGTGCTTCAAGCTTCATACAACGAAGAGGAAAAACTGCTGTTTGAAATTCCATTCAGCAAAATAGTTTTCCTGTACTTATCACTAAGTACATTTGACTTTACAATTCCTGGCATTTTTAACCTTCTTTTACTGAATAACTTTGAGAAAGTCTGGTATTTTTGTACCGTGTATTTTTAACATTTTTTCGTAATATATAGAAATTTTAAAAATAGGAGTTGAGTAATTAGATGCTAGGGTATCTAATTACTTATCGGATGTACTCGTATTATAGTTTTGTTTAATGTGAAAATAGAAAGATTTCCTTTTCCGAAGTAGAAAACAGAAACGTCAACTGTTATTTAGTTGAACATGTCAACGCGAGCTACAACTACTTTCTTTAACATTATATTTAATGAAAAGCGTCCAGATAAGCTCTTTTTTACGTAAAATATATAGATAGCTCTCCGAGAAGTCTGTTCCTGGAACTTGGGCTAAGATAAAACATAAAAGCAGCATCTCTTTTAAAAAAAAAGCTTAAAGTATTTCCTCTCTGTAAATAAAGCAACTTTGAGCTCGCTGCCGTCAACCAGCGCAGTAACTTCATAAGCACGTACGTATACATAAATTGATGTACTCTTTTATATTAAAGAAGGTTTCTGGATCAGCACCTGAGGCTCTGAATCCTCGGAGTTTCCGCCTCGGCTCGAATTACAATAATACGCAGGGAAATGTGAACTCGAAAATACTGTCTTGTTTTTACGGAATCCCGAAGTCGTAATAAGCTGAATGTATTGAACTGCCAATCCGAAATCAATGGGCCGTGTGAAGTGCCTTAAATATTAAAAGTAAGGGATTTTTAACACAGATCTATTTTTAGAATTTGAGATATAATTATACGCCTTGTTGGTCTCGAAATCGCAAAATAAATTAACTGAGTACACGAAACATAATGATATAATAATCTAGAACGTTCTATCTGCACGGCTAGAGGTGCTCGAGGTGCTACGAGGTGCTACGAGGTGCTACGAGGTGCTACGAGGTGCTACGAGGTGCTACGAGGTGCTACGAGGTGCTACGAGGTGCTACGAGGTGCTACGAGGTGCTACGAGGTGCTACGAGGTGCTACGAGGTGCTACGAGGTGCTACGAGATGCGCAGGATAGTTTTGTTCTGTTCAGTTTTGATAAAACTTGTGATTCCGCTTCGTGAATGTGCGAAATATGAAATGTTACGCTTCGCCGTCTTCTCTGTTTTGCATTATTTAGTAGGTTTCCTGTTTGTGTGTAAAGTCACAATAATACCGCAAAACATAAAATTAACCACAAAGTGTGCGCGCTTATGTTTGTAATAGGCTTATTAAAATGTGTATAATGTAGCCGATGTTTTCCAAAATGTACGTACTACAATAGTACAACGGTCTTCTTTCAAATAGGAACAATGCGCTATGAAAACTGCTACGTTTTACATCGACGTTCTGAAACTGCTGCTAGTACCACAATTCTACTCCACGACATCTAGTTCCTTGGGTTTTTTTGTTATTATCTGCGACGATCTCCGTGGCGCAGCGGGCGAAGGTCCGCTTGCGACGCAGGTAAAATAAAAAATATCTATCTATGTAGTGTATTTATTGTATTAAGTATATCAGTTATCTAGTACCCATAACACAAGCTCTGCTTAGCTTGGGGCTAGATAATGCTGTGTGAATTGTCCAGCATTATTTATTATTATTTATTATAGTGCGTAACCCCACACTCAGTTCAAGTTCCGTGTTCAAAAGCTGTATTTTTCTCTGAATTTGTCCTGTAATTTCAACGAAGGAAGGTTTCAGTTTGAAGGGTGTGGTTTCCGGTTAGGTACAAAAACATTCACACTTCACTGCATCTTCACAGCTCTGCCTCAGGTTCGGGCGCGGGGCAGAGAATCGTCAACAGCACTGTTAGCGCGTGTGCTTTGCGAAGTATTACTCTGTTGTAGGTGATAGTTGAACCACTACGCTCGTCGGCTTGCTGAGTGGGCTACTTAGTACCAACCCAATAGGTTGATAGGTCCTTGTGTTAAGGTAACTACGTATTGTATTGTGTTAGTCTTGTTCACTTTTTTTAAACTTGGCAGAAGCCTTTATTCACAAAGAAAATTATAATATAATTAGTATTTACAATTGAAACAATTGAGCTAACTGCAGACTGTTGCAAACAATCTACAGGTATCTCAACTGATCCATATCAATACCAGTCGGAAGCGTCCCCAAGACGCTGGCTGCATTGCCCCGCTGTATGGCAATGCTGATGCGCTGTGCCAGATACTGACCAGCTCTCGGGTCACGCGTCGCTTCGACCAGACGCTCAGATAATTTTTTGAAAACCCGAAGAGCCTCGGTACCCCACGGACCTAGGGTCTCGACACCAAGAGGAGCAAATGTGTAGGCTCTGTCGAGACCTGCATATTTGCGCCTCTTGAGATCTTCGGCCAAATCTGCCGCCGCGCCTGCCCTCACGGATGTCCTCGGAAGATGGGAAGGCGCAAGTGTGTCGACGCATGTAGCGTCCCACACAATGGGCCTCCCCAACTCCCATGGGACTAGTGTCATACCGTCGGGCCTATTACCATCGTCACGTAACAGACCATTCGGTTCGAGAATAGCTGGTACGTTAGCGGTGACAAAGGCCCGCCGGATGATGTCGTTAAGGCTGGCGTGGCGAGATATCCGACCGGCTGCCCTAGTACACGATAATCCGTGATGACCAAGCTGTTCGACAGCAGTACCGCACTGGCATTGATGAGGCGCGCAACACCTTGCACCCAACCGAAGACATGTTGCGATACGGAAAGTTACGGGATCCAATAAAGTACCAGTGTTATATGAAGGAAATGCTTGCAACCAATGTCCTGACTCCCATTTAGAAACGGCCAGGAGGCGGGCACGATCCGCAGAGCTGGAGCTTCTTGTCTTGTTCACTTGTGTTTTTGTAGGTATGTGTTACTAAGTAGTCTTTTATTTTATTTCATTCGTAGTGTACTTTTGTGTTTAATAAATAATTTTCTTTCTTCTTTCTTTCTTTCTTTCACTAAACATGGGACCATCTGCATCTTTCGTTGGTACATAGTACATACCTGAGGTTGGGCAAGTCGTCTATGGGCGCGCCGTCGGCGAGGTGCCAGGCGAGCGCGGGCGGCGGCGCACCGTGAGCTGCGCAAGAGACGCGTGCGCCGCTGCTGTTGCCGAACACGAGCCTCGCCGGCGGCTCCAGTAGGAACACCGGCCCGTGCTCCTGGCCCTCACCACCTGCGACAACACACGGGTTAAGACTTTATACGATCATTGTACAGGTTCAGTTGGAAAAAATATCCGAGATGCCTTGACCAGTGAGTCAAAGGTCCTGCCACCTTTTATCGCTGATTGTCGAATAATCGAAACGCAAATCATATTTGAACTACTAACAATTCGATTAAGGAGGCTGCGGGCATTGGTAGTTTTAAATGTCGCCTAAAACGTTGGCTTATCGAGCAATAGTTCATAAGCTCAAAATGATATTTTTTATTATTAATTCTAGTGAATGTTGTTATTTATTTATTATTTCTGTTAGTTGCCTTTAGTAAGTATGCTAAAGTAAAGTATTTTTTCATGTAGTGTCTTAGTAGGTACAATTGTAGAATTGTATAACATATTTAGATAATGAATACCCTGACATGTAACATTTTCTGTTATCAATAAATAACTATGAACTATGAACAATTGTAAACAGAAAGATTACTGACTGATATAAAACTTTTAAAAAAGTAGGGAATTGAGACCGTTTTATTTCATGTTTGCTTTTGAATATTCCGCGGTATGTATCCGTACGAAAAAGGCGCCTTCACTGCATAACTTTACAAGTGTGAGAAAAACAGATTAAGATTTTGTATAGGTACCTACCATGTTTTGACGTTGCAAAATGTGACGGTTCTTTGCACGGTGTTGAAAAAACCTAGTACGTTTGAACTATGCTTTTATGTAAGTTGAATACATTAACTAACTTTAGTCCTGGATGAATCTAAATGAGTCAAATATTCAATTTCATTTGAGCATGTTGATAGGTGTAATGTAGGCGCGGCGTGGGAGCCAAGATGTCCCCTCATCGGATCCGCCCAGCGGAGTGGGTCAAGAGAGTCCTCGGCGACGCTCGATACCTCAGGTAGTGCCTGCGTCAAAGGCTTCGCATCAATGTGTTCGCAAACGTCGTCCTGAATCGAAACTTTGTTTGAGAACCGTGAGTTTATAAGGCTTATTTGCAACAGAATATTGCCACAGACTTGTGCTAAGCTTGTTTACGCGAGGCTTCCCGGGATAATCATAATCACCCTGCAATGCTATTAACACAAATATTATTAGTGCGCGTTATGTTAATGCGAAACACGAACTCTCGCTTGAATGGAGTTAGGAATTCGGATCGCGCATTATACACATCAGGCGGCTGTCTGCCTGTCTGTCTGTCTGTCTGTCTGCCACACTAACTCTGTTAACTAAACTCTAATTTGACAAATCTCGGGCGCAGTGCCGTGTATTGGTATTTTGAATTCATATAGATAATAATCGTATCTATATGAATTCCCTTTTTTTGTTTGCGAGACATGTACATTTGATGAGCAGTTGTTGATTCCAAGAAGGGTAGAATGAGCAATTTACATAGTGCGTGTTTCTTCATTCACAATAATTACAATATGCTTTTAAAATATACATGTGACTCTAATTTAATGAAATTCTAATGTATCTAAGCTATTAATAGCAAAACTTGAATGGGACAAGTAAAATTAATCGTTTTATAAGGTCAACAAGACCGCCGAACAATTCAGACAAATTAATTTCGCGAAGTGGATTTACGGTTGTGGTTCCAATTGTTGTACCAGAACTCTTCGTGTAAAGTAAAGAGTAACTTTACACGCAGAGTTTCAACGTAAACTTGTGATTTTCATAGAAAACTTGATTTGTTCCACCAGTGCTAGTAAACTCACAGAGCTGAGCTCAATTTGTAACTATTCACGTACTCGTTTGATTGATTACGTCGCAGCGGATTCACTGAGCGATACCGTACGAGTCGAGACCTAATCCTGTCTTTCTGATGTAATTTCTCGCTCGCAGTGCGCATACCAACCGGTACATTTCAATAACTAGCTATATTACTTGTACTGTATGTACATTGTACATCTCTCGTGTTATTCCAGCTAGTCGAGCAGAAGGTCTATTAATACATACACGTACATACAGTACGGTTAGAATGGTCCGTGATGTGAACCATGCAAATCAATTGCAGGCGACGCTTTTGTGGTGATGATCTTAGTTTGTGTGAGAAGAAACAGTAGGTATTGAAAGAAAATTAAATGATCAGAATAAATAAATTATAAATTATGAAATAGTTCCTAAGAAATCAAATAATATCGCAAAAATGTTCGACTTCGACTGGACTTGAACCCGCATCCTTCCCTCATAAGATTTTTACAGGAGAGAGGTAATGGAACTTGAGAATCTACAAACCACAAGACGTGTGAAATAACACAAACCTCGTAAAAAATTTGAAAATTTCACAAATCATGAGTTGGTACGAAATATAGACCCGCCGATTTCCAAAATATAGGCATTGCATGAATTAAGCAAATAGATATATGAAACAGAAATTAAATAACATCGCAAAAATTTACGACTTCGGTGGGACTCGAACGCTTATCCTTCCGTAAGTACCGGAATGTGCTAACCAACTACACCACGAGGTCGAGTGACGCTGGAGTCGAAAATCTTTGCGACTTTCTACGGACTGTTGCGCCGTTAGCTCCAGCTTTCTTAGAAATTTGCCAGAGTGTGAGGCTTACGCACTATAAAAAAACAAAAACTTTAGATATATGAAATTTTCAAGAACAATTTCACTTTACGTCATTCTCACTTGTCATCTTATCTGTCACTGTCAACTTTTTACAGTTATTTCCACAGACCATCCTCAATTTCTACAGAAAATTACGTAAAAAGTCTATTTGGTATTGTTATGTTGGTTCTTTTAATCAATTATGCTGTTGTCAGCCCTAATCGGAGCAGTAATTTAGGTATAGGTACTCCGTCATTAGTCCACGTTTATTAATACAGTTCTTAAAACTACGTAATTACAGGCTTAGTCGGAGAATAACTACTCTCGTAGTATATTGGGAACAAGAAAGGTGTAGCATTTTTTTATTAATAGAGCCTAGTGCTTGGTCAAATTTCAGCCCGATTTGGCGATATCTCGTGACAAAACACAGCTTCACATCCTAACATCTACAAAAAACCTTTTTTCTCTATAATTTCTGTAAGATATGACGCAAAAGCTGGGATAATTTAAAGGTTTGAGATTTAACTTGATATCAAGAGTATTGAGTTGGCAAAGCAAAATTTTCAATGAAAAGCAGCGCAGCCCGCGGCGCCGCCCGGAGTCGCGCCACAATGATTTGATTCCGTGCGCGCCATGCATCAGCGCCGCGGTCTGCAATTGCTACTAAACTATATATTCACAAATGATTTACGATCTTACCAGATGGAGGAATACACAGAATTCGAAACATTTTCTGAATTTTCCGTATATTCTCGACACGCTTGTAACAATGTTGTAGCAACATTTGGGGAGTGAGACAAAGAGAGGAGCGCGTCCCCCCTCGGTCGAAAGATATGAAAAAACGCGAACTTTTACAAGCTTTTAATACTTTTTATCTGCGGGCCTTTGTTCGGGAATCCGGCAGAGTGTCATAGGACGCCTTTGTGCGCGTTCATATAGATGAGTATCTAGATAACTATTACACATAAAATATTTAAACAAGCACACCTAACCCCCAATACTCAAACCTCTCAAATGACGATTTTTTGAAAGATTTTAATTGAAAATTGACACCAATCGCGACTTGAGACCAGCTTAAATTTAATTTGAGTTTGTGTATTCGAGACTCACCTATCTATTTCTGAAAAATCATGCGGTTGGCGCAAGGTAAAAGTCTCGCAATTTATCACATCACTGAACAATAGAATTGCATAGCGTATATAACAAAGCAAAGTTTCGTGTTTGTCTGACTTTACTTTTAAGATTAGTAGTTAGACTGACAGCCTCGTTCTTTGAAAACATATCAAAGTATCTTCACGGTTCCGTTGGCAGAATTCGCGGAATGGGTTTAAGACGTTGCGACGCGGCCGCTCGGAAAATACTTTGTTCGATTTAGACGCTTCAGAGGGTCTGGAGCATTTTTAAAGTTTGCTCAGTAGATGTGTTTTATTGGGTGCTGACAGGTTCCTTTATGGCGAAAATTTTGAGGGAAATACCTGATTAGCTTATTGATATGACGTTAGGTGTTTTTTTAATGTTTCGGTATCGGTTTCGAAATCCTTATGGTCTCGCTTTGTCTGTCCTTTTTCCGTCTTTAATATCTCAGCAACTACCGCAGCTATCAACTTGAAAGTTAAAATAATACATTAAAAATGAAAATGAACATTCTCCATGCAAACTATGATGTAGAAATTTTAAAAGATACCTACAGAGTACACATTATGTGGGGTATCAAATGAAAGGTATATTTCGAAAAATATGTTGGGTATAAAATGTTTGGAATTTCTGGTTGAATACTTTACGAAATATTTTGAAAAAAGTCGAAACTTTACCCATTCCTCCCCTATCTCCGAAGATTGCAGAGCAATCCATCTGAAATGTGTGTAGCGTTTGTAGATATGGATCTTTATATTACAGGAAACATATAGAGAAATCTGTAAAATGAACACTTTTTTAAATGATCAAAAAGGGGCATTAATTTTCCTAGTTCCCCCTTTTGAAAATTATTGCCCTTTTCTACTATGGTTGACTGGCTACTTCACTGAGTGGGGTATCAAATGAAAGGTATCGTTTTGTACATTTCGAAAAAGTTTTTAAAATTTCTGTAGCGTACACACTTTTTGAAATATATTAAAAAAAGACGTAAAATTCACCTAGTCTCCGAAATATGCAGAGAGATTCATCTAAAATGTAGTTTGGTACCTACTACTTTTGGTATTCATTAAATAGCGAAGTCTGTAACCGGTACCTTATGGACATAATTGTATAATTGACAAAGGTTCGAAACCCTCGGCGCGCGAGTTACAATCGCACTTGACAGATCTTGTTTTTAATTAGTACCTACCTATCTATTGACGAGACCAACAAGTAACAAGCGATAAGTAATTGTTGTCCACTCCAAAGTCGGTTGGCTGCCGACAAGTTTACAAAACAGTAGTAGTAGATTTATCCAATAAGTTGGGATCGCGACTGCTTTCTTTTCAATTTAGATGTCTATGATCGCTGCCTATGTCTATGATACGTGGACTACGAGTTGAACTTGCATCTCCTTCCATGCGATGCTGATTGCGTCCTCAACTTGCGATGCAAACTTTTCCGTTTGGAGTCGCGGTGAAACTGCTCATTTAAATTGTATAGATTTTTATTCAGCACGGGGAATAAAATGAAGAAGTCGCAGGCCATGCAAATGAGGCATTATTCAACCCCTTATTCAAAGTAGCCGGGACACGGCGAAAGATCGCGGTCACAAAAACAAACTAAACTTGTAGAACTTTCAGAAAATCTAAATTGTACAAGTGGAAGTATTTTAAAGTCCCTGATAAGTTATGCAAGATTCCCTCAGTCCGTCCGTCCCGAGTCCCCCAAGTGCGAGCTCGTTTATGATATTATTCCAAAGTTTGTCCTCGAATGTAGTTTGAAAAAAGACAATGAATACTTGGAGCTGTGTTCGAGATGATGAGGGCTTCCGTCGGGGAGTAGGTAGGAACCTAACTTGCAAAGTTATGCCGGACAGATGTTCATGGAGTCGCTGATAAAGTATCACGTGGTTTTCAAGAAGAATCTACATGAAGAAAGAAGACATAAAAAAAAAATCGATTCAAAACTTCACAAGTAGATGACATGTTTTGTATAAAACCACTGTATAAAACCCCCAACTGATCATAAAAGCGTCGCGCGCACCTACTACAAGTTTACTCTAGCGATAAAATTCGTCAACTGCTAGGTACGAAAATAATCCTCCATATATAAACACGGCACTACGTGTGTCTATGCAGTTCGAGGTAATTTTTATTCCGCGCGATGAATGTTTTGCCTCTAATGTACTTTAATGAGCAGAGTTTGGACTCTTTTTCTTTAGTCGTTAAGTCTTTTTTTTGTTAGACCCAGTGGTTACCCACTCATGAGGAACCGGTTCTAACAAACTTCTGCGTAAAACTCCCGGTTATTAATGTGGAGGCAACTAATGAAGAAATAATTGGCACTTGGCTTGAACAAGGTTCCTCTCAAACAACAATAAATGGTGTAATTTGGTGTCGTAAATGCTGGTCCGGGCGCGCACTCGCGCACTCGCTCACGTGCGCTGATAAATGGGCCCGTGAATCATAGGATCCGCTGTAGGTACTTACATACACGTAGGTACGTACCTACCTAGGTATATACAATGCAACCAAATATGTGAAATCACTAACGATAGAAACTAGAAACAATAATAGACAGATTTAACTGAAAAATTAAGCTTTTCCGGTGAAAAATGTTTAGAGACTTTTTAAAACTCTGATTGTTCGTTTTTCAATCAAAACAATGTCGTCTGACGTAGGTATTTGTTTTGCTCCGCTTCAAAAACAGTAATCAAACGTTTCTATAGGCGGGCGGCGCCGAAAGCATTATTTACTTTCTGTCTTTATGTAACGTTTTAATTCATCGTGAAATTGTAAACGGAATTGTGAATGCCGTTGTTATTCAGAAACCCAGAATCGCGTTTAACAATAGCGCTGCGCGATCCAAACAATATAATTCTTTACGTTTTAAATTTTTTCGTTCCGTCCGTAACAAAGGCCGGGGATTTATGCGGGCTCAGAAATTGTATATGCAGTTTTATAATAAAGAATTATAAAAAAAAGAAATGAAATGATTCTAGCCATTTTATAGATCACCTCTAGCTGATAGGAAAACTCCTAACTCCTGCATAGTCGACCATTACACGAGTGTCAGGCCCAGACAAGAATAACTTATTTGACTCCGCTACTCAAATGAAACGTCAATCATTTGACAGGACCAAAGTTGGCCTATCAAAACAACTAGCCTGCCCCATCTTATCCGTCAATCTTTCAAGTGCCAATTACTTACAACTCTCCTCTGAGGGAGAGAGGGGTCTTTAATTATCATTCTACTCAGCCTGGGTCTAGACTTTATTAAATCGAACTATTGCGAAACAGGGTTCTCATCACCTCGTGGGAATCCTTGCTGGCTTCAAGTTTCTACTGCGTCTTACCGGTTCTGAGGCATTTATTTACATAATTTCGGTTAGTTTTTATTGCAAATTCTATTATACTAATGATTTTCAAGTTCAACTTCGACTCAAATATTTCTTAGTGAAGCTAAGCTTGACTTACGTCGTTTTAGTTTAAGGTAAATTGAAAGTACGTTTTCCTGGTAAAAGCTTCCTGAATTTCAAAAAGGCAAATGTGAAAGTGCTGAATTTTAACTGGAAATTCAGAATTCTTGCCCTAAGCCAACTATTCAGCCACTGTAATCCGTATTACATGTAGGTTCTACGCGAGATTAAAGTCAAAGTTTAGATTAAAACAAATAAATTGAGAGGGCTTCTGTTGTAAGTTTGTGATGAAAGAGGAACCCCCGGATATAAATTACTGAACTACACGAGAAAGGCAAGTGGCCTTGTTAGCTTCTGACTTGTGGGTATGGTAATCGGGTTTACCAGAGGAATAGATTTTAATACTTTTGAAAGTTTATAAAAGGTTGATTTTGGATTTAATCAATTTTATTCATTTTTTCGGTTTTTTTCGTCGTCGTGTTAATTTAAACTGTCTAAAACCTCGGCTGGCAGCTCTAGGTGCTCTCCAAAGGCTACAATTTAATAAAAGCGAAAACTAATATCCTGAAGCTTTATTAAACAGTAATGAGCGGGAACACATTTCATTAGCGAAAACAACGAGTTGTCTCGCTTCTTGTTTATATGCTAATGCCCCACGAACAAGCTAAACGACGCTACCCGACAAGCTGAAATCACCCCTGTTATCTCACTGTAGAGATGAAAATGGAACGCGCCGAGAAGTAATAAAGTCGCTAGCCATTATCTGAGAAGATTTTGAATATTGTGTTATTGGATGCTCTTTATTTGTTTTGCATTAGGGATCCGCGCATGAATAATGAGGTCGACGATACAAAGGTAGGCAGTACTCGGGAGAGACGGAGAAGTGAACATGAGGGAATTGTTTTTCCTTTACTTTGCCTTCTCTTTGAGAGATGCGCTGCCTCCGATTTAAGGTTCGTATCCTAAAAATGGTGACGTCACGGAAGACATCAAACTTATTCCAACATCTTCATAAAAAAAGTTTGAAACAGAGCGATCATAATGTAGCTACAGATGGTCTTCAAACTCTGCAATAGTTGTTGTAGCTGATTTTGGGATATCCGGTAACAAAGGTTACAAAGGACAATAAAATGAATACTGAAATAACTTTTAAATGAAAAATGAAACATCCACGATTCAGTTACCGAGACTTAATACATTGCTTAATACCTTTCAGACGAGCGGGCGCCCTCGCGCGCGCCTCTTCTATTCGAAGCCCTACAAAACACAGTAAAGCGTGATAAAGGGTCGCATCCAACAGATCGAATATCAGATTAAAGTTGAAAAGGCACAGTAATTCGTCAGGGCGGCATCGCGTGTCACGATAAAACAATTAAGCGTAAATAACGCTTAGCTGTTGATTGACGCCGTTAATGCCCCGCTCGGCTTACGCCGCGCTGTTCCACTTGTTTACAGTTTACTCCTGTTACCTACCACTCTCAGTTGTTTTGTAGTCGGCATTGTTTTATAATCTAAATCTACTTAAAATTGAAACATCATCATCACAATCCCTAAGACACGCACTGCTGGGTATTAGGTAGATCTTTATTCTTGCATCATCGTGTCTAGTAGTTTTTCATCACAATCCCTAAGACACGCACTGCTGGGTATTAGGTAGATCTTTATTCTTGCATCATCGTGTCTAGTAGTTTTTCATCACAATCCCTAAGACACGCACTGCTGGGTATTAGGTAGATCTTTATTCTTGCATCATCGTGTCTAGTAGTTTTTCATCACAGTCCCTAAGACACGCACTGCTGGGTATTAGGTAGATCTTTATTCTTGCATCATCGTGTCTAGTAGTTTTTGCATCCAGTTATGCTGTGATTGTATATACATTGCATACTATTAATTTACACAGACTAATATAAAGACACGATGTAATTGGTTATTGACAAAATAAATAAAACTAAAAAACAACGTAGTTTAGGTACATTCGACGACCTCCGTGGCGCAGCGGGCGAAGGTCCGCCTGCGATGCAGCAGGTTGCGGGTTCGATTCCCGCCTCGGAACAAACTTGTGTACGATCTGCAGAAATTTGCTCCGTTGGTCTGGGTGTGTTCTATGTATAATAAAAAATATCTATCTATGTAGTGTATTGTATTAAGTATATCAGTTATCTTTATCTAGTACCCATAACACAAGCTCTGCTTAGCTTGGGGCTAGATAATGATGTGTGTATTGTCCAGCATTATTTATTTATTTATTTATGTTGGAATATGTAACGTGCCGGGCTTCCGTGTATGATCGGGCATGTTACCTAATAGTTACGTATTTCCAAAGCTCGCCGCAACGTGCAGCCTGCCGACGACCGCCGCCGCCGCCAATACATCAAAATGTCTATTAATTATGACTCGTTCGTGGATTACACGAGAATATCATTAATCTTAAACAAATATGTGTATTTTCCTTTGCATTTTGAAATGATGTATAATCTATAGGCATCGAGCGCAAGGACAAAGTAGGTCATCTGTGAAAACGGCTTCATTGAGACAATTGTTTGCTAATATTGGCTCCACTCCAGACTAATATTTGATAAAATTGGCATTCAGAAATAAGTAGCGTACAAGTAAATATTTTTATTACGAGCTCTTAAGATAAGTTTTATGAGCACTATTATTTAAAGAAAAGACAATGTGATAGCCTAATATCTTGCGTTTATTTATTTGCGTTCGTATAAGATTTATTTCATTTAGTTTTAGTTGTTTTATGTGAATAAAGTTTGTTGAAAAAGTTTAAAATCGTCCGCTACCTGTTATAACTTAACCCAATTTGTCCACTAGCAACCCTCCGTATGATTTACGGCGCGCGTCAAACGTCAAAAAAATCCTCTTACAAAGGGTGTCCGCTCATGTGATTTCTCGCGAGTGTAGCGTCAATTACCATGTAAATCGGCGCGGGGCACGCTGTATACGGCGTATTTTGTTTACATTTGCGTGGCAAAGAGGATTTGTTTGATAAAACAAGGGATTTGTTTAATTCCGGGCACGGACACGGCTTTGACGGGACTCTGCGACTTAATTATGCGGTTGGTGAGTGTGGCGTGCGAGGGCGGGCGCGCTAGCCTGTATGCGGTGCCGATCACCTGCGGAACGACTCGCGGTTGGGTGTGACACACTAAAACTGGTCCTACGTGGCCCGAATTTCGCAAATTCAGAACACACGCCGACCTGCCACGACTTTGTACCGCTTAATTTAACAGTTCAAGGTACCTTTTGACCAGAGTCTTAATATGTCCTAATAAGTTATTATAGGCATTCCCCATTATGAGAGAGAAGTCTATTTCGTTTTATTTTGAACTTCATACTCTTTAGGTACAAGTAGGATTTCGCAGACAGTCGTCAAATACTTGTTTGTCCAAATGCTTAACAAGTCTAAGCTTAATTTTGTCATTTTTGCAATTCGTCAAATCCTTTATTTGTCAAACTATTATGATACAGCACAATATATATACTGATTCAAACCTAAATTTGTCAAATACATGATTCGTCAAGTTCTTAAATATCCTAATACTTGGTTTGTCAAATGAGCTATTAGTCAAGCACGCTTTAGGACAGTCAAGATGAAAATAAAATCATAGAAAATAACATCATTATATTATGTTGAAAAAAAAACACAAAAATTATGTAGCTTTTGAAGAACTCAAAACCTTATAAAATGTTATTGCAAAGAAATATGGGTCATCTTGATCCAAGAGAATTTTTTCAAGCAATGCATCGTTGATATTTTGCCGGCCATTTTATCGTGGTCCTACTATTTTATCCTATTAGTAGTTAGTAGGACCACGAGGGAGACCAGTTTCTCTTCGTCCTACTATAAAAATACTACGACCTGTAGATAGATAGATAGAAAATACTTTATTGCGGTTCGTTGCCGGACGTTCAGGACGGTCGCTGGACCTTGCGAGAACAAGTCGTGTGTCATTTTGCTCTGCATATTTAAATCAACAGACCCAGTTAAGAGTTATTACTTTGGCGAAAACTATACACTTTTGCACTCCTTATAACAATACCTTTCGAGTGGTGCAAAATTAAATCAAGAATTGTGCATAAAAGCGAAGATACAAGTGAAATTACGTCGAATGACTACGCGTAAAAGTGAACGGCACACAAAGAGCTAGCTAAAGTTAGTTGCGCCTACCCTACTAATTTCTTCAAACTAATCCAGTTCTTTGTTTCTCCATTTGGCTAATTTCGACCGCTTGCGTACGGAGCTCGGTGGCAAAGTGAGCTAAGGCGTTGCTTATACGATTCGCCGGCTACTGGACTGGGGTTCGGTCCTCTACGTGGAAATTACTTTTTGCTTTTTTTTTATTTTTGCAACATTATAGTTTTTCATTTCGCATTTTGAACATGAGTGATTTTAAGAAAGAGGCTTGCCATGGCTGCATGAAAGGGATCCCTGCCAAGGACTATTTGAAATGTTCTTTCTGCAAAAATTACTATGATTTGGAATGCGCAAATGTTGCGCAGCGTTCCTTCGCTTCTATGAAACAGGCACTTAAGGACTCCTGGAAGTGTCCGGAATGCAAAACTAAGGAACGGAAGGGTGACAACTCTAATACGCCGGTCCGATCTGCTACTGCGCCCCCCGCCCCTGCGAGTGGAAGTCATGATGATGGTAATGTCACTAAGCGAAAACCAACTGCGACAAGCGCGCCGGTAATTGAAGAAGAATGGTGCCTGAACAAAGACAATTTACGATCTCTCATCAAAAGCGAAATAGCTAAAGCTGTCGCTGAGTCTGTGGCGGTTGCAGTTCAGAAACAACTACAGAGCGTGAATGATGTACTCGGCGGCCTTCAGATTTCTTTTTCGGCCATTGACACGCAGCTCGAGAGTCTGAAGTCTACACTTACAGAGAAGAATAATGTTATCGCTGGCCTACAGGCGGAAAATGGACACCTACGTGATGCGGTGCACAGATTGGAGGACCATATTCGACAAGCGGAACAGCAGGCTTTGCTCAACGATGTTGACATAGTGGGTGTTCCCGAAGCCAAAGGCGAATCGGTTGTCCACGTTGTAACTACCCTTGCTCTCAAACTGGGAGTAACTCTAAGTGAGAACGATATCGTTAGCGCTGACCGGGTGGGTGCAGTGCACGACGAAGCAACGGGGCGCCCACGTGCCAGACCGATTGCCGTAAGGCTTGTGCGCCGTGTAATACGTGAAAACTTACTGCGTGCTGCACGTGTGCGCCGCGGAGTCACCACTGCTGATGCGGGCTTGAACGGGGAAGCACGCCGCTTTTACATCAATGAGCGGTTGACGCGTGAAAACAGGCAGCTGTTTCTAAGGGCTCGAGAAATTGGATCAAGCCTTAAATGGCGGTTTGTCTGGACAAAGGACGGACGTGTGTTCGCCCGCCAGCACCAGAGCGACGACTCTCCTCGACACCGCCTTCGTTCAGAGACTGATCTGATACGGGTTTTTGGGGCCGCAGCGGTTAGTGCTTGTAGTAAACTTACATCTTAAATACATTGCCTCTCAGGCTTTGTCTAAGCTCAAAGTTATAATCTTTGTCCTTCAAGGAGATTTGATTTTTCTTTATGTTTGCTTTTTGTGTATACTGTGTTTTGCCTTTTCAGAGTCAGGTTTTGTTATAACCATATGTGTGTCTAAATGTTACATTGCATTTAATAGGTATTTCTATCCACTCATGTCTGTTCTTGTGATACTGCAGTACCAAATACTCATATTCATATATCGATCTTACAAATTCACTAGCAATAACTCACTCAATTATAAAGTTATATTTATATTTTTTAAACTTAATGTAATAATATTTGCGCTTTCTCATTATAATCACATCCGTCGACTAATACTGTTCACCGCAATTTTGTATTTCTCCGTAGGTCATCTCATTGAAATCGGGTTATATGTTTTCTATAATAATGGTTTCTAAGACGAAATATTGTTCTTTGGGTCTATATAATGCAGGATCTCTAAATACTGGACACAATGACTTTATAATGGCCATGCATAATTTTAAAAATGACTTAGTAGCCATAAATGAAACTTTTATTAGAAAAGGTGAAGAAGCACGAGCCCCGAAAATACCCGGTTACAAGTTTATTCACACCCCAAGACCTTTACACTTTAGTCGTAAGAAGGGCGGAGGCGTTGGATTTTATATAAGGCGTGGTATCCGTGCACGGCAGGTAGCGCATCCTGATGCTGAGATTGAACAGATGTGGTTATCGCTCAATATGAATGGATCTCGCATTGCAATTGGTACTGCGTACCGCCCGGATTGGGTTAAAATAGATACATTTATTGATGCTTTGACGGATTCGGTAGCATACTTTTCTGGTTATGAGGGCATAGTTATTTTGGGAGACTTTAATGTCAATTTATTGGATCCTAGTAGTGGTTTGTCTAAAAAACTCAGCGAATTCAACAGTTATACAGGTATGACTCAATTTGTATCTTCCGCAACTCATTTTACAAACAGCTCTGAGACACTTATTGATGTAATATGTAGTGACTGTCGTATTCGAAATGTTAAGGTTAATAAAATAACATCGGCCGTTGGGCATGCCTTCATTACTGCTACGCTTAATATTAAAAAAGAAAAGATACATCCTAAAACTATTATATACAGACCTCTTAAAAATATTGACCGGAAGCAATTTGATATAGATATTTCAAATATTCACTGGGGCTCTTTCCTTGAAGCGACTTCTGTTGACGTAATGGTAGAAGTTTTCACTAATATTCTTACGAGCTTGCTTGATGTACATGCACCCATTAAATCTATTATTATCAAAGATAAACCTGCACCGTGGATTACAGATACAATTAAGATAATGATGGATCATCGCAATGTTGCTCATGAGAAGTACCGTAAAACTAAGCTAGATGTACACAAACAATATTACAAGGAATTAAAGTCATTAGTTAATAACGGCATTTACACTGAGACGCGTGCGTACTATAACTTTAGAATAAATAATGAGCACAGTGAGAAACAATTATGGAAGAATATTAAACAAGATATTCTCCCCACCTCAGATGATAAGCATTATCTGCCCGACCACTTAAGCGACGCTACTGTAATAAATGACCATTTCTTAAATGTTCCAGGTACTAATTCTGTTCCTATTTCTACGTTAACATATTTTGAATTTAATAAATTTAATGATAGCATTTTTTCCTTGCAGCCCGTTGATGAATCTGATATCAGCAAAATTCTTCTCTCTATTAAGACTAACGCTGTTGGAGTTGATGGTCTTTCGATGGATATGGTACTACTAACCTTACCATATACATTGCCTCTAATAACTGCAATCGTCAATAAGTCTATCGTTAATTCTGATTTTCCTAGTTTGTGGAAAATTGCTTCAGTAAATCCCATTCCTAAGGTACCAAATCCAACTACTGTAAATGACCTTAGGCCTATCAGTGTTTTGCCCGTACTGTCTAAGGTACTTGAAAAAGTTGTTTATAATCAACTTAGTCAATATGTCGAGCGTCATAATATTTTACCTGATGTACAGTCCGGTTTTCGTAAAGGGAGGGGGACAACTACTGCCCTGTTGGATGTAGTGGATAACATTATCGTTGACCAGGACCAAGGTCTGGCCTCAGTCTTGGTCCTGCTAGACTTCTCGAGAGCTTTTGACTCGTTAAATATACCATTACTACTCTCTAAACTGTCATATTATGGGGCAGATACGAACACCCTGAAATGGTTCAATAGCTACTTGAGTAACCGGTCTCAGTATGTTCAGATTAGTAGAGAAGATGGCACTAAACTAAAGTCTCCTCATAAACAAGTAGACCGCGGGGTACCACAGGGGTCTATTCTTGGACCCCTTCTATTTATTATATACAGCGCTGATATTTGTTGGAGTATAGAGCATTGTAAATTTCATCTATATGCCGACGATACACAGTTATATCTACCCATAACCCCGAGTGACGTGACCGTTCAAATGAAGAAATTCAATGAGGATTTAGGTCGTATAGCTTTATGGTCTCAAAATAATGCTCTTGTACTTAACCCCAATAAATCAAAGTTTTTAGTGCTAGGCACGAAAAATCAGATAAAAAATCTAGCTAATGTTACCCTCGGTCTAAATATATTAGGTCAAAGCATAGAGCAGGTGAACGAAGCTAGAAACCTTGGAATAGTATTCGATAGTGCACTTAGGTTTGAGCGGCACATTCTGAATTTAGTACAAAACTGTTTCTTCAGACTTAAATTGCTTTACAAAATCAGGCATTACCTTAAGGAAGAGGTTCGTGTAAAAGTCTGTGAAACTCTCATACTGTCGAAGCTTAACTATGGGGATTTAGTATACGGTTCGCGTCTTACATACAAAACTAGCCGCCTTTTACAAAGAATCCAAAACGCATGCTGTAGATTCTGCTATCATATCCCGCCACGAACACACGTCACGCCATTCCTAAACAACTCATCAACGCTAAACATGGCTTCGCGACGGGCTTTGCGTATGGCCACACTGGTTCATGGTGTTCTGACATTCGGGACCCCTATATACCTGTTCTCCAAACTTGATCAGTCACGTTCTAAATATAGCACTAGGCCAACTAGGAATTTGTTGCATTACTCAAATCACAAAACAACTAGGTTTCGGGGCAGTTTTAGGTACCAAGCAACCAAGTGTTGGAATAACATTCCACCACCCATTCGGCTGTTAAAATCCAAATTCACTTTTAGAAAACGGCTAAAAATTGTTATTTTGGATCTGCAAAAGTCTGGTTTGCTTGGTTTCGATGCCCCTTTTACATGTTAGATAAACATTATTAATATTATTTGTTTTCTTTATATTATTTGTGTATTATATGTATATTACATGTGAGTATTACAATATTGATAGCAGACGCACCCACATAGGTATGAACTATTAATATGTATATAACTTTCTATTTTTCTATAAATTTTGCACATATTTTCTTAAAAAGGCACCATTATTATAACTGAGCGAGTATATTTGTTTTTCTTTTCTAATCGTTTTGTAATCGCAGGGTCCTGTGATTGTTCTATTTTTGGTCTGGGCAGAATAACAGCGCCTTCTGCTCATAACAGTTGGCATTATGCTGAGCCTAGGCCCATTTGCTACTGCAGCACACATTGTTTGCCTACCTACTTACTCCTAAATATTGTTTACATAGTTTGTTAAATGTACCTACTTTGTACTATGTACGTACTTATTTTGTTAAATGTACCTGTGTTATTTATTAATTATTTAATTTAAGACAATAATATTTTATGTTTAATGTGTTATGTAAATGTGTGTGTTGTGGCAAATAAATAATATGTCTATGTCTATGTCTATGTCTATGTCGTTGCCACTAGAACCATTAACAGTTCCGTGATGGAACTACTTTTGTTTTTTTAATCACTAGTTCGATCCCTGTTAAAGGTTGTTAATTATTATTTCAACTTTAGTGCCTTTGAGTATGTCTTTAGTCTTTCGTTAAAGTAATAATTATTCAAATGGATCGTAATTGAAACACTTATTATTATACAAATAGGTTGCATTACCCTTATCACCTAGGTTTTATCAAAGAGTCACAGACACTTTAGCGTTCAATCTCACAAAGACTAGATAAATTACGTATTGACGTGTATACGTTTTGACGAATAATTTATTGACAAATAGCGAATATGAAAATTTAAGCTTTTAACTTTACCATCATATGATAAATAAAGGATTTGACGAATTGCGAATATGACAAATTAGGCTTATGACTTGTTAAGCATTTGGACAAACAAGTATTTGACGACTGTCTGCGAAATCCCAAGCAGCTAGCTTAGACTTATGAAAAATGCCAATAAGTTCCCATCACTTCATATATTTTATAACGAGTAGAGAAAATTCGAAAGTTAACATCGTGATCCTCTGAACGCGAACCATGCGGCGCTAAATCCGAAAGCAGATAACTACGTCGAGCGAAAATTGAATGTGTTTCTAAGGTTTTATGAATACTGAAATAAAGAGTTGGGACCGTGAGATACGACATGTTTACCCTTTGGAGGCTGTCGCGGAAAAATTCCCTTGTCATGGCGTAATCCATTCACGGAACGTATAATGTGACGTGATAGAAGAGACGTATCATTTTGGATTAGTGTGAAAAATGTCGTACATTTCGGTTAGTGAATCATTCTTCTGAAAGTTGTGTACAGTTTTTTTGCGTGGTAAGATTGATTGTTTTAGTTGATTTAGAAGAATTATTTTCGGCGTGGTTGGTGATAGAAAAATATAGAGTGGTTGGAGGAAACTTCACTAAATTTTGAGTAAACGTGTTTGTTTTTGGACGAAAAACTTTAGCTGTTCTTATGTAAGCTAATTTCAAGTTTCTTGTAAGTTACGTACCCATTGCGAAGAGGATGATGAGGGCGGACACCACCCACGAGCACATGCTGACGTCGCGGCGCTTCACATCGCGAGAGCGCACCTTGACGCGCCAGCGATACCGTGCAACACCCTGTAACAAGGAGGAAATCATAAGGGTACTGGTCATTTATTTAAAATTAACCTCAAAACTTGAAGGTTAGGTACAAATTACTTTACGGTATTTAAATTTTGGCTTGTTGAAAGGTTGATCAAGAAGTTTTCAAAGCAATGCCCTAATACCCGTTCTAACAGCTTACCGCGAGATAAAAGCTTCAAAGAGTATTTAATATTTCAAACCAATTTTTAATCAACGGAAAAAGTTTTACAAGAAATTAATTCAGCGCAACGCAATTTCGTGGCCCATTATTAAAGAATAAGAGTTTAATCCAACAACGTAGCTTGGAATTGCTAAAGTTCTCTTGTAAAACTTTATGTGAACGGCAAAAACTTGGAAGTTGCATAGACGTGTGTAGCTGAGACCCTCGTTTCTTACTCTTCTACTGTAAAATGAAAAATAAAGCAATTTTCAATAAGAATACTGAAGGGTTAAATTTAAAAACAATATATCAAATAAGTACTTAAGTTGCAAAAGACCTTTCCGATACTCAGAATATCTCCAAGAAATTGTGAAATTTAGCTTTTGTAAGAACTAGGCAGGTAGGTACATGGGGCCATGACTTCCTGGCTCATGATTTGGAGCAGAATGCAAAGTTTTTAAGTGTAAAGTGCCGAGTCGGACGAGCGATAAAACTTTACTGCTCGTAAAAAGTAGCATTCCACAGCTGGATTACTCTGGGATGAATGTCATATTTATGAATCGTAAAATTATTCCGCTTATAGGAATATTGGGAAATCATTGGGCTTTACACATTTTATGAAGGGTGAACAATGTAAACTAATGCCAATGCAAAGCCTTGATTCTAGCTCCGATGTTTATATTTAAAACAAGTGCTCAAAAATATAATTTCGGAGACACATTTATCATTCAAGAGTGATTCTTTAATACTTAAAATGACACCCGTGTTTTTCAGAGGCTTTGATAAAAAAGACGGTACGTAAAATACACAAATAACATTTTCGAATGGATCCCTGATTCTGCTCTGTACAATAAAACTCGCCGAAATAATTAAAAGGAGTCTCCGCTCTGCCTCCATAAATCTCTGTGACGAGTTTTTAAAGTAACCGGGGTTTGATAAATTGTGCTCTACCAAGACTCTACAATTTTCTCTACTGGATAAAGGTCTTAATTTTAGCACTGTTTTACGAGTTGAGAATTTATACCGCGACTGAGACGACTGTGGGCTGACATAAAACGGTGTCTGCTGGAGATACTCGTACCTCCGGCTTCGGTCCAGCGTGATGAGAACAGGACGCCGGACGAGATGAGCAGGCACTCATTTCAACCGTTGAACTTAATTTTACCTCTGCTATATAACTAGTTTAATGAAATTATTTGTACTTGTTGGGCACAAAGGGTATTTGTGGTATAAAAAAAACTACTTATTAATACGTATCCGTGTTCTCAAACCCCCGAAGTCAGGTCTTGAGAAGATTTAGATAATACTATTTAACCAAAATACTACTATTTATTTATTTATTTGGCACACAAAACGGAATTCAATCAAATATTATACAAATAGAAGGACACAATAATAAAAACTAGACTGTATCCCTAAATATGTGCAATATGTGCAGGTCAAAGAGCAGTTGTATTTAAGCAAATATCTATTGAAAATGAATATCAGAATAATTAAACATGAAACATGTAAGCATGCATTATTATTTAAAAATACAAGAATAAAATAATAAATTTGATTGGGGCATGTCATTGATAAGATAAACTATTAATAAAAAGTAACTTCCTGACAATAAAGACGACTCTCCTTGAGAGTGGTTTGAGCGACTTTTTTACATTTAAATAGCCTTCTGTTAATATCATAATCGTACAAAGCAAAAAAAGTCGCCGACCGTAAGCCGTAAGTATGCATTTACATAAAAATTCCTATTCTAATTGAGAACCCAACTCCTGAAGCCAGTTAGACAATGTAGATTACTGAATCGCAGCACTCAAGTTTTTTCATTTCTGCCTTATCAAAAGCAAGCAATCTTCTAAAATATTTGTATCAAAACAAAAGGACAATGTCTCGTAGATAGCATCAGTATTAGAGCCGGCGACGCTTGCAGGCCCGCGGGGCGCTGTGCGACCCGCCCGGACAACGACGTTTGTTTCCTAAACGAACAACGATTTATGGCACTTCTGAGATGTCCTACTCATTTTATCGGAAGCATTGATTCGGAGAAAAATCTGCCCTTCGAAACACTTTACATAACATACATACCCTGCTTTAAATGACGTTTTTAATAACACAGATGTTGGTAGAGATAAACCATTCTAAAAATTCATGCCGAGTATAGGTACCTATGGCGTTTTGTGGAGGGGGCGAGCATTTATTAGGGGGTAAGATGGTTAACTACGAACCTTATTTGTATTGAAAGAACACCAACGTTTCATCACTTATGTACATCCGTAATGAATTTGTCAAACTACGATAGTTTTAATAGTAAAAGGGGCGTTCATTTTTAGCATGGTTTATCTCTACGTGTATAATCCTTTGTTGTCTATTACCGTGGACCCTGACAAGTCTTACCTTGTTAGTTTTCTTTGCCTTACACAAGCCCTTGTCATAACTCTAGCTTTTTCAATTTGCGAATACCCCCGAGACATGAACAAGACCAAGTTCTCTGTAGTCTTGTTTGAAAAAAGTATCTAGGTATGTTCAGTGTCTAGGTACTTCGTTTATGAAGTTCTTTTTAAAGAGCGACGGTGCGCCTCGAAACTACATTTTCCACTAATGAGCGACAGACGCGACAGAAATTTGCTCTCTTACCTCCAAATAATCAAACGCAACTCAGGTTTAAGGTCGTCTCAAGTCTCGGTTTATTGACAGTTTTCAATGAAAAACCGTAAAAATTCGTCACTTCAGACGTGCTTAAATCTGAGATGCGGTTGAGTATTTTGCGGGAGTTTGTTGAGAGTTTGCCGAATGCAGTGCCTCGAAGCTGCCTGATTCTACATTATCATCAGCCTATGTTGATTCAATCCTGGACAGCTGCTTCCAAATGAGCGCCATAGCACAATGACTTCAGCTAGCCGCATCTAGCAGATAAACAAATAAAATAAACCTTTTTGGTTACCTCCACAACGATACTCCTTTTGAAATGAAATGAAATGAAATAGTATTTATTTGCTTAAATATAGGTTAACAATGATGGTTTTAGAATAGGGTATGTATCACTATATTTGACTTATTAGTCGTGCAAATGTTTAATTTGGTCATTTATGTTAGATATAGAAAATTAACTTAACTTATTTGATCAATAAATTTGCTCTCACAATTTTAAAAAATATATACATGTAGATCATAATAATGCATAAAACCATCAAAAAATTTATCAATATTAGGTACATGTCAAAAATAATTTATTTAAATTTCAAATATTCATCTATACTATAAAAACAGTTTTGACAGAGCCAATTATATAATTTCCGATTAAATTCATTATTTGATAATTTTCTTATGTCATTTGGAAGTTTATTGTATAGCAGTATTGCCATTGCGTAACAGTTCCTTTTACAAAGTTCTAATCTAAATTGAGGCACCTTTAGTGGTTTTTGTACAATCTTTCTTTTGTATTGAGACTTTTCATCCTTCTCAAACAACGGCATGTTGTTCCTGACAAATTTCAACATCTCAAAAATATACAGGGATGGGAATGTTAATAGTTTATTCGTTACAAATAAAGGTCTACAAGAATCTCTCCGCTTAATACCAAATATGGCCCGAATACACTTTTTTTGAGCTACGAAAACTCTATGAGCATCCGTTGAATTACCCCAGATTATAATGCCATATCTTAAAACAGAGCAAACATGGCTATGGTAAACTGTCACTGCTGTTTTAATATTGGAAAGATCCTTTATTCGTCTTAATGCAAATATAAATTTATTAATTTTCTTACATACAGTGTCTATTTGATTTTTCCAATTTAAATATCTGTCAATTGTTATTCCTAAAAATTTAATATCATATACTTCCTCAATGTCATTGTTATTGTAATTAATGTCAATTTTATGCTTAATCTTGTTGTTATATGTCACTGGTCTCATGAATTTGGTTTTAGTTGCGTTAATTTTCAAATTATTACTATTAAGCCAATCAACTATGTCATTTAGGGCTTTGTTCCCTATACTCACAACATCATCAATAGATTTTTCTTTTGTCAAAATTGTTGTATCATCTGCAAACATGAGCGTGTATTGGTCAGTAGCATCTGGCAAGTCATTTATGTAAATAATAAATAATATAGGACCAAGAACACTTCCCTGTGGCACACCGTAATTACAGAATGAGTATGTTGATCTGAAGGTATTTTGTGTGTTTGTTTCAGTTGACATTTTTGTTATTTCAGTGCACTGTTTGCGTCCCTTCAGATAGCTTTCAAACCAAGAGTATGCAGGGCCCCTTATGCCATAGCAATCTAGTTTATGTAACAGACGGTCGTGGCAAACAGTGTCGAAAGCTTTACTCATATCAAGAAAGATGGCGACTGGAATTTCTTTCCGATTTAAAGAGTCTAGAATTTCTTTAACCAATTTAAAACAAGCTAAAGTTGTCGATTTTTTACATATAAATCCATTTTGTTCATCACATAACACATTGTTTTTTTCTAAGAACGTCATTAGTTTTCGGCTCATTACCTTTTCCAATATTTTTGAAATTATTGGTACTAGTGTTATGGGTCGATAGTTTCCAGTGAAGTCGATAGTTTTCAATACAAGAATGGCCCGCACCACTGCCACTGCCGCCGGCGCTGACTAATTACTCATATACAAGACAATCGACCACAATTTGTCCTCTCTGGGAATCCACAATGCCGTTACAGCTTACTCAGAACCACTGGGACACTCCGTTAACATGAATCTTCACTCTATGTAACAATCCGTTGAGAATCTTGAGTTACTTTATGGTAAAGTGAAGAATGAGAAGTTTTAATTAATTAATTTATTAAAAACGACGCGACGCGTGACCCGAGAGCTGCTGGAACTTTCTAGAAACTTCTGGAAACCTGTGGAACGTTATGGAAGTCTGCAGAACTTTCTAGAAATCCATGGAAAGATTTAGAACCTTGTAGAATGTTCTAGAATCCAGACCTACGGCTAGGCGTACCTATGTCAAAAGATCTATATCAAATCGAAAGAAAAGACAAGGATGGCAAAAATGTTCTCGAGTTAAGAACGAGATAGATATACTTAACTGGAGGTATAAAAACCTGAGCTTGTCCGTCGTCGGTCGGTCAGTTCTATTTTAGCAGTCAATCTGAAGTGATCTAATAGGTACGAAGAAGTGAACAAGTTCTGATCTGCTCTCAAGGCCCGAGCTTGAGAAAAAGTGTTCCTAATCTTGTGTGAATTCCTGAAAGTTTCAGTAGTGTTTCAGTGCTTATTAGCGTTTAGTGTTTGTAACTGTGTTAAGTGCTGTAAGAATAAGTCCGATAGACTAAGTGCTTCAGTGCTAAGTGTTTGTGTGTGCGGAAATAAACGCATATCATTGGAAGGTCGGACTTTCACTGCATCATCAGGGATTCCTTCTAGTATACGCCAGTAGCTAGGTTCCCATTCCACTACAGCGTTGGGTGGCTGGTTAAACAGCTGCTTGTAAGTCATCTACTTCACGACCCTCGACCGCGTCACCGGACAGCAGACGCAGACCGGGTTTGCCGAGTGCCACGTGTAGAGCACCGAGTTGAAGCTTTGAGCTCGCACCCTGCGAAGCTTGGCATTGCCTGCACTGACCCTTGGCCTGACATCTTGCTGCCTGGTATCCTGGTATCTTGAACCGACTGCACTCGCCGCAACACTAGTATTAGCTAAAAGTTTTTACTAACCGTAGTCTACAGGCCACAGTTCCGTGTAGTAACTGCCCTTCCAAAGCTCAGGAGCCGCGGCGGCGTCCCGAGTCGTTAGTGGGTGAATTTAGCCGGTGATTTGTATGAAAGGCTGAGAATTATAGTAGCTTGCTCCGAGAATAAGACATTACCGTGATTTACTTAGGACCCGCCGCCGCCACCCTCCACAGGCCACATCAATTCTATTAACACAGTTAACCCTGACTTATTGTTACGAGACGAAATACCTTTATGTAATCCACAAAAAACTACTACTAAAATGCTTAATGCGAGACGTGTAGTTCTTTTTCTATCAAAGCAGACATAGACTTTAAAACTTGGTGAATGCAAGGTTAATCACTGTCAACAAGGTTAATTCTTTAAAGATTTAAAGACTTATAATAATGTTAGTAATTGGTCTTGCTATGGGCCTCAACTAACCAACATATAGATATGTCCCAGCGCCCCCGAGGACACTCGTGCGAGCCACAGTTACGCGTTCAATAGGCTCTCACAGGCTACGGACGCCAGACAGTCTGAAAACTCCTTTCTTTTCCCAATCTCCCTTTGCGATGTCGCTTATTTGTCTACCGTCCGCTGCTAGCAATCCACCGCGTTCACACCCGACTTTATCTACTAGCTATCAAAGTTCAAACTCCTTTATCTCCGGAGCAAATGTCCATTGCTGGAAGCTAGTCGCCCGACAACCTAGTTCGACTAACGTCTAGCTCCTATACTCTAGATTTTAAAGTTCAAAATAGCTTGAGTTAAAAGTAATTGGACAGTGGTGAAAAGCAGACAGGTCTACTACTCTTGAGCTTCGCAGATCAATTATGCATTCTCTAACAAGAGTTTGGGACTTAAATAATAAAAGGAACTATTCAAGAGAGGTGAGTCTGATAAGTCTAATTAGGCAGCGGGATCTGCTTGCTCTTAGTGAACGCACATAAGATTAAAATTTGATTTTTACAAAAAGGATAAGTATCTTATGTGACATGGCTTGTTGCCTTGACGCCAAAGCCGGAGGAAATTCTCAACAAATTAGAACGTCTTCAAAATTTATGCATCCGAATTATTTTCGGTTTGCGTAAATACGATCACATCTCAATGTTCAGAGATCAGTTAAAATGGCTTCCAATCCGTCGCCGGTGTTATCTGCACGTTCTCTCTCTTCTTTATAACATTCTGAACAATCCTCTCTCCCCTTCTTACCTCCGTGAGCGTTTTGAGTTTCTTTACCCTCATGATAAACCATGTAGATCAACTTTGTCCCTCATCCTTTAATTTCCTGTTCACTCATCCAGCCGCTACGGTGACTCTTTTACTGTCGACTCGGTTAGGTTATGGAATTCTCTACGACACGATATTCGTGCTAGCCCCTCACTCTTCATTTTCAAGCGTAACGTCAAAGAGCATTACCTATCTTTATGACTCTGTTGTATTTATGTATTTATCCAATTTATATGAGTATGTAATTATAGTATTTGTTAGGTTATAGTAGTTTATGTATTGTATTACATTATGTATTAGTCTATTTAATGAGAAGGTTAAAATTAAATCTTATATCCTTTGTTTTAGCTCATGTGCCCACTTCTGCAAATTTGTCTCTCTCTCCCAATAAGGTTTGCTGGAAGAGCCTTTGCCTTTATTTTTCTTGCGATATGTTTTACTTATATTACATATGTTGTGAAATAAATTATTCTGAATTATGAATGCCAATCGTGTTCAGTTACAAGTGTTCGTAGCCTCGTTGGTGTACAGCGCAGCCTCGCAGCAGCTCGATGCTGCAGGAAGTCTACGTTTGTTCATAATAATACTGCTGAATGTGTGACCTACTAATAATAAAAACATAATTTTACTGTAGTAAAACGTTATTTGTTGTATCCTCTTAATGCTCTAGTTAAACATCTATAATGACTAACGCTAGCCAATGACCAACTGATCATTTCAGTATGGCCTAGCCATTAGGCGTAAATATTGTGAGATAAATAAAAACAATCCTAAATCTATATATTTTATATTGATTACCTTTAGTTTTTTTTTAATACAAATCTATAAAAGTGTTTCAATAATGCCTGAATGGAGATTGACGGCTGGTGCGGCCGCCATGGCGCTCGGTTCTCGGCGGTATCTCTTCAGTTCTGGCTCTACGAGATGGACTTGGCTGTTTGAATGCCTCGTGTATGCATTTTTTCCATTTTTAAAACGCGACACCTTTACTGTACTGCAAAGAGAACAAATTATAACTCACAACCAGTTACCTCACACCATCCTTATGTTTTTAAATATATTATTTTAGACACCAAATTGCCGTCCGTACGACAAGCAAGGTATTTGGCTGAAAAACAGCGCTCAGCGTAAAATGTTCAGTACACGCTGAGCCAAGTCCCATATCGGCGCAGGGTCATCGTGGAGGCAAACCACCTAATGTTTACCACTTCATACCTTGTTATCGGTTTTGTTGTCCGTTTGTTTGTACTTGTGTCGAAATTAATGTTTATTCTGTTGTATTCAGTACCTGGTGTTCTTGAGCAGATCATCAGAAGGCGCTGGAGACCGGCCGGCTGGCAGGTCACCGAGACCGAGCTATTGCGCAGATGGCGATCATACACATCACCAGGAATACAGCACTCCCGACTAAAATAAGTAGACTGCTAAATTCAAAATTAAAAACTGGCTGTCTGGCGCCCATGCTCTACATGCTGGCTTTCATGGTAATTTTTCTTTATTGGGTTTTATTTATTAAATGTGGGAGGATTTGCAGTGAAAATTTTGCATTGGAAACATCTATTGCTGTGATTTTGCTGAAAACTTGTCAGTGTCAATCTGATGGAAGCGACTTTTTTGAAAAAAAATGGAGAAAGTATAGTCAACAGAGGGAGCATAAAAAGTCGTAGAAGATGAACAAAAAGGTATCATACCTCTTATTTTTAGGGTTCCGTATCTCAAAAGGAAAAAAGGAACCCTAAAAGGATCACTTTGTTGTCCGTCTGTATGTCCGTCTGTCTATCTATCTGTATGTCTGTCTGTCTGTCTGTCTGTCCATCTGTCAACCCAACTCCCTTTTCTCAGGAACGCGTGGAGGTATCGAGATGAAATTAACATCAAATACCCAATCAAGTCCGTAACTTTTTGAAGCCTCGATATAATAAAAACTTCTAGGTCAACGAAATCAAAAGTTACAGCCGTTTATGTCCGAATATTTTGAATTTTCCAAGGGAATCACATGCACACAAAACCTAAAGGGTACTCCCGTAGACCTAGAATCATAAAATTTGTGAAGAAGCAATGTCTTATAGCACAAATAAAGGGAAAAATCCAAAAACCGTAAATTTGTAGTTTATTCGCAAAAAAACAATTTTGATTCTCTCCTTGGACCAAATTATACAGCTACTTTTAGAAAAAATTTTGACTCTCGCCATGGACCAAAACCTACAATTTATACTATACATTTTAGGCGAGAGCTGTTTTCTGCATCATATGAAGTATAACGCTTTGAAATGCAAAATGGGTCGGTTCCGTCCGACTCAATCTATGGTCTTACCTCGTTTGTGTCAACTACTTTTCTAAGCCTTATAATTGAAGTAGTTGCCCTTGCAGGCCATGATAGGCCTCGGTAGGCCTTTGTAGGTCTCGGAAGGCGGGACTGCGGTGCATGAAAACGCGCCGCTGAAATAATCTCACTGGATAACCCCAGATTAGACCATTTAAGATAACTCTTTTACTCGATTCATCATGAATTCGTCAAACTTCGAAAGTTTTTATGGCAAAATTTAAGACAAGCTTCTTTATAACTTACATTTCTTCAGCCAACACCGATGAAAAATGTACATTCACATATCCAATGTGCCATTCATAATAGGTATCATTTTTATCCGATCGTTTCTTAGGACCTAGGTACCTACTTTTAAAAAAACTCATCAAAAAATTATTTAAGCTTCAAAAGATTAAGACCCCTTTTCCTGAGCCCAGTTGGTTGTATGTACATTCGCTATTGTAAGAAGTGTTATTTCAGGCTCGTGGCCCGTGTGGTCGCAGCCTAATCCCATGGGAACGGACAGGCGGTGATCTTTTGTTGTTGCTTTACAACGGCGGCGGCGCGGCGGCGGCGCTAGATGTATGCTGTTTAGAGCCGACGTTAGTTACCAGGCATCCAAAATTCATTAATGATGGACCAAAACTCATGGTGATCATTGGTCACTTCTGAACCTTAAAACTATTAGTACCTACTGAATATTTTTTTATTAAATATGCTAATATAATATTTTTATTTATTTTATGTAATACGAAATGGGCTACGCTTAGTTAAATAATGTAATAAAGTGCCTCAAATTTGCAAAATCCGTTAAAAATATTTTTTGTACAATTTTAGCAACGTTTCCAACCAGAAAACAATGTTTTATCTCAATTTGAAGCGGAAGATTTGGTTGAATCTCCTCTTGAAGCACATGGCTACTCCCAAACATACCTCATCAGCTGTCAGAGCGGTAACCTCGGTTCCTAGTTCGCGAGGGGTCGCCGCTTCCACTTTACCACAGCACTTATGTATACTTGAAGCTTGCATCTACGTGGGTAGTAGGTAGAGGTCTGCGCTCTTGTCACACAACCGGTGTTTTGGCTGGAGGGGCGCGAGGCAAGGCGCACGACCGGCCGGCTCCGCGGCGCGAGGCTGACTGAAATCTGTGCTCTCCGCCGCCAGGTCAGGTCAGCCAGCCCGCGTGCACCCCGCACGACTCCCAATCTATACTCACCCCACAGAAACTGTACGTTTGTTTGTTGTAAACGCTAAACTTACTATCATTTTATAATAACTAGGTACTTCTCTTTCTAATTTAACTCAAAAGTATTTGATAGGTAGAATTGGATTTGAATTTTTGAAAATTTATTACGGGACAGGGCTACAGTAAGTTTTTCTAGTGCCCATGACACACCTTCCTTTAACTTTGGGCCCTAATGGTACTGGCACAACAACAAAAGTAAGGCCCAGCATTACAGACAATTTTAGTGGGTGGTTTTACTAATTAAATAAATGGTAAGTGATTGTTCCCGGTTTCAGAAGCAGATGAATCCGCAGCAAGTCGCACAGCTAGTAAATAAATAGTGTAAATGTTTAAGGGCCGCTCGTACGTCGCCGGCGGAGGCGGTCGCAGTGCGTTCTCATACAGATTTGTAGGTGTCGCTTTGCATTTCGGCCCCGATTCTGTATTTACGTCGGCCGGCGGGCGAAGCGAGGCACTGACGCGCTCCTCGCTTGAATATGCAACGACGACGACGGGAAGTTATTGTATCACATCTTTGCAGTGAATACATATCTGCTACGCTGCGCATTTACTTCTATTATTTTTATTATTATTATTTTATTTTATTGAAGTGAAAACTTCTTTAGCGGCGTTGAGCACTTTTTCTGTAATAATCTATATATATAAAAGAAAGTCGTGTTAGTTACACCATTTATAACTCAAGAACGGCTGAACCGATTTGGCTGAAAATTGGTGGGGAGGCAGCTTAGAACCAGGAGACGGACATAGGCTATGTTTTATCCCGGAATTACCACGGGAACGGGAACTACGCAGGCGAAGCCGCGGGCAGCAGCTAGTGGGTATAAAATCTTAAACTCGCGTCAGGACACGTGACCTGATCGAAAAAGCGTAAGACGGATGGAGCAACGACGACCTTATGCCGAAGGAATAAAGCTCAAAATTGTGCAGGATCTTCATTATAGCTAGGAAATTTCTTGAAGTTTTGTTTTGAGATAGAGTTCAAAATCGAACATTATTTTTAGGTAAACAGAATAGATAATATTACTAGTTTCCGACAACAACAATAGGCCCTAGCTTACGTAATAGTTGCTAGCGTCCGGCTCGCTTATACCTACCTACTTATGTATCTATAGATAATTAATTTCTCGAACAAATCGAAAAAAAAGACAAGGACAAAAATTTTCATTTATTCATTAATATAATTTTATAATTAAGGTTAGGTTTCGATCGAGTCTATCGTACTGCTTAACGGGTGTAAACAGACCCTTCACGAAGCCGTCAACCAAGCATTCTGTACATGAAACTAAGTAACACTGCGCAAAAATAATTGCTGGGAAACGGAATTTATTTTTGGACTTTAAAAATAATCAGATTTTTGTAGCGGGTAATGGTTTGCGCGCAACCGGCTGTAAATAATTGTAATATTATTTAATAATGTAAAATAATTGTAATAGTTTTAAAGTGTTAAATTTTTAATGTAATATAAATTGTCATGTTTGTGTACGATAGCGCAATAAATGAATATTGTATTCTACCACATAAATGATAGTACTTTTATACTGATAAAGCAATTGGTGCAAAATTATTCCCTAACCATTCCAAAATATCAAACATGCTCAACGTTAATAATCAAGTTTTCACTTCTGCCGGCACTCCCGGAGTGCAACCCGTCTTTTTTTTACAATTTTAGGGAAACTAACAGTTATGTAACTATTATTACAGAGAACGTGGGTAACTTACGGCTAATTAGAAGTTTCCACAAAAAATAACTAAGTAAAATGTTAGTGTCAGTCGAAGAAATGTTAGTAAATAGACGGCGCGTTTGATAACTACCTAATAAATAAAAAAACTAAACAATAATTTTATACCTACTTAAAAAAAAATTACTCAACAAGCGTTTAAGACGCTTGGTTGAGGTATTAAATAAATCTATATCTACTTCATTGTTCCTATTGTTATACAAAGTGATTGCCATAAGATTATTCAAGGATTTGCATGCCCTTAAGATAAGTCAGTAAGTGTATCTAAGTGTTGTCGATAAGTTGTTTTTGTTGATAATAATATTACTGCTCTTGGAAGAATGCAATAAGATTTTTTTTATTTATCAACACAGTTCGGCTCGTTGAGCTTTAATAGGAGTGAGTAAGAAACATTTTTAACCGACTTGAAAAATTCACAATAGAAGGAGGATTCCTTATTTGGCTGGATGATTTTTTTTTTAATTTATGTAGTCGATTTTCTCCGTCAATTATCGACTGATTATGAAAATTATTTCGCTATTTTGTAGAGATTGATACAGAATTTGTCCCATATTTTTTTTTGGTATTTATATTTATTATTGGTATTTATCCCGTAAAGCTTAAAAAGAACATTACTTATATCACGACTAGCTACAACCATTTCGGTGATATCTTCGCCAATTCATAATAGATTTGATGATTCTTTCGTTATTGTATAAAGGTCGACTTATAAAATGTTGTCTCTAGAGGAATTGATGGTTTTCACAATCACTGGTAACAAATGGTTTCCATGGCAACGGGCGTAAACAAGAGGTCTACCTACAAAAACAAATTACAAAGATAACGGATAAAGGATCACATTAAACGCAGGATGACCGATCCGTTCGTTTTTGATTTTGAAAGGTGTCATTTAGGGTGCATTCCAAAATACGATTACAGCGCTGATAGCGATCACAACGCGTTCCAAATTAGATATCATATTTACAGTTAAGTGCAATCATTTGTTCGGAACACTCATGAACGCTCACGGTCACGACTCGCGATGTCAAATGTCAGTCAAAAAAAAGTAAACGAAAAGAAAAAGAGAATACAAGAATACGATGAAAACTAATGTCAATTTTGACAGAGCACTCACAGTGATTTCAGTTTGTAGGATGGTCGGTGATATCGCAAAATGGCGTATGTAATGACGTCATCAATGACGTCACACGGGACACCATTGTCGCGCTCACAGTAATTTGGAACGCTTTCGAGCGCGCTAATATAGATTTTAGCGAAATTCGGAATGTACCCCTGGTGTCACGTCCGAAGCAACGTGACATTCAGCAGTAAAGTTGTTCGTTTCGTGCGATCTGTCTACCGCAATTTCGTATTTCGGGTTACAAAGTAGGCTTTCTTTCATTGGTAGTTTCATCAATGTGTCATCAAACTAAATCAGACTCAAATCAACTAGAGGTTGCCACTACAAGAATTTGAAGTCGTTTTATAGTTTTTTAGACACGCCAAATTATTTGTTCATTAATACAGCTTCAGGCTTATCGGATCAAACTTCACTAAGCAAACAACGGTCAACTGCTCTCATCATACTGCCGTCAACCCCTCGCTCATCGCTGCTCTCATAACAAATCAGACAAAATTCAATAGAAATAGCCACAAACAAAAACAAGCCCAGCGCACTCAATAACTTCCTCATAGGCGTAAAACAATCGACAATATTGTTCTCGATCCACCGATAAGCCCCTCGATCGCAAGGTGCCACTTAGTCCATAACCTCCTTAGAGAGACAATCACGGCTCGAAGACTGGGTGGAGCGGCCCTTAGCCACCCTCACACCTCGGCAATCTCGGCTCGAACACCGTGTAGAGCGACCCTTAGCCAGCATCCCACACACGCACACAGTTGCATTTTGCGGCTGGATTTAATGCTATACGGGCGGTCCGCACGGAGATCCGTCGTCCGGAGCTATCCCATAGAAATCAACTATTACGTTTTAATAAACATAATAGTTGATTTCTATGGGATAGCTAAGCTATGATAGCGCTAATGCGCTCGTTCCATCCAGAGGAAACCATTCATCGAGCGCGTCCGTGCTTTCCATCTCCGTATCAGGACGCGCTAGGCATCTAACCAAACGAATGCTCTGTATACATGTAGTCCGTACGGGCGTTCGTGCAACCGTCCGTACAGCACTAAATCCAGCCTTACTGTGCATCATACCCCATTGACAACCTAGCTCTTCTCCGTTACAAATCCACGCCAAATCAGTTGAAATAACTATTTACATCAATAAACAAGATCCGTCAAGTGCGATTGTTACTCGCGCGCCGAGGGTTGCGAACGTTTGTCAACAAATATGTACCATAAGTAGCGGTTAGAGACTTCGCAATTTAACGAATATCTAAAAATAGTAGGTACCAATCTACATTTCAGATGGATTCTCTGCATGCTTGGGTTAAAGTGGGTATTGGTCAATTTTTCGACTTTTTTCAATATATTTCAAAAAGTTTGAAAACCTATTAATTTCAAAAATTGTTTTGAAATATCCAAACCGATACCTTTCATTTGATACCCCACTCGGTGGGGTAGCCCCCTTTTGATATTTATACCTTTTTGACCATTTTCAAAAGGTGTTTATTTTACAGACTTCTCTATATTTTTCCCGTAAAATATAGATCCATACCTACAAACGCTCCATACATTTCAAATAGATCGCTCTGCAATCTTCGGAGATATGGTTAAATCTTTACAGGCGCACAATATGTATTATTATTTTAAATTCCAAGTTGATAGCTGCAGTAGTTGCTGAGTTATTAAGGAGGGAAAAAGGACAGACAAAGCGAGACCATAAGGGTTTTGAAACCGATCTTCGATCTTCGAAACCCTAAAAAGTAGGTAAAACGAAAAAAATCTGAAAAATGTACCTACTTTCAAGCGCAGGCACAATGTTCTTTCCGTCGTTTGTAAATGGTTAATTTCTCAAGTCCCGGCGTTTCCAATAAAGCGAGTCATCGAGAATCCTTTCTCCCTTGACCACTTCTCTGATCGTTTCACGTTTGACAGTCTTTACATGTGTGCGTTTTGCTGAAAATGGCTGCCGTTTATTCTACGCATGCGCGAGATGAATTCCAACTCAAGAAGTTGCTATCGAGTTTAGAGCTCTATTCAAATGGAGGTAGTATGCAATGTTGTAGAGAACAAATTAAGCAGCCGATCAGTTAAAATTGAGTCGTATTTGAGTGTAGAATGGTCTAGGTTTTAGATGTGGGTGAGCAATTAGGTTATTTAGCATGGCGGGTTGTTAAAGTTCTGTCAGTTTGGAAGAAAAGCCGACTCTACACTATGGAACTAACCACTATGGAATAAGAGACACCTCTTTGGATCTTCTTACATCTTACTTGAGAGATAGGACAAAAGTGTGGCAATGGGAAACGGTTTTCGGGATCTGTAGTTACAATGGGTGTACCTCAGGGCTCTATCCTCGGTCCTTTCCTATTTTTAGTTTACATTAACGACCTGCTTCACCTAGTCAAGAATAATCACGAGATTGTATTTTTTGCCGATGATACTTCATTAATTAGGGTTCCGTACCTCAAAAGGAATAAAGGAACCCTTATATTTGGTTCACATGAGCAGTTTGTGTGATCTGCAAATATTTCTCCCGAGTCGTTTACCAAAATGTTTTAGGAGAAACAGGAATACCTACCTATTTACGTATTGCAATTTTACTGTTGTCCGTCTGTCCGTCTGTCAACCTCATTTTCTCAGGAACGCGTGGACGTATCGAGTTGAAATTAGCGTTAAATACTCAAGTCCGTAACCTCTTGGGGCCGCGATATAAATAAAACTTCTAAGTCAGTCAACTCACTCAAAAGTTACAAAAAAAGGTACTTACCCGGGTACAAGGTATCCCCCTGTATGTTAATTTGCCGCGCTTTAGTAAATCCCGAAATCCCGGCTTAGGCTCTCCTACTATTCTGAAAACTTGTTCCACATTCATAGAAATATCAATCGGTTCCCTAAAAAAGCAACACCTTTACCTGGCTACGCGAGAACCTTACAAGTTTCTAGCTCGGTCCTTTACTTTACCTTTAAAAGATTTAAGTGAAAAAACAACGTTTTACGTGTGTAATTTATAAATATAAATATAATAATGCTGGACAATTCACACGGCATTATCTAGCCCCAAACTTAGCAGAGCTTGTGTTATGGGTACTAGATAACTGATATACTTAATAAAATACTCTACATAGATAGATATTTTTTTATTATACGTAGAAAACACCCAGACCACCGGAACAGATCTAGGACTAGGGAAGTTCGCTAGAGCTAGCGACTCAGAGGAAGGAGTGGATATCCACGCTAGCTCCTTGTGCGACTTAAATATTAAATGTCAATCGATATCAAATACCAAAGTGCTTTATTTCTTAAAGAACTTACAGGACTCTTGGACACGTCACACAATTCAAATGACGACCTCATTGGCGCAGCGGGCGGGAGTCCGCCTGCGACGCAAGAGGTTGCGGGTTCGATTCCCGCCTCGGAACAAATTTGTGTACGATCTGCAGAAATTTGTTCCGTTGGTCTGGGTGTTTTCCATGTATCATAAAAAATATCTATCTATGTTTATAATGTATTAATGATATCAGTTATCTAGTACCCATAACACAAGCTTTGAGTAGCTTACTTTGGGGCTAGATGGTGCTGTACGGATTGTCCAGCATTATTTATTTATTATATTTTTATATTAACGTAGATAATATTTTGAGGAAATTGAAAAATGTGAAGTAGTTAGAATGATTCATTATGTTTCAAGATTCTTTAATTGAGGTCTCTTAAACAACCTCTATGCATGGTCCTCATTTAATATTGTAAGATACAACTACGGTACAATTATCAATTATCTATAGGAGAGGTTAGGCTCAGCATTAGCCTGGTCCGGAGCGATGCAATAAATTGCGTTAAAGCCATTGTCGAATTAACCGGAAGCCGGTCAGTGCTCCAATTACATAACGTTTTATACATAAGTGCAGGTTTCGGAGCCCGCGTCCGCCGCATTACTTTGGTGCGGGGTGCGGCGAGCGCAGCGAGGCCGACCGCGGTTTATTTTGTACATACATTTATTTAATTTTATTTGTGAACGAGAGTTCTTTGCATGTTGGGCTTTTAGTGGAAGACTTATATGGCACACGCAAACCTAAGTATTAAATTCCAGTTTCAAGCCATTGGATTGCTAATTTGGATTGCTAGTCATTATTTAATTGTTATTGCTGTTTGTTTATGCAAATTGATCTTGTTAACAACCATCTGAATCTACCTGAATTAAGGAACGAAATAGAAATGACTTTGGTCGCAATCACATTTGCAGAGCAGAATAGAATCGCCTGCGAACGGCGTACTGCAGCATCAAACGCGGTTCATTCTGTAGGTTGTAAAATTTTACGTGTGATTCACTTCAATGGCTGACAAGATCGGCACCCCTACCACTGGCTGACGCTCCCGTTTTGTTAATATTCCTGCATGCAAAAGATATGAAAATGTATATCTACTGGTCGATATGTCTGCCAGCATATCTGCGCCTGCGCCCGCGCCCCCTCGAAACCTCTGGGCAGGGAATGCGTTAAAGTTTCGTAGTGCTACCAAAAGCGGATAGGATAGTTCAGTTTAAAATCTTAATTTAAGCGCTTTGTTTTTTCCCAGTATTTTTCCCTGTTCTGTGGCTTTTTCTTACTCTGACTATCAATTGAAGAAAATCAGCGATCTATTGCTTAAATTTGAAATAAACCTATACTAAGAGAGTTACCTAATAACCATGGTAGTGGTGGCGTAGAGTGGCACGTCCTCTTCATTCCTGGCAGAGTGTATGTGACGTCACCGGCGGCGTGCGGCGGCGGCTCCGATGGAGCTATTTGCACTTAGAGCTGGACTCGAGGCGATTCGATAGCGCGATGACATCCAGCGATGCTCCTTGCAATCATAATGGTGAAATGGATAAGGAGTTTGTCATTTCTATCCACGTCCTGAAGTACCTACCTACGTAACACACGTAGGTTGGTATAAGGGGTCCACTGCCTAGCCCATGCAGCAAAAACTAGTCGTATAAAAGTCCACAGAACGTTTTGTGAATCACTGGTAGGTATAAAAGTGTTATAAAACACCTAAGGTACATTTTCTTCTTAAAGCAGCTCGTTTGTAAAACTTATAACGCAAATCAGATGAATAAAGGCATTTGATATAACTTTCATAGAGCATATTTTTCTGCAATAGTTATATTAGCGCTACGCTGCGCTTGCTATAGCACCTAACTATACCGGTTGTATAAAATGGTGTAGTAAACGTTTACATCACTAATTTATATGTCATTTTTGCTCTATAAGCTTAAAAAGCAAAAGTGTGTTCTCGAACACTTTTATACAACACGATGTCACCGCTAATACCTTAATAACTCGTTTACACATCTTTTTAGTGATATAAGTTTAGATTATTGGACTACCTACTTTGTTATTTGGGAGCGCTGTGGTGTCTGAAGAGTCGTACCGCAGCTAGTAGGACTGTTAGGACCACATAATTTGCGTCGTGGCCACTATAATGTGTTAAAAGTGGAGGCCTAAGTACATTATGTATATACCTACACCCAGAAGATGATCATCATCATCAGCCTAATGTTGGACAAGGGACGTCGTCAGAAGACGTCTCCTAATGATTTCCATAGAGTTGATGTACCTATACTATGGTATAATATAATATTCCCCCGAATACTCAAACGCAACTCAGATTTAAGCACATCGTGATTTTATACAGAATTCAATGAAAATATGTAAAAAAAATCGCAACTTGAGCTGAAATGCGTTTGAGTATTCATAAATGTCAATTCCCAGAGGTGCCTCTACAAATCTATTGGATTTTGCAGAAATTTTAGGGTTAGGGTACATCTGGTCCGAATCTCAAACTGATCCGCGGACGAGAGGTCCACTACACTTTTGTGTTGGGGTACATCTGGTCCGAATCTAAATTCTCTTGATTTTAGATTCGGATCAGTTGTACCCTCAACCAAAAGTGAAGTGGACATCTCGTCCCAATCTCTCCGTTACTTTTCAAGGTTTCTGAATTGAAATACATCCAGCACAAATGCTGCCAGATTTCTAATGGAAAATTATAGTACTTGTCAAGATCTACATTTAGGATGACAGCTATCCTCAAATCACGATATCTCAGGAACTGACCATCCCAGAGCACCAGTTTCTAAAGTGAAATTGTATCGTGATTTGAAGTTTGACAGCTGTCATCAAAAATGTAGATCTCGACGAGTACTACAATTTCACTTTAGAAACTGGTGCTCTGCGATGGTCAGTTCCCGAGATATCGTGATTTGAAGTTTGACAGCTGTCATCAAAAATGTAGATCTCGACGAGTACTACAATTTCACTTTAGAAACTGGTGCTCTGGGATGGTCAGTTCCTGAGATATCGTGATTTGAAGTTTGACAGCTGTCATCAAAAATGTAGATCTTGACAAGTACTATAATTTACCATTAGAAATCTGGCAGAATTTGTGCTGGATGTATTTCAATTCAGAAACCTTGAAAAGTAACGGAGAGATTGGGACGAGATGTCCAGTTCACTTTTGGTTGAGGGTACAACTGATCCGAATCTAAAATCAAGAGAATTTAGATTCGGACCAGATGTACCCTAACCCAAATTTTATGGGTTTATTTGTATGTATAGGTACTAGGTATATCTGAAACATGTATTGTTCTATAATTATTTATCCCATATCGTGTCGACGCACAAATTACCAAATGTATCTATGTGTATCTATGATAAATAATATGCATCTATGTTAAATGGAAACGTAAACTAATAACCATCGTACGTATAACCGAGCATACGACACCATAACATATTAACACAGGAAACATGTCAGATACTTACCTTCTACTTTATTTGACCCATAGTACACCCCATTTCTGGGCCCGTACTCATAAAAACGAAATCAATGTTTCTGGTTAGTTTTTGTGCAAACGCTAATCTCAAGCAAGGAAAATATGAGCTGGTTTTGCACGACAACGGAAACAGAACTTAGATTTTCCTTTTCTGAATGGGCCCCTGATCGATGTGCGAACTAGAGTCTGGCTACTGAGAGTTGATAGTGAATAAATCATCTTTTTTTACTATGTATAATAAAAAATACCTATCTATGTAGTGATCAGTTATCTAGTACCCATAACACAAGCTCTGCTTAGCTTGGGGCTAGATAATGCTGTGTGAAGTGTTCAGCATTATTTATTTATTTATTTATTCCACATTTTCTAATGTTGGACGCATAAAATAGTAAAACAAGGTCACCACCAAAATTAATCGTTCGACAATCCGTTACAATTAATGCTATTCGCAAATATTTCCAGTCTCAACATTCAACAGACAGACTCTAGCGACTCTATTTCTTTCCAAAACGCGGGTTGCAGTGTGGAATGTGTGAATTTTTGAGAATTGTGCCAAATTCTTTCTAGTAGCATCGTGATGTTATAATCTACACAGCATCATCTAGCCCCAAGCAAAGCAGAGCTTGTGTTATGGGTACTAGATAACAGATATACATAATAAAATACATTACTTATATAGATATCTTTTATTATACATAGAAACGACCAGAACACCCGGAACAAATATTTGTACAAACATTTGTCCCAAGGCGGGAATCGAACCCGCAACCTCCTGCACCGCAGGCGGACCTTCGCCCGCCGCGCCACATCGGTCGTCTATATAGTAAACGCATACATAACACTATATAAATAAACGCAGAGGTACAAATAATAGAACTTTTAATCTGTCAAGCTTGATTCTTGGGCGGGCGCCTGCTTCCTGCGCACAGGGCGGGCGGGTCAACCGCAGCCACCGCTCCCCGTCCGGCGCGGCGGTCACCCAATTACCACGATTCTAATCACATACCTGTTTGTGTTAACCGGAATATCGGTATGTTTTCAAAAATACAGATTCACAAAAAGACAAATTCTCAAAAAGAAAGAAAAATTACAGATGCACTCATCATTGTTTCGGACAAGTCTCACTTGACCTTTTCCTTGTCCCTATAAGAGACTGGTAGTCTTTTAAAGGAAACCACCATCACTCTAACATAACTAGTTTCTGTCCGCGTCTTCGCACGGGTTGTTTTTGGAATACCAGATTAGATCACTAATTAAATTCATTGTCAAAATGAGTGTTTGGTTGAAAATCTTCAGATGATTTGATGATTTTTAGATATACAAGAACCATATACTTACCCGTATATGGTTCTTGTATTTCTAAAAATATATATGTATGGGTAATTTATTTGCACATAGGTACTATGGACTTTGGAGCGAGCTCATATCCTGGCACAGCTGAAACTCGGCCATCAGCTTATTGTACATTTAGAACAAGAAGGTTCAGTGAGCGGCTGACGAAGTGCTCAGCATGAGGTAATGCCAGCCGGCATCGCATCGCGCCTGCCAAATAAACAATGTGGGGATTGCATACGGATGTCGTTACGATGGGCTCAGTGGGGCGGTGCACTCATTACTGCTGGCTCCGAGGCTGAGGAGCTGGCATCGGACGAGCGATAGACATACCAATTATACAACATTCAATGCTTACCTTCTTTTCCGATTGAATACGGTATATCCTCTACAAATATTGTACAAATATCTGCCCGTAGTAGCTTCGCCTATGTACCTACGTGGTTTTGGGGTAACATGTTGCTTAAAAGCACCGATAGTGTGTGTAGCTAGAAATTAGTTTATTTTTAATCAAATCAGTAGTTCCGAAGACTATATGTCTTGAACTTGTAAACTTGACTAAGTACCTCTTCTTAAAATCAGCGTTAGACAGTTTACATTCGGGAAGATGAGTTTGTGCCGGCACCACGTCACAGGGACTTGAAGATTCTGGCCTTATCATCACACATTTTGTTTTTTTTTATAGTTTCAAAAACTACTGCAGCTATCAACTTGAAATTTGAAATAATATTACATTTCGTGCGCTTGTACAGATTTAAAGAAAAATAAATGAAAATAAATGAAAAATGAAAATGAATATTTTCCATACAAATTGTGATGCCGAAATTTTAAAAGATACCTACTGAGTCATATGAGGTATCAAATGAAAGGTATCATTTTGTACATTTCAAATTAGTTTTGAAATTTTTGTAGGTTTCATACTTTTTACAATATTTCGAAAAAAGTCTAAAAAATACCCATCCCTATCTCCGAAGATTGCAGAGCGATCCATGTTAAATGTATGGAGCGTTTATAGATATAGATCTATATTTTATAGGAAAAATATAGAGAAGTTTGTAAAAAGAACACTTATTGAAAAATGGTCAAAAAGCCCCCCTTTTCGAATAATTTTCAAAAGGGGGGGTTACCTCACCGAATGGGGTATCAAATGAAAGGTATTATTTTGAATATTTCAAAACAGATTTTCAAATTTCTGAAAGTTTCATACTTTTTGAAATATTTTGAAAATAGTCGAAAACATACCCATTCCCCCCCCCTATCTCCAAAGTTAGCAGAGCGATCCGTTTAAAATGTATTAGGCGTTTAAAGATATAGATCTTTATTTTACAGGAAAAATATAGAGAAGTCTGTAAAAAGAACACTTTTTGAAAAATGATCAAAAAAAATATTCTCAAAAGGGAGGCTACCCCACCGAGTGGGGTATCAAATGAAAGGTACCGGTTTGGACATTTCAAATCAGTTTTTAAAATTTCTGTAGGTTTCATAGTTTTTGAAATATTTTGAAATTCGAAAAATTTATCATTAACATTTACCATTATTTTATTATTATTTACCTTAACCGAACCACCCATTTAACCGAAGCATGCAGAGAGATCCATCTGAAATGTAGGTTGGTACCTACTATTCTTAAGTATTCGTTAAATTGTAAAGTCTCTAACCGGTACTTTTGGTACATATTTGTTGACAATCGTTCGAAAGCCTCGGCGCGTGAGTTACACTCGCACTTGACGGATCTTGTTTCATAATCACCGCGTACTATAAAAGTTATATTTGGATAGAAGAAACTAAAACATATAAAAAATCTCGTATGAAATTATGTCCAAAGGCGTCAGGTTTCTGAGATATTCTCAGATGTCAAGAACAAAATAAAAATAAAATATAAACTCCCCCGACAGATTTTCATGAAACATGGCTTAGAACACTCGGGATTAAATTATCTATGACACAAAAAAAAACTAAACGGAAATCGGTTCTTCCGTTTGGGAGCTAGGATACCACTGACAGATACACAGATAAACAGACAGACACGTTAAACTTGCAACACCCCACTCTTTTTGCGTCGGGGATTAAAAATAACGTTAATTATTTCGTCATAATGTGAAAATCTCAGCTACCTGATGCTTTAGTACATTTTTTTTTTAGAACATTTTTTATTTTTTTAGTATAGTCTATCCAAATATATCAATTTCATTGTGATTTTTGCTTGGAGCGTGGCCCCTAACATCGGTCACTATTTTGTATATTTTTTTTCCAAATCGCGGAGCACAATATTAAGATAGAAGACACAAAAGAAATATAAAATGTTCTGTAACAATAGCTTAAAGCGTCTGGTTTCTGAGTTATTCATTTATATTTTTTTTTTGTTAGTTTTGTCTGTGAACCTGAAACTAGGACATTATTTTAAGACATTTTTATTTCATTTTGTGTATTCTATTTAAATATATAAATGTACTTTTATTGTGCGCGGGATTAAAAAAAAATGTTAGGGCCAACTTTATACAAAAATTTTCGAATTTTCCTTAGTGACGTAACTTTTGATACTTTCCATTCCATATCTGAAAAGTGTGCGACGCGAAAGCCGCAGCTTGAAGCTAATAATCAATGAAACCACATTACTATTTCTTCGTACATTATTTATTTACAGGTTTATTTCTAATACAACTAAGTTTACATAACATTAAAGTTAACATTTAAGTTTTAGGTAAAGGTACATAAAATTTATAGGCAGTGATAACAACATAAGACTCGAGTACTATGTATACTTCTTAATAAAGTTCTCAGAGTATCTGACACCAGAGAGATTAATTTATTTACACTCAATGAAAGTCGATGTGCTGAAAAATCATTGAATTATCATAGTAACGTTAATTAACTCTGTCAAAATTCTTAGAGTTCAAAAATCGGGGTAAAAAGTCGTGTCGTGCATATTAAGAACGATTCCCTATACCTTAACTTGGCCACTCACTGAACACTTGTTCATCTTTCCTTATATTTTTCAATCTACAATGAATTATTGTACTTATTATAATGATATATCGATCGAACTAGTTATTTCTAATGTATTTAATACAATTTATTTTAGATATGGCTGATAATCAGAAAGTTCACAATTCTAAAACACTATCGGGATAATACTGTAACATCTAAAAGTTTGAAAAATCATTTCTATTGCTTTTTACAAAATTTATTTTTATATACCGAATAGGCCGCGACAATTATAAATTCCAACGTGGTACAAAATATCCTTAAATATTTACAAACTTTTCATAAATCTCTAGTAAAATGTTAATTTAGCTAGTTAACAAATCATTTGCTTGTAGCAGTCTTTATTGTCTTCGTATTACACGTGTATCGTAAAATCTCTCCTCTCTTGCTCTTGTCGTTGCTGGTACCTGGAATATCAAAGATTAATATAAGGTCATCTGTTGAAACATTTCAGAACTAAATGGACTCTATTTTACTCTATACAGAGGTTCATAATAATAAGGTTCACGTTTACACTTGGCGCTCCAAATATGAGAAGGGTTCTTCCAGAATCTCGTCACCGTAACTGAAAGCCTTTGTTGCTCTGTGATACCAGCTTTAATAACTAGATGGCGCTGCAAATACATAAAACTCTAGCATTTCCCTCAAGTACCTAAACAGTTTTCTTTTGATTTAAGAGTTTTCATAAGTTTAGAGTTCTCTGTGTAGTTTACCGCCAGTCTTCCGCTATTAGCTCCAAAATTACGGACAGAAATCGCGGCTTCTTTTATGGGAGGCCGAGACACACTTCAGGTCGCTGAGCCATTGGAGTAAGTGTGTATCTAGAAAAATTATCTGATAGCGATCGATGATTTCGAAGACTTCGCACAAAATTGTAACGGTCGTTGGGAGAATAAGGATGAAGATGGGTCAGTCTCGTAATTTCTGGCTTCTTCTGAGGGGATGCCTAGTATTTTGAAGGAGGCTTAGTCCTATATTCCAGTGTTCATACGTGGGCTGAAACGATGTGTTAAGGGTCCGGCGACGGATGAATTTCCTATACAAATGTAATACCAAAATGATTTGAAATTTCAGCATATTTTCATCATGCTATTATTTGTATTAAAATAGTAGGTATGTATTTAGGTTCCAGCCACAATTTTTTTTCATCATACCTTTCTGAAATGAAATTAAACCGAATCACATTTTTACATTAAAGAATTGATGTTTTCTTAGTATTTGTGTAGATAAGTATTTTGAAAAAATCTTGTGACATGAACCTAAATAAATACTATTCTAATTCAAATAATAGCAAACCATGGTGAATATATTCACAAATAACAAATCATTTTGGTACTACGTTTGTATGGGAAATTCATCCGTCGCCGGACCCTTAAGGCCAGGTAGTCCTGCAACAGTAGGCGTAAGGGAAAATGCGCGCCTGCCAAGCCGCCGCGCTCGTGTTTGTTGTAGTTATTTAAACATGGTGATTAAGAAAATCATTTTATCAAGTCAAACTCTGCGAATTTGCTTAGAAATATTAAGTGTCCTTAGTTGTCTACAAAAAAAAAGTGTGATATCAGTAGTTCGCTTGTCATAGTATTTATAAAACGTTAGTAAAAGGGTTAACTTTGGAATTATTTTCTATAGAGTGAAGTTCATTAGATCTTGTAACTGAATGCGATTTTGACTAGACTAGATCCTTAGGTAATATATATATTTTTTTCAGAATCTGCAACACTATTTTCTAAGTCTCAGATGGTTTTAAAAATCACAAAAATGCGGCCTCTGGCCTACCAAGCCTTAAAGCCGGCTTTTGACTATGGGATATAATATAAATTACATCTTGTGCTATATATTACATCCCGCGATTGCTATTCACACTGTAAGATATATATTTTGGAGCACACAATGATCAGTTTACACGTCTGCACACGAACGCCAACATTCAAACGGAGGGCGAAGCGGGGGATGCGCGGTGTCCGGGGACGTGAGGTAAAATATACACCTTCAAATGACCTTCAAATATCGCTCACTCGGTCGAAAAAATATTTATAGTTTGGGATGTAATATATATTATAGCACAGTGTGAACGGTCTCGTACAAAATGTATGGTGAGCGATAAAATATTATATCCCAAGATGTAATATATATTATATTATATCCCATAGTGAAAAGCCGGCTTGATAGTTGTACCTGGTGGGCGTGTGCGCGTGCTGCCGGCGGCGGCGGCGCGAGTCGCGCTCCGGCGCGCCGCCCGCCGACTCCGCGCTCGAGTCCGTCACCGCGCGGAGCTCCTCTGCGGACAATGCCTACCTACATTATACATGTATACACAAGGAACCATCATGCATCATCTAACACATCACCAAGGATAACCTTCCAAATGATATTCAAAACACTCGGTGACGAACTCAGAGCTCGTGCAAATCATGCCGATTTTATCAAAACGTTTCACGTGATATACTAACTCTATTGAAAGCTTGTTGACATCGTCATTTATGGATTTTCACTCCATAGTATCTAATGTGAAACGTATTTTATAATTCATCTTCAACTAATACTATTTGAACGTGAGTGTGATTGAAGCCACGGGACCCTCTCTGTGGCTTCAATCAAAAACTGAAACCATCTGGTGTGCCCTAGATGGATCTCTCTCTCCATAGTATCCAATGTGAAACGTATTATAAAACTCACCTTCAACTAATACTAGTTGAACGTGAGTGTGATTGAAACCATCTGGTGTGCCCTAGATGGATCTCTCTCTCCATAGTATCCAATGTGAAACGTATTATAAAACTCACCTTCAACTAATACTAGTTGAACGTGAGTGTGATTGAAACCATCTGGTGTGCCCTAGATGGATCTCTCTCTCCATAGTATCCAATGTGAAACGTATTATAAAACTCACCTTCAACCAATACTATTTGAACGTGAGTGTGATTGAAGCTACGGAGAGGATACCCTCTCCGTCGCTTCAATCGAAAACTGAAACTGAAACCATCTAGTGTGCCCTAGAATTAACTTTACTGGACATTTCTGTGCTCCTGTAATATTATTTATTTTATTATTTTATAAATTGTGCTTCGTGTGTTGCGATAGCTATGCGTAATGGCTATTCCAACATAATGCTGAGTCGGACGCCTTTTCGTAGCGATATGTTTTCTTATTTTTAGTTTTCTTATGTAGTTTTTATGGTGTTGTTTTACCTCTATGTAACTTACATATTGTTAAGCTATGAATAAAGATTTCTTTCTTTCTTTCTTTCTTTCTTTCTTTCTTTCTTTCTAGAGATTGTGCTTTGGGACTCTTATTCTTTCATATTTATGACAATGACTTCTGTGGCATTGCACGCCGCACGGATAAGTAGGTTTAAAATGTCAAACAAGTAAAGCTATTGCGTCCTTTTCTTATACTAGATCATGGCAATAAGCTACGCTACAAGGTTTACGTGTGTGCATTTCTTATACGTAGGAATACTATTTCCAATAAAGCTAACATCTTTTTGACTGACACGTAAGTACTTACAGCATTTTCGGACACATAACCTATAGACATTGTATTTTCTGTCTTGAGCTCGTTACGGTAAAAAACGATTCAACCATTCAAAATGAATACAAAGAAGCGCCTTGTTGCGCCAGGCAGAAACCAAATTAAACCAGGCTTTACTAGAACTAAAGTCGGTAAAGAGACAGATTGCACAATTAAAATTAGAACGAGATGATAATGAAAACATTCTCTTAGAAGCTTTAGACAATAACAAAAAAAAAAGACGGGTTGCACTCCGGGAGTGCCGGCAGAAGTGAAAACTTGATTATTAACGTTGAGCATGTTTGATATTTTGGAATGGTTAGGGAATAATTTTGCACCAATTGCTTTATCAGTATAAAAGAACTATCATTTATGTGGTAGAATACAATATTCATTTATTGCGCTATCGTACACAAACATGACAATTTATATTACATTAAAAACTGTAGGGGCTCGTCGAAGGTGTAAGACTTCAACTAGGGCTGGTCAGGAATGATATCCAAGTAAAAACACTTCAGAACACTTCAAATCGGTATATTCAACCGTATACACTCAACTACGTTCTTAATACAAAAAGTCACTGCACTGCACTTAATAATTCACTTTCGTTATTTTCCTTAAGACTTGTTCACTGTTTGATTGCTTAGAACTGAATGAATAATCTGCCAGAAGGCTCGGTTTTTATACCTATTTCTATCCTTTCTAGATAATTCTACGCGTTTCCGGAAGCTATACCTATCTCTTTCTTTATTCTAGAACATTTTTTTTGTCCTTGTCTTTCTTTTCGATTCGTTCGAGAAATTAATTATCTATAGATACGAGGGGAGGTCCAAAAGTCCGCGGAACGGGGGGGAAGGGACGCAGGTAGCTACCTTTTTTTGGTATGTCGCTAATTGGATACTCATTAAAGGTGTACATGTTAATTTTTAGCCCTTTGACATCATTCGTTTACGAGATATCGCCCTGCAAACAAGTCAATCCGGAAAAAAACTGCAACAATGAACCAAATTGAGTTTCGTGCGCTTTTTGGAGCGCTTTTTGGAGCTGTGTAGCGAAGAATCTACCCCTATTTTGGAGCGGATTGTTACCGGTGATGAAACTTGGGTTCATCACTTTGAACCTGAGTCCAAACAGGAGTCGATGCAGTGGCATAAAAAGGGCACACCACCCCTAAGAAGTTTAAGGTGTCGGAGTCGGCCGGAAAGATTATGGCTACGATTTTTTGGGATTGTGAAGGAATCCTGTTGATCGACTACAAAGAAAAAGGTGTCAACATTACCGGAGAATATTACGCAAGAATACTAGAGCAATTAAAGGAAGCCATCAAAAACAAAAGGCGGGGAAAACTGTCAAGCGGTGTGTTGCTTTTGCAAGACAACGCACCAGTTCACAAGAGTAAAGTTGCGATGGCTGCTCTAGACCGGTGCGGCTTTGAATCACTCGTCCACCCACCTTACAGCCCGGACCTGGCCCCCAGCGATTATTATTTATTTCCAAATTTGAAAAAAGACTTAAGGGGAAAAAAATTCAAGACGATGAAGAAGTTAAGGCGGCGATTTTGGCTCATTTTGAGGGCAAAGAGAAAACATATTTTTTTGATGGTATACATAAGCTAATTTCTAGATCTGAAAAATGTATTAAGCTCAAAGGTAATTATATTGAAAAGGAAAAATAGTTTCGTTGTTTTAATTTCATTACAACTCCTCCATTCCGCGGACTTTTGGACCTCCCCTCGTATATAAGTAGGTAGGTATAAGCGAGCCGGACGCTAGCAACTATTACGTAAGCTAGGGCCTATTGTTGTTATCGGAAACTAGTACTATTATCTATTCTGTTTACCTAAAAATAATGTTCGATTTTGAACTCTATCTCAAAACAAAACTTCAAGAAATTTCCTAGCTATAATGAAGATATTGTCCTGCACAATTTTGAGCTTTATTCCTTCGGCATAATGTCGTCGTTGCTAACACTCCATCCGTCTTACGCTTTTTCGATCAGGTCACGTGTCCTGACGCGAGTTTAAGATTTTATACCCATTACAGAAAAAGTGCTCAACGCCGCTGAAGAAGTTTTCACTTCAAAAAATAAAAAATGAGATGTCCATGTTATTTTGCGAGACCAATTACATTACTGAAGAACGGGATAGGCTTCAGACCATAATAGATAGGTTCGATGAACAATGTGGCATTGTGTTTGAAACGGTACAAGGTGTAACTAGCGGTGCTAGAAGGTGTACCTTTAGCGTGCGCGACGGGCACGCGGTAGCGCGCGGAGCTGCACTCGGCGCAGGGCGGGGGCGAGCCGCTGGACTCCGAGTCCGACTCGGAGCGCCGCACCATCAGCGTCATGGCGCGGGACAGCGTGTACTCCTCTGAAACACGAGCACAGTACAGTACAGTACAGTACAGTACAGTACAGTACAGTACAGTACAGTACAGTACAGTACAGTACAGTACAGTACAGTACAGTACAGTACAGTATCGGTGAGGCAGTGCTACGACACACATCTTATTCACCAATATGCATTGAAGGTGGGGTGTGTACTCATATTTACAAGAGGACTCGTTAGAAACGGAATAGAGAATGTAATATTTGCGAACATAATATTTTCAGAACAAAGGGTTGAGAAATCCCGGGTTTGAATAAATAAATAAATTAATAATGCTGGACAATTCACACAGCGTTATCTAGCCCCAAGCTAAGCAGAGCTTGTGTTATGGGTAGATAACTGATATACTTAATACAAATACACTGCATAGATAGATATTTTTTATTATACATAGAAAACATCCAGAACACCCTGAACAAATATCTGCAGATCATACAAACATTAGTCCCGAGGCGGGAATCGAACCTGCAACCTCCTGCGTCGCAGGCGGACCTTCGCCCGCTGCGCCACAGAGGTCGTCTAAGAGAATATAAAAGAAACACGTGGAGTACCTGAGTTATTATCCCTGTGATGGTGATGTCGGGGCGGGGCGGCCTGCAGCGGCGCGGGCTCGGCGCGGCCGAAGGTCCGCAGCGTGCCTCCCCCCGCGGCGCCGCCGACCGCCGCGCACCCCCCGCTGCACGCGCCCCCGCCGCACCCCCGCGCGCACGCCAGCGTCTCGTCCTCCGTGGGGCCGGTCGCACCGCCTGACATGCTGAATGTCGCGTATGGACTAATCTCGTACATTTCTGTAACACAGTTCATTATGAATAATAGATTCAGGCGTTACTTTGCGGAAATCCATTGTATCCAATCCAAAATTAATGGGGTTTCTACAGAACAACAGCTAAAAAACCTACTCAAGTTCCACTGGGACCAATTGCCTCAGGAGGAAATCAATAACCTTATTGACTCCCTGCAGAATCGATGCAGACAAGTTTTAAACAATCGAGGAGGAAACAAACTGTATTAGATTTAATTTTAATGTCCAGAAGAATCCTATAAATTTAACATGAAGATAAAATTTTTGTTTATTTCGTACCATTATTTTATAATAAAAATTTGTACCAAAATGCACAGCATACTTTTTAGTTAATTTTTTTGTTTTTTTTTAAGTTATTTATCGAATTTGAGATACTTAAACAAATAAAGAATAAACAATAAATTAAAAAAGAAAAGAAATAATTAAAAAGAAATACATAAAATTAGAAATTTTCAAAATTTGTAGGAGTTGCTTAGACTTTTTTGATGTGTGTAGTTTCGTCTCAGACGACTTACTTTTGATGAGCTCTTTCATTGTGTGGTTGGGTTGGTCTTTTCTTTCGCAAATTAAGTTGTGTTCGTTCTTGGAGTTGGAGGGTAATTTACTGGGCAATTTTGTATTGCGTGAGTCTGTTGTTTACTTTCTCTGATTGCAAGTGGGACCAATTTGTGGAAGGGCGGGCGGTACACGCACATCACATTTTGTTGGATCTTGTCGGAGGAGGTTTTGCCCGGAATTGTTACTAAATATAGTTTTATCCTAATATTATACAGTTCATTAAGGAACCTAAAATGTCTGTTCACTTTTAATTAAAGTTAAAAAAATGTTTGCTTAACTGGCAAAAGGAGCAGGAACCTCTCAGACATGATACGAGTGCTATTTTATATACGTGTACCTAAAGAATCTGTTAACCCATAATTTTTCTCCCAGTTTTAGTCTGTAATTGATAATTTTTAGTTTTAGATGGTTAAAATTCAGCTTTATTTAATGTGTACTATCTTCATTTAGGTATTTTGTTTAGTAAGTAGCTGCAACACTTCGCTTTTCTAGTTTTATTAATGTTATACCAAGGTCCCATAGGCCCCAACAGAAAACCAGCGCAGGTTTTAACACCTGCATATGCTGAGTTGGGACCATTTTGTAGCTAAAACTAAGTCTTATAGTATTATGTTATATCGTTTATTGTTATCTTGTATTCTTTTTTTTTAGTTAAGTAACGGTTCATTTAATCTAGGTTTGTGCAAATAAACGTTTTTGATTTGATTTGATTTGCACTTTTGCATGCGAATGATGAGGCCTTTACTTCTATTTTTTTGCAGTGGGTGAAGTCAGACAATCGTACTCGTCAACGACCACGTAACTAAGATTAGTACCACAGAATGTCTCAACTTTAATTATGGTTCTAGATCGCCTTAAGGCTTGCCACTACCACCGTACGGAGTAAAGTAGCAGAAGCCTTTATGCACAAAGAAAATTATAATGTAATTAGTATTTACAATTGAAACAATTTAGCTAACTGCAGACTGTTGCAAACAATCTACAGGTAGCTCAACTGATCCATATCAATACCAGTCGGAAGCGTCCCCAAGACGCTAGCTGCATTGCCCCGCTGTATGGCAATGCTGATGCGCTGTGCCAGTTACTGACCTAAAGTAACCTAAAGTACCTACTAAAGTTTTTGTTTTTATAGTGCGTAAGCCTCACACTCTGGCTAATTTCTAAGAAATCAAACAATATCGCAAAAATTTTTGACTTCGGCGGGACTTGAACGGAAGAATGCGGGTTTCAAGGCCCGCCGAAGTCAATTTTTTTTGCGATATTATTTGATTTAAAGTACCCTCTGGTCAAAATCATATTTTACTGTGGACAAATGTGGAGAATTTATCAAATAGACTTGATATGAAATACCTTGTTGGTCTTTCTTCCCCTTGATCGGCGACGAAGTGTACACCTGCTGGCAGTTCCGCCGGTTGTCACTCTTCTCCAGAGACTTGTCCTCGTCTACAGAAACCTCCGCTTGCTGGTAGCCTTTCGTGAAGCATGGTAAAGGATGCTGCTTTGAGCTGAAAATAAAAATAAGTATTGAAATGATGTATCCATGAAAATATTAGAGAAGTATCAAATATAAAAGTGCTTTGTTTCCTCTAGACCTTACAGGACTCATGGACACGTCACAAAATAAGTATTGAAATGATGTATCCATGAAAATATTAGACAAGTATCAAATATAAAAGTGCTTTGTTTCCTCTAGACCTTACAGGACTCATGGACACGTCACAAAAATTTTAAATGACTTATGTATAACTAGGAAATCAAGTGATCACTTTGATTTTTTGTTCAGGTAAAGTAAAGAAGCGAAGAGTAAACCTTTACCTTGTTAGGGTTTTAGTTTTCGAGCTAGAGCAAAACTCGTCCCAAGCTTTTTATCTTCTAGATAATCTGATAATTTTGTAGTAAGCCTTTTTACAAAGGATATGTTTGTCGATTTGTTTCAATTTATTTATAATTTTTGTAACTACCTTGGAGTTTTGTTGTAGAAGCGAATACATTAGCCTTTAAAAGACACATTAATCTTGTGTAGCCTAGTTTTGGTCACAGCGAGTTTATTCTTATTTCTAGTATTTAAATTATGTATGTCGCTATTTTTAGCGAACCGATTGACATTTCTATGAGTATACAACAAGTTTTCATAAATGTATTGACATGGTACTGTCATAATGTTTATTTCTTTGAATTTATCACGCAGGGATTCTCTGGGACCCATATTATAGATTGCACAAACCACCCTCTTCTGCAGCACAAATATGGTATTAATTTCTGCAGCGTTCCCCCGCAGATGTATGACTTAGGGCATAACACAAAAGACACAAGAAAATGTTAATTTACAATTATGATGAAATGTAATAGTTTTCAATGTAGGATCTTACCCCCTGTAAATAGCCAGACCGCCTATCACAGTCAACGTGAAGACAATGCACCCCAGCACGGACATGTACATGGCAGTCACGTTATCGGTGGCCTCTCCGTTCGCAGGGGGGAAGCGCTGGGGCCGAGCGATCCGAGCTGCACATCACAAATATTATTTGTTTATTATATTTATTTAATTATCTCAGCTACCAAAGTTTTCGACATAGATCTAAGAATTAGCAAGCTGAAGTGGCAGTGGGCCGGCCATATCTCGCGAACGCCCTCCGGCCAGGTGGGATGACGATCTGCGAAAGACTGCAGGCAGATGCTGGATGCGGCAAGCTGAAGACAGGGCGCTATGGCGCTCATTAGGGGAGGCGTATGTCCAGCAGTGGACTAATTTAGGCTGATGATGATGATGATGAATTATCTCAGGTAATTAACTGGCTGTTTCTAAAGCAGTGAGAAGAGAAATGTGGATCTTACTCCCATCCTTCGTGAGCGTTGCGAAGTAGTAATGGCCAGTGGTGCTGCCGGCTGCATTGGTGGCCACCACCTTGAGATGGTGCCAGGTGGCGGCGGGCAGGCCGCAGACGTGGAAGGGCTGCGCGCCGGGGGCCACGGCTTGCGTGCGCCAGGAGGCCTCCTCGAAGCGCCGCATGGACACCAGGAACTGCGAGAGAGGGCAACCACCGCTGTCCCACGTCAGGAGGTTCAGCCGGACGCAGCTGCTGTTGCTCGTGATCAGGTCCTTCTCCGGTGGAGCTTTGGAAACTGTGAATAAATAAATAAGAGTCAAGCAAGAGACAACAACCATCAGGCTTTTCTATTCTGATCGCCTTAGTCGTGCCTCAGTTTTTAACCCGTAACACAAACAGATGGGTTTTAAAAGTGTTAGTACTCATAAAACTTTAATCTATTTAAGGTAACATAGCTGTTGATTTTCCAAACAATAAAATAAATAAACATGTTTTTGTATTTGTCTGTGGCATCAGAACTCCCACACAACCACAGAATCGATGGAGGTTGAATATTTTTGGTAAATATCGTCGTTGCAGAGTAGGTATTCAAATTCAATTTATTTATTTCGGTTGATCACCATAAATGTTAGTACAACTACCTGTAGAGGTACTATGTTAGTTACCATAAAACAGATTTCAATTATTCATGTCACATAGACTCCAGAATACATTCAATAAATTATCATTACAAAATTAAATTGAAATCACCAATTCTAACTAGTTTAATTTAAGCATGTACCTAAATGTCAAATAATATTAAGCAATTAAAATTAATTTATGTAATTGAAGCATTTAAAGTCAACAAATTAATAAATAGTAACCTACTGTGTAATAATAATATAAATAAATAAATAAATAATGCTGGATAATTCACACAGCATTATCTAGCCCCAAGCTAAGCAGAGCTTGTGTTATGGGTACTAGATAACTGATATACATAATACAATACACTACATAGATAGATATTTTTTATTATATTACATAGAAAACACCCAGACCAACGGAACAAATTTCTGCAGATCGTACACAAATTTGTTCCGAGGCGGGATTCGAACCCGCAACCTCCTGCGTCGCAGGCGGACCTTCGCCCGCTGCGCCACGGAGGTCAAGGAATAATGTAAAGTACTCACGTCCTCCTTTAGTAGAGACGACGAGCTCCCCCCCGGGCGGCGAGTGGCCGATCGCGTTGAACGCCGCGAGCCGCACGCGGTACGTCGCGCCGCACGCCAGCCGCTCCAGCGAGTAGGAGCGCGCGTCGGCGCCGAGCCGCAGCGAGCGCCAGCCCGGCTCCTCCAGCCGGCTGTACTCGAGGACGAAGCCTGGAACACCAGAGATATACCCTACACTGAGAGGAAACTTCTCTCGGGAAACTCCTTTTCCAAACATGAGGCAGAATTGCGTCATTGCTGAATGTCAGAGGGAAAACTATATCGACGATGAAGTGCGAATATCTCCTATCTAACATTTTTTGGGAAAATGAGTTATTTATGCTATTGGATTCAACGTTCAATTTTGCATGTACTGGCAAAACTCCTATAGTGATCGGAATAAAAATAACGTGTCAAAATGATTTTTGTAATACCTCCTAAATTTTTCATCACAAAAAATTGCTGCTAACTAACTCTAACTACTACTTCAAATATCTTATAAGTTAAATAATACATCATTTTGCATTTTTTTTTGCGCGAATACCTCTTATCTACTTTGAAATACGTTTTGACTTGACGAACTAACTTGTTTGAATGGGACTGGAGCGAGAAACGACGCGTCGTATGCGCGAAAGAGACAGATGTTCCGTTAGGTTGCACATCATCATCATCATCAGATTATATTAGTCCACTGTTGGACATAGGCCTCCCCTAATGAGCGCCATAGCGCCCTGTCTTCAGCCTGCCGCACCCAGCATCTGCCTGCAGTCTTTCGCAGATCGTCATCCCACCTCGTTAGAGGGCGTCCTACACTACGTTTGCCGAGTCGTGCTCTCCACTCAAGAACACGTTTACCCCAGCGGTTGTCGGTTCTTCGCGAGATATGGCCGGCCCACTGCCACTTCAGCTTGCTAATTCTTTGAGCTATGTCGAAAACTTTGGTTCTTTGTCGGATGTATACGTTACGAATTTTATCCTTCAGAGAGACTCCGAGCATAGCTCTTTCCATAGCTCGCTGAGCGACTTTGAACTGGTGGACCAGCCCTACCGTGAGTGTCCACGTCTCAGCACCGTAGGTCATGACGGGTAGGACGCACTGATTGAAAACTTTAGTTTTCAAGGATTGTGGTATGGATGACGAGAAGACTCGACGTAGTTTCCCAAACGCTGGTTGCACATACCAAAACCGAAATGTGACATTGGCAAATGCCCTCCTTAGATTGAGCAAATTGCATGGAATTACTATAATCCAAAAGTTTTTAGTGCCCGGTCATACACAGATGGAATGTGATTCCGTACGTAGTGCTGTTGATTTAATACGAGTAAGAAACAACGACATCTGGTAAATTGTTGTTGATCGTCGAGTCCTTTTTATATTCTTTATTTTTTAAATGTTTAATATTTTGTTGCTACATTAGATAAGTGTTTTTAGTAACTTATTTAATGTTTTTGTCAATTTTTGAGTCATTGTGTATTCATTAATTCTAATTGTTTAACCTTGTATTACTTTAGATTAAGAACATAAGAGTAGGTACGTAATACTGCTAATTTAAATACTTAAAATTGTTGTTATCTTGAGTTACATTTTAAATTTTTATTGATGGGAATCATCAAAAATAAACAATAATAAATAAAATTTTTGTTTAATCAGACAACTTAGTCTATTTTGTTAGGAAACTTAGGGCTATAGGTTTAGTACCTACTTAATATTAAACAGGGATTTTGTCCTCTGATGTAGGGAATACATCAGAGGACAATCAAATTTGACAGATATCGCATTTAGGATACTGTTGCTGCTCCCGCGGGTTATGTTGAGCAGTGAGGCTGTCTTTTTGCGCCATATTGCGTCAAAAGAGTCGGTACGAGCCTCGGCGAGCATACCCGAGGCGCTGCAGAACCGCGGCAGCCGCAACAGCAACCTAAATGCGTTATTATACTCCCTGTATACAAAGATGTACAGAATGCTTTGAACAATGTGATTTTCACAGCATCTGTACATCGTGCGAATCTGCGGGCCAGCATATTCGCCCTGATGGACAACGCTCTGCGTTCCCTCTCCATATCTGCATCATCCTTCAGGTCTTCAGTGACAATATGGCCTAAGTACTTAAACTTCCGCACCCTTTGAAGTTCCAAGCCATTTAAGTTAACTGGCGGTACATAAATCGGCCTTTTGGTGCCCTTTGGTGCCCGTACTGATAAAACAGTCGATGTCGTTAAATAATTATACCCAAGAATTACTAGACTGATACATTTTTTCTTTAAGAAATTAAATAACATCGCAAAAATTTACGACTTCGGCGGGACTTGAACCCGCATCCTTCCGTCAGTACTGGACTGTGCTAACCAACTACACCACGAGGTCAAGTGACGCTGGAGTCGAAAATCTTTGCGACTTTCTACGTTATTTAATTTCTTAGAAATTTGCAGAGTGTGAGGCTTACGCACTATAAAAACAAAAACTTTATGTTTTTCTTTACTTATTTGTATGTTTTTTTTTAATAAAGACCTTCTAAATACGAAATTCTAACTGTAATATCATTAATATTGATGCCAATAACTCCTAACTGACATTATTTCGAAAATAGCTTACCATAGGCCAATGTAATTAACTTAATTGAATTTGTCATATTATTTTATATGAATTACAATAGTTTACATTAATTTATTTTTATTATTAAAAAAATTAAACGTTTTTTTCGTCTCCTGTAAAATTCGGTTTATGTTGGATAGAAGATATTCGCACTTCACCGTCGATATGGCGATTACGTGTTTCTTATAACGCTTCACACTGTACATTCGTATACTAAAACATTAAGAAGGAGTCTATTCGAAATATTGTTGACGGCGGTTATTATGATGTGCACCAAAATCGATGACTTGACCAACAAGCCGGCGGCGTGGGATAGCCCTCAGCGCCTGGTCCTTCCTAATGGTATATTTACGGCAACGATGCTTGGTTACTACTCTACCAACCGTGTAAGGCAGGCGAGTGCGGCGTCTGTTGCGGCGGCGCGTCCCAGGCGAGCTGCAGGCGCGCGTGCGCGGCGGCCGCCAGTTGCAGGCGCGGTGCGGGCGGCGCGGCGGCCGCCACCAGCTCCCACGAGGCGCGCTCCTCACCCCAAGGGTTGCGTACCAGGCACGTGTAGTTGTCTGCCGTGCCGCGGTCCACGCCTGACAACAATCAACCCCTTTATAATACTCTGATTTTCGCCTGCGATGCAAGAGGTTGCGGTCTCGATTCCCGCCTCGGTATACAGGGCGTCCCACGGGCATGCCACATGGAGGGAAAGTACCTTGAATATTGTAGATGGAACATTTTACTGAAAAAAGACATTATTTGAATTTAAAAAACAATTTAAATTGCATTCATAAATTTTAAAATAATTAAATGGTTGAACCGGGAATCGAACCCCTTACACGAGAAAAATAATCATCTTGTACCTTTATCATACCGATCGAAAGGATTCATCATAAGGATTGTTTTTTGCTAAATAACATACTGTCAGAAATTAAAGGAAGACCATGAATTTTAACATTAGATGTAAAATTTACAAATGTTTGTATTTGTTTCGGCCTTCAGGTAACACAGAACAGATCAAAATAGTTACTTCTATCAAAGACCAAGATAAACTCCTGGTCTTTAGCCCATTAAAGTATGGTATAGGAACAGTAAATACTCAGTATGACGAGGAAGGGTCCCTCGATGATGAAGCGATGGTCCCCCACGATGGGCGGCGCGGGCCTGCGGCGCGTCCAGGAGCGGTGCGGCGGCGGCGCGCCGGCGGCCGCGCACGCCAGCCGCACGCGCGACCCCACGGCGGCCTGCACGCGCCGGCTGAACGAGCTCACCTTCGCAGGGGCTGGAATAATTGCATAAATCATTGCAGATCTGCAGATGACCTGCCCTAGCACAGAGTTGTATTGTTGTTGAGTGCTTTAGTCACTATAACTAAAAAGTACTAAAAAGTAAAAAAATAATAAAAAGGAAAAAACTACTAAAAAGTCTCCGTCGAAATAACTTGCATACAGTTGATAGAAAAAAATCTTAAATAGTAGAAAATTCAGAATAAGACGGCCTCCTTCCCGATGATCATTGAGAACTCGACGACGACCTCCGTGGCGCAGCGGGCGAAGGTCAGCTGCGACGCAGCAGGTTGCGGGTTCGATTCCCGCCTCGGAACAAATTTGTGTACGATCTGAAGAAATTTGTTCCGTTGGTCTGGGTGTTTTCTATGTATAATAAAAAATATCTATATATGTAGTGTATTGTATTAAGTATATCAGTTATCTAGTACCCATAACACAAGCTCTGCTTAGCTTGGGGCTAGATAATGCTGTGTGAATTGTCCAACATTATTTATTTACTTAACTATCACAATTACCCAACAAGTTCAGTCAAATCATCATCAAAGTACAATAAGTCGAGAGATAAAGGGAAATTCTTATGTAGACCCTCACCTCTCGCGTTCGGCTTGGCGGAGACGACGGCGCTCATCTCCCCCTCGCCGTGGGCGGTGGCGGCCGTCACCCAGAACTCGTAGACCTGTGCCTGCAGCCCGCGCACTTCAGCTTGGAACTCGCCGCGACTCTCCACGTGCGGGACCACCAGCGCTGCGTGCTGCCCGCTCCTGGAAAACAACCTGAACAGTTTAGTTTACAACGTGCTGCCTGGACCTGTACCTTTTCTAAGTGTACATTTATTGTATTTATGGAAATAAAGAGTTTTTGATTTGATTTGATTTGATTTGTAGTTTTAACTGTAACGTAAGTAGTAAGCACCAACACAGCTCATGGTACCACTATAAAGGCTAACTATACTATCTGCGTTTTTACGTAACTACTGTAGTAACGTCAGGTGATCTAACTATGACAACTCATGGTAGACACTCTGGAGACTACAGCTACAGACTACAGCTTAGTTCTCAACATTAACTAAACTGATGTTGGGATTTTTACAAGGCTTTTGATTGTGTGGATCCGCGGCAGACTCGTGGTCACACCGTTTTGCTACACTAGTGTGACAACGAGTAATTTCTGTTACTCGTGGTAACACTGTGCGGTGTGATTAACAGTAATTATTCTTATGCCTATCCTTTTCATAAAATGGCGCGCAATACGCCCTCTTAAGGGTCCGGCGACGGATGAATTTCCCATACAAACGTAATACCAAAATGATTTTTAATTTGAGCATATTTTCACTATGGTCTGCTATTATTTGTATTAAAATAGTATTTATCTAGGTTCCTTCCACATTTTTTTTTCAAAATAACTTACTGAAATGAAATTAAACCTAATCGCATTTTTACATGAAAGAATGAATGTTGTCTTAGTAATCATGTAGATAAGTATTTTGAAAAAATCTTATGGCAGGAACCTGTATAAATACTATTCTAACACAAATAATAGCAAACCATGATGAAAACATTCTCAAATTACAAATCATTTTGGTACTACGTTTGTATGGGAAATTCATCCGTCGCCGGACCCTTAAGTGGGTTTGGTTTAAGGAAGATAATTCGATTCCCGCCTCGGAACAAATTTGTGTACGATCTGCAGAAATTTGTTCCGTTGGTCTGGGTGTTTTAAAACAGACTTTTGGTTACACTGCTAGTGTGGGGAAATAGTACGCTGAAGTCGGACAGGTTTTTTTACATATTGTACCTATTATTTTATTAACCCGATTATGCAGTTGGGTAAAAACCCAAGATCCTCTTCTTGGCCTCCTTCTCGAAATTGTTTCCAGCTAGGTTGGGCAGCGTTTGGGAAACTACGTCGAGTCTTCTCGTCATCCATACTGCTTGAAACTAAAGTTTACAATCAGTGCGTCCTACCCGTCATAGTTTTATAGTAAGGCTATTATTGGATTACAAATAAGCTTGGTCTGATGCAATCATATTTTTGTAATAAAGTTCACAAGGTTGACATTGTAATCTATGGGACCAAAAACTGGATACGGAGTCCCAAAAGATATATAAAATAAGGTCCTGTTTTGATTTAAGTGTAGTTGCTGTGATAATAAATCTGTAATTGCTTGCGACATTGGGGGAAATTATTAGTTGTTTACCTTTGTGGCCTATTATAAACAGTGTAGTGCTTAATCTTTCCATTCTTCTGCACCGGCGCAAGCCAGCTCACTATGACACTGTCTTCTGAATTTGCCAACGCTTTGATATCAGCAGGTGCCCCTGGAACTGAAGGACATTGAACTTTGAGATCATGTATGTGAGCATTGAACTTAGTAGGGCTGAGGCTTTATAAGGTTTATTGTGGAAGTAGACCAGCGAAAGCTTCAAGCGGCCAAAACCTGCACGGGATAGACTATTATCGCAACTTTGGCTATGACAAACATTGATAGATAGATAGATACGGGTCGAGGAGCAGTGTAGTAGTCTAGCTAGCAGTGTAAGTCTTGCTAAATGTAACTTACTGTTCATTACGGATGTAAGCGGGTTAACTACGAACATTATTTGTGTTGGAAGAACACCAACGTTTCATCCCTTAACGAGAACTTAACTTATTCCTCGCAAGATACGCGAGGCGATAGAGATAGAACGATGGCCCAATTTCTACAGAGACAGAGGTTAGAACCTACCACCCGCCTGGAAGCCGTGTCTTCATGAGAAGTCGAATAGCAGTATGGAGCCGGGTGTAGATACTGTTAGTTCCATATAGTACCCAGGGAATACCAACACCCGACACAGTAGGATCCTTACGAGGAGATGACTCTCACGCCCTACAGCATCTACAAGCAGCGCACCCCCCACCACCCCCACCCCCGGCGCTCACGTCGCGGGCTCAACGCGCGCTCGCGTGCAGTGCTCGGAGGGATGCGGAACTCGCGCGTCTAGAACCGCACTCACCCTGAAGATGTCCCTCGTTAAGGGATGAAACGTTGGTGTTCTTCCAACACAAATAAGGTTCGTAGTTAACCCGCTTACATCCGTAATGAATTCGTCAAACTACGATAGTTTTTATAGTAACTTACTGTCTTCATGCGTGGTGCAGTACACCGGCTCCGACGGCGGGCCGACCCCGGCCGCGGTTCTGGCTCTGACGGATATGGAGTAGTTCGCAGCGCGACTCAGGGATTGCAGTATTGTCTCCATGCCGCCCGAGCGACGCGTCTCCGACTGGCTCTCCAATTCATCTGCCACCTGCAATAGAAAGTCCTATGATTCCATGTTTATCATCAGCCTCACTTTACTATCTACGTAAAGGCCCTCCAAGTTCTTGTGCTGCTTGTAACAGTCCTGCGCTAGCCTTATCTAGTCCTACAAATTAAAAATTTATAAATAAAGTGAAAGGACTTATTCTTCACAAAACTGTATACAGCATAAAAGAGTTTCTCGAGAACGACTATACTCAGTATATTAATGTACAAAAAGAGTTGAACAAAGGTTCCAGTACGCACCTACACAATGTTACTAGCAACTAGATTATTTATTTGACTATCGCCCATAAACAGCGAATGCGTATTGTATTTTTCTTTCATTTTATTTGTATGTGAATTTTACAAGTCTTAGCCTGTACACAGAAGTGTTGTAAACTTATAATTTTTCATGTGTTTCACCTTTGACAATAAAGATATTCTATTCTATTCTATTCTACATAAAACGCCTGTCCAGTCAAACAGTCGATGTAGCTGGAATCTACTTGGACATTATCATCTGTTTTATTCATTCGACCTCTAAGTTCAACTAAAATATGTAAATAAGTTGATTTAATATTTCACCTCGTACAGTATCTCGTACCCGAGCAGCACACCGCCGCGCAGGTGCGGCGGCGGCGGCTCCCACCACACGCGGACGGACTGCGCAGACATCGGCTCACACGTAACTCGTTCGGGCGGCGCCTCCGGAGCTGCAAACAACAGGATATTTACCCATAGGGACCTTCTACACCAGCATAATATGCTGGTGTAGCTAGAAGGTACATAGGTTTCCTTGTTTATCTAGAAGGATCTACATATTATGTCCTTCTAGATCCTTCTATATACAAAAGGAAAACTATTTAGCTAAATCTAATCCTATACAATATTAGGATAAAACAATATTTAGTAACAATTCCGCGCAAACCTCCTCCGGCAAGATCCAACAAAATGTGATTTGCGTGTACCGCCCGCCCTCTCACAAATTGGGAACAATTTTTAATCAGAGAAAGTAAACAACACACAACTTACGCAATATAAAATTGCCCAGTAGATTACCCTCCAACTCCAAGAACGAACACAACTTAATTTGCGAAAGAAAAGACCAGACCAACCACACAATGAAAAAACACATCAAAAGTACCTAAGGTTTTGCGCGGAATTGTTACTAAATATTGTTTGATCCTAATATTAAACAATGGATTTCCGCAAAGTAACGCCTGAATCTATTATTTATGTAATCCTATGTATAAACAATATCTCACCTCCTTCGAGCGTGGTCGCGGTGAGCGGCGCACTGGCCGGCCCCGCGCCTACGGCGTTGAATGCTTGAACGCGCACCTCGTAGTGCGCGTGCGTCCGCAGCGCGACCAGCGCCGCGTGGCTGGCGCCCCAGCCCGGCGCCGTCAGCGCGCGCGACCCGTTGTCGGCGGAGAGGGGGGAGCTCTCGCGCCACGTCACCACGTAGCCCAGCAACTCGCCGTTCCACGTCTCTTGCGAGGGAGGCTAGGGGTACCACCATCAATATCAAATAACGAAAATATCTGTCAGTCTTTTGCGGTGCCTTGCCCAAGGGCCCCTATTCTGCTAAATCATTTGCTTCATAGCAATAGTATTTTTACAGAACCGTCACCAAAGACACGTTTTCGTATTCTACATACGTGGTGATTCTGAGATGTCATCATTGTCATATGAAGCAATTGGTTTATATCTCATAATAAGATTTTTTTTTCTCGTTTTACAGTTCTATGTTTTTTCATTGAAGTCGGTTTGAAATAAGGAGAGATTCTATAAGTCGTTCTTTTGGCTTGTTTTGTTTCGGTAGCGCAATAGGTACTGTTTGAATCTTGATACTAGATGTATTGTATTGATAAAGCTGATAATGATCAGACCTTTCGGCTGGCAAGGTGATGGCGTCTGTTTTTTGGGATTTTAAGGGTGTAATCATGGTGGACTACCTTCCGAAACGTGAAACAATGAACTCGTTTACGTGAAAAAATTAAAGAGAAACCAGGGGTCAGGGTTACTGCGAAAGAAAGTTTTGTTTCACCAAGACAACGCTCGCGTTCACAACTCTTTCGAAACCATGGCTCAAATTCGTGATTTTGGATTGGAATTGCTACCCCATCCGGCTTATTCTACCGTTTTAGCACCATCAGACTTTAATCTTTTTCCAAACCAAAAAAAACACCTCGGTGGACAGAATTTTTTAATAAATGAAGTCGAAGCCGCTGTAAACCTTTATTTTGAAGACCTTGAGGTATCATTTTTTTAAAAGGGATAGAAGCTTTCGAAACTAGATGGAAGAAGTGTATTGAGCTAGATGGAGATTAAGTCATAAATAAAAAAAATTGTATATGTTTGCTTGTGTTATCATGACTAGGCCGCGAACTTTTCAATCCACCCTAAAAGGAGGACATCATTGCTTCCAGAGCCAGTACTAGCTTGCGTCAAGGACTCATAAAAAACATGATAGTAGCTTGGAATATCTCCCATAAGATCGTCTTAAAGAGCCTTGCTTATTGGAAATGGCTCAATGTATAACATTTGCGATTCGGACACATTGCGGGGACATGGGCTTGTTACCGGCCTGGTACCCCGCTTGCGTCTTGTCTTTTTAACAGGTTCTGTATTTAATTGGCAATATTCAGCATCGAAGTCATATTTGTATTTTAATATTAATGGCTGTGAATGGGAGACACTTATTTCCATTATTCGTCTCATAATTTTCACGAGAACATAATTGTATTATTGTTTATCGTACCTAAATTTGTGAATACAATATGATAATATTACAGTACAACTTTATTCTTGTAATGTCAGGCATGGGTAGAACGTCGAATAAAATTTTAATTTTTGGAACTCCGCGAATAATGATAATAAAGCTACGAAAAAAATTGAGCCGATGTATTAGCACCCACAGATCTCAAAAATGACAAAACACTAAAATCAAGGTAGTGGCGATTACCATTATATTCTCGAGGGACGGCGATATGTTATTAATGTTGTGATACGAACCTGCCACTTCACCAACAGTTCTCCGGGAGCAGTGGCTTGAACTTGGACGTTATGAGGTGGTTCCGAAGGCGCTGAAAAATATAACCAAAATGAAAATATCTTTGAGAACCGTTGCTTGCTATTGCTATACATTTTAATGGGGGGACTGCCTCGTTGGTCTAGGGGTCAGCTTGTTCAACCGCTGATTATGAGGTCCAGGGTTCGAATCCCGGGTCGGGCCAATAGTTGTTATTGGCATTTTTCTAGAAAGAAAAATTCACAGTAGCAGCCTGGAGTCAGGAAGTTGGCGGTGTTACACCCCCGTGCCTCGGAAAGCACTTTAAGCCGTTAATCCTGCGCCTAACCTCTCCCCGATCGTGTCGATCTGTTGTTCCATTGGATTATGAGAGTGAAGGAACAGAGAGTGCACCTGTGTTTGCGCTCACACTTGTGCACTAAAATATGTCCTGCGCATCTGGCTAGTCTCCGAGAGACTGGCCGCCGTAGTCGAAATTCGGCTAGGAGGACATTATTATTACATTTTAATATCGCAGAATGGATTATAGTTCACATAAGAGTGTAGGTACCTTAAGGTTTTTTGTTATTATAGTGCGTAACCTTACACTCAGGGTAATTTCTAAATCAAATAATATCGCAAAAATGTTCGACTTCGACGGGACTTGAACCTTAGAATTAAGCAACGCGACACCTCTCGTCAAATTAACTAAATGTAACTTCAGTCTTTGAACAGGATTGGATAAACTTCAATGTTTCCCCTGTAGGTGGAGCTAACCGAGCTAGAATCCGTAGGAAGTCGCAGAGATTTTCGACTCCCATGTCACTTGACCTCGTGGTGTAGTTGGTTAGCACATTCCGGTACTGACGGAAGGATGCGGGTTCAAGTCCCGTCGAAGAAAATTTTTGCTATATTATTTGATGTTGGTACCTTCTTCCAGAGTCTGCACGATGACCGGCTGCGAGTAGTCGCTGTCCCCGATGGCGTTGACGGCGGCCAGCCGCAGCGCGTAGGCGGTGGCGGGGCGCAGTCCTTCCACGCGGTACTGCAGGAACTCCTCCGTGCCGCCCGAGTGGACCGGCCTGGTGGAAGAAACGTTCAAGTCCATACAAATATAAGCCAAGACTAAATTCTCAATGTTCAAATCGGTCTGGGGTTAGGTACCTACATTATCATTATCAGCCTATATTAGTACACTGCTGGACATAGGCTTCCCCTAATGAGTGTCATAGCGCCCTGTCTTCAGCTTGCGGGTCTGGGGTTTACCTTTCGTAAAAGGTAAACCCCAGACTGATTCAGGTGAGCTACCTCTAGATTGTTTGCAATAGTCTGGAGCTAGCGCTACTGTTCCGCTACTGTTTAAAATGAAACGACAAAAGACTAATTTCGACGATGTGAATAATGCAATCTCAAAAGTAGTCCATTGGTTTAGTGTCAATAATCTTTTGCTTAATGAAACTAAAACGAAATGTATAAAATTTGCTCTACCTAATGTAAAACACGTTAAGATTGATGTAAACGTAAAAGGAGAAACGTTAGAAATTGTAAACAGTACAGTATTCTTAGGAATAACCTTAGATAGTAAACTTCAATGGGGCCCACACATAGATAAGCTATCGAAGAGACTTAGTTCTGCAGCGTATGCAGTCAAAAAAATCCGTCATCTTACAGACGTTGATACTTCTAGACTAGTCTATTTCAGCTACTTCCATAGTGTTATGTCTTATGGCATACTGCTGTGGGGGAACGCTGCGGATATTAACACCGTATTTGTGCTGCAGAAGAGAGCTGTTCGTGCAATCTATAATATGGGTCCCAGAGAATCCCTGCGTGATAAATTCAAAGAAATAAACATAATGACAGTACCATGTCAATATATTTATGAAAACTTGTTGTACACTCATAGAAATATCAATCTATTCCCTAAAAATAGCGACATACATAATATAAATACTAGAAATAAGGATAAACTCGCTGTGCCCACAACTAGGCTACACAAAATTAATGTATCTTTTAAAGGGCAATGTATACGCTTCTACAACAAAACTCCTAGTGAGTTGCAAAAATTATCAGTAAATAAATTCAAACAAATTATAAAAACCTTGTTGTGCAAAAAGGCTTACTATAAAATATCAGATTATCTAGAAGATACAAAAGCTCGGGACGGGTTTTGCTCCAACTCGAAAATTAACAACTAACAGGCTAAAGGTTTCTTCGTCGCTTCTTTACTTTGGTCTATATACCGAAGCGACAGAAATCAAAAATATCACTTTATTTCCGTGTCCGTGTTTAGTTTTACAATTTTACCTTTTCTAAGTGTACATTTATTGTATTTATGGAAATAAAGAGTTTTTGATTTTGATTTTGATTTTGTTCCAATTGTAAATTATAATGAAAATAATAGAAACAAAATTCGAACTACCTAGTAAGTTTGTTAGACTGTAAGTAAGTTTGTTAATATTCTGGCATCCTAAGTGTCTATGCTATATGGATTGTCCAGCATTAGTATTACAATTTTTATTGTAGTTTCTTTTATAGGTCAGTAAATGTTATCAACAATCACCAGTCCCCGATTTTGTCAAACAACATAAACCAACCAAATTTGATGATAAAAAACAAAAATTTGTTTTTTTATAATTGTGGTACCTACCATAACGTAATCATATCTTAATCGACAAAATCGGGAACTGAAATGTGGCAGTTTACCAAATTTTGTAATTCCCGGAGGACTTTTTTCAGTAAAGAATGAAAAATTATGAAGTTATCAATTTTGTTTGTTGCTGTTTTCGTTTTCATAATAATTTGGTTAATATTCAGCAAACTTAAAAGATAGTAGATTTATGACTAGAGTCGCCTGCTCTTGTGGGGAGGCGTTGCGAGGCAGTCAGACAAGTCTTATACGCACCCGTTTTCTAAACCGACAGATACCTAATAGGGATTGAAAAAATGTTAGTTACTCTTTAAAGTTAACAAAATATAATAATTAAGACCTGAATCGAATACTAATTCGATTCAGACCTCAGTTCAGACCTCACCAAAGTTTCATAAAATAAGGACGTCGAAATGCACTTCGCAATTATTTCGAGAGATATAGTCGGCTCACTGCCATCTCAACTTCCTTATTTTTTTGAGCGACGTCGATAAGTTTGGTTCTCTGCGGATACATTCGTGTCGAGCTCTAACGTCAGTTGTTACTATCCAACTGCAAAATCCACTCGACGACGTACCTAGGCGTATTCCGAAACATTTTCGTAGTAGTAGTGTTCGTTTATCTATCTATCTACTTTCGAGTTTTCCATGGACATACGCAGGACCACCCAAGGTACCTTTCATGTATATCGACAGTGGACGCCACGATATCCCTGGTGGGTGCGTCGGACCAGTCCGGCGCGAGCCTGGTGCGGGTGTCACCGATGGCGCGGAACTGCAGGCGGTAGGCGCTGACGGCCGCGTTGCCGTCAAAGCCGCGCGTCCAGGCCAGAGTCGCCACGCGACCCGTGAGGTCTGAGATGAACAGGCCTTGCGGACTCTCGGGTAATTCTGTAATTATATTGTAGGCAACGTTGATTGGCTTTCAGGTCACGCATTTAGCCGGAATCTTTTCTGTTGGGCTGGCTCCTGTCCACACTGATGTTATCTAAATCATCTGTTGCAGAAGACGAATGATGATTCTATGCAATGCAGTCTTGTAAAATTACCCATATACACATGCTATCGACTTGTTGACACAAAAAAAATCATGTGTTGCCTAGGGCATGTTCGAAGCCTTTGATTTTCAAAATGATGCTTTTTAAAGGCGATTGGGTCGTTTGTTTAGTTCCATCTCTAAAGATGCATAAAATGGGTAAACTGCTACCAGTTACCAGTTGTAAGTGGTTGTAAGTACCTACCACTTGTCGTTGTAAGTAATGGTGTAAGCTACTGTCACCTTGCACCGCGAGGTAGATGAGCAGCTCGTCCCGCCCGTACGCGTTCTCGGCGCGGCACCGGTACACGCCCGAGTCGGCGCGCGCCGCGTGCGTGATCGTGAGCGTCGCGCTCACGCCGCTCTCCGATCGCTTCTCCGACACTGATACCCTGAACACCAACAACTGCGGTATAGCCGAATTACTACATCATACCGACCTAACAGTAAGATTGGATTACACATGTCATGCTATGAGGATTTAGATTGTGTGATTAGGGTGGGGGGGTCATATGTCGCGAAGAACCGACAACCGCTGGGGTAAACGTGTTCTTGAGTGGATACCACGACTCGGCAAACGTAGTGTAGGACGCCCTCCGACCAGGTGGGATGACGATCTGCGAAAGACTGCAGGCAGATGCTGGATGCGGCAAGCTGAAGACAGAGCGCTATGGCGATCATTAGGGGAGGCCTATGTCCAGCTGTGGACTAATATAGGTTGATGATGATGATCATGATGATGATTAGGGAGTAAATTTTAGAATAACATTAACGCAAAAAGCAGGTGATAGGGTGGAACAAATATGTAAAACAAGCACATGCGGATGCTCGACTTGGGTTTCAGAACTGGGTTCTGTTCGGTAAACCAAAGACTGGGGACTTGTATGATGTGATGACAAGAACTAGGAAAACTTTTAAACAAAAACTAAAATGGTGCCAGGAACATTCCGAACAAATAAAAATGGATATATTAGCTAGTCATCACAGCAATAAACAGTTTAGTAAATTTTGGAAGCAAACCAGTAAACTGAGTCCCAAGTCAGGTTTTCCTGTAAGTGTGGCGGGTGTTAGCGAAACAGCGAAAATAGCGGGCCTGTTTAAAGATCATTTCAGGGTGCAATCACCCCTTGTAACATTTCAGAATGCTGTGCCTCGGGTCGATGGATCACCGGGTGGGTTGCATATGTTCACTGCTAAGGAAGTGTTGGCGGTACTGAAAGGTATGAAGAGGGGCAAGTCTCCGGGCCACGACTCCATTAGTATTGAGCACCTGCGGTTTGCTGGGGTACATCTGCCTGGAGTGCTGGCCATGCTGTTCTCGCTGTGTGTTGTACATGCCTACCTGCCTGATGATATGATGAAGACCGTGGTTGTGCCATTAGTTAAGAATCGGACCGGAGATGTGTCGGATATAGGTAACTATAGGCCTATCTCGTTGGCTACTACTATAGCTAAAGTGCTGGATTGCATGCTTGACACACAGCTACAGAAACATCTTGTGCTGCATGACGCTCAGTTTGGATTTCGATCAGGGCTCTCTACAGAAATGGCAGTGCTGTGTCTCAAGCATACAGTCCGGTACTACACGGATAGGAAGACGCCTGTGTATGCGTGCTTCCTTGACCTATCAAAAGCCTTCGATTTGGTTTCCTATAGTGTCCTGTGGAAGAAGCTCTCAGAAGACACAACGATGCCCGCTGAACTCATTGAGCTGTTCAAATATTGGTACGGTCATCAGAGCAATGTTGTCAGGTGGGCAGGCTCGCTGTCCGAGCCGTACAGGTTGGAATGCGGGGTGAGGCAGGGGGGGTTGAGCTCTGCTCGGCTTTTCAGCCTGTACGTAGATCGGCTGATTGATGAGCTCAGTGGCGCCATGGTGGGCTGCTCCGTTGGTGGTAAAATGGTAAATAACATTAGCTATGCCGATGACATGGTGTTACTGAGCCCATCAATCAGCGCCCTCCGGAAGCTGGTAGGCATATGTGAGCGGTATGCGGTGACACATGGCCTCAGGTACAACTCTACAAAGAGCGAGCTATTGGTATTTAAAGCGGGAACCAAGTACTACCCACATGTGCCATCCGTCTCACTGGATGGCACCGTGCTCAAACAAGTGTCGCACTTTAAGTACCTGGGGCACTGGGTCACCGATACCCTCAAGGACGACATGGATTTAGAGAGAGAGAGGAGGGCGTTGGCTGTGAGGAGTAACATGTTGATCCGAAGGTTTGCAAAATGCTCCGAAAAGGTGAAAATTACATTGTTTAGGGCCTTCTGCCAATCGTTTTACACCTGCAGCCTGTGGATCAATGTTACTCGAGCGGCGTACAACGCACTCCGGGTGCAGTACAATAACGCGTTCCGGATGCTGGTGGGGCTGCCGCGCTACTGCAGCGCATCAGGTATGTTCGCAGAGGCGCGAGTGGATGATTTCCACGCCATAATGCGCAAGCGTGTCGCCTCCTTGATGCGGCGGGTGCGCGCCAGCCCCAACAGCCTCCTAGTCACGGTAGCTGAGCGGGTGGATGGCCCTATACTCAGACACTGGACCGAGACGCATGTGCTGCCCTGTAACTCCATGCGTTGTGCAAAATAAAATTAATTTAAAATTATTTCAGTAGGGTACTATTTATTAATTTGTTGACTTTTACATGCTTTAATTATTTGACTATTATTAGACTGAATATTAATTGACATTTACATGCTTAAATTTAATCTTATTAGAGTTTGTTATTTTAATTTAATTTTGCAATGATAATTTATTGAATGTTTCTGGAGTTTATGTGACATGAATAATTGAAATCTGTTTTATGGTAACTAACATAGTATATAGGTTGTTGTACTAACATTTATGGTGAATAACCGAAATAAATAAATTGAATTGAATTGAATTGAATTAACAATCAACGCCTTAGAGTAGGCAGAGCTTGCGCATTATGTAACTGGTAGAATACACGTTAATCTTGACCGTCATATTACGAATAGGTTCAGAGTACAGACCTGTAGGTGGTGAGTTCGACTCTCTTCATGTTATGCGTCCACTGCAGTTGTATCGGCGGGTCGCCGCGGGCGTCGCACTGCAGCGTGGCCTGAGCGGTGCGCTTGACCGTCATGTTGCGCGATGAAAACTCAAAGTGAGCTGGCTCTGAAATACATAATAACGATTGTTCGAACCTTTTTGCCTTCATCATTTTGCTAATTTATTGGTGCTAACTAGCGATGACATGTTCATAGTAAAAAAAGGGTTTTTATCGAATTCACATTCTTCAGGTAACTTCTCCAGGTTTTCTTTTACTTTCTTGCAATTTCGTTATATATATATAACTAAAACGGTCTTGTCATTCTCAAGTGCTGGGCAAGGCACATTATGTTATTATATTATAGATAAGTGTTGAAAATTCTCACCATTTACAGAAACAGCAATGATTTTGGAGAGTCCCCGTCCAATGCCGTTGTCTGCGCGGCACATGTACTGGCCCTCGTGGTGGTGTGCCGCCGGGGCGATGCTGAGCGAGCCGTTGGCAAGAACCGAGAACTGCAGGTCCAGGTTGGTCACCGGCCTGAAGTCTGCTACTCCGGTACCTGGGTGCAAGTCAAAAGAGAGGTTATGATTAAATCACTTGGCTCCGTCTATAACCTAATATGAGAGCTCAAAAAAATATGTTGGTGTGACCACCAGCTGGAAAGAAAAAGCTGAAAATCTGATGGAGGAATATACTAGAATAGACTAAGGCCCCCCGTGGATGTACCTATCAAGGATATGAGAAAAAAAGGGAGGATGACTTACCATGTCCTTTAAGCCACGCTATTCTCGGCTCCGGATAGCCCTTGGTCGCACAGTGAGCCATGATCTGAGTGCCCAGTAACGCAGACACGTCTTGTGGTTCGTAAACCCAACTAGGAGCCACCTTGACGGCCAGGCGGGCGGTGTGATTCACTTCGGCCGCGTTGTTCGTGGCCACACACGTGTAGTCACCACTGTGCTTTGACGTCACGTGCGAGAATATTAGGAAACTGAACTCGTCTAGGGACTTAGCTTGGACCTGGAATAGGCAAAACAAATCCTCGAGCTCTGGTTCCAAAATTTAAAAATACGAATGATGATAAAGGAAATGTACCTGCAACGTAGAAGGGATAACGTGGCCATCCTTCAACCAAGTGAAGTAAACAGGTTTGTCTCCAGAAGTAATGCCACACAGCACTTGGATCGAGCTGCCTTCCACTAAATCCGCGGGAAAATTAAATCCTGCTATTTTCGGTGGATCTGGAACGAGTATTACAATCAAGATCTATTGCTCACGAATGAAAGCTTCCGTTTTACATATTTCTAAGACATTTACTTTTGACATAGATCTGTATGTCCTTCTGTGCGTATTGTCCGGAGGGGGCAGTGACCCTGCAGGAGTAGACACCGGCGTCGCTCGGCTCCGCCGGCCAGAGCAGCAGCTCCCCGCCGAGGCCCGATAGTGCTCTGCCACCAGCTGAGGTTAGGTCCATGCCGCCGCGTTGCCAGCGAATCTCACTACAATTTATAGAAAAACTTTAATTTTGCACTGGGAAATTATGAAAACAAATTATTTTAATTCAAGATAAGTACAAAAACTTGGTAGAGATAAAAGTCTAAGAAGGACAACTCAAGAGGGGTAACATCTAAAATATACTTGTACTGAAACTGAACGAAGGGCTATAAAGAAACGGAAAGGAAACTTATAAGTTTACTAAGCAAATGCACCTCCATCAACCTGATTGGAAATCCTGCGTAGGGGCAGTAGATGGTGGTGTTGACGCCGGCCACGGCGCGCACCGGGCCCGCCGACCGGATCGAGGGCGGACCTGCGGACGGACCTTCTTTATCTCCTTCATTTCACTGCTTAGAGTTAAATTACATTTTCACCACTCACTCTCGAAAATGGTGAATTTGCTCAAAAGCAGTGAGCAAAATCGGGTTTTGCTCACATGTGGAATAATAGTTATTTGTTATACAAGATTGCAATGTTGCTTTTTAACCGCGTGCTCAATTTTGATGACCGAGCAAACGAAGGACTCTAAATTTTTTTTTTGAAATCTTAAAAAAAATATTTAAAATTAAAAAAAAAAATTGAATCCTGAGCGAGCGACACAAAATCTTTGCACTCGAATGCAACACGTAACTTTTCATCCCACCTCTGCGAGGAAATGACTAAATGCAAAAAAGAAAATGGCGCGCGAAAAGCAAATTAAATAAAAAGTACACCAAGAAGGTTCCGAGTCTGAGTTTTTAACAAATTAAAAAAGGTTGTATGATATATTCGGCACTATGGAGGTTGAAGTAAATAGGTTTTGAATCACAAACGTAGTGCACACGATGTTCTAAATTCAAATTTACTTTATCCTCTAGCCATCGATCAAGGTTTTTGCCGGCCCCCCATAGATTCACAATGCACACCCTGAAACCATCTGTATCAAAAGAGAAGAATTTTTGCATGATTAGTTATCATTTCAACTAGTGTCATTTTAGCGCTCGGACAGAAAGCTCGTCTAAAAATGCCAATATCAATGGTCCAAGCAGAAGAAAATTTATAGAAATGGTGTGCATATGTTACAAAATTTATTTTGTTCTAAGTTGATGATTCATTCATCGGCAATTTTTTTTTATTTATTTGTGCTAAATGTTTTTAATTATGTTTCATAAAAAGACGTTTAAAATAAAATAGTAGGTACTAATAATAATGTGTTTAGATCGTTTATATGATCCTTTTTACTCGAAATAACGTTTCTTTTTGTTCCGGAAACAACTCGTGCGAAGCCGCAGTCAAAAACTAGTTCTTTTTAATTTAAAATGCCTGATTGAAATTTATATTTTAAGTTTATTTCACTAACTTTTGTTAACTTATTTAAATTATTGTATGTCCAAAATGACCCTTATGTAACCTATACAAAAGGGTCATTTTGGACATACAATAATGTAATTCTGTTGATTTAATAATCCTTATAAAATAATCAGTGTACATTATTTTTAGGTAAGTACCTACCTACTTACAAAATAAAATAAAATTAATTCGACACCACTGATCTCTTGTTCCGTATGCACAAAGTTTGTCAGGCTCTGCGCAAACTCTATGCGTCAAAACAAGTCGTAGACAATTTTGAGTGTCATTTTTTTTTTTATTTTTTTTTTTATTTATTTTTTATTTATAAAAAGTAATTACGCTATTTTTACAGGGCTAGGTTCCTAATGCAATAGTGTAAAAAATATAGAAAAACAATGGAAACAATCTGAGCATAAATTAGCATTAGATACAAAAAACTTCAACTAAAAATTAAAATTACACAATAAAAAACTACAAATTACATAATTACAAACCTAATAAAAAATTAAAATTCTTCCATCAATATATAATGTCAAATAACATAACATAAAAACAATTAATAAATTCCAATTACCTAATGTCAAACCTAATAAAAAATTAGTCAGTCATAAATGTCAAATAAATTCAAATAAACATATGTCAATTTAATTAGAATAGCATAGAATACATAACAGAGTTCTATGACATTCGCTCAGGGAGCAGTAGAAAAGGTCGACTCTCTCCGCTACTAGATTCAGCGTGTGGATGCAACGCGTTAGAGGTGCCTTATTCAGGAGGTTGGTCCTTCCTCTTGGTACAGCCAGTAGGGCGGGTCGTCTCCGTCGGCTCACAAACTCATCGGGCACATTTAGCCGCATTTCTTCTAAAATGCCTGGGTTAGCGATCATCCCACGAAATATCTTTATCAAATACAGAGCAAGCGCTGCATCTCTCCTCACCTCCAGCTTGTTGTATCCAACCATGCCTATAACAAACAAGGTTGGATACATCAGCGGGAAGAATGGATAGATGCCGTAGGTCTTCAAGTACAGAAATCTGGTGAATTTATTTTGAATGCGCTCCACCATTTGACTGTACTTGGCTTCGTGTGGAGCCCATACCGCAGCATTAAACTCTAAATGGCTTCTCACCAATGCGTCGTATAGAGTCTTTATTGCATTCATATTTGTAAAGTTGTTCGTCTGACGGAGTACAAATCCTAGGGTCTTGAATGCCTTCTTGCAGATGTTAACCACATGTTCACGGAAATGCAGCTTATCGTCGAGACGAACCCCTAAATCCCTCACCGAATCGACTCTCTTCAACTGTGAACCCTTCAACTGGTAATTGTGGTGGAGTGGTGTCTTAGCTCTACTAAACGTTATTATAGAGCACTTACTTACGTTGAACTGTAGTTCGTTCATACCAGTCCACTCTACCACTCTGTCCACGTCCCGTTGAAGGCGTTCACAATCCTCTTCGTCTTTAATTGGTAAGAGTAACTTAAGGTCATCCGCAAACAATAAGCATTTCGCATCCTTGACGACTGTTGGGAGATCATTGATCATGATTATGAACTCTAGCGGCCCCAGATTGCTTCCCTGACTCACTCCAGTTAAGGTAGAGTAAGGCTCCGATTTGCATCCCGCGTAGTCGACATACTGCTGCCGGTTCTTCATGTAACTCGCGAAGAACTGCAGCAGTTTGGTTGTGCAGCCGATCGTCGCCAACTTCTGAAGCAGTATGTCGTTATCGACCAAGTCGAATGCTTTTTTGAAGTCGAAGTAGGCGGCGTCGACTTGCACCCCGGCGTCCACATGCGGTAGCATAAAGTTCATTGAGTCAAGGAGGTTACTGGAGGTGCTACGAGCCGGCCGGAAACCGTGCTGCGCGTCGGATAGCCGTGCCGACACCTGCTCCTGCATGCCGCGCTGCACAGCCGACTCGAAGACCTTTGCCGCCGTCGACAGGATGGCCACCGGTCTGAATTCGGTCACATCTGCTCCGGAACCCTTAGGTATAGGAATAACTCTTGTTATCTTCCATCGTTTTGGAAAATGTGACTCCTCTAGGCAACGATTATAAATATAAGCGAGCGGTTCGGCCAGAGGCATCCGACAGTCTCTCATAATATAGGCAGGGATCCCGTCCGGACCTGCGGAGCGCTTCGGCTTAAGCCTCGTCAGCGCCGCGCGCATCTCGGCCAGCGTCAGGCGCGGCACGTGCACACGCGCGGCACTGGCGTGACTCGCCGCCTCCGCCGCTGCCACGTCTAGGTGAGCAATCGAAGTGCCGTAAACCGAATGAAAGTACTTGGCGAATTCCGTTGCACATTCCGGTTCTGTCAGAATTCTTCCATTCAGTAAGATTTGCTTCCGGTTTACGGCCCCTCGCTTTGTTCTCACATAATTCCAAAACGATTTCGGATCCTCCGTCAGCCGATGCTCTACTTGTTTCTGATGCTGCGCCTGAGCCTCCTCTATCATCCTTTTCACTCCTGCTCTACATTTCGAGAAAGCCTCATAATTGGATCCACTTACCTTGAACTGCTTGTGTAATCTTGCCTTTAACTTAATTTCTCTGATTATCTCCGCAGTGTACCAATTTGGGTATATGTATCTTGAGTCTGTTCTCGGCAGACGTTTTTTAGGAACGCAACTGTCAAAAATATCAAATAAAATGCTATAAAATTTACCTACAGCCTCCTCGGGATCTCGTATATCATAGACCTGATTCCAATCCACTTCCGCTATCGACGAGTACAGCACATGGTAGTCCGCTTTAGAAAAGTTCCACTGCTGCTCGTCTATAGGCGGGGATAGCGTCGTGGCGGGCGGCGCGCGCGCGGCGTGGGGCGCGCGGAGTACCGATACCGCGAGCGGCGGATGCTGTTCGTCGCGCGGCACCAGCTCCTCGTCCGCGGGGCAAACCACCACCTCATCCACATTCAGAGAGACCAACACTAAATCCAGTATTCGTTCGTTACAATTTCGTACCTCATTTTTCTGAGCGAACTCGCAGAAAGCTGTTACATATTCAAAATAATTGATAACATTATCACTACAAGAATACATATTAAAGTCACCTAAAACTAAACACGAACTATATTTTGCGCACCAGTTTTCGATTATTCTAAATAAAATCATAAAATCATTGTCATTACTATTTGGGGGGATATATACAACACTACAAAAAAACAAAAAATTATTATTCAAAAAAACTGTCGCCCCAATAATCTCAAAAACACAATTTCCGACGTTTACGCCCCCTAGTACGTCCACTTTGCGCAACTGTATTCGTGGCGCGGCCGCTAGAAGCACCCCGCCGTGCTTTCTCCCGTCCGTGCGGTCGCACCTCAGTACTTGGAACCCCGGAGGTATTATTTCTGCATCGTCTATTGAATCATTGCATCCCGTCTCTGTAATTGCGAAAAGGTCGCTACCTGAACCTTCTATGTTTCTGGAGAACCGATTTAGCTTCGTTCTCAGCCCTCTAGCGTTCTGGTAATATATTTGAATATTACTCACTTGTTTAGTGCAGGTTCTGCGCGCCGCCGTCACGAAAGGGCTGGTTTGGTTTGTGTGCATTATATCTAGTTGGATACACAATCCATGGCTTAATTTTGGCATTAACCGGCCATACTTCGGCGGACAGGCACATTTCCTCATACGGCACAGGAACTCCGATTTTATATGACTTGTAGTCACCCTTCGTCGAAAGTTCCGTCACTGAGCAGGTCCCGCCGGGGCACAGGTCCCGCAGGTAGGTACGGATCTCCTCGGCGCTTGACTCCATATTCCACAGATGTACATAGCTACGAGGCTCAACCGCCTTCAGTGTCGTTACAGTAGGGCCCGCCGTACCACTCAGTGAGGCTGGCCTGCGGCTTCGCCTTACTTCTGTCCACTGCTGCAGGTCCTCTGGTCCCTGGTTCGGGCTATGAGTTGAACGCGATGATTCGCCGGTACCTGTTTCACTTCCGCGGGGCCGCGTCACCTTGGTATTAATGTCCTTGCCTGGACGTGGTGGCGCCACTGGAGCTGCGGTGTTTAGTTTCTTCGATACCGTCGACTTTGATTTTGTAGCTGGTTTGGAAGCTGTCACTGTCAAGGACTCCTGGGGGACCTCCTGGGGCTGGGGCAGGTTTGTTGCTACCGGAACTGCCGCTGCCTGCTCGTACTTGATGTGAAGCGCCTGTACTTGTGATGAATAGCCTTCCAGTTTCGCGTCGTAGCTGGTAAGTATTGATATAGCTAGAGCAAGCTGATCTCTTAGTATCGATACCTCCTGTCTTAAGCTGCGAACTTCTGCTGACAATTGCGATGTGGTATTTTCTACGGAACTTACAGGCTCCGCATCCGAAAGAATGGGTATCTTGTTTCGCTGGGTAACATTAGTATCGCGATTCTTGCCTCTAGCAGGGGTGAGATCGGCAGGCTTGTTGCCGCATTTAGATGATGAATCCATGTTGGTCGGTAGAGGTGTTATATTTCTATACGCTACATTTGAGCTGAAATCCCGCTTTTTAGAACCCACAGGAGTAGAGCTGTTGTTTCCTCCTTTTTTGGCAGCGCAGCAGCACTCAGGACATACCCAGGTGTTCTTCTCTTCGAGAGTTGAGTCTTTCCCACCTACGCACAGAAGATGATACAGCTTGCTGCATCCTTCGATCACACATCGTAGATAGTTTTCGTCCGGAAGTATGCCACCTTCACAGGCAGAGCAACTCATAGTGTAACTATTACAAAAGTCGCAGGCGAGTGTCGTAAGCGTCCGATACCAGTAGGTAGACAACGCGGTCAGTGCCGTGACTCACTGCACGGGGCTCGGTGCAAGAGCGCTGAGCGCGAGTTGTCCTAGGTCAGTTACCGGACGGTTGGCAAAATATTTTTAAATGTTTTTGCTTATAACTTTGGAACCACTGGGTCAATTAAAACAACGTAACTGTTACCAGAAAGGTGTTATCACTGGCCACAAATTGCATAAGTTCACAACAGAGTCACGTCACTTTTTTCCACTTTTTCAAATTTTAACCACGGAGCAAACAAACAATGATGTTGCTTTAGCGAGAGACGTACGGCGAATTTTGTAAGGTTCTAGGTATCTACGGGGGAGGCCGCGTAATATTTGATTGAAACCTCTAGCTAGCATATAAAAACGGCTTTTGCACTCAGATATTGACGAGCAAAAATACAATTCCGAAATGGGGGGATGAAAAGAATTTCATTCAACTTGTTGAAAAAGGAAATTTGACTTCTGAAAAATGAAACCTTAGTAGTAAAAATAAAACGTTGCGAGTCGGACTCAGGGTTCCTTTTAGTTGTAAGATCTTATTTCTTGCCAAATATCATGATTCTAGGTCAACATGAAGTAGGTACAATGTATATTTTGGTCGAGGGAGAGAATCAAAAATTATTATATTTGTGTTAACTACATAATATTTACGGTTTTCAGATTTTCTCGTTATTTGTGCTATATGACCTTGATTCTAGGTCGACGGGAAGTACCCTGAAGAATCAACGATCTCCCGACAGTCGTCATGGACGCGAAATGCTTGTTGTTTGCGGATGACATTAAGTTACTCTTACCGATTAAAGACGAAGAATGAACTACTTCGCTAGCTCCCGATTTGATACCGGCATGTTCAACTAAAATCTTTTTGCCAAATAATTGAACAGTTATATTGATTATATAATTATTACGACCTCCGTGGCGCAGCGGGCGAAGGTCCGCCTGCGACGCAGGAGGTTGCGGGTTCGATTCCCGCCTCGGAACAAATTTGTGTACGATCTGCAGAAATTTGTTCCGTTGGTCTGGGTGTTTTCTATGTATAATAAAAAATATATATCTGTGTAGTGTATTGTATTAAGTATATCAGTTATCTAGTACCCATAACACAAGCTCTGCTTAGCTTGGGGCTAGATAATGCTGTGTGAATTGTCCAGCATTATTTATTTATTTATTTATTACAATAATAATTATTTACAGTGCAAATATTTATGTGGAATGATGTGGAAAACTGCTTTAACCGGGCATAGCAGAAACGACTGAGTTTGAAGAAAGTTCGAGTTGCCATCATACTTAAAGGGTCTAAGAAGGAGGCTTAGCGTCCACGGACTGCAACACTGAGACTCAGGTTTGGACGCTAAGCTATATTAGTCACTACTGAAGACTGATGGACTCACCGTAGACGTTGAGCCGGGTGGAGTGTTCGACGGCGCCGCGCGAGTTGTGCGCGCGGCACGAGTAGCGCCCACCGTCCTCGGCGCGCACCGACGTCAAGTTGAGGTAGCTCACCACGTCGCCGTTGGAGTTCATGAACTGCGATACTGATCTGTTTACCCAACACAATAAAGATTATTTGAAGTTGTCTCAAGCGGATTATCGCCACCGAAATTTGAGTCGTTCTATATTCTCTGACCGACCTCTGTGGCGCAGTGGGTGAAGGTCTGCCTGTGACGCAGGAGGTTGCGGGTTCGATTCCCGCCACAAATGTTTGTACGATCTGCAGATGTTTCTTCAGGGTGATCTGGATGTTTTTCTATGTATAATAAAAAATAGCTATCTATGTAGTGTATTTTATTATGTATATCAGTTATCTAGTCTCTCTTGTGTATCATATAATATAACACAAGCTCTGCTTAGCTTAGGGCTAGATAATGCTGTGTGAATTGTCCATTTTTTTTTATTTAATATTATTATTCTACAAAGAATATGGAATATGAAATTCAACAATACATTTATGCAGCGTTTTTTTTTTGAAAATTTATGCTGTATTATGAAAACTATAAACATTCAGATCTTGATTCTACATACCTTACCTAATAGGCAGGTTTCTACTTTGACACCCGACGTAAAAAAATATAAACGTAAACGTAAATATTTTCGCTAGCTTCCCCAAAATGTTAATGGCAATCCGCGTTCAACAACCAATTAAATCATAACTCGTCACAGCAAATGGGCCGTAATATCTGACCCGCTGCAAATTGCCAGATGCGTAACAAGGTTACAGCAAAAATCAATAGCATTGCATTGATCCATTTAGCCGTACCTACCTACCTCTACATCACTCAGCCGGACTGGCAGCAAACGTCAGATAAAAGTTTCGAACATATTGTACCAATCTCTTTTTCAACCGGACTCGGATATACATTTTGTGAAACTAAAAGCAATTTGGTAGGTACCTATAACAGCAAATTGAACTCAAAAATGGTATTCTGTTGTATTTTATGTGAATTGGCACAAAGCACGGTAAACATGGTGTGTAAACAAGGCACATTCCAAACGTTACCATAAGAATATAGGTAGGACATTTTGGGTCCTATATCAGCGACAATAGCAGGAGGGCTTGCCAACTCCGGCCCTAAGTGGCCAGATGCAGCGCCGGCTGCCAAACGCTCGCTTGCACCGGCTGCTTTACGGCGCTACTGTTAGTTTTATGACTTAGACGGTTTATGCAAATTGTAGCGAGTTTTTGTTATTGTTTCCGACTTGTATTGGATTCTGCCATCTGCTAATACGTCCAATTGTAGGTTTGGTGGCGGAATTCGTAATTATGTCGCCAATCTTGATAGGAGCTCCCGATTTTTAACACATGGAGAAACTGAACGAAGGCCGTTATAAGAGAGTATGACTCTGTGTCGAACACTGAATGACATGCAATACAGAAGATTGTGTGCATTGTGTGCACGACGAGAGATTGGTTCCCAGTACAGTTTTAACACAACTTTTGGCACCCTTGTTTCTCAAAAACTTTGTGTAATAAATTAGACAGAGTTTTGCTACTCCTCCTTCACTCGAACGTTCGGAAAGACGAACCAACGATCGGGTGAAGCGCTTGCTCGATGAACGTGGACAATGAAGCACGGAGGCAGCACGCCCGACGACGTGACGCATTGGAGCCCCGGGGCTGTGCTGTGTATGACAGTAGCAGCGGTACCTCTGTGTGGAGGCGAGCTCGTCCAGCGGCGCACCGTCCAGCAGCCAGGTGAAGCGCGGGGGCGGCGCGCCCGACGCGGCGCAGTGGAGCGCCAGCGCCGGGCCCGGGTGCAGAGCCTGCTCGATGAACGTGTAGTGCAGCTCTGGAGCCGTGTCTGAGGAACAACAATCTGGTTAACTTGGTGCTCGCGGTAGAATAGTGTTGCAAATTGCAATGTGTTTTCACTTTAAAACTTTTAAATCCATCATGATTATTAACACTAAAGTCATTTATAACAGGATATTCCGTGATCATGGCGCATGAAACTGTGCCGAAATATTGGAAAGCTCAAATCTCAAATCATGGTAAATATCCCGTTATGAATGACTTTAGTGTTTTCACTTTTCTTCAAAAAATCTTGGCCAAGATTAAATGTCAACTTGTTCTCCAATGTAATTCTTGTTTTCCTTACATTAAAAATAATAGTTTTTAATCGAAAGTGAGACAGCCGACAATACATTACTTTTACTGAACATTATGCCCTACAATATCATCGTTAGTTATTTACAAATGTCTGACTACCCCATTTCTTACATTAATATCCGGCACAGTGGGCTTATCCGCAGACCTAATGGAGTAGCAGACTCGATCCGCGAATCTATGGCCCATAACTCACTATTATCCATTCATACTCGCGGATAAGGAAGCAAGCATCTCTGAACTGGCCTCCCCGACTGGGATTAATCCGTCAGGAAATCTGCATTAATATAATTTTATTATCTCGTTCCAGTAATTCTCGACCAGATTGCTATTCAATCTGAGGAGCAAGTTCATAGAATCCGCTTAGTGTTTTTAATCAAGTTCCGCCGGAACAACAGTCGTAACTCTACATTTGAGCGGCGCGGCGCAGATCCTGCTGCAGCTTACATTTACAAATAATTCAATTTGGCGTTAGTAACATAACAAAATGAATACAAGGCTGGCGGCGGCAGGAAGCCGGTGGAATTATGAGGGACTAAATTGTGAGCGGTCGCGTTGTGAGCGCTTTATTACAGCGTGCGCCGGACGCACTGACAGACGATCTGTTAGCGCGTGGGGCGCGGCACGCGCTGAGGCGAGCTCGGGATTGCGGGAGTCTTCTTTAACCTTTTACTAGAGGTACCTATGTAGATAGTTCTTTACTTAGACCTGCTTGAGGCGGAGTACAACGAGCATGAGACTCAAGTCATGAGCTCAGTTTTTAATTTATTTGTGCACTGTACTGTGCCTAGGATACCTATCGTCGAAATGCTCTTATAGATGTTACATCGCAGTTGTGTAAATAACTAGGCGTATCAACAGATCGCTGCGATGATATCCATTATTTTTATTAACAGGAAATTGATTTAAAAATCGTTATCATAAAAGTTTGATGAGCAGTTGAACACCATTGGCAATAAGTGTAATTTACGCGTATATCTCAGATCGCATCTCTGCGCGTTGGCACGGCGCCCGCCCGCATCGGCCAACGTTGGCGCGCTGCATCGCTCCTGCAAATTTATATCAGATGCCCAACACTGATAGCCTGCTAATTGTGCTATCGTATAATGGCCATCAAGTCCAAATTAATGCTGGGGCTGTTTAATTTTATTACTGCTGTTTTGCTGCGCATAAATAAGGAATCATTTCACTCAGGTGCTATTTGAGAAACATTTACCTACCTTGAAATATTTAGAGGAACATCGCTAAAAATTACTAAATATGAGAAGGTTTTTATCGAAAATATTATAGTAGGGACCTACCGTGCATCAAGTATTACCCCTGATCCTATCAGCGGAGGAGGCAAACGCGGCTCATAGCGACATCAAACACAACCTAATGCCTGATACCGGGGCGGGCGAGCCATCCATCTCGCCATAATCACGTGTTTGGCCGCTGATCCCCGAAAATATTACTACTCATAACTACATCAAACAGAAAATGAACCTAGAGCTGAGGGACATACGATTTCATTTTGATTGTCTTATTAAATTTTTGGAATCTGATAATATTGATTGGACTCCGTTTTGACGCAACTGATCTGTGAAATATTTGTTCTGTACTTGTTCATTGTACTTTTAAGTGATTGATTATTGTTTGCTGAATTCAGGATGTGATCGGAACGACGAAAACACGTAAATTACGAATAAGTACCAACTCACTATTTGTTCGCAACGTTTACCTCATATTGCACACGTTAGGTACTAAAAGATGTTTGCTAGCTCTCCGTCGGAGCGTGAAAAATTTAATTGATTATTGTTTCAAAGACATCTATAATATACAGAATACTCCTTTTTACAGTAATTTTGTTAAAATTTAAAGTAAATATTCATAAATAGAAACCATCATGACCTTCGTAGAATAAATATATAAATAATGGTGGACAATTCACACAGCGATAAAACGACATAACTGCAAAGTTGACGACATCCGAGGGCCACATGGCACTATCAGCGCTACAAAGGAAACATCCGACGCTTAGGTATACAGCTTCTCTATTAGGGATCGTTTCATTGTCCCTCCACACAGAATATTAATTGCGGGATCATAATATTGTTACCGTAATTGCTTTATTTGAGCCGGAGGTGTTGGTTCATGTGTTCTGTTCACGGCTAGTGCGGGACGATGCGGGATGATGCGGGTCAAACTACTGACGAGGGTGTTCACTGTTTACATTCAAACAAAAATGGACTACAATTTCAACATATAGCTGTAATCAAGAGACATGTCCCTTGCATTAAGCAAAAATTTTCTACTTTTACTTTGTTTTGATGCTGAAATGTCAAGCATTAGTGGCATTAGGTACCTACTCATATAATTTCTGACCTGCAAAGTAGGCAGTCGAAGAGATAAACATAACAATTAAATTTTATTGTAATTTAACTTTAGGATAGTATCCACACGCGCACAAAACTATCAGCCACAACGAAAAGCTCCAATAAAATTAAAATGGTATCTAGCATTCCAGAACGGGCAGTTCCATTCGAGCAGCATTAGCAAGGGTCAATTCCCGGCGGCTCTAGGCCGAATAACATAATACCTCGAGCCTACAAAGGATTGGAACGAGGTCGTCGCTCCGAGGCTCGCCTTCACCGCTGCTCCTCAGCGCTCGGTTTCGCCGGACAGCAGTTTGCACAAAGGTGCGGCTCGCAAGCGATTGTGTTCGCATCTCGTGTTTACTGAATATTCAATATGATTCGGTTTGATACGGGCGCACCGCACCTCGATCGACTTCCATTATATGAAGTTGCATTGGGATGACGCACGTTAGAAACATAAAAGTCTGTAGGTAGGCATATATTCCACTTAGTATACAATAAATAAAACATAACTACGGAACCATAATAACGTAAAACGCGAGCGACGAAAGAGAAAGTAATAAATTGTAATCATGGAAAGTTGAACTTACAAATAATATATGTTTAAGTTTTTAAAGTAATTAGGTGTTTTCGAAAATTACATAATTGTTCAACACTCGATTTTAAAAACTGCCTGTCTATTATATTCTCGTCCTCTTCACTGCAATTTGTAGAAGCGCTGCAGTGTGCTATCTCCCTAACACGTTGAAGCCGGACAGTGTAAGCTGGCTCGACGCGGCGGCCAATAATCGCCCGACGTCCGGTGCGCGATAGAGGCGAGATTGCCGCGACAAAAGGGCTGCTACGAGTCAACCCGTTGTAAAAGATTGTAAAAGAAATATGATTTTGTCGAGAGTTTTCGACGTTGTACTTTTATTGCTTTTTTCTTTGGTGGAGACTTTATTTGTTGCTGGCATTTAACGAATTGAGTCGATCATTACTTTTTTGACGACCTCCGTGGCGCAGCGGGCGAAGGTCCGCCTGCGACACAGGAGGTTGTGGGTTCGATTCCCGCCTCGGAACAAATTTGTGTACGATCTGCAGAAATTTGTTCCGTTGGTATGGGTGTTTTCTATGTATAATAAAAATATCTATCTATGTAGTGTATTGTATTAAGTATATCAGTTATCTAGCACCCATAACACAAGTTCTGCTTAGCTTGGGGCTAGATAATGCTGTGTGAATTGTCCAGCATTATTTATTTATTATTTATTTATTTACTTTTAACGGGTATGGTCAGTCACAGAGGCGCAGTGCTCTCTTGATGTAAGGTAAGGGCCCACCTAGATGTTCAATGAGAGGACTTGGTCACGACGTCGTCGTAATATTTCTTCGGATTATTATAAAATTTTGAGTAGCGTCGAGAATGATCGATGTACGGAGTTTGCAACTGAATTTCGCTTCAGCTCATAGCTCGCGCTCCGTGTCAGGCAAAGTGACGCATGGGCCATTACTGCATCTGGCGTTAATCAATAACTGTCCGGCAAAATGCTCTACTGGCCCACTGTCATTTATCCTTTACGGGCACGCTACAATCAACTCTACGTCACCAGCAAAGAGACCAATTTAATATGCTCCGCTCGATCAAAGTGTACGCAATCAGAGACTTACAAAAGCCTGAGATAATTACAGGAACTCCGACAAAAGCTTTATTTTTGAGCACATAGGTATAAGTACCCCTTGGGAATAGAAAGTTATTTCGGGACTGAATACAATCAACCCTACGCTTTTTGTCACAAAGGCCAGTATCGTTTGAATCTAATCCTTCTAATTTTCACAGCTTCGACTGACGGGAACATGTCTTTGACCATTTCAATGGAAATTTAGGAGTGTTCGGTTTCCCTTATTGAAATGTGCTCCACAAAGCGATTGGACGTTTATTTCAGTCAGGTGCTAGTACTTGGCTGCGCCCCCGCCGCGCCCCCGCCCCGTCCTCGCCGCGACGTTACACCTTGAGCTGTAAGTGGATAAAAGGGTGTTATCCCGAACAACCAGCGCCTGCTCCTAAACCAACATAGAGAACGAACCTTCAGAAATAAAACTAAACAAAGTAGCTTTTGTGAAAAGAACCAATTATGCTAGGTACCTACTTCCGTGTCGTCGCTTTTCAAGTGATACAGATTTGCATTTTAAATATTTTTCCATTATTCGAGGAGAATGCTTTGTGTTGAGTCGAACTTCGCGGAACTGAATACCTACATCCCAAACTTTTAATTTAATTTGTGTTTCAGTCACTTCACTTGACATATCACAAGTTTTGTAATTTTAGTTGTTGACATGTTTAACCGAGATGAGATCTCGGTTAAACATGTTAAATTCTTATTTCGGGAAATGGGTTGTTAGAAAACCTAAAAACTTTTCTAAACGAGACGCGTGGTAGAGTGTCAGCCAAATTCAGCAAGAATGGATGACGCAAAAGCAGTGTGTAGGTATCTTTACATGAACATTGCGTACCGTTTTACCTGATAGAACTGCCTCAGACTATGTGATTATCACACACACTGCGCACTAAGTACCCCACTCAATGCACATACCTCCCAGCCTTAGCTCAGCGCTGGCCTGCGCGCTGTCCTGGTCGCGCTCGGCCACGCACTGGTACATGCCGCGGTGCGCGCGCACGACGCCGTGCAGGCGCAGCGCGCGCTCGCCGCCGCCCACGGGCACGCCGTCGTGCAGCCAGCGCACGCGCGCCCCCACGCCCACCACGCTGCAGTTGAACTGCACTGAGCTGCCGCTGTTCGCCACCTGGGGGAGACATTCAATTCACTCTGATCAACGAATAATAGTTCGAGGAAACATGCTTAAATGGAACCTATCACTTTAGATCTTTTTGTGAATCAGCTTTAGTAACTATAAGACTGCATTGGAAACAGCTGTGAATAGTTAAAACAAAGAAATGGAAAATATATAATGTAAAAAAAAGTATTTGTGTTTCGAGTAACTGTAACGTAAACAAATAAATAGAATTGAAAGATTCCACACAACAAATAATAGAGAAACCTAAGTAGTGACTTATAAAGACGAGTTCGTCAAAGTTAGCTTGACAAGGGAGTTAGCTAATCAAACAAATGAAGTAGGCGAGTGTCGGAACGGAACGGAACAACCGGCCAGGTGACCGCCAAGGAACATGAATAATTCACGCGGACACTCCACGGTAACTAAGTTGACGCTGGCGACGCGACGCCGGGAGATTTGGGGAATTGTTTCTTGAACAAGAATGTACGGGAAAACGAGGGTACGGGCAGTGTTGACCAATGATGCAGATAATTGAGCTAAGTTAGTCGAGAAAACAATGCTCGAAATTGTGATAAAAGTTGGACTCAAGCTGATTCTTTCTAATAGTAGTTCATATAGCCTATTATCCTCACAAACTTAGCACGTTTTGTTTGATTCGACCGCCCATACAAGCCTTAACAAGCTAGGCTACACATTCATTATGAAAGTAAGCGGGCTAACTACGAACCTAGTTTGTGTTGGAAGAACACCAACGTTTCATCCCTTAACGAGGGACTTCATCAGGGTGCGGGCTAACGCACGCAGTGCACGGTTCGTAGGCGCTGGGGGCGTGGGTGGTGGGGGGCACGCTGCTTGTCGATGGTGTTGAGTAGGAAAGCCAACTTCTCGCGGCGATCTCATCGTGGCGGACGCAGGGACGCGGTACAGGCGCGACGCGAACCGCACTCACCCTGAAGAAGTCCCTCGTTAAGAGATAAAACGTTGGTGTTCTTCCAATACAAACTAGGTTCGTAGATAACCCGCTTACTTTCATAATGAATTCATCAAACTACGAAAGCTTTTATAGTAAAATAGGCTACACATCTTAAAAGAGCTGGTGGTCATTATCTTTAGTCGTCAATATACAGACAATCACCTGAGAAACTCCGAATGTCTCCTCTGACACAAGGATACATTATTCATGGGGCACATCTCCTGTCCGGTCCCTTTGCATGGAGATTGAGCCGAGAGGGCAGGAGGCTGCATCTCGTTAACTATACGAGGAAACTAATTTATTGAGACTTAAAGTTTATCTCTCAGTTTATATGAACTGCATTCAATAATAACTTAAAAAAAGCCTGATCTTTTTTTAAAGTTATTACCTACTGAAGGTTGTGGGTTTGATCTCAGCACCACGGGAGAAAAGTTTGCATAGTGTAAATATTATTTGTTTTGGGTCTGGCTGTTTTCTGCATACTTATGTGTCATATGTAGTACTTAGAATCATTTATCTAGTAGGTAAACACGTCACAGCTCTTCTTGAAGGACAAGATAATGACGTTATATCAAATGTTCTTTTTTGTAGGAGGATTAAAGTAATTCCAATCACAGACTTGAAGTCGCCACTTTCAAAACTTTCAGATACTGTTCAATCAATCGGCATCACTCATCTTGGCGTGTCAGCTCTCGTGTCAGGAAGCTGCTACAAAGTTCGGATCTCGTGATTTGTTCAAAGAACCTTTTTAATTAAATCAAACAGGGATTGTTGTTGATTCTGCGCATTTATTAGTTTAGTTGAGTTGGAAGTGTTTCTGTTCAGGGTCGATGGGCACTCGACTCTACAAGCTAAGAGCTTTTGTAAAGGATTAACTTGACGGCGGAGCTGACGTTAGCGATCTGTTTTTGGCCTCATTTAATATAAGAGATTTTTTCGTTTCTTCTTAATTACAATCGTTTCCAAAAAATAAGAGTTGTAATAATATTTTAATTCAAACTCTATTCTCAGTGCTGCAAGTCTGCAAGTGGCATGAGTCGCGGTGAGCGCGACCCCTCAACTCGTTTGCATCGATGTTCCTGTGACAACTTTATTCCAAGGGACTTCCGGCGCCTTATTAAGGACGTGACTATTATACGAGGGTTATTTACCCTTGTCTCCAGTTACCATCTCAGTGCCTATATAAATACCTTGTTCACAGTATACGTCGGAATCAATTATCTGTCGGAGGAAAACCACAGCCTTCAATCGGAAGGAAACACGAAAAGTTAATCAATATTAACGAGCGATCGAAATTGAAATTCTAAGATTTCCGTGCCGTTAACGAATTGTTCGAGAATAGGCTGTGATTGCAATAACCCCGCACTAGCTCTTGTCAAAGAGAAAGGTTGTGTGTTTGATGAGGAGTAACCAATTTCGTTCCTCGCTTGTTACGTCCACGTCCGCTCGGCATTCGATGGGCGGGCGGGATCACGCGTTGTCTCTGCCGCCTTGTGCTCGGAATACTTATTTTTCAATTTTTCACGACGACAACGCGTCTGTGACACGAATGTAAGCAGCCGGATGAATGTGTCTTTTGCCGTTACATTCGCTATCTGGGCGGAGGTGAGCGATGCATTTGTCGCCCTGGGTTATACGAACAGATATAAATTGAAGCGATACGTGCTCGTGATTTTGCTTGCAGGAATTCGTTTTGCAAGATACACAACGATACTGGTGTCAATTTTGTTCGCACAATAACGTAACGCAACTAATTTATTTGACAGCGCTTAAAACGTGCCGTCTCTTTCTTTGTGTATTAAAATGAAAAGGTTAACAGTTTTAGAGCTGTCATTTTACTTATTAATTTATTCAACATTAGGTTTGCCTGCGGCTTCGCACCCCTTTTATGGAATAAAAAGTGCACTTTTATGAGTGCACAAATTACAGTCCGATCCGTTCAGTACTTTTTGCGTTGTCTTCGGCCAAACATCTTTACAACGCGGCAACTGCACAAACTTTCACTTTTATAGTATTAACTAGCTTTTTATATGTGCGCGAGCTGCAAGCAGCTCGCGTCGGCTGTGTATATTGTTTGATTTTAATTGTAGACCCCTTTTCGTAACCTACACCCGCGATTTGATCGAAATCGATAACCAAGAGCGGAGACTGCGATATCATGGATTTGGATCATCTTGGATTTGGAAATGGACATCTTTTTCGTAATCTACGAGTTCAAGTTGATCGAAAACGATACCCATATCAATTTGTGGTTGGGGAGGGGATTTAGGGGGGGCTGGGAGTGAGGGATCACAGCACGGCTCGCTTCTCTCGCCGTGCTGTTCTCCTATAATCGCATTGCGGTTTGCTTTGCTAACCGCAATACGTCCCCGCTCGTGCTGCCACACGGCAAGGCTCGCTTCGCTCGCCTTGCGGTGTGACGTATTGCGGTTCGCTTCGCTCACCGCAATCCGACACACGCCCGCCGTAATCAAATTCGTAATCCTCACCCCCATGTTAGTCGAAAACGATACCCATATCAGATTTTTCATGGGGCGGGGTTCGGGGGGGCTGGGCGCGAGGGGTCAAAGCACGGCTCGCTTCACTCGCCGTGCTGTTCCCCTGTAGTCGCATTGCGGTTCGCTTCGCTCACCGCAATACGTCCCCGCTCGTGCTGCCACACGGCAAGGCTCGCTTCGCTCGCCTTGCGGTGTGACGTATTGCGGTTCGCTTCGCTCACCGCAATCCGACACACGTCTGCCGACATCAAATTCGTAATCCTCACCCTAATGTTAGTCGAAAACGATATCCATATCCGATTTTTTGATGAGGGAGGGGGTTCAGGGAGCCTGGGGGGTAACAGCACGGCTCGCTTCGCTTGCCGTGCGGCTCGCTTCGCTCGCCGCAATGCTCGCCCGGGTTCAGGGGGAGGGGGTCCTGGGGGCCAAGGGGGGGGGGGGGGGGTCACAGCGCGGCCCGCTCGCCTTGCGGTGTGACGTATTGCGGTTCGCTTCGCTCACCGCAATCCGACACACGCCCACCGACAACAAATTCGTAATCCTCACCCCAATGTTAGTCAAAAACGATATCCATATCAGATTTTTTGATGGGGGAGGGGGTTCAGGGAGCCTGGGGGCGTGGGGGGGTAATAGCACGGCTCGCTTCGCTCGTCGTGCTGTTCCTCCGAAGTCGCATTGCAGCTCGCTTCGCTCGCCGCAATGCTCCACCGAGTTCAGGGGGAGGGGGTTCTGGGGGGCATGGGGGGGGATTGCGGTTCGCTTCGCTCACCGCAATCCGACACACGCCCGCTGTGCTGTTCCTCCGTAGTCGCATTTCGGCTCGCTTCGCTCGCCGCAATGCTCGCCCGGGTTCAGGGGGACGGGGTTCTGGAAAACGATATCCATATCAGATTTTTTGATGGGGGAGGGGGTTCAGGGAGCCTGGGGGCGTGGGGGGGTAACAGCACGGTGCTGTTCCTCCGAAGTCGCGTTGCGGCTTGCTTCGCTCGCCGCAATGCTCCACTGGGTTCAGGGGGAGGGGGTTCTGGGGGCATGGGGGGGGATTGCGGTTCGCTTCGCTCACCGCAATCCGACACACGCCCGCTGTGCTGTTCCTCCGTAGTCGCATTTCGGCTCGCTTCGCTCGCCGCAATGCTCGCCCGGGTTCAGGGGGACGGGGTTCTGGGGGAAAAAGGGGGGGGGGTGTCACAGCGCGGCTCGCTTCGCTCGCCTTGCTCGCCTCGCTCGCCTTGTGGTGTGACGTATTGCGGTTTGCTTCGCTCACCGCAATCCGACACACGCCCGCCGACATCAAATTCGTAATTCTCACCCCAATGTTAGTCGAAAACGATATCCATATCAGATTTTTTGATGGGGGAGGGGGTTCAGGGAGCCTGGGGGCGTGGGGGGGTAACAGCACGGCTCGCTTCGCTCGCCGCAATGCTCCACTGGGTTCAGGGGGAGGGGGTTCTGGGGGGCAAGGGGGGGGGGGGGGGGGGATTGCGGTTCGCTTCGCTCACCGCAATCCGACACACGCCCGCCGACATCAAGTTCGTAATCCTCACCCCAATGTTAGTCGAAAACGATATCCATATCAGATTTTTTGATGGGGGAGGGGGTTCAGGGAGCCTGGGGGCGTGGGGGGGGTAACAGCACGGCTCGCTTCGCTCGCCGTGCTGTTCCTCCGAAGTCGCATTGCGGCTCGCTTCGCTCGCCGCAATGCTCCACTGGGTTCAGGGGGAGGGGGTTCTGGGGGGCAAGGGGGGGGGGGTCACAGCGCGGCTCGCTTCGCTCGCCTTGCTGTTCCCCGTAGTCGCATTGCGGCTCGCTTCGCTCGCCGCAATGCTCGCCCCTAAAAAGTGGTCAAAATATAGGCTAAAAATGGCCAAATTTGAGTTTTTTTATAAAAAGGGGGGTGTAGAGGGGTTGGGGGCGAAAATTTTTTATTGCAATCCAAATGGTGTTAAGCTCTTCACACGATTGTGAAAAAAATTTTCTTCTAGCTTACTTCGTTTGGGAGATATCAAAAGGGGGGGTGAAAAAGGGGGCGGGAGGGGGGGTGATTTTTTTTTACTTTCAATTGGAGAAGAGACCTTCTATACGATCCCGCAATCAGAACCCCTCTATCGCGACGGCATCTCGTAGCAATCTCAAAAGGGGGGGTCCTGGGGGGCAAGGGGGGGTAAAATTATTTTTGCAATCGAAATCACTTGACCCCCTCTATACAACCCCCTTAAAATTATTCATCAGTATGACTCCGTTACGAAGCCCCCTTGGGGGGCGGGGGTCCTGGGGGGCAAATCTCAAAAAGTCGGAATTTTCCCTAGGTCTCCTTGACCCCCTCTCTACATTTCTGTAAAAAAAAACATACCTCCCCCTCCACCATCAAGGAGAACAATCATGTCAGTCAATCAGTCAGTGAGTGAGTGGTAATCGAGCTTTATATAGTATAATGGGATCATTGTGTGAAAGTTTACTTCGTAGCTGTCATTGTAAGGGAAAACACTCACTACCAAACCACAAGCTATTTTCAGAATAGTTTAAATATGTAATGAGAGCCCTAATGTCACTAAGTCATCTACTTTTTATGCAATATACAATTTATAACATTTAATTTAATTTTTAACAATTCGTAGCAATCCTTCGCCATTGCAAGTCGTAGCAGTGCTACGCCGTAGCAAGTCGTAGCAGTGCTACTCTGTAGCAAGTCGTAGCAGTGCTACGCCGTAGCATTCGTATACGGCTACGGTGCGTCGGTGATTGAATTAGTGGTTGCGTTGTGGTATAGTGTCCTTGTTGGTGCCAACACAAAATGATACTTCATTACACAGTCCTTAAATCAAGTAGGTCTGAGTGAGATTAGTGCGGAGTTATGTCTGCAGCCACTGCCTCAAGGCAAAAGCTGAGCGGAAATGGTATGATGAAATTAAACCGCGATTTCGTTCGCGTGAAAAAAATTGCGTACAGATTTGTTATTTATTTATTTATTTATTTATTTATGTTTGGGAAACAAAAAGCTTTAGATCTAAAAAATTAAATACAAGACAATAGAAGAATTAAGCTAAGCAGCTTCCACATATAGAATGAGAATAAATTATCCAAAAATATCATACAAAAACATAAGTTACAAAAAAATCAAAAAAATCAAGATTCTACAAATTAAAGATTAAAGATTAAAGAGCCATATCAACCGTTCAAAAGGGAATAGTACCTACTAGTAGTGTACCTTATTCCTTGTCATCAAAGATCTTATTATTTATTATTCCATGGAATCGTTTTTGGAACTTAATTGGGAACTGATTTACGGGAGAAAAGTAATCTACATACATATAATGGCTCTTTATAAAAGCAAAAGCGAGCAAAAGGAGGTAATCGGGAGTAACGGTACCTGTAACTGTGGATGGACTTGTACGACGAGTCGCGAGCGCACCCTCAGGCGGACCTCCTTCCTCTGCTCGCCGTACTGGTTGTGGGCGCGGCACGTCCACACGCCTGGTCAAGCAAATACGATTCGTATTTAACAGACATTTAAGCAGAACGCCCTATTTTCAGAACGTCCTAAAAGCAAAATGGCATATTAGGATACCGTCCTATCAGCTACATGACCTAGTGGCAAATGGAAGTTATATCAAAACGACATGTACAGAATCCATTTTATTTGAATCTTACATTTTTTTAGGAACTCTTAAATTTTTAGCAACTCATAGTGTACGGACGTTTTGTATATTTGAAGTAAAGTTAGTTAAGTAAGTTAATGAGTGCAAAGTTAAAGCCACTGATCACCTTTCAAAAGTTTATTGAAGTAGTTACAAGTAAAAACACATACAAAGTAAACGTTCCTTCATAGGTTTGTATCGCGTCGCGGTCAGTGTCGCACTAGTTATTACGGGCGTAAATATGCCGATTCAGTAAAATTAGATACTCATGTACCTAGTACATACCCACTTACCTACGTCTTCGTACACATAGATTGGTTTACGATAGACGGCACCCCGCCGGCATCGGGCTGCGGTTGCGTTGAAGTCAATTGAGCTTTCAAACATATCTATGTCTACTCACTACAATAGCTCAAGCTTCAACTCCAGCTTCAATATTAGTTATCGTACCCAGGTGGGTGGGTACCATGATTAGAAAGAACAAGACGAGACACGAACTTCTTGTAGGTGTTTCTCAACTTTGTCGCTTCCAGAAAAGAAATTTGAGTTTTGAGTAGTGATGTGGTGATATAAGTTTGGTTAGGTACCTGCGTCGGAGAGCGCAGCACGCCTGATGATGAGGACTTGCTCCGAGACGGAGAGGCGGATGCTGTTGGAAACGGGGCTGAGGCGCCCGTTGGAGTGCCGGAACCAGCTGCATACAACAGATATAAATTCTTAATTTTTTTTTTCACTTCTCTTGCTTAAAAAGAATATCATAATAGTGTAGCTTAGCGGGCCTAACACTCGAGTTTATTACCTAGGGCTAAAAGTATTTTTCTTTTTATTTTTGTTTAAAATCATATGCCCGTACAAAGCATTCGTTCTCCTACATAAAAACTCGACTTCATGGTGCTCCGTCAATCTTTTTTTTTGAAAATAGAACCTTCTTGGTGATGTTTTATGAAGGTTGATTCTTCCCTTCACGGTAAAATGCGAACTGTTTCGTTGCGGGTTAGATAGAGATTTAAAAAAAAAGATGGTATTGGCGCTAAATCTCTAGATTTTTTTTCATTCCAAATCACAAACTTTTACGTATAACTTCCTGACTTTTACTTCCAAATTGTGAACGTAAAAAATGACATCAAGTGATAGTGAAGATGCTAATATGCAATTTTTAATAAAATTTCTGAAAATTGTTTAATTTTAAGACCTCGTATATAATGGGATGGTTTAGTCCCTTGTAAAACAATCTACTATTAAATGTTGGTATATTGTTGGATGTATCTTAGTGTCAAAATAGATTTTTTAAAGCTATTGTCAGGTTTAAAACCCAGAATTCATTTTATTCTAGATACGGGAGTTTTGAATTGTCTTAATCTGGTCGGCTACGGTGGTAACAGTACACTCAGCGGCGATTTTGAATAATGCATCCTGATGCATTATCCAAACTGATTCTCATGGCGTCGCCGCCGCCGCGCAGATATCCTAGCATAGCTAATTGGGCTTACTAGGACCAAGTAACTATGTGAAGTAAACATTTATATATTTACTTCACAAAGTTATATATTTTTACAGTCTTTGAGTGAAGGCCGTTGGTAAATTGTACCAAGAGGAACCAAGAGTTTTTTTTTATTTAATTATTAAAGAGTCACAGTTACCTGTAGGTGGGTGGTGGACTGCCGATGGCGCAGCAGACGAGGCGGATGTCTGCGCCCTCGGAGACTTCCTCGTCCTCCGACACAGGAAGCATGCGCGGAGCCATGCTGCCAGTGGAATCTGTGGAGGAGGACCTTTACTTATCTAATTTACATTGCTCACTCAAACAACCCTCACAGAATGCTTTGATGTCTATAATCATTATTGTGTTCATTTAAATAATCATCTCCCTTCTTATAGCTAGTAATTAATTTGGTTGTAGTAGTATAAATTCAAAACGTTCAGGAGCAACATTCGGTCGCAGTGGTTTTGAGTACTTATCTCAAAATGACTTTGAGTAAGTCTCTAAAGTTTCAAGTGGAGTGACATCCCAGAGCTGTATTTCTGTAGGTCTGACCGCACTCAACTGCGCTCCAACTGAACAACGAAGCTTTATACTAGTTCTCTTAGAGATTCACACAAAGTAGGGTTTCCAACACTCCAGTATGCATCGATTCAACCGCAAAGGTTTATACAATGTTCTGCGATTATCGTCATAAGCACTTTGTAAGAAAAAATAAAAATTCGAACATAATTACATAATTGTGATCGATTATGGATCTTCCATTTGATTAAAATTGAAATCAGCTTTACTTGGCTCAATCCTCTAGATTGGAACAATGGTGAAACAAGGAACAGAGATAGAATGTCTTCTCTCCAGGCCAGTTGACTCTTGCTGATAGTCGAGTTATGGGCTTCAGCACTAGTACGTAACGAACTGCTAGCACGCCCATTGATTTACTCACGTGAGACGAGCACGCTTTGCGGCTCGCTCCGTCGCTTCTCCCCCGTGAGCGCGTGCTGCGCCTCGCACTCGTAGGTGGCGGGGTCGTCCGGCCGCGCGTCTCGCACCACCAGCACATCGCCGCGGGACCCGCCGATTATGTAGCGACCACCTGGGAAGGTAAGGGAAGACTTAGTTAATGCAGAAATATGCTTCTACATACACTACCGTTGGCATGGCCGCAGAATTGTTGCCGAGTGAAAAAAATGGGGGGGGAGGCAATGCTGGGCGAGCCCCGCTGGACTGAGTCGCTAGAAAGACAATATTTTGTAGCTGCAAGTTGTAACAGTGCTACGTCGCTGTAGTGCTGGGTTCACAGTGACACGTAGATCAATTAAAGAAATACGCAATAATACAGTTGCACTCTTCAAACAGTGCAACCACCTTGATTGTGCCAATACAAAATGATACCTACTTTATTATAGCCCATAAATGGAGATTTAATTCTAGCTGATATCTGAAACATCATCAATAGCCAATAACCAAAAGCAAACAGAGTAGCATTCCCCTGTCAAAGGGTCAGCCCCGCATCAATATCAAGAGGTGACATTCTCCTCGAATTCATTTCAATAATTGTAGCGCGACGCGGGCGCTCACAATTTTATCAGTCCATCAGTCAACGCGGGCGGCGGCGTCATTTAGAATTCATTGAAAAACGGCCTGAAAGTTATCTGATCGCGCGAGAGTGCACACTGCTCACAGACATGTGAGATAAAAATGTACACCGGCCAAATGCGTTTCCTTACATTCTCTGTTCTATTAATTTTTGTGGCCTTGACAACAAGTTTTCTGTATAAAATTTAAATTGCTTCCATATTACGGACACAAACATGCGAGGTCTGTGATGTAAAAACAAATTAACATAGTCAATGTGAACGTGAATTTTTTGCTTATTAGGTATATCACCATGAAATATAGATTAAAAACAAGATCCGTCAAGTGCGAGTGTAACTCGCAACGCGCGCCGAGGGTTTCGAACGTTTGTCAACAAATATGTACTAAAAGTACCGGTTAGAGACTTCGCAATTTAATGAATACCTAAAAGTACATAGTAGGTAACAATCTCCATCACGTGGGGTGTCACATGAAAGGTATCAGTTTGGACATTTCAAACCAGTTTTTCAAATACAGAAATTTCAAAAACTGTTTTGAAATGTACCTACAAACTGATACTTTTCATTTGATACACCACATGACCCTGTAGGTATCTTTTAAAATTTCGGCATCACAATTTTACAAATTTAATTTTTCATTTATTTTCATTTATGGGTTTTGAAACCGATCTTCGATCTTCGAAATCCTAATAAAAATAAGATTTCAATAGTGTTGACCTTTTTCAAAAATTCCTATGACTAACTATCATTTTACTTATCTCAGCTTAAAGTAAGTTCGGATTTCTCCGGATTATCTTCGCATTTGAAAGGAGCTAAGAAGGTCCTCAAACGGAACATTCCTATTCTGCTTCACAGCTGAAGTTTCACGATTCCAACTTAAACAATTGAACAGTTTAGCGCTTTGCCCTCGTAAAAGAAATAATGATAAGTTTTATGAACCTTTGTCTGCTGTTTTACTCCTTTTTAATAAACTCAGTTGAGTTGTTTACGAGACTGATCGTTTATTACTAGGAAAATTCTTTGTTGGATTTCCGAGGACGGGTGGCAATTGTTTTAAGTTCCACTGGAACATAAACGTAGTAAACCGATGAAAGAAGCCTTCGTCCGTGACTTGAAGAGCGTCTGTCTCCGCATCAAGCGGTGTCAGCCATCCCCATAAATGCGTAAGTGCACTCAATCGAAGTCACCTCCTAATTTCAAAGTCATGAGCGTTTTACTACCACCCCGCGCCTCACCCCCGCCCGCCCACGCTCGGCGCCCGCCCTTTATGTTGCAAATTGAATGACGGATCCGCGACTCTTGAATGCTTAGCGTCTTTGACGATTGATATTTATTCAGTAGTTGTTTTAATTTGTCGCTGTTTTGACAAGTAATGTTTGGTCGGATGAGAGGCCGGGAGCATAATGGTGGATGGAGACAAGTGGCGCACATACTTCGTCCTTGTTATAGCTGTTTAATTGTCACCTAAATTAAGGCATGCCAAGGCACTTCTTGCAGTTTTTGTATTATTATTCATTTGTAAACATTCTGAAACCTTCTTATGTATAATATATGAATTACCTTTTTCAACGTATGTACTTCTTTGGCTTTATTTCAAAAAAAATGCATAAAATATTCGAACATAGAAAGTATCATTTTAATAAATAAGTTGTTGGTTTAAATTCGACCTCAGTGGCGCAGCGGGCGAGTGTCCGCCTGCGACGCAAGAGGTTGCGGGTTCGATTCCCGCCGCGGAACAAATTTGTGTACGATCTGCAGAAATTTGTTCCGTTGGTCTGGGTGTTTTCTATGTATAATAAAAAAAATCTATGTATGTATATAATGTATTAAATATATCAGTTATCTAGTATCCATAACACAAGCTTTGAGTAGCTTACTTTGGGGCTAGATGATGCTGTGTGGATTGTCCAGCATTATTTATTTATTTATTTATTTATTTAAATAAATTTATCTGAGATGAAAAAAGCTTATTATCCTTACCAAGATTCAAGTTGTGCTTTTGTTAAACATTTCATAAAGAAAATTCTCTATATCCAGGATCTCGAGCATTTTCATAACCTAAGTTCAGTGCTAAGCCGATAGAAATTCTAAAATCTCTGTTATATTTAGAAAATCTTTCTTTATATAACAGAACTTATAACTCAATTATTATTTTAGTTACCTACTGTCTCTGTTGCATGCCTTTTCTCACAATTTGTACACCGTAATCGGTAAAACATGTTGATACCTGCATGCCTGTTTGTTTAATCTTATACCTACCCAGGTACACTGTTTATGCAATTAAATAACCTTTATCTTTATCTTTCGTAATGAATCAAATGTGTATCAAATACAAATAAAGCATTCCTTATTTTGCAGGAATAATTTGTTAAAATTCTGTAAGGGTCTAAATGATCATTACGAAAAGAAGCAAAATACCAAAAACATAATAAGAAAAAAATACTTTCTTAGTAGAAAACGAAATAGCTCGAACAATGAGTTTATAACGGGCGTTAGATGACGTCATGGTGGCTGTTAACTTTGATGCCGGAATCAGCTCCGAGTGGAACGGTCGTTCATTAGACTTTAATAGCTAGACGTCGCGTCATTCAAATACACGTAAAAGAAGAAGTCTGCCGTTACGTCCATTCAGTGAGGTCGCCGTCACACTGAGCTCACCAGCACCTGAAGCAAAGGCTTCCAAAATGATTTTACATGCACAGTCTGAAAGGGAATGTATCGTCAACATTTATCTGGGTTCTGAGAAAGGGTTCTTGCAAGTGGATGTATTTGCCTAGCTGCTTTTTGTGTTAAAAGAAATTCGTAATTATTACGTAAAACAAGTTACTCACGGCAAATTATACTCGCTATAAAAGTATAGTGCAATTTCAAATCACTGCCGCGTCGTGTGCCAAAGCCTTACCAGTGAGTCGTTAAGGCGATAACCGCGAGAGATAATGACGAAACGTCTGCTTTAAGAAGATAAGCGTCTTTGAGAGCCGCGAATTTGGCTGCTCGAGTATTTACAGGCTTAGAGCCGCGAAGCTGATATGTTACGCCCTGATAAGCTCGTATCAGGTTTTACCTACTCGGCGGTGGCGCTAGCATATGTGTGAAGTCGATGTGATTATTTGATTTCAGTGAGTTTGGTTTGAAACTGTTATTTGGTACCATTAACGTTACATTAAGCGCTTTAGTTTGCCATTGAGATAACTCATTGTGTTAGGTAATCAGAATCGAAATCGAAACTTTGATTTTACATTTCCGAGTAGGCCCCCTGATTACCTGACGAGGGCACGCACGATCTGCAGTCTGATTATGAAAATGCAGATGGTGCGTGCCCTCGCAGGCCGCACGGCCTGTGAGTAGCCTATTATTTGATGGAACCATTTCTAATGACCATAAGCCTATGTAATATATGGCACCATATAAGGTAAGAATAAAATACTCGGTACTGGCCGAGCATAAGAATAACTTAAAATAAATTCGTTTGAAGTACGGTCAACAGTACCTAGGAGATGAAAACTATAGTTTGACCGATACCGCTGTACCGCGCCTGAGGTATGTGCGCGGCGAGACGGAGGGGAAGTACCGGTTGCTCCGATCCATCAGTCTGCCAGACAACACAACAGACCATCAGCCAGACAATATCGATCTCATGTGTACTCTTGCTCTTTTTTCCTCGCCCCCCACCTCGCCGCACTTTCTTAAGGAGCGGTACAGTGGTTTCGGTCAAACTATAATAAAATTTGAGTCAAGATAGTATAATTTATGTTTTCCCCGATAATTTAGCTCTGTCCTAACGTATTAAAGCCTGAAATGCAGTGGGCATTAAATGAAGCGCCGGTAGCCTGCAACTCGCGCCGCCGCCGCCGCCGCCGGTGCCGGAACGCGGCCCGAGCTAGATACGACACGAGTTATTCACGCTGCTCTGACACTTGCACAAGAATTCGGATTTATCTTCGTCGTCCGTCGGTTCGCTAACGTCCATGGAAGGGTCTCCTAGCTGTTTAGTATACCTCTAGAAATGTAAGTCGTTTCAGAAATAGTTTTCACAAGTTTATTTCTTTTTTGGCTCTCTTCAAGGTCTTCTTTACCATAAATTACCTATTCACATTGAAAAAACACAAAATCCTTTGCCCTTTTGCATGCAAAATATTTCCAAGAGCAAAGCTACTGAACCTCACAAAGGAAATGAGAGATCCTTCCAGCGGTCTCGGCTCCGCGGCATATTCGCGGCGACTGCATCACAGGCGGACATTAAACTTGCATCAGAGCTTAACTTTTATTGAAGCTTCCAAGTTTCAATCTTATTTCGTCGGGAAATGAATGTCTAGTCTGTTTCATTGTTTAATGCCATTCATTGTTGGCTCGCCTTACTTTGCTTCTGTTTCGATACTTCTTTATTTTCTTTATCGCAGTTCAGGCTTTTTTGCGATCCGTTGTTTATTACATCATCCACCTAGTTTTATGAAACAAGGCCGTTTGACACATAATTGAAGTGAAATAGGTAATGAATGTCACTAAGAAAAGTAATTAAATGAAAATTCTAAGCTCATTTGCACTATTGAGTGAAAATATAACGCTGACCAAATAAGTGGATTTCCTTATTAGAATACTCACGTTGCATGGTTTGATCACGGTGAATTTAGGGAGAAGAACGTAAACAATCGATTACAGTTCGTTTGTGGGTGATTTCGGTAGGAAATAAAACACATCAAAGACTTAGTGTAGCGTTTTACACAGCGGCAGTAGTTTTATAGAATATCAAGTCCAAGCTAGTTCAGATCTGAGATAAGCCGTCTCAGCCTATCTGTTATTAATTCAGCCTCCCGCAATCGAGCATTGTCGCTAATCCGATAACACGGACAAGAAGACGGCTGTCTCGAGTCTCTGGGGATCTTATTGAAACATTGTTTCTGAGTAGTACAAATACAGAAATACATCGTTTGATGAGTTTGATAACAAATCCCTTACTTTAGAAAGCACTACCTCATTGAGAGCATCATAATTAATGTCTTTTTCAAAATGAAGGAATGATCAAAAAATATAAGCGGCCGTGTGTTGAGATGCCATGTCAAAAAGTTGCCGACAAACTGTTTTACAGTTTGGCAGAAACATTATAATGTAATGTACTTTTAAGGTGAAGAAAATAAAAAAAATAAAAGGAACGATTGATTGCGAGACTTGTTTTACAAACTTATCCAGCTACTCGTATTTTCTTACGGTGTTGCGATGCAAATTAATAATTAATATTAAAGGTTCTGTCTGTATGTACAAAGGTCAGAATAACCTTGGCATCCTGACAGGAGACGCTACTAATAAGTCCGTAGGTTCTCCTTTCACCAGTCAAGCATCTATTATGTTGTACATCTTTTGAATGAGTTGATACAAATAGCAATTATGCCTCGTGTTATGCAAGAAGCAAGCCACAGCGTGCCATAATCATGATGAATGTGTTCTGTCAGTGCCTCCGTCAGTGGGTATGGAACGTCACGGGTCGCGGAATTAATGAAGACGAGAGGGCCGGGATTAGCCGGTAATTGAGTTGTTCTATTCATAGATCTCATCCATGCCTTCGTTACGCGTTGCCATGAGAAACTGTGAATAGGGGAGGTGAATGGGAGACGGTTCGGTTGGTGCGAAAGCTCGTGGGTTTGTGTTTCAAATTATTTGGATCTTTTTCCTGATCTTCCTTAGCTTATTCAACACAGCTGAAAGAAAAAAGTCTAAATACCTTCTCATGCATAGATGTCTTTTCGTAATCGACTACGTATTTAGATTTTCGGGTTCTATTCCCGCCTCGGAACAAATTTGTACGATCTGCAGAAATTTGTTCCGTTGGTCTGGGTGTTTTCTATGTATAATAAAAATATCTATCTATGTAGTATATTGTATTAAGTATATCAGTTATCTAGTACCCATAACACAAGCTCGCTTAGCTTGGGGCTAGATAATGCTGTGTGAATTGTCCAGCATTATTTATTTATTTATTTATTTATTTTTACCCTTTTCTGTGTTTACTGTCGCATCGTGCAAAATAAATAATCATTTAATTATTCTTTCGGTCAAAAGCTTATGCCAAAAAAACAAATTTCATTAAACTTAGTTAATTACTGATCATCGTGTTTGAAGTCCTTGTTCTGAGCCGTTTCCTTTGATCGTCATGGCGCGGGCTGAGAGTCCCCGCCCCGCGGCTCCGCCGCCAGAGTCCCCGCCCCGCGGCCCCGGCGCCGGTCTCAGTAATGATGACGGTTGTGGGCCAATCGGATTAGGCAATCGAGTTATGTGCTATTCATAGGCGACCTTCCGAGGGCTCTAATGAATGTACGACAATTTGCAAGTCGAGCTATATTTTCATGAGATTGGTGAACAGGCGTGTTTGCAGCTTTTAGTCTAGCGCTACTAAATAAGAACTAGAAATATAAAGCACTACACACGTTTAATACACGGAGAATAAAACTCTATAAATATGAAGCATCGATTTGTAGTCATTAATCTCTCCTTTTATTTGAGTTAATAATGAAAAACAGAAAAGCAATGAGAGCGAAATTAATAAATTTCAAGTCGACTGCTTGTAGAGTTCAGTTGGTTCGTAAAAGCAATAAACTGGAGCGGCAATTCCAAACAACGAAACCAGTTTTATAATTAATCATTTTACTTGGAATCGGCGGCGCGCACCGCCGCTCGCCGGAAAGTGCGGATCCTAATCGAATTTCCGAAGCTTAATCTCGCTTAGAAGTCATAAAGAGCTTCTGTCGCGGACAGGCGGCGTCGCGAAAAATTAAGAATTTTTCGCCTTTACCAATAATCGCCGGTCGAGGAGCACCGATCGGAGGAACGACTCGCTTACAATAAAGAATGGCGACAGGAATTGAATTTTCGAAGTCGAATCGCACGTAATTAGGATCGCATAAAAATGCCACAAGGAAAGCTATAACTCGTCGATTATAACGCTGCAGGTTCATTGTGAAGTGTTTTCTCCAGCGCGTGGCCGTTGGTCTGCGCGCCACGAGCGGCGCGCGGTCCGGCCCGCGGGACCTCCTAACTTGTTTAACTTGCCTTAACTTGTTTGACATCGCACACCCAATTGTGAAGAAAAACACCAAGTGGAATTAAATTGTGCTCTTGTGAGCTGGACACTTTCTGCGTTCTAGTGTTCGTCATCATCATCCAAGCTTTATGGCAGTCTCACTCTACCATAGACAGGAATTGATCGACATCGCCAATGGCATGTCTTGACTACTTAGGTACAGATTTGAATTCGGTAGTAACATCACTCTACAAGCTCTAAAGCCTAGATGCTATCAAGTGGCTCGCTATGTATGAGATGACGCTAGTATGCGGCGGTGTGTTTCCAATTTGCAGAAGTTTGCGGTAGTTAATGGAATCGCGGAGTGCAGGTAATCCTCTTTGGGCAACATGAGCTGTTCGCAGTCTAACCGACGTGTAATAGCATTGCAGCGCTCGCCGGCTTTTTGCGTTCCAACAAGTAAGTATTCACCTCAGTAACTCTAGCCAAATGTTATGAGAAAACTAGTGGGTTTTATACAGGGCGTCCTATGCAACCTGTACCAGTGAAGGTCTGTGGTTAGGGGACACCAATACCTATCGATTGGATCCCCATTGTATTCCGCGATTTTTTTAGTTTTCCAGATATGATTTTTTTTGTTTTATTTTCAGATTTTTTTAATTTTGGATGGTTTAAGCTATAATTTTTTCTGTGAAGCGATTAAAAAAATAATATCTTGAAAACTACAAAAAATCGCGGAACATACATGGGGGTCCAATCGATAGGTATTGGTGTCCCCTGACCACAGACCTTCGCTGGTACAAGTTGCATGGGACACCCTGTATAGGCCAGTGCTTTTTCATGCAGGTATATACAACTTTAGTTTTTCGGATATACGATGAGGAACCAATTCCTAGAGCACGTTTCTGATACATGCGCATCCTGTACCCTTAATTCGAGTTTAGACAAAAAAATCGATAAAAGTAATCGAGAACCATTGATGTCTTACACAAACAAAATCCGTCAAGTACGAGTGTAACTCGCGCGCCGAGGGTTCGAACATTTGTCATTTGTCGTTTAGATATTTAGGACATGTCGTCAACGACTCCTTATGTGATGATGCAGATGTTGAGAGGGAGCGTAGAGCTTTGGCTGTACGGGGGAACATGATCGCGCGTAGGTTCGGACGCTGCTCGAGAGAAGTGAAAGTGTCGCTATTTAAGGCATACTGCCAGTCGTTCTACTCGAGCAGCCTCTGGCTGAGATGTTCCCGCCGCGCAGCCAGCGCTCTACGCGTTCAGTACAACAACATTTTCAGGATGCTGATGCGGCTGCCTCGCTTTTGCAGCACATCTGGTATGTTCGCGGAGGCTCGAACGGACGACTTTTACGCGATTATTCGCAAAAAAGTCGCTTCCCTATCTCAGCGAGCGCGAGCAAGCAGCAACAGCATCCTGCAAATGATTATGTCCCGTCTAGACTGTCCCATCCAAAATAAATGGATGAGGATAATGATGGGGAGTAACTCCATTTAAGATTTAATTTAGGTTAGGTAGGTAATTATGTTATGTAATTTTTATGTAGGTAATTGTAATGTAATCATGAACTATATATTGTTTTTATATCTAACTAGCTGCTGCCCGCGGCTTCGTCTGCGTAATTCCCGTTCCCGTGGTAATTCCGAGATAAAACATAGCCTATGTCCGTCTCCTGGTTCTAAGCTGCCTCCCCACCAATTTTCAGCCAAATCGGTTCAGCCGTTCTTGAGTTATAAATAGTGTAACTAACACGACTTTCTTTTATATTTAACTAGCTTCCGCCCGCGGCTTCGCACGCGTATTTTCGGTATATTAAGTAGCCTATTATCTAAGTTAGGCTTTGCCTTAAAAGTACGCCAATTTTTTTTTTTTTTTTTATAAACAGTATCCTATGTCCATCTCCTGGCTCTAAGCTACCTAACCACCAATTTTCAGCCATATCGGTACAGCGGTTCTTGATTTATAAATAGTGTAACTAACACGACTTTCTTTTATATATATAGATCACTAGCTGCTGCCCGCGGCTTCGCTTGCGTAGTTCCCGTTCCCGTAGTAATTCCGGGATAAAACATAGCCTATGTCCGTCTCCTGGTTCTAAGCTGCCTCCCCACCAATTTTCAGCCAAATCGGTTCAGCCGTTCTTGAGTTATAAATAGTGTAACTAACACGACTTTCTTTTATATATATAAATTACTAGCTGCTGCCCGCGGCTTCGCCTGCGTAGTTCCCGTTCCCGTGGTAATTCCGGGATAAAACATAGCCTATGTCCGTCTCCTGGTTCTAAGCTGCCTCCCCACCAATTTTCAGCCAAATCGGTTCAGCCGTTCTTGAGTTATAAATAGTGTAACTAACACGACTTTCTTTTATATATATAAGATTATTAATTAAGTTAAGATTTTATGTAATTTGATTTTATTGTGAATTTTTATATGTTGTGTCTATGGATGGTTACTACCTATCTGAAATAAATGAGTTAATAATAAAAAAAAAAACAATCATACAAATATTTAGTAAAAGTACCGGTTAGAGACTCCGCAATTTAATGAATATGTACCTATAAATATCGTACCGCCCTACATTTCTGCTGGATCTCTCTGCATACTTCGGTTATTGGAGGTAATGGTAAATTTTTAGATTTTCTTCAAGACATTTAAAAAATTATGTTACTTACAGAAATTTTAAAACTGTTTTAAATGTACAAACCGATACCTTTCATTTAATACCCCATTTCATAGCCTCCCCTTTTAAAATTTTTCAGAAAGTGTTCTTATCACAGACTTCTCTATATTTTTCCTGTAAAATATAGTACCTAGATCCATCTCTACACGCGCTCGATACATTTCATATGAATGGCTCTGTAAACTTCGGAGATGGGGGGGTTTGAGTATTTTTTCGTACTTTATTTTAAATAGTTTTATTTAAAAACTAGCTGTACCCGCGACTTCGTTCGCGATTGCCTTACCTGCCGACTAATTAAGTTCACATTTAACCATAGTCTCTCATATTATGAAACGCCGCCGTGCAAAAAATCGTGTAGGGTCTACGGGGTTTGAAACTACATATTCATTTATCTCGCGCGCACTATATGGAGTTTTAATAATCTAAGGATTCTACGTGATGATTCTGTGACGATTCCATTGTGATACTGAAGCAATTGTTTTGCAGAATTGGGCTCCTGATCCATTTGACTGGACCACCGTAATTTTTTTTCGTTAGTAGGTAGGTACAGTTGGCTGTGTACCACAATAAAAAATATTTTTCTGCGGTCCAGTTAGTTTAAATGGACCACAATAATTAATTAATTTAATTGTGTGGAGTCTTACTCCAACCAAACTTCGGTAGTACTGTTAACTGGACCAGCTAAACCACCATATATCATGTAAGGCAGGAACCTAACTTATTTTTCCAAGACCCACCACCTTAGTAGGTAGGAACCTAACTAATGGGTGCGTCTTGGAAAAATAAATAGATAGGAACTTACCTACCCTTTATCTACAATTTTTTTTCTTCAATCTACAGATTATTTCATCAATCTACTGATTTTCTACTCGACTTTCTACTTATTTAGTCATATTCGATCTTGCAACACTGTTTCTACCAAAAAGATTGCATGAAATCGGACGACGCGTAGACCCGTCGTGATGCGCGGTTAAAGAATTCTACTTTTTCCTCTCTCCCAGGGGAACCTTACTGAATTCCAGGATAAAATGTGTCCTTTCATGTCCTTTCTTGTAGTATGAACTCAAAACGTGCCAAGTTACATTCCAACTCATTACCTATGTAGTTTCGGCGTGATGAGCGGTGAAGGAATTTAACTTTCATCCCCTCTGCCAGGGCAGCCTTACTGAATTCCGGGATAAAATGTATCTTTCCTCATAGTACGAACTAAAATCACGCCGAGTTGCATTCGAATTCATTAAGTAGTTCCGTCGTGATGCGCGGTTAAAGAATTTTACTTTCATCCTCTCTCCCAGGGGAACCTTACTGAATTCCAGGATAAAATGTATCCCATGTCCTTCCTTGAACTCAAATCGTACCAATTCAGTCCAACTCATTCAGTAGTTTCGGCGTGATGCGCAGTGAAGGAATTTTACTTTCATCCCTTCTCCCAGGGGAACCTTACTAAATTCTGGGATAAAATGTATCTTTCCTCGTAGTATGAACTCAAATTATGCCGAGTTCCATTCGAATTCATTAAGTTGTTCCGTCGTGATGCGCGGTTAAATAATTTTACTTTCATCCTCTCTCCCAGGGGAACCTTACTGAATTCCAGGATAAAATGTATCCCATGTCCTTCCTTGAACTCAAATCGTACCAATTCAGTCCAACTCATTCAGTAGTTTCGGCGTGAACGTGATGCGCAGTGAAGGAATTTTACTTTCATCCCTTCTCCCAGGGGAACCTTACTAAATTCTGGGATAAAATGTATCTTTCCTCGTAGTATGAACTCAAATTATGCCGAGTTCCATTCGAATTCATTAAGTTGTTCCGTCGTGATGGGCAGTTAAAGAATTTTACTTCCATCCTCTCTCCCAGGGGAAAATTACTGAATTCCGGGATGGAATTTATCCCATGTCTTTCCTGAAATCAAATCGTGCTAGGTTTCATTCCAACTCATTTAGCACTTTCGGCGTCATGCGCGGTGAAGAAATTTTACTTTTATCCCCTCTCCCAGGGGAACCTGACTGAATTCCGGGATAAAAAGTATCCCGTGTCCTTTCTCGTAGTATGACCTAAAATCGTACCGAGTTTTATTTCAATATCTTTAGTAGTTCCGTCGTGATGCGCAGTTAAAGAATTTTACTTTCATCCCCTCTCCCAGGGAAACCTGACTGAATTCCGGGATAAAAAGTATCCTATGTCCTTCCTCGTAGTATGACCTAAAATCGTGCCGAGTTTCATTTCAATACCTTCAGTAGTTTCGGCGTGATGCGCGTTTAACAAACAGACAGACAGACAGACAGACAGACAGACAGACAGACAGACAGACAGACAGACAGACATGAATGAAAAAAATTGCAGTTTTGGCTTCAGTATCGATAATAGAGTGCCCTCCAAAAAAAATTTTCAAAATATCTTCAATGTACAGAATTGGACCTGTTACAGTTTTATTATATGTATAGATTGTTTCGTTATTTTATAGAGAATGATCCCGAGCTAAGCCCTTAGATAAACAATTTATCCCAGAGGGAATATTATTTGTCCCGCAAATCAGTCTTGAGCTGGCCAGCATGTGAACGGATCATAAGCTTACCCTGAACCTGTCTTGAGTAGAGCTGAGAGTTTAAGCTTACCTTCAGCGGCGGCGGGCGGCAGCGGCGCGCCGTGGCGCAGCCAGCGCGTGACGGCGACGTGGCGGCGTACGGCAGCCGGCGCTACGCAGCTCAGCAGCGCCGCGCCGCCCGCCACGCCGTGCGACGACTGCACGCGCACTTCCCACGGTACATCCATCACTGCAAAGCAAACACACGCGTTACAGAAGACTGATACTCCTCATCTATACTAGCTCGGGCATGTCAAGAGAACGGAGAAAAATCGGTCTGCCAAGAGCGCGTATCGAGGAAACAATCGTAGCGAGGACCGATCGCCGGCCGGGGCACCGCTGGACGAGGTGGAAGCCGGTCTCAAAAATTCAACGCTACTAGCGGGAGAAAGCTTAGAACGTAGATGATTGGAGTTTTGGAGACTTAGATTGGATTGTCAAGCCACTAGAGGATTCAAAATTGGTCAAAATTAAAACAAGAAGACCTATCTGTGAAAAGGTAGAATGAGTTACTTACTAATCGGTAGAGTATGCATGCTTCGAACATTTTTTTTATAAATAAATAATAATAAATAATGCTGGACAATTCACACAGCGTTATCTAGCCCCAAGCTAAGCAGAGCTTGTGTTATGGGTACTAGATAACTGATATACTTAATACAATACACTACATAGATAGATATTTTTATTATACATAGAAAACACCCAGACCAACGGAACAAATTTCTGCAGATCGTACACAAATTTGTTAACCTCCTGCGTCGCAAGCGGACCTTCGCCCGCTGCGCCACGGAGCTCGTCAAATTATGTTTACAAGTTCGTCCTGGATGTTTGTGGTTTTTAGCCACATGGTTTCTCTAGACTCTAAAATATTTTGGACAGTGTCAGTGAGGAGAAGCTGTCAAAACAGTCGTCAAACACATCGATTGGCTGGATAATGGTCACCTTAAACAAATCAGTCGTGATCGCGCAATCAGTACCCGTCCGAGCAGCTAACGCTGATAGATCGTTCTGTCGCTCATTACCCCCTCCACTGCACACTCAGGGCTGCCACACATCGTTACAGTACATTCATCATCATCATCATCATCATCATCATCATCATCATATCTGTCCTGTCTTCAGCTTGCCGCATCCAGCATCTGCCTGCAGTCTTTCGCCGATCGTCATCCCACCTGGCCGAAGGGTGTCCTACACTACGTTTGCCGAGTCGTGGTCTCCACTCAAGAACACGTTTACCCCAGCGGTTGTCGGTTCTTCGCGAGATATGGCCGGCCCACTGCCACTTCAGCTTGCTAATTCTTTGAGCTGTTACAATACATTACGGAACTGATATTCTGATTATTCTGACTAAGCCGATGAATAAGGTAACTAGAGATTTTCGCGTTGTATAATGGAAGACAAAACGAGAACACTGGAAAAAGTTATTACTGGACTAACCCATTGAGTTAGGATAATGTTAAGACAAGCAGAAAGTGACTTCACAAAGAGTTATCATATCAAGAACGTCATGTATGTACCTAGGTTACGTACAGAAATTATGGTTGAGTGGAATCAGTTAAAAATGAATCTCGGATTACCTAATGTATTTTCATTGACATGGCAGCCCTGTGAAGCAGTTGCAACGACATGACGTGACGTCATTAATTACCGGCGCATGTCCGAAATGGGAAGTGGCGAGCTTCTGTAGTGAGCGGAATAGGACACACGACACTCGACTCTAGGCTCACAGGTTTACATACTTGTTTAAATTGAATCGCATTCAAAGGTTACGCAGAAAATGTCATCTTTGACAGATATCAAATTCGTCCAGGCTGCACTTTTTGGTTGGATTTTATACGTTATTAAAAGTCTGTATTAAAAACGTTTGCTTTGAGTGAAAGCCGCTCGCTTAGCTCATTAAAATTTGTGCTTTGTTAACTTCCCGACAATAAAAGTTTAGTTTTGTTATAATTTCTGTGTTTTTATTATAATGGAGTTTACTTTGAAACTCTAAAATAACATAGTGTGAGAGCTTACTCGTTACTGACTCGTTATTTTTGTGTCTGAAAGTGAAAATAATTAATCTTTCAATTATTTCGACTTCGAAATCGATGTTTCCATTTTACTTGTGTTCATTTTAAGACGATATAAAATGTTCTAAGTAAATTGCCCCATACAACCAAAGAATGCGTCTTGGGGAAGATTAGTATTGATTTGGATAAGTTGAGCTATCTCTACATTGTTTTGATCAGTCTGCAGTTAGTTTAAGGCTGGTGTTCACCGATTGATAATCGGATTATTAGGCAGCGACGTCGGTTAACTTTGACCTTTATCGTATGAAAACTTGTGTTCGTGAACTCAGGTCTTATTATTTCAAAATACGCTACTAATATTGTTATTCGTATCGATGAGTTGTGCCTAATTTCCTTAGTCGAAATCAAAAAATATAAATTTTGTTACTATTAAAACGCTCAAAAGCCTATCAGATCTATAAGAATCAGTCCTCGTTTTTATAAGTAAACAGTCAGCAACTCTCATTTAGATGGTTGGTCTCCGCTGAGTCGGAGTCTGCTCATGAATGATTGCTGTCAAGTGTTCGTGGCAGCTCCTGGACTGGAGAGCAAAGTTCCGCGATCGGCGGCGTGGGAAATCAGCACCCGCGTTATTATTCATCACCAGCGGGCGGCGGCGCGGCGGCGCGGCGCGGGCGGGCCACGGCGGGGCACGGCGGGCGGGCGGGTGAGCATCGTTACGTTCATTGCGTTCACACCCGCCCCGCGAGACCTGTCGCCTTATTGCTCTGCGCCGCCTATCTACTGCTAATCATGATTTTGAACCGACATAATGCTGACAAGTGAATATTTTGCCTGCAAAGAATTTACAGACAGTGGCAAATGCTGTTTAGTAAAAAGCGTATAAACCTTGTTACACATTAAAACATCTTCGGGAAATTCGCTGTTCAGGGAGGTTTGTCGTTGACTTTACTTCTGTCGTCATGTAGCTTTGTTTCGTACTAAAACTCAGGAGACCCTTCATAACGTTTGTATTGTACCACATCAACTTATCAAAGGTATGTTCTGATAGATTAAACATTACTTGTCAAATTGATTCCATAATAACGATATAAAATGATGAGACATCCGAATATTGACCGAATTATATTGGTCAAATTCGATAGATATCCGTTGTTCTATGTTGGTTCAGTAACATTTCCCAGGTACCGGTGCTAGGGAAATTGATATCTAATGATAACAAAGAATCCAGTGGTTCAGTATAATCCAGTGGCTCAGTATAAATAAATAAATAAATAATAAATTGTGTTCTCCCCACCTATCTAAAAGTCGTTTGATCAAATTCAGGGGAAATAAAAGTCGCATTTATTTACCTTTTCCAAATTAAATCAGAAAAAAGTTTATTTATGTGTAACAAAATACCCAATTTATTTCTTTGGTAAAACAAAACCGTATTAAAACTCGGTGAATGGAAGCAAAGGACGTAAAATATTGGTTTTTCCTATAATCGGCTCGCAGTGATTTATTCTCATCCGGATTCAATAGCTCATTTTCCTGGAATCGTGTAACAAATGCAAAAATTCTCTGCTTCATAATGGAATAAACATTTCAGGTTAACAAACCTTTTGGAATATTAATTATTGCCTGCGCCAGTTACAGGCTCGTGGTTATATCATATTCAGTAAACATTCACGACGCAAACTAACAGTATTTTACCTCGTACCTACTGGTGTGATATTCAATTACAATGTGTTGCTGCAGGCTCGGGTAAAACAATTACCCGTCGTATTAGTAAAAGTAAATAAGTTAGTTAGATTGACAACACAAAATGTTGTTTGTCCGATTGTAAATGAGAAACGTGCCCGCTGGCTCGGCGGCCGGCTTCGGTGCGCACACAGGGCGACCAGATTCATTTTACAATATCAATCTATTTAAGATAACAATATTGGACATTTGTCTACATTGCTACTATGCCAATGAAATATTGCTGGCTTTTGATATAACCGAGAGAATCTTCTCACACTTCGCGCGCACACTTCGAAGGAACAAAAGGCCACTTTAGCCGGTTTTCATACGACTAAGCGTCCGAGGCCGCAGAGCGCATGCCGCAGCGTACTGCATACTGATCAAGAGACTAAGGTTTAACTCTCAATGACTATTTGATAAGATAAGATAAGATAGGATAAGAAAATCTTTATTTATAGCATTTACAAAACGTGCACTAAGCTAGTTTCTTAAATTACCCTACACTAATTTGGGATTACCTTATCACGTGGTTTCCTACTTATATACAATCAATTAAGTATTATAGTATCATGCCCATTAATTTTTAATAATTTGTAATCTAAGCTTCGCATTTTACATAGAAACAAAACCTAATCCGCAAATATCGTTCTGAATATAAATATTTTCAATTTCGATTCCATTTAATATTCTGATTGCTAGGTAATATGTTTACATTGTTCAAAAAAGGCTGAATAGCTCCGAAATCAGCATCTCAGGGCAAATAGAATTTAAGATTATTTAGAAATTACTTTACCCTCTACAATCAACAAATCCTGTGATGTAGTTTACAAAGAAAGAGAACAATCGTTTAAAAATTCAAAGCTTTAATAGAAGTTAACAAAATTGTCTCGCTTAGTCAAAGGAACCCCAGTCTCCGATTCATGACTCAGATGGAATGAATTACTCTATATTTGCGCGAATTTTAAGATTAAAGTCGTCCTTTTGTCGTCGTCTTTCTCTCGAAGGTAACTTCGCAATCTCTAAATTGTCAAAATAATAAATGTTACTTTGTAAATAGCCGGTAAAGAGGCGGTGTGTCAACTTTAGTGCTGCACCACATTTCCGTAATAGCTAATAGCATCAGCCAAGGTCGCTATATATTAGCAATAGTCCAATATATCCTGAAGCCGCCGCCTCGCCTCCGGCCACCTCGGGCACAGTTAATTAGCCAGCGAGCGGTCGTAATGTGGCGACAGGTTGTGCCTAGCGCCGCTTTACATGCATACTGTAGTGCCGGCGCTTATTGCCGGGAATAAATAATAGTCCGCTGTCGGTTACACTTATTGCTATTGGCAGGAGTGCCCGCACTAACTAACTACAACTACTAACATGCACACGTTAATTAACTACATGCCTAGATGACAAGCATTGATGTAGGGTAGGCGAGGTTTCAGAAGGACCTAATTAAATTGATGAAGTATTGTAAAAGCGCTGTGTTCAAAAGGGTAAGCTCAGTCGCGGCTATCACTCGACAGGATTGCTTAATCTGCAGTCTCCCCTGTCCCTTCAAACAATGGCGCTTTTTGCGCGCTGAAGAGCAGTCGAGGACTTGAAGCGCTTAACTTCATTTATCTAGAGCTCCTTCAAAGGTTTCAGCTTAGTATCCCGAGAGGTACTCACAGCGTAGTGCGTTGTTTGAGGAACACTCTCCTCTCAGTTTGGAAGCTTTTAAAAATGGCAACGAGAAATTTTACGAGGGAAAATGATTGAAGATTTTTCTAGTCTATTATCACAAGCGTGCTTCCTAAGTCTCAAACGGTCTCATAGAGACAAGGTAAACGAATCGTTAAGAGGAGTGTTTAAGAGCAAAAACGTAAAAGTTACACGGCAAAGTTGTAAGTGTAATATTGGAAGTCGTAAGTTATTACATAGAGTAATGTAAAGTGTCGCCTTTCTTATGTTCGCTTCGAGCCTCGAGTCAATCGTCAACGTAAATACTTCCTTAGGTTTCAACTTTGTAACTCACAAAGCGCTTAAGTACACGCGGTTCCATTGTTGGTGGAGTAGAGCACGGAGCGCCGATACCGCGCGCGGCGAGCTGGCGGCCAATTGTTCCGATAAGTGCACGACGCGGTGTGATGGATACAGCTGCGAACTGAGCTTCGAATGCTATTCGACGTTTTTATTCTTTTTATACCATCGATGGTTTTATCTTTCAGTTTCTTTGAAGGATTGAACAGCGTTTAACCATCGTGAATTCCAGGAAATTCCAGGAACATCAACAAACTACTTCAACTCCGAGAACCTGTGAGCTCTAACATGGTTTAAGCCTCAGAACAGGGAAATATACGTCCAAGCTCTGCTCTGTGAGATTGGTGTGTGATACTTGCATGCACTAAAGCTGAGCAGAATCCATCGCCGTGCGATCCATCACGCGCTGCACTAATCCCCCGTCACTCACGATACTCGGCTCACTGCGCGGAGCAACTTGAAACGGCTTTTGAGAGGCTGCGATACTACCTCGCACTATCCCAACTTATTATCGAACACCTCTTCTACAAAGTTACTTTACGTCAAACGGTGCGTGAAAATATACGACAAAATTTACTTGAAAAGTCATAAAACAAAGTTGATTTGCCTCCGTAAAACATCGCTAATCAGTTCATTCCCACACGCTGCTAATAAATTTTAAGGTAAATAGCGAAACAGTCTCGGTACGTACGGAATCCACGGTTTGATTCCATTAGGGCTTTTTTCTCAAAGTGAGGATATTGCGGTCTCCGAGGCCCGGGTCTCCGAGACCCTCAGACGCTGAATAAAGAATATTTGCGTTCCCGGCGAGATTGATCCCGGCTTTGGAATGTCAATAAGGTAGGTCAAGGGGCGCAGGCGACTGCGAAATTCGTCGCTCTGTTCTCTGCTGTAAAGGTGGAATTTGAGTGTGGCCTGAAAGTCGTACGCCGTGGAATTGTGCTAGATTGTTTGTTGGGCTTCGGTTTTAATGTGTTAAGAGTTTGATGGTTCATTGCTGATCCGATGCTCGGCGACCGTTAAATTAAATCCTTTCACGATTTTGTGAGACATTCTTCGGTTGTAAAAGATTCTATGGGTTTGCCTCTTGATAAAGGTTAATGGATTTAATATTGACAGGACCTTTTAACCATTGTTCAGAATTTACCTTAAATGCCTTTACCTTAATTTGCTTTATCCTTGTGTACCAAATGATTTGATAATGTAAGTTACCGAGTCTTTCATGTAGGTTACCTCAGTTACTTTGGACACATTCTTTAAAGTGTTGACGTGATAATCTCGCCGTAGGCAGGTCCCCCCGACCTCGGCAACAAATGAAACTCAAACATGCCCTTTCCCCGCGCCCCCTCACCTCCTGCGCAATCAAAGGAGCTCCATCATCATCGACACAATGCAATCCAATTTACCAAACACTCCCGTTACCTTCTTTCTTTACTTTACTCGTTTCTTTTCTAGTTCAGGAGTAAGGATTTTATTTTACCTTTATTTTGGAGTTTACTTTCGCCTTACGTTATGGCTAACGTAAGGCGTAGAATGGCTTCTACTGACATCAAAAGTTAAATAACATTTAAAAGATGGTTAACTGTTTTATGCATTTTCTATTTGGGTCATAAGTAGGTACTGTAGGTTCATGAATTCCTATGAAATATGACGTAGACATAATTACGTCTCTGTCTCTACAACATCGCGTCTTCCTAAAACTATGACCTCTTCGTTTTGTCGCGTGTTGTATAAAACACATGGTTCGTGACCGGCGTCTTTATATTCAATCTACCGGCACAGAATACGTAGCAGCAGACAGGGCGCGCGCGTGCCTCGACTCCGAATGTGCCTACAAGCACGCCGCGTAAGGCACGGGCCTGTTTCTTGTACACGTACGCTCTTTTCGGGATGACTTTGTTCGAAGTAATAGAATTAGCTGGATTGTTACAGATAAGGTAAAGGTCTTTGCTGTAATTCTAGGCGCTATAGCTCTAACGATACAGCTAAACGTTCGCCTTTATTGAGTGAGCAGAGTAGATTCAAGTACAATAGCATTTACACTCAACGACTCCCCTAAAGTTCACGAAATCTGACATTTCTTTTCCGCAATAAGTACGGCTTAAATCTCGTTCCGATCGGGGGAAGGGAAGCGACAGGCGATTTACCAACAAAATCACCCGAATGGCTCTTTAACAACAAGATTTCCGAAACTCGGTTAAGTGCTTATTGGTAAAAACGGTCTCTAATGGCTGCCGGGTTGACCCTGATGGCCGCGGACGGGGATCAAACACGCACAGATGAGACGTGATGCTAATATTTTTTGTTTTAAATAATCGTTATCAAATATTGGAGCGAGTGTGTATATATAAGTAAATAGAGTGTGTATAAAAGTAAATATAGACTATAAATAAATAAATAAATAAATAAATAATGCTGGACAATTCACACAGCATTATCTAGCCCCAAGCTAAGCAGAGCTTGTGTTATGGGTGCTAGATAACTGATATACTTAATACAATACACTACATAGATAGATATTTTTATTATACATAGAAAACACCCAGACCAACGACTATAATAAATAAACTACTACTACTACTAACTATAATAAATTTAAAAAAATACGACAAGCAAAGGCGACAGCAATCGTTGTGGCATTTCTTCACAGACGTTTATTTCGCAGTAAAAATCTACGGTTAGTTCATCGTGCGTAGGCACGGTCGCCAGTGTAGTATGGATCACTGTGGGAGCTTATTGTAACACTGACGACCGTGCCTAAACACGGCGAATTGACCGTAGATATTTAAATAAAAACGTGTGAGTACAAGAGCTCTTATGGATTGGCCTCGCCGCCACCGGTCTGATATGAACTGCCTCGTCTAGGCGCTGATCATTGCCGCGTGTCTCAAGAATGCCCGTCGTGAGATTACAACCCGCGCATGCTGGGACTACCTGGCTTATCCCAAGGACTTACCACGTCGCACTCATGGACTTCTGCTCGACGCGCTGTACGACACACACAGACACGTCTAATATTTATCTAATGATAGTCAACAATATACAGTAACGCTATCATTCGTGACGTTACACGTATTAAAGCCACCAAAATCTTTGAAAAGGCTCAAACACTTATAAGTACCAGTATTTGAAAATTGCCAATTTTCAGCTATAAGTACAATGTTTCTTCAGAGATAATTAAATTCGCAGCGCAATGTATTGTGGTAAAGATTCGTAGATAGGTAGAGTGACGTCAGTGCGCCCGTGCGCGCCACGTGCGCGCGGCGAGCCGCGGCGGCCGCGAGATATAACCGCAACGTTATTAATTGTTTTACTCTCATTTTGTTATTGCATGATATCACTGAATTTAATTAAAAAGGGAGTCGATTGTTTAGCATGCTTCTATTTGAGTTTTTTTTAAACACAAACAAAATTCACACCTTTTTCATATATGTTTATAATATGTGTTCACATGCTACAAGGTGAGATTTATTAAAGAAAGGTACCTATTATTAATAAACAAGTCACGTTAAGTACTAAGTAAGTAAACTAACTAAGTAGCTCACGTTCTCTCAGCGGAAACTGTTCTAGCTTTATTTGTTTTAAATTGTATTGTTATTTAAGTAGTAAGTACCTATAAGCTTTCTGTTTCGCAAATAAACACAATTAAATTAAACTTAATCAATAAAGTCTACACTTAGGCATGAGAAAGAAGTAAGCTAGTAAGTGAAAAGTAAACTCAATCGCAATAATATTATAATTGTGAAAAATGTTTAGATGGATGGATGTTTGTTACCTATTCATGCCAAAAGTACTGAACGGATCGAGCTGAAATTTTGCATATAAGTAGCTTTAGGCCTGGAATAAAACATAAGCTATATTCCAGGCCTAACTAAATACTTTGTATCCCATAAACAAGTTTCTATGGGATAGAAATAACCATAAAACTTACTTAAAGACACACATAATACGTACATAAAACTTAAACTTAGCATCTAACGTCATAATCTAGATCAAGTGATCAAGGTACCTACTCTTCTATTATAGAAGTAACCTGTTAATACGGAAAGTACCTAGTAAAATAATAGGTGTCAAGAACTAACCAGCTTCCAGCCTCATGTCGCGCGACAAGATGGCGCCGGCGGCGCTGGCGGCGCGGCAGCGGTAGACGCCGGCGTGCACGTCGCTGCGGTACTGCGCCGCGCCGAACGCGCCCAGCCACAGCGTGCCGTTGGGCAGAGCGGCTCTGGAACAAGGTAGGTATATCACTACATCAATAAACGATTGCCGACCTCCGTGGCGCGGCGGGCGAAGGTCCGCCTGCTACGCAAGAGGTTGCGGGTTCGATTCCCGCCTCGAAACAAATTTGTGTACGATCTGCAGAAATTTGTTCAGTTGGTCTGGGTGTTTTCTATGTAAAATAAAAAAAATATCTATCTATTTTCCTATATAATGTATTATATATTTAACAGTTATCTACTACCCATAACACAAGCTTTGAGTAGCTTACTTTGGGGCTAGATGGTGCTGTGTGGATTATCCAGCATTATTTATTTATTTATTTATAAACAGTGTCGTGGTCGTTTAAAAGAAAATGGCGGAGATAATTATCAATTTAGGATTTTATTTGTAGGTACTCGAAGTGCTTTTCTGGACAAAAACAAAAAGTTTTCTTAAAATATTAAACATTGAAATAAAAGAAAGATCAACATTTATTGCTTTCGTTAGAGATATTTTCATTATTATTATTTTTATTACATTATTTTTGTATAGTTTGACAATGCCCTTATACAGCAGCATACTTTGACATGCCCTATAATTAATTAATTAATTATTTATTTGATTCCAACAAATTATTTGTATTATTTTTTTTCAGTCATGTCTGTCTGTTTTTTTTTTCTTTGTACCTTATGGTGTTTCCTACAGCGAAATACATGTGTGTTCTTGTTGAAATAGGAATAAAATATAGAATGTAACGACATCAAGTGTAACAACAAGTGTACCTGCGATGGAATAAATAAATACCGTAAATACAAATACAGATAGTGACATAAAACATTGATTTGCGTGACTGTACTTTGTCACAAATTCGGGTAAAATGCGAACGTGTGTCCAGTTGGTAAAAATATAAAAGTGATTGAATTTAAGTTTAACTATTTGGTCACGCGTAAAAATCTTGGCGTATCCAGATGACGAAATAATTTTGAGTTTCCCCAAATGCACATAACGTGTGTCCAGTCTCTTGTGTCGAGTTAGTGAATAACCCTCGAAAACAACGACTTGCAAGAAAAACGCCAACTTCACTATTGTCCATTAAAGTACACACCCAAAGGAACCCAACCCACGTGCGCGACCGTTTGATTGATCTAGTCGCGCAGGAATATTAGCACGAGGTCCCAACCGATGAGTACAGCACAACACAAGCGTTGTTCCTAAACATCTAACGCTAGGAAGTATTTTGTGGATTTGAAGCTTGACAACTCAGGATGAAAAGTGGTTCCGTTGTATACTACTTTTGAGTTTAATTAAACTTAGCTGCTTCCATTCTGTGTATTTGAAACGTGCGTCTTGCTGCAATAAACCCCCAGTTATACGACACAAGACCAAGACTAGATTCCTTCAGTAAATGCCCGGGTGAAGTGCTCCGGTAAGGACTTAACGGTGTCTGATGTGACCTCCCCCGCCGACGGAGGCCCCCCCGCCGATTGAGGACATCCCTCTATACGACCTCATAACTTCAACTTAAATGCTAAGGGCCCGACTAAAGACGAATCGGTTAAGGGACCGATTCAAGGTATCTTTTAGACCAGAATTATGGCCATAATAAATACGGGTTATAAGGGAACGGTTTTGCGCATACGTAACATTCGTCTTCTGAATAATCCCAATAAAGTGTCCGATAAGAATGCCGTTCAAGGAATCCCATCAGGTCCCGCGCTTCCTTTATAAGCTGCCATTGAATAATCTCCTTTGAATTTAAACAAAACACTGACTCTCAAGACAGTTTCATATAATTAATCAAGGAATCTCTCCTCCGCTCCGACTCTATTCAATTCCGCAGCATTTTTGAATAAGAAATCGTTTTAATAGAATGGCCCCGGTCTGAATAAGATAAATGGCTGTACGATTTTTGGTGCGAGTAAAAAATGATGGCAGAGAAGAAAAATATCGTGTGAATGGAAGTCGAGCGAGGGTCCGACACCGTCGCCATTAATATCAGGTGATACCAGCCTCGCTCATGGCATTTGCATCTTATTATCTCGGAAATGTTCTAGGAATCGCGAAGATGTAGATTTTAACAAGAGTTCTCGATAAGTAGACACCTCTATTACATTTACGAGCTCCGTGGTTCGTTGTCGGGAAGGATGCGCTCTTGGGTTTCTTCTTGTAGTTGCGAACTTTGCGGTGCCTCCTACGGTACCCGAACATTCTTATCGGCTGGAACAGAATCCCTACTATTACTTGTCTTGTATTTACAATGAGCGTTTGATGATGATTCCACTATCAAATCATTATACGCCTGACTGATCCTCAACTTTGCTTCAGAACTCAGATCTTTACATGGCCAAGTCTGTCGTTTGATAAAAACAAGTATATATTCCAGTTGACGTCTGCTAATTTCGTGAACGAGACGCGACGCAGCGCGACACGGTGTGTTTGCGCGTCGTCGGTGCGGCGACGCAGTGTAAATTACAAGTAAACAGCGCACCAATTAACTACAGAGCACGGGAGAATTTAATTAACAAACAAACGGATAAATATCTCGTGTTTTATACAGGGTGTCCCACGACCATGGGACATGCGAGGCAAGTACTAGAAAAGTTTAAATGAGATAAAAAAATCTCTAAAAAGTGCAGTTTGTATGTAATGAAACATTCCTTTATTTTTTCAATGAGGACATTGAAAGAACAAAGGAATGTTTCATTTCAGTAAAGGTAGTTTTACTGTAAGGAAACATACCTTTACTTTTAGGGTTTCGAGATCAAAGAACGGATTCGGTTTATGGTCTCGCTTTGTCTGTCTTTTTATCCCTCCTTAATAACTCAGCAACTACTGCAGCTATCAACTTGAAATTTAAAATAATAATACATTTCGTGCGCCTGTACTGTCTCTTGTATTTTGCCCTTTACTTGTGGTATAAGACCTTGCTTCTCACCAAATTTCATGATTCTAGGTCTACGGGAAGTACCCTAGAGGTTTTGTGTGCATGTGATTCCCTTGGAAATTTCAAAGTATTCGAACATAAACTGCTGTAGCTATTGAGTGCGGTGTCTTAGAAGTTTTATTTATATCGCGGTTTCAAGAAGTTACAGACTTGAGTATTTTAATTAAACGTTAATTTCAACTAGATACGTCCACGCGTTCCTGAGAAAAGAGGGTTGACAGACGGACAAAAAAGTGATCCTTTAAGGGTTCCTCTTTTATTTTCAGGACGGAACCCAAAAACAGTACCATGTATTTTTTATGGCACCCATGATCGGTAGAGTCAATTACAAGAATCAAATCCGTCTAATTAACATAACTGAAATCTGGCATAAACTGGGACGAGACGAAGCACTTTGACTGACTCGCTTACACCAGTTAGACCAACCGGCTGCACTCGACTGATGGAGACCATCAATATTAAATCAATCACTGGTTTTGGAGGTCTGAAGATAAATTTTGACAATGAAATGTTGCAGAAAAGGTGCTTGCCTTCAGGGGCCAGTCTAACTGGTAAAATTTTGGTTACGTTGGCGGTCAGTACTAGTGCACTATCTTTTATGATCCGATGAGACGGTGGATCGACACAATCGGGGAGAGGTCTGAACCTGACCTCTGGTGTAAGGGAGCCATAAAAAGTACTTCGTCTCCCCACTTTTTGGCAGATTTCATAGTTTTCCTTTTATTTCATTATGCAAAGTTTATTCGACAGATTTGATTCTTATGATAAAATTATTAAATTATTCTTATGATTGACTCTACCAAGAAGAGCCATAAAATACAAGGTGTTATTTTTTGGATTTGATTTAGTTCGATTACTGGATAAGTAATTTTTCAAAATTATGTTAATGCAGTTTTACTTAATTTTCATAATTAAGGAATGTTTCCTTTTAGTAAAAGAGGAGGGCAAGTACCCTGGGGTACTTGCCCTCCATGTCCCATGGCCGTGGGACACCCTGTATACTGCCGACAATTTAATTTGCCGGTGTCACTCCTCCTCTAATACGAGTCACTGAAGGTACACATTAGCATAACAGCAAAGTCATTTATTATAGCGGTGGTTTAGTACTCGAAAACTACGTCGTCTCTAACTAAACTCAACTTTACGAATTAGAGGAAACCGTTGTTAAATAAAAGTTGCTACACGTGTTTGAAAAGCGGACAAGTTGAAAACACACACTGTGTGCCTAAAACAGCAAAACTACGAAATTGAGAAGACAAACACTCGACAATATGGGGTCGCAATAAAAAAATCATGTTTATGTTTCGGGCACAAGTGAATGCATAAAACATGAAGGCGAATGTAATAGCTCAGTACATCCACGAATAAACCTTTATCTACAACTGTTTCGTACCGTAACCTTTGTAATTTGTAGATAGACGTCGGTCACAATCTCCAACCATAAAATTTTTACGTCGGCTGTATGAATAATTATTTATATTTTCGGGAACAATGAGCATTTCCATCAACAACTTCTTTATACCTACGAAACAAACTTTAAATATGGTGTACCGCAAGGCTCCAACACCAGCCTTATATTGTTTATTTTATACACAAACCTTAACGCCACTATTGAGAGAATACCTGCTCACTAGCAATAGGCAAATCAAACGAACTTGACATCAATTACGACGGAGAACTCAAAGGCCGCTAATGAAGGCGCAGTGAAGACATGTTAATTATATTAATCGAGAGGGTAAATATGAACCGATGACTGCGAGGCTTAATTACAGACGAGCTGACGATGCGGCGAGCGCCCCCGCCGCCCGCCGCCGGCGCTGAGGGAGGTCGTGTCATGGTTCCGGAGGAAACTAACTACATGTCGCTCTCTACCTGGAAGGCACTGAACCCAAATGCTAGTCTAAACAATGTCGATTCTTCCTTCAACAGAACGTCGTTTGCAAAGAAACGTAGCAATTGAATTTATTCTCGGAAAGCAAACAGTCCAAGTGAGCATAAAACAGACACATGTTTCACTTCCAGCTCTGTTTACAGCTCAACTTGGGAGCAACATTCAGATTTTCCACACAAGTTTGTTTACTCTGCTTTGCCTGAGTTTCCGAAGTTGCTTCAAACATTGAAACCTAGACGTCTGTCTCTTAGTGTTATAGTCTTCGCCTCTCGGCTAGGCCGGGAGCCTGCGGTCTACTTGCTACTACACGACCAACATATAGGTACTGACCACAAACAAGCACGGCCAGTCGGACTATTTGGATATATTCGTGAGTGTATAAATCAAACAATTTTCGCCGCAGATTGTTTCATTTGTCGTTGACGTCCTCTGTGGCACGGCGGTCAAAGGTCCGCCTGCTATGCAGGAGGTTGCGGGTTCGACTTCCGCTACGAGACAATTGTTTGTACGATCTGCAGATATTTTTTCCGGGTGTTCTGGATGTTTTCTATGTATAATAAAAAATATCTAACTTTGTAGTGTATTGTATTACATTAGTATATCAGGTACCTTTAACATAAGCTCTGATTAGCTTGGGGCTAGATGATGCTATGTGAATTGTCCAGCATTTTTTATTAATTTACCCATCATTTTCTTGTTTTTTATTTGTTACCAAAATGCAGCCAATGAGCGGCGTCATACACTCACCAAATCTAAATAGCAGTCAAGACAGATCAAAATTTTATCACAAGAAAGGCACCACCATTCAACAACGTTGAGCTAGTGACGAAATTTTGTCTCCCATTATAAAAGTCTAAAAAAGTGCAGGTGTGATACAGTTGACACCGGTATCGCGTCGCCGGGCTCCCTCGCTGGAGTGCACAGTAGTCACCCGCGCAGCGACACACGGCACACAGTGCGGTGGTGCCACTGCAGCGCCGCGGAATATGTATGAGGCGGAACACTCACTCCGCTTGTTTGTACGTTGTCGCGATGCAGCGAGATCACCGCCACCGCCGCCGCCCCTTTGACATCTCACTAATTGCATGCTCAGGATGCTTAGGCTAGTGAATACATTTGAAGCAATGTATACTTGCTGAGTTTGGTGTACATGATATCATATTCTTTGATCAAAATTTTATCAGTCCATAACGTTCCACTGCTGGACATTGGCTTCTCTAATGAGCACTATTGCGCCCTGTCTTCATACAGCCGCATATGTCTGCCAGCAGTCTTTCTTAGGCGTTTTTGGACGTGGTTGCTTACGATTTGTTGCAAAAGAAAGAAACTAATATGGATATGAATAAAATGTAGTCTTGGATAAGTTAAATCTTCTATGCGATTTGTATGTAAGCAAAGTCGCGAAAAATAACTAGTAAATTATAAAAATGTACGAACCGTAGTCCCGTCAGTCACTCGCCCATGAATCATTCAGCGAGGGATTCAATCGAGGTTTGTTTGATTTGCAAGTTGATTTTGATTTCGAAATGTAGGTATATATATTGTAGGTATATATCTGACGGATAGTTTGGTCCCAAAGTGGGCAAGTTCGTTAAGTTGCAAGTTATCGTTACCACTAAACTAACGGTGGGTGGTCAAACACAACTTCATGAATATCCATGCGCCGTCACACCTAATGGAGAAAGTAATTAAGTCGAGAACAAGTGAAATTCATCATGGCCCTATCAATTCGGGCCCGGCCACAGAATACCCTGAATTCACTAAAGTCACGATACACATCGACCACCAGTAAGAACACCGACGCGACCTACACACTGGGCCGAAATTTAATTATCTTCGGCTACTCGTACCTGATCAACGAATCAATGATGAAGTCTCTTGTCATTTATTATTTTCCTTGTCGAATTGACGTTGACGAGATTTGCTTATACATTCAGACATTTGTTTATTAAAAGTTGATAGTCGCGTACATATTTCATCAAAATGCTTACTAGGTTACAAAACTAATTAAAACTTAAGTACAATCATAGATACATATTAATAGAAGCCAGGCTATCATTAAAAAGGTACTCGAGCAGAAACTTATTCAATAGTTTAAGCGCGCATAGTATATATTAAATAAATAAATAATGCTGGACAATTCACACAGAATTATCTAGCCCCAAGCTAAGCAGAGCTTGTGTTATGGGTACTCGATAACTGATATACTTAATACAATACACTACATAGATAGATATTTTTTTTATTATACATAATACCTATAGGAGCATGGTTAGCATTGTTGATTAGCGTTGATAGGTCAAGAGGAGTGATCTGATCATGGACTATCAATTAACTAGTAGTTCTACGAACAGTAGACCTCGCGAGCAATAACTTTTTTTAACAATTACTAAAGTAATTTTTCAAACGGGATATTTAGGTAGGTTACCATGTTTTTTTAATTCCTGTTTGTAGGTGGTTTTTGCCCTTGTTTGGAGGAAGTACGCCTTTAATCAAAAAACCCCGACAGCAAAAATTCTATAAAATCGTAAAATGAGTACACCAAGTTTCGTACGGGTCGGTTGTAAAATACGACCTGTGGAGGAGTACCGACATACTGACAGAAACGCTATTTTTTAAGACTTGATGCAGAGACGCTTCGCGATAAATGATGAATGATGATTCATGATAAATCTTAACGATAATTATTTTACTGCCTGCGTAAAAAATGTACATACCTACCTACCCAGTTATTACTAAGTACAATTGTTTTGATTCTTGTAGCTGACAATGTCTATATTTTCCGACTTCTACGAGTATGTTCCTAGCAAGAAATAGATTGTGTACCTTAACTACCTATATTATAATAATATTTAGACCAATTGCTGCGCCCTTACAGGGTACATGTTTAAGCTAATTACCATCTAAGCTAAAACTCTGTAATAACGTATATATATGCAATAAATAAATCTGAAATCTGAAATCTCATTTCGTTGGCTCGGTCAACTAATCAATGATCAGCGTACGAACAACTAGCTGTTGGTGAGGAACTCTAAGGCACGTGTTATTCAAGCTCGCTCAGTCATCGATCTATACTTGAGTGAAGCTTTTCTATGACTTAAACGTCACTCAAGCGTAGATGTAAGTATAGAATATGGGCTTAAAAATACTTAATTACCATACCGAGACATAAGAAGTTATAAATTGAGATCTTAAAACATTCGTTCTGATATTTAAAGAAAATCAAAACTTGCTGACGTTGCAATTATTTTCAATGAGTTACGAGTTACGAACCATTTTAATTTCTGTTTGTAAAACAATATTTAGGCTACATTGTATCAATATTGCCAACACAGTATAATAATGTGCATACTGCGCGGAAACAGTACTGTGTCCGGTCAGTAACGAGGGTTACGAGCTGCTCAAATTCAAACTAGCCATCCGGCACTACGGCGTATTCTGCGACGCGGGCGCTAATATTTGCTAGGGCTGAATATAAATTTGCTTATTATTCATAGCAATTGTTGTGATGAGTGAAACTTACTTTTTAGTGGGACTCTGGTGATCTGGTGGGATAGCCCTACTTAGAGTTTAAATTTGAAATAATAATTATTATACATGTATAATAAGGTTTATTTTATAATTTAAATAAATAAGTTGACAGAACACGAGATAAAGTGTAATTCTTGTCGTTCATATAAAAACTTGCACATTTTCTTTGAATTTAGAATATTGTCCAGTGCTTTAGGACGAATAGGGCTGATAATGATGGACTGACTAGAAAACTAACGTGAATGGAATGGCTTACAATGATCGCTATAAATAAACCTGGCCAAATCTAACAGGACCCTTACCTAGTTTATAATATTCTCTCATCAACGCATAGTTGTATGTAGTTGCGATGGGCTGCGGACACTCGACCCGTGCGTGACCCCCCACCCCCTCCTCCTCCACGCACCCCACCGCTTATCCAACTACGTTATTATGTGCTTGTGTTCAATTAAGCCATGTTTTGATACATCGGGACTGGATCCCGCCGTGCGATTACGTTAAAATCTCCCATTCCCATTAAATGGGCCATCCGGGGAGACTGGGTATAAACAATTTAAGTTTCCAATATGGAACTAAATTATTACATTCAACTTTCTGTTAGCACGAAGCCGATCGATAACGGAAATTTTAACGTCAACGTCAAAATATAACTTATGTCAAAGTCAAGTGTCGTATTAGTCACACTTGAATTTTTTGCATGAATAATGTAATTCTGATACAAACAGTAAATACTTAGTAGTAATAAAACGTAGTTGAGCAAAACAAGGTCTAGCGTGAGTAACATAAGTATGAATTTTAAAATGAAAAATGGAAACCGAAATTGTTTATAGGTACCCAGTCTCCCCGGATGGCGATCCATTGAATGGGATATTTTACCATAATCGCACAGCTGGACGCGTAATGCGGAGCGGTGGACGGTGGTTCGGAAGTACGCAGCCAGCCTCGGCCGCGCTTCGAATAACGATAGCTTTGTTTCGGTGCTGGTAATGAACGGGAAGCGGCAGTGTGCTGTTGTTGATGAGCATCATTAATAGGTATCTAATCAACTCATTCATAATAGAAAAGGCTACATGATATTTCGCAATAAAAAAAACCCTTGATACCCATTATTTGAATCTCTTTCCAATAAACTGAAATGTCTTACTCTTCGGTACAAGCAAAGAGCATAACCAAAAGGGTGTTGTAATAATTGTACCTTTTAAACCTATCGGCTTGCAATAAAAAGGTGTTTATTATGATTGTGGAAAATTCAGTCCCTTTACAAAATGGAAAAAGTTAGTCGTCCCTCTGAGCATGCCCCCGAGCCCCCAGAGCGGGGGCTGCGGGGGCCGCTCCGATTAATGTGTTACATCGGCCGGCGAGCGCCTTATTCGATTCTCGGACTTTGCAAATAGTTTGCTTCCGTTTATCTTCAAAAACTTGTTGATTGTCAAACCGAACAAAATTTAAAACCACTCAATTTTATAAGTCATGTATAAAAAATTCTGCGCATAAAGCGAGCATATTTGTACATGGTATTCTTGTGCTTCTCGAGCTGTTGATAACGCTTACGATTTCTATTTATTTTATGAAAATGCGCACGAATATTCCACGTTTGTAAAATTCCGAGCTTTTTCGCGGCGCGTGTGGGTAATACCCATTTGCTTGATGTCTGGAACGAGCGCCCTGCTGAACCATTCCCGAGTACGTCCATGATCCGGCTAGCGAGGGGATCCCCCGCCCTCGTTGGACAAAAGGGTGGTTTGTTAAAAATAACGCCTTATGGCCCTTTGAGCTCAATTGCGGTTTCCAAATTATTTTTTTCGTCCTTTGTACGTTTGTGGCAGATGCGGCGCGCCTTTTGTTCCCGTATAATGTGACAGGGTTTTTGTAATGTTAAACATTGTGTAGTTACAAAAATATACACACAAATGAGGAAAATGTCACAATAAATGACACAAGGAAATCTAAAAGAATGTAACTGAATGTTGAAAGTAATGACCCTAACAAGCGTTTATTAAATAAACTCTGAGGCACACGTGCAGCAGATATATTTCTTGATCCAGTCTGTCCGGTGCAAGATTGTCGCCGTAAGGTCCGAGCGCCATCGCTCTCCGCCCTAACAAACGTAACTCGGTTACGCCGCCCGCCGCGCCGCCCGCCCAGCGGCGATGAGCTACGATGTCACGGGGGCGTCCGGACGTTGCTGACTCCGACAAATCAAGACATTTATTTTAGTTAAGAATATAAGCCGTGTTATAAGTTATAACATATTGGAGCTAAATAATCTCGTCCGCTGCGGCAGGAGGAAACGCAAGTATTTTATCAAACAAAACAATTTATTTACGATTCGTAGCGCCTTGCTTAGTTTATTGCAAAACTTTATAACTATTATGAGTTCAAACACTGTTATGCAAACTCGCTCTGCTCCACAATTTAATATGTTGTCCCCCGCTGCCGTGACGCTTCGCGGGATTCTTAGCGAATGGTATGTGATATTACACAGGCAATGGTATACAAAGTGAAGGTAATTTCAGTCGTCAATTATATTCTTTTTAATATTACAGACATTCACAAACAATTTTGTATCTACATTCGACGTTCAAATTTTCCTCTTTTTGTCAATAAATCAACGATAATTCCCATTTCTCTTTCTGTGACCCAAACAACGCAAAAAATATCAATTCCGCTGAATGACCGTTCTTTGCTTGTGACCAGCAAAGTACAAAAAGCGTGGCCCTTTCATTTAGCTTTCATTCAGTCCGGGCCTTCATTTCACTTGTGAAATTTGTTCTCGCATGAAATAGGGGCTGCTCTGTTATTTAAGTTCAACGGGAAGGGTGTACGGCGGCGGCGCGAGTGTATCCCATCTGGCCCGGTGACTTGGCCCGGCGCCGGGCCACATGGGAAAAAAAAGTTTTAACTGGCCCGGTGATGTGTTTAACGGGCCAAATGACACAAATCAAGTGCCATCGTCCCCGGTAAGTAAGGTGAGAAAAGAGGATACGCCTCGTAATTTATGAAATACTAAATACATGCATCTATCTACCTATGAAAGAAAAATGTATACAAAAATTGAATTTTGAATATAGAATTTTTGAATTTTGTCATAAATCTCAACCTCAGTCAAACGTCAGTCAGTCGGTTACGGTCAGTCAAGGTTAATGTGCACGTGGTATTTATGAACTGCAACATCTGCAATTTAGGTAGTAAGTGAAGTGATGTTTGATTTGTTTAACTAATTTAATTTATCAAAATGATGGTGAGTGGTTAAAAATATTCGTTGATGTGGTGCTACTGATTAAATAACACGTAACGATATCAGGAGCTATGGTCGACGAAAATCCAATATGTTCAAATGTCGTATCGTCTTTAAAATATATAAAAAGAGGTGGCGGCACTGTCCTTCTTCATGTTGGATACCAGTACACATTGAAAGAAAAATACAAGAATGGGACAATGGAATAGCATTCAAAATTCAATTTTTGTATACTAAGCAGTTTGATTTATATGTTCAGTCCCTTTCATAGGTAGATGAATGTATTTTGTATTTCATAAATTACGAGGCGTATCCTCTTTCTCACCTTACCGGGGACGATGGCACTTGATTTGTGTCATTTGGCCCGGTAAACACATCACCGGGCCAGTTAAAACTTTTTTTTCCCATGTGGCCCGGCGCCGGGCCAAGTCACCGGGCCAGATGGGATATACTCGGCGGCGCGGCGGCGACGCGGCGGCGGCGGCGCGGCGGCGGGTCGAGGCGGCGAACTGTGACCACTTTTACTGCATTCTGCGCTTTTCTATCTGAAGGGCAGTGCTTGAGCAGCGAGTGCGTGTGCAAGGTGGTAATAAAACCCGTTCTTGTTTCCGCCAAGTTTGAACAAGATCGTCTGTTTGACTACACACGAGAATGATAACTATGGACACTGTTCCTTCGCTACTGATACTAAAATACAAAATTAGCCCTGAATCTATAGCTACCTCGTTATAATTGAATGAAATATTTGACCAGTTTTCGTATTGTTGCACACGAATAAAGCAATAAATAAAGCAGGATTCGCGCATCGCTGCGCTGCCCACTGAACAAAAGCCAATTTATCCGTTCGCGTCCCGTGTCCACTGCCGGCGCTGCAGCCGACAGGGACGCGACGGGATCACATCACTCCAACCCCTCAGTGGGTAAAACCATACATTAAATCAAGCAGTAAAACTAAGCTGCAGATGAGTTTATAAAATTTTTATATTGGCCAAGGATAAGGTGTTAATAATGTCTGTTGGAATATCTTTGTATGTTTGTGTCAAATTCAAAGTGATGTTGTTACGCGGCCCACATTGTCACAATTCGTAACAATGGAAACGCGATCATTTAACGACCCCTGCGAAATTTCAGCTAAAAACAAAATTACATTGCTTTTTACAAATACATGACAAAAAGTCCATCTATCATCGCGCGGCAGTATTCCCGTGACGTCATTACGGTGACGTCACGCTCATACGTCACTGTCAAACGTCGCGGCGGATCGTTTCAACTGATTACCTACCTGTTACTGGGTCTTTGTGCCGCCAGCAGCGCTGCAGTGATAATATGACGTTGCTCATCTTTTCAATGGACATTTTCGTACATCATGTTAACAAAGAAAAGTTTCCGTTTCAATGTTCCGATCCCTAATCAAGTAGGTTGCCTGGATCAAGTATCTACGAATGGAGACCCTTGTTCGGGTGAAATATGCGCGGTGTCGCGTGTAACGGTTTTTGCCGCGATGTATGGATGGGGGTCGGGCCGATGGCAACTGGGCGTCATTCATTAACTACAAGACTTTTTTATAACTTTCACGATTTGTTGGCTTTGTAAAGTTGGACAATAAGTATTAAGTTGGTTAAGAGATCGGGAGTAAAACAAAAAGGTAGGCGATAAATTCCCGATATACCTTTAATTTTTCAATTACAGGGATTCCGATCCCTGTAACAGAAAATTCATCCGATCGTGAAGATCGGAAGTGTTTTCTGAGCACTGCTTTTTGCAGAACAGAGTGCCTAATGGCAATGAGTGTGAGTAAAATAAGGACTAAAATTGTTTATATGAATTCTACATGTTGCAAAAACTTTAAAACAATGTTTTGAAATCAAAAACACACTTATTTTGATACTCGATATCAATGAAAAGAGATCGAAATCGATCAATCACGATCGCAAACGAATGCGAAAGACAACTTGAGCATTTGGGAGTATGTTGTTTTATAGCCCAAAATTACTAACCAATTGCTCTCAAAAGTGTAATAGAATCAATGTTTAAAACTATTATTTCATTGGTTCATAGATACGTAGTTCATGATTTACACAAAAATAGTATTGCTTTAGTTATTTCCAGACCGCATAACAAATCAACCCCCAAAAATTTTGAATCTTATCACGTATAATTTTTTCTGTAAACGCGCACCAATGTGTGCTACGAGATATAATATGGAATGGACCCGCTACGGCGCGGCCTTCACCATGCTACGACGTGACCAAGCACAGTGGTTTGCGCAAGGCACCTTTTACCACGCCGCTGTATCTATTTGGCTTTCGGTTTAAAGAAGTTTAATCTCATCTAACAAAAAATGTTCACTTATAATGAGATACAAAGTTCTTAAAAATTATGTCTACTTTCTGTTATTACTTTTAATTTTTATATTTATGTTAAATTTTGCCAATTTGTTATTTGTAAACAAACTGTATGTGTGTGTTTTACGTGACAAATAAATGATTTACTTACTTACTTTTTACTATGTTTAAACTAATATTAGTACGCTATAATACCTTATGTTTAGCTTAGGCTATAAATGTATTTTTTTAATTTTGTTTTAAACATGCAAGCTATTAAATAACTGAACTCCCTCGTATACAATCGTTTTCCTGCCGTAATCAGTACGTGCTTTAGCTAATTATAGTTTATATTTGTTTCTAAATGTGTATTGATTATTCTTTTTGCGTAGTTGTAGGTTTGATTTTATTGAGTTAGAATTAATGTTTCTTATCAAGTTGCAAGTAGAGTATGTATACATTTGTTTAAGGTTTAATAATTTGGTTTTATTATATATTTCTTTCGTTGGTGTTAGGTATTTATAATGATACAGTGTTTTTATAATTTTGTTTTGTGCCCTTTGGAGAGGATTTAAGTTTGTATTAGCGGCTGATTCCCAAATTTCGATAAGATAATTTAAGTGCGATTTAACTAAGGAATTATAAATAATTGAGCGTGCTTTGGCTGGAATACAGTGTGCTTTACTTTATGGACCCCTTTTATGGACTTTACTTAGAATAGAATAGAATAGAATATTTATTAATTTAAAAAGGTATACATAATATAATAATATTGCACCATTAAACCAGCGTTGGTTTGTATTGGTGCTCACACTCGTTTTGTACTTATAAATATATACATTACATTACATTTGGACACAAAAGATATTATAGACATGTTTGAAAGTGTTTACATGCATTATAGAAAATAAAAAAGAAAATTATGAATAGATATTTTTACTAGTACCATAATGATGACCCCCATACTAGCCAGAATCAACGCGCTTGTGAATTAAAGTTAGGGATAAGGTAGGTATGTACATAAATTTATGTCAAAGTTATCTACTGTACCATGGGGTACGAAGTTACCTCCTAGTCACTCTGCATTTGTTCGTGATAATATTTTTCGAGCATTCGTTTATAATTTTTATCATTAACTTTTTCTTTGAAGTTTTGAGGTAAGGCGTTTATTAATTTAGGTATCATAAATTCTATAGTTCGCCGTCCATAGAAGTTAATGACCTTAGGTACTATGATTTTATTTTGGGTTATTTTCCTTGTTGTTATTTTGTGAGTAATAGGTATCTGAACTTTTTCATTGAAATACTGTTCTTTTAAGAGGGCGAGTGTTACTTTTTCGTGTATTGGTAGTACATCTGTATATTTAAAAATAAGTTTGCTATCTTCGTGCGCTTGTTGGTAAATTTTTTTGGGGACAATTGTTTTTAGTATTCTTAATTGTAGGTGGTAAATTTTATCTAGGTATGTTTTGAATGTTCTCCCGTAACTCGTGATTCCATAAGATATAATTGAGTCTGCCAACGTGTTATACATAGTTAACAGGATCTTGTATGGTATTTTAAACTTTAAAATGTAAAACTTTGCCAGTATGGCACGCAGCTTATTACAGATGTGGTCAACGTGGTATGTCCACCCGAACCTGCTATCAACAACAAGTCCTAGATATGTATGATGAGTCACTTGCTCTATTGAATCGCACGAGCAAAGATAAGGCGGGGACACACTGTGCAAACAACTGTGACTGTGGGCTATAATTTTAAATTTACTTTTATTTCTGAGATAGCTCAAATGCACATGGATTATTTTTGTTTTGTCTGCGTTTAAGACAAGACCAGCGTCGTGTGACCATTTGCATATTTGTGTAAAATCCTTTTGCAAGTGTTTGGCTGCGGTCGCGAGATCTTTACTGGCAGCCAGTAGGCATGTGTCATCTGCGTATTGATAAATAGAACAGTGGGTGACTACGTGTTCCAGGTCATTTACATAGGCCAAGTAGTGGAGTGGACCAGCTACGGACCCCTGCGCGGTTCCTTCAGTGACGTTAATGACGTCACTAATTTCGTTTTTTACTTTAACTACGTATTTACGATCAGTTAGATAGCTTTTACACCACTCAAGGATCGGTCCCCGTATCCCGGTGTTTTGTAATTTCTTTATCAGTGTACTATGCCTCAGTGTGTCAAATGCCTTACTATAGTCGATAAATAGAAGAATCACGTGGTTTTTATTGTTGAGAAAATTGTTGACGTCGTTATTAAATTTTGATAGCAATTGCACTGAAGATTTTTTTGGCTGAAAGCCATATTGAGCATTTGACAACACTTCGTTTTGTTGGTAAAAATCCTGGATTTGGTTACAGACAAATTTTTCAACTACTTTGTTTAAAACAGGCAATATCGTTATAGGCCTATAATTAGCAAAATTACTGTGACTACCTTTTTTATAAATGGGTCTTACGATTCCGGTTTTTAGGTCCAGTGGGTACTGACCTTTAGTTACACTTTTGTTAATAAATTTAACTATTACAGTAAGGAGTCTATCGCACATATTTTTTATATCTACACATCTAATCCCGTCTAATCCTGGAGACTTATTTATTTTCATATTTTTAATTATTTTAGATACACTTTCGGGGGTGGCTTTTTTAAAGTTAAGCGATTTATTGAGTGGAAAAGTGTATTCCGACTCACACAAAAGTGGTTTGTTGCAGTTCGGTATAATTTTTTTAACGCTATTATAAAATTCGTTCGCAAATTTATCAGCTATTGATTTTATTGATACTGTACTTTTCCAAAACGCACGCAAAATAGCATCGTCAACAGACTCTTTGTTGCGTCCCGATAATCTATTTAAGATTTGCCAAAGGGCGCGTAGATCCATTTTATTCATATTTATTAAGTTCATATAGTATTTATTCCGCGATGTTTCTAATAATTTTCTAGTTTTATTTCTTATTTTGTTATATTCGAGTCGTAGTAATTTATTTGTAGAATCATTTTTCCATTTGGTAAACAGTAGGTCCTTATTTCTACACAGATTATTTATTTTATTATCAATCCAAGGCGTATGGTTGCGCTTACTAAAGCAATTATTTTTTACTCTGCGGGTTGATTCTTTATAAACATCTGAAAAGGTGTTTTTAATTTTACTATATATTAAGTTAGGGCATTCCAGGTCATCAACCTCAGTCCAGCTGATAGAATTAAGTAAGGTCTTAACTTTGTTATTATCCGTTTTATAACAATATGTTGCATCGGTAACTGTCTTGCATGAGTCATAGCCAGCGAGCGACATTATAATCATACGATGATCTGCCAATACAGTGCCTACCGCGCCCGAGTAAACATCTAACAAATGCGATCTGCTGAAGATGTGATCTATACAGCTACGTGTTATTTTATCCCCTAACTTCTCTATTCTAGTGTAGTCAGAGATCGTGCTTGTTAGACCAAACTCGGACATAGTACTGATATAGTATTCTCGGATGTTGTTAAATATTTTTAAGTCTATGTTTATGTCCCCTAGCATAAAGGCATCGTGTTGTGAAAGTGTTTGCATGGATAACAAGTTTTTTAGTTCCCCTATGAAAAGATTCTTACTTTCATTTGGAGGTCTATAAATAGCAAGGATGAGAGCTGTATAGTTGTAAGATGTGGTGATTTTGCCTATTATTGATTCACAGTGCTTTAGTGAGTTAGTGTGTGTTGTAAATGTGTGAATGTTTTTTACGTACAATAATATGCCGCCACCCTTCCTGTTTTTACGTAGATTCTGGTAAGTTGTGTAGCCATTAATATGATACATAGAAACGAGGTTCTCATTAATACTAACTTCCGTTAAAATCAAGATATCAATATCACAAATTGCAGAATTTATAAGCTGAGTAATGTAACAAAAGTTTTTCTTTATTGATCTTATGTTGATATGCACAATATTAAGCCTTGTTTTATAAGAATGAGGTAACTGCCTACAAAATGCGTTATAGTTAGCACAATCCAGTAATTCAGTGTGATCTGAAGATGGGATTTGGGTGACTTTTTCTGACATCTTCTACCGTCGCTGAGGTGGACCACTATTCCCAGCGGTCTGGCAGAGCTTGTCGATGTCGGCTTCACATCTTACAACCTCCACTTTGGCGTTATCATCCTTACGAAGGAGTACTTTGCCCTCTTGGAACCAAACGTGTTTGTAGGCTGGCCTTAATTTTTGTTGTGCTTGCCATAGTAGGGACTTATTAGTTTTAGTTAGGGCTCTGCGTATAAATACCTTGGTGTTGGGGGCGGGGGGGTCTTTCATGAACTGTTCTATCAGAATTGTTGTATTTCTTGAGGCACGAACCCACGTAGCTGCCGACTCCGTTTGCTTGAGCTCCATGTGAATGATTTCATATAGGCCGTTCCGTCCTGCTAGGCGTTTTATATTCGACACCTCTTTCTCGTCCACCTTGAGTGAATCTGCCAGTTTTGCACAAACTTCTGATAAGTTTTCACCTTGTACTTTAGGAATCCCAACCACCTCGATGACATTTTCAAAACGTTGCTGTTCTATGCTGTTGACATACTGTCTCAAACCGCCAACTTCTAGCTCGAGATGTGATTTTTCGTTCTTCATATGAGTGAACTTTTTTTCTAGCTCAACGATGCGTTTCTGTTGTACTTCGACCGTTTTGGAGAGGTCATCAATTTTCTCACAGCAAAAACTCATTTGTGTTTGAAGAGGCATCAGTTCCTTTTTCAGAACATTCTTCATTTCGGCTATCATTTCCTTCATGAACTTTTAGTAATTTATGTTTCCCATTATGATATCATCGCAGCTCATGACTTCTTCTTCGTCTTCTTCCTCCGGAATAACAAAAGACTTCCTTTTTGGCGAGTTTCGGCGACATTCTTCGCACGTCCAATCAAGGGTATTTGAGTTTCGGATTGCTGAAAGCTGCTTTGCAGTAAGTCCCGAACACACTTGAGATGCGTGGACTACTTTTGCACAGGTCCTACACTCCAGTCCAGGTGTTTTCTTAGTAAGGGCTTTGTCACAAGCATCACACTTCATGATTCCACAATTTGAGGTTATCCAAATGCAATGCGGTACGGGCGATGCGCGTTCGTACGACGGTGGCGCGCGAGCGAGTGTAAGTCTTAATATCAGGCAGTTATACATAGAAACAGGCCTTGCATCAAGTTAAATTAACTCTTCCAGGAAGCCATTATCCGTGCTCGTATAATAATGTCACGTTCTATTGTGTCACAAAGAACAAAAGCATTATCAACCGAGCCGTCATAAATGTCACGAATAGATCGCCAATATCGTATTTTTCATCTCGACGCTGACGAAGGCCTCGCCATTTTGGAGCCAAAATATAGGCATATAGACAATATAGGCGTAAATCTTGTGACGATTTCACCACTTACATATTCAGATCTAGCGATTGAATTTAGTTTTGGATGAATAAGATCACATGTTTTAAGCAGAGTGAATGAATAAATTAACATTATATTGTACATTCCCCATGTTATGTGTAATATAATAAAATAATCTTAAGCCAGGTACTGATCGGTTTTAGGGGCATAATATACCATTATAGCAGCTAGCATGAAACGACAAAAAGCTGCCTCGTTGCGAGCGCCTTAATTCTCCGTAATGACTGCACGAACGAAAGCTTTCGGTGTGAGACGTTACATTACGGCCTGTAACACTGCTCAGTGATCGACTTGGAGAAATGTTCTTAGAGAAGACCCGACCAGAGAGAGACCGTTCAACTTTCTGAGAGGTTCATGAAACCAGTCAGAAGCACCCTTACCGACGAGCTTACAGGAAGTTGTAATTGACAAAATCACACTAATATTATAAATGCGAAAGTTATGTTGTTAAAGGATGGATGTTTGTTTCGTCTTCACGCTACAACTACTGGACCAATCGTGCTGAAATTTTGCATACTGGTAATTCTAATCCCGGAATTAAACATATACTTTTATCCCATAAATCAGTTCCCATGGGATAGAAATCACCTTTAAACGTTTCCATAGAAACAACGCGTGCGAAGCCGCGGACAGAAACTAGTAATATTATAAAGCCGAAAGTTTGTGAATGTGAAATTTTTGTTACTCAGAATCTCCAAAACTACTGAACAGATCAAGATGAAATTTGGCGTACACTTAGAACATAGTCTAACTTAGATAATAGGCTACTTATTATACCGAAAATACGCGTGCGAAGCCGCTGCTAGAAGATAGTTAAATATAAATGTGTAAGTATTGATCATGAGGGTTCAAACATTTTCCAGCACCGTTACATCTAACCAACCAAAATAATACAAAGAGACAGTTGAATCGTTCGCAGACGATTGTAGGTTTACCACAATTGTAAGGAGAGGAGATGTGAGTGCTGGGCGGCGCGCGGGGGCGGGCGGCTGACGCGGTGTCTTGTTCGCGTCAGATCGAGCCAGATCGACGTTTTATTTGACACGCGACGGAGATTCCGCTGATCTCGGCTGCAAGCTCCGATTCATTCGGCGGTTTGCGGTCTCAGACACATTAGCGTCGCTTACATTATAGAAAGTACTTCTTAGTAAAACATGCTGAGTTTGAATTGATAGTTATAGAAAATTGATGAACACTATAAGTAATAGCGCAAAATGCTTCCCAATAATTTAATAACAAAAACATTGATTATTTGCAGAGCTGAGTGAGTGGCTACAAATAATAAGTTCATCGAACAGCAGCACTAACGCTCGTTAATAACGGCGAACAGGCACATGCATGTGCGGAATGCCGGCGGGCGGGCGGGCAGCGGCCGCCTCCGATAATTGTGTACACGCGTCAATGGACGCCAATTTTCATGTAAATTGTAAAAATTGAGCGCAAATTCCCCGGGGCAGGCCTGCATGTGTTTAAGGGTAACCTCATTGTGAGGCAGTGGCCTGCAACATTGGAGGGACACCGGCGGCACCACCAGTCCACCTCAGGCAACAGGGTTGGAAACACTTCAATGTTTCCCCTGTAGGTGCAGCTAACGGCGCTAGAGTCCGTGAGAATTACTATAGATTTTCGACTCCTACGTCACTTGACCTCGTGGTGTAATTGGTTAGCACATTACCGTACTGAGGAAAGGATACGGGTTCCGTCGAAGTCGATATTTTTTTATATAATTTAATTTCTAAATTACCCTGAGTGGCTTACGCACTATAATAACAAAATTGTGTAGAAATATCTATTCATGAACAAATGTTACAGCAAGAATGTGTTTGTGAAAATTCGGCAAATAAAACAATAACAGTAAAGTAATGCTATTAAATAACAGTCATCAAGCTCGCCACAATCGAGCATGTCCCGCCATGTCACCATCCCGAATAGAAATAGGCCTATAACGTTATCACGGGCGCGAGCCTTCCAGCCATTGAGTATTATCTCGAAGCGAGCAGTACGCACGAAATGGAGAAACATACCCACAATACGAGATTATAATACAAAACTATGTCAGTACCTACTGTTGTTTATTTTTACGACACATTTATTATTTTTCCGAGTGAAAAGTAGCAACGTGCGCGAACAAAAACCCAGCGAAAAACAGGATATTCACTGTGACATTTTGATAGACTCATATCTGGTTTACGACGACGACGCCCCGCCTCAATTTGCGCATAAACCATTTAATACGCGGAGACGTAACGTCGTTAACATCGGGGACGTTCTCAAACAACCACTTCACTGTGTGCTTCATGGATAACAGCCTATTCTAACATCTAATTAAATAGTGTAATAGACTTCCTCTAGTTGCTTACCCAGATACACGAATTTAAGTTACAGTAAGTTTTCTCGATATATGTAGCTCAGTTGCTTATAGGATTTATATTCAGATTTATTTAGCAGTTGTATAATCTATTAATGATATACCAGCATCAAACCAAGAAGATTATATTATTATTAAGTATTTATAATATTTTTCCTGGGCACTAGGTTTTGTCCTATTGAAGCTGCAAGCAAAAGTCAATGTAAAATATATTTGAATAAGTTCTTACTAAATTCATTTTTACTGTTTTTATATTTTTGAAAATTTATATTTATAATAAACTTTAATCTCTCATTTTGACTAAAGCGTGTGTTCATTTCGACCACGACAACTGTTCTAATCAGGAAAAATACGTTAAAGTCACTTGCTATTTAAAAAACAAAGGATTGAAATAGAAAATAACGCAAAGAATCTAATTTATAAGTCTTATTATCGACTGTCAGACACTTCCCGTTAGCGCATCTTGACCGCGCTTTCAGAAACCCCGACAATTTTCTTACAAAGTTCCCCGAGTAGTCCTTATCGCGTTCACGCCCGAGCGGAGTCAAGGGAAACCACTACCTACTGTGGGACACGACAACTTTACACATTCTTCATCACTATTTTAAACTTTATAACAACGGCACAAGAACGAGATCGCAAGTGTACTGAACGAATATTGACGAATGCTTTCAAAAGTTAAATACAGTTTTAGTAATACTTACACACAGATAATGTACCAACTACCTCACTGTGACTACAACTCTGATGGTGCGCAATTATGCGAAAACAAGCAAAATTCGAATAATTTATGATTTAATACTGATTAATTAATTACTTAAACAAAATACACAGTAAATTGAGCTCTACCTCTATAAAATACAGCATAATACCATAACGAGAAAGGCCGGTGATGAATCATGTGAATTATCAGCGTATGTTCAGGAACTATTAGCGGGGTATCGGGGGAGGCAAACACGGCGCCATTAGAGCACCGCATAATGCCCCATGATGGACCGCGCGCTTCGGGACACGGGAAATAATACCCGCCTAATTGAATCAATTACCTACGTATAAGAACAAACGACACGCGATGCGACGCGTCCGGATCCAGAGCTATGAGGTAACTGGTTGTCTCCGAGGAAAATAATTTTCCATCGGGACAACTAGTTACCAAGCAGTTGTGTAGATGTAAATAAAATTCCACCCATGTAACTGGTTGTCCCCGCGGAAAATTTCTTTCACGTGGTCAACCAGTTGTTAAGTTTGGTTGTCTGTGCGGAACAAACCATGCCTACACCTACTCTGTCACTCTCGGACACCAATGGTTGTCGAGTCATCACTTTCTTATAGCCCGTAGAAAAATCGATAATCTAATTGAAGATCCCTAATAATGAATAGGATTGAGTCTATTCATCATTAGGGAGCAAAGTAGGAGTTTGTTCTCGAACGGAACGTTTTAGGCAAATTGCAACTGTAATGTGTTACCTAATTCTCCGTTTCAAAAACATTCGACTATCCTTTGAAAGTGATCTGATCACTTATGTCTCTTCGTAATCAAAATGCATGTTGTAGTTCGCAGACGTCTCTATATATTTCCTGTTCTACCCCGGAGCGCGGAGGAGCGAGGAGGAGCCTGCAGATTGTTCCTGTCAGAGTGAAGGGTTTGATGCATCCATTATTGTCTGGTAATGAGCGGAGTAAGACCGCGCGCTGCTAACGAAGACGAACGGCCGCGCGCCATGACGCGAATATCAACCGAACAAGCGGGGCAGGAGGGTAGGGGGGAGATGCCAGAACCTAATGGGAACATAGCCAATGCAAGTCACATTTTACTACGCGATTGGTTATTTATTAGGTGCCTACCTAGTTTACGTTATAATTATGAAATATCAAGTATCAACGTTATTGTCGAATTTTGTATCGTTCTTGAAATGGCTTTACTGTGTGATATTATAAAAAACAAGATCCGTCAAGTGCGAGTGTAACTCGCGCGCCGAGGATTTCGAACATTTGTCATGGGTATTTTTTATTACATATTTCGAAATATTTTAAAAAGTATGACACCTAAAAAAATTTCGAAAACTATTTTGAAATGTAAAAACTGATACCTTTCATTTGATACCCGACATGACCCTGTAGGTATCTTTTAAAATTTTGGCATCACAATTAGTATGGAAAATTTTCATTTTAATTTTTCGTTTATTATGATTTATTTTTCTTTAAATCTGTACAGGTGCACGAAATGTATTATTATTTCAAATTTCATGTTGATAGCTGCAGTAGTTGCTGAGTTATTAAGGAGGGAAAAATGGACAGACAAAACGGGACCATAAGGGTTTCGAAACCGATCTTCGAAACCCTAAAAACATGAATCAACAGTTTAACAATGACTTCAATGTAATATCTTTATTGATATAAGTAGGTAGTTTAGTAAGGTATGACATTAGTCGACGCCTCGACGCTGCTGTAACCATGAAAAATTTTAAATCAGTATATTTCTTGATAAGTACCTATTTCCAGAGATGTTGAAGATTTTCTGTCTGTAAACCGTTCTCCTGGTCTCACAACTCCTACATTCTTTATTATTATGTTCATAATTTATAAATCATTTATCGAGACTGCAGCAAACGGCACCGTAATGGAGTGGAGCCCTGTCGAGTGCTTTTTGTACTTATATTGTCGCGAGGTATTCACGGAATTTCATTAAATCAATGTATCAAGAACTTTTTCAATGGTAAATTCTCAAACAGCCAACGACATAGCTTTGTGAGATATTTTAGTTAAATATTTTTCAGTCTTTAATTGAATTCGATATATTTACTTAGGTTAGGGGTGGACAGCGGACGGATAGATAGATAAAATGCGTATCTTAAGCTTAGTAGGTACCCAACTGATGGTACCCTTTGATTTCATATTATTTACAAACATATTTCGTTCAACCTTCCCAAGGATCCTACTTGAATTACAATAGACGGGTTCCTGATTAACATTCTCAAGTGGACTATGATTGGTTTAGAAGCATTTCCAATTTACCCCTGACATGTTATCTGAGAAGGATTAGAGGCGGGTATCGGTGGCTGACATCTCCCTCATCAGGGCTTGTCTCGTTAATCTCGCTGACCCTTCCACCTCGCTGCGCGTCCGGAGCCGGCGCGGTCACCAGCTGAATGCTCTGTGTGTCGGGAGGAACGCTGACGCATCGTTTGCTGAATGTCGTTCGGCGTTTGCCAGATAAGAAGACGACAATGTGGAAGATTAGTTGCCCATAGCCCATTCAACCAAATTTATAACATTTTTTCGTGACCATTTCTTACAGAACGGTGAATGTATGAGAAAACGGACCGAAACTTTAGCAGTAAATATCAGAACTTTTCGTCCTATATTCATGTGAAGAAAGAATGATATGTTGGAACAAAAGCGCTCTGGAAAGCCCACCGGCCGGCAACAATAGCAAAAAGTCCTTTACAACTGGTTTGCAAAAAGGCGGCTGTTATCGCGGTCCGAGACAGGAATTAATCGCGCCGGGCCGGCGAACGATAACGGCGCATCGTTCACTCATTCATCCACGAAAAGAACGAATGGAAACAAAACTCTACCGAGCGTGATGGACATTAATCTACTCGTATCCACGCCGTCGTGCTGATGCTGCCAGCTAGTGCGATGCATGTCGCTTGAATTTTGCGACAGAGGTCTCCAAATCTATGAGCTGGACGTGATAATCATTTACATAGGTCCAATGTGGTATACTTATGCTTTATATGCATGATGAATAAACTAGACAAATATCCTCCCAAAGAACTAACGTGAAAAACATGTGGTAATGGAGGACGTGAATCCTTTTAATTAAAGAATAATAAACCTTGAAAGTTTTGACTTCAGTAGACTGTAACTGTTAATAATCATCGAGTCAGTGCATAGTCGGGCGTGAAAAACTAGAAATACCTTCGTAAATGCACACGGAATGTGAAATCGCGTCATTTTGATGGTGACCACCGCTTTGCAGCGTGACGCGTGACAACAAAGGCATTCCTGGCGCTGCACTCTGCTGGTCAGCTGGTCAGACTGACAGAAGGTAATGTGGACGGGCGTTCTCCTAAACCTACTCTGTACGTGCCTCTCATTACACATCTCGAATTGTGCAATGTGCTATTCACGAATATCACTGAATCAGAGGGTCATATATTTAATACTGTATACCTACTATAGGTACAAGTTGGCGGTGTTACACCCCCGTGCCTCGGAAAGCACGTTAAGCCGTTGGTCCTGCGCCTAACCTCTCCCCGATCGTGTCGTTCTGTTGTCCCATCGGATTATGAGAGTCAGGGAACAGAGAGTGCACCTGTGTTTGCGCACACACTTGTGCACTATAATATGTCCTGCGCATCTGGCTAGTCTCCGAGAGACTGGCCGCCGAAGTCGAAATTAGGCTAGGAGGACATTATTATTATTATACTTCGGGAAAACATCGAATAATCTTTAGAAAATTCTTAAAATAGCATTTGTACAGGCTCTAGTTGGTAACGTCAGAGACGTGTGTGTCAGAGAGAGTAGTGCTGTGTTACCTGAGGCCGGTGACGTCAGCGACGGGCGCGCCGTCCTCCGCCAGCCAGGTGATGAGCGGCGCGGGCGCACCGTGCGCGGCGCAGGACACGCGCGCGCCGCTCGAGTTGGAGAAGGACAGCCGCGGCGGGGGCTCCATCAGGAACATCAGCTGGCTCCGCGTCGAGCACGCTGTTGAACAAAGGATCCTTTAGTTTCCTCTATTAAGTACTAGTTTATGTCCGCGGCTTCGCACGTGTATATGGAAACGTTTAAAGGTGATTTCTATCTCATGGGAACTGATTTATGGGATAAAAAGTAGCCTATGTTTGATTCCAGGATTAGAATTACCTTTACGCAAAATTTCAGCCCGATCGGTACAGTAGTTTTGGCGTGAAGGGGTAACAAACATCCGTCCATCCAAACTTTCGCATTTATAATATTAGTGTGATTTTATAATCTACTACTCCAGACCATTCAGGCGAGAATATATCTTTGCGATTTTGGTTACATTAAGCAGCGATTAAAAAATTCTAACCGGCTGCTTTTGTATCTTTGAAAGTAGGTAATTGGTTGAATTTTAAAGTTTTGCCTATTACAATACAATGCTTGGCCAGAAAGGCTGATGAAGATAAGCGGGTATATGGATCTTTTCGAAAGTATTGAGAAGCTCATATAAATCATAGGTACACTAGAATAACTTGTTTTTCAGGAGATAGATACACTCGCATTCCCTGTGTATTGTTATAATATTATATTTAAGTGTCAAATCGTGTCGATCGTGTGAGCGATCCGATCCGAACTGTCTCCTTTCCGTGCTCGTTAATATTGCACGCGTCGCCGGAGCCGCCTCGCTTTGTTTGTCAATTTCAACGGCAATCTGCGCATATCTCGACTACTTACTACGAGTACATAAGTACACGCTCAACATCGCAATAAGGCTTTGAGGTACGGGACAACTGGGCCGAATCAAAAGTCAAGGGACCATGCGACTTTTTATTCGGACGAGTTGTCCACTACGATTTTTAGAAAAAGTATAACATGTTCGCGACGAGATGGACCCTAACCCAAGTTTTCTTCTCCTGACTTTAGTGGGGTTGTTAGTTGAACTAATGTTGTCAAAACACGTTACGTAAAAAAAAAATACCGTTAATTATGCACTACATCTGAAGGTTGTTTTAAGAACCCCGAACGTTGCTATACCTACCTATAGAAGCAACCAAAGAGGTGATTCAAACTTTCGATCTGTAGATATTTGTTCCGGGTGTTGTGGGTGTTTTCTATGTACAAATTAAAAGATATCACATCACATCACACTATCACACTAATATTATAAATACGAAAGTTTTGATGGATGTATAGATGGATGGATAGATGGATGGATAGATGGATGTTGACCTCTTCACGCCAAAACTACTGAACAGATCGGGTTGAAATTATACAGGTATATTATTTTATTACAGGTTATTCTTATCCACCATTATATATTATTACCATTATATATTACCATGGAATCAAACATAGGCTACTTTTTATCCCTTAAATCAGGTCCCATGGTATAGAAATCACCTTTAAACGTTTCTATAGAAACAACAATTATAATGTTTAAAGTAGGTATATCAGTTATATGTATATTACCCCAAACACTAGTTTTGCTAGCTTGGGGATAAATTTGTATTTATTTAATTTATTTAATTTTACTTTAATTAACACGTTAACATACACCTCTAACATTAAATAAAGTACAAGCTTATACAAAATCATGATTAAATAATTATAATATTGAATGGGTAATTCAAAAATAATTAAAAAGATTTTAAACAGACACACATTCATACATCGTGCTCACAAAACCGCAAACATTCTGACATGTATTCCCCGAATGTATCCGCGAATAGGTCGCAGCGTGGGCTGATGTTCAGGAGAGAGTTGAGTGCGGCGAGGATGCGCGGGATGGGTGACGCGGAGCGGGCCGACGTGGAAGACGGCGGCACGGGAACCTGTGCTTCCGGGCTCGACACTAGTTTTCAGGGACGTTAAAGCGACACAACGCATCACTCAGTTCGGGGGCGTCTAATGATGCTGTGTGAATTGTCCGGCATCATCATTATTATGAAACCCTATTCCTTAAATCTACGACAAGTAGATAGAGAGATATATATATATATATATATATATATAATGTATGTATCTATCGCGTACCTTTTGTTTTTATATCCCCTACGTTTCTACCTTAAATTAAATACCCGATTAAACCATTAACTATGTTTACAAATCGCGAAAGTTTAAAAAGTTTTAATGTATGTATCGACAAGCACAATCAAATAGCTGATCAGTGTAGAACCAATTAATAGAGACGTTGACGACGATTCCTCGCGACTTGTCGAGTGAACAATTAACGGCTGGTGTGGAGGTATTTCAATAAACATGGCGTCGCAACGCCGCCGCCGCCGCCCCGCGCCGCCGCCTCCGCTGCCGTGTGGAATATTTGGCTAACGACTGGGACGTGATCGACTGCCGGTTATATTCCTCGACCATCACTTCTACAAGGTCTGCAAACCTTTTATTGAACATAATTATGAAACAGCTTAGAAAACATAACAGTTTACATTGGTAGGTATGTCAGCTTGCAAAAAGGTAGAATCAGTTATTTACGCGAGGCTTTATTAGCCTGTATGAAGCGGGGACTTAATAAACCGAAATTACAAGGCGTGCGAGCCGGCTTAGGCCAGAACCTCTCAAATTTACTGCGTCGTCTCTTCCACCGTAAAAACGGCGTTTGAGCGTGTTGGCACGTTAAATATACTGAAGGGATGGCATCCATTCAGTGGATACGCAGACCTGCCCTGTAATTATAATTAGTCTGTTGCAAACGGATGGACCGACGAGAGAATTTATTTTTTGTGGGATTCATTAATACTAACCCGAACCACAAAAGAACAGACCAGAAACTGGTTCGGGGAGGTCATGAAAATCACAGCATCTTGTTGAAAATGCATGCATAGCATGGAATACTGAGTGATCGACCAGTGGGCTGAGTGTGTTATTTAATCTTAGTTGCGGACATCCTCGTTTTATGCGCTTTTTGGATGGATAACTTACAAACAAAACTCCGAATAAAACTCTCCCGGCTTTATCAATCACAGTTTTAGAGATATTTAGAAAATTGAGAAAAAGTCATAGAAACCATAGAAACACATTTTCTACTTTCCTGGTGGATTTTTTTGATAAATGTGTAATGGTAGGATAGAAATTAACCAAACGCAGCTATAAATCTATAAAATATAAAATAAAATTGTTTATTTAAGCGACAACAATTTTTTAACATAATTTTGGATAATTTTTTTATTGAGTTAATCTCTGCATGGTAGCATTTTATTTCAGTATTCAATGTTCATTTTATTGTTATATGTTCATTAAGCACCACCACAAAAAAAGCAGATAACACAAACGCAAGACTTCGGAGATTATGGATTTTTAAAATATCAGTTTAGGTTTGTCACTCAATGTCATCATCATTATCATCTCAACCACTACTGAAATAATACTACTTCCACTATTGAACAAAAGTCTGCAAACAGCGCGAAAAGTAGCGAGCTGGAGCCGCCTCCATCCACTAAGCAAAAGTCATAGAAACCATAGAAATACATTTTCTACTTGGCAGGTAATTTTTTTTAATCAAACGTAAAATGGTAAGACAGAAATTTACCAAAAGCAGACGTAAATGTATAAAAACTAAAATAATATTGCTTATTTCGGCGACAATATTTTTTTTACATAATTTTGAAACATATTTTTACTAAACATTTTCTACTTAGCTGGTATTTTTTTTAATGAAATGTGTAATGATAAGATAGAAATTTACCAAACACAGCTATGAATGTATAAAAACTAAAATAATATTGCTTATTTAGGCAAAAAAAAAAAATTTTTAATAATTTCGAATCATATTAATTGAGTAAATTTCTGCATGGTCGCATCAGATGCCACAAACGCAGGAATTCGGAGACATGAATATTTCAAATTTCAGTTTACGTTTGACACTCAATGACATCATCATCATCATTATTACAACAAAAGAAATAGTCATCCAATCCGATGATGAAAATAATTTTAGAAATATACTCTACATTCACCTCGTATATTTAAAAATAATTTTTGTGCCAACCCTATTTCCTTAGAAATGGAAGAAACATTTAGTTGCGTTTCTAAATATCTTCGAGATCTCGCTTTATCTTAATTTTTTTTTTCAATAATGGCAAAAAATTCGACTGTTAAGTGCTTAATTTTATTGTTATTTTTTGTTAAATGCACAAAATATTTCTTTGCACTAGTGCACCTAGGGCCTTGCAATTTTTGCACAGAATGTTTTTAAAATCTAGGATTAATTTATGTATTATTTCAGAGGGTAGATTTCTTTATTTCCGGCAATACGTATAAATCATTATTTGTGAAGGTCAATGAACATAAAACGAGGGTGTCCGCAACTGAGGTAAAACAACACACTGTGTGACGGTCTCGCCGGCCCCGCCATGCGCCATGCGCCATGCGCCAGGCCAGGTGTCGATATTACTTTATGGCAGTTCGGTTTACTACGCAACTTTATCAGGAGTCCGTGTGAATGGTTCTTCGGAATTCTTTCACAGTTGTATAAACTTTTCACGTTAAAAGGCATCGTCACATTTGCAAATGTGCGGAATATCTTTGCCGCAGAATTTTTAAATCTTTAGTAAAGTTTTTGTTGTTTATTTACCTATTGCTTTGTGAAGCGAAAACGATTTGTCTTCAGTATTTTTCCCAATACGATTAATGCACAATTAGCCTAATTGAACTTTCCTTAACTGCCAGAATTAAAATCTCGTTAATAAAATTGTATAAAAACAAAATGTCGAGCATGAATAGTGTCACTCGAGGAAAATGTTCCACTTGAACGGGTTTCTGGTGTTTTTGAACGTGGTTCTGTGGGTGGGCGTCGGGACCATGTTGTACCACTGGCTCAGTGCTGCCAAGCACGCGCCCAAGGAGGAGTAATCAACGAACAAAGAACATTATCTCCATTACCAGATCAATGATAGAAAAACCACTTCCTAAACCAAACGTAGAAAAACAGTCGCAAAATGTCTGGAACAACGAGCGACGTACGAAGGTGGTCGACCTTCATCGTCGATGATACCGCACACCGCAAAGGTTCGACCCCTGGGACGTCTACTGACACCTACGAGCGTGTTCTCTGCGCAACTACATTGAAACCATTTATTCATTATCTTCCCCGAACATACGTAGGAGGAGTCCGGGAGAGTTAAACCCCCTTTTACTTTAAACCGCTTAACATTGTATTGCATTGTACCTACTTAATTTTATAGTTTAAAAACTTAAACAAAACAAAAAAGAAATAAGGTTACATCTCTCATAGACGAACCGGCGGCGGCGGCGGCGGCGGTGGCGTACTTGAGGCCAACATTGACGCGCATCACCGTCAGACAATAAAAGAGCGACAGCGAACCCCAATAAAAGAGCGCGAATAAAAGAGCGCGAAACTTAAACGAATTTATGCGTTGTGGAGCATGTCTCCCGCCTGGAGAACTCTCCCTGACTCCGCTTACCTACCACCTTCCTGTCGTGATCTGTTTATTAGGGGTACACAATCAAAACTGGTACTTAATTAAAGATTTTCTAATATAATAATAATAAAATGTTACTGTAGTTTTTATTTCTAAAACCTCAATCACCTATCTACAATAAATTACTTTTGAAGGTCTTCAGATTTTTATTCCAATATTTTATTTTATAAAATGGTAGATAGATAAATATATAAATAATAAATAAATAATGCTGGACAATTCACACAGCATCATCTAGCCCCAATCCACAGATATTATAATACTATACTAGTACCCAAGCTAAGCAGAGCTTGTGTTATGGGTACTAGATAACTGATATACTTAATACAAGTCACTGCATAGATAGATATTTTTTATTATACATAGAAAACACCCAGACTAACGGAACAAATTTCTGCAGATCGTACACAAATTTGTTCCAAGGCGGGAATCGAACCCGCAACCTCCTGCGTCGCAGGCGGACCTTCGCCCGCTGCGCCACGGAGATTCAGTCGAGATAAGTGAGTTACAATAGGTACCTACTAGTATACTATTAAATATCTGTGCTATAGGAATTATCTACGAGTAGGTATGTATCTATTTACTGACAAGCAACGCATCCGCTGACTTGGCATTTGAAAGGTTTGTTCTTTGTAGGGTGCAGGGACAGGAACTTTGAAATTTCTCACACAAGACTGAACGAAAATTAAATGAAAACAGAAATGCTCCGTACTTACCTATTACAGGCACCATTAGTAGACCGACAATATTTTACATTTAAGTTCTCCTTACAAAATTAACGTAGATGTGTAGATTTAAAGGTCGCTAAAATCTCTTGAGGGCGTCAATGGAGGCGGTTAGCACAGGATCGTGGTGGATGGCACAAACTTCGGGAGGCCTATAACCCAGCAGTGGGTAAAATCCGGCTGTGGATGATGATGGTGATGAAAATCTTGCCTTTGCCTTGCCTTGGTTGACTGACATACAATACAATATACAGGGTTATTTGTAACTAGCTGCTGCCCGCGGCTTCGCTTGCGTAGTTCCCGTTCCCGTGGTAATTCCGGGATAAAACATAGCCTATGTCCGTCTCCTGGTTCTAAGCTGCCTCCCCACCAATTTTCAGCCAAATCGGTTCAGCCGTTCTTGAGTTATAAATAGTGTAACTAACACGACTTTCTTTTATATATATAGATTAACAGACACTGCGTACGCGATTATGAATGGAGGGGACGCGGACGGCCTAATATCATTACTTCACAACCAATTTTAAGAACGTAGTTTGATCATGAACAACAAAAATCAACCAAAAAGGTGACTCAAACTCTCGATCTATAGATAATTCCGGGTGTTGTGGGTGTTTTCTATGTATACTAAAAATATATTATATATGTAATTTGTATAATAGGTTTAATGTTTAAAGTAGGTGTATCAGTTATGTATCTGTTACCCATAATAACTGCTTCATGTCACGATGTTCAGGAGAGAGTTGAGTGCGGCGAGGATGCACCGGATGGGTGACGCGGAGCGGGCCGACGTGGAAGACGGCGGCACGGGAACCTGTGCTTCCGGGCTCGACACTAGTTTTCAGGGACGTTAAAGCGACACAACGCATCACTCAGCTCGGTGGCGTCTAATGATGCTGTGTGAATTGTCCGGCATTATCATTATTATGAAACCCTATTCCTTAAATCTACATACAAGTAGATGGAGAGTTAAAAACGTTTTTCATTTCGGTTCAGGTGAATGAACTTTGATACCTAGTCGTTAAAATATAATTAAATAAATATCTTTAAAAGTACCAAACATAACAAAATCAGCTAGTTGTTAAGTGACGATGACATTCTACTCTAAAGCTGTGATAGCGATGTCGTCCAAATTTATTATAACATCCATAATTTTATACTGTTTTTGTTCGCACGTAAATGGCCTAGATTTAAATTCGAGAGATGCAGATTTGTGTCCTCCTGAAATACAACATAAAGAAGTGTTCTCTAATTACTCTGAAAATGTAAGGAGTGCGCTTGCTCAAGAGCGTCGAGCCAACAACGGGAGAGCAGACGTAGAAGACAGGTACTTGACCACGACGCAGCTGATCCGCAAGTACGGATACACGGCGGAGGAGTACGAAGTCATCACGGAGGACGGTTACGTGCTCTTGCTGTTCCGGCTGCGCGGCCGCGGGCCAGTCGTGTTTCTCATGCACGGCCTGCCCAGCAGCTCCGACGGTTGGGTCACTTCGGGAGCCGACTCACTCGCCTTCCTCCTGGCAGAGGCGGGCTACGACGTGTGGCTCGGCAACGCGCGCGGCAACACCTACTCCAGGAGACACGTGTCCTTATCGACCGAGAGCAGAGAGTTCTGGGACTTCACGTGGCACGAGTCAGGCCTCTACGACACGTCCGCCATGATCGACCGCGCGCTCCTCGTCAGCGGCCAGTCGCAGCTCGTCTTAGTAGGTCACGCGCAGGGCACCACGTCATTCTTTGTGCTGTGTTCGCTGAGACCAGAGTACAACCGGAAGATCCTGGCGTTCGTCAGCTACGCCACGATCACGTACGTGTGGCACGCACGCTCGCCGGTGGCGCGCGCGCTGATCCCCTTCCGGCAGCAGGAGTACGCGCTGTCGCAGGCGCTCGGGCTGTACGAGTTCCTGCCCAGCAGCCCGCTCGCATTGTTCGTGACGTCGGTGCTGTGCAGCAGCTCGCGCGCTGCGCTGGCACTGTGCAGCACGGTGCTGTTCACAGTGTTCGGGTTCGACTATGGACAGATCGACTACGCCAACTTGCCGGTGCAGCTGAGCCACTTCCCGGCCGGCTCCTCCTTCAAGGACCTGGTGCACTACCTGCAGCTGGCCGCGTCGCGCCGGTTCGCTCAGTTCGACTACGGTGAAACGGAAAACCTCGTGCGGTACAACCAGACCACCCCGCCTGACTACCCGCTGGAGAATGTGAAGGTAGAAATGGGTATAATCTACGCCGACAACGACGGGCTGTCGTCTCTGGAAGACGTAAAGCTGCTGATCAGCCGGCTGTCCAGCAGGCTGTCCAGCAGGCGGGAGCAGACCGTCGTGCGGGAGCTGTACCGGGTGAAGGACCCGAAATTCAACCATTTCGACTACCTCTGGGCGAAAGACGCTAAGTCGCTGGTTTATACCAAAACCTTGGCTATGATCAGGCACGCTTACAGCTATGTATCGATGAGCAATCGGGAAGAAGCTACGAATTGAGCAAATAAATAAGAAGCAGTTAGTTTAAAGTGGTCTTCGAAATATTGTAGGATTTATTCCTTTAGGTATATTTTTCTTTTTTTAGTGCTGTCTCATTTCATTTCATTATTTATTGCAAATATGTGCAGAGTAGGTAGGTAGCTAAAGATCATCAAAACATCACAGGTACATCTAATGGTGCCTCTTCACTATCGTCGATTGCAGACGATTACACGCGAGCATGAAAGTGTGGAGGGCATCTCGCGTGTAGTCGCCGTACATTTATTTATTTATTTGTATTAGTATTGAATAAACGATTCAATTATTTATTCAATTAAAACCGTCATACAAAAAATCACTTCTTCTAATTTAGTCACAAGCTTCAGATAATACACCATTCGCATACCGCCATCTAATTGTCTAAAGATGTTTAAATATCCCATTGAGACAACCTGGTATTTTGTTTTCCTAAAATATTCAACAAATAATTATTCGTGTTGGTTACTAAATGTCTCGTATCACACGTTTCACATTCCCGTGCATTTTAGGTGTTTTATTGCATCACATTAGTGGCTGTTAAATTTTATGTGCGCGGGGAGCAGCAATATTCGTATCGTTTTCAATATACCTTCAAAACGCGCCAGGGCTGCGACACTGGCCGTTACGGTAAAGCTGCATGCACACTAAGGCATATTACAAAGTGGAAAATGTTCATTTATGTTAAACAAGCTGTTTTTGTCCAAATAAATTTAAGAAAATCGTGAGACCCAGTTCAAAAAGTTATCCATTATTAAAATTATAATTCTATCCTAGCTATTCTTAACTGTCTGTCTGTCATAATTTCACAGGTAAACGGCTTATCAAATAGTAATTAATTTTTGTAGGGCGATGGACCTTTATTATCAAAGAAAATTACAATCAAATAAAAGAAACAAAATTTAGAACTAGTATTTACAATTGAAACAATTGAGATAAGTTTAGACTGTTGCAAACAATCTACAAGTAGTTTAACTGATCCATATCAATACCAGTCGTCGCGTCGTCCCCAAGACGCTAGCTGCATTGCCCCGCTGTATGGCAATGCTGATGCACTGCTCCAGATACTCACCAGCTCTCGGGTCAGACATTCTTCTTTTTATCTGGAAGACGCGGGCAGAAGCTTGTAACGACAAAGACGTCGTCGAAAGTCAAATAAAGTAAGGAGAGTAGTGAGCGGAATCTAAAGTAAAGTAAGAACTTTAAAAAATTAATTAAGATGTACTTAATCAATGATCTTTCATTTAATTTCGTGATATGTTCAGGCAACGTATTGTAAAGTATATCACAACTTGTTTATGCCCGCGGCTTTGCACGCGTTGTTTCTATGGAAACGTTTAAATGTGATTTTTATCCCATGGGAACTGATTTACGGGATAAAAAGTAGCCTATGTTTGATTCCAGGATTAGAATTACCTGTTTGCAAAATTTGAGCCCGATCCGTTCAGTAGTTTTGGCGTGAAGAGGTAACAAACATCCATCCATCCATCCATCCAAACTTTCGCATTTATAATATTAGTGTGATTCACCCCAACTTTAGTGGTTCGTGTCCCCTCTGCTGTCCACGTTGTCCCCACCTGTGGTGTGGTAGCGCTGCTTCCGCGCAGCTCCTTGACGGGTCATCGAGGAGAATGACTGTCAGGTGAATAAAGCCTCACGTTTGATGTCCCCTAAATTCCGGAGTCAGCTCAGCGGAGGTTAAATACTTTAATGCTCGGTAATTTGGACTAAAACGTTTATGTTTTCACGTCTTTGATGGCACACGTAAGGCACTTCTCATGGAATAGATAAAATTCACGTAAAGTCTGCCGATATAGCTAGATGCGTGCAAGATGCTGCAGCGTACCAATGCCGCACGCTGTACGGTGCGGTGCTGTGGCGCCGCTGTCGCTGCACGTAGGTACAGCTCTGCTGGCCAGGCTGCCTCGGGAATAGATGGAACTCCACGAATTCAATAACTTATACTTTTATGGCGGAGATAAACGGCAGATGTTCTGTTTTACGGACATTTCATCTCGCGCGCCGCCAATGGAAGTAAGACACTTGCTTTTACAGTTAAGTATCTACATTAATATTTATGCTCAAAAGTGTAATAAGTCAAAAAAATAAATAAAAAGTGCAAGTCGGACTAACACATGAAAGGTTCCGTCCACAGTACAAAAGTTAACACCATGTACTGTTATGAAATCCAGCAAAAAAAAAACTGCCGAAAAAACACATTCTCTTTTAATTGTACGAGAACCTCCTATAATTTTATTATATTTCTTTTCAAGACTATAGCATAAAAAAACTGAGCAGATATTAACACCGAATCTATTTATTCGGTAGTAATATCTGCTTATTTTTATAATAATACCACTAAATACTAAGTTAGTTAGTATTACTAAATACTAAGTTATTATTTAGTGGTATTATTATAAAAAATAAGCAGATATTACTATGGAATATAGATTCGGTGTTAATATCTGCTCAGTTTTTGTTTAATTTATTGGTAATGGTCAGGCGTTTCAACACCACACTAAAGTAAGTGAAGATGCGGCCTAAAACGGAGCACGCTTTTCCAGGAGGAACTTATTCACTCTGAATTTGAAGACACGAAGATTTTACTCCAACAGGAAAACATACGCAGGAAGCTAATTCCACTCTCTGAGCGTGCTTGTTATGAAAGCAGAGCAGAATATTTGGTTGAACACTGTAGTATGTCGACCAGGTACGGGTGGTATTTTTCTGTGCGTCTGGTCCTACGGTGGAAGGGATACGATGGAATAAAGTCGAGATATGCCTGCGCACGATCACCAAAACAACGGCAACGCGCAGTCTGTGTCGGGTCTTTGTAGGTTAGTAAGCTACTAAAGTCATTTACAACGGGATATTTATCTATATTTTCGGGATATTTGAGTTTTGAGCTTTCCAATATTTCGGCGCAGTTATATGCGTCATGATCACGGAATAACTCAACTGCGCCGAAATATTGGAAAGATCAAAACTCAAATCATGGTAAATATCCCGTTGTCTTTTTTTGCCATTGACTTTAGTGTTATTATTATTAACCACGATGGATTTAAAAGTGTTGGTAAGCAAGTCACTGTGATAAATTCAAGTACCTATTAGGATTCAGAGAAGAGACACAGCGGTTTTTAATGTCGAGAAAAATTGCCAAGGAATCAATCATGTGCATCATCAACCTTTCATTTATAAATTTTTACAATATTTTAGTATTTAACGACATAGACCATAACACAGACGGACATAGACAGACGGCGGAGGCTTAGTAATATCCGTTGACACCTTTTGAGTTACGGAACCCTAAAAATATGTTGAACAAAAATTTGTAGGTTAATTAAAGAGCCCTGCGTCACTACCAAGCGCAAATAATTGAATATACATACACCTAGTATTTCTTTTAATTAGGGTCCAAACTCGCTCTAATAGGGGCGCGGCGTGCGTATAATTAATGTTAATTATAGTCGAAATTAGTGCAATTTGGGCGTTGTTTAGGCGTCAGTAAATCTACCTCCAGGAGTCTCTGTGTGGACTGTTTCAGTTACATAAATGTGTCCACAGAATTTCATTTTTAGTTACTGTTCATGCTGGGCGAATAAATGAATAAAATTTTGTTAGCAGTGCTGTAATCAAATTGCACGACCTGAGAATTCAAAACCGCTAGGCCATCACTACCTGGATGGTTATACACGCAGATATGAGTAGACTATTTACCGCGAGTGAAGCCGGGGGAGGGAGGCAGGCTCATTAAAACTAACTTTAGTCTCGCTTCCGCCCGTCGCGCCGCCGCCGTCCGCGCGGTGGCGCTGTTCGCTAATTGCTACTCACCTACCTACCATGTGGATTCGCACTTTACATTATAAAAAATTATTGTAAGGAATCTGTGTCAATACCTAGCGAATTCATTTTTACACAATTTGCTCAACATTTTTATTGACTTCTTGCCGTGAATATAATTATTTTATAAATACACATAGGTAACTTTTTATAGGTAGATAAGAGGTTCAAATTAAACAATTTCTTAGGGTGAATCCTTCATATTGGAGCGAGATTCAATTGTTTTGTTTTTATTTTTCTTGCTTTCTGCAAGGAATAAAACTAACGGAAAAGCAATTTGCTGCAGATCGTAAACCATTTTATATTAACTTAAGAAAAAACGATCAACGTTGAAAAGTTTTGTTGTAGGTGTTGCCAGGTGTATCTTGTGTTATATATATATATAATTTATGAGCAGGTAATTATAGTCCACTCTCCAAGTCCAAGTGTCTTATATTATGTTCAAAAGCGGCCAAATCACACGCACACCGCCACTTACTAGCAGGTAAAATAGCATTATTATTAAATGTATGCTAAGCGGTTCGCTGAAAAGTAGGTAATACGTTTTAGCCTTTTAAAGGGTTAGCAATAAACTGCGAACCCTTCTCATTCGGCTTTTGGAGGATGTTCTGAACAACGCTCGAGAGAAAATCACACATGTAGGTACAAGTATTATGTAATTAAATACCTTCATATTGCGCCGCGAGGGGGCGCTCCTCTGCAGTGCAATTACAGCTGCGTAATGGCGCTGGAGGTCGCCGCACGTCACTTCCGCCGGGGACCGGAAGCAGCGCGCACTGCCTTTTGGACTCCATTTTGTTTTGGCGGGAATTGTCTTTAGTAAACAACTGATTCAATGTGATGATGAAAGTTTTGAACTTGCACAAAATAGGTAAATAATTTTAGAAAAGAAACATTTTTTTTACATATCTATGCCGTTTGGGGTGGACACATTTCTTCCTGCTTTAGGGTTCTGGGGCGCACGCAATATTATAAAGATCTTACAAAACTTCTCATTGAGTCCACAGGTGATCGGGTTTGCTTCTTTTCGGTCAACAAATTAATTCTTCCTGCTTTAGGGTTCTGGGGCGCACGCAATATTATAAAGATCTTACAAAACTTCTCATTGAGTCCACAGGTGATCGGGTTTGCTTCTTTTCGGTCAACAAATTAATGTTATGGTACCAGCGGTGTGGTTGTTCTTGTTAAATCCTGTTATTGACATTTGCTATGTTAATTAATCATAAATATACAAAACTTTTTTAATGAATGAATAAATGAAAAAGAACTCTAACTTTAAAGAAAATTTAGTTCAGCGACAGGATTAGAAAATTTAGTTCAGCGACGTTCTCTCAGCTGTTAGTTAGCCAAATGCATTCAATTCCAATAGATAGCTATTCTAATGTTCCAGAACAAGGAAAGTTCCGACTGCACTAATCGTGATTGAAACTCCGCCTGAAATCCGTCAGCGAGTGAAATGTGGGAAATGCGGGCCGCGCGTCGGCGCTGCGAGCCGGGCGGAATGCGCGTCTCTGAGGCATGTCATCATTGCGGACATGTATGCCGCGGGCCTGCTGCCTTCAAATATTACACTAATATTCAACATTCCCAAAAATACGAGAAAGCTGCTTTTGTAAGTAAGGGGCTACAAACACAACGGTAACAATAAAAAAGTTCCTTATCTTATGTACTACTGTTATTTTTTTATGCCATAAGGAGACAAAATAATGTAGGTTACATGCTTTAAACGTGCTTGTTTTATTCAATAAGACGTTACCTTACAAAACCCTTGAATTTAAATACAGAACACGCGCACAGCAATTTCCACACTTCCGGCGCACACCGGATGTTGCCGGCTTCTTTTATACACTCGCCGGATGTACGTTTTTTATTGAACATTTCTGGACTGTCAATATAAAAATTAAATGAAATCTTATTTTATTAACAAAGAAAATTACAATCAAAGAATAGAAAAATACAATGCCATTGTACAAAGGTTATGGTAGCGTTGGCGACTTTGATATTTAGGCTACGTGTGTACACACCACAGTCGCCAAGTCAGTCAGCGGCGCTATGCAACCTGCCGGGCTGTCGGCAACGTCGGCTGGTTCGGTGTGTAGAGTCCATTAAAACCACGGCGTACTGTGAAATCCTGATGGTTATCTCTCAGGAGTCCAGCCATGAAGCAGGTAGACATGAGCATTATTCAGCATCTGGTAATGGATTGACGCTGGCAGCCGCGTCATCGCTCAGTCGAGACGCACGCCCACAATGCGCTCCTCAAACAGAGGTGCGAAGTTAGTTACTCCGAATTAGCATTGCAAACTCAGACGTATGCTAAACCTGCGGCCGCCCCCGACCTGCCTTGCCTTTTGTTCGTCAGGCTTCAACTCCCAGCTGCCTGTTTCAATTCCGTTCTCTGTCAAATAATCCTTTGTTGTACGACCTTTGTTTTTACGGATGCACATATAACGTAAAATCATTTCCTATAATAAGATTCTAGAAGAGTCTAGAATTGTAAACGGTTCCCAGAATAAGATCGGTCTTATTCCGAAACCAGTTCCGATTTGAAAAATAAATGTTCGGTCCTAGTGTGGATAATATTTCAAGGGTGTTGGCTGTGTCGTGTGCATAGTGCACATTCGTAGATCTCGTATTTGCCGCATTAGCATTGATACCCATAATTACCATAATATCACCGTCCAACAACATTAAACTGATATTACTTAAAATATTTTCAAAAAGTACCGTAACAACCCCTTCTAGTTCTCCAAACGATAACATTAATGATACAATTTAAATCAACCTTATTTTTCTTACCCACTGAAATGAAAACTACTGAAACAATGAAGATAAAAGTAGTTCAGTCTCCCGTGGCAGTTATGATCGTGCTAATTCTCAAGGGATCCGGAGCGGCGCGAGCTCGCGGGAACTTTGCTGGAACAACATTTTTGATCGATCTACGGAACTGCTCCTCGGAGTTGCTGCATAGTTCTCCAACTGACATCGCGATGTACTTACTTAGCTTCTACAATAATCTGAGTTTAATACTTAGTTGTTGAATGTTCTGAAGAAATTGCACAATAAAGGTATATTGCATGCATAGTGGGGAGTCCTTTCATGCACGGTTTATGACGTAGGGTCGTAATATATGTATGTCTGGCTTTAAAAAACAATGGCGGGCGCAGCGAGCCCCGCGGCTGCCCGCATTGTGTCTCATATACCTGCGACGGATTAATTTCGGCCCTTTTCGTCTCGCTAGAGCTGCTGCAATTCAAAATTACAAAGGACGGATATACTAAAAAGAGACTGCTATGCTTTTCAATAGTTTCAATATGCGAAATCACAAGTGCAGATTAAACTCAAATTAAACTGCATAAATCTACATACACTTAGCAACTATGAGTTTGTCCTGTCAATGATAAAACATAAAACTTTGCTAGAGATCGCGGCAACAGTTTGGGAAACCTCATAGACATAGCTTTGAAACAAACGTGGATGAGCCAGATCGGATAGGAAGCAGGTATAATTACGGAAGCGACGACGGAGGCACAGATCAGGTAATGTTAGGGTCTAAAAGCCGGGCCCGCAGCCGTAGGGCCGGCCTGCGCCCGGCCTGCGCCCGGCCCGCGAGATTGCCCTGAGCACCGCTAAGCTGCCTTCATTCCGCTGCTTTACGCGCGCCTTTTTCTCATAACACAATGAAAACCAAGATTAAGTAAAAGGATTTTCGGTATTAGCGAGATTATTTTTTGTTACGTTGATTAAATTCTTTTCGGACTAAGCTTGTACAAATTAAAAGTTTCTACACTTACCTACTACCAACCAACTGTACCAAGCTATCATTATTATTTTTGTTATCATTATTATTTTTATGTGAGCCAATAAATTGATTTTCTTTATTTCTTTCTTTCTTAAAGCTGGTACCTACCTATACCTTGATCTCGGTGCAACTACAAACAGAAGTAAGAGGGGAAGGTGCAAGTTATAGTGACGTTATTAGTAACCGCTGTGCCGAGAGAGCGCCTGTCGTTGACGGGACATTCTTGTGCTGAGCCATTGCCAAGCTTGCAGACTCCTTGGTACAAACGTGAAGTTTTCAAAGTAATACATTGTAGTATCTAATGTTATTGTTACCACTAAAGTAAAACAGAGTAGCCAATCACGTTTCGTTGTAAAACCTTCGGTCTACTTTGTGTTAGTCTTGTTTATGAACTCATTAGGTTCAGCCCGTGGCTGCGCACGGGTTTTTACGGGATAAAAAGTAGCAAAGGTAATTCTTGATCACTGCGTGACATGCAAAATTACAGCCCAATCGGCGGCGACCCGTTCAATAGTTTTGGCGTGAAGGGGTAACAAACATCCAAGCTATAGCATTTATAATAAAATTGACCGAGCGAGCGAAGCGAGCAATTGTCTCTGCTTTAGGTCTGACTTTCCCTGGGCTGTTTGTTGGTACACCTCTACAGGTCGTATTTTACTACCGATCTGTACGAAACTTAGTAGGTATACAGATCATACGACTTTATATTTACTTTGAATTATAAACATAGAATTTTCTTGTCGTCGAGGATTTTTGATAAACAGGGTAGTTGCTAAAAAAGGAGAAAAAGGAGGCTGCTGTAAAATACGGCATCACAAAGTCATCTAAATATCGGATCTAATAGATCCGATTTCGAAGTGTCATAAAAAATTGGCAAAGATCTGATGAAGATCTTCGGCGTGATGAGCGGAATAGCTCCTTGAAGTGAGTTGTGTTCGCGAGGTCTGCTATTCGCAGAACTACTAGTATGATGCAATTTGTAAACGGAATCGGTATTCGGAAAAAATTTCAGAACAATCTCTGCTGTTGTTTTTCTTTCGCCTAATTTTGTAGAAAATTGTTTTTTCCTAACCCAGGAAATAGTTTGATGGCAGTGAATCAGACAAGGTTATTTGTACTATGTTTACTGGGCTTGTTGTAAGCGGGCGCACTCATTAGAGCCATTGTAAGTTCTGTTGAACTCGAGTTAATTAAAAGTTCGAGTGCCGAAGAGCGCTTTCTTCTAGCTACTATTGTTTCTTTGTTGAAAGTTTTGTTTTTTTATTTTCCTAAAATAATTAGTTAAAATGTTTGCTTAGGTACGTATTCCTTCATTGAATGAACGGTTACCAAAATGTATAATGCTACATCTCTGGATTTTTTATCGTTTTAGCTCAACTGGCTGTGCTATTCTTCTTGCGCACGCGCATTTTAACTTGTAAACGTCCATCCTCGGGATAACATTTCTACCTTCGAGACAAATTTCATTGAGATCCGTTCAGCTGTTTAGATGCGAAAAGTTAACAGACAGACAGAGTTACTTTCGAATTTAATATATTAATATTTTTATCTAAAACAAGTATAACTCCTGAAAGTACAATTTCACCTTCACTGCTACTCACCTATCCTTTCTTCACTTTGTGTCATTCTTCTGTCTTCTGGATCCATTCTATTTTTCTATTCTCCATCCACTGCCATGCTGTACTGGTGGTGCCCACTATATTTTATTGCCTTTTTCCTTCAAATACGATCTATTTATTTACCACATTTACGTACCACAAAATAATAATAATGTTCGTTCACAAAACAGAAATGTGGAATTTTTTAACTTCAACTTCTTGTGGAATGGCTTCTGCATCTGGTTCGATACAATTCTGCCAATTTCCCTCTGATGATAGCATCGCAAGCAAAGATTGTATGACTACTTTCCTTGTCTTTGCACCAACTTTGCACCTGTTCCACCTGCAATGTAACATTTGTAACTTGAATTCATGCAGCTCGTCTCTGTTGCTGGTGTCACAAAGACTGGGTCAGTCTGAAAAGCAGCGCTGTTTTGTACCCGGCCCGGCCCCGGTGCAAAACAGCATAAAGATGAGACTGATCCGTTTTGGCTCACCTCGGCAGCAAAGATATACCTACCTATCACGAGTAGGTTAGGTTGGTAGTATCTATTTAGGTGCATATCTTTAAATAATTATTACATACTCATAACTTTGAATTCTATTTTTTAGGGTTTTGAAGATCGAAGATCGGTTTCAAAACCCTTATGGTCTCGCTTTGTCTGTCCTTTTTCCCCTCCTTAATAACTCAAAAACTACTGCAGCTATCAACTTGAAATTTAAAATAATAATACATTTCGTGCGCCTGTACAGATTTTAAGAAAAATAATTGAAAATAAATGAAAAATGAAAATGAATATTTTCCATACAAATTGTGATGCCAAAATTTTAAAAGCTACCTACAGAATCATATGGGGTATCAAATGAAAGGTATCATTTTGTACATTTCAAAATATTTTTTTAAATTTTTGTAGGTTTCATACTTTTTAAAATATTTCGAGAAAAGTCGAAAAAATACCCATTCCCCCCCCCTATCTCCGAAGATTGCAGAGCGATCCATGTAAAATGTATGGAGCGTTTATAGACATGGATCTATATTTTACAGAAAAAATATAGAGAAGTTTGAAAAAAGAACACTTTTTGAAAAATGGTCAAAAAGGGGGGGAATAATTTTCAAAAGGGGGGGCTACCTCACCGAGTGGGGTATCAAATGAAAAAATTTTTCAAATTTCTGTAGGTTTCATACTTTTTGAAATATTTTGAAAAAAGTCGAAAAAATACCCATTCCCCCCCCCCCCCCCCTATCTCCGAAGTTTGCCGAGCGATCCATTTAAAATGTATGAAGCGTTTGTAGATATGGATCTATATTTTGCAGGAAAAATATAGAGAAGTCTGTAAACTGAATACTTTTTAAAAAATGGTCAAAAAGGAATAATTTTCAAAAGGGGGGCTACCCCACCGAGTGGGGTATCAAATGAAAGGTATCAGTTTGGACATTTCAAACCAGTTATTCAAATTTCTGTAGCTTTCATACTTTTTGAAAAATTTCGAAAAAAGTCGAAAAATTTACCATTACCCACCTTAACCGAACCACCCATTTAACCGAAGCATGCAGAGAGATCCATCTGAATTGCAGGTTGGTACCTACTATTCTTAGGTATTCGTTAAATTGCGATGTCTCTAACCGGTACTTTTGGTACATATTTGTTGACAAACGTTCAAAACCCTCGGCGCGCGAGTTACACTCGCACTTGACGGATCTTGTTTATTCATAAGTGTACTAAAACTTTTTAAACTTTCGCAATTTGTAAACATAGTTAATGGTTTAATCGGGTATTTATCGCGTACCTTATGTTATTATATCTCCAATAGGAATATAATAACAAAAGGTACGCGATAATTACCCGATCAAATCATTAACTTAAGTGTACTTTTGTAATGTATTGTTTTTTTATTGCTTGTGGGTTGTACTTGTACCTACATTATACATAAATTAGAAAATATAGAGAATTCTTACGATACCTACCTATTTTATTGCCTATGTTTGATTGTGTTTTGGGCTGACCATTTGTGAACCAAATAAACTATTTATCTAGTTATAAATATAGTCCTATTTATTTTATATTCGACGCTCTGTTCGTAATTAGTTTCCATAGTAGGTAGGTAAGGTACTGAAGAAATATTGCAAAATAATAAAATGTTTTCGTGAACTTTCAAAGCAAACGTTTTTCAGCCGCAGCTTAAGAAACCCAGCGTGAAACAAATGTTTACCTCGAACAACGTGGATTTAATAAAACATGAACGAACTCTGTTTCCATTAGATAGGTACTTAGTGAGTCAATCACTGCGCTTTCATTTTGAAGAAGCGGCTTATCTACACTGAATATATTTGTACATATTACTTCATCATCATCATCCGCAACCCGACTTCACCCACAGCTGGGTATAGGCCTCCAAACTTTTGTGCCACTCCACACGGTCCTGCGCCAATCTCATCCACATATTACAATATTATCTACTGACTGTCTGACATAAATGAAATTTTCAATTTTTGATCCTTCCTTTGGAAACTTTATAAAATAATAGGCCCTGCTCGTGGTTTGAGTAGCTTACTGTCTAAGTTGGGATAATGTTCTAAGTGTACGCCAAATTTCATCTTGATCTGTTTTGTAGTTTAAGAGGTCTTGGGTGAGAATATATAATTCAATTTCACAAACTTTCGGCTTTTTAATATTAGTTGGTTGAGTAGAATATACTTATAAATATAAGTAGGTACCTACTAAGAGAAAAAATTCGGTGCTTTCAAATTTTGTATTTTGACACATCAGTTTGATGTGCATAATTATATCTCTTTTTACTATAAAAACTATCGCAGTTTGACGAATTCATTACGTATGTAAGCGGGTTAACTACGAACCTTATTTGTGTTGGAAGAACACCCGAGGTGCAACGCAAATAAGGTTCGTAGTTAACCCGCTTACATACGTAATGAATTATATCTAATGCTTGAAATGTTCCTTGTCTACTTCATTAATAATAATTAATAATAATAATAATATTAATCCTGGACAATTCACACAGCATTATCTAGCCCCAAGCTAAGCAGAGCTTGTGTTATGGGTACTAGATAACCTGATACATTACATAGATAGATAATTTTCAATGCACTACATAGATAGATATTTTTTATTATACATAGAAAACAACCAGACTTACGGAACAAATTTCTGCAGATCGTACACAAATTTTGTTCCGAGGCGGGAATCGAACCCGCAACCTCCTGCGTCGCAGGCGGACCTTAGCCCGCTGCGCCACGGAGGTCGTCAAATTAATGTTGTGTTTATTAAGATTACTTGTAACATTGTCAAACCACGCTACATGCAAGCTCCTGTAGCTAACGTGTATCCGTTTCCGCAACAATATGAATAGCTGAAAGCTGCGGTTTAGCGTTCTCTATATTCTGTTCGGCGTGGCGGCCGCACCCAATTTATAGCAGCAATTATATTAGGCAAGCAGCGGAATACATAGCGCCACCAACATTTATTAAAGGCGTTTGTCTTAATTTCCTCCGCGGCCGAGCCACTCCTTCCTCTCGAGCCAGCTTAAGACTTCGGAAATTATTATACAGTTCTAAGCTCAGTCGGCTGTCACGAATTAATTTTAGATGGCTTTGTTGTTTCAAATTGTTAATTTGTTCAATTCCATTAGACTTTAGAGGCTTGTTTTTTGTGTTCTCAATTGATTGCAATAATAATTGTGGTTTGCTACGGTACCTTTTTATTTTTGAAAAAATATTTTGTTTTGAAAACATTGGTTTCTCTGAGAAAAAGGAGTATTATGAAAGAAACCGCGAATGTATTATAAAACGTGCGGCGGTCCAAGTGTCCACTCTGCGCCATTGTTACCGGTCGCCATGTTTGCCACTTGTCAACAAAAGGCGCCAAAATCACGAAAATCCGAGTGAAAAGTCCCTCGTAAAGCAGTTCGTTCACCCTCTCGACAATTCGTCCACGAAACATTTCCCGAGAAAACTCCACCAAGGTCCATCATCCACTAAACAGTTGCATTAATGCAGGAAATACTTTGGTTTTCGTAGGATTTCCAGACGAAAAATTCTGAACGATGTCATTTGTAAACTTAAATCTGAAAAGGTTTAAAACTTTATTCTCATACAAACAACGGTTTACTTATAATGGGATACATAAGAACAAATTAATTTTGGTATTACAATATTTAACCTAACCTCTGGGACCTAAAATAAAATTGTTTAACTAAATAATATTTAATAATATGATAAAATACTCAACATTATAACCAGTAGTAGGTATTTAGTTAATTATGAAATGGTATGTCATAAACATATTGTGTGTATTTGGTGCTACTAAATATTAGAAAGATAAGCATTTTTATTTGCGTAAGTATTGTTGCAGAGTATGGACATGTAATTTAAGTTTATTTTTAAAGGCTAAATTATGTAGCTCCCTCTGATAATATTGTTTTTTTACCATAATTAGTACGTGTTTAGCTAGGTACTTTTAATTTCATTTTATTTCTAAAATTGTATTTTTGTAGATTTAATTTTAATGTTTGATTTATCATTATTTATAATGAATGGAGGAAAAGAAGATAGATAGGTATTTGTTTATTTTTAGTACCAAAGATCATGAACGAAGTCTTTGATGTATGATTTTTGATTGCAACAGTCTGCAGTTAGCTCAACTGTTTCAATTGTAAATACTGGTTCTAATTTATTTCTATTATTTGATTGTAATTTTCTTTGTGAACAAAGGCTTCTGCCCTTATTAATTTATTATTGAATATGTCAAATGAATCAAAGAAAGTTGCATCGCTGCTTCAGTGGGCAGTGGGGTAGAGTCGCGACGTGAATCGCCGACTCGGCTCCGGCGTCGCGTCGGCGTCGGCGTCGACTGACCTCGAAATAAGTTCGTATTCACCGGCGCGGCGGTCAAGTGCTGCGCGAAACGCTAAACGGATTCAAATCGCGGAGCTCCACTCGGAAACGAATCACTTTTACTGCGAAGGGGAGAGCTCTGCTGTGAAGCGACGTGTTGTGGTTCCTCCGCTACACCACTCTTCATGACACATATTTGATAAGAATATAGGACTTTTTGTAATATCTCATTCAGGGATAAAATAAACGGTTGTAAGTTAGTTAGGGCAACCTCATTTCACCAAAAAAAAATACGATCCCTCAATAAACAAAACCCACCATAAGCAAAAGCTACATTAGATTGTGTAATTAAAGTTCGAAAGCGCACACAGAGTCGTAATTGGAAAGTGTAAAGTTGTGAAGTGTGTGCAGTGCAGTGTGCGGGGCGGTGCAGGCGCACGGGAGGTCCTGAGCATCCTCGCGGTAATGAGGGCGCTGCTAATGAACTCCGCACTCGTCTGGTGGCCGCAGGAGTGCGTGGGATGCGAATGAGCACTAACTTAAAACTAATATTAAACCTATCATAGCTGTTGATTTATCTTCAAATTAAAATATGGTCAGAAACCTTTATTCACAAAGAAAATTATAATATAATTAGTATTTACAATTGAAACAATTGAGCTAACTGCAAACTGTTGCAAACAATCTACAGGTAGCTCAATTGATCCATATCAATACCAGTCGGAAGCATCCCCAAGACGCTGGCGCTGTGCCAGATACTGACCAGCTCTCGGGTCACGCGTCGCTTCGACCAGACGCTCAGATATTTTTTGTAAAAACCCGAAGAATAACATAAATAAATAAAGTAAAATAAATAAATATTCGTGCCAGGAAATCAACTGCAGAGATTTTCCCATGTATCATTCTCATAATGCATGTCACGTCAAAAATGGCTGCGGAATCGAACCAATATTCACTTGTAGTTTGGTAAAGTACTGACAATTATGTAGTTAGAGCTTAGTGCTCTCCTCTCAGCAGTCGGTCGCGCAGAGGGTGCATAATTACGTGAAATCAGCGAGCGTCAGGTGTGCGATTACCCTAAAATCATCCGTTCAATGGATCGCCATCCGAGTGGTTATAAACGATTTTGCTGTTCGGTTTCCATCGCACAGTACAAAAATAAATACACAATTTTCCAGCTGGATGGAGCCGACCGACGACGAAGCGGTCAACGTCACAATATCACAAATATTAAACTATTGTAATGTTTCATTTTTAGAGTTTCGAGATCGGAAATCGGTTTCGAAACCCTTAAGGTCTCGCTTTGTCTGTCCGTACATCAGTACAGACTTGAAGAAAAAATATTAAAATAAATGAAAATGAAAATGAAAATTTTCCATACAAATTGTGATGGCGAAATTTTAAAAGTTACCTAAAAAGTCAAGTGGCGTATCAAATGAAAGGTTAGTTTGTACATTTCAAAATAGTTTTCAAAATTTTTGTATGTTTTATAATTTTTGAAATATTTTGAAACAAGTCTAAACATTTACCATTACCCACCTCAACCGCAGCATGCAGAGAGATCCATCTAAAATGTAGGTTGGTACCTACTATGTTTAGGTATTCATTAAATTACGAAATCCCTAACCGGTACCTTTAGTACATATTTGTTGACAAACGTTCGAAACCCTCGGTGCGCGAGTTACACTCGCACTTGACGGGTCTTGGTTATACACCTCGTACTTATGTTACTCACGTCAAACGAAACAAGGTCAAGTGACCTTGTTTTGCTCGACTACGTTTAATTCCGACTTCACCCAATGCTGGGTATGGCCTATACCTAGCAGTGGGTGAAGTCGGAATTAAAAACAAACTTTTGTGCCACTCCACACGGTCCTGCGCCAATCTCATCGCGTTCTCAAGTGTGAGTAATGTGACAACGTTGACGTTAAAATTTCCTTCGGCGATCGGCTCCACCCCGCCAGAAAGTTGTACCTATGCTATGTATTATTTTTAGTATCGTATTGGAAACTGAAATCGCTTAAGCGCAGTCTCCCCGGAAGGCCCATTCAATGGGAATGGGGATATTAGCGTAATCACACAACAGAACCCGAGACCCGAGCCCAGGCCGGGGCCTGGGGCCAGCCTCCACGCGCATTGTCCACGCACTCGAGGGCTCTCAAGCAGCGCCCACAAAATTACTCCCGCACTACAAAATACGAGGCGTTACAGCTCAAAACAAAAGATGGAAATGTAAAGGTTTTGTTCATTTATCGCTTTGAAAACAATTCAAAATCTTGTACCGAGGTCAAGTTAAACGACTGCTTTAGGATTCAGTGAACAGAGAATATTTGCAAATGCAGCTGTCCCTCGCTCTACGATAAAGTGGTTTATAGCGAGGGGTACAGCAGAGCATTCCGTCTGTAGACGGCCAAGCGTGAGACCGCGCGCAGTGGCCCGGGGCGCCCGGCGCCCTCTCGCGGACAGGACTTAGTTTGAATTAGAAGTTTAATTAACCCCTGAACTTTTAATGGAAGTAATGATCTGCGAATCGCACCACGGACCGCCACCGCCGCCGCCGCCGCCTCGTCGCTCGGTGTCACTTGTAGTGCCAGAGTTCGCTGTGGGCGATAGAGATGCTCCACTTTACTTTGTCCATACGTTTATTTTCTTTGAACGAATGCAATATTTCATTGACACCTAACTGCTGTCGCTACAGTTAGTCTTAGTCCCGATATTTTTCGAGTCGACATAATTATTCACGTTGCTATTTTTAAAAAGAAACAGATACTATGGAATATTTAATTTTTTCATTCAGTCAAAGAAAATACGCTGGTGGTGTTTTTATAGCAACTCTGCTTGTGGGTGAGCTACGAGTGCCTACAAAACTACGAAAATGTGATTAGAAACACACATTAGTACTTAAAAACTATTTTTAGGGTTTCGAGATCGAAGATCGGCTTCGAAACCCTTATGGTCTCGCTTTGTCTGTCCTTAACTCGGCAACTACTGCAGCTATCAACTTGAAATTAAAAATAATAATACATTTCGTGCACTTATACAGATTTAAAGAAAAATTAATGAAAATAAATGAAAAATGACACTGAATATTTCCATACAAATTGTGATGGCGAAATTTTAAAAGATACCTACATGGTCATGTGGGGTATCTATCAAATGAAAGAAAAAGTGGGGTAAAAATTTATAATTTCGAAATAGTTTTTGAAGTATTTGTAGGTCTCATACTTTTTAAAATATTTCTAAAAAAGTCGAAAATATACCCCCCCCCCCCCCCCCCCTTATCTCCGAAGTTTACAGAGCAATCCATTTAAAATGTATGGAGCGTTATAGATATGAATCTATATTGTGCTATTTATGCTCAGATTGTTTCCATTGATTTTTTTTTCTATCAAATAATAGGTTACAGTTTGGACATTTCAAAAAAGTTTTTCAAATTTCTGAAGGTTTCATAGTTTTTGAAATATTTTGAAAAAGTCAAAAAAATTACCATTACCCACTTTAAAAACTAATGATGCTTCGACTACCAATGTTCTTTATTTTGTTAATAAAATGCTTCTAAAAAGATTCATCCGAGATTTTGTGCGTGGCGATAACGTTTGTCGAGATTCCGTGCGTCGAGCTAACTTTTGTCGAGATTCCGTGTGTCGAGCTAACGTTTGTCGAGATTCCGTGCGTCGAGCTAACGTTTGTCGAGATTCCGTGTGTCGAGCTAACTTTTGTCGAGATTCCGTAATTCACCCTTAACCGAAGCATGCAGAGAGATCCATCTGAAATGTAGGTTAGTACCTACTGTTTTTAGGTATTCGTTAAATTGCGAAGTCTCTAACAGGTACTTTTGGTACATATTTGTTGACAAACGTTTGAAACCCTCGCACTTGACGGATCTTGTTTTAAATATACATTCACGGGATTTATTACCTTACTCTATTTATTCTATTTCATTTTTGATATAAATTAATCTAAAATTTCATCTTATACATAGTGTTCAGTTGCAATCAGCTCAACATAAAGTACCTAACTAAACCAACTTCATATACATAGAAAAGTTTCACGCTGTACTTCAACATAACCAACATTATAAAATGTACATAATTCTATGTCAAAGTTTAAACTGCATGACCGAACCGCATCCTATCATTTCCATTGAACATTAGCCTGCGCTGTGAGCCAAGTTCAAGAGCTCTGGTGCTGGACGTACTGCCAACATAGTGGCAGTAATAACCCTCACAAAGTAACGCGGACACGGAGAGAAGTCGTTCATTACTATTGGGTTCACGGCACTTTGCAGCGCATTCATACTTACTTGTACTTCTTTACTAAGTGTCATTCTACTACACTGCAGGTGCAACTTTGTGCTCGCTTCAGTGAATTATTCAAAGGGTTTGGAAGTGCAGCTGGGAAGGTGGGTGAATTCAGTTTACTCAACTGACCAATACCGATATAAGGTGTTGACTTGTAGTAATTCTTATCTGTTTATTGGTGTAAGTTCATCATTTAAATTTTCTTCAAAAAGTAGGTTTTAATTGTAAAACCTACTTTTTGAAGAAAATTTAAATTTGTTATTAAAATTTGTTTGTTGAAATAAAAGCCGGCCACATTTAATAGGAATTGTGACAATGATAGCCAGGAATATGGAAACCTGCAGGGTTATTTTAATTCACCGATTCGAATCCACGGATCTTCGACACCAAACACTATTCTGTTTTCGCCTCGGGTTGATGATCGAAAATTCGATTAATGATGATTAAAAATCCGTCGGATTCGATTCGGAAATGAATCGGTGAATACCCCTGCTGGAGCCAAGACAACGTAAATAGTATTTATCTGCTGAAGGTGGCGGATGCGGTGCGGCGCCTATCTGGAGGGAGGCGAATGCAGCCTGCGGAGCTGCTGCTCTATTGGACTCCATTGCATCCTTGGAGGCAGTCAAACCTTCCTATTTATTGTTTAAGAAGACTGCTGGGCTGAGCAAACGGAGTATCTACCAAACAGAATCGTCATCTGGCGTCATCAAAATGGGCAAATGGTTTTTGGCGCGTAATAAATTTTATTAAACTCGATTCTAAAGTAAGGGAAAGTCCAAGAAAGGCTACTGTCATCGGTGTTAACAATGATCAGAGTGGAAACTGATCCATTAATGGATTAGCAATGTGGATCACAGTCGAATGGAGCGTTGTAGCAAAGGTTATCATGTTTAACCCCCGACGCAAAAAGAGAGGGGTTAATTTATAAGTTTAACATGTCTGTCTGTGTATCTGTGTATCTGTCTGTGGTATCGTAGCTGCCAAGCGGATGAACCGATTTTCATTTAGTTTTTTTTTGTCATAGATAATTTTATCACGAGTAGTAGGTATTCTTAGCCATGCTTCATGAAAATCTGTGGGGGGGTTTTTTAAATTTTAAATTTTGCTCTTGTAACTAGAGTCATCTGCAACACATTTATAACAGCACAACAATTACAAGATATCATGATCGGAAGTTTGACAGCTGTCATCAAAAATGTAGATCTCGACGAGTACTTCAATTTCACTCTGAAACTGGCGTTCTGAGATGATCAGTTCCCGAGATATCATGATTTGAGGACAGCTGTTATCCGAAATGTAGATCTTCACGTGCACTACAATTTACCTTTAGAAATCTGGCAGCAGTTGTGCTGGATGTGTATAAAAAACATTTCGATTCAGAACCCTTGAAAAATAACAAAGCGATTCGGACGAGTTGTCCCCTTCACTTTTGGTTGAGGTTACAACTGATCCGAATCTAAAATCAAGAGAATTTAGATTCGGATCAGATGTACCCCTACACAAAAGTGAGGTGGACATCTCGTCCGCGGATGAGTTTAAGATCCGGACCAGATGTACCCTAACCCACATAATCATCATAGAGATTTGGGGTATCATTCTCATTTCACAATTTCAATTTTCTTGTCACCTGAACAGTAATACGGTTCAGAAAAGCGCACCGTACCTTGCGCTTCGTCGAACAATTAAAAAGCTTGCCTCTTAAAACTATGAGACATCAGTTAGAGCATTTACAATATCCATATTGATCAGATCTCTCGGCTATTCAAATGAATATTATAAATGCTTCAAGTCAGCGTAAGCCTCAGTCGGCGCATATCTCCTGAAACTGATTAAAGTTATTCATCCCGCGGCTGATTCTATTAAAGATACTGCCTCAGTGGCTCCCCCGCTCCGGAGGCCGGCCACCGACACATCCAGCGCTGTGAGGCCGGCCACTGACGCAACGACACAGAACGTCCGTCTATTCCCTTCAATGCGGCCGATCTCAGGCAGCTGCGTCACTAAATACTCAGGTCGGAAATTAATAAGTATGTTTGATACTCATTTTCATTTGAGTATATGATGAGGAATAAGAAAAAACAAGATCCGTCAAGTGCGAGTGTAACTCGCGCGCCGAGGGTTTTGAACGTTTGTCAACAAATATGTACCAAAAGTACCGGTTAGAGACTTCGCAATTTAGCGAATACCTAAGAATAGTAGGTACCAACCTACATTTCAGATAAATCTCTCTGCATGCTTCGGTTAAATGGGTGGTTCGATTAAGGTGGGTAATGGTAAATTTTTCGACTTTTTTCGAAATATTTCAAAAAGTATGAAAGTTACAGAAATTTGAAAAACTGGTTTGAAATGTCCAAACCAATACCTTTCATTTGATACCCCACACGTGAAAATTATTGCTTTTTGACCATTTTTCAAAACGTGTTCTTTTTACAGACTTCTCTATATTTTTCCTGTAAAATATAGATCCATATCTACAAACGCTTCATACATTTTAAATGGACCGCTCGGCAAACTTCGGAGATAGGGGGGGGGGGGATGGGTTTTTTTTCGACTTTTTTCAAAATATTTTAAAAACTATGAAACCTTCAGAAATTTGAAAAACTGTTTTGAAACGTACAAACCGATACCTTTTATTTGATACCCCATTCGTTGAGGTAGCTCCCCCTTTTGAAAATTATTCCCCCCCTTTTTGACCATTTTTCAAAAACCGTTCATTTTTCAAACTTCTCTATATTTTTCCTGTAAAATATAGATTCATGTCTATAAACGCTCCATACATTTTACATGGATCGCTCTGCAATCTTCGGAGATAGGGGGGGGAATGGGTATTTTTTCGACTTTTTTCGAAATATTTTAAAAAGTATGAAACCTACAAAAATTTCAAAAACTATTTTGAAATGTACAAAATGATACCTTTCATTTGATACCCCATATGACTCTGTAGGTATCTTTTAAAATTTCGGCATCACAATTTGTATGGAAAATATTCATTTTCATTTTTCATTTATTTTTGTCTAAATCTGTACAGGCGCACGAAATGTATTATTATTTTAAATTTCAAGTTGATAGCTGCAGTAGTTTTTGAGTTATTAAGGAGGGAAAAAAGGACAGACAAAGCGAGACCATAAGGGTTTTGAAACCGATCTTCGATCTTCAAAACCCTAAAAATGGGCTAAGGCCTGGGGTGTCCAAGGCAAAACAAAAGAAGAAAGGGGAGACAACGTCTTAGATGGGAGGACGATATCCAAAAACTAGACGGGGTTACTTGGAAGAGAATAACCCGTACTAGGAAAGAATGGCAAGCTCTAGGGGAGTCAAATAATCAATAGATGCAAGTTAAATGAGTAACTCTATGATTATACCTCAATAAGCTATCCACTAATGTTTTTTGAGATTGTTGAATAAAGGCTATTATTATTATTATTGATACTCATTTTATGAATACAAGTGAAATGTTTAAAGATAGTTTGTGAGTTTAAAATAAATAAAAAATAATGTAGCAATAAACAGAATGCGAGCATAATTGAAGTCATTGCCCAGTGGTGTGAGAGAAATACCCCCATCTGGTGCAACGTGGTTCTGTCCAGCAGTGGCCCGTGCTGCGTCGGACACTGGGACCGATCCCCACACTGTTATCGCGGCTGGCACCGGCTTGTGAACGGTTCGGACACGTCATTTGAATAACCACCCGCAATCTTTTTGGCAAGAAGCCAACCTACGTTCGGAATCTTTACACAACAATATTGCCCATCTACTTGTATTATAAAGTGATAGGCTTAGGTTAGGTTTAGGCACGCTTAGGACGTCAGAATGAGAATTATTTATTCATGTAATGTAGATATCAGGCACAATTTTTTTTTTATAATAATAATAATAATAATAATAAATTTGATTTTGAAATTGAAATTGACGACCTCCGTGGCGCAGCGGGCGAAGGTCCACCTGCGACGCTGGAGGTTGCGGGTTCGATTCCCGCCTCGAAACAAATTTGTGTACGATCTGCAGAAATTTGTTCCGTTGGTCTGGGTGTTTTCTATCTATAATAAAAATATCCATCTATGTAGTGTATTGTATTAAGTATTTTGACATCTGTTCGCTTAGGTGGCCTCGTTTTTGCATTAAATGAATATTTTTCAAAGCAACAGCTTTTAGATTTGAATGTCGCGATACGGCACGTATTGTACTGAAGTCTCATCATGCCTGCGACGGCGTTTTGTGGCCTTAACCAATCAAATATGAACTTTCAGACAGTAAAGTGTTTCCAACACGGCGCGGTATGACTTAGACAATACCTATTCATTCACTACTTTACTTTTTTCGTTAGAACTGCAATGCAATATAATATAATTTACTTAGAATGTAATAATTATTTGAGTCTCATCTCCAGGACCGGCGGCATAGCGTAGGTTCGTTAGGGCGTCACATGGAGCGACTCAATTTAATGATTCAGGTTATTTCTCTGCGAGGGAACAGCTCCACTCATTATGTCTACCCTCTGCTACACTTGTCTACTGTCTACTCTCTGCTCCAGTTGTACAGTTGTCTACTAGATGTGCTGTGGGGGGTCTGCAGCTGCTGGTAGGCGCCACAGCATTGCGTGTAGTATGCTCTTATTTACATGTAAATTTAATTTAAAGCAGCTTTATTTACATGTTATTTATATGTGAATTTAATTTGAATTATTTTATTTTGTTTTAACTTAAAGTATTATGGATTACTTTTATGGATGAGTTGAGCTACCTGTAGATTGTTTGCAACAGTCTGCAGTTAGCTCAATTGTTTCAATTGTAAATACTAATTATATTATAATTTTCTTTGTGAATAAAGGCTTCTGCCATTAACTTAAAGTTAATTTATATATTTTACTCAGATTACCTAATTATTTTTATTTAATTTTTCAGTCTGTTTTTTACCTTTGTACCTTAAGGTGTATCCTTTAACGAATTATTATTAGTATTGTTAAACGGGTATTTATCGCGTTTATTTACCTATTTTTCCCGACGTTTCAACAGGTTTACACACTAACAATAATAATAATAATGTGTTCAGATCGCGTAAGTTTGAAAATATTCCTTTAACGAAGTTTGTGTGTTATCCTTCTAATATTATGAATGCGAAAGTTTGTGAAATGTGAAATCTTTGTTACCTAGGATCTTCAAAACTACTGAACAGATCAAGATAAAATTTGGCGTAGCCAACTTAAACAATAGGCTACTTATTAGACCGAAAATACTCGTGCGAAGCCGTGGGTAAAAGCTAGTTATTATGATATATATATTATAATACAATTATAGAATGTAACCACGTCAAGTGTAATACATATCAAGTGTAGGTACCTACGATGGAATATTTAAATACAATAGCATCCATAACACAAGCTTAGCTTTCGGTTGGGAATAGATGATGCTGTGTGGATTCTACTGCATCATTTATTTATTCTTATTTATTGAGAATCAAATGACATTGTACAAAGTAAGTCAGCCCCAAAGTATCGAAGTGTACAAAATGTGAGAACTCAAGTAAGACGTTGTTATTCGTTTATCAGTATGATAATTTTCAGTGTGACGTCTATGTATGAAACTCTTATCAAAAGGAATACAAATTAGTTAAAATAACTGTTAGGCAGGTACCTAACTCAATAGGAAAGTGTTTTCTGAGTGCGGCATTGAACACGTCGACGATGTTGTATTTTATGAGGGCTTATTCCAATAATCCCCTGCCATGATCCCCTGCGAAGGGGATTTCTGGACTTTTTGTCCAATAATCCCCTGCCGGTTCAATGAGAAGAGGCGCAGTGGAATTTGTGGACAAGAGTTCCAGAAATCCCCTGATGCACTTATTTACACCGTAACGTAAGTAGTTGTTCGTTCTTGAAATAATCAAATGCAAACACCAAATGTAACCTAACCTTATAAGAAGAACATACCAAAATATTAACATTGTATTCAGGAATTTCCGACTCACAATAGGGTTTCAGCTGATTTCGAGTAGTTTTTTGTGAGCATGAAGGTATGTTGAAATCCAACGAGTCTGTTTTGTGATGCGCGAGACGTTAATTTCCAGGTTCGTCGTTGGCTACAGTGGTAGAATGCAAAAAGCGATGGCGTTCACTCCGGGACTCGTACATAAAGCTGCAAAGAACGCACGGCGGGAAGGGCATCACTCAACAACTATTTTGTTGAGGCGCGTCATATCATACTTTGCACAATATCTATACAATACAATACAATACTTAAATCTGTTCTTTATGTCACACCAAATAATTAAACAAAAAAACATATAAACAATAAACAAATACAGATAATGTACTTATCGCTAAGATCGATCTTGGAAGAAGTAATGTACTTAATATAAACAGATGTGATGTAATGTATACAGAAGTAATGTAATATATATCTTTGAAGACTTGTTTGTTTGTTTGTAAGAGTTTGACGAACTCATAATTTATGTAAACGGGTTAATTTATTAAAAAATGTTTTTCCAACACAAACAGCGTTCGTACGCTCTCACATTCATAACCTATATTAATAAATACTTATAATTAACTAAATGGTAATAGGTCCAATTCTGTACATTGAAGATATTTAGATTTTTTTTGGCCACCTTATTATTGCTACTGAAGTCAAAACTGTAATTGTTTTTGTAATTTTTTTCTGTCTGTCCGTCATATTTCTTGACCGCGCATCACGCCACAACTTCTGACTGACTTCACATAAACTTGTCATGATTTGAGTTCATACTACGAGGAAGGACAAAAGATCATTTATTTTCTGATCCCTTGCATTAAAGTCAAAATGTATACTTAACCTAAAGGAGATGATACGGACACCGGTGTCCGGGCAAGCTACGATGCCGTCCAGGATCTTTCGGACACCGGTGTCCGCTAACAGTAGGCCAAAATTATCTTTTTTTTCTTGAAGATAAGGCTTGTATTGGCTTGAATGTTTTTACCATTCGATCCTGAACGAACAAAATTTCATTTTAAATATCACTGTCAAATCACTGTCAACAGTAAACCCCGTAAGAATTAATAAAAAAAAAAGTTTTCTTTGTCGTTGCCCACTCGCCCGCACCCGCCCGATCCTTAAATGTAATTCATTTACGCGTTATCCGATTTAATTCATTCTTTTTTGTTAGAATCAATGTTGCAGAATCGATTTGATTGAATCAGTAGAATGTAGAGTAGAAAATCAGATTCAATCTATTGATTTTCTACTCTGTATTCATGAAATTCATGGTCTTCCTTTTATTTCTGACACTATGATATGTAACAAAAAATTATCCTTATAATGAAGCCTTTCGATCGGTATGATAAAGCTACAGGATGAATATTTTTCTCGTGTAACGGGTTCGATTCCCGGTTCAACCATGTAATTATTTAAATATCTATGAATGCAGTTTAAATTGTTTTTTTAAATACAAATAATGTTTTCTTTCAGTAAAATGTTCCATCTACAATATTCAAGGTACTTTCCCTCCGATTCAGCGTTTATTAATATGAAAGAAACTATATAATAATTAGTCTGTCGGTAAGGCAATCGCGAACGAAGACACGGGTACAGGGTAGTAATAATAACATTAAATTTATTTCAGACAACATTAGAACAATGAATGAATTAGAATAATGAGTAATGTATATTATTTACTGGTCTCCCTTTTCTTTAATGACCGAGATCACGTGTACGTATAACAAGTCCGTGACGAACTGCGCCCACATGTGATCCATGTGGTTGAAGCGCTCCCAGGCCACTCTGTGCATCTTGAAGACGCTGGGTACATTCTTAGCGAAGATGTTAACGTCTCGTGGGTCGGACAAATAATCGTTTTCGCCGTAGAAGCACGCTATAGGGGTCGTGATGTTCCCGACCGGGTAGGCGGGCGGCTGCTGGCTTCTGTAGGCGAGCAGGTTGCTCTCGCTGCCGTGGTCGAACTGCCGGAAGGCTCCCGACTGCACCAGCTGCATGAAATGCAGCAACTGCTTCTTGCTGCAGCCCGCTGGGAAGTGCGCTATGGTGACCTGCGCCTGCACCACGTCCACCTGCCAGAAGTCGAACCCGTACAGCAGGAACAGGAACGAGTGGCACAGCAGCAGCGCGAGCGGCGTCGACGTGCACACGTCCCTGAATAGGAACTGGTTCGGCGGACTCGAGGGGAACGCTTCGTTCTGACTCAGCAGACTGGCCACGGCCGGTAGCCCGCTGAGAGGCGCCAGCAAGCGCACCACCGGGCTGCGCAGGTGGCCCAGCCACGCGACCGTGGCCAGCGAGACCATCACCGCGACTTTCGCGTTGTATTCGGGCCGCAGCGAGACAAGGATGAAGAAGGCTGTGGTGCCCTGCGACTGGCCGACGTAGGAGAGCCGCGCGCGGCCCGTGTTCAGCAGGACGTAGTCGATCATGGCCGGTAGGTCGTAGTAGCCGATCTCGTGGAAGCTGAAGTCCCAGAAGCGTGGGTCCGCGGGCGCGAGCAGCGCGTGTCTCTTGCAGTACTTGTTACCGCGCGCGTTGCCGAGCCACACGTCGTACACGTCGTACCGTGAAATGTTTAAAGATAGTTTGTGAGTTTAAAATAAATAAAAAATAATGTAGCAATAAACAGAATGCGAGCATAATTGAAGTCATTGCCCAGTGGTGTGAGAGAAATACCCCCATCTGGTGCAACGTGGTTCTGTCCAGCAGTGGCCCGTGCTGCGTCGGACACTGGGACCGATCCCCACACTGTTATCGCGGCTGGCACCGGCTTGTGAACGGTTCGGACACGTCATTTGAATAACCACCCGCAATCTTTTTGGCAAGAAGCCAACCTATGTTCGGAATCTTTACACAACAATATTGCCCATCTACTTGTATTATAAAGTGATAGGCTTAGGTTAGGTTTAGGCACGCTTAGGACGTCAGAATGAGAATTATTTATTCATGTAATGTAGATATCAGGCACAATTTTTTTTTTATAATAATAATAATAATAATAATAAATTTGATTTTGAAATTGAAATTGACGACCTCCGTGGCGCAGCGGGCGAAGGTCCACCTGCGACGCTGGAGGTTGCGGGTTCGATTCCCGCCTCGAAACAAATTTGTGTACGATCTGCAGAAATTTGTTCCGTTGGTCTGGGTGTTTTCTATCTATAATAAAAATATCCATCTATGTAGTGTATTGTATTAAGTATTTTGACATCTGTTCGCTAAGGTGGCCTCGTTTTTGCATTAAATGAATATTTTTCAAAGCAACAGCTTTTAGATTTGAATGTCGCGATACGGCACGTATTGTACTGAAGTCTCATCATGCCTGCGACGGCGTTTTGTGGCCTTAACCAATCAAATATGAACTTTCAGACAGTAAAGTGTTTCCAACACGGCGCGGTATGACTTAGACAATACCTATTCATTCACTACTTTACTTTTTTCGTTAGAACTGCAATGCAATATAATATAATTTACTTAGAATGTAATAATTATTTGAGTCTCATCTCCAGGACCGGCGGCATAGCGTAGGTTCGTTAGGGCGTCACATGGAGCGACTCAATTTAATGATTCAGGTTATTTCTCTGCGAGGGAACAGCTCCACTCATTATGTCTACCCTCTGCTACACTTGTCTACTGTCTACTCTCTGCTCCAGTTGTACAGTTGTCTACTAGATGTGCTGTGGGGGGTCTGCAGCTGCTGGTAGGCGCCACAGCATTGCGTGTAGTATGCTCTTATTTACATGTAAATTTAATTTAAAGCAGCTTTATTTACATGTTATTTATATGTGAATTTAATTTGAATTATTTTATTTTGTTTTAACTTAAAGTATTATGGATTACTTTTATGGATGAGTTGAGCTACCTGTAGATTGTTTGCAACAGTCTGCAGTTAGCTCAATTGTTTCAATTGTAAATACTAATTATATTATAATTTTCTTTGTGAATAAAGGCTTCTGCCATTAACTTAAAGTTAATTTATATATTTTACTCAGATTACCTAATTATTTTTATTTAATTTTTCAGTCTGTTTTTTACCTTTGTACCTTAAGGTGTATCCTTTAACGAATTATTATTAGTATTGTTAAACGGGTATTTATCGCGTTTATTTACCTATTTTTCCCGACGTTTCAACAGGTTTACACACTAACAATAATAATAATAATGTGTTCAGATCGCGTAAGTTTGAAAATATTCCTTTAACGAAGTTTGTGTGTTATCCTTCTAATATTATGAATGCGAAAGTTTGTGAAATGTGAAATCTTTGTTACCTAGGATCTTCAAAACTACTGAACAGATCAAGATAAAATTTGGCGTAGCCAACTTAAACAATAGGCTACTTATTAGACCGAAAATACTCGTGCGAAGCCGTGGGTAAAAGCTAGTTATTATGATATATATATTATAATACAATTATAGAATGTAACCACGTCAAGTGTAATACATATCAAGTGTAGGTACCTACGATGGAATATTTAAATACAATAGCATCCATAACACAAGCTTAGCTTTCGGTTGGGAATAGATGATGCTGTGTGGATTCTACTGCATCATTTATTTATTCTTATTTATTGAGAATCAAATGACATTGTACAAAGTAAGTCAGCCCCAAAGTATCGAAGTGTACAAAATGTGAGAACTCAAGTAAGACGTTGTTATTCGTTTATCAGTATGATAATTTTCAGTGTGACGTCTATGTATGAAACTCTTATCAAAAGGAATACAAATTAGTTAAAATAACTGTTAGGCAGGTACCTAACTCAATAGGAAAGTGTTTTCTGAGTGCGGCATTGAACACGTCGACGATGTTGTATTTTATGAGGGCTTATTCCAATAATCCCCTGCCATGATCCCCTGCGAAGGGGATTTCTGGACTTTTTGTCCAATAATCCCCTGCCGGTTCAATGAGAAGAGGCGCAGTGGAATTTGTGGACAAGAGTTCCAGAAATCCCCTGATGCACTTATTTACACCGTAACGTAAGTAGTTGTTCGTTCTTGAAATAATCAAATGCAAACACCAAATGTAACCTAACCTTATAAGAAGAACATACCAAAATATTAACATTGTATTCAGGAATTTCCGACTCACAATAGGGTTTCAGCTGATTTCGAGTAGTTTTTTGTGAGCATGAAGGTATGTTGAAATCCAACGAGTCTGTTTTGTGATGCGCGAGACGTTAATTTCCAGGTTCGTCGTTGGCTACAGTGGTAGAATGCAAAAAGCGATGGCGTTCACTCCGGGACTCGTACATAAAGCTGCAAAGAACGCACGGCGGGAAGGGCATCACTCAACAACTATTTTGTTGAGGCGCGTCATATCATACTTTGCACAATATCTATACAATACAATACAATACTTAAATCTGTTCTTTATGTCACACCAAATAATTAAACAAAAAAACATATAAACAATAAACAAATACAGATAATGTACTTATCGCTAAGATCGATCTTGGAAGAAGTAATGTACTTAATATAAACAGATGTGATGTAATGTATACAGAAGTAATGTAATATATATCTTTGAAGACTTGTTTGTTTGTTTGTAAGAGTTTGACGAACTCATAATTTATGTAAACGGGTTAATTTATTAAAAAATGTTTTTCCAACACAAACAGCGTTCGTACGCTCTCACATTCATAACCTATATTAATAAATACTTATAATTAACTAAATGGTAATAGGTCCAATTCTGTACATTGAAGATATTTAGATTTTTTTTGGCCACCTTATTATTGCTACTGAAGTCAAAACTGTAATTGTTTTTGTAATTTTTTTCTGTCTGTCCGTCATATTTCTTGACCGCGCATCACGCCACAACTTCTGACTGACTTCACATAAACTTGTCATGATTTGAGTTCATACTACGAGGAAGGACAAAAGATCATTTATTTTCTGATCCCTTGCATTAAAGTCAAAATGTATACTTAACCTAAAGGAGATGATACGGACACCGGTGTCCGGGCAAGCTACGATGCCGTCCAGGATCTTTCGGACACCGGTGTCCGCTAACAGTAGGCCAAAATTATCTTTTTTTTCTTGAAGATAAGGCTTGTATTGGCTTGAATGTTTTTACCATTCGATCCTGAACGAACAAAATTTCATTTTAAATATCACTGTCAAATCACTGTCAACAGTAAACCCCGTAAGAATTAATAAAAAAAAAAGTTTTCTTTGTCGTTGCCCACTCGCCCGCACCCGCCCGATCCTTAAATGTAATTCATTTACGCGTTATCCGATTTAATTCATTCTTTTTTGTTAGAATCAATGTTGCAGAATCGATTTGATTGAATCAGTAGAATGTAGAGTAGAAAATCAGATTCAATCTATTGATTTTCTACTCTATATTCATGAAATTCATGGTCTTCCTTTTATTTCTGACACTATGATATGTAACAAAAAATTATCCTTATAATGAAGCCTTTCGATCGGTATGATAAAGCTACAGGATGAATATTTTTCTCGTGTAACGGGTTCGATTCCCGGTTCAACCATGTAATTATTTAAATATCTATGAATGCAGTTTAAATTGTTTTTTTAAATACAAATAATGTTTTCTTTCAGTAAAATGTTCCATCTACAATATTCAAGGTACTTTCCCTCCGATTCAGCGTTTATTAATATGAAAGAAACTATATAATAATTAGTCTGTCGGTAAGGCAATCGCGAACGAAGACACGGGTACAGGGTAGTAATAATAACATTAAATTTATTTCAGACAACATTAGAACAATGAATGAATTAGAATAATGAGTAATGTATATTATTTACTGGTCTCCCTTTTCTTTAATGACCGAGATCACGTGTACGTATAACAAGTCCGTGACGAACTGCGCCCACATGTGATCCATGTGGTTGAAGCGCTCCCAGGCCACTCTGTGCATCTTGAAGACGCTGGGTACATTCTTAGCGAAGATGTTAACGTCTCGTGGGTCGGACAAATAATCGTTTTCGCCGTAGAAGCACGCTATAGGGGTCGTGATGTTCCCGACCGGGTAGGCGGGCGGCTGCTGGCTTCCGTAGGCGAGCAGGTTGCTCTCGCTGCCGTGGTCGAACTGCCGGAAGGCTCCCGACTGCACCAGCTGCATGAAATGCAGCAACTGCTTCTTGCTGCAGCCCGCTGGGAAGTGCGCTATGGTGACCTGCGCCTGCACCACGTCCACCTGCCAGAAGTCGAACCCGTACAGCAGGAACAGGAACGAGTGGCACAGCAGCAGCGCGAGCGGCGTCGACGTGCACACGTCCCTGAATAGGAACTGGTTCGGCGGACTCGAGGGGAACGCTTCGTTCTGACTCAGCAGACTGGCCACGGCCGGTAGCCCGCTGAGAGGCGCCAGCAAGCGCACCACCGGGCTGCGCAGGTGGCCCAGCCACGCGACCGTGGCCAGCGAGACCATCACCGCGACTTTCGCGTTGTATTCGGGCCGCAGCGAGACAAGGATGAAGAAGGCTGTGGTGCCCTGCGACTGGCCGACGTAGGAGAGCCGCGCGCGGCCCGTGTTCAGCAGGACGTAGTCGATCATGGCCGGTAGGTCGTAGTAGCCGATCTCGTGGAAGCTGAAGTCCCAGAAGCGTGGGTCCGCGGGCGCGAGCAGCGCGTGTCTCTTGCAGTACTTGTTACCGCGCGCGTTGCCGAGCCACACGTCGTACCCGGCGCGCGCCAGCTGCGCGGCCAGCGAGCGGCTGCAGCCCGCCGTCAGCCAGTCGTCAGCGCTGTTCAGCAGCCCGTGCATGAGGAACACGACGGGCGCGCCCGGCCGCGGGACGCGCACCAGCAGCAGTCGGTAGCCGTCCTCCGTGCTCACCTCGTGCTCCTCGGCGCTGAGCCCACAGAACCGGATCAGTTCCGTCACGTTCATGAACTTCTCCGTGCGATTCCACTCCCCTGCCTTGTTCGTGATCGCATCCAGCAATATGTTTTCCCATATAAAACCGGTAGTTTGTTTCATAAGAATTGAAAGTAAAACTAAAAAAAATGGATAGGTCTTCATTGTTGTGCAGCTCGCCTTACATTGTTCTCTTGTTCATAAAGTAATCGAGTCGGTAGTAAGGTGATATTGTGCGTGGCATTAGAAGATACCGACATACTTATCACATCGGTAATTGGTAACATGAACAGAAGTTTGGAACATTTGCATATTAAGTGCCTACCTAATTGATTAATTCTATTTAATTCTATTATTGGCAAGTACAATAGCTTAACGCGCGGTGCGCCGTTACAAGGGTGTGTAACGTCGATCTTCTCGAAGGCGAGTTGTCCACTTTACTTTGGTGTAGCAGACAACTAGTCCAAATCAAAAACCAAGAGAATTTGAAATTTAACCATTGAGAAGAGGGTGCGAGAGGTGTTGGTTGTGGTTCTGCATGTTTATTTGCACGGAAACCATTCATCTAAGAGAGTTTAATTTTTTTTAGCAAAATTTTTAAAAAGGAACTGTATTGGTTTCACATCTATGCCGCCTTTCTCTCTCCAAGTAAATCATGCTAGCTGCAGCCCCAGTAGGTCCAGCCTACCTCCACTACACTACACTAGCCGTTCGCACCAACAGGCGCTGTGACGTGTGTACAGCATGTATGTATGTACCTACAGAAGGTATTCAGGAAACAGTGAGCTGGCCCAGTAAATATCATTACGGTCTGCCGCAGTAGGACGCCTGCATCATTGATGCCTTCGACATCTGAATAATCCAGGAGGCTGAATGAGATGTTGTTCGCTCCGCACGTGTTATTGTCTTTACCTTCTTTGTCCTCACACGCTGAACATAAAAACTTGGGAAATGGCTGGTGATCGATAATATTTTTTTCGGATTTTATGATTTTCGTAAGACTGTCTGTAACTTGCTACAGATCAATTTCTTTCATACATCAATTTCTTTTCGCGTAAACTTCAGGCTCGGGCAATGTCCACAATAATCCATTCTGCGTCGTGTCCTGCTCAAATATTCACAAGCACTGATCCCTCGTTCACCCATATCACCCAATTCATTACCGTTTACTGAGCAAGCTCGGTCGAGTCTATCTCGTACGTACCTACAGCTGTGCGCACCTGTCCCCACAGGGTAGTGTAGCTACATACTATAGGTATAATATAGGTAGAGTAGGTATCACCTGCGGCCCTGCAGTGTATCTGCCTGCAGGTATGTAGGCAGACGAGCGTGACGCGAGCGGAGCGGAGGGAAGCAATTAGTGCAAGCGAGACGTGTAATGAGTGACGCCGTCCGAAACGCGGGTAGAAACAAATCACAAGCCGACGAAAGCAAAAACTGCCTTATCGCAAGTCACTAAGGTTGCTTTACATAGAACCTTGACTGAAATAAATACTATTTTAGGATTTTAAATTATGGCCGTAAGCGTAGCGTTCAGCGATGTGGGGAAAAAGGGTGTGGATTGTTTTAAATTTGTTCTGGCGTGAGTGTCTAGACTGCGCCGGCAGCCGGTATTAAGTACATATTAACGGGCGATATCAGCGAAGTTTGTTTTGGTACCTTTCTCTATTACATTGATCTTTATGAAGGAATTGTTGTACGTAGAAGTTACGGGAGCATTACGACAGCGGTGAAAGCGTGAATTGCATCGTGGAATTCAATTTCCTTGGAGGCACAGTTTGCGGCGCGCGGGTAAAGGCGGCCGTTCACCGCGCCTCACGGCTATTACGCGCTGAGTGCCTCTAATTGCCGCACGAGAGCACTAGTCTAGCGCCGCCGTGTCTCTCGCAGCTGGAATTCAAATAATAGTCGCGTTCACTCTGCATTTCTACTCCTTTTGAAACACTCAAGTGATACAAATTGCTGACAATTTCAAACGCAGTCTATGTTGGTAGGTGCCGTGACGTCACAGAACAGAAATGCTTTGTGCGTGTAGTTTACAAATTCTAGTAACATTTATTTACATTTTACATTTGATTTACTTATCTACTGAGAAGGCACAACGAAAAGAAAATTCTTTCCTAAATATTCTCTAAGATTAATTATGAATTATTCCAAACTTAAATCTAATGCATTAGATATGTACATTATGATATTCGCGCACTGCAATGTCTATTGGTTTCGTGTATTTTGTTACACAACAATCTCTCTGCTCTAGTAATATTTTCATCCTAGAATTATCAAGTGGTCTATATGTTTAGCGAAGTCTGCTACATCGCCTGCTAGCGCTGACTGTACAGCTGGAAGAGAGCTCTCGGGCCCCTGCCCCGGCCTGAGTGCGGCCGGGGATGGCCTCTTTACTACCACAGGTTAGGTAGCTAGGTAGTAGTAGTCGAGAGGCCGGTTCTTACAAGCTTTTCTTCGATTTCACTTGCTCCGGTGTCCGTCTCAAATTTTACATGTTAAATAAGACTACTTCCGTTTCCGATTGAGCTGAAATTTGACATGCAAATGAAATACAGAAACACAATTTATTCATAAAGCCAATTTACATGTCAATATCTTTGTCCCTATGTATACAAAGCATATGTATACAAGTTTTTAAATAATTTAAGTTACACATAAATACAATACAAAAAATTTGTAATTAAATATATAAGAATAAGTAATAAAAAGTCAAAAGGTAGTTACATAAAAAATTTTTTAGAATTAATTAACATTAGTGTCCGTTTTCTCGCGTAGTTCTGCTACAGAATAAGAATTCTGCTTGACAAGCCAACTTTTCAGGCGGAACTTGAAGCTAGATAGACTGCTAATCGGAAATGTAAATCGGATGACTATGCAAAAGGTTATAAAAACGAATCTTGGTACCTATATTTCCGAAAGAAAACATAGACGGGTCTTATTTCTTATTCGTAATAAAGCATTGTAACATCGTAACTTTGGCAAAGATGAAAAGTGGTCCCTTGTTGGGCGTCCGTCAGCAGTGGGCGGGCGGCCGTCAGCAGTGGGCGCGCGCCGCGTCACGTGACAAAGAACATTATTATCTCGTCGGTCCAGGCGCGGGCGCGGGCGGCGCCGCCGCTGCGCTCTCTAATGAAAACCGACAATAATTATTTAAAGCGGGACGGTTAAGATGATTTATGAAGCAAGTTGCGGCTAATCTGCATAATGCTCGCGTCAGGTCTGCTCCGCGCGACGCCTCCGCAGAGCCGCCGCCGCCGCCGCGCCGCCGCCACTCTCTCGTGCATACTTTTAATAAAATACCGCATATTTTGTGAAAAGCAATGAATTTTAACAGATACCGACTTGTTGAACTATATTTAAGATACCTAATATTTTAGAATTTATATCGTTGCTAGTCTGCTGAAAAGAAATCCCACAGTTTTTTCGGAAATTTTGCTCCCTCACCTGGAAGAGTGTCCGTCGTTACGAACAAGTTTTGTAAACGCAACCGGGTTTATTAGTCTCAATCATAAAAGGGTGCTCTAATTGCAAAACTTTTACACGGTAACATTTTGAAAATTTAGAGTCATTATTATTCAGAGAATGTAATAATTACTAAAGGACTTGTTGTTTGTAATGAATACAATAATTACAAACAACAATTAGCGTTCATAACAAAGCCAGATATGAGTCCTCTAACACAACACGACACAACAATTTCATAAACATTCGCTCTCGGCGGAGTTGGCGGACGCTGACGTACGGCGCCATTTCTGCGAGATACAAATAAAATTAATTAAAACGCCGCGAGAATGCCGCATGAGCACAGAGACTGCTTGAGCCACGCAGCTCATGTACCTACGCTAAGAGGCTTGAGGAATTCCATTCTCGTCAACTCATAAAATATACAGATACACTGCACTATACGTAGCTACCTATTCGTATGACTATACCTACATAAGACGAAGATAATAACTACAGGTCACCTTTACTTGTTTTCTGCATTTTTAGGGTTTCGAAGATCGGTTTCGAAACCCTTATGGTCTCGCTTTGTCTGTCCTTTTTTCCCTCCTTAATAACTCAAAAACTACTGCAGCTATCAACTTGAAATTTAAAATAATAATACATTTCGTGTACCTGTACAGATTTAAAGAAACATAAATGAAAAATTAAAATGAATATTTTCCATACAAATTGTGATGCCGACATTTTAAAAGATACCTACAGAGTCATATGGGGTATGAAATGAAAGGTATTATTTTGTACATTTCAAAATAGTTTTTGCAAAATTTGTAGGTTTCATACTTTTTAAAATATTTCGAAAAAAGTAGAAAAAATACCCATCCCCCCCCCCCCCTATCTCCGAAGATTGCGGAGCGATCCATGTTAAATGTATGGAGCGTTTATAGATATAGATTTATATTTTATAGGAAAAATATACAGAAGTTTGTAAAAAGAATACTTTTTTTAAAATGGTCAAAAAGGGGGGAATGATTTTCAAAAGGGGGGGGGGCTACCTCACCGAGTGAGGTATCAAATGAAAGGTATCGGTCTGGACATTTCAAAACAGTTTTTAAATTTCTGTAGGTTTCATACTTTTTGAAATATTTTGAAAAAAGTCGAAAAATTTACCATCACCCACCTTTAACCGAACCACCCATTTAACCGAAGCATGCAGATGCATCTGAAATGTAGGTTGGTACCTATTATTCTTAGATATTCGTTAAATTTCGAAGTCTCTAACCGGTACTTTTGGTACATATTTGTTGACAAACGTTCGAAACCCTCGGCGCGCGAGTTACACTCGCACTGATCTTGTTTGCAAGTAGTGCGTCTGAGTGACGTCGAGTTGCCGGATAAAAGCGGGTAAATATTTCGGTGTTTTCTGCGCAAGCCGCCCCTCGGCGTCAACCTTGGATTACCGTAATCAAATCTCGGATAACGGGCTGTTTATGACGATAATTAGTTGAGGCTTGATTTAGGTACTCTTGGAAGTTTTAAAGTCAATAAATAACCATTATTAATTAAATTAGTATATAGCAAACATTTATATGCGTAAATATGTTTACTTATTTGAACGGGAATCATTCGGTAATGTTAAACTTCACTTTAAGGTACCCTGTTCAATGATTTTGTACGATATACGATTTAAATTAACCAATTACAATAGTAACTTGTGATTAAAAATTATAATGAAATAAAATTAAAATAACTGTAGATACCTTAAATAATAACTTTTTTTTACAACAGAACCTCTTATTCACAAAGATAATTATAATATAATTGGTATTTACAATTGAAACAATTGAGCTAACTGCAGACCGTTGCAAACAATCTACAGGTAGCTCAACTGATCCATATCAATACCAGTCGGAAGCGTCCCCAAGACGCTGGCTGCATTGCCCCGCTGTATGGCAATGCTGATGCGCTGTGCCAGATGGGCGTCTGGTCGAAGCGACGCGTGACCCGAGAGCTGGTGGGTACCAGCTCTCGGGTCACGCGTCGCTTCGACCAGACGCTCAGATAATTTTTTGAAAACCCGAAGAGCCTCGGTACCCCACGGACCTAGGGTCTCGACTCCAAGAGGAGAAAATGTGTAGGCTCTGTCGTGACCAATAATAATAAATAATAACTTAAAAATTGTGAACGGTTATAGAAATTGTATAAAGAAAATATTTTGTTCCTTATTTTTCTCAATTGATCTATAGATCTTATAGTGTTAAACCAAAGCCTTCTCCCATAGAAATAAGCACGTTCCTTATCAAATACATGTCTCGAAAGTGATCGCCTCCGCGAACGCTGAGCTTTTACGAAGTCTTAGACGCTTCATTTATAAATCACTCGGGAGATCACAAAGCACATCAAGGAGGATTTGTTAATACATCGCAAATTACATTTTAAGTGAAATTAGGGAAGGGCTTTGTTTACTTTCATCACTCAAAGAAAGGATAAACAAATAAAGATTTAGAATGGCTTCGGCCATGTTTCGATAACATTAATGTTTTCGCGTTGTAGTCGTTTTATCTGTTTTACGTCAATACAAGTTTGATTGACCAATGTTGGATATCTACCGATATTATAGCTAAAATAAGTACAGTCAACATATACATAGATGACCTAAGTATATAAATTTCTTGAAAGGAATTTAATTTCGGCGATTTCTTCCCGGGCCGGAGTAGACAACAATTATTGGGAATGCTCAAGTTCCATTAATAATAAGGGCCCAAATTCAATTCTGCAATACAGGTTTAATTGGATTCTTATGGTTCTTAGATTACATTATTTTTCGTTCAATATTTAATGTCGTGCGACAAATAATGAAAAAAATCAAACATCATTGTTTTGTTTACAAAACAATCATGTTAATCATCACCATTTCCAGGAGCTGTGACATGACTCCTACCTCGTTAGCTAGTTCAGAAATACCTACGTATTAGGTATAATCAGTAGGTACAAACAAAGTAAAACTCCTTGAACAGGAGAAACTTCTTGCACTGGCACAATGTCAGTAATATTCAGATTTGGTCCAGCCCTCGGAGGGCGTGCGTGAGGCCGGGTCCAGCGGCCATTACTCTTCGTCTTCGGACGCGGATGTGACGTCACGCGGTCAGTCCACCCACTTGCAAGCTGACAAGAAAATTGCTAGCTTTTCTTGGATAACGTAGTTACGTGTGCCGGTAGAGCACAGTTGGTACAGTCAGACGTTTTGATGCTTTGAGCATGTTTTAGGAACTCTTTTAGCAAACTTCTCAAAACATTTAGTCACAGTGTAAGTGGGCCGAGTCGCCCCCTAATCCAACATATTATTGGTTTTTCGAAAGTTCTATATACACAGTAAGCGCAGCTTATGGGGTTTTATTGTTCTACAAAACATAAAAAACTGACATTTTGTGCATCATCAATTACTAATGCATCTACGAATTGATCGAGGCGTCGAATAACGAATTGAGTTCGACTGCCCGACTCGAGCAGTTGCCATTACTAACAAAATTAGTAACTAATAAGGTTAGTAATGGTGAGTCGAGTAGTCGACGCGAAATCAATTCTTTATTCGACGCCACTCGCCATTACTGACCAAATTAGTTACTAATTTGCCATAGCCATTCGAATGGCCAGCTGAAGACAGGGCGCAATGGCGCTCATTAGGAAAGGCCAATTTCCAGCTGTGGACGAATATAGGCTGATGATGATGATGATGATGATGAATGTGATTCGAATGGTTCGAATGATTTGTGAAGTCGAATAATTCGAATGAAATCATTTACAGTCGCGCATCTTTACTGCCGGGTGTCCTGCCGGGTGACATGGCGATTTTTCTATGTAAAATAAAATAAAAATATCTATTTATGTAGTGTATTGTATTAAGTATATCAGTTATCTAGCACCCATAACACAAGCTCTGCTTAGCTTGGGGCTAGATAATGCTGTGTGAATTGTCCGGCATTATTTATTTATTTATTTTATTATATAACATGCGGACAACGTGACTTGGCCCCCATAATCTAGCGAGATCTATCTCAACGAGCTTAGATCTTCTATCAGTAAAAGCGCGGGTCGAGATACGATCAAATGAAATCAAATCAAATGATCGGCTATTTGCTCAAGAAATTAAAGCAAATTTCCGTTCGCCTCAAACTGAAAGGAACTCATTTTCAGTGTATTTAATTAAGTCAAACCAATTATATAAGTTGTAATGTTCGAAGGCTCAGCAGTGAGGCCCCGCGGCGCTGCTCAGCAGACTGCGGCGCGAAGAGTTTAAACACCAAGTTAGCATGAGTTGACTGATGATGATGCAAGAGGAATGACATGTGGATAAATCTTTATGCGTCATTTTAGAAAAATTACCTTGTACAGGTACGAGTAGGTGTCACATTTGCGGTTAAAACCCTTCCGTATAAACAACGACACAGAAACAAACCCAATCATTTATTATGAGAATAAATCCTTTACGCCTGTATGTCCTAGACCTTGCCTGAGATAATTAATATAGGCTACAGAAACTACGTCGCGCCTACGACTCGACGGAACTAGCGAGTCGCCCTCGCCGCAGCGTGCCTCCCGTCAGAGCGAGTACACATTAGGCACGCATTTGGATGTGTACAACGTATCTGACAGTGGTTTGTAAAAACACGCGTTGGCATATGACTGGACAGTAAGCTACTGTGGGGCTAAAAACTAGATAATGTTATAACAAAAACTAAAAACGTCTTAAGGCAATGCAGGCGAGCGGTGAGCAAGGAATGGGGCCTGAAGCCCAAGCTGTGTCTCTGGCTGCATCATTGGTACGCCGCCCGGTGCTAACGTACGGTGCAATAGTATGGTGGCCTAGAACAAACTTAGTCACCACCATCAATAAATTACAGCAAGTTTAAAGATTGGCTTGTGCTCTCATCTGCGGATGGGGAAATTAACCCCATCAGCAGCACTGGATATAATACTAGGATTAACGCTTTTGCATGTTTACATACAGCAGGAAGCAATGGCAGCGTCCCTTAGAATAAAATAAAATCAGGCCTAACAAACCACTGCAGAATATAAGTTCATAATCAGTTATATTAAAAAGTTCATCCTTTATTATTTTAATTATACCTATCTCGAATACAAGTCAAGTCGACTAAGACAGGTACCTACTGAAAACACGGGTACTGTACGAGTCCGTGGAGTGAAGCCCTGGTGACCTGTAATACAGGTTTTGCTAAACCTACATCAGGCACCAGTCTTCACAATACAGGTTCGATCTTTAAAGTATACCAAATGGCTCTAACTTGCCTACTTTAAGAGAACCTTTGTGAAGAAAAATAAATGATTATTATTATTATTAATATTAAAAGCCATTAGCACCGACAGAGTAGCGTCTACATACTTAACCGGTAAGACCTATGTAATAACGCATGAAGAGAACGCAGAAGCGATCACCTCACATGACGTCACCACATATCACATCTACACAGATGGGGCCAAAAACCAAACAGGAGCTGGCTGCGGCTACTCTTGTCCTGAAATCGGACTCTCAAGAGCCCAACCACTAAACTCAGATACCACGGCCCTTCAGGCACCCTTTGAATTAGAATTAGACTCGTTACCAAAACGAGCTCTTCGTAACGCCTAATGTGTACCTTGTGTCAGAAACGGGTCCCTTCTGCCGGCTGTTTCTCGGCGGTCGGCCCTATCACCGACCGGCCTCTGTCAACACTGAATTATTTCGATTTAATTAAATTCCTTCGGTTACGTAGTTTCCACGAATGGCGTCACCCTCTCGAACTAACAGAAACTATTAAATTTATATCAACGGGTTTATTGAGGGCCTAAGCATTGGATGTTGAATTTGGAGCAAATTATTCATGTATTCAAATTGTACTAACTTTTTACGAGCAGTCAGAGAATTATCTCAACCAGCTCCTGAATTATGATTAAGGAATGGAATCAAATGTATAATAAGAAGTTGGTATTGATACTTTCAGTCTCTGCCGCGGTGACTCCGTTGCATTCAAATCAAATCAAAAATCATCATGGAGAAGCGAGCCCGCGAGGGCCGGACGCGAGTGAACTTAGTAACTTTAGTAGCAGAGGCGGCTGTATATTGGTTATTAAAGTCAATGTAAACATTGCATTTTTCATTGCCTGGGAAGAGGTAGTAGGTACCTACTCTAGCCTTAAGCTCCCCATACTGTCGCTTTACTAGAGCCACGATTGCGCCCTCGAGTGTGATCGCAGCTCTATCGGAGACAGCGTTCACATTATACGACAGCTATGAAATAAAAGAGACCTACTATTGTAGATTTAACTAATACATTGGTATAACATAGATAGATTCAGGAACAGATCGGCTTTGTCTCCGAACACTGGGAAGAAAATAAGGGGCCTTAAGGTTGTCGCACACCTGGAAACCAGCGTTTCTAAAATCTATCTATATCCATAAATATTCATAACATTTTGATGCAATTTACATTGACGGCATCCGTTGACAGACAGCTTGCGGACCACTAGTTTGAACTTTGTGGGAAGACATTTTATCACTGTAAATTGTATCTAAAGATAACGAGCTTAAGCTCATATTTGAATCTATAATATTGTGCTATGTCGTAGCGGTATCGGATTATAACTGCAAATATTCGTTCCGGATGTTCTGGATATTTTCTATTTTTAATGAAAATTATCTATCTATGTAATGTATCAGGTTATCTAGTACCCATAACACAAGCTCTGCTTAGCTTGGGGCTAGATCCTGGTGTGTGAAATGTACAGTATTATTTATTATTGCATGCCTGCGTGGTTCAAGACGTGAGGCTGGTCGCGTCGGACGCCGCGAAGGGCCACGATGGAGACGTAGACGCTGGGTTGTACGATTGTTACGAGCATGAATATTTGCATGAAGGTCGAGGGGAGACTATTTGCTTATTGCTGGATTTGAATAGGTACCTATCCGGTTGAGGATTAGATCGATAATCGTCTTATCGTGTCTGCAGTGTTCGCAGCACTTTTTATTGTTTTTTGTGTTTTGTTTCTATTTGTTTGTACTATGATTTCCTACACAGCTACATTACTGAACCAAAGGAATTTGCTACATTACTGAACCAAATGAATTTGAATAGGTACCTATCTGGTTGAGGATTAGATCGATAATCGTCTTATCGTGTCAGCAGTTTTCGCAGCACTTTTTATTGAGGCAGATTGTTTTTTGTGTTTTGTTTCTATTTGTTTGTACTATGATTTCCTACACAGCTACATTACTGAACCACATAAGAATCAGTAACCTATCATACTCATATTTTTTAAACCTATGATGTCCCACTGCTGCAGCTGGGCAAAGTCTACTTTATATTACCAATCAAAAAATAATATTCTTAGAAATCCTACAGATTCAGACAAACTTCCCATTATCAAACAAACAAACAACCCACGCACCTCCTAAACATCGAACATTATGTGAGCATGTTGTACGTAAATAGTAAATTCTGTATTCAATTTGTCGGCCCCAGCAGTTAGTTCACAATGCGCAAATTCATCGTACCCTAATTCCGGCGTCCTCCACTCCAGTCTATAACAGGAGTCGAATTAGCCCGTGAACGGACCCCTAACGCCCGCTCGAGCACGCCGCCTGCCGTTAACGCCGGATTTACTCCTTTAATAAGTCGATCCGCCGCCGCGCCGTCGCGCCGCCGCCGCGCTGTGGGCGCGAGCGACACCCCACTCAATAAACAATCGCCGGCGTACCTGCTGCCATTCAACGGATCCCAAGAATCTACTAGATAAGTTTTTTTTTATGTCAGACAATTTACACAGCATTATCTAGCCCCAAGCTAAGCAGAGCTTGTGTTATGGGTACTAGATAACTGATATACTTAATACAATACACTGCATAGATAGATATGTTTTTATTATACATAGAAAACACCCAGATCAACGGAACAATTTTTTGTGCAGATCGTACACAAATTTGTTCCGAGGCGGGAATCGAACTCGCTACCTCCTGCGTCGCAGGCGGACCTTCGCCCGCTGCGCCACTGAGGTTGTCTGAATTCGCTCGCATACCTGTAACTTTCTTATTTTTAACCGTCTTCGGAAAAAAGGAGAAGGTTCTCTCTTCGGGGTAAGGTTTTTTTTATGTGTCCGTCGATTTTTTGTAACGATTTTTTTGATCGATTTGGATGATGCTTTTACAGTTGGACAACAGTAAAATCGGTTTTCAGTTTTTTTAACAATCCAATTAGTTTTGCCTCCTGAAGTTTTCACAAAGTGTATAGAATATGGCGATTTTTTAGTACTTTATTTTATTAGGTTTTGTAATACCAGTGCAGCTCAGCTCAGCATACATGGGCCCTCGAGTCGGTATAGGATGCGTGTCGCCGCCTCGTTGTCCTGATGTGACAAAGCACGGAACACATCGAGAGCCGGAACACATCGGACGCAATGTGTTTCTTGTGTTTAAGTACACAAGCGCTCTCCTTTGGCATACGGGCGGTGATCGTGGTTGTAGGCCTATCTATGGATTGATGTATTTCAATTATTAAGCAAGTTTTCGTCTAACTTTAATTATGAGAATGAATGGACAATAGAAGGTTTAGAGAGTGGCAGTGTCACAGGAGATGAAGTTTTACTTAGACACTACAGATTGTGTCAAGCAGTTTTGTTACGGAGGATAAACGGAATGAACCGGCTTTTGATCATGCGATTATAATGTAGTGTAGCAGAATCATAGTAGAAAACATGTATTCTGATGATACCTATAAGAATTTGATTTGCAGATTAATCTTAGCAAGAAATCCTATAGGTTATTGCGTATTAAAGATTCCTGTCGGCTAATGAAGCCACAACGCCGCGCCGCCGCCGTAATGCCCGATTACCCTCGAAGCCTTCGCGGCCTCGCTCTCAGATCTATTCACTATTCCGTTGCTCAAACTCCGCAACGTCGACGAGTCAAAAACCTACCAATAATTTATTTCTAATAAGCCCTGCGCTCTTAACTGTACATTAATTTCAGCACAAAATAAAAGTGAAATACATGACGTAATGTAAGCTATTTTATTGAACCAGTTATTAATTTATATGTAATATTTTATCCCAGAATACTTTTTTACAGTTTAAGCGCACGTATTTTATTCGCCGACATACGTTTTTTAATAAGTTATTTCAGAATTTTGAAACCTTTATGATTTCCTACTTCCAGGAAATGTTAGTCAGTTCTCTATAATTACTGGAAAATTTTAAATAGTTGGTAGTATTCGATGTGAATTCCTGACATTTTGCGATGGCAGTGCAAGCAAAGTGTAGGAGAACGCGGGTCGCAGCGTCGTGTTGTGTCGCTGGAGTTGCGCCAACAGCGGCCCGCGGCCCGCGGCCCGCCGCCATTCTCTCTAATTGCCGTTTATACCACGATGTATCTTCTGCCTGAAAGCCTCGCGACTCCTGTAGCTGTTTTGCCAAGAAAATGTACAGTGTATTTTACACAATGTGTTCTGGCTGTACCTATGGAAAACATTCATGGCAATAAGAAAATATAGAGTAAACTCTTAAGACGAAGTGGGATCGGTTTTGCAAGACAAGGACGAGCGAAAGTCGCGCGGGGAAGGCGTGTAAGGAAGGCGAAAGCCGCGGAATGGCCAGCCCGCGCGCAATTTCACTGGTCGTTTTTTAGAAATTAGTTTTTTGCTCTAAAATAATACTCTTTTGCGAAAAAATAAAACTATAATCGTCTAAAATACTTATTAGGGAACACGTAGACGAAATTTTATAGAAATATGATAAGTAACTAGCAAATGCAACGGCTTTTTCCGTAGAAGTATTTGTGCAAAAATGAATATTTAATAATAATAATAATAAATAATGCTGGACTATTCACACAGCATTATCTAGCCCCAAGCTAAGCAGAGCTTAGCTTTAGATTTAGAGGAAACTTTAAGATTTTTTTGTATTGAGTCAAGTTTTGTCAATCGTGTTTCAACTCCCTTATTAACTAGAATCCTAAACTTTTTATCAAAAATTATAAAAAATTCAAAGTTTTTTGCCTTAAAATTGATTTTCCGTACAGTCAAAACGTGGGTCTCACTTAACCTTAATATTTTCCTTCTTTTGTTTTGTAGGATTTTTATCCATGAAAAAAGCTATCGTCGAAGATGACTCTCGTGCGGCAGACACACAATAACGTGGCGAATGTGGCGCTTGTAATTCCTGTGTCGCGCCCCCGCGCGACCCCCTCCCCCTCTCGGCGTTGCCATTCAGGTTTACGATCGGCCCTCGATGCACTCTTGGGCTTTAGCGCCCGGCTGACTCTGACGGGCGGACTATTGTTTTAGTATGAGCATCGTTTTATCAGCGATATTCTTGTTTTCCGTAGCGTTGAGTTGGAATGCCTCTACTATGAAATCTTTGTGCAAATATCCAGCTTAAGTTTATTTGAAATGTGTAGCTTGGAATTTAGAATGTGATGCGTGGCACAAGCAAGTATCCCACATATCAGGAACACGGCCGAATCCCGGAATCCCGCTAATGTGAGGAACTCCACGAATTACGCTCAAAGCAAACCGCACCCCGCCCCGCCGCGCCGCGCTGCACGCCGCGCCCGCGTCGTTGCTGACTCATGGAATTTGAAATGTTTCAGGACCCGGGAATGCCAACCCAGGAATATAGGTACACAACCCTTGTGCAAGGGTCAATTAGAAGAAGCGAATTATAGCAATTTTCTTGAGGCAGGTAGGCCTTGTTATCTGCACAAATATTTGGAAATACCTAGCTCTGATCGTTGTTTCAGCGTTGTTGCGGTTGCGAATGGGGTGTGAAACGCGCGACCGGTGGGACGGCGTGAGAATGTACCCTAACCCAGATGAGCGGCGATAGCGAGGCCAATGATACGATCTCGGACTGATCTCTGATTTTTTTTTTATTTTTGTATCTTATTTTTGCATTTGTCATAATTTTTTCATCTGATCTATTTGCTAGTGTACCGCTGTCTTAGTGTCATGGTAATCAATCATTGCTCACTCGGTCTCCCGCGAAACAGGCCTAGCCTAGTGCGGGGATCATAGGTGATCAATGCTCTCACATTTAAATGTAATATTTTTAGGTAGCATTAAGATATTATTTTTGTATCTCGGCGTAGCTACCCAAACACTTCCTGCGTACTGGGCACAATACAGGTAAGTAATGGATCAAGCAGTAGCTACGGTACAAACTGGTGCCGGTTGTCCGGTCTGGTCAGACAGGTAGTTGTTTTACGTTGCTGATATGAGGCGCTACAAGATTCTAGTTGGTGATCCTACTTTTTGGATCCGTATTTCTATTAGTTAAAACGATAGAGCTGTTTGTCGGATGGACACTGAGAAGTCTTTATCTGACATACTAGTTAATCTATAAACTTCTTCTAAGCGTAGTACTGGTCCTACTATAAAAAAATAAAAATAAAAATAAAATAATGGTGGACAATTCACGCAGCATTATTTAGCCCCAAGCTAAGCAGAGCTTGTGTTATGGGTACTAGATAACTGATATACTTAATACAATACACTACATAGATATATATTTTTTATTATACATAGAAAACACCCAGACTAACGGAACAAATTTCTGCAGATCGTACACAAATTTGTTCCGAGAGGCGGGAATCGAACCCGCAACCTCCTGCTTCGCAGGCGGACCTACGCCCGCTGCGCCACGGAGGTCGTCCTATGTACTATGTTTCCCCGTCCCACCATCTTCTGTCGGCGGGACGTACGTGCAGATAGTAGGACCAGTACTACGCTTAGAAGAAGCTGCGCCGTGGAAGCAAGCGAGCTCAGTTTTGTTTGCCGCCGCGCCGCGGTAATGCGGGGAGGAAACATTCCCCCGAATTCATATTACCCAGCTACCATGCATTTTAAGAACCTTGTTACAAAAATGTCAGCAGTTGTGTTTAGTCATAGGTATAACATTTTGTTTTGAATAGCCAAGAATTATTTATCAAAATAGGGGATTGGGATAAAATACGAGTTTGTTTTCTTACTGAATCATTGCTTACAGAATACTTACTTTTTCAATTTATGACGAAACTGAAGAAAGCTGCGTGAGCTGAAAATAAGGAATTCCCATTATTTTCGCGTGACATCAAAGATGCCACTTAAGTACGCCGCGCCGAGTCGGAGCTGAAGGCAATCGCAGTGGTATCTGTATTCCAGACGGCGCGGTGGCGCGTCACGCGGTGCAATACATCGGTGGACGCGCCGGGCGGGCTAGTGGCGTCGACAGGACGCGCTCTTCGGAATGATTGGATGTGTCGGTGGCCTCCACGCGTGTCCCTCAGGAGTTGGCGTTCAAGTGTGACTATTCTTATTATTAGCTTCTCAGCACATGCTCACACGTGAAGTGCATACATCTGTACCTCTATATCCTCGGAGAGCTGATACTATAATTCCCAATACTTCGTTTGTACATTGAAATGCAGGCAGTATTTTGTATTTTTATGTTTTAATCCGCGAATACCCAACCGAGCATTATGTTGAACGAAATGAAATATCCAATTGGAATATGATATTCATGGGATCTGCAAATAGCACTAATCCACGTAGTTTATTCAAGCGCCGCCCGCAGCGACTGCTGGCTACTCTGTGGCGCTGGTAATTAATCCAAAATCAATAAGCCCACTCGGCATCCCTCCACCCTCGATGTGAGAACTCTCGCCACCCATGTATGTATTTGTATCTACTTACTCCAAACTCCAAACTAAAACATGTTTCCTTTGCGTAGGTAAGTATTAGGTACTTGACTGCCTCGTTGGTCTAGCGGTCAGCTTGTTCAACCGCTGATTATGAGGTCCTGGGTTCGAATCCCGGGTCGGTTATACGGTTATACAATAGTTGTTACTGGGGTTTTTCTAGCAAGGAAAATTCACAGTAGCAGCCTGGAGTCAGGAAGTTGGCGGTGTTACACCCCCGTGCCTCGGAAAGCACGTTAAGGCGTTAGAGAGTGCACCTGTCCTGCGCATCTGGCTAGTCTCCAATGAGACTGGCCGCCGTGGTCGAAATTCGGCTAGGCGGACATCATTGAAAATGAAAATGAAAATGAAAAATATGTTTATTGCTACTTATACAGGATTAAAATTACAAAATTATAACTAATTAAGCAAATAATTTCTGTGTAAGTAGAGATCATTTACAGAGACAAAATTACAACGATTCCCACACTAGGCTGGGCCTGTATCGTGGGAACCAATATGGTTAACAGGTAAGGAGTAAAAGAACCTCAATTGACTGTCAAACCTATGCTGAGTTATACAAAATAAAATTATGAAAAAAGAAAAACATAAAAAAAAACAATGACGATTAAGATTTGAAATTAAAATCAGAATGTAACTACCAAACTAAAAATTAAAAAAAATAATAATATTAGAAACAAAAATTAAGGGAAAAAAAAGACATGCTTTAGGAGACCTTTAACAATAGACTTTCGGTTTGATCGTATGAAAGAGTGTGTAACCAGATTTGAGCAGCGGATTTTAATTGGGCGACAGAAAAAGATTTAAGGTCTGTGCAACAGTGTTTCACAACCCTATTATAGACAAAACATTTAATATGATCTCCGAAACGCTGGGCAAATGTCGTAGAGACCGAGGGAACCAAGAGTTTGTTTGGATTGCGTTGTCTGGTTGAATGATATTTTTGCAGAAATGAGGTCGATGAGTGAACATTCAGACAGATTTTTAGGAGGAACAGCTTTCTTACCGAAAGTACACCACTCTCCTTAAAAACCAGGTCTGTTGCGTATCTTCGGGGCTTTTTGAGCATAGTTTTTAGTACAGAGCGTTGTGCTCGTTCAACCTGAATCAGGAACGTTTTCCCGACAGAACCCCAGGCGATCAGGCAGTACGTGAGTAATGACTGACACAGGGCGTAGTAGACTGCTATTAAAGTTTCGAACTCTGCCACCTCACGAAGTCCCTTCATGACGTGAACTACCTTTTGCACTCTGCCAGATAGAGCTTCAATATGCTTCTTAAAGGAGAGCCTCTCATCTACTATGACACCTAAATATTTAGGCGACACAGACCTAGCGAGCTCTTCGCAGTTACAGCTCTGGCTATCGTCTTCACAAGTGTGACTATGTAATTTAAGGGGTGGCAGGGTAGCAGGGGGTTCTGATGCTTTCGTTTTGTAAAAGCATGTGAACGTGGTTTTTTTAGTATTTAGGGTAAGCAGATTACGTTGTAACCACCTATATACTTTATCCAAGCCAGCTTCCGCAGAGGAAAAAGCTTCTGTCCACGTCTTCCCGCAAAAAAGTAGGGCAGTGTCATCCGCATAGCACAAAGCTTCCATGTTGGTGATAGGTAGCTCCAGTAAATCATTGATGTAGAGAATGAACAGTGTTGGCCCTAGAATACTGCCCTGTGGAACCCCGTAGTGCACACGTTGAGGGACACTGACGAATGCACCAACTTTGACACACTGTCTCCGCTCATTAAGATAGCTATTAAACCAGTCTAGTGCACAGCCACGAATACCCAGGCACTCAAGCTTTCTCAACAGAATCGGAGTGGAGACAGTGTCAAAAGCCTTCGCCAGGTCAAGGAACACGCCGACAGAGCACTGTTTGTTATCTAGTTGTGCCGATACAATTGAAGTTAGTAGTGAGACAGCATCCTCTGTAGATTTGAATTTACGGAAACCGAACTGCCTATCTGAAACGAGTTTTTTGGATTCTATGAATTTAACTAGCCTACTGTTTACTAATTTCTCTAAGAGCTTTGAGAAAGCACACAAAAGGGAAATGGGTCGATAATTATCTACTAGATATTTTACACCACCTTTGTGGATTGGGCTGACAACAGCAAGTTTCCAGACATCAGGAAACACACCCGCAGATAAACTCTCGTTAAATATTATAGCCAGGGGTTCAACAATTGATTTACAAAGGACTTTTAATAGAGAGTTACTTATACCATCGATTCCTGGGGCTTTGTCATTGGAAAGGCCTATGATTAGACTCTCGACTTCTCTAGAATCGGTTGGTTCCATGAAAAACGAATCAACGGGTGTGTTTTTAATCTGGATAGCTTTAGTAAGCTCGTCTTCAGATTTGGACAGGTTTAGCAGAGTTTTGTTAGCTAGTCTCTGTCCTATAGTTGTGAAGTGCGAGTTACACATGTCTAGCGACTCTGAGGGGTTGTTACTGCCAGCGAGAGCTAACATTATTGTTAGGTACTTGACAGGAGAGGTGTCGTCGTGGTTCTTGGGGCATGCACTTACTTGAATAGGGTAAATATTTGAGCTCTAAAATATTTAACAGAATTGAAGCGTAAAATAGAAATCTGCGGAAGAAGTGAATGTGGCTGATAACACCGGTCGGTACCCAGCACTGCCACTGTCCTCTGTGCATCGCAGAGGGGAGAGGCGGTGCAGCCTGCCGAGCCGGGTGCAAGAGCTAGTCGTTTTATATATTCAGTGCACGAACGCTGGTGCGGCGGCTGCGCTGCGACGCGACGCGACCGAACACGTCCGGCGTTTAGACGGGCGGTGTGGCGGCGTGGCATACAAGACATAAATATTTCATTCAAATTCACTCCGAGTGGATCTGCCTTGTTCCACTTGAACCCTCTGAAGCTTGGAGCCAGGAGAGGAGACCGAAACATGTGGATGTTATAACACCAAGAATATATTCTTGAATAAGGATTCCTTAAGGGTCCGGCGACGGATGAATTTCCCATACAAACGTAATACTAAAATTATTTTTAATTTGATCATATTTTCACTATTATGGTCTGTTATTATTTGTATATAGATAGTATTTATCTAGGTTCCTGCCACAATTTTTTTCAAAATACCTTTATGAAATGAAATTAAACCCAATCGCATTTTTACATCAAAGAATGAATGTTGCCTTAGTAATTGTGTAGATAAGTATTTTGAAAAAATCTTATGGCAGGAACCTATATAAATACTATTCTAACACAAATAATAGCAAACCATGGTGAAAACATTCTCAAATTACAAATCATTTTGGTACTACGTTTGTATGGGAAATTCATCCGTCGCCGGACCCCCTACTGATACCATAGAGTTGCTCGAATAATAACCACCACAACCCGGTTTGATCAGCAGGTCTGTTTGACAAACGTATAATGAAGGCCAACGCGCCGCTACGTTACGGGAAGTAGGTGGGACCTAAGCTTTTTCCAATAAAGAGTACTTATGATCTGACTTTTATTTGACTTTGAACACAGAAGAGCACGGTTTAAAAAGTTCACATAAAGCAAGATATTAATGGAAGCCGGGCCGCAATCAAAGCGGGATTAGTGAAACTGCTGACACACGCCGCGCCGTCGCGCGTCGGGCCGGCGAGGAAGCGGTAGTTCTCATTTATATCTATTATTTAATTGTTATTTTCTTTGTCAATAAAGAGATTCTATATAACATATGCTTATTTTAAATTGTTATGAAAAATCACCAAAAGCTTTTCAGTTTCTAATCCAAAAGACTGATCAGTTCACGCATGGCCTTTTCCTCATGTCACGTCAAACACATTTCGACCAATTGAATAGTAATCACACTAATATTATAAATGAGAAAGTTCAGATGGATGGATAGATGGATGATTCTTTATGCCGCAACTACTGAATAGATTGAGCTGAATTTTTCATAGATGTAGCTCAAAACCTGGAATCAAACACAATTTTTATCCCATAGTTCCCATGCGATAGAAATAACCTTTGAATGTTTCCATGGAATCAACTCAGCCCTGACGCGGCCAGTAACTAGTACAAAATATTCGTTAGTACAGAAAAAAACTGTGACAATTCCAAAAAAATAAATAGGTTCAACAATAAAATTCACTTTGTCAGTTCTGATTCCTAGAAAACGAATAAAACTCCAAACAGGAAAATAAAAGTAGGAATGCGAGTGAAAAACATCAAACGGCGAATATCGGGGTTCAACAAAACTGCGGAATTGCGCTACATATTTGAACAGCTTCATACCACTCCTCTGGTGTCCGCTGTTTGGAGCGATTTTGCTCGGAATTTCTCAGAATTTCCACAAAACCCTTATTGAAATTGTTATATTATATTGGTACCTGGTAGGTAGATACCTACTGACGAATACGATGCAAATGCTTGTCTTAAAACCAGATTGCCAATACAAACAATTAGTTATTTATGTTGAAACCCTCGACAGATTTTTTTTTTTTTTTTTTTTTAATGCTGGACAATTCACACAGCATTATCTAGCCCCAAGCTAAGCAGAGCTTATGTTATGGGTACTAGATAACTGATATACTTAATACAATACACTACATAGATAGATATTTTTTATTATACATAGAAAACACCCAGACCAACGGAACAAATTTCTGCAGATCGTACACAAATTTGTTCCGAGGCGGGAATCGAACCCGCAACCTCCTGCGTCGCAGGCGGACCTTCGCCCGCTGCGCCACTGAGGTCGTCATGTTTGTAATTTAGGTAGAATTATTGAGATACGTAGAACTATTACTATTAACTTATATTATTATAAGTATATTACGTATTATTATGTATATATTGTATATTTAAGTAAAACGCCACCGTCATTACGTCTACAACTGCTTCGTGTCCATCCCAAGGTTGTCTGGAAGAGATCGCTTTTAGCGATAAGGCCGCCCATTGTGCAACTCTGTATCTCTCTTTTCCTGTATTTTTATTTTTGTATTTTCTTGGTGTGCAATAAAGTGTTATTGTATTGTATTGTAGAACACCCCTCGTGTTCGGTGACCCGACGCGCCGCATGTAGCAGACAAAGCGCGCGAGACAATGGCGGCGCCTCGCGCGACACTCGCGACACACGCGACACGCGTGAGCGGAGGAGTGCTCTCTCGGCGCGACACCGACGCGTCGGTTCGGTACCGAGCTCTAGGACCGGCAGGGCTATTCAGACTCTTCGCTACCAAGTCATCGACACGGAATGTGACACAGATTCGCGCGAAATTCAATTTTTTTAGCGGTTTTTAATATATACTGCGTTCTGCAAGTAATTAAACTATCAGAAAAGCTTTCCATAAATCATAAAGCATTTTATATGAACCCATGTTTTAAGAAGTTCGGATTTAGTGCTACTTTTGGAGCAATTAATAATATTAGAGTTTTAGTACTTAAAATCAACATAATACCAAAAAAAACATTATATCATACTTTATTGTAACATAGGTTCATAAAAAATTGTCAACGATTTGTGATAAACTACTTTTCTGGAAGTTAAGTTTCTTACAGAACTCAGAAAATATTAAAAACCTCAAAAATATTTGTATTTCGCGCGAATCTGTGTCGGATTCCGTGTCAACGACTCGGTAGCGGTGAGTCTGAATAGCCCTCCAGAACACTCCAGCCACGCCGGATCTCATCATCAGCCTATATTAGTCCACTGTTGGACATAGGCCTCCCCTAATGAGCGCCATAGCGCCCTGTCTTCAGCTTGCCGCATCCAGCATCTGCCTGCAGTCTTTCGCAGATCGTCATCCCACCTGGCCGGAGGGCGTCCTACACTACGTTTGCCGAGTCGTGGTCTCCACTCAAGAACACGTTTACCCCAGCGGTTTTCGGTTCTTCGCGAGATATGGCCGGCCCACTGCCACTTCAGCTTGCTAATTCTTTGAGCTATGTCGATAACTTTGGTTCTCTGTCGGATGTATTCGTTACGAATTTTATCCTTCAGAGAGACTCCGAGCATAGCTCTTTTCACGCCGGATCTGATGATGCAGATTTCACTTGAATCTTCCACGAATTCGTTAGAAACGTTGCGATTCCGATAGATTGCTTGCAATAGTCTGCAGTAAGCTCAATTGATCCAATTGTAAATACTAGTTATAATTTGTTTCTATTATTTGATTGTTTTTCCTAAGTAATTCCTAATTTAAGGATTTAAGATTTCTTGGTTAGTATAAGTCATCTTAAGTATATTATACCAAAAGTATGAGATTGTTCTCTTAGTTATGAGTTCGAGTTGTTCTAGTAGGGTGTGAGTGTGTGGTGGCAATCCGAGTGCAGGCAGTATTGTGTGGTTGCGACGGAGGCTAATGGACCGGAGCGCGGCTGGAGCCCTGCGCTCCGCTGTCTGGGCACTCGCTCGGAAACTTCAACCGAGAGTTGTAAGCTTTCATATTAATCAAGCAATTGGGTAGTATATCGCACTATTCAAAATAAGGGCTCTACTATAAAACAAACAAGATCCGTCAAGTGCGAGTGTAACTCGCGCGCCGAGGGTTTCGAATGTTTGTCAACAAATATGTACCAAAAGTAACGATAAGAGACTTCGCAATTTAACGAATACCTAAGAATAGTAAGTACCAACCTACATTTTAGATGGATCTCTCTGCATGCTTCGGTTAAAGTGGGTAAAGGTAATTTTTCGACTTTTATCAAAATATTTCAAAAAGTATGAAGCCTACAGAAATTTTAAAAACTATTTTGAAATGTCCAAACCGATACCTTTCATTTGATACCCTACATACCCCGTAGGTATCTTTTGAAATTTTGGCATCACAATTTGTATGGAAAAAAATCATTTTCAGTTTTCATTTATTATCATTTATTTTTCTTTGAATCTGTATAGGCGCACGAAATGTATTATTATTTTAAATTTCAAGTTGATAGCTACAGTAGTTGCTGAGTTATTAAGGAGGGAAAAAATGACAGACAAAGCGAGACCATAAGGGTTTCGTAACCGATCTTCGATCTTAGAAACCCTAAAAGAAGAAAAAATATTGAAAAGATATTCCAGATTTAAAAACTCAATCATCATTTTCACAAGATTTTTTGACATTTTCAAAAGATACCCCGTAGGTATCTTTTGAAATTTTGGCATCACAATTTGTATGGAAAAAAATCATTTTCAGTTTTCATTTATTAAGTATCATTTATTTTTCTTTGAATCTGTATAGGCGCACGAAATGTATTATTATTTTAAATTTCAAGTTGATAGCTGCAGTAGTTGCTGAGTTATTAAGGAGGGAAAAAATGACAGACAAAGCGAGACCATAAGGGTTTCGAAACCGCTCTTCGATCTTAGAAACCCTAAAAGAAGAAAAAGTATTGAAAAGATATTCCAGATTTAAAAACTCAATCATCATTTTCACAAATATCAGATACCTATCGTGTTTTGTGCCACAGGGTGGGTTTGCCAGCATACTGTGAGTATTTGTGTTTTTTTGTGCATAACTCCGTGTATCGTATATATTCTCTGTCCCGCCATTTCCGTGAAACGAGAACGGCGTCCGACTGCAATCCATCGCCAATCGCCTCACACTCCTCTACATCATACCACACATACAGGGTAGAGCGATACCTACAACATGGTTTGTGTTCTGTTAAAGAACTTCTTTATCAAGCTCGTAATATTTTCCCGATATTTGTCCATATTTCGTACAGGCAGCGGAGCTGGTGAAAATTAGAATAGACCATTCTATATATAAATCTCCTGACGCACTAATAAAACTCGCGTCTCATTCAACCCGGTGCGGCGATGGCGCCAGATTGTGACACATACTGAAGTTCCCAACTCCATGCAGGTGTGTTGAGCGATTGCTTGGACGCCCTGCACTCGAATCCCTGGCGTCCGGGGCGGGCAGAGCTCGGCTGCGCCCGTCGAGGCCAGTCGCACGTTCGCAGGATTCCATCTCGTCTTGCAGAACACAACAATAAAACCACTCACAATCACCAGATCAAATATAACAAAAACCCGCAAAGAAACCTGAGTTTTAAATTTTTGCTATTGTTAGGACTAGCTACAAGTTAACTAGAACGGATTTCAGAAGAACAAGTCGACCACTCTAGCAGCAATTGTCCTTGTGCGCAAGGTTGTCGATTTTGTTGACAGTTCCAGTTATATTTTTTGACATGAGAAAAGCTTTTGACATTGTAGACCATAAATACTATTGAAAAAAGTGAAATGTACGGAATAAGAGGCTTTGCTCTTGATTGGCTGAAAAGCTACCTGACTTGGCGGAAATAGTACGTTGAAGTTAAAAACATAAATAATAATAAAAGGTTATCAACTACGTTTAAATCTAGTGCTAAACTAAATAATTTTGGTGTGCCACAGGGCAGTATTACAGAATACTGCCCGTTACTATTTCTTGTTTATATCAACGATTTTCCGATTATCACAAAAAATCAAAGTGATCTTTTTGCTGACGATGTCTCGATCGTAGTTACTGATGAGAAGAAGGATGGAACTCTAATTGACTGTCTTGCCTCAGAGGGTGAAATAGTTGTAAATAAGCTGGAGTCTAATAAATTAACAAGCTAATACTTCAAAAACTAAATGTGTACAGTTTCAAAATTATAATAATAATATTAATTCTAATAATAATATTAAAATATTTAATAGCACTCTGACACGTAGAAAAGAAAAAATAGAAAAGACTGACGAAATAAGATTTCTTGGTATAATATTAGACAAACGTATAAATTTGGAAAGCGTAGGTATATAGAGCAAATGGGCAAAAAACTTAATCTTTTCGTTTTTGCTCTGAAAAGATTAAGAAGAAAATCAGGCCAACAAACGGCATTAACCGCATATTTTGGCTACGTCACCTCAGTACTAGGGTATAGTCTTTTGCTTTTCGGTACCTAACTCCTACGCACATCAAAAGAGCTTTCATTATTCAAAAAAAGTGTGTAAGAGCCGTTTTTGAAATGCCCATTGGAGTCATGCAAGCCTCTCTTTAAGAAACATGAACTCCTAACGCTCACTAGTTTATACATCTTCCGAATTGGCTGTTTTGTAAAAGAGCACGCTTCATTCTTGAACTAGTATCAAGAAAATATAACTATGTTATAAAAAAAAGTGATCCTACTAGGCTTATTATGAGAAATTTTTCTACCATGCCTTTTAAAATTTTAGACATAAGAGAACTGCCTACTAGTAAATTTAAGAGAAAACTCCGTAGGTGGCTCTTTGATAAATGTTTTTATGACATTAAAGAATTTTATAATCAATAAATTACTAACTGATATAAGTTAAATATTGTATGTCCATAAATAATGAATAAACTCTAGTTCCACCTAGCTTTTAAGATCGTTTTTTGTACACAGTTTCTACACTAAATTTCATTTAATTTCATTTCACAAACTTGGAGTGGTGTCCCATGATTTCCCACCGCGCGACACGTTCGAGGCATTTGACTGAAAATTAAAATAATGCTCCTACAGGCTGAAATTACACATTTCGATAATGATATATACAATCTGAAGAAACTGATTTTTTTACACAAACACACTGCTAGTCTTTAGAGTGTAAGACGCAGATATATGAATGAAGGAATCTCAGATTCAAACTAATAATTAATCCTTCACCGCAGGTGCAGAGATAACTCCATAGCTGGCGGTGTCAAGTCACCCGGGTGATCCGCCCGCCCCCGCGCTCTGCCCGCGCCCGCCCTCCGCGGGCCAGATATTGTAAAGTTGCCATCAAACTGTTACAACTAAAGCGTTATCAGCAAGTCAAACAGAAGGCCGCACCGCCCGCACGAGCGGAGCGACCCACAGCGGCTATGTCACGGGACGAGCGCTCTCTGAAGTGAGGTTTATCAAATGGATCACACCGAAGCGGACAGAAGCGGTTCAATTAATGATAAGCGGGCTTTGTTGTGTTTGTTTGTTTGTTGTCCTGATGTAGGATTTGAAACTTATCGCCCACATGTTTTGGAACAAAGTTTAACGTTGTGAAGAAACTTTGACATTTGAACTCGTCCGAAAGTGTCCATGGACGCCCTATATGCTACAGCCGACAAATGTTCCCCGCGCCTCCCTTCACCGCGGTGGCAGGCGCCGCTCCTTCGGGACGCATCACCGTTGCCTTCGGAATTATTTCCACTGCGAAAGTAAACACGCCCGCATGCCCACTCGCGCCGATCTGCCCCTCGCCAGCAATCTGCCACGGCTGCTCCGCTGAGCTTTGTTACACCAGTATAAAGGAGGAATATTATCAAAACGTGCCTTAGAAAGTTAACATTCAGTCTTAAAGTTTTCGTATGGTTTTTGCAACTCAAACTTTGGTTATACTTGGTGTCGAAGTGGCGGTTTGCACCTCGTTATACCGAAGTATTCTGTTATGTAGTTAATGTTAGTTGGCAACTGTGTATCATGAATAGTAAACTAGCTCGCAATAAATTTAGAATTTAGCACTTTAGCCGTGTCAACCCCAAAACCTCGTCACGTAATCCCTAATTGTAAATTCTATGTCGTGACGTGAGCGCGTCGCTGCGAGGATTACCGGCGGGCGACGCCGGCGCCGGCGGGGAGGTGACGGGGCAGACGCTGCTGCAGGCGCTGTTGTTGGAGATTAACCACCGCAAGCATTACTGAATCCACGACAAGTTCAAAGCATAAAAATTTTCTCTGTTCACTTGAGCGTGTCTAAAGCTCTACGGTTATATTCCACAGAGGAAACCATTCAAAAGACTTTTGTCACCTCTTCGGGTAGCATACACAAATGTTTAGGTAAAATCATAGAAGAGATATGTGTGGAACTCGCGCCAGTGTTTTGTGGCAGCATTTGCGGGATTATGGTATGGCGCTGCATGATAAATTTATTTGTGGTTTAAAATGTGAAACGCTTCTGGTACCTAAAGTAAAATTAGGAGGGAATTCAGGGGAGAAAACTGGAACAACCCACTAGAAAGACCACAAGTTTATGAAAATTGCTGATAATATAATTGGATGACAAACGTTTGCAGTAAAAATCAATGTCCTATTTAATTAAAACTTTTTAAACTTTCGCGATTTGTAAACATAGTTAATGGTTATGTGTGTATCCTATTTAATTGTTATGTGCCGTGATGTGGAATATATTACGCGTCGAACTGTGGCCGCCGCACGCACTGCGGCGCGCGGCGGCCTCGTACAGCGGCCTCCCTTCATTTCATGAGAGCTCCCGCAATCTCTCCCTAATTATTTTTCCATGAAAGCATGGAAATAATTCAAATTCCGGCTCCGGCGTGCACGCAGGCACGTATCTATCACATTCAGCTGCGAAATATCAAAGCCCCGCTCTCCCCAGCCGCAGTCTCTGCCGCCCACAGTGGCCTGGCCCCCCGCCCGGAGCACAAACTGAATCCGCTCGCGAGGCGTAAGGGCTCAACATATTCTGGATGTAGGCTCTGCCCCAGTTTTTAATTACATGCATCATATTGGCCCGGTGCACTGCGAGGAAGAAATTCGAGTTAAGCACTGACATTTCATCGTTTTGTAGGACATTTTACGTTATTAAAATTACATGAACTCATTTCATGCAATCTTAATGTATTAGATTTTTTTTTTGTTGAACAAACGTTTCTTTTCGTCAATTTTAACCAAGTTTTTTTTTATTCAAGTATTTTCCTTTACCAAGTTTACATCTATTGTATGATTTATTGAATTTAAAAGCCTGCAGAGCTAAAAAATTAACAAGGTATTCTTGGAACATGAATTGACTCAGGGTCGTCATAAATAATGACTCGTCTCGTATTCGGCAGGTCCCCCTAAATTAATCCAGCTGGATGCCCACTCCCTACTGTAGAGTTGTCACACGGCGGCCATATTGGAGTAATCAGTACTTGTATGATTATGTGGGTTAGGGTACATCTGGTCCGAATCTCAAACTCATCCGCGGACGAGATGTCCACTTCACTTTTGTGTAGGGGTAAATCTCGTCCGAATCTAAATTCTCTTGATTTTAGATTCGGATCAGTTGTACCCTCAAACAAAAGTGAAGGGGACAACTCGTTCGTGGATGAGTTTGAGATTCGGACCAGATGTAGGTACCCTAACCCGATTATGTGACAGGCGCATCAGTGTGGGCTCTCGAAGCAGTATTTCATTAATAAATAAATAAATAATGCTGGACAATTCACATAGCATTATCTAGCCCCAAGCTAAGCAGAGCTTGTGTTATGGGTACTAGTTAACTTATATACTTAATACACTACAATATATAGAAAGATATTTTTTATTATACATAGAAAACACCCCGACCAACGGAAAAAAAATCTGCAGATCGTACACGAATTTGGACATTGGTAAGTCACAGAGTGGGCAGAACTCGAACTCCGCGTTCAGAACAAAGATATTTTTTATTATACATAGAAAACACCCAGACCAACGGAAAAAATTTGTGCAGATCGTACACGAATTTGTACATTGGTAAGTCACAGAGCGGGCAGAACTCGAACTCCGCGTTCAGGACAAAGATATTTTTTATTATACATAGAAAACACCCAGACCAACGGAAAAAAATTCTGCAGATCGTACATGAATTTGTACATTGGTAAGTCACAGAGCGGGCAGAACTCGAACTCCGCGTTCAGGACAAAGTCATTCTCGCATTCTGTTCAAGTTTTTCCAGTTTTCCCGAGGCGCAAGTCGCATCGTTTTTCACCAGCAGTTAATTAAACAAGCTTAAACAAATGTGTCGGCCTGTGTCAGCGGAGAATGCCTCCGCGTCGGCGCGAGGCCCAGGCCGATTGAATCTGTCTCGGCAAATATTTAGCGTCGGCCATACGCCTCCATCCATCACGCCGGACGTCGCGCCCGACGCCGCGCGTCCGGGGCCTCGGCAATGGCCGGCTCGGCGACGGACTCGTTATTATGATATTGCTGCACCTACCTACATCGCACCCTAAGGCATCATAACATCACACATAACCGTTAACATATATCTCCATAGTTTTTCTCGTCCTATACTTTCCCGGGTAACAAGACTCTTATCTTTCTAAAGCGCATTAATTTTACCTCAAGAGCTACTCCCTCAGTGAACCCTGAAAGAAACCCATCAAAGGTCAAGCTAAGAACAGTTTCAAGCCGAAAATCATAAATAACGGAGATACCTAGTTGGTCCGGAACAAAGGCGCGCCGATTGAAACTGAACCGAGGCTGGCTTCACGTTTAGGTAGATAGATAGAGCCTGTATTAGTTCTAGTTCGAGGCCATTGTTCGATATCGCCGATAGCATTCAGTTCGCAGTTCAATCATCTAACTCCGGAGATGAATGCAGAGGATCCGCATATCCGTGCCCACGCCAGCTCCGATCCTGGCAATAATTGGCATCTCATTACGTAACGATGTAAAACAGCTCACATTCCTTTGGACAAAGTTAAGTAATACTCGCGGAAAGTTGCAGAGTGAAGACAACCAGCTGCTAGTGTATGCAGTTAGGGCGCGTGGCGGGGCGGGCGGGGCGGGCGGGCGCGCTGCTAAGTATTCTCCACACTTGGATAAGTAAGCCCTCCGCCGGTGCACCACGACGCTGAGGCCACGAGACCTTGCGAAAGCTGCGCCGCTGCACCTACGCGATGCTCAACATCTTCTTTTGATTGTATTATTTTAAATTTCAAAAGGATTTTAGTATGTCTCATAAGGACATAAAATAAAAGTAATTATCCATTTATCGATTAAATACATAGTATTAATAACTCTCAATAACAGAATGATATTAAGGGAATAAAACAATTACAATTTATTTATTTATTTATTTATTTATTTTAACAAAACAGTAGTTAGCTTACAGTCTAAACCAAAGCACTAACTACGCTAAATACATATATTAGAACTATAAAATTAATTAACAATAAACTACACAAAAATTATCTATAAATTATACATTGTAATAAAACCAAATAATTAAAACATAAAATAAAATGGAGAAACAAAAATTAAATAGAAAAAAAACATATATCATTTAAAAGTAAGATATGATCTAAGGCATAAATAGATATGACTTAGACTATCGTTGAATATGTCGACATGTTGGAACTCCTGTAAGAAACCATTGAGAAGTACGAGAGCTCTAGGTGTGGGTGCGTTATTGGCGTGTCTCGTGCGTGCTGGTGGCTGCGCAAATAGCCGGTGAAACCTGCGTCCAGCTCTGCAGTACTTGTTAGGGACGTATAAAGTAACTGTACTCAGTATCACCGGGTTGTCCACTCTGTTACGTAGAAGTAAACAGTAATGCATTGCTAATTGCAACTTGCGTCTCAACTCTAAGGTGTCTAAGCCCACCATACCGGTCACAAATAGAGAGGGAAAGAGATACGGGTAGTATCCATACGTCCTTTTGTATAGATACCTTGCGAACTTTCGTTGTAATCTTTCGATCATTATAGAATATTTCACCTCGCGTGGATCCCAGGTGATTGCACTGAACTCAAGTTTGCTCCTGACGAAGGCGTTGTACAACATTATTGCTATGCCTATGTTGTTGAAATGCGAAGCTGTCCTCATGATGAAACCTAGAGTTCTATTAGCAGCCTTACACATAGCGACAATATGTTGACGGAAGTTAAGTTGCGCATCCTCAATCAATCCTAGATCACGAATGGAATCCACTCTTTCCAGTAAACTGGCACCCAGAGAGTAGTTGTACATTCTGGGATCTTGGAGTCTGGTGAAAGTTATTACCTTGCACTTCGATACATTGAATGCCAGTTTATTTTGCTGGCTCCAGCTATCCAAGGAGTCGATGTCTCGCTGAAGCTCCACACAATCAGACAGATCGACAACTGATGTGTATAATTTCAGGTCATCGGCGAACATCAAACACCTCGAAGTACGTAGAACTGCAGGAAGATCATTTATCATGGCTAAGAAAAGGGTGGGACCGAGCGTACTACCTTGAATAACTCCTGACCTAGTGTAGAACTCTTGGGATCGGAAGTTATTAAGTTGAACATATTGTTTTCGTTCATTCAGATAGTCTGCGAAAAACCTTAACAAACGGGGAGAAGATCCCATTGCAGAGAGTTTGACCAGTAAGATGTCATTATGAACAGTATCAAATGCACGCCGAAAGTCAAGATACACAGAATCCACTTGTCTACCATGATCCATTTCCTTGGAAATAAAGTCAACGTATACCGTGTGATTTGTAGACGTGGATCTAGCTGTACGAAAGCCATGCTGTGAGTCATCTAATGAACAGTTTATTTGACGAGTCATGTGTGAGTTCAAAATCGACTCGAACACCTTAGCAAATACAGAAAGGACAGCTATTGGTCTGAAATTGCTCACTTCAGTGGAATCGCTGTTCTTCGGGACAGGTGTTACTCTTGACACTTTCCAGCGTGCTGGATAGCGGCAACTGGTCAAAGAGATATTATAGAGATAGAGCAGCGGTTCCGCTAAAGCGCGCGAACAATCCTTAACCACAAAAGGCGGGATACCATCAGGTCCTGCCGCAGACGATGCCTTTAGGCGACGTATTGCTCGATGCACGTCTGTTTCGGTCACGGAGTCCATGGAAATTAGGCTAACGTCACTGGTGTACTGAAGCGCCTTTTTCTCCGCCTCGTCAGCATCTAGCTTTGGAATATCAGCGAGGAACACGGAGCTAAAATATTCAGCAAACGCAGTGACGGCCTCCTGTCCAGATACTTCTTTACCATTAGCACAGAAGGTACTATAATTATTTCTGTTAGTACGTCTGTCTCTTACGTAACGCCAGAACTGAGCAGGATCACGACCAATATTGTCCCCCATTACACCAATGTATTGGGAATATGCGTCATTAATAAGATATTTGATGTGGCTTCGGTAGTACCTATACACCTCAAAGTTAAAAGCGAGTCCCAATTCCTTGTACTTACGAAGATGGAAATACTTAATTTTCAGCTTGTCAATAATTTCGGGCGTAAACCAGGGAAGGTATTTACGATTTTGTTGAGAGGGCGGTTTTCGCACCGGTACATGATCATGGATTACGTCGGACAGCTTGTTATAGAACAGATCAGTTGCAAGATTAATATCTGGCTCAGCAAGTACGTCACTCCAGTCAATAGCGAATATACCCGAATACAGACCGTTAAAATCAGCTTTTCGAAAGTTCCACTCGTTACTTAATGGACTACTGTGAACCTGAGGTGGGCGACAACTATCTGAAATTCTATGACTACGAGATAAGGATAATATAATCTCTAACGGGGGGTGATATTTTTCAGCCTTAACCAGAGGGACAACATCACCACACACAGACAAACCATTGTTGCCAAATTCAGTAGACAAAACAAGATCCAACATGCGACTGTCACAATTTAATATAACATTATGTTGTTTCAACTTGCAGAACTCAAGAAAAGAATCAAAATGCAATCTAAAATTTGAACTAAATGAATTAAGATTAAAATCTCCGACGATAATAATATCAAATAATGAAAATTTACAAATAGTATTTTCAAGGCACTCTAGTACATTCATAAATTCATCATCTTTATAGCTAGGCGGTACATATACAACACATAGGATAAATTTTATATTTTTCCAAACAATTTTTGCTAAAAGTATCTCTTTATCGTTAGTCAAACCATCAACATCTGTAATTAACGTGGGAGTCATATAATCACGTACTGCTATCAAAGTTCCACCGTAACCAACATCACCAGCTCTGTCCCTGCGTAACACCACGTAGCCCGGAGGAAACAGCTCAGCGTCAAACACCGAACTGTTCAAGAAAGTTTCAGTGAGGGTTATCACATCCAAAGAGCAAGAAGAAGACGTGTTATTAAAAAACTCTACTGTTTTTGATCTTAAGCCACGGACGTTTTGGTAATAAATTTTAATATCCTTACTATTCCTTTGCTTCCTGGCCTTCTTTGGTTTTTGAACGAAAGGGCTGCTTCCAAGGCTTGATGCATATACCCTCAGGCCAGCTCTCCGCCGACAGAATAATATCTGCATACCTCGAAGAAACATCCAATTTAAAAGACGCATAATTACCACGCGCCTTTAATTCTTCGACGGCGCAGGTATCGTCGGCGCAGATGGAGTGCAAGTGGTCCTGCACGTTAGCCACGCTCGTGCCGACCCTTAGGTAGTAAACATGTAACTGCCTTCGCCTTTCAGCTGCCTCCAACCTACTGGAGCCAGGTGTAGCGACGCCCCTGACAACCCCGACAGGAGCCTTGCGAGGCCTCTTCGTTATTTCAGTCCAACCAGCAGCACTAGAAGTAGATTGGTTCGCGTTTGTAGTGTTAAGTGTAGGCTCATCAAGAGGTATCTTGATTTGATCGCGCGTATCTGGCTGGGGACGGCTGGTTTTTGGTCTCACAGGATTCTGTATGGAAGCCGCGGGAAGTGACTGTGAGCTCGGCGTTGGTTTATTGGGCACTAAGCATTCGTGCGGGCCCGTAGACAATGACTTCAGCTTTCTCTCTAACGTAGAAACCCTGTCAGTTAGTTCGGCAATGACTTTATAGATGGGTAGAGTTACCTGTTCAGTGACTAGTTTTGAGATAAGGATAGTCACCCGCTCGTCCATGACGCGTTCCATTTCATCCCTAATGACAGTACGCATGTTGTCTAGATAATAGGTGTCTTCATCGTATGAATGGTCCAAGACACGCCTCGCAGTGGTGCCACTACTGCCGCGCTTCATGTTGACATTACCCGAATCACTGCAGGGAGAGCCAGGGCTCGAGCGTCGCTGAGAACCATGCGCGGCACCAACTGGGGTATTGGTATTATCAGCCTTGGGGATCTTGTTTACGCACTCTGGGCATTTCCAAGAGCTTTTATTATCCCTAGTCATTTTACTAAAGCGTGCCTCAGTAATATTCGCGCAAAGAAGGTCATATTTGTGCGCACACAAGCTGCAACACAGGTATAGCTTCCCAGTAATAGCGCTACGGCATCCTGGACACATTGTGCTCTTGCTTGACATCATAAGTACAGAACTTATAACGTAGACAACAAACGTTAAATAAGGACGTGCAGTTAGTTGTACTGACTATGTCTGTATCTACGGCAGTTAGCGCCACAGATTGCGGAATAGTACTGCAGCGACTCTCGTTCCAAACACACTGGCTGCAGAATGACTCACTGCATAGAACACCGACGGTAGTTGGAGTTTAATTTTTACGATTGCTCGTCAGTTAGAAAGATAGTATTTCTAATAACTCTTCGAAACGGAAACTGATCAAAGTTCGGTTTTCACTAGCATATGAGTAGCAGGAAATTGAAGCTATATTACATCGCAAAGTGCTTCGGTACTAATTTTAAACATTTATTCCAAATTATTTTCCGTGCGCGGACTGGTTATAGCGTCTCTCCGATACAATGCCGCGGCGGGACTCTTCGGCGGACAATTAATCATCATCATCATCATCATCACCAACCTAAATTAGTCCACTGCTGGACATAGGCCTCCCCTAATGAGCGCCATAGCGCCCTGTCTATACAACTAATAATATACTTATATCTATTTCTTAAAAATCTAAGCCGTCACCAAAAGGCAGAGTGCCCAGAATGCTGGCAGCATTGCCACGTTGAATAGCAATGCTAATTCGTTGACCGAAATAGAAGCCCAGTTCTCATTTGTTTCTATTATCTAACTAGCTGCTGCCCGCGGCTTCGCTTGCGTAGTTCCCGTTCCCGTGGCAATTCCGGGATAAAACATAGCCTATGTCCGTCTCCTGGTTCTAAGCTGCCTCCCCACCTATTTTCAGCCAAATCGGTTCAGCCGTTCTTGAGTTATAAATAGTGTAACTAACACGACTTTCTTTTATATATATAGATTGCAATTTTCTTTGTTTATAACTATTTAAACAATATACCTTAGACCTTAGAAATGAGTAAATGCTTTACTTTTATCTAAGTGTCTCTTGTATTCTCTTGAAGTTGCAATTTTATTTTGTATCGCCGCCGCCACGTCGTGTGCCGGGTCGCGCGCTGAGACAGTTATAAGCCTTTTAATATTAAGCCCGAAGTGCACAAGCACAAGCCGGATTGTGAAGCAATTTCAGCGATTTAAATTCAGATAGATGTTGTTAACTTTCATGTTTCCTCGTTACGTGTTGTGTGGGTAGTTTTGTCTAGCGCTGGATTGCATCTACATTGTTAAACAGTGATTGTGCTCAGGTACTCAGGGGGGCTACTACGGCGTGTAACGGGATTACAAGTTTAAGCACATTGGAGTTTTGAGAGTCGGCTACAGTATCAACAACATTGTAGCTCCGCGGGATATCGAGGCGCTGACTCACGTATCTCATTTATCTCACGAAATTATATAAAGCTCGTTGATCTTACCAAACTTCTTATAGAGTCCACAGGTGATCGGAATGCTGGCTTCTATTTCGGTCAACGAATTAGCATTGCCATTCAACGTGGCAATGCTGCCAGCATTCTGGGCACTCTGCCTTCTGGTGACGGCTTAGATTTTTAAGAAATAGATATAAGTGTATATATTAGTTGTAATTGTTTTATTTTGTTACTGTTATTTTGTATAATTAAGTACCTAATAAAAGCTCGTTAATTCCGTTTTATAAACAACAGTACAAACTTGTTCACGATGTCAGACGATTTTAATTATCATAGAGCAGGAAATAAATGAAAATAATATTCGATTTGCAGCGCTTAATGAACGTGCCCATAGTTTCATATACAGAGTCCCTACATTTCAATATCACCGCAAGCTCATACATATCCGAACATCATTAATACAATACGAAATGAGCTCCATGCAGTCGTATTAAAATATAATTTTCTCTGGCTCGTATTTGAAATGTATCCAGGCGTATTAGTGAGTCTAAATGCGTCGGCATAGAGTTGGTTTTCGGCTCGGGTTGTGTTCACACGAGGTGATGTGTTGGGCGGGACGTGATCTCGCGTCGATCGACTCATCAATCAGCGCTGATTAATAACGTGCTATAGAAACGTACATTCGTAACGTACCCGCGGGGTGGTACTGGCACGGAGCCGTCGCGGCCGCTAACCGACCGAGTCACGAACTCTTCAAGCAGAGACACTGTTGTTCTGATCTGAGACTTACATCTTAGCATCTGTAGGAGCCTGTCTCACAGAGCGCTGCTAATTTGTGAACTTTTGTGTATGGGTTCAGTGTGTAGAGTCCATTTAGTATCAGGGTTTTGGATTAAAGTGACCAAAGAATAAAATATTTCACAAAAGTTTCTAAGTAGTTTCTATAAATTTAGTTAATTTTGATTCAAATTGAAACATTTATATTTCAGCCTAATCAACTATTGTAATTACAACTAATTGATATTAATTTGTCTCGTAAATTGTATGAAAAGCGAATGTTGCGATAGTCCAGTGAACCAACTGTTAATCAATACATTCATTAGGTACAAATTACAATTAACTGTATATTCTGCGATGTTAACTCCATCGATGACACACTAGGGTATATCGAATGATGAAAATATACATTTATTAATTTGTACATATAAACTGTAAGGTGAGCCTTAAGCACTTTCGCCCCCGCCGCCGCCGCGCGCTGTGCGCTGCGATAAAACACCGCCGATCAACTCGCGGCTCTATTTAATCGAGTTATGGCTTCAAATTGTTTGTCAACTGAATTTGTCCTGTCTGCTATTTCATTACATTGGCTCAACTATCAGTTCAGTGGCGCCTGAATTTCACAAGTTTTTAGCGTTTGCACAATGATCGCTAACATTTAACTTTTTTGACGCGTTTTACACACCATTCATTTAACCCGGAATTATGGATTTCTGTATACGAAGCTGGGACGTAAACTTTGTCCAGATAAAGGAACGTTATTTTTTTCGTTGACTTTAATATCACCTTGGAGAAATCCGCAGCAGAAGTCGGTTATTTAATCAAACTAGTATTCAGCTTCTAGAGTGTAGCATCTGTAAAGTAGTGCTGTACTCACCGTGCAGCAGGAGCAGCACCGCGGCGCGCAGCATCGCGGCGCGCAGCATCGCGGCGCCTGCGAACAAAGTCGAGGTCATCACACAATATGTTAATATACTAAACATACATACATTTGCTCCTCTTGGAGTCGAGACCCTAGGTCCGTGGGGTACCGAGGCTCTTCGGGTTTTCAAAAAATTATCTGAGCGTCTGGTCGAAGCGACGCGTGACCCGAGAGCTGGTCAGTATCTGGCACAGCGCATCAGCTTTGCCATACAGCGGGGCAATGCAGCCAGCGTCTTGGGAACGCTTCCGACTGGTATTGATATGGATCAGTTGAGCTACCTGTAGATTGTTTGCAACAGTCTGCAGTTAGCTCAATTGTTTCAATTGTAAATACTAATTATATTATAATTTTCTTTGTGAATAAAGGCTTCTGCCATTCTAAAAAAAAAATATACTAAATGTTATTCCTACTAGTGTCACGGTCGTGAACGGACGTGGCTTGTATTACAGAGAGAACCGGACACCACTTTCCTGACCAGGACGACTTTGAAAAATAAGGAACTGTCAAAAATGCTAACGAATATCTAGGCCAAGCTTAACTTTTTAGTACAAAACACCCGCCAGCCTTGAATACCAAATAAGGTAACATCTTAACGAAAATCTGGCGGAAAACTGAAGTTCTCACACAAAATGAAATCTGCAAGTTGAATATTACATTCGCATTATCCGTTCCAAGTCCGAGCGAGCTGTCTCCAGCAGAAACTTGCTACAAACAAAGCTGAGTCGCACAGGGCCGCACCCAGGACCAGCCTCGGCCCAGCAAGCGGCGCGGCGGGACCCCACCGCAGGGTACCTACTAACTGTCCCTCCACCTTCCCCCGGTCCTGCCAACCTTGTGGTTAAACGGACCTAAACTGTGAGAAACGATTCTGGTGACTCAAGACAACAAATTGTAAGCACTTTTTCCCGAACACTCTCCCTCTTCTGGGGCATGCCACATCGCATAACAGACTTATTTTTAGGGTAGCAAAAGTCTAATCAAAACAAATAGCGATTATTAGCTGCGGTAATACCCGGGACATGTGCCTCGACGAGCCCTGCTCGGCCGCGACAGCCTCATACTCTCTCATGGAAGCATACCGCGGAGGCGCCGCACCGCGCCGCCCGCCCGCTCACAGCTTAAACAATTTATCTTTCTTTCTCTTTGTTCCCAACTCATTTCATTCGAGAACTGTTTAGGATATTCAATTACGTTTAGATACGAAATACCTTTGAATAAACTGATTGATTTTGTTTCTTAATTAAACTTACTCGTTGGACTTGTTAGCTATTCATTTGTTTGTTTACCCTGATATAAGCAGACGCGGCCATTCTCATCAACATGATCATAGTAAAACTTTTTAAACTTTCGCGATTTGTAAACATAGTTAATGGTTTAATCGACAAAAGGTACGCGATAAATACCCGATTAAACCATTAACGTAGTACTTAGTATTTTGTCTGTTCTGAAGTTACTTACTTACGTGCGATCAAAGTACTTACGAGGTGAGGAGGTTGTGGGCACAAAAGTGCGGAATCAGAGACAAGGAATGATAGTACAGAGAGGAAGCTTTACGTCGAATGGAAATGAAGACCGGCGTGATGCCGGAGCCGATAAATAGAAATAACACTCGTACTTTATTGAATCCCGTAACTTTCCGTATCGCAACAAGTCTTCGGTTGGGTGCAAGGTGTTGCGAGCCTCATCAATGCCAGTGCGGTACTGCTATCGAACAGCTTGGTCATCACGGATTAACTAGGGCCGCCGGTTGGATATCTCGGCACGCCAGACTATTCTCGAACCAATTGGTCTATTGCATGATGATGGTAAGAGGCCCAACGGTATGACACTAGTCTGGGAGTTGGGGAGGCCCATTGTGTGGGACGCTACGCTTGTACAGGACATCCGTGAGGGCGGTTGCGGCGGCAGATTAGGCCGAAGATCTCAAGAGGCGCAAATACGCAGGTCTCGACAGAGCCTACACATGTGCTCCTCTTGGAGATGAGACTCTAGGTCCGTGGGGTACCGAGGCTCACCGGTTTTTTTTAATTATCTGGTCGAAGCGACGCGTGACCCGAGAGCAGGTGAGTATCTGGCGCAGCGCATCAGTATTGCCATAAAGTGGGGCAATGCAGCCAGCGTTTTGGGGACGCTTCCAACTGGTATTGATATGGATCAGTTGAGCTACCTGTAGATTGTTTGCAGTAAACTCAATTGTTTTAATTGTAAATACTAGTTGTAATTTATTTCTATTAGTTGATTGTAATTTTCTTTGTGAATAAAGCTTATCTTCTCTATCGTAAGCCCTCTTGAGGAGAAGTCCTGGCTGCACCAGGTCGTTTCTGTCATTTTTTTGTTTTTAAAACAATATTTATTTATTTCTTTATGTTTGGGAAACAAAAAACTTTGGATCTAGAAAATGAAATACAAAAGAATAGAAGAATTAAGCTAAGCAGCTTCCACATATAGAATGAGAAGCTATTTAAATTATGATTAAATTATCCGAAAATATTATACATAAACACAAGGTAATATGCTGAGACAGGGACCTTTTTGGTCCCTTTTATGTATGTATTTATTTTTTATTTTATTCCTTTTAATATGTGTATTGGGTCAAATAAATGGATTTTCTTTCTTTATTTCTTTCTAAGTTCCAAAAAAAAATAGAAAAAAAAATAAAAAAAATATGTGTAATTAGGTAGGTGTGTGGCTTAATTTGTGAGATTTTGTAAAAGCAAATCTGATAGAACTTGTGTGTTCTGCAAGATTAGCGATGTACCTTTTGTACAAATCTGGATATCGTTAGTTAAAAGCTTTTTATGTCAACATTGTCCATATCGATTTTGAGAGACAGATCTTGCAATTCTTTTTAAAGCTATACTAACTTACTTCGTCACAAGGAACTACAAAAAATAAATAACGAACAATTATGTTTAAAAATTGTGCTTCCGTAAAAATTTACATAAATCATCAACAAACACAAATTAACAATACGTCTTATATAAAAGCAATTTGTTCTATCTTCCATATTTTGTCTGGAAGAAAACGTTTCTTAGTGACAAAGCCGCTAATTATGCGTGAACTTATTTATTTTGTCTTCAAGTGCTTTTAATTGTTTTTGAAGTCGTTTTAGCAAAGTCCCCTTGCTTAGTGAACTTAAAAGTTTTCTGAAGTTTAAGGCAAGTGAACTAAACCATTTAGTACAAATATTCACAATAAACAAATTGTAACTTATAAAAAACTTACCGGTCAATGAATCGGACGAATCAAACCGCACAAATAGCTTCAAAGTTTTTCAAACAAACATTCTATAAGTCCCGAAAACACCGCGGCGCGAGATCTCGCGAAACTTTGCGCTGCGTCGTAGCAGTCCGCCGCGGAGTCCGCGCCCGAGCGCCGCTGCCTAGCGAGTGCCGGAGGCGGGCGCGCCACGCCGCCCAACGCCCGCGCCGCGGCGACCAGCTTCACCAGCGCTCCATTGTTCTTCGGATGCTAATTCGCGAGCTTATTGCCACTTCTACTTCATTGTTCTGGTTTTACAGCCAGCGAGGTGAACTGCACTGGCACCTGACTGACACCTATAGATAAAAGCGTAGTTCTAAATAGTTAATGATAAATGAATTTATTGTTGTATAACTAGGTGGTAACATTACATTGGTCTTATATCATATTGTATTTGTATCTCTAGTCTGCCATGTTCCGGCTTACAACATTGTTGTTGAGAAAATAGTTGGTATAAAAATTTACAATAATAAATAAATATAAATCAAATTACAATTATACATTTTTATCACTCATGTTCCAAGTATGTCAATATAGAGTCAGTTAAGAATAACATTACAATAGATGTAATGTCAAAATATAAAATTTAAATTTGAAAACAGAAAAAAGTTAATATTCGATATTAAAGTAAGGGCTATTAAAATTTGTCATTCAGAAATTCATCAATGTTATAGTAAACTTTTTCCTCCAAGCTTGCTTAGTTGCAATATTTATTGCTAGAATTATAAGTACAACGAGTAATATTAAAAAATTCGCTACTGTTTTTGCTTTTTTGCAAAATGAAACGTTCTTTGGAATGCAATTTGGATGGAACTACATCAGTTTTTTCTCGCAGACATTTAGGTATAACCCGCGTTTATAACTCTCCTGGAAGGTACATCATTTAAATAAAAGCAATACATTTAGGCATACATCGAATCCCACACATTCTATGGGGCAGTAAGGTAAATATTAAAATCAAATTAGTATGGCTTGTCTTGTGGATGCTAATGACAGGTCAAGCTGTGTCTCTTAACACTCCTTTGTCAGGAACCTGGTACATGGGGTTCTGTGATTCTGTGACAAATGCTATAAATTTTATATAGAATCTTAATTTTGACAATGCCCTTTTACAGCAGCTCTAGTAATTAATCTTAGAATTATTTTGTTTAATTTGATTATTGACAATGCCCATTTACAGCAGATACCCATGAATACTACTTTTTTGTTTTGTGTTACTTTATTTATTTTATCTTATTAGTTAATTTTATCAAAAAGTAAAATGTTGACTTATCCAAGTGTGCCTTGTGCTCCTACGGCGAATAAATATATGAGTATGAGTATGAGTATGAGAGTTGTTTTTCGGTGTACTATAAAACTTAGAGTTGTTTGTTGTAATAACATCGTAAATAGCTGTTACTTGCTCTAAGGAGGGCTTAGCTGAGAGTAGAGCATTTGTTGTTCGCGCGGCGCGCAAGCTCTCAATGAAGCCACTTACTGTAGTTTCCTCATGAATCATATAAGTCGAGAACTTAAGGAAAATAGTGTAAAGTTTTCCCGCAGTTTAGCGAACTCGTGAAGTCGCTATACCTATAAAGTGTCCACCTGTAGGCACGCGCGCGGCCGCAGAGCGCGCGCGGTGGCAACAGAACGGACTGCATTGACTTTGCAAGTGTACCTACAGAACTCACCAGAACAGAAAACTATTTCAGTCTATCCGTGGACTTTAAGTTGGTGAGAAACTTGTAAATGGATAGAAAGGAATGAATAGTTTCTATTCCATGTCTTTCTAACTAAACGGTCTAGTGAAGTTTACGATTTATTTGCTATTAATTATTTTATTAATCTAGAACTCTGTATTGAAACGTAGAAAAGTAATAATTTATATATTAATTTGAACTAGAATTTGACATCAAAAGATAATACCACATTCATAGGCTTTTCTTGGTTCTGGAAAGAGTTGAGTGTTATCAGGCGGCCGCAGCCTGCGGGCTTTTCGAGGCCGTTCCCAATTCGATTTAACTTTTACTGCACCAACTATAAGCATAGTAATAGGTTGAAATAAATAGGCATACAAAAAAAGAGAACTGTTTTTCGTCAGATTTTTTGTAAACTACTGCAATGGTAATCATGATTCTGAACAAGGGGTTATTCCAGTTTTCCCCCTTGAAATCCCCCTTAAGGGGGAAAACTGGACTCCAAAAAAATGAATTCCAGTTTTCCCCCTTAAGGGGGATTTGTCAAGGGGGAAAACTGAAATAACACTGAACAAGGACTAAACAATGTCGGTGGAAGTTCTCCCAGGCTTGCCCGTCGCTGGCGCCACCTCGCGCAGGCCTCCGCTCAGTGAGACCCTCGCGCTAAGCTCCGTGCGAGAACAACGTGCTGAATATTAATGCCGGCTCCGCGCATCTCAACGACCTCTCAACTTAATCACGTATTTTTAACATTAACACTCAACTTCCTTACTCCTATGTCCTTTTTTTATCTTAATGATCAATGATTTACCAGACGTTGTAGAGCACGTAGAGTGTCTTTTATACGCGGATGACCTGAAACTCTACACTGTCGTACGCAACGTGGCAGACTGTGAGGCGCTTCAAAGCGATATCAACGCGGTTTGTCAATGGATAATAAAATGGAGTTTAATCCCACCAAATGCTCCATGATGTATTTCGGTCGAAAGAAAAATCTGGTATGCTTTGATTACAAGATTCATGGCAGCATGGTCTCTAAAGAACCAATCAAGGAATTAGGAGTAACTTTTGATCGAAAACTCACTTTTCACGATAACATCTCCACAGTCGCCAAACAATCTTTTCAGAGACTTGGCTTTGTTCTAAGAAACGCCCGAGATTTTCGCAGTGACAATGTTGTGCGGCTCTTGTTTGGGGCCCTAGTACGAAGCAAGTTGGAGGCAAGCTGTTGTGTCTGGAATCCCCACGAAAGTACGTATGCTCTGTTACTGGAGAAGGTCCAAAAGGCGGTTCTTGGCTTTCTGTACAAGCGCGTTTTTGGGTACTACCCATTCATGTACCCAACTAGGTTCCTCCAAGGGTGTCTTCAGTACAACTCTCTACAAACCAGAAGAACATATGATCAGATGGCGACAATGTGCACGGTACTCCGCGGTATGATCGACTCTCCTGATTTCCACAACTATTTAATTGCCACGACTCTACCTCCCCGATAACTACCTCCGCAACAGAAACCATAGACTTTTTTTTGTTCCTTCCAGCAGAACCGTTGCTCGTGACGTAATAGACTTCTTGACCAGAACCCGGATTGTGATATCTTTGCCAATGAATGGAAGAAGATAGGTACTGTTAGAATGCCTGAAGTTTTGCGAGATTGATGAATGAAAGATGGACGCTTGATAGAAGGTTCCTATAGGTATAAGAAAATAAGAGACTCTTATTATCATTAGTTTTTTGTTTTTTTGTTTTAAGTATTGTGTACATAATTGTGTGTTCTTTGTATAATTTTTAATCTTGTAGATAACTAGTGTAATTGGTTAAATGTAATCGTTCTAGATATAAATAAATAAATAAATATATATAGGCTCCGTGACTTGAACTGTCTCTTTACTTGAAAATAATGTTATTTTTAATGATATTTTACTAAAGGAATTGAACTGAAAGCTCCGTCGCGAGAAATTCCATCCCACCCAAACTTTGACAGTGTCTTGCGGTGAGTACTCCTCTTACGACAGCTTCTACCGCTCAGTTACTGATGTTTATTGTTTTAGTTGCCATCTGTGGTTTTAATTATTGAATTACTTAATTAATCTGATAAATGTTTGTTTAGTGGTAGTTAGTAATGTATCGGCCAGCGGACCGGCGGCGGCGGCGCGGCGGCACGGCTCCGAGGCCCGGGAAGCTTGCGGAAGCCGGCTGCGCCTGCTCTGCCCGGCACAGCCCGGCGCGCTCGGCTAACAAGCCCCTGATTGTCTCGTTCCACCGCTTCTAGTCTTCCTCTAGAGAGGAGACAGCACACTCGCCACGTGTCGATGCATCGGAATCAGGACGCAACTCATGAGCTTCAGAATTAAAGTTTATTCACAACAAAAAAAAAACACCGGAAAAGGCTCACATTTCTCTAATTTTCTGTGATTTTTGACGTGAATTTTAGATAGATAGAAAATCTTTATTGTCGATAGAAACAATACAACAAAACAGCTTAAAATCTATCGTGAATTTTAATTTGACCAGTAATCGCAAGATGATCGAGTACATGGAAGGGGATTGAGAAACCGTTGTTAGAATTAGGTTCCTGCATTAAATAAGTTCTACAAATAAATATTACAACTGAACAACACATATTTTATCTGAACTGATTCAAATGTTGTTGTACCCGTCACTATGGATCTGGTCTAATCCGCAAACTGGGTTAAATTAGCATAGTAGCAGTAGGTGCGAGCGAGATAGCTGAGTAATTGTTTACCCATCGAGCGCGGCTTAACAAGTTTGTTAATAAGACGCCGCCGCGCCGGGCGGGGCGCGGCGGCGCGGGCGGCGGGGCACGGCGGGGCTGCTGCCGCCGGAGACCCGTGACAATCAGCTAACGTATGTCTGGCTCAGACCAAGGAACATACGATTTTTGTTATTATATCTAGTGGGTAAGTAAACACTTACACTCCTCGGGGTCATTTCTAAGAAATTAAATAATATCCCAAAAATTTTCGGGATTGAACCCGCAATCTCCCCTTAGTACAATTGATTAGCGCATTCCCGGATTGAGGGAAGGTTGTGGGTTCAAGTCCTGTCGAAGTTGATTTTTTTAGGGATGTTATTTAAATACATCACTGCATTAAATTAATATCTCAAAAAATTGTCCCTTTCCTCCTTTTCAAAGAAAGTTAGAATCATCAAAAAGCCATTTTTAAAATAATTTTGACGGAAATTTTATATTGTTGGTAGTAGGTACCCTTCTTTTTCCGGTCCGGGTTACAAAAACTTATAGACGATTTACAGCAGTAAAATAAAAATAAAATTATTAATACCGATGTTATTTTGTGTTATCAAATAATAGAAATAAATTAGAACTAGTATTTACAATTGAGCTTACTGCAGACTGTTGCAAACAATCTACAGGTAGCTCAACTGATCCATTTATTCTATCAAATCTGTAACATTGAACATCTTTAGCCGACTTCCTAAAGAACTTTCACACCAGAGTGTGACGGACTAGTGTGAAGGTTATTCGGTCGTCGATTGGTGACCTGCATCGTCGATTGGTGACCTGCCTCGTCGATTGGTGACCTGCCTCGTCGATTGGTGACCTGCCTCGTCGATTGGTGATCTGCCTCGTTGATTGGTGAGCTGCCTCGTGGATCGCTCCGTCACTTGTCTAGAGAGATGTTTGGGAGTGTGCCTCACACGTAAACTCTGAGTCGATTTATATTAATCTTTTACACATGGTTAGGTATCTCTCGGCTGTTCTGTACCGTCCGCGTCGCCGCGTCGGAGAAGATGCGGGCTTCTGTTTTAAATTGATTGTTATTGTGACTCGCATACAAATAACCATTGTATTAGCAGGCGCCGAATCAAGATCGCTAATTTAATTGTCTGCTTCTGTATTGCAACGGCCAGGAGACGGGCACGATACAAAATGTTGATTCATTGTACTAAATATGCAATTATGTTTTCAAACAGTATTGGTTCAATTCACTTTCTATTCTCATGCTGACTGTACAAAATCTACGATGGAAGAACCGGTGACGATTTTACCTATTAAAATAAGAATTTTATTCGACGGTGACTTTTTTACCCTCAAAGTATGGAACTTACAACTAGCACAAAACATGTTCCGGTGACATTTTTACCCCAACCCCTTTTCTACGCTGTCCTGGAGAATTAAGGAATATTTTGCGTATAGAGTCGTTGTTATTCTATTGTCTTCCAGGCCAAGCAAGCCGGTCCCGTCCCGTGTTCCCGTCGCCGGCTGCCGCGTCCATTGTAGTGGACTCACCGGCTCTCAAATGGAAATTTCGGTAAACATAACGCGGGGTAATTTCTCCTGGGTAACTAAATCATGCGCATAACGTATAGGCGCAGCAGTAGGTATGTACATATGTACAGATGTATGTATGGACCGGTGCATAATAGAGGCTGCTTATTTTCCGCAAATGCAGGAATTAATGTTCGTCAGGGCTTATCTGATACGGACTCGTTTCATATTTAGGAATTGTTGCGTAACCTTTTATTGTTACTGAATTTATATTTAGTGTATTATTTTGTATCGACTGGCTCTGTCTGTGTATTTGTGTATCTGTCTGTGGTATCGTAGCTCCCAAACGGATGAACTTATTTTCGGTTAGTTTTTTTGTGTCATAGACAATTTTATCCCGAGTGTTCTAAGCCATGTTTCATGAAAATATGTCGGGGTTTTTTAAAATATTTAATTTTGTTATTGTAACTAAATAACGCCTCATAAATCGATGAGCTTAATTTTATTGAATCACTTCAGCTATAAAATACCAATCATGTTTTACACCTATTTAAAGGTCAGCTCCACAGACCCTACAGTTTCCTTACAAAGTAACAGCAATTTTTTTTATTTATTTTATTTTTATTTATTTTTATTTTTATTTCTTCAGGAAAAGCTAACGGCTACAAAATGTATAGTTATTTATCTAAAATTAGGTTTACATAAAAATATGAAAATCTTAAATAATAATGCAGCCCACGACGCAATTCACAGATTGCTGTATGAGGTGTTACTATAAAAGTTCCGCTAAAGTTAGGTTTTAAGTTTTTAAACAAACAGAACAAACGTTGGAATATTAGGATGTTAGATAATATTATAAAATTAGAAAATACAATAAATTACTTGGTTGGTTGGGTGAAAATTAGAAAAACAAAAAGACTTTAGTATAACTACCGTAAATTACAACAAATTTAAACTGCTACAATATAGTTTGTGTAAAATAAGTTTTTTAAATTGACTCACACTGCATAAAAATATATCAATGTCCAGGAAATATTTGTTATATGACTCTACCATTCTTCTAATTGGTGTACGCAATCCTGAGTTAGTGCGGCACGTATTGAGTGCAAATAAGCAACCGGCACGTACTTTCCTAGTATGTACTGTTCTGGGGACAGCATAACAAATACTCTGCACTAGTTCAATACTGTCTAATTTGTTACGGACGATCTTATAAAGTGTAGTAGCTTCCAGATATAGTCGTCTGGACTCCAGAGTGAGCATATTATAATTGCTGATAATTTGGGACGATGGCATATACTTTTTGTGACACCTATAGTGCATTACACGCAAGAATTTACGCTGAACTCTCTCGACAACCTCAATATACTTTTTATAGTAAGGGTTCCAAATAGGAACTGCATATTCAAGTTGTGAACGAACAAGTGTTTTATACAAATATAGATACGTGTATTCATGTTTGAAATCAGTAGAAGACCTCATAATGAATCCATACATCTTGAAGGCCTTATTAACAATTTCTTCTATGTGCTGATTTAGACATACCTTAGTGTCAAGCTGTATACCCAAGTCTCTCAGTGAAGTTACTTTGGTGAGACGTGTGTTGCAGAGATTGTATGTGAATTGAGTAATGTTTTTCTTTTTTGTGAAGTTGATGTAGTTGCACTTGGGAATACTTAAATGAAGTTTGTTGTGAGTACAGTAAGACGTCAGCCTATTGAGATCCTCTTGAAGAGCGATGCAGTCGCTGATATTTGAAATTGTTCTATATACTTTAAGGTCATCTGCGTATAGTAAGAAGTTGGAATTTTCAAAACAGTGTCCAATGTCATTTATAAATATAATAAATAGGAGAGGTCCAAGGATAGATCCTTGGGGAACCCCAGATGTTACCCTTATGCTGCCAGAATGATATCCATTAACAACAACTTTTTGTGTCCTATTTTGAATATATGATGTAAACCAACGCAGTAGATTGCCACGTATACCATTGAAAGCTATCTTATTGAGGAGTAATTCGTGGTCCACCTTGTCAAAAGCCTTTTTGAAGTCAGTGTAGACAGCATCTACCTGAACACTCTTATCTACGTTTTGAAAAAGGAAGTTTGTGAAGGTCATCAGGTTGGTTATAGTAGACCTCTGTTTTACGAATCCATGTTGTTGCTTTATTATTGATTCATGAAGAACTGGATAGATTTCGTTATGCAAGAGACGCTCGAAAAGCTTTGACAAGGTGGAAAGAATTGAAATGGGACGATACTGCTCAACATCAGACCTGGACCCACCTTTGTGCACTGGTGTAATATTAGCACGTTTCCAAATCTCCGGAAAAACTCCTACTGCTAAACATTTATTGTATAATAGGTATAGAGGCCTACTTATGTGTTCAGCTGTCCGTTTCAAATAAAGTGGCGTCAGTCCATCCGGACCAGCCCCCTTTGTTGTGTCTAATTTCTTAAGTTCATTTAAGATGTTTGATTCGCTAAATTTAATGTCTGATAATATATGATCATATTCAGTTATATTGGATGGAGGTTGCCACTGATTGATAGTGGGGGAGACGGGTTCATATACCGATAAGAAAAAATCAGAGAACATGTTGCATATTGCTTCTGGATTGTTTGATTTCTGGTTTTGGTAGTGCATAGTAGATGGGATTTCGGGTTTACCTTTTCTGTTTGAAATGTACGTCCAGAAATGCTTAACATTTTTAGGTATATTTTCCTCGACTGATTCTATATATTTTTTAAAGCATATATCACACATTCTCTTAAATTCCTTCCTATGCTGTGAAAATGTTTCATAATCAGATTCGTTTTTAAATTTCTTCCATTTTATCCAGGCGTTATTTTTCTTTTTAAACAATTTTATCAATGAATTCGAAAACCAAATAGGAAATTGTGCTGTTCTGAACTTTGCCAGTGGAGCATGTTGTTTATTGATGTTATCTAATGTATTATAGAACTTATCAAGAGCCAGCTCAATGGGGAGGTTCATCAGTAGACTAGCCCAATCTGTGTCCTTAATCTTATCATTAATAGAATCAAAATTCGCTTTATAGAAGTTATATTTTGTGATGGGTCTTCTTTTCATGGGTTGAGTTATGAGGTTTACATTGGCAAAAACAACAAAAGGAGGATGGTGCGGATCAGTTGGTAGTAGCGGGCTAGATTCAGCATGAAGTGTGGGGACTAAATTTGATATAAAAAGATCAAGCACTTTACCGTTATCATTGAGTATATCGTTAAACTGTGATGCATTAAGTGCATACAAAAAATTTACTAATAGTGTGTGAACACCTGATGAACCCCTAGCTATTAGCGCTGAACCCATTGAGCCATTAGCATCAGGAGCCGCGCGAATCCACTCTATATCGGGAATATTGTAATCACCAGTGATAAAAAGATGTTCAACTAGATCGTTATTAAGTGACTCATGCAAAAGATCAAAATGTTCCTCATATACATTGACAGGGGTCCTGGGTGGAATATAGGCTGCGCTAATTACATGTCGTTTCAAGCGTTTAGTACTTGGTATTTCAACAAGTATATGGTCTATATGGCAAGATTGACGAATATTAGTAAAACCAGAAACATCGTAAAAAGTAGATCTAAGTGTATGTAATACACCGACAAGAACCCCTCCACCGTCCCGTTTATTTGTTGCGGAACGGTCGCGGTCGCAGCGATAAACTGTGTATCGTTGGTCGATAAATTCATTATTGTTGATATCTGGTACCAACCATGTTTCAGTCAGCACGATGACGTCATAATTATGGGTTAAGATATTCATGTAGAGTGTTTGTAATTTTGTTCGCATACCTCGACAATTTTGATAATAAAGTGTTAAATGGTTTGGTTGACGGCTTTTATCCATAATCAAAATGTAGAACAATGTTTGCGTTTGTACAATAAAGTATTATTTTTCTATGTGAATAGTGACAGCAGCAGTTGCAGAAAGGGTAGCAGAATATTTTGCTTAATTTATAGAGATTCAGCATAGCAGTTGTGTCGAAAGCGCTCAGCGTGATAAGTGGTTGGGATATGTTAAGTAAGAAAATTATATAATTCAGCAGTATGAGCAAATTAGTTCTTAGAATCTTAATCTGTCTCCCGAGTCTTATGTGTGGTGTTTGTTCAACAATGCAATGTTCAGCAATGTAAGCAATACAAGTTGAAGATAAGAAATCCGAATGTATAAGAGGTTGCGCCTTTAAAACATTATTTAAAGTACTCAATATCTGGCAAAACGACTCTGATGAGCTCATTAGCCCAATTCCTAGTCTGATCAACATTAGAGTAATAGAGGAGTCGCTTCATAATGAACTAAACATGCAAGTAGCATGGTGACCGTACTACCCGTGCCTGTGCATGCCATCCAGGTATGTGGTCCGGCGGTGGTCGCAGGGCTCGTCCCAGTTCCAGCGGCGAGGGGAATGTGCTCCGACTAGTTGGGAATTATTCACAGCCTGCCGCGCTCGCTGCACAGCTGCCCACTCCTGACCTGACCTAACATTTGTTTGGCTTTCTCGACAAAAACGTTATTATTTGCTCGTAAAAACGCGGTCATATCATGCTTACAGAATAATATAATACTGCGAGAACCTAATAGTGCTAACTAGATGTTACCGTCGAGAAAATATTGCATAGATATGATCGAAGCGAAGTCATAACACAATTTGCAGTGCGAGGCAATCTCCCGGCACGCGACGAGCCCCGACCCCGACACGCGCGCCGTCGCCGCTCCGGCTCTCTTCTCATTTAAACCAATCTGCTGACTTTAATAATGGTTTGTGCACGGACCGGGAGTGAGGGCAGTTCCTCACAGTGACACTTGAGAGATGGGTATAACCATTGAGTAGTGATCTCGGGAGGCGGGAGCTCTGCACAACTCAATATACGTGCAGTCTGCTTAAGTTCTATTAAGAAACGATGCATAATCCATACGGATATACCGGACCTGCACGATATCGTTGGTTCAAGATCCCTGAATTCTCTCGGAATATAATCGATACGCATATACCGGACCTGCACGATATCGTCGGTTCAAGATCCCTGAATTCTCTCGGAATGAAGTAGTGTGATGAACCGTTCTGAAAGCAGATGTGTACCTAATTGAAAACGGTTATAGGTTGATTGCATTAGCGAGGGATGCACCGGCGGCGCAGGTGTGGACTGTCGGCGCAGCAGGGAGACTTTAACCGAGTTCCTCTTAGGGCTTTGCTCGTCGGAAGCTTGTTAATAAACCTTTGAACTATTAGTTTCTCAAAGTCATACCTATCATTAGATAGGTTCCATGGGTCAAAGGAGAGATTCAATTTTTGAACTGAATTTAGTTGTAATTTGATCAAAAGACTCGTTATTTGTGGTGCTCACGTTTTCCAAGACTATATATATACAAGCATCTTACCATTAATATTCGAGCTAAATGGATGAATCTATAATTACATGGTTTTGGAATTGATGTACCTAACCTAAACAAATAACTTACTATTTTATACCTATTTTTTAACCCCCGATGAAATAAGAGACGTGTTATAAGTTTAACGTGTCTGTCTGTGTATCTGTCTGTGGTATCGTAGCTCCCAAACGGTTGAAACGATTTTCGTTTGGTTTTTAGGGTTTTGATGATCGAAGATCGGTTTCAAAACCCTTATGGTCTCGCTTTGTCTGTCCTTTTTTCCCTCCTTAATAACTCAAAAACTACTGCAGCTATCAACTTGAAATTTAAAACAATAATACATTTCATGCGCCTGTACAGATTTTGAGAAAAATAAATGAAAATAAATGAAAAATGAAAATGAATATTTTCCATACAAATTGTGATGCCGAAATTTTAAAAGATACCTACAGAGTCATATGGGGTATCAAATGAAAGGTACCATTTTGTACATTTCAAAATATATTTTGAAATTTTTGTAGGTTTCATACTTTTTAAAATATTTCGAAAAAAGTCGAAAAAATACCCATTCCCCCCCCCCCCCCCCCTATCTCCGAAGATTGCAGAGCGATCCATGTAAAATGTATGGAGCGTTTATAGACATGAATCTATATTTTACAGGAAAAATATAGAGAAGTTTGAAAAATGAACACTTTTTGAAAAATGGTCAAAATGGGGGGGAATCATTTTCAAAAGGGGGGGCTATCTCACCGAGTGGGGTATCAAATGAAAGGTATTTGTTTGTACGTTTCAAAACAGTTTTTTAAATTTCTGTAGGTTTCATACTTTTTGAAATATTTTGAAAAAAGTCGAAAAAATACCCATTCCCCCCCCCTATCTCCGAAGTTTGCAGAGCGATCCGTTTAAAATGTATGGAGCGTTTGTAGATATGGATCTATATTTTACAGGAAAAATATAGAGAAGTCTGTAAAAAGAACACTTTTTGAAAATTGGTCAAAAAGGAATAATTTTCAAAAGGGGGGCTACCCCACCGAGTGGGGTATCAAATGAAAGGTATCGGTTTGGACATTTCAAACCAGTTTTTCAAATTTCTGTAACTTTCATACTTTTTGAAATATTTCGAAAAAAGTCGAAAAATTTACCAATACCCACCTTAACCGAACCACCCATTTAACCGAAGCATGCAGAGAGATCCATCTGAAATGTAACCTACTATTCTTAGGTATTCGTGAAATTGCGAAGTCTCTAACCGGTGCTTTTGGTACATATTTGTTGACAAACGTTCAAAAGCTCTCAGTCGAAGAATACCGACCTATTGCCATCCTATCGTCGCCAGCTAAAATATTTGAAAACGTACTGTATAAGCTAATATACGTACAAGTTGAAAAATACTTATGTAACGCACAGCATGGCTTCAGGGCAAAGAGGTCGGTTAATACTAACTTGCTATGTATAGTAGACTACATCTCTACTCAACTAGACAGAGCGCGTCAAGTGGATGTACTCTATTTTGACTTCCGAAAAGCGTTTGATAGGGTTAACAATGACATACTGCTGGCGAAGCTTAGTTTCATAGGCTTTGCCCCCAAACTTTTACAGCTAATTGCTGACTACCTACGAAATCGGCAGCAGTATGTCAGGCTCGGCATGTATGAATCCCTGCCCTATCAAACGCGATCCGGTGTAAATCAGGGATCGATCTTAGGGCCACTGTTGTTTTTGATAATGATAAATGACTTACCAAATGTCCTGCGGCACTCCAAATGTCTTTTATATGCGGACGACCTAAAGCTCTACGCGACCATCAATACCCTTTCCGACTGCTTAGCTCTACAACACGATATTGATGCGGTCTATCAATGGAGCGTCAAAAACAAAATGGAGTTTAATCCATTGAAATGCTCTGTCATGACTTTCGGTCGCATGTGGCACCCGTTTGTCTTTGACTATAAAATCAATGGCATTTCGATAACTAGAACAACGATAGTCAAGGATTTGGGAGTCACATTCGACCGGAAGCTTACGTTTAACGACCACATCTCTATCGTTGCTAAGGAGTCGTACAGGAGGCTGGGATTCGTACTTAGGAATGCACGAGACTTTCAAAACGATTACGTCATAAAGCTCCTTTTCAGTACTTTGGTCCGTAGCAAGCTAGAGGCCAGTTCCTGTATATGGAGTCCGCATGAAAAGAAATATGATCTTCTCCTGGAAAAAGTACAAAAGGCATTTCTAAGATACCTATACAAGAGCGTGGCAGGATATTACCCATTTATGTATCCCACTAAATATTTACAAGGTTCCCTGGGTTATAACTCGCTAAAAACACGACGCGCGTTTGATCAGTTATCAAATACTATTAAAATCTTTAGGAATATTATCGACGGTCCCGATCTACACAATGAGTTGCTTCGCCTATATGTACCGGACAAATACATTCGCGGTAGAAGTCACAGGCTCTTCGCTCTACCACCTTTCCGCACTGTAGGGCACCATCGGTCGCCGCTGCCTCACGCTCTCGACGCCCTCAATGGGTTACTTAAGGCTTTCCCAGACTGTGACATATTTGCGGACGCATGGAATGAACTTATGGCAGTCTGTCTCCTCTATTGTGAGAGGGATGGATGATCGACTGTTATTATTTTTTATTTCTTGTTTATATTATAATTTAACAATTTAATCATGTATAATTTTAGTCTGACATTTTTATTAATTTTATATCAATTTTGTGTTTGTTTTATATGTTTCATTGTTGGCATGTAATTATAATAATTAGTGTAATTGGTGTTTCCGCCGTTCTAATTAATAATAATAAATAAATAAATAAATAAATAAATAAAACCCTCGGCGCGCGAGTTACACTCGCACTTGACGGATCTTGTTTTTTGTATCATAGATAATTTTATTCCGAGTGTTCTTAGCCATATTTCATGAAAATCTGTTCTTATATTTTTTAATTTTGTTCTTGTCTTTATTGCACCAGTGTACAACATCCCCTGTTCTATATGTATATTCACATATCGGTAAGCGTGCTGCTTGCTGAAGGAAAAAGGTAGACTCAGTAGGAGTAAAGCATGTTGTTCCTTCCCGAGTCTCGGCGCGCGGTGCGCGGCCCGCATCGGTTAAATGGATGGCGGCGGGTTGTTTGTCTGTTTGCGCAGCGCTTCTGCTCATAACGCGCGCCTCGCTTCCGCTTCCGCCCCTTGTTCCACAAGGATATTAAACGGGGCTCTAGAGAACATCAATCTAATAATGTTCTTCACTGAGCCTGTGAAATGACTTTCGTAGAGGAAGTCAACTGATGAACTCGAGCTGGTGCCATTATTTGACGCAGGTAGCTTAGCTACGATTTTCACACGGCTTCCAACGAAGGAGGGTAGTCTAGAAATAACTACAAAATCGTTTATTTATAACGATATATTCACCAGCAATTGCGGTTTTTTTTATGTTTTTTCACTGGCCTATTTCGGTATAAAATATAAATAATACTAATAATATAATAATAGTTTAAAAGTATACTGGTAGGTATTTCTTATTATTATAATAAAGGAACATAATACTTAATTACTTATTACGACTACGTTGGTAAAAATTACTGTACCTACAGATTTGAAGAAAAATAAATGAAAATAAAATTTTCAGTACAAATTTTGTGATGTCGAAATTTTAGAAGATACCTACAGGGATAAGTGCGGTATCAATGAATCGTACATTTCAAAATAGTTTAAATAATTTCGGTAGGTTTAAAACTTTTGAAATATTTAAAATAATTCAAATATCCTGAAGACACCGGGCGGCAGGAGACCGCGTCTTATGTCATTTAATTTTAAACTTTATCACAACATCTGTTGACAAAGCTAATGGATGACACTTTCAGTGCATTTAAAATAGTCTATTGTAAAGCTAACCGGACGTGCTTGGTAATCCGTAGTTCGGTCATCGGGGAGCTGTAATCCGCTCCGGCCGGTAATTCCGGATCAGCGATGCAAATGACCCGGTCCGGTCCGGTCCGGTCCCGGCGCAGGCTTGTCCACCTGCCTCCCCGGGGGTGCACTCATCACACGCACTGGCCTAATTACCTATTGGATAACGATTCGAATACTGTTACCAACCAGCCTCGAATAAGTTATGCTTTAAAGCTAATGTAGAGAGAAAGTGACTACCTCCGTGGCGCAGCGGGCGAAGGTCCACCTGCGACGCAGGAGGTTGCGGGTTCGATTCCCGCCTCGGAACAAATTTGTGTACGATCTGCAGAAATTTGTTCCGCTGGTCTGGGTATTTTCTATGTATAACAAAAATATGTATCTATGTAGTGTATTGTAGTAAGTATTATCAGTTATCTAGTACCCATAACACAAGCTCTGCTTAGCTTGGGGCTAGATAATGTTGTGTGAATTGTCCAGCATTATTTATTCATTTATTTATGTAGTGTAGTGAAATTTAAAAACACTACATAATGGTGAACGACTGCCCTTCGATGACGCTCCAGCAACATTAAGACGGTTAACACACCGCCACGCACCACGCTGCGTCTTGCGTGTCGACGCACCTACGCGCGTACTTGCGGGAGTGTAGATCTGCATCATCTCGATCCTCTAGATTATCTGATATTTTATAGTAAGCCTTTTTGCACAGCAGCAGGTTTTTGACAATTTGTTTCAATTTATTTACTGATAATTTTTGCAACTCACTAGGAGTTTTGTTGTAGAAGCGTATACATTGCCCTTTAAGAGATACATTAATTTTGTGTAGCCTAGTTGTGGGCACAGCGAGTTTATGTTTATTTCTGGTATCAAAATTATGTTTATCACTAACTATTTTTAGGGAACCGATTCGAACTCGACTTCAACTCCAACTCGAAAAATAACTACTAACAGGCTAAAGGTTTCTTCGTGGCTTTTTTACTTTAGTCTACATACCGAAGCGACAGAAATCAAGAACATCACTTTGTTTCCGTGCCAGTGTTTAGTTTTATAATTTAATCTTTTCTATGAGTTCATTTAGGTAGAAACTGTACCTATTTATAGAAATAAAGAGTTTTTGATTTTGAAAATAAAGAGAAAGTTTGATGCAAAGCAGTTGATTGTATGATCAAAAGCTGAATAATAGCCAATTCAGGTACAATCGAGTAGGACAGCTATTTCGTTAGCTACAAGAGACGAGAAGCGGCCGGCTCGTGGTACAGTTGGCACTTCGCACCAGGGCTTGAATAACCGGAAAATACCGGTATGAAAAGGTTAACGGTATGACGTCATACCTTTATATTACGATATCCTTATATAACGGTACCGTTATGTTCCGATACCGAAAAATAGCGATAGCTTTATTTTTAGCAGTAGCGTAATTTTAAAATAAGAGTACCGAAATGAGAAAACTATAAATAGCTCTCGGCTCAGCTGCAGATTCTATCGAGCCAGTTCCGTTCTAGTCGAGCGAGTGAGACCGGACAGTCGTGTGACTCGTGCGTTTCGAAGTTTTATTTCGTATAACCGTTTGCTTAGCTGAGCCAAGTTGCAATTATATTTAATAACTAGCGGCCCGACCCGGCTTCGCACGGATGGACATTTATTTTTAAACATTTTGGATTAAACGTAGAGTAAATGTAGGTATCATCATTTCTGTGGCAGGACATTTACTTTTATCCGACTGCCTCGTTGGTTTAGTGGTCGCTTGTTCAACCGCTGAAAATGAGGTCCCGTGTTCAAATCCCGGGTCGGGCCAAGATTTGTATTATTGGGTCTTTTCTAGCAAGTTGGCGGTGTTAGACGGCTTAAGCCGTGGTCTATCGCATGACCTCTCCCAGGCCGTGTCGGTCTGCCGTCCTATCGGATTATGAGAGTGAGGGCATAGAGAGTGCACCTATGTTTGCGCACACACTTGTGCACTATAATATGTCCTGCGCATCTTGGTCGATGAGACTGGCCGCCGTGGTCGAAATATCCACATCCCTCACTGCGTTGCACGCACAGGGCCACACCGCGCACTGGCCACGCCGGCGCGGCGGCGGCGGCGGGCTGCGTTTATTTACTACTAGTTTATGCCCGCGGCTTTGCACGCGTTGTTTCTATGGAAACGTTTCAAGGTGATTTTAATCCCATGTGAACTGATTTATGGGGGTATGTATTCCGATAATGGTATACATACCGGCACCGGTACAAATACCGGTATACATACCGGCACCGGTACAAATACCGGAATACATACCGGTACCGGTATACATACCGCTATTTATACTGGTACCGGTATGTATATCGGTATTTATATGGGTACCGGTATATATACCGGTATTTATACCGGTATGTATTGCAGTAATAATACCGGTATGTATACCGGTATTTACACCGGTATGTATTGCGATAATAATACCGGTATTTATAAAACATACCGGTATACATACCGGTACCGGTATACATACCGGTACCCGTATAAATACCGGTATACATACCGGTACCAGTATAAATAGCGGTATGTATACCGGTACCGGTATGTATACCGGTGCCGGTATGTATACCGTATGTTTTATAAGTACCGATATTTACACCGGTATGTATTGCGGTAATAATACCGTTATTTATAAAACATACCGGTATACATATCGGTACCGGTATAAATACCAGTATACATAACGGTACCGGTATACATACCGCTATTTATACTGGTACCGGTATCATTACCAGTATACATACCGGTATTATTACCTACCGATTATATTATTAATATATTATTATATACCGGTATTTATACCGGTACCGGTATGTATACCGGTACAGAAATGTATACCAGTATTTATACCGGAAGGTTTCATAAATGACAGTATTATTACCGCAATACATACCGGTGTAAATACTGGTACTTATAATACATACCGGCAACGGTATAAATACCGGTATACATACCGGTACCGGTATACATACCGCTATTTATACTGATACCGGTATGTATACCGGTATTTATACGGGTACCGGTATGTATACCGGTATTTATACGGGTACTTATATCGGTACCAGTATGTATACTGGTATTTATACCGGTAACAATATGTATACCGGTATTTATACCGGTACCGGTATGTATACCGGTATATATACCGATATCGATATTTATAAGTTTTCCAGTAATAATACCGGTATGTATACCTTTATTTATACCGGTACCGGTATGTATACCGGTATTTATACCGGTACCAGTAGGTATACTGGTATTTATATCGGTACCAGTATGTATACTGGTATTTAAACCGGTACCAGTATGTATACCGGTATTTATACCGGTACCGGTATTTATACCGGTACCGGTATGTATACCGATATCGGTATGTATACCGATATCGGTATTTATGTGTTTTCCAGTAATAATCACGGTATTTATACCGGTATGTATTGCGGTAATAATATAGGTATTTATACCGGTATTTATACTGGTACCCTTATGTATACCGGTATTTATACCGGTACCAGTATGTTATGTATACTGGTATTTATATCGGTATCAGTATGTATACCGGTATTTATACCGGTATACATACCGGATGTACCGGCATTTATACCGGTACCGGTATGCATACCGGTATTTATACCGGTACCAGTATGTATACCGGTATAAAATAATGTTTTTCTTGTGTGAAAATGCCTTGTCACAGTCAGGGACCAAACAGTTATAAGAAAACCAGATGCCAGATGTCTTGGCAATACAGGTCGTTGACCTTCATGAAATCAAAAAAAAGGCACTGCTTAAATTTTTTTGCAAATTATTATTAGTACGAATTAAATTAGAATAGAATAGAATAGAAAAACATTTATTGCCTTAATTTAGAAAATACACAAAACAAAAATATACGTACTACTTAATTAAAACTAATAAACTTAGACAAAAGGAGTAAATTCAGCATTTAGCTGTAATGCAAAAATGCAAATGCAAGGCACTTATAACGCTAATATTTGGCACTTAGTGTAGACAATCCAGTCTCCGCGCTGAATGAAAAGAAACAATAAAAAACATATTTTCGCATTCTCCCCATGCTTCCCTTTTACAAGGAAAGATGCCGAATCGACGAATATAATAACGACCGCGACGTCATAGCTGTGTATTAAGAAGTGTGTTAGAGTGAAATCTCGTTCGACAAGGCAAGTGGCATTCCTATCGAGCGAACTGTAAACAGAGCACTAGCGTCGTTTACTCACGCGTTTTTCGGTACCGAAATGAATTACGTTACGGTACCTGAAAAATACAGGTAGCTACCGGTACCCTTAAAATAATGGTACCGTTATTTTATACCTGTACCAATACCGTTATTGTATACCGGTATAGGTCTACCTTTAAATCAAAACGGTACCGTAATTTTTTACCGGTAGCTTAACCCTATACCTATACCGCTTTCAAGCCCTGCTTCGCACACAGATAGGGACGGGTGCGTGTGTGCGTGCGCTGCATGTGTGACGTCAGCGTCATGCCGGAGTCATCGATCCACGGCCCAATTATTCATGTACCTACCTATCTGTACAGTATGTATCTGTACTATGACTGTACAGATACAAACTGTACAGATAGGTACGTGTACAGCCATGTACGTACACTGACGGTGCGCGGTGGCCAGCTTTACAATGCAAACAGATATTGCCAAACTTCAGAACTTATCTCTGCGCGGACGAAACCTTCTCTATGTTTAACTTTCAATACGTACAGACAGCTTCAGAATTAAGTAGCCCCCCTTGCATAACACAATGCAGGTTAGAATCCAATTTTTTATTTGTTTTTATCTATTCGTTCTGTTAGTATGTTACCTAAATAAAAATGTAATTTATTTTCTACTTTTAAAACTCCTACGATTATCAGGTTTGGATTGAAACCTACACGTGTTATACAGGGGGGTTACTTAATTCTGACGATGTCTGTACACGTTCAATAAAACACGTAAGGGCTCCGATATCTTTGGGCGAATGAATTATAATGGCATAAGAAGGTGCCGACTTAATTACAAGCAGGGAAAGTAATCTCAAGCTTTAGGAAAAGCTATAATTATGAATCGAACGATGAAATTACTGAGAAACTATGGCTACTACGACAGTTAACACATGCGAGATGAGGTCAGGTCAGCGCTCGGTTCGGCTTCTATCAAGCTGAGGATATTCATAATAACTGCAGTCTCTTGATATTAATGCAAAAGTCCAGTGGCTTCAGAACATTCATTGAACAGATTTGTAGAAGAGACTGCACTACCCACTTTAGACTCTTTGTTCCCGGGAATTCTGTTACTTTTGCGATAGTAAATGTTTTTTTTTATTCATATTTATTTGTGGGACTTTGAGTCATTGCTGACTATGTCAGTCCCGTAATTTAACGAACTAAGTACACACCTAAAACTAAATTATATATAAAATTAACCTAAATAATTTAATAGCCGCATCACTCAGTGGAGCTGATAAAATTATTTGGATAACACCAGTATCCGTTAGGTTAACATTGTATAGGTCCCTCAATTCTGATCTTATAGGCTCGCTCCGTTCACACTCCACTAGAAGATGATGCACATCTTCAAGGACGCCACATGTGTCACAATTGGGCGAGTTTGTGATTTTTATCAAATGTTTAAATTTATTGAGGGGAATTTGCCCGGAACGTAATCTATGAGCTATTACAATACGTTTTCTTTTAAGTTTACAATTACTCCACCATGGTAGATATGCAGGCTGCTCTTGCAAAATTTTACACCAAATCCCTTTATTGATTTATATCGAATCATATGATGACTTCCACTTAAAAAAAATTGTACCTGTATTTAATTTACATAATATCTCCGAATTGTGTTAGTGTTGATATGTAGCTAGACAACAAAGTAATAATTGCAGTAGGAGGGGGTAAAGTGGGGGGCAGGCGGGGGCGGGGGCAGTGATGCGGGGTGGTGCGGTTGAGCATTACCAATAACGATTTCGCAGATCGCTTGTCAAAGGGCTGTGCATTCTCGAACGGGGTCAGTGTGCCCTTGCTCTGCGTTCCAGCTCCACCGCTGCCCGCACTCACAGCGCACTGCATACTCATTACATAGTAGAGACAACCCTTTACAAAGATAAATAATTTTACAGCAATCCTCTGGCATCACGAATAGTTTTCATTAATCACTTACGTTTCTGCATGTTGGAAAGAGATGATAGGTATTTAGTGCCAGTTTAATTTCGCGATCGATTAAAAAAACGAATTAATAATAAAATAGTGCTTGGTCAGAGAAGTGATTAAAGTACTTTAGTTTGGTCACTTCTCTGACATTTACTTTAGAGCAGAGATCATTTAAATTTTTAATCAGGGTTTCTCTGGCTTTGTCTGGTAGAGATCGCTCTTGAGCGATGAGACCGCCACTTGTCACTTAGATTTTAAGTTGTTTTGTTGTATTGTTTCTATCGATAAGTGTGCAATAAAGAATTTTCTATCTATCTATCTATCACTACGTTGAAAACCTACAGTCTAAGGTGACTGACGACATCTAGAGGAGTTTACGTGTTCGATTCCTGCCTCGGGACAAGATAAACGGATGAACGTGCGATCTGCAGGTATTTTGTTCCAGATGATCTTAAGTTGTGAATTATAAAAAATATATATGAATGTTTGTAATGTTTTAAGGATACACTACGCAATCATCACACTTACTTTTTATTTCATCTTGTAATCATATGTATATGATTTCATGAAATAAAAATTTCATCTTGTAATCATTTGTATTTAATTTTTTAGATCTAAAGCTTTTTGTTTCCCAAACATAAATAAATAAATAAATAAAAATAAATAAATAAATAAATAAATAATGATTACAAGAAATAAAAAGTGAGTGTGATAATCGCGTTGCAATGCAAGGGTGAGTGAGTGAGTCAGCGGCTGCAGATAAGCTGGGTGATCTGAAATAGAGTTGTTAATTAATTCGTTCATTAATTCTAGTTTTGACGATGTGGGGCCCGTCCGTGCCGCCGCCGGCCCCCGCGCAATTATCACTAATTACCCACGCGCGGAGAGCACTCGGTGAACTGTGCACGTGTGCATGTGTGCACGCGCTACTCTCCGGCATTAAACCAAACTTACAACCAGTCTATCACGTTGACGCTAAGTTCACAAGTTGAACGAATAAACGTACACGAGGCAAAGTTATAAAAAACAAAACGGTCAAAGTTAGAAGTGCGGTACAAACTCGCAACAGTGATTCCATTGATAACCGCAATCCGGCCACTCGCGAAGTCACCCCGCCGCCCGCCCCGCCCCGCGCCGCCCCGCCCCGCCACACAATACGAACGAGCCGGCGAGTCGCGAAGCCCGGAACTCCCGAACTCTGCCGCGACTACTTCACAATTAATCCTGAACGGAAAAATAATTAAGAGACAACGAGTTCCAGTCCGCAGTTAAGACCCTCGAGTTTTTCTTACGAAACTCTACTTTACAGAATACAATACACTTTAGTCGACTTCGAATTGCGTAATTTCGCAACTTCTTAACTGCGCGGGCAACGGCAACACTTATCGCTTTCTTTTCAGGGATTTTTCTACAAAGTTAGGTACATAATGGTTTGATTGGCTTACTTTCTGGTAGAAGTAGGTGAAGTGACGTCAAATATTAGTAAGCGTGGCAGATCTTCTGTCTCATGCTGCATGCCCAGCACAGCATCACGAGTCACCGCGAGCCGCTAGCAGCTGTGCAATAGAATGCAATCAGCGTAAAGCATGTGTCGCTAATTAATAATGTTAATTACGAGAGGCGCGTCGCGGGACTTGCTCTGCAGTCAGCGCGCGCCGTGACGCCCCGTGACGCGCCCACCACTCATCATGTGAATATGTCCTATTGTTGCGTAAAAACTAAATTGAACATAACCCGAGGTCGCCCATGCCAACACGGCGAATCATAACAACGAGACTAGGTAATACTGCGACCATGATCTCTATAAATATTTTAACGAACATATATATACACATATATATTGTTTGCAACAGTCTGCAGTTAGCTCAATTGTTTCAATTGATAGTACTAATTATATTATAATTTTGTTTGTGAATAAAGGCTTCTGCCATATTATGATAAAAAAAAAGACGGGTTGCACTCCGGGAGTGCCGGCAGAAGTGAAAACTTGATTATTAACGTTGAGCATGTTTTATATTTTGGAATGGTTAGGGAATAATTTTGCACCAATTGCTTTATCAGTATAAAAGTACTATCATTTATGTGGTAGAATACAATATTCATTTATTGCGCTATCGTACACAAACATGACAATTTATATTACATTAAAAATTTAACACTTTAAAACTATTACAATTATTTTACAATATTAAATAATATTACAATTATTTACAGCCGGTTGCGCGCAAACCATTACCCGCTACAAAAATCTGATTATTTTTAAAGTCCAAAAATAAATTCCGTTTCCCAGCAATTATTTTTGCGCAGTGTTACTTAGTTTCATGTACAGAATGCTTGGTTGACGGCTTCGTGAAGGGTCTGTTTACACCCGTTAAGCAGTACGATAGACTCGATCGAAACCTAACCTTAATTATAAAATTATATTAATGAATAAATGAAAATTTTTGTCCTTGTCTTTCTTTTCGATTCGTTCGAGAAATTAATTATCTATAGATACATAAGTAGGTAGGTATAAGCGAGCCGGACGCTAGCAACTATTACGTAAGCTAGGGCCTATTGTTGTTGTCGGAAACTAGTACTATTATCTATTCTGTTTACCTAAAAATAATGTTCGATTTTGAACTCTATCTCAAAACAAAACTTCAAGAAATTTCCTAGCTATAATGAAGATCCTGCACAATTTTGAGCTTTATTCCTTCGGCATAAGGACGTCGTTGCTCCATCCGTCTTACGCTTTTTCGATCAGGTCACGTGTCCTGACGCGAGTTTAAGATTTTATATCCATTACAGAAAAAGTGCTCAACGCCGCTAAAGAAGTTTTCACTTCAAAAAAGTATACACTGATTTATTATAAACCACTATCACTCTGTGACTCGACTGAACGCGACAATCGTTCAATTACCAACCTAACCCCGCGATATCGCTATCTATGTTCTTAACCTTGTTACGAATGAATACAAAACAAAAGAAAGATAGGTAACTACTCTACTTATAAAAGAAGGCTATCATTGAAATGACAGTTTTTTATCTGTGATACATTGAAGATACTGTTTTCAATACAAGTAGGAATCTGCGGGCGGTATCTAGCTGCTGTGTGATTACGCTAAAATCTCCCATTCCCATTGAATGGGCCATCGGGGGAAACTGGGCATAAACGATTTCAGGTACTAAAGAAATACATACAATTTTCTGGCGGGCGAAGCCGATCGACGACGACGGAAATTTTAAGGTCTACGCCAAGATATTATAACCTAAGTCAAAGTCAATTGTCGTAATACTCATACTTGACTTATTTTGCTAGATTATTGTAATTATTCTGATTCAAATTTACAAACAATACTTACATTGGAGTGATTGCAGTAATAAAACGTAGTCGAGCAAAACAAGGTCTAACATAATTATGAAGGTGTAACATAAGTATGTATTTTAACGATTTAATGTATGCAAGACCAGCATTAACAAATAAATAAAATAAAATATTACAATTGAGTTTGACATTAATGACATTATGACGTTGGCAGCTTCGTTGTCGGTCAGCTCAATTCAGCCAGAAAATTGTTTGTATTTGTTTTTGTACCATGTGATGTGAGCCAAAATTGTTTTATACCCAATCTCCCCGGAGGGCGATCCATTGAATGGGATATTGTACCGTAATCGCACAGCTGTACCTTCGGAGGTAAGCCGGAGCCGGCTTCACCGTCGCGTCGTGTTGCAGTTGTCACATGCTCGGTGCCAGCGCAGACGTTATCGTAAGTATAGCGCCACATGCCGCCGGAGACGTGTAGTAGTACAGAGCTGGCTCGCTGAACGCAGTCATGTTCACTGCCTGGATACACCGGTACCTGTAACACACGCCTTACAACCTGTTTCGTACGCTTGCTTTAACCTTTAAGGTATTCTTACCAAAAATAGCTTTTATCTATCAAGGTTAACGTATATGTACAACTGGCTAATTACTTTTAGTGACTTCTCAAACCACACAAATACGTGTAGCCTGTAATGATTGGCGGCTTAGGTGGCGGCTCAATAAATAACAATTCTACACAAACCACCCTTTTTTCTTTTTGTTTTATTCGGCGAGGAAATTCATTTACGAATAAACTGGTCTGGGGGGGACCAGAATTATGTGGGACTCGACGTCCTGAAAAGAACATACCTAATACCCACTAAAACCTCTCCGGTGTCCCTCTCTCGCCATTTTCGCCGAACCACGGGAACATTTAAAACCTCCGCGGCCCTACTGGCGTCCCCTCTTCCTCCTATACATGGCCGGCGAGCCCACCGATCCACACACTCGCCGACCCCATTCTTCCGTCACCTTTCCTCCCCCCGATTAGGACACACAACCCACCCCTACAATAAGGATATGTACCACGTACTGAAGTATGTCAAATCACGTACGTATTAAGAGTACCCAGTTATTTGAGTCTGATGAGGTTTTCCTAAATGTTGAGGTCCGTATGATATCTTTACTCTAGTGAAAGTACTGAACGAGCAATATTCTTTAACGAGGCTGTAAAAACTTAGCGCCGATGTAATGGCGTCGCTAAAACACCTTCACTAGCTGCAGTTATGACGTTTGCCGGGAAGTCACAAGAACTAGCTGGAAGCACACTGACTTGGCGTCAGGAACAATTCAAGGTCTTCTGAAATATTATTGTAAGCCTATCAGATGAACCTATCGGTTTGAAATGAATCGGCACGGACCGGGCTCCGGCACTCCGTGCCTGCCTGCGAGGCGAGCCCGCCGCTCTCCCCGCTGCCTGCCACACCAGCCGAAGTTGTCCACGCCACAACAAGAAACGGTCTGCCGTCCAATCGGGTTATGAGAGTGAACCTGTGCTTGCACGCACACTTGTGCACTATAATATGTCCTGCACATCTGACTAGTCTCCGATGAGACTGGCCGCCGTAGTCGAAATCCGGTTACGAGGACATCATTGTCCTTGTTCGTTCAACAGGAAACGGACGCGAAATCAAATGTGTACTTTAAACCAAACAATTTATACAAATTGACGTCGATGTATATCAAAGAAGAATTCTCGGAAGGAACTATCTACTTAATCACTACTAATAAACTTCTAAGGAGAAATTTAAAAACTGTTTCGTTCAGTCGACGATTTTCTATTCAAAACACAATACACATAGCGACATCTATCGCAGGGTCGTAAATGCTTAAAGCGTTAAGAGGGGGCGGAAAACCAAAGGTTTGCGAATCTCCTACGGCGCCCGAGGGAAGGACAGACATTCGCATATCCCGTAGTTGCACTGAGCGCCACTAGATGGCGCCCATCCGGGGTCGCTGAATATTGTGAAAATGTGTTTAACTGTATATTTCCCTGTTCTGAGGTTTCACCCCGGGTTTCCTTCTCTGCCTAGCTTCCGTCGCAGTGAAGTTGTAAAGATCGTGTAGATGGCGCTGTGCTGGGTTCCAGGCAGTAATATGTTTGATTTTCATTCGGGTAAGTTTGATAACAGAAGATTCTGTGTAGGTATAAAAATAATAATAATGCTGGACAATCCACACAGCACCATCTAGCCCCAAAGTAAGCTACCTACTCAAAGCTTGTGTTATGGGTACTAGATAACTGATAAACATAATACAATACACTACATAGATATATATTTTTAATTATAAATAGAAAACACCCAGACCAACGGAACAAATTTCTACAGATCGTACACAAATTTGTTCTGAGGAGGGAATCGAACCCGCAACCTCTTGCGTCGCAGACGGACCTTCGCCAGCCGCGCCACGGAGGTCGTCAATAGTCGTCAGGTATTGCGTCCCGCTTGTGAGTTTCTTTCTTCTTTGCATCTTCCCACTCGACAATCATCTCAAAATGGAAAATGACCCCTTTCTGCGAAACTTACAGAGCAAATTATGGAACAATTAGCGGAGCGGAGCAGGAGCAGGCTCCTTGTATTTCACTTATCAATAGGTGATTTACATTTGTCCAAGTATCAATCGGTAGAAGTACCGAGCAGGTATATGCTGGACATAAGCGTCTAAACAGCGCCACTACCTATTTTTTCTTATTATTCTGTTAAACGAAGGAATTTTCAAAAATCGATTGTCCAGTTTGTGAATCGTATCATAAACTTTTTTTTAATGCCTGTGTTAAATTTTTATTTAGTATAGTTTAAGCAGAGATGCGAAGTTGCTTGTTTTGGGCACCATGGTGGCAAAAAAGAGCAACTTCGTATCTCTGCCTACAGTATACCAAGTAAAATATTATAGAGGCTTTATAAAAAGCTTATGATAGTATTCACAAATGTCCAATCGATTCTTGAAAATTATTTCGTTTCACAGAATAATAAGATAAAATAGGTGGTGGCATTGTTGTGGGTCGGGTAGCGCCTTATATAGCCCACCGGTTCTGAGACATCATCAAACGAGTTTTCATTGCGACAAAGTAATTTTTCAGATTCGGTTGAAAGTCACTCGTGTAATGGGTTTTTCAAGCTAAAATAATAAAGCTTTAGATTCTTATTTATTGAAGCAGAAAATACCTGTACGAATGTCAGCCTTGGAAGGGGCTTAAATAAAGCTGTAGTGGTCGTTTTCCGTCCACTCGGCGGAACCAGCCGCCACGCGGGGCCACTCGTGCCGCGAGGGAGCGGGGGGGCGGGGGGGTGGGGTCGCTAGGGATGTGCCGAATGTTCTATTTATGACACCGTTTTTCATACGTACCCTGGTTATGATTGCTCCACACAACTCTATTTAGCATCTACAAATTGAGATCGAGCCACACAACTCCAGTTATGAATTATTCAAACGCTTTTGCTCTCTCGCGTTAACACGCATAATGTAAGATCATCACACAATACAATCAGACCAGCCCTGAATTCAATTACTCGAATAGTTGAATGGGACCGAAGTGTTGGTAGGTAGTGCGGGTAAGTGGCTGCATACATGCATACATGCTGGTACACCTACTCGTGCAAACTAGATCTCAAGCCTAAATAAATTATTTAAACCATCATTCTTTGGCTTTTTTGGACGACCTCCGTGATTATTAGTATTATTAAAGTGGAAACTGTCTTTAGCTTCATTTGTTCTAGTTTAAGAATTTATTGTTACTTAAACATAAGCTTTTTATTTCCCTAATAAATAAAATAAAATAAACGGGTATTTATCGCGTTTATCATCAGTCATCCCATGACCACGACAGTGTGTAAACCTGTTGAAACGTCGGGGAAATAGGTAAATAAACGCGATAAATACCCGTTTACTAATACCAATAATAACTATATAATGTATATTCCTATACCCAGCAGGGGATTGTTTCTAGCTATCAGACCAGTTCGTATTTAAGACAATATCACGCAGGGCACAGCATTCAAGCTCTGCCCTAGCGTGTTAAAGAGGTGTTGTCGACGGAGCGGCGCATGCAAAGAGATCAGTCGAATTACCGCCACCGTCACCGCCCCGTCGCGTCGCGTCCCGTCGCGCCGCGCCCTCGTCCTAATGAACACGAGCTTGTACGCTTGTACGCACTTTGTAAGAATGATAGACACTAGTGACGCTCCGACGCTGATTGTGTGACACGCACCGCACGGCTGTTCTAATGAACATGGCGGGCGGTATTTTCAATAGTAGATGAAACTACTTTTTAAAACTTTTCATCTTTTATCTGGGCAAAAAGAAAACGCAAAAAAAAACTCTATTTCAAAGAAAACCGTAGAACGATAGAACGCTAGAATTAAAACAATACAGCCACATTGAATTCTCGGGCGCAACTGAATGTGTTCCGAGTTGTAACATAACAATAGCGATAGAAGCGCAGCGCAATCATGCGGCGGCTTTACATTAAAATGATTACACGGAACAGTCATTGTGTGGCGCCGGGCGGGCTGCGGGCGGGCTACAGCGGGCGCAGGAATCCAATTACATTGTTCCTGGGAGAGCTCTCAGCGAGAATACGCGCTTCGAGGTATCCGTGCTCGGAGCCATTCTAACAACTCACTGGAACCTTCTTTGTAGTGTGATAGCTTGCATAGTTCATAGCCTGCATAGTACATATTCGCTTGCATAGTTTATAGCTTGCGTTAGGTTCAGTCCTTCCACAATACTAACCATATTAGGTGACTAGTTCACAGTTAATTATTGTACATGTACCCACTCGCCGCTGAGGCAATGTGATTCAGCTCCGTGCTGAGACCAGATCGACTGTGTGTGGGAACCTCGGACACGGTCAAGTACTTGCTAGTTGGATATCTTGTAATTGGTTCCTCGAGTCCGTAGTTGGGTGTGTTCGTAGCAGGCTCGTCTAACGCAACACTACTCTCCCAGCCTATATACAGGGTGTTCGGTAGATCATGAGCCATAAGGTAACTGGGGGTATGTTGAACCGAACACAGTACTATGATGGTTTTTTAACCCTCAACTCAGCATCATGTTTTGATACAGTTTTAGTATGGTGGCTTTTAAAACCTTCATCTTTATACTTTTTCGGTGTTTTTCCGTTATTTAAATTATCTGGTGGTGCTATTTTATAAACGCATAGTCAATCAAACAAATCAATAAAATTAATCAAACTAATTTCACGTGAATTTAGAATGAATAATCACATTTTCACGTTCTTTAGGTGGTCAACTTGTTTACGCTTTACAATATGGAAAAAAACGAGTTATTTTTACGACAAACAATCACTGACATTGATGTTCATTTGCCCTAGAATGTTGCCGAGCGCGGACTGCATTATTCTTAGGCTTTAGTTAGTTTTAGTTTTGCGCCCAGAGAATCGAAACGATAATGTAATAAAATAATTGTTAGCCATGTGATCACGTAAAATAATTCAATAGCAAATAATTACAAAATCGGACATCATCGAAAAAGTTATGTAGGTACTTCCGGGTAAAAAAATGGGTTATTCCGGTTTTCCCCTTGACAAATCCCACATAAGGAGGAAATCTGATATTAAAAAAATCCCTTTATAAAAATCTCAAAAAAGTGATGCTGCTGAGGGTTACAAAGACTACCATACTATTGCATTTGGTTTTACCTTCCCTCACTTACCCTTTGGCACAAGTTCTATCAAACCAAATATGTTTACAAAACGATTAGGAGACAAAAGTTATTATTTTTCAGGGTTTGAATATCCTACATATGTTTGGAATAAAGGCTTCTTTTGCTATGTATTTTATGTGGTTTTGACATATTTGGCATACCGTAGGAATGGCCATGAATTAGAAACGTTTTCAGTGAATGGGAAAATCAGAGACCCGCTTCGTTTTTTTTTCTGATTTAATCCAAAGTTAAGTACGTAAGTAAGTTAAAAATTCTCTTAGTTTTTAATTTTTACTTTTCAACACTTTACATGGCCATGCTTCATACTTTACATAGCGACTTTATTAACTTAAATCTCACTTGAATAATGATTTTAATGGTATGTAATAACATGAAAGATTAAAAAAATTCAATTACATTCATAATTATTTCGTACAAATACAGGGTGTAAGGGTAAACAGTCTTATCCTTGAAACCAGAAGTTCAGAATCATGAGCAGAGTCCAAAACCGATGAAATAACTAAACATTTTTCTTTACATAATTTTGAAAAAAACATACATCAATGTAATGTACATCATAAAAGCATTTCACCCTACATTTATACCTACACCGCCTGCTTTGTCGGTTTCAACTAAAGACCCGCTCGCGCGCCGACTTAAAGGCGCCGCCGCCTACATACCTACGCCGCGTCCGCGCCGACAAAGACGCCGCTCGCTCGCGCGCTATTCAGTCGCGGCCCGTCTGCTAGGTAGTGAGCACGTCACGACGCGTTCCGTGCTAATTTGTGATGTGCCGATTTGTTCGCGTATTGTGTTAAGTAGAGAAGTGCCGATGTCGTTCACAAATGAACAGTGGACTGAAATGGTGCGACTTTATGCCATCGCTGGTGACAACATGAACTTGGCTCGTACGATGTACGCAGAGCGGTTCCCAGAACAACGTGTGCCAAGCCGGGAAACGATCCTAGCGGCTACACAAAGGCTACGTGCCTACGGCCAGTTCAAAACATTTTATGCCTAATGTGAGTAAATCAAACTGTACATAAAGCTGTAAATTTTAATTGAATTGTACATAAAACTTGATTGATGATGAACTTTTTAAATACGCCAAAAGTACCTAGGTACCTACTTATTTTAGCCTACTTACTGGCAAATGTGTTAGAGTAGCTATTTTTGCCTGTCCTAAGCCAGGAAAAGTATGAAGGGAAAGTTCCATCACAAGTTGTATGTAGGTACCTACAATTCGAGTGGTTCGATACCTACACCAACGGCCGGCTACAGGCGAGAGCGGGCGGCGCGGCGTGATAAGGTCACTAGGGTGTCCATGAAATCACGTAGGATAGCAGAGAAATGAATTATGAAATTCCATCGAAACTAATTGACTTTTATTTTTAAAAATAACTTGTACCGTCATATTTTAGGGGTGTACAGTACATACGTGGTTTCAAGGATAAGACTGTATACGCTAACACCCTGTAGTTAAGTACTTACAGTTATGAAATACTAAGTTCAAATTTTGGAAATGAAACGAAAAATCTGACAAATAGTCGAAAGACCTATCAGGGTTAAAAAGCCACCAAGCTATTGCACTTGGTTTCACCTACCCCAGTTACCACATGGTACACGATGCCGACGACCCTGTATATATAATAATAATAATAATGCTGGACAATACACACAGCATTATCTAGCCCCAAGCTAAGCAGAGCTTGTGTTATGGGTACTAGATAACTGATATATTTAATACAATACACTACAGATAGATATTTTTTATTATACATAGAAACTAGATAGATATTTTTTATTATACATAGAAAACACCCAGACCAACGGAACAAGTATATAATAGCCTATTCGCTGTAGTACAGTTAGGTCGTATACCTCAGATACAGCCCGACCCCTCCGCGCCGGCTCCGTCGAGAGGCAATCTCCTGCAGCGGGCGATGGATCCGAGAGAGCTAATTCAATCAGCTCGCAGCTCATCAACGAACAATTGCTTTATAAAGTCTCCGCAAATTGTTCTACACTACAAGACAAGTGTTTGAACACTTACGACGGGCGTGTGGTGACGCCGGAGTAGACTTGATTTCTAAGAAATTAAATAACATCGCAAAAATTTACGACTTCGGCGGGACTCGAACCCGCATCCTTCCGTAAGTACCGGAATGTGCTAACCAACTACACCACGAGGTCGAGTGACGCTGGAGTCGAAAATCTTTGCGACTTTCTACGGACTGTAGCGCCGTTAGCTCCACCTACAGGGGAAACATTAAAGTTTATCCATTCCTTGTCGTAAATTTTTGCGATGTTATTTAATTTCTTAGAAATTTGCCAGAGTGTGAGGCTTACGCACTATAAAAACAAAAAAACTTTGGACTTGATTTGCTACAATTTAATCTTGTTTCAACTTTTTGTAATGTTCTCATTATATAGTGGGGCTTTTAGCTGCTGTGTTGTTGTGCGCGGGGCAGCACAGCGCCGTGTCCGCGCTTCCGGGCCGCCCGCCCCGCCGCGATACACCACCATCCGCTCTACTTTCCGCTCTGTTTCCGCTTAACTTATATATTTTACCTGAAATCCTAACACTTTTTACGTAGTCTCATTTGCTAAAGTACTGCGTGGCAACCTCAACCTCAACCTCAACCTCAACAGCCTGTATTGGTCCACTGCTGGACGCAGGCCTCGCCCTGATAAGCTCCTTATTGACTTTTATCTCATGGGGGGTAATGCCCATAATTCCCACGCTGGGCATGCGGGTTGGGGATCGCAGGTCGGTGGTAGAATTGTTCTGCAGGGGGCGCTACTGCCCGCCCCCGATATCCCTTAGTCGCCTCTCTAGACACCCGCGCGTAGAGTTGGGGTAGTGCAAATTCTAAGCCGAGACCCGCGGCTCCGTGGCAATATTGTAGACCATAACGTACATGCCTATTATTAGCTCTCTGTGTCTATTTTAAATTCTATTGTTTATTTATATAGCTAAGCACCGAATGAAATAAATAAATTTTTGATAATACATTTTATTTGGACCATACAATGCAAAGGTAGGATAATAAATATGAGATAAAAAATTCAACGTACAGTGCCGTCAGTATTTTCTGTTATTTTCTGATCATTATCATAAAACTAAGTAATTATTTATCTGCACCTCGGGATTCCCGACGAGATAGGGAGCACGCTCCGGGACGAAGCCCTAAGACAAGTAGCTCGTCCGTAATTAAACCTGCCCCCGCGCGCGCCCGCAGTCCCCGCGGCCCCTGCTCGCCACCTACACGGTCTTAGCTGTTTATTGAGGGCCAGCGCGCGGGCCGCACACAGAAACAACAGAACGTTTTATTAGAACGTATCTAACGTATATTTGTTGCTGTACGCTACGTGAATGTTCTCAAGAGTAAGTTCCGTGTGAGAGAGGAAATGATAAGCCAGGAACACTGCCCGGAACAAGGGTCGTATCTGCAGCGGCGGGGGAGGCCGCCGCAGCAAGCGGGAGCTCTCCCAGCGTTTGAGCCAAGCTCAGCGGACTCACCCGAGCGGATAACTGATAATAACTTTGTAAATTTATGCTCCTCAGCGGCTCTGAGCGGACCGCTCGCGGCCGCTGCCCGCCGACGTGATATCTGTTATTTATTCACGGCTCTCGAAGATAAACGAGCGCTTTATAAATACTTTACGAAGCCAATTTAAAATAGAAAATCTTGGAGAAAACTTATTATTTTAGTCAAACCAAGAGGTCGATAGCTACTGCTGTGTCAATCTGTACTAAATATTGACATAATTACAGTATCTACACTACAGAATTTAAAAAATACGATGAAAAAGTGCAGTCTAGGTACATATGTGTAGTGTTTAGGCAATAGGTATGTCTGCCCAAAAGCAAACGGCAAATTGTTCAAAAGCAATCCGGAAATTGAATTTTTGTGTTTGAATGTTTGCGTCCAGCGGAAGTGGAAAACAAATATTTTCTGTTAATTGAGTTATGAATATTCAGCAGACACGAATCATTGCCGTGCTCGATGACGCCGCCCGCCCCGCGCCCGCGCCCCGCCCGCGCCCCGCGCCCGCCCGCCGCGCTCTCGCAGCCACTAAACAGGCGACGCCAAGTGACGTTTCAGTTTCTCAGATTATCGTTATATAAAAGCTATTATTCATTCTCCGATGTCGCCGTCGGTCCGCTAGATAAAACCGCCAACTTGCATAATCTTCGCGAGAAATTTCATCAAAATCTAAATGAAAAGGAGAGATTAAATCTAAACCGGCATTTAAGCGAGTATGAACGGAGCCCGGAACAAAGGCGGCATCCAGAGTGTCGGCGAGACTCCGCGAGAGACTCAACACGCCGCCCGCACGGAGAGGTGCGCAACATCTCAATTTAAAACTTTGACCCCGAGGAGCCCCGGCGCGCCGCAGCCCCCCGCGGCGGCGCCTGACCAGCCAACAAAATAATAACTGCACATAAACAACCTCCGCTTTTGTACAGCGTCGATGACAGTAGGTTGACTTCTCTCATGTCACAAACTGGCGGTGACGACGCCATTATCCTTTCCGCCTACACTTTAGAACCACGGGCTGGCGAGTTGGTAGGAGCGACCCTGCCGGGTCTCGGTAGCTGCGCATTGTAGCGCGAGTGGCGAAGATTAAATAATTTACTAAACAGATTAAACAAGTTATTCAAGTGGCAGGAATGAGATAAAGTTCCTCTAGGTACTTGTTTATTTTATCCCTCTTGATAAATTACTTTTGTTTTTGAGCGGACAGATAAAATTGTAAATATTACCTGTAAATTATCTTTAGGAGATAATTTTTTCTTATTATTCTTGTAGAATACAGTGCCTCGAAACATGAACTTCGTATGACGTTGCCATTATATATTATATTGTTAGATATTATCTATATAAATTATTAGGTACTATCATGTACTAGGACCGTCGGTCGGATATCTCGCCACGCCAAACTTAACGAGATCATTCGGCGGGCCTTTGTCACCGCTAACGTACCAGCTATTCACGAACCGAATGGTCTGTTACGTGACGATGGTAAGAGGCCCGACGGTATGACACTAGTCCCATGGGAGTTGGGGAGGCCCATTGTGTGGGACGCTACATGCGTCGACACACTTGCGCCTTCCCATCTTCCGAGGCATCCGTGAGGGCGGGTGCGGCGGCAGATTTGGCCGAAGATCTCAAGAGGCGCAAATATGCACATTTGCTCCCCTTGGAGTCGAGACTACCGTGGGGTACCGAGGCTCTTCGGTTTTTAAAAAAATCACTGAACATCTGGTCGAAGCGACGCGTGACCCGAGAGCTGGTCAGTATCTGGCACAGCACATCAGCATTGCCATACAGCGGGGCAATGCAGCCAGCGTCTTGGGGACGCTTCCGACTGGTATTGATATGGATCTGTTGAGCTACCAGTAGATTGTTTGCAACACTCTGCAGTTAGCTCAATTGTTTCAATTGTAAATACTAGTACTAATTTATTTCTATTATTTTATTGTAATTTTCTATATATTATTGCATAATATTGAGCAAAAATACGCGTGCGTAGGTGTGCGAGCCAACACACCAAGCTGATACAGTAACGAACATTACCAATGAGAGCGAAATTAGAAATATACTAATGTTTTTCTCGTGTTATGATAATTGTACCCACGTCACGTCACGAACGTCACGTCCGTTCGGTGACGTCACCCGTCAGGCCGGGCTCGCCCGACACGCCCTTGTCCATCACGCTGCCCCCCGCGCGCCTCCCCGCCCGCCCTTTGTTTCGATAATGTGTCGGAGGAATAATGGATCTCGATCTCGTGTAATTGTTTGCGGGACTAGCTCGCTCGCTCGGCGGCGCGGTCGATGCTCCGTGAGATCACGCCGCCGCCGCCGCCGCCGCCGCCGCCGCCCTGCTACACGCACAGCTACTGCTGATTTTTCTGTTATTCTTACTGATTATCGACGTCCAAAATCAACTTTACAAACTAGATTTGTCTTTTTGTTTTGTTCTAATAGTTTGTTTAGATCAATAGAAGCTTAGATTGCCCAAATTGAGATAAATTAAGCCGAAATTAGGGGAGGCCTATGTCCAGCAGTGGACTAATTTAGGTTGATGATGATGATGATATGATGAAGCCGAAATTTGACGACATCAGTGGAGCAGCGGGCGAGAGTCCGCCTGCGACGCAAGAGGTTGCGGGTTCGATTCCCGCCTCGGAATAAGTTTGTGTACGATTTGCAGAAATTTATTCCGTTGGTCTGGGTGTTTTCTATGTATAATAAAAAAAATCTATCTTATTATATAATGTATTAAATATATCAGTTATCTAGTACCCATAACACAAGCTTTGAGTAGCTTACTTTGGGGCTAGATGGTGCCTTGTGGATTGTCCAGCATTATCCTCGTAGGTACTTTATTTCATGTATTGTATGTAGTACTGCTTTTTTTTGAATATATTATATTAAAAAAAAAGCAATACTACATACAATACATGAAATAAAGTACCTACGAGGCACGATCCTGGTTTATAGGTTCAGTTGTTTTATAAAGTAACCAAAAGAGCGTAGCTTAATTTTTTATGATAAATATTATGTTACGCAAGAAAAAATGTAAGCGTTAATATTCCTCGTGAAAAGACAACAATAGTGCGCGAACACTCATTTCAGTAATGTACGTGTGTGTTAGAGGCGTTATTGTTCCGAGAGCGGAGCGCGGCGCCGCGCGTTAGAGACATTAGAAAGAACAAATCGGCGGCTCCTTGGAGCGCAATATGCGAGTCAACAACCTGCACTAATTGTAGCCCAATGTTTGCCGACACACAAAAGAAGCCCATTAGTGGAGCGCAATACCATCTCCTCGCGAGTAGCTCCAGTAGCCCACGAGAGATAGCGCTCGCTCCAGAGACCGGCCGCCCCAGGTACCCACACCTAAACACCACGTACCTACCTACCTACTTACTGTCGATCCTTATGCAACAATATGGCTACAATAAGGTACAATATCGCATGTTTCTTTTCACCTGGCTCGTGCCAACATGTTTTGGATTTTAGTTATTTTGCCCCATGTTATTTTTAACCATTCACAGTGTGATTCCGTTTCCACTGTGCTTCGATGATAGTTCTCGGAGTTGTAAAAGATGCGAAATATTTCTTGATTTTATTTCTTTAAATGCCGTTTGTATAAATAAATAAGAATAATCAGGTACGCGTTTGCGAGATAATATAATTTATTTAATAATAAATATATAATATAACAAGTATATGTAGTGGTTACCAATAAGGTTTCCAAATATATTCAATAATAAAACGTAACCGGCCTGACTTTCTACGACTTGTTTTCCCCGCTCAAATTCAAATTCTAGTACAAATCAGATTCATTTAATGATTAAGCTATTTCATATTGCATTATATTGGATGTACTAAGTATCTTAATTGTTAATTTATATTTAAGAAAATTTGTCATGGATATTTTATCATATTAGAAGATATTTCAATGTATTTAGTTGTGAAATGTTATGACGAAAACGCCCTAGCAGATTATTGGCGGGATCACTCGAAATGTAACGGCGGAATTGTTCGTTCGTTGGAAATAGACGGTGAGCTGGCTCTGCCACTCTTTGATGACCCTGTCAGCTGGAAGCATCTCTTATTATGGCAAGATGTTTTACATTGTAGAACCTTTTTCTATATGTGTTCTTAGTTTGTTTTAGCACTGAAATTATTGAAGGTTAAGATTAAATTATAAGGTTATCTATTCTTTTAGAATGTTTCTATTTGTATGGTTTATTGCTTTTATTTTAGAAGGAACACTGTAAGTATTAGACACTTATGTGATTATATAAATGTGCTGTTGGTTTTTTTTTCACTTTTTCCACTAGTGGACAAAATATTGAAGTGAAGAGACTTTCAATAACACATTATTTCTTATTTGATAGTAATTGAGGGGTATTGATGTCTGTTTATCTTGTGAGCCTAAATAAATAAAGGTATTGACTTCTGACTTCTGATTTCATTAATTCCAATGCCCGAAATGTGAGGTTGCATTGTAAGGTAGGTAATTCCATGATTCTATCGAAATAAGACCATTTTATAGGGCCCAAAATTCTATCACGTTCATATTTGCGCGAGTCGTTTCCTCATCGAGTGGATACTATTTTGGTTTGATGCTGCATAAGCTCCACCCTTGAAACATAAATCAGCTGAACAATTCATGGTAGGATTGCTCGAAAGCAATCATAGTTCCGCATAGTTATGTGCCAGGTAGACTAGGTTGTACTCGTACTGGGAAATTACAAACCACTTCTTGTGCTTTGAGCTTCAAGTTAGAGTATTAAACTTCAACATAATTTCTACAACGATGCCTTCAACGTACTTTGACGACTGTAACTGAGTTTTAGTTTATAAATGGCTTTATTGTTTTATTGCGACTATGTCGTATGTATGAGTGCTACACAGCAAGCTTATACGGCGTAGACAGCTGTGGCGTAGACAGCTACGGCGTAAAGTGCTACACGGCTACGGCGTAGACAGCTCCGGCATAGACATCTACGGCGGAGACAGCTGTGGCGTAGACAGCTACGGCGTAGAGTGCTACACAGCTATAGCGTAGACAGCTACGGCAAAGACATCTACGGCGTAGACAGCTTTGGCGTAGACAGCTACGGCGTTGAGTGCTACACAGCTACGGCGTAGACAGCTACGGCATAGACAACTACTGCGTAGACAGCTGTGGCGTAGGCAGCTACGGCGTAGACATCTACGGTGTAGACAGCTGTGGCGTAGACAGCTACGACATAGACATTTACGGTGTAGACAGCTGTGGCGTAGACAGCTACGGCGTAGACATCTACGGTGTAGAATTTTACACAATAAACTGCACAATGTAGAAAACTGCACAGCTGCCTTTTGCGCCGCTTTGGTCTACTTTTTATATTTAATTTAAATATGAGATAATTTAAATTTATTTTAATTATAATTATAGTAATAAAGCATTATAATATCACAATAATAACAATAAATAGGGACCTAACCACAGTGTAAGAATAGTTCAATAAATATGTATTTAATTTACCTACCTGTCTACTTTGCTCTTAGTGACGGTTGAAATAATGTTCTTAAACTTACCTGGCGGGGACGTGGCATCTGCAGCACGTCTCTGACTTAGTGTAGATACCACAGAACATATCTCAAATACCAGGCGGTCTCTAATTCTAATTTAATAATCTATCTATATTGTGATCATGCTTATTATTGTTATTTGCTAACTAATGTTATTATTTTTATTATTTTAATAACGTCAGCTGGGTAATAAATCACATGACTTTGAAAACAGTACATGAGCTCGCACCAGTTCTTCGTTCTTAAATTGTGACAATATAATTATTTTGGGAGATTTTAATATTAATTTATTGAATAAAAGTGATAATAAAACCAAGCTACTTGAACAATTTCTTAGTTCTATGAATTTAAATCAATTTATTAGCCAGCCAACACATTTTACGTCCCATAGTGAAACTCTAATTGACTTGGTTTGCTCCGACTCGAGAGTTACAAATGTTTTAGTGAAGCACGACCCTGACCTTGGGGCCCATGCAATGCTCTTAGTTGATTTTAAAATAAATAAAGATAAGCCTAGTCCTCGTTTTGTCTCTTATAGGCCTATAAAAGACATATTACTTGATATTTTCGAGGATGACCTGAACTCTGTGGATTGGGCTCACTTTCAGCATCCTCTGGATTTGAACATTTCCCGTTTGTTAAACTTTGTTCCTCATTGATTTTTGTAAGCTATAGACTCGTAATGTGACGTCACCCAGAGGTTCAGACTGAAAACCAGCGTTGTTTCCGTCCTCGGGCGGTAGCGGCATCAAGCTGAGGCTGGACCTGTTTAGCCACGCACTAGGGAAAGACCAACTTTTTTTCATCAGACTACACGTAGATACCTCTACTTTTCTAATTTATTTTTATAACACCTTTTTATGATGTTTGTTTGTATTTTTATGTAGTCTCTATTGTGGTGTTTAATGTAACTTTTTGTTTTGTTTTAACTTCCCCTAAATGTTTTGTGTGCTAAATAAATTCTTATTCTATTCTATTCTATTCAAAAGGAGATCTACTTTGAAACGAATTAAGTTGACGGATGACGACGGATCGCACCAAAAGGAAGCGTGGCCGATCTGATCTATAAATAACCTAACTTACCTAACTATGAAAATTATTCTAACATTTATTTCTTTGAGATCCAAAACGAAAGGTGTCAGTTAGTGATGCGCCCGAAGCAACTTGGTGGCAAGGTTGTTCGTTTCGTGCTGAGCTGAATAGTTGCCGCCGGCGAGAGGCCAGAGGCATGAGGCACCGGCGAGAGGCCAGAGGCATGAGGCACCGGCGAGAGGCCAGAGGCATGAGGCACTTGCGAGAGGCCAGAGGTATGAGGCACCGGCGAGACGCCAGAGGCGTGAGGCACCAGCGAGAGGCCAGAGGTATGAGGCACTGACCGGCGAGAGGGCAGAGGCATGAGGCACTTGCGAGAGGCCAGAGGTATGAGGCATCGGCGAGACGCCATCGTACACAAATTTGTCCCGAGGTGGGAATCGAACCCGCAACCTCCTGCGTCGCAGACGGACCCTCGCTGCGCCACGGAGGTTATACTCGCGCCTTTATCACCACACACTTAAATTTTAAAGAAACAAAGTAGAGACAACTAAAATGTTCTTCATTTATTTAGAATGCTGCTTTTAAAAGCAAGCTCCCGGTGAAATGGCTCGCTTCCAAATTAATGTTATAGTACCGGCCGCGCGCTGGCTCGGAGCTAGGCAGGACCGGGGCCAGGACGCGGGTACAAGCCACATGTACAGTTATACCGTGCAAGCAGTCCCTAGGCCCGGCCCTGCCGCCCCAGTCTCTCAGATCAATAGCTCAGCACACACAGGGTCGGTATTGTTTAGTGGAGCTATTGGAGCCGCCGCCGGCCCGCCCGACGGCTCTCAAAGGAGATCGTATATCGAGGCTGATGCCCCTCCGATCGTGAGACGTGGTTCCCGTACGTAGCACGCGGTAGATAGACGAGCTTTGTGGATGCCGCAAGCTCGACACGATGAGCATTGATTGAGATTATTTAACAGATCCAATTCAAACCCTTACTAACAAGCCAGCGCTCGGATGTATGTTTTCAACACACTTGCTCATAAAGTGGCTCTATGGTCACCGCAATTAGGCACAGAATGACACCCATAATCAAACTGTGACTTTTGCGTTGCTTTAACTAACTAGTGAGTTATAGACATCGATACATAAGTACTACGCACTAGATTTCGCGATCAGAACACTCATTCTGTTCGACTGAACTGTACTGCAATCTGTACACCTGACATTTGTGTGGCTTCGACATGCATGCAGCTTGGACGCATATGTAGCCACGCTAATATTACGAAAATCCAAATCTAAGTGTGACCCTGGACGTAAATAATGAAAAATAACAACCCAGTCGTCAAGTTAGTAAAATTATTTGTTGTATTATGTGAATAAATAGGTAATATATCGTAATACCTCAACAGATAGAAATATTTTTTCATAAATATGCACGCCATTGTAATCATAGACTAAAACATGCAGATGTTCCATTTCAAAACCGGTTGTAGGTAAAAATAATGTGATTGATGGAAGACAGATAGGGTGACAGACTTGATGCGGTGTTTTTTTTAAATGATTGAATTTTTTATTATTGATTTTTAACCAGTATCATATTTTTAACCGACTTCGAAACAAGGAGGAGGTTCTATGTTCGGCTGTATGTAGTATTTTTATAAGTATGTTCGTCGATTTTTCCGTTATTTGATTGACTGATTCCGGACCAATTTGGTGATCTTTTCACTTGTTTATAGGTGCTCCCAAGGTGGTCCCAATATTTTATTCCCCAGGGATTTCTATTTATCCAGCAAAACTTAAAAAAACAGTTTAAAACTAAGGGATTCGAAGTCGGTTTTAAGTTTTTTCAAAACTATTTAATTATTACATTTTCAAAGAAATCTAATTACTAAAATTTTAATTTTTTATTTCCTTTCAGAACTTATCAAGTTATGAACAAAGTTCAGAAAATATGACGACGTGCGCATTTCGATACTGCAAAAACACATCAATTAATAAAAAAATTATAGTAATAATTTCTAATGCGCACTCTTAGTTCAATGAAAAGTATGTAGGTACTTGAACACAATAATTAATTCATTAACTGCGCCCGCGCCCCGCGCGCGCCGTCGCTGCCACCATAGCTTGGAACATGGCGGTGGAGATTCGCGTCATAGGCAATGGAAGTGTTAAATTATTGTATTAAAAAATATCTTAGGACAAAATGTACTAATTTATTTGTCTTCTTATTTTAGTTGATTTTAAACTATTGCTAACATGTTTGAATAAACGCATAACAATCCATTTTTTTATTTTCTACTATTTTTGCAAACAAAAATTATTGAAATAGAGAATAAATTCTTACTAAGTTATGTAGGTACAAAATCTGTGTCACCTCTGCGCGGTGTAAAATCTATAGGGGCGACATGTTGTCAGAATACGTTGAGAAAACAATACTCTTTAAGCGATCTAGCGCTGAATATTTTAATTGTTTGGTTAGACGACTTAGTTTATGTTTTAGCGCTGCAGCGCTTGCCGCGCCCAGGCCACCGCTGTCATGAGAACGAGACGTTTTTTGTTTGAAATTTCTTCTCTAGGTACATTTAACTCAGTGGTTATAGATTTCTTTTAATTTTATTGGTTGAGTTGCTTTGTTCTTAAAAATGTTTTTATTCAAAAAAAGATCGTGTTCAATAGAACAAATAAGTTAATGTTCCTATTGCTTGCTCATTTCATGCAATTTCTTATTTAAATAGATAATTTGAACTCGTACGTGTTTAATAGATAAAACTTTTACTCAAATATTAGGTCCTTACATATGAAATTGGCGTTTTGTATGGGAGGAACAAAAAGTCGAATATTTTTTAATATAATATATTTAATTAATCAAAGTATGAACCATTATTTTCTATGCACTTTTGCCATCTTATAGGTAGTTCATTGATCCCTTTACTAAAAAAACCAGTCGGACGGGAATCAATAAAATCTTTGAAGGCGATTTGGACTGCCCCATCGGAGTTGAATTTTTTCCCTTGCAAGAAGTTATCCAAATTTCGAAAAAAATGGTAATCTGTTGGAGCAAGGTCCGGGGAGTACGGAGGATGTCTTAGACTTTCCAATTGAAGCTCTTCTAATTTAGTAGCCGTCTGTTGCGCAGCAGTCGACGCGCGTTTGCCGGTTTGCTTCAGTCAATTCGTGAGGTACCCACCTTTCAAGCTTTTTAATCTTCCCAATTTGCTTCAAGTGAATTAAAACAGTTTTATCACTAACACCGCAGCCTGCAGCTAACTCGGACGTGGTTTGCGATGGATCCGCTTCCACAATAGCCTTCAACTCTTCATTATCAACTTGAGTCTCAGGCCGTCCACGGGGCTTGTTCTGCAAGTCGAAATTTCCAGAACGAAAACGTTGGAACCAAAAACGAACTGTGTTTTCTTTTGCAACACGACCGCCATACACATCATTCACCCTTCGAGTTGTTTCCGCAGCACTAGTGCCACGGCGGAACTCGTACTCGTAAATAATGCGATATTTTAAGTTTTCCATTTTGAAATGAAATGAAATGAAATGAAATTTATTTATTGTAGAAACTGTGTACAAAAAAGATCTTAAAAGCTAGGTGGAACAACAGTTTATCCATTAATTATGGACGTACAATATTTAACTTATATAACTAGGTAATTTATTGATTATAAAATTCTTTAATATCATAAAAACATTTATCTAAGAGCCACCTACGGAGTTTTGTCTTAAATTTACTAGTAGGCAGTTCTCTTATGTCTCTAGGAATTTTGTTAAATACTTTAACAGTCATGGTAGAGCAATTTTTCCCACTCAGTGCAGTTTTGTGAAGGGGCAATATAAGCCTAGTGGGATCTCTATTTTTTATAACAGAGTTATTTTTATCTTTATATTGGTTAAAAAATGAAGCGTGCTCTTTTACAAAACAGCCAATTTGAAAAATGTATAAACCAGTGAGCGTTAAGAGTTTATGTTTCTTAAAGAGAGGCTTGCATGACTCTAATGGGCCTATTCCAAAAACGGCTCTTACACACTTTTTTTGAATAATGAAAGCTCTTTTGATGTGCGTAGAGTTACCGAAAAGCAAAAGACCATACCCTAGTACTGAGGTGACGTAGCCAAAATATGCGGTTAATGCTGTTTGTTGGCCTGATGTTCTTCTTAATTTTCTCAGTGCAAAAACGAAACGATTAAGTTTTTTGCTTATTTGCTCTATATGCGATTTCCAATTTATATTTTTGTCCAATATTATACCAAGAAATCTTATTTCGTCAGTCTTTTCTATTATTTCATTTCTACATGTCAGAGTGCTATTAAATATATTATTATTATAGTTCGAATTAATGTTATTATTATAATTTTTAAAATGTACATATTTAGTTTTTGAAATATTAGCTTGTAAATTATTAGACTCCAGCCAATTTACAACTGATTCAGCCTCCGAGGTAAGACAGTCAGTTAAAGTTCCATCCTTCTTCTCATCGGCTACTACGATCGAGACATCGTCAGCAAAAAGAACACATTGATTCTTTGTGATATTCGGCAAATCATTGATGTAAATAAGAAATAGCAGTGGGCCTAGAATACTGCCTTGTGGCACACCAAAATTATTGAGCTTAGCGTTAGATTTAAAGGTAGTTAATAACCCTTTATTATAATTTAAGTTTTTAACTTCTACGTACTGTTTCCGGCCAGTCAGGTAGCTTTTCAGCCAATCTAGAGCAAGGCCTCTTATTCCATACGATTCACATTTTTTCAATAGTATATTATGGTCTACAAAGTCAAAAGCTTTGCTCATGTCAAAAAATATAACCGAAACTGGTATACGTCTGTCAACAAAATCGACAACCTTGCGCACAAGGGCAAATGCTGCTAGTGTAGTCGACTTGTTCTTCTGAAATCCGTTCTGTTCCTCCGCTATTATGTTATATTTATCAAGAAATTCGGTCAATCGACGATGAATAGCTTTCTCGAAGATCTTAGCAAAAGTAGGAATAAGAGTTATGGGTCTGTAGTTATTTAACTCTTTGTAGCTTCCTTTTTTATGTAAAGGTTTTACGACTGATAGTTTTAGCCTTTCAGGAAAAGTGCCCTGAGAGATAGATAGGTTTAGGAGATACTTTAGAACAGGACAGATTATGAAAACACATTGTTTTAGTATGTTAGTAGAAATATTATCAAAACCTACTGATTTTGTATTATTTAACGAAAGTGTAATCTTTATAACTTCAGCGTCGGTTATTGGCTGTAGAAAGATACTGTGAGAGTTCGTTTTAATTCTAGGAAGAACATTGGTGTTTTTTTTGTTTTTGCCTTCATGATCTTTGTTTGTTATATTAATAAAATAATCATTAAAACCCTCGGCTATAAGTTGAGGTTCGGTCAGTAATTCCCCCTTATAATTTATAGAATTAATATTGTCTGGAGATCGTTCACAATCTACTTTATCTTTAATAATGTGCCACGTAGCTCTACATTTGTTTTTCGATTTTTTAAGGAAGTTATTATTAATTTTTTTCCTTGACATATTTATACATTTTCTTAAAGTTACACTATATTTCTTATAAGTTAATTTCGCGTTAGAAGTCTTTTCTCTATAGCAGAGGTATCTCAATTCTCTTTTACGTTTAGTAGATACTCTCAGTCCTTTTGTTATCCACTTTGCAGAGGAAGAGTTAGGCTTGACCTGGTGTTTTTCTAATGGGAAGCATAAATTGTATATTAGACAAAATAGATCATGAAAGTTGTTAAATGCTCTATTTAGATCGTCTTCCTGCAGTATGTCTATCCACGAGAGCCTAGTTAAATGCTTCAAAAAACACTCTACATTTTCCTGAGAGTAGTTTCGTGATTCAATATACCAATAGTCTATATATTGAGGTTTATGACTCACAGAAAATGACAATGTCTGGCTTGTGTTATGGTCAGAGAGACATGTTGGATGGGTACTGCCTACAGCACCATCTATGTTACTTATGAAGTGATCTATGCAGCTAGCTTGCCTAGTAGGCTGCTTAATATGAATGCTAAGATTATAGTTTAAGGCAAGATCTTCTAGGCGTGAGGCTGCTGGGCTCTGTCGTAACATATCAATATTAAGATCTCCGGCTAGGATAACTTTTTTAGAAAGCTTAACCACATACTTGTCCAACAAAAGCTCCAGTTTGCTAAAGAAGACGTTAATGTCACTCGCGGGAGTTCTATAAATGCAAAAAATAATATAATTTATATGTGATAAAGTTATTCCACATATTTCGAATGATTTTTCTATAGGTACTATGTTTTTACTGAGATCAATTTTTTTATAATGAATGGGATTTCGTACCAATATGCAGACGCCCCCTCGCTTTTCATTAGCCCTCGAAAAAAAGCTGGCTAACTTAAATTGTTTTAGGTTAGTGTTCAATTCGCTTCCAGACCTTATAAATGTTTCCGTGAGACAGACAACATCAATATCACTCCCTTTTCTTGAAAATTCATCAACACATATTTCGAGCAACTCTAGCTTATTTAAAAAGCCAGCTATATTTTGGTGAAAAACAGTAAAACTTGATAACGAAGGATTATTCACGAAAAAACTGACTGGAATTGTCTTCGCGAGCAGCCTCCGACACAACTTTTTTTAAAGTCGTAAAGTAGTATGGTATCGTCCCCTTTCTCGGCGCTTCCGTACACGGCTCTAACTGTATTTTAGCGCAGGCAAAAGAGCTTTCATTTTTCTGTTTTTTGAAATAATATGGAATTGTGCCCTTTTTTAAAATATTAGTTTTATTATAGTATTTTACGTTGTCTCCAGCATTTCTATGTAAAATTTGTCTTAAGTTTTTTAAATATTTTTCATGATAATATCTAGAGTCAAGTATGTAATTAATTTTTCTACATAGGTAATTTATATATTCTGAATGATTTTTTAATCCATTAATGTCAATTGATATAAAACTGCAGGTTTTTGTTTGTGTACATAGGTTCTTCAGATAATTATTTAATTCCTTTTCATTAAAACATTTACTATGGTTAACACTCACAACAATTAAATTACATGTATTTAGTGCCTTAACTGCTCCCGAGAGCTCGAAGAGTAATTTAGTGAGGTTTTTGTCATTTTCACCAACGCACAGCACAACTTGGTCTTGTTCGGTCAATTTAAGTGAGTAGCATGCACTAACAATATCCTCGGTCATTGCAAATGGCTTTATAATGGATGAGATATCGTATTTTTCATAACATGTAACCAAGTTTCGCATTTCTATTAAGGTAGTAGAAAGTCCACAAAGTTGTTGGCTGCCTAGTATGAGAAGGCGCGGTTTTTTATTTGTAGTACCATGTTGGCGTTCCCTTGACGCATTTTCTGGTTGTTCCTGGTTTATACCTTGTTTTGTCGGATGCCCTGGCTTAGTCGATTTTGTAAAATGAGTGACGCAAACAGAAAAAAACAGAAGAAAAAAAACAAATGAATGACGATCATCGAAGCACAAATACACGAGTCTATAGCTGTACAAATTTGAATTTGGAATTCCTTACCAAAGAGGAGAAATTTGTGATTAAAGTGGCCAGTACGAAAAACGCCAATTTCATATGTAAGGACCTAATATAACTTTTGTTTTCTCTGTAATAAAATGAGTTTTTATTGTTATTTTATTCACAAGTAGAGATGGGCGTTGTCGTTGAATTTCCACAACGATGCGCATCGTTTTTGTCAGAATGGCATCCGTTGTGAACAACGATATTGCCGCCAACGATGTCGGCCGGGTTGCTAACACAACACTGACACTAGGGTGTCGATGTTGCCGCCAACGATGTCGGCCGCGTTGCTAACACAACACTGACACTAGGGTGTCGATGTTGCCGCCAACGATGTCGGCCGCGCGTTGCGGTGCGCACATCATCGTAATTTGCGTAGGTAATGAAAAAATCCAAACAAACGACAAGAATAACGAGCATATGAAACTTACTGGATGTGACATGAGCGTTTTAGACGGGTAGGTCCTAAATTACGGAATTTGAACAAATAAAAATAATTCAATATCTAACTTGGTTCCTAGTAGTAGGGTAAATCTAAAAACCATAATACTTATATTAAAACGAGACATTTGATAAAAAAATTAGATATCGTATTTTTTTTAATAATAAATAACATTGGTACATGGTTCATGCCATATCTAGTTAGTTATAATAAAACGTTCAGTTCTATGTTCTAGCATCCTCTCCTCTCGCTCACACACACGCAGGCATGCGGGCGGTGAGGTATGGATGGATGTTCGTTGCTTAGGTTTGGCAATCGGCATTACTCGGCTGACTTCGTTGTTCGCCATCCGATGCCGCGCCACTAACCTCCCCGCTCTTCCGATGTCGGTGTGACGTTCGTTTGTTGTCGGTGGCGATCGTCATTACTCGGTTCGGCATCCCGTTGTCGCAGGCATCCGTTGTTCGTTCACCTATTCGCCATCCGATGGGAACATCGTACACTGACATCGTTGGTCAACAACGATGTTTGTAAAAACGACCACCTCTATTCACAAGTGTGTTGAAAAACGTCGTATGATACACGTGTGTATTGATGATTACCGTCCTCGGCTCTCTTTCTTTCAATGGCGCCTCGGCGGTAATCACCAATGTTACACACTAGTACCATAATGTAAATGTACATTTATTGACTTAAAAAAGAGGCTCAAAGACAAATAAGCCTCAAATAATGAACAAGCTGTATTACTTTTGACAACCTCTGTGGCACAGCGGACGAAAGGGACCTTCTTATATATACGCGGAGATTGCGGGTTTGATTCCTTCCTCGGAACAGATATTTGCGTGATCTGGAGATATTTAGTTTCGGTTGAAATATCAATAATATCAGTATCCAAGTTATGTAATATAAATCAAAACAGTACCCGGGACACAACCTCTGCTGAGCATACGGCTAGATGATGTTGTGTCAATAGTCCAGCAGTATTTATTTATTTATTTGAATGTGTTTTTTTATCGTCACTACAATACGTTTGTCCATCATTTAATTAAGTATCGATAACAAGAACAAGTATTGATAACAAGGATAAGATAGTTAAGTATACTTTCGAGGGTGGCATAATCATGTTGATTAAACCCTCTATAGTTATATAAAGATTAAAAAAAAAAGTATCGATAACAAGAACTAAATATGAACATGTGATGTTTTAAATTTATTTTTTCCTGAAGAAAATCAGGATCCTGAAGGGAACACAAAAAGTTTGATAGAAACTCTTTTGAAGAAAAAAAGAACCGCAATGTACGGCTTCGAGTAAGTCCTGCGTCCCGCTCCCCACGCCGCGGGCGCGGCCTTCCTTTTCAATTAAAACTATAACTTTCTACTAAGTTACTTAAGTAACAAAGTAGATTATCTGTTTACAAGGCAGACGGTCACCCAGTATCGTTAACAACTGATGACTTGCCAACTTCTTCCTTATACTGTTTGAAAAAGGGTACAGACAGCGTCAGAAATATGTAACACCCCTACATAACACAATGTAGGTTAGAATCCGATTTTTTTTATAATTACATAGGCATTTGTTCTGTTTTTATGTTACCTACATAAAAATATAATTTATTTTCGATTTTAAAACTTCTACGATTTACAGATTTGTTTTAAACCTGCATGTGTTATCTACTTAATTTTCACGCTGTCTGTACATAGAACCTGTGTTGTTTGCATATAGAATCATAGTCAGCACTTAAAAGCCCCACTTGGATTGCAGATGTAATTAAAAGGCTCAAAAAGTATAATAAAGCATAAGTTAGTACTTATTCCCCGTATTATCTACTCGATGGAGCTCTCATGGCATTCTGCTGACAGGCGTTCCACAGCGCAGCGAGATTGTTCGCTCGCTCGGTGTTTCGAGTGTCGGCTGAGCCGGTTCTTATTGCGCGGAGGCTAGGGGAGCAGCGGGACGCGCGGGATGGAGTTATTGCATGCCCGCACGTCCCATCCCGTCCCGTCCCGTCGCCGGATAATTACCGGCGTGATTGCGTGGGGCCGCGGCGGCGCGACACGAGATCGAAGGCCGTCCGTTACACGATACCGCTCCCCTGCGGGCCCGGTTGAAGTATGGCGCTCCGCAAAAAGGTCGAGAGATGGATGTTCGTGTTGGTTTCAAATCGAATGACCCAAGAGATAGAGGAAGTGAACAAATGTTTGGTTTCCGAAGCAGCTCGTGTGATCAGTGATAGTAACTACAATGTACAGCTTCGTTTGCGTTTTACTGAATAAAGCTATAAATTCTAGATGAAATTAATATCTATATCCGCGCGCTAGGGCTCATAATCCCGTGCACATCCGGACACGCTGCGGGCCTGCGTGCCAAGGCTTTGTGAGCTTCCTGATGGATGGGAACCATTTGTTATTCTGTCTCGCTCATAAGTTCGCCGCCCGATGTCATTAATATAGTTGTCTCGCCCACACGCATGCACCGCCCCGGGCTTCGTTCGAAGTTGAGCGATGCTATTTTTGGGTGACTTTGATCAGCGACTCTCGCAATTACTCACAAATATTTGTATTTCGCTGGAAAAGGTTTCAGTATGCCGGTATTTTCACAAAACTAACTTTTTTTTTTTTTTTTTTGGAGGGGGGAAATGCCCTCGCACTTCCCTTCCGCCATGGGGGTGACGGAAGGGGGTATGTGGGACTCGAACCCACTAAAACCCCCCCGTGAAACGTCCACCGCCGTCATGGGGCGAGATGGGGTCGCGTTAGCATTCACCATCTCGCCCCGGCGGGTGGCCCGGGAACCGGTCCGGGCCTCGGCCTCAAGGAGGAGCAACCTTTTTACAGGTCACCCCTCAGACGCGTGGAGCCGTGCTAGCCGGCAGAGAGTCCCCCGACTCTCCACCAGTGGCCCCACTACGGGGGACGAAGGAGGCGGGCGAACCGCCCCCTTCGTCTCCCTGGACGTCTGCGCCGGAGCGGGTCAGATTGGGCGTCATCCTCCCTGACCCGCTCAGCGGCCTCCTTCTGCGACATAACCTCTTCGCAGAAGGAGACCATGGCCTGCCACTCCCTTTCGCCGTCGAGCATGGCGCTCACCACGCTCGGCAGCGAAAGGTCCCGGCCCAGGAACGCTGAAAGCGTGTGCCGCATGGGACCCCACGCAGCACACGCCTCCAGCGTGTGGAGCGCTGTATCCTCCGGCGCCCCACATTCGTGGCAGACCGGGGTCGCCTCCCGTCTCGCGATCTGGTGCAGATACTTTCCAAAGCATCCATGCCCGGAAAGCACCTGCACCAATCGGAAGGTCAGCGACCCGAACCGCCGCCGCACCCACCTCCGGAGGACCGGCCTGATGGCGTCCACCGTCCACTGACCAGGGACCGGTGGTGCCAGGTCCTCCGCCCACCGCCGCAACAAGGCGTCCCGCGCCAGCCGCCGCATGCGCGTGACCTCCTCCCACACTGGGCGCTCCCCGGCAGATCTCCTCGCCGCCACGAAGTGATACACTTCGGCGAGGATCTCCGCCTGAAGAGCCCAGGGGGCATCACCAGCCAGCACGCATGCTGCTGTCCAGGACACCGTCCGGTAACCGCGTATCGCCCTCGTCGCGATGACCCGCTGCGGACGTCGCAGCAGGGTCAGGTTCGCGTGACTGAGGGCGTCCACCCAGACCGGTGCCCCGTACAGGGCCATACTCCGGATGACCCCGGAGTACAGCCGGCGACATGTGGCGCTCGGGCCGCCCACGTTGGGCAGCAGCCTCCCTAAAGCGGCCGCAGCTCCCAGGACTCTTGGGGCCAGTTGGGCGAAATGGGCCCCAAAAGTCCACCTCCCATCCAGGATGAGACCCAAATATTTCATCTGGGTCCCAACCCGGACCTGAACCCCGTCCAGAACCACCCTGGTTCCTGGACGAGGCCCCCCCCGAGGCCCGTGGAACAACAGGGCCTCGGTCTTGGAGAGGGCCACCTCCAATCCCAGGGAGCGGATGCGGTCGACCACTAGGGTAGTGGCTTCACAAAACTAACTAACCTAACCTAACTTAACCTTGACCGAGGTTACCTATTTGAGCCGTTTGGGGTAGAAACCTTTGGACCTTGGGGTCCTGGGGCACACGCAATTTATAAAAATCTTACCAAACTCCTTATAGAGTCCACAGGTGATCGGAATGCTGACTTCCATTTCTGTCAACGAATTAGCGTTGCCATTTAACGTGGCAATGCTGTCAGCATTCTGGGCACTCTGCCTTCTGGTGACGGTTTAGATTTTTAAGAAATAGATATAAGTGTATATATTAGTTGTAATTGTTTTATTCTGTTACTGTAGTTTTCTAATATTTCTGATAAATAAATGTACTGTAAGCGCTGAGTGGTCTCCTAAATTTCCTATCTGAGTTTTTGCCAAAGGATCATGTACCTCCCTTGGCGCCGCACTGTATTTCCCGGCGTCCTTAATCGCAGAGGGGACACACAAACAGACTACACACAGACCGACTACACACAGACAGACTTACAGACAACGCGGCGCTCAATGTGGCCGCCGCAGCGCCGCTATTACTCTGAACGGTATCCTATCATAATACGACAGGCAATCTATCCATCCCATCTCTTTAAGTCTAATCCAAACTTTTCTCGTTAACCTCCGGCGGTTTAGCAGGTATTTATTTAGGTGCTACTAGATACCGTAAAGTAGGATCGGGTACTGCGGGTTACGTTGAGATGAGACCACCGCCCCGGGGCACCTCGCCACTTGTGGGAAAACACGAGCTCGCTTCTACAACAAGTTTAGCTCAGCCAACTGATGTATCGGCTTGCGTATATATACATTCACGTACGGTTACGTTAGGGGTTTATTTTTGAAATAACCATTAAGTCGTTACACAGAAAATACATACCTACGTATTTTCCAACTACTACTTTCTATTATGACCTCACCTTCCTGCACAACATCGCTTTTAATTTAACATAATTGATTGTCCCGATCTTCTGTCGCTGATTCAAATCCAAGTTCCGCATCGTGCTGTCAGTCGCCGAAACGCTAGGAAGCTCTATGTCCCACCGTGCTCTACTAACTACCGCAGTAACTCTTTCTTTGCACGCACATGTAACATTTTCAACAGGGAATATACTAACAATATGGATTTATTCTCTATATGGCAAAATGGCATAAAAATTCAGATAAATAAGTCTTTCTTTGCAGATTAAATCTTTAATAACTATCATCATACTAGGTAAATTTACTCTGCTCTGTATGTTGGTCTTGGTTTGATTGGCTTAAATGTACGATAATGTTATATATTTATATACATACTATATTGAGTGATGTACATGAGTAATTGTTTTCGATCCATATTTTTGTTTTGTTTTAATCGTTAGTTTGTTAGTTCTAAGCACTGCTGGATTTTAAGTTTTTATGGACACATTTCATATTGTTTACCCATAAGCGGAATCTACTAGTCTTAAGTTACCCATAAGTTACAACCAATTTTGTTAAGTAAGCTGTTTTTTTCCCAAATAAATTAAAATTATGTGGTATTCAGGTGCAGCTTCAAATGCTGTGTGTCCTCGTACATTACATAGATACAATGTGCTAGGTTGGACGTACGCGCGCGGTGCGCGGCGGCCGGCAGGCGACCGCGGGACGACGAGCGGTCAACGCAATCAGCCAATCAGCGCGCGGTCACAGCTGATCATCGCACGTCCCGTGTCCGCCACACAGCGTGCCTCTGTTCTACTCCCAATCCATTCTGTTGTGTATCTATTGAGCCGACCTAAACCAGCCTAAGGCTAGCCTACCCGTGTCATCTTTACATAGTATAAAACTAAGTCGCTCCCGCTGTCTGTCTGTCCCTATGTATGCTTAGATCTTAAAAAATAAGCAACGGATTTTGATGTGGTTTAAATAGAGCGATTCAAGAGGAAGGTTTAAATCTATACTTATAATAAAACTGTAACAGGTCCAATTCTGTACATTGAAGATATTTTGAAAATTTTTTTTGGAGGGCACTCTATTATCGATACTGAAGCCAAAACTGCAATTTTTTTCATTCATGTCTGTCTGTCTGTCTGTCTGTCTGTCTGTCTGTCTGTCTGTTTGTTAAACGCGCATCACGCCGAAACTACTGAAGGTATTGAAATGAAACTCGGCACGATTTTAGGTCATACTACGAGGAAGGACATAGGATACTTTTTATCCCGGAATTCAGTCAGGTTTCCCTGGGAGAGGGGATGAAAGTAAAATTCTTTAACTGCGCATCACGACGGAATTACTTAAGGTATTGAAATAAAACTCGGTACGATTTTGGGTCATACCACGAGAAAGGACATAGGATACTTTTTATCCCGGAATTCAGTCAGGTTTCCCTGGGAGAGGGGATAAAAGTAAAATTTCTTCACCGCGCATGACACCGAAAGTGCTAAATGAGTTGGAATGAAACCTAGCAAGATTTGATTTCATACTACAAGGAAGGACATGGGATACATTTCATCCCGGAATTCAGTAATTTTCCCCTGGGAGAGAGGATGGAAGTAAAATTCTTTAACCGCCCATCACGACGGAACAACTTAATGAATTCGAATGGAACTCGGCATAATTTGAGTTCATACTACGAGGAAAGATACATTTTATCCCAGAATTTAGTAAGGTTCCCCTGGGAGAAGGGATGAAAGTAAAATTCCTTCACTGCGCATCACGTTCACGCCGAAACTACTGAATGAGTTGGACTGAATTGGTACGATTTGAGTTCAAGGAAGGACATGGGATACATTTTATCCTGGAATTCAGTAAGGTTCCCCTGGGAGAGAGGATGAAAGTAAAATTCTTTAACCGCGCATCACGACGGAACTACTTAATGAATTCGAATGCAACTCGGCTTGATTTTAGTTCGTACTATGAGGAAAGATACATTTTATCCCGGAATTCAGTAAGGTTGCCCTGGCAGAGGGGATGAAAGTTAAATTCCTTCACCGCTCATCACGCCGAAACTACATAGGTAATGAGTTGGAATGTAACTTGGCACGTTTTGAGTTCATACTACAAGAAAGGACATAGAATATATTTTATCCTGGAATTCAGTAAGGTTCCCCTGGGAGAGAGGAAAAAGAAGAATTCTTTAACCGCGCATCACGACGGGTCTACGCGTCGTCCGATTTCATGCATTATTTTTGTTAGAAACAGAGATGCAAGATCGATTATGACTAAATCAGTAGAAAGTCGAGTAGAAAATCAGTAGATTGATGAAATAATCTGTAGATTGAAGAAAAAAATTAGTAGATAAAGGGTAGGTAAGTTCCTATCTATTTATTTTTCCAAGACGCACCCATTAGTTAGGTTCCTACCTACTAAGGTGGTGGGTCTTGGAAAAATAAGTTAGGTTCCTGCCTTACATGATATATGGTGGTTTAGCTGGTCCAGCGAAGTTTGGTTGGAGTCTTACTACAACCAAACTTCGTGTACAATTAAATTAATTAATTATTGTGGTCCACTTAAACTAACTGGACCGCAGAAAAATATTTTTTATTGTGGTACACAGCCAACTGTACCTACCTACTAACGAAAAAAAATTACGATGGTCCAGTCAAATGGATCAGGAGCCCAATTCTGCAAAACAATTGCTTCAGTATGACAATGGAATCGTCGCAGAATCGTCATTTTATTTTATTTTTATTTTATTTTACAATTTTAGGGAAACTAACAGCTAGGTAACTATTATTACAGAGATGGTGGGTAACTTACGGCTAATTAGAAGTTTCCACAAAAAATAACTAAATTAAATGTTAGTGTCAGTCGAAGAAATGTTAGTAAACAGACGGCGCGTTTGATACCTACCTAAAAAAAGAATAATAATACTAAATAACAATTTTATACCTACTCAAAAAATAAATTACTCAACAAGCGTTTAAGACGCTTGGTTGAGGTATTAAATAAATCTATATCTACTTCTATTTCTATTCGATTTAGATGCTTTCTTGACAATGTGGTCAATGTGATGGTCGAAAAGGAGCTTGTTATCGAAGTTAACACCTAAATCGCGGATTGTTTCCACTCTGGTTAAGGTAGTATTGTTCAATGTGTACTCAAAGTTCAATACCTGTTTTTTACGTGTGTATGATGATACATAGCACTTGGATACATTCAGATGTAGGTTGTTAGTGGTGCAGTAGAGTTGAAAGCGATCCAGTTCATTTTGTAGGCGCAGTGCATCTTCAGTGCTACGAATGACAGTAAGGATCTTCATATCATCTGCGTAAAGGAGTACTTTGGAATGATTAAAGCATGTGTGTACATCATTGACCATTATGAGGAATAGGAGTGGACCTAGCAGGGAACCCTGGGGTACTCCAGAAGGAATACTCATAGGAGAAGAAGAGTAACCACTGAGCACTACCGTTTGACATCTATTATGAACATAAGAGGTGAACCAGCGGTAAAGGTTGCCTCTTATTCCAATAAGCTGTAGTTTTTGTAGAAGAACCAAGTGATCTATTCGGTCAAAGCATTTTGTATAGTCAGTGTAAATTACATCCACTTGAGACAGCTCAGACATATGGTGTGAGATAAACTCACTACAGAGTAAAAGGTTAGAGGTGGTAGATTTGCCTCCGACAATGTAATGTCCGACAATGACAAATCACGTAGAATCCTTAGATTAATAAAATTCCAGATAGTGCGCGCGAGATAAATTAATATGTAGTTTCAAACTTGACGCGCGTCTCTCCATCTGCATTCATCATAATTTCTTTCATCCAAGGTGGAATACCAAAAAGTGTCATTCTGTGACGATAGCCCTGTCATAGTGAAGCGATTAGTATAGCAGAATAGGGCCCCAGCTGTGAGTAAGTCAAACGAGTAGGACACTTCTTAACACTGACGCTGGCCGAGTCGTAGCTAAAAGTCGTGTGGATAAAGAATGGGATTGAAGATGACAATATGCTATCCCCCGTAGACCCTACACGATTTTTTGGACGGCGGCGTTTCATAATATGAGAGACTATGGTTAAATGTGAACTTAATTAGTCGGCAGGTAAGGCAATCGCGAACGAAGTCGCGGGTACAGCTAGTATATAATAAATGCATAATATAGTAGATAAACACTGATAATTTTAGAGGTTTCTAATGTGATGTCGTAAATTATCATTTTTTTTGCTCACATACAAACGGTGGCTGAACCCTACGAGATAGATCAAAATAATGTACTACGTAAAATGCAGGAACATAGCGGTCGCGGCGGCGGCGGCGGCGGCGGCACGCGGCGGTACCGGTCGGGGGGCCAATTCTGTAGTATATAAAGTATCAGCATTGCACTCGTGCGAAGCCGGGGCGGGTCGCTAGTTATGTTAAAAGCCCGGAAAGACTTTGCGTTTTTGGTGATTGACGAAAATTCTGTTTGATTCTATTTGAAATCATTTTTAAACAAATATTTTATTGGTTTACCAGCAATCAGCAATCACACACACCTGTTTACCAAAACATGATCGCAATATAGATGGACGCGAGTGAGCTCGCCGCCCAGTTTCGGTTATAATTGAATAACGTCCGCCCTCGATAGGACTCCATGTTGGGAGGATAAGCAGCTTACATTTAATTATTCTAGTCCATTAATGTGGCACATCTGTCGTGCCTGCGCTGCACACATGTATAATACATTCATAATAAATTCAACTAAATCCATATCAATTTCCAAAATTCAATTAGTACATAGTGCTATCGTATTAATAGGCGTAGTGATTGCAGATCATGCATCAGCAAAAAAAACTGCTCACTACTTTCTGGCTTGATGCATGAGTAACAATGAATTTCAATAAGTACTTAGGTATTCAGGAATTCAAATTCCTAATCTAAAAAAAGAGTTTCTGTAAAAACAATTAGAACAGGTTAACACATGTAGGTATCGCCAGTATTTTACTGAACGACTTATTCAGCAACGGTACCGCTACTAAACTAGAAAAGAAACAATAACCATGTAAAACAAACAAGAATGGAGGGTGCCTCAGGGCTGAATGGTCGACCCTTTCCAGATTTATATGAAATAAGAAAGAATTAAAATATTTTTCATCCCCCTATCTCGGAAAGAGTATTTTTGCCCTTCAATATATGAGTGCAAAAGTTTTTATCCGCTAGACTAGAGGCTTCGATCAGGTATTCCGCGGCCTTGGAGGGCCGGCGAAAACCTTGATCGATGGCTAGAGGATAAAGTAAAATTGAATTTAGAACATCGTGTGCAACTACGTTTGTGATTCAAAACCTATTTACTTCAACTTCCATGGTGCCGAATAGCTCATACCTACAACCATAGAGTAAAAACTCGCTGCTGTCTCAGCAGAGGGATAGTGTCATTCAACAATTTGACAATTTATGCAACCAAAAACCGATCTATGTGTGTTTTGACAGCACGTTAATACAGTGTTCTCACTCACACATTCAAATGATTGAATGTTGCTAGTGAATAGCATTTTCCCTAAAAAATTGGGTAACTGAAGCAAAGTTCCAATTAAAAAAATAAGCCATTTATTTTTTTATCACCTTACTTTTTATTTTCGATATTATCTTATTTCTTTTTTAATTAAACGAAATATCAGCTAGTAGCTTTGGTTACTATCATTCTTCCTCGGTCAAACGACAAAAAGTTTTTACTCCAAATCCGCAAAATAAGATCGGCTCCGATCGTTTACGGAACAATAATTTAAATAGACGGTCAAGTGCGTGTTCGACCACGTGCAGTGTATTCAGTATTCAGTATTTTTATTGCGAAACAAAAATATTACATACAGTAAGTATTAATGTACCCTGTCAGGTAGGGTATGGCAATATATCTTAATCTAGGATTAAGTCCTAGATTAAGATATATTGCCATACCATGCCATACGTTAAGGACTAAATTAAGTATTTTGTATTTTATACAAAATTAGGAGATCTTTTATGAACAATAAATAACATTTGTGTAGTTTAGAATAATATAAATTTACTTAGGTAGGTACAATAACACTTTTTAACAAAATAGTTTACTTTTTATTAATTTGTGTGACTAGGTTATACTTAACATCTTATAATTAATCAATATTATAACCTATTATATTATTAAAAACACTTCGAAGCTCTTCCATTGTTAAAAAGAAAATGTAGGGATTCTATCCAAATAGTTTGTCTTCAAAAAAGTCTTTTATGTCATAATAGCATTTTTTTATAAGCAATTCTTGTAGTTTTGATGCGAATATATGGTGTTTGGGTTCAGATTTAAGGAATGTTGGTAGTTTATTATGTATTTTAATGGACAGGACATGTAATAAGGGCTCTGTCTGTATTTCAAGTCTAGGTATTGGAAGGACGAGGTTTGTTTTTCTTCGTGGATTTTTATCAAATTGGTATAAATTCAGGTTTTTTTCTAACAAATAATGCTGTTTCATATATATAAAGGCTAATCAAAGTTAGTAATTTTTGTTCTATAAAATGTGGTCTACAGCTGGTGCGTCTTCTGATATTAACAATAATACGTAGGCATTTTTTCTGCAATATAAATAATTGGTTTGTATCTACACTGTTGCCCCAGATTACTACCTATGCCATAGCGTAGGCATGAATAAGCATATGCATAGTAGGCAAATAAAGCTGTTTTAATGTTTGTGTTACTTTTTAAGATAGATAAGATAAGGCATAAATAAATTGTGATAGTTTGCTTTTGGTTTTTTCTATATGTCCTTTCCAATTAAGGTGAGTATCAATTTTTAGGCCTAAAAGGGTATGATCTTGGACTTCTTCAATATTGAGGCTACTTGTTAGTGGAGATAGATCTAGAGGTGTTTTCTGGTACGGGGTAAATTGTATGATTTTTGTCTTTTTTGTATTTGCTTCCAAATTGTGAGCTTCTAACCAGGTGGTTATGTTATGAAAACTTTCTTTTATTCTGATAAGTGAAATTTTATGGGGGGGGGGGGGGGGGGGCATTTGAAAAGAAGGGACACATTGTCTGCAAAAAGGATGCAGAAGGAGTCAGCAATTTTAGGTAGGTCATTCATGTAGATTAGGAACAGAATGCATCCTAAAACACTTCCTTGTAGAATTGAATTGTTTATGGTAATTGTTTTTGATTTTACTGTTTGTATAATCCCTGAATTTTTACAACAATGTTCAATTTGGACAAACTGTTTCCTGTCTAGGAGGTATGATTTCAGCCAATTTAGTATTTTTCCCCTGATTCCAATTTATAAAAGTTTGGTTATAAGTATTTTATGGGAGACTTTATCATATGCCTTACTCATGTCTAAGAGTATACCTATTGCATAGTATTTGTCTCTAATATAGTTAAGGGTTTCGAGGTTGTACTTAAAAATAGCAAGAGCTGTTGAGGAGTTTTTACGGAAGCCGTATTGATTTTCACTTAGGAGATTATATTTTTCTAAGTAGTTATAAATGCGGTCTGATATTGCACGTTCAAATATTTTAGACAAGTGTAAGTAATTGCACGGTTCATGGCGTATCTAAACAAACTTATTTACCTGTTTTACATATCGAACCACCTTAATTAAGTTATTTTCAACAAAATTTGTTCAAATTTTCCTTTTTACCAACCAAAGTACCTACATATTTTAAGTTGATTAGGACTATTAAGTACTCAACTAGTAAATATATTGTAGCTGTGCAGTTTTACTTTTAAATCACACCACCCACTACCAGCATTTTTTTCCACGAATAATAATGCCCAAGTTAGACAAGTACCTAGTGTACCTACACTGAAAAAAAACCAAGGTTTCGTTTTTTTTTCGTAGTTTACAATATGAATCTATTCAGAATATCGTCGAGTGATAGAAATTTTAAAATTATGATATTCCGCGCAGTTTGATTCCTAAGTCCTAACTTGAGTGAAGTCCACCCTCTCCTCTACTATTTTTATAATGTCCTCCTAGCCAAATTTCGACCACGGCGGCCAATCTCATCAGAGACTAGCCAGATGCGCAGGACATTTATAGTGCACAAGTGTGTGTGCAAACACCGGTGCACTCTCTATTCCCTCACTCTCATAATCCGATGGGACGACAGATCGACACGACCGGGGAGAGATCAGGTGCAGGACCAACGGCTTAACGCGCTTTCCTAGGCACGGGGGTGTAACACCGCCAACTTCCTGACTCCGGGCTGCTACTGTGATCTTTTCTTGCTGGAAAAACCCCAGTAACAACTTTTGGCCCGACCCGGGATTCGAACCCAGGACCTCATAATCAGCGGTTGAACAAGCTGACCGCTAGACCAACGAGGCAGTCAACTATTTATATATACCTATACATAGTATTATAATATCTGTGCCTATACTAAGTAACAAAACCGGGGTATTTTTTCCCCAATGCATAGCAACATTTTCACGAAAATGGTGGACGAAATTTTTAAATTTATTTATGAGCTTTGATGACTGTTTTAGGCAAAATTACAAATGTAATATGTGTGTAGACCAGTGAAATGAGATATTTGCAGTATTATTTTTCTTGCTACTGGTGTTTAAATACCCTTACACCGCACAACACATCATTTTTATATTTTTATGTGAGAGCTGCTTTCCGCGTCATTTCAAGTATTGTACTAACGGCTCAAAATGAAAATTGCGACGTTTAGTCGCAATTTTTTAGATTCACCTCGTTTGTGTCAACTATCATTCTAAGCCTTCTTATTCTAAGCCTACAACCTTTTTTAATGAGAAATAATAATTCCGGCCACAGAAATTTTTTTTGGCCACGTGGCCAAACTTCTCTTTTAATAACTAAGCATCGAGAAATTGACATAGCCTCTAATAAACTAATTTATCTTCTTTACAACGTCAACTAAAAATGTTAAAGAAAGCGTCAAGTCAATATCAACAATTAATTTTACTTGTCCTTCTGATTTATACATTGCCCACTAATTTACTAAGTCGGCCACGGAATTTGCAACTCATCACCATTTTACGTTTTACAGCTTCAATACAAGCTCCTCAAAAATTATATATTCAAGCTTCAATAGACAACACCATTTAATTATAACTTAACATGCAAAATAATACTTCATATTCTTATAATTTAAAAATAGCCTCTGTACGATTTGGCGCGAGTGCGCGACAAGACAGCAACCGGCCATTTGCACCAATCAGAGAGCGCCATTCGATTTTTGTACCGACCCGCCCGTGTTTGTTTATTGTCGTTCGTGCGTTCGTATTGCAATAGTTTCATCTGCAATTCATCTGTAATTAATTAAAGTTTTCGAAAAGATTTAATTAGTTATGACATCTAAAAGTGAAAACGAAGTACCTTTGTACTCTTCTGACGAGGAATCGGAAGGAGAAGGTCAGCCGTCGAAAAAAAAGCGGGGTGAATCTAAGAACTGGATATTTATGAGTAAATTTTCGACTGTGAGTGCCGCCAATGAAGCCGTGAGTGCAGAAAATGGATAGTTAAACACACTAGTGTGCCAGATAACGAGAACGAAGTTTTTGTAATAGCCTATTATATTTTGGAAAGTAATCCGCCTAGTTTCCGCATCGTATTATCTACAAAGAACTTGTACGTAAATAAATATAGGTACGTGCTTATTACTATAAATAATTGTATTTCAATACATAAATTGATTTTTATAAATAAAGTGTTTTATTTTGTCTGTCCTCAATAGTTCATATGTAATAATAGTGGCTTTAATATACTATTTGATGACAATTTTAGGTACATTTATCGTTCGATAAATGTAGGATGACTTACATTTTAAACATACTAAATTATATAATTAGAAGCTAATAGAATTACTATTTTGGTGTCATATATTAATATTTTAGAAGTTTGCTATTTGAATGCATGCCACAAATTTAGATGCTAAAAAATAACCACCATGCTGAGTTATATTTACAGTGGCTTACATAGAAGATAACTAGTGGCTGAGATACTATTATTCAGACGCGCGTTGGTTGTGGCCGACTTAGTAATTTAGAAGGTAACTTATATTTTCTGAGGCAAATAATGCTATTAAAAAGAAGCTTGTTTAATTAGTACCCTTTTTTAATTTGTTAAAAACTCAGACTTGGAACCTTCTTGGTGTACTTTTTATTTAATTTGATTTGCGCGCGTCATCTTCTTTTTTTGCATTTAGTTAGACATTTCCTCGCTCGTGGGATGAAAAGTTACGTGTTGCACTTGCGAGATATTGTAATTTATTTAATAATAAATATAAAATATAACAAGTATATATAGTGGTAACCAATAAGGTTTCAAAGATATTCAATACTAAAATGTAAAAGGCCTGACTTCCGACTTGCTTTCCCCGCTCAAATTCAAATATTAGGACAAATCAGTTTCATTACATGAATAAGCTATTTGCGAGATATTGTTATTTATTTAATAATGAATTATATGATATAAGAAGTATATGTAGTGGTAAACAACAAGGTTTCAAAGATATTCAATACTAAAATGTAACAGGCCTGACTTCCTACTCGTTTTCCCCGCTCAAATTCAAATTCTAGTACAAATCAGATTCATTTAATGATCAAGCTATTTCATATTGCATTATATTGGATGTACTAAGTATCTTAATTGTTAATTTATATTTAAGAACATTTGTCATGTATATTTTATCATATTAGAAGATATTTTAATGTATTTAGTTGTGAAATGTTATGACGTTACGCCCTAGCCAGTTATTTGGCGGTATCACTCGAAATGTAACGGCGGTATTGTTAGTGGTAATAGACGGTGAGCTGGCTGGCTCTGGCACTCTTTGATGAACCTGTAAGCTGGAAGCATCTCCTATTATGGTAAGATGTTTTACATTGTAGAACCTTTTTCTAGATGTGTCCTAGTTTGTTTTAGCACTGAACTTATTGAAGGTCACGATTAAATTATAAGGTTATCTATCCTTTTAGAATGTTTCTATTTGTATGGTTTATTGCTGTTATTTTAAAAGGAACATTGTAAGTATTAGACACTTAAGTGATTATATAAATGTGCTGGTGGTTTCTTTTTCACTTCTTCCACCAGTGGACAAAAGATTGAAGTGAAGAGAATTTCAATAACACTTTATTTCTTATTTGATGGTAATTGATGGGTATACTTGTCTATGTGTTATCTTGTGACCCTAAAGAAATAAAGGTATTGATTTCTGACTTCTGATTTCATTAATTCCAATTCCCAAAATGTGAGGTTGCATTGTAAGGTAGGTAATTCTATGATTCTATCGAAATAAGACCATTTTATAGGTAGGTAAAGCCCAAAATTCTATCATCAGAAGTGGGATAGCCTGGAACTGTTTCAAAATTCTAATACATTCTTGTACAAGTTTCAGGATGGATCCTGCAGCAGACCTTCAAGGACGAAGGTCTGCTAAGGCGATTTTTGACTGACGCTGTGTCTTCCAATCTGCGACAAGATGGTGACGACGTGACGCTGCCAATGACCCGATCCCACGACGGCGGCGCTTCCATTTGGTGCGACCACATTGGGATGCTCATCAACGAAATTTGGATGAAGGAGCAGCGTGTTAGTTGGCACAAAGGTTCTGAAGTGTTCGTAAACTTGGTACGACCACGGATAATCCGGACGATACTAACGGTATTTCTTATAGCAACAAACTTTTATTGTATCCTAAAAAGAAACCTGTTCAATAAGTTGGTAGCATATTCTATTTTCAAATTCATAAAAACTTACACAACACTAAAGAAACACGAAAGAATATTTGCCACTTCTAATAACGTTCGATCTATGTTTCTGTTTCTGCTATTGTTTTGGAATTCGAGTTGTTGGCGTTATTCCTAACTACCGGCAGATAATAATTTTTGAAGCTTTTCTGCTTCTGTACGATTAGCCCAACAAATATTCAATACTTATTGTCATAACTGTCTTTGTAAGTGAATTTACCTTAACTTTAAAAACAAAACGAAGATTATTCCGTTATAATTTATTTTAACTTTTTGCTAAAACTCAATTTGTAGAACTACTTAGTGTGTATACTACATACTAAGTGTGTATACTAATAAGTGTGTATACTAGCCTTAAAGACCTGCGGATCAAAGCGTTTCTGATAGCCGGTTGTAGGTATTAGAACCCGCTATGGTAACTTGTTTTAATTTTTACGTTAAATTCACCATTTTTACTGTGCAGGCCTGGCGTCATAAAAATGTAGATATTTCATTCTTGTTGGTTAAAATAATAAAACGTTGGTAGTACCTATGGATTAGAGACCATTCCTCAGTGGATTTTATTTTGGATTTGTTCACATAGTTTGCAGCTCACTCTAAGCTCGACTATAGTGGTGTTTAAAATAGTTAATAAAATTACCCTCCCTGTGTGATTTGATGACTTTTGCATCAATTTTTTTTATTTTAAGTAGTTAGATAATGAACGACACACACACACAATAGATTTACCCTCACCCCGTATATATTGTGTGGGCTGATTGGCTCACATGTGTCATTGTGTCGTACCTATACACATAATGGTTATTCAATTTGTTTATAAAGTAAATAATATAAATAAATTAGAACAAGTATTTACTGGTCACTTATAATAACTATTGATAATTGTAGGGTAAATAATAATAGTAGAACAAAAGAAGAAAAATTTTGTACAAAGGAATTTCAGTGGGCCTCAAACAAATATATTTAAATTATACCTATTTAAAATGAAATTAAATGAGATGATATGAAATGAAATGAAATTATAAGAAATAAAATGATATTAAATGACCTTAAATGACATTAAATGAAATAATATGAAACGAAATTAAATTAAATGCAATTAAATGATATGAAATTAAATATGAAATGAAACAAATGAAATTAAATAAAATTAAATAAAATTGAATAAAATGAAATGAAATGAAATGAAATGAAATTAAATGAAATTAAATGAAATGAAATTAAATAAAATTAAATTAAATGAAATGAAATTAAATTAAATTAAATGAAATTAAATGAAATTAAATGAAATCAAATGAAATGAAATGAAATTAGATCTTCATAAATTTCATTATACTGGCCAATCCACACATCATCTAGCCCCAAAGTAAGCAGAGCTTGTATGATTCGCTTAATATTTCATTTATTTCCAGTGTATGTATAGATTGCATTGGAAGGTACATGTTCATAAAATTGATAGCATTGAGATCTTATTTACTTTTAGGTATTATTGATCAATAATTCCAGAGCACCAAGCCACCAGTCTAAAGATGGCTCGACTGTTTTGATGATTTTTCAGGACTACATTTGTAAGCTCCGCTATTTTGTATTCTTTAATAATTTCAATGGATGTCGTTACAGACTATATTTTTATTATAATAATATCACACAAACTTCGTAATAGGAAACACAATAACGTACAAGAAAAAAAAACAGGAGACAATTGAAATATTAAATAAAAATAATAAGTCAGTTTCAAATAATTAATTAATTACGTAATTAACTAAAAGGTATGTCAAAGTATGCTGCTGTAATATGGGCATTGTCAAATAAACTTAAACAAAAATAAAAATAATGGAATAGATACAGAATCTGTTAAAAAATAAATGGTACTTAAATACACAATTTGTTACTTTTAAACATAATAAGAGATTATACCCAAATAAGATTGCTGTTAACCACGAACCTAATACCAAAACAAACATTTTATAGGGTTGGTTATAAAAGTGCTTTAAAAGGAATTTAGAAAACTTAAATTAATTGCTAATGTATGTATTTGTGTACTATGCTCCATTATGGGGCCAATATCAAAATAAACTTATTTACACAAAAAAATGCAATTTGAAGGCCAATTCAATGAATTAGTGAGAATATTTTTATTTTGATCGAAATAGTTTTATTTTTATGTAGTCAGCTTGGCCGAGCGATTTTCGGAAGGTTCGGTAATCAATCAATAAATATAACCATACAACAATTAGATATAACTGTAAGTATTAGTTGTAATAATAATTGTTTATTCTGTTACTGTAATTTTCTATGATTTCTGATAAATTGTGACATTACCAAAATTTACATCATGCTAAATAATTATCCTGGATTTATCCACTCCGATTACTTTGTACATAGAAGTTGAGGTTAATATACAGGCTAGAATAAATGACGTACTTGGTGATACTCGCCTAGAACCGCAGATGACTGCTCGATTTCTTACGAATGATATGAAATGGTACCCACCTATCTAGTATCTACCATTATCTTAGACTAAGTTATTCGTTTTAGTTTGTTTTAACTATTAAACATTTATGTGTCCATAGGACAAAAAGGTTGGTTTTAAGTAGGTACCTATGTTGAAAATTGAAAATAATACTTGAGAATAAAAGGAAAATAAAACACAGAAAATTTTAATAAAACGAAAACAAAAATACATCCCGTCCGCTGGCGATCGTTGACTTGGTGTATACTTTAGATATTTGCAGTGAGTATACATGTCGAGGTCTATCGATCAGAGGAATAAAAAGACAAAATTGCTTGATTCTAAATGAAAATGGTTCCTTCCGCTGTCGACCGTAGACTTAGCGGATACTTTGGATATTTGCAGCGGGTATATGGCCGAGGTCTTCTGGTCAGATGAAAAAAGAAATAGGTCCTCCCGCTAGTCGACCGTACACTTAGCGTATACTTTGGATATTGGTAGCGGGTATAGCGAGTATATGGCCGAGGTATACGGTAAGAGGAAAACTAAAAATGCTTAATGAATTAGGTCCTTCCGCTGGCGGCCCACGGACTTGGTGTATACTTTAGGTATTTGCAGCGGGTATAGCGAGTATACATGTCGAGGTCCCTCGGTCAGAGGAAAACAGACTTGTGACTTAACTTTCTACGACTAACTTTGAATATAACTGTACAGATACAATAATGCGAGTCCCGGCGTTGGACTATAAAATAAATGAAAAATACTGTTCAATAACTTTGATAACAAAAAATCAATAAAGGTACCTACATATAAAAGTGCTCGATTGTTAAGTAACTATGATATAGAGTTGTAGAAAATGTGTAATAAAACGTGCAAATAAGATGCTCCGAGAACGAAGCATTTGTCAGAATGGCAGTGCGAGATATTGTAATTTATTTAATAATAAATATAAAATATAACAAGTATATATAGTGGTAACCAATAAGGTTTCAAAGATATTCAATACTAAAATGTAAAAGGCCTGACTTCCGACTTGCTTTCCCCGCTCAAATTCAAATATTAGGACAAATCAGTTTCATTACATGAATAAGCTATTTGCGAGATATTGTTATTTATTTAATAATGAATTATATGATATAAGAAGTATATGTAGTGGTAAACAACAAGGTTTCAAAGATATTCAATACTAAAATGTAACAGGCCTGACTTCCTACTCGTTTTCCCCGCTCAAATTCAAATTCTAGTACAAATCAGATTCATTTAATGATCAAGCTATTTCATATTGCATTATATTGGATGTACTAAGTATCTTAATTGTTAATTTATATTTAAGAACATTTGTCATGGATATTTTATCATATTAGAAGATATTTTAATGTATTTAGTTGTGAAATGTTATGACGTTACGCCCTAGCCAGTTATTTGGCGGTATCACTCGAAATGTAACGGCGGTATTGTTAGTGGTAATAGACGGTGAGCTGGCTGGCTCTGGCACTCTTTGATGAACCTGTAAGCTGGAAGCATCTCCTATTATGGTAAGATGTTTTACATTGTAGAACCTTTTTCTAGATGTGTCCTAGTTTGTTTTAGCACTGAACTTATTGAAGGTCACGATTAAATTATAAGGTTATCTATCCTTTTAGAATGTTTCTATTTGTATGGTTTATTGCTGTTATTTTAAAAGGAACATTGTAAGTATTTGTTGTAAATTATAGGTATAAACAGTAAAAAGTATGTATATTACAACATCCTCCCTTTTTTGTTGTAAATTATAGGTATAAACAGTAAAAGATATTTGTTGGATAGAATATTTTATATTGAGTGACATGTTTCATGGTTGACTTACAAATTTTAATTTTAACGTTCTTTATTCAACTTTTAGAGAGTAAAAAGTATGTATATTACAACAGTATTAGACACTTAAGTGATTATATAAATGTGCTGGTGGTTTCTTTTTCACTTCTTCCACCAGTGGACAAAAGATTGAAGTGAAGAGAATTTCAATAACACTTTATTTCTTATTTGATGGTAATTGATGGGTATACTTGTCTATGTGTTATCTTGTGACCCTAAAGAAATAAAGGTATTGATTTCTGACTTCTGATTTCATTAATTCCAATTCCCAAAATGTGAGGTTGCATTGTAAGGTAGGTAATTCTATGATTCTATCGAAATAAGACCATTTTATAGGTAGGTAAAGCCCAAAATTCTATCACACTCGAGTGTAAAGATTTTTTACCTCGTGCTCTTTTGCCTTAATGATTTCTGAATAATTTTTGAATTAAAGAAGGAGGGAAGGAAGCGGGTTCAAGTGCCGACGAAGTCGAAAAATGTTTTGGGATATTATTTGGTTTCCATAACGACACAAAACGAAAACTAATGGCGCTAGTCCATGTACATTTTCTTTATTGTGTGCGCAGTACAGTCTGAGGCAAATATCGTAGCTGAAGTTGGAAAATTAAATAACTGGCAAAACCGAACTCGCGAGAAAAACGCGTTAGGTAATGTTTTATAAAAGGGTTCAATGTGCACAGTGCACGGGACGTGTATTATAGGAGTGTATCAGCAGCGGCGGCGGCGGTGGTCGCGCAGCGCCTGGCGCGGGTCCAACGAGCGGGGAGATAAAGTAAAACGGTTTTAGAGAATCCGATAATATACAACGCGCGTCGCTGGAACTGATCTCCCATCCACGTTTTGGGCAAAAATAGTAAACTGTACGCGAGCCAGGCGCGCGAGACTATTACATATTGACATGTATAACTCAGTTCATTAAAGGAATCTAAAATGGCGGCTTGTACTTGCGTTGACAGATAGTACAGTTAGCAAATAAAATTGCAAGTCGAAGATTTTTCTTCAAATTGAAAATAATAAAACATGACCGTGTCGATTTTATTTCAAAGAAGCCTGTGCCAGCGGCGTTGCCCGCGTTAAAATTGAAAATTTTAAAGACATTTCGTCGATGGATCGTTATTGTTGTTTGTATCGGACAAAGTAGGAACTTTTTTAGGGATGAAAGGCCTTTCTCTTTCTCTCTTTCTGTACACCTGACAACGTATAAAACAAAATTTCAAGAGGATCCTTATTATGATGTTGGTAAAAATAAAAGAACGAATATTTTTTCTGCCAGCGGTACGAGCGAGAGTGAGTATAGACGGCACTAGTGTGCAAGCGAGATAACACGATAAGCAACGCCATTTTAGATTCCTTTCTTTAATGAACTGAGTTTTCTACCAGTCCTGTGAAAAATAGTACCTACCTAATAGAGTCAACATATTGTATTCTACGTCACAGTTGAATTATCCGCAGCCGATCGCGAACCCTGCTCAACAATAAATGAAACTTCCTTATTCCCGACTGATGCGGTCCCACCGGATATTGTACTATGGGGCTGCCACACGTGCGGCGGCCGGGGGCCCGGGAGCTCTCGGGAAGTTCGCCTCACTTGAACATTCACATCTATAATATGTTTTACTAATCTACTCCACTCACGCAATTTTTAACGACATCGAGGAATGGAATCAGTTGTCAATTTGTATCAAGGTATCTAGTTGATAGTGTAAGATGCCGTAAATGTTGTGCCCTTAAAATTGGTGCCCTAAATGGGAAAACTTCTTTTTTTTCTCTATTTTCACTCGTATGTGGATATTTTATGCGTACGCATTGAAGAGCTTGAGTCGAGTCTAGGAAGAGGTTGGGAGTAGAGAAATTAGTGACGGTCGGCACGTGTGGACGGTGGTCAGGGCACGTGTGGACGGGGCGGCCGGACGCGGCGGATATTGCATCCGCGCCACGGGGACTGAAACAATGCTCTGCGGACGTGGATGACTTCGCTAAACCACGCCGCGCCGCTTGAGCCGCCCGCACCGCGCCGCCCGCACAGCGCCGCCCGCGCCGCCCGCACCGCTTGCGCCGCCCGCGCCGCCCGCACCGCGCCGCCTTACATTGAAACCTAATAGTGGCCAAATTGCAAGGTTAAAAATAAACTCACCTTCTGCTTGCGCACCGACTGACTGCAGACATCACCTCACCATTCTGCGACTATTATATAAGTACCGACGACGTTCAATAACAGAATGCGTCGACTGATGTATGAACTATGTGTCGAGTCAGCTGGTTACACGGAGGCACAGATGCGGTCCGGCGGCGGGTGCTGCCGGCGGCTCGGCGGCGGGACGAGACGGCACCGGGAGGATGTGCCCCTGATTGCCGCCGCGCGCCCCCACGCCGCCGATTGCCGGGATGGTGCCGCCGCGCCGCCTCACAACGCATTGTTGTCAGTGATTGCCTGCTCACTCCCGTCTCCCTCGTCTACTGACGTTCATTGTACGACGAGGTGCTTGATTGATCTTACAGATACTTAGATGAGCTGATGTGATTGATAAATGAAGTTTATTTTGATTTATGGAATATTAGTCTGCAAAATCCAAACTACAAATTTCTCACTGAGAAACAGTTTGACGTAACCTAATAGTTCAAGCAAGTGTATTATTTTAGACCGAACATAAGATAATTGACTCTAAATCATATCAAATTATTTATTTACCGTAAATTCACAAGGAACACTTGGTCAAGTCAATTGCTACAAAATAAAATATTGGTACAAAAAAATAGTAATAATAATCAGATTACAATAAAGTAAAACGAATGGTTGTAAAAAGGCCGTGAATAATAATAAGTTTAAATAATCAAAATATAAATTAAAATGAGTGCGGCTGTAAAGAAGCTAGAAATTGAGGCTAACTAATCAGTCCAGGATTGTTCATTAATAAAGTCCTAAAGTCATTTATAACGGGATATTTACCATGATTTGAGTTTTGAGCTTTCCAATATTTCGGCGCAGTTACATGCGCCATGATCACGGAATAACTAATACACAACACTATTAATAACAGTTATTCCGTGATCATGGCGCATGTAACTGCGCCGAAATATTGGAAAGCTCAAAACTCAAATCATGGTAAATATCTCGTTATAAATGACTTTAGAATAACCATGGTGGATTTAAAAGTATTAATATAGTCATTGATACAATAATAACCTTTTTTTTGATAGGTTTTTATGAACATGTTTCTTAAATGCTTTTTCTGACAAGTTTACAATATGACTAGTCTCATATAGTCCATTTAGATAAAAGTTATTTTGAATAAATTTATTTTATCTTACTGATGTACTCAGAGTTTTCATAAGATGCGAGTTCCTCGAGAGTAGTGTGTATTGGGTACCTCTGCGGCGTGCGTCGGAGGGAGGCGTTCTCGGTATCGAGTGCCCGAACACGCTGAGGATCTGTGCGGGAGGTAGGTACCTATTGACGGTCGAAAGGAGCTCCGAGCTGGTATAGCTACAACCATCTGTTCTGAACTAGCTGCACTCCACTATCGGGTATTGAGTATTGACACATGTGTCAAAAGGAGGATGTATCCTCCATCATTCATACAGGGTGTAACAAAAATGAAGGACCAAACTTTCAGGCGGGGTGTAGATGCAAAAACTGAATTCAGGATAAATATTTTAAAAAAATCCCGTCCTTCAGTTTTCGAAAAATAAAATAAATAGGTACAATATTTTCAGCACATTAGGCAATAGACTCTAATGCACGTGTCTATTTGGAATAAAAAAAATGGCCTGCTTAAATGTATTCAATTTTTTTATAAGCCCATAACACCTAAACGGTGATGGCCTAACGAGCGGCCGCCGCGGTCGACCCGACCCGCGACATCAATGCAGCGGCGTGTTTGCTTGACCTAAGGTTTGAGTACAGTTTTGTATTTTGACGGTCCTAAGCCCGTAAAGTACGAAGGGGAAATTGGAATGCATTGGGTAGCTTCCTACATAACTACGACACGTGCAGCCCACCGCCGCGCGCGCTGCTACGATATCACGCGCCCTTTCGTGGCTGATCCCCGTAAAAGATGTTTATATGCTAAGTAGACAAGGTACGTAGACCTTTTAATCTTATTTTTAGTGCCAAATAAACACGTGCATCAGTCGTTTGCCCAATGTAGTGAAAATTTCGTATTTATTTAATTTTTCGAGAACTAATGGGCGACATTTTTTTTATATTTTTCCTGAATTCAATGATCGAATCTACACTCCGCCTGAAAGTTTGGTCCTTCATTTTTGTTACACGCTGTATAATTGTGTAACGTTTTAAGTATGTAAAGGAATTCTTCAATTTAATTTCCTATCAGCGCTCCAATACGACTGACTGAGTATCTCCATTCACAGGATGAGTAATTACTCGAGTGCTGTACATTAGATTTTAGGATCCTGCGCTCCGAGTGCCCTTGTAGCGCAGTAAGCAAGCTGCGGAGCGCACCAGGCGCCGGCTCTCCTCCCGCGTTACATCCGCATGCCTCGAGCACCGGCATCCGCCGCCGCCTCTGCCTTGTTCGACTAGTTCAGCGAGTGAGAGGTAGTTGTTTGACTATTTCCAATGAGGATGATTGTGGGTATCGATCAGTGGCCCCTCCAGCCCACGACAAAGGCAGCGGAGAGTCCTCGACGGCGGGCGGGGCGGGGCGGGGCGGGCGGCTGGCTCCGCTAATTGCCTATCGTCTACAAAGAGGACGGCACAGCGCTCGACGCGGCGCGCAGCCCACGGGAGCAGATAGGCCTAACATTTTTCAAAAAACCAATTCGGTTTTTTCCTGGTTATCATTCAGTTATATGTATACCACTAGTTTATGCCCGCGGCTTCGCACCCGTTGTTTCCATGGAAACGTTTAGATGTGATTTCTATTCCATGGGAACTGATTTATATGATAAAAAGTAGCCTATGTTTGATTCCAGGATTAGAATTACCTGCGTGCGAAATTACAGCCCGATCCGTTCAGCAGTTTTGGCGTGAAGAGGTAACAATCCATCCGTCCATCCATCTATCCATCGATCCAAACTTTCGCATTTATAATATTAGTGTGATTGTGATTTCATTTTATGGTTTAGGTCTGTTGGTTCCACTTCTGAGTTCATAAGTTGCACAAGCGTTTGGATGAACTACAAAGTTTCACATACTTTGATTTGGCGTTTTAAAAAACTATAAAACGACTTCAAATTCCTCTAGTGGCGACATCTAGTTAAAATTCGAGTCTAATATAGTTTGACAACACATGAATTTTCATTCATGTGTTGTCAAACTATATGACAAATGAAGGCCTTCCTACTTTGAAACAAAATAAGAAGTTTCGGTAGACGGATGATGGCACGAAGCAAACAACCTTACCTACTGCTGAACGTGCAAACGTGCGTTGCTTCGGATGCGTCACTATTAAGACACTTTTGGCTTCGGATCTCTAAGATATAAATTATATGTCTAAATCATATTAATAGAAGGCCACGAAAGAACGTATCGGTTATTCTTCGTTTTATGCGATCCGCCATTCGTCTATTTTGTATTTTTTTCTAAGTAGACCTCTTGTTCGCGTCCGTTGCCATGAAAACCGTTAGTTACCAGTGAATGTCAAAATTTCAAGTGTTGATTTTTTAGATACGTTTTACGGCAGACATATCAATTTCTTGAGAATCAAACTTTTATGAGACCACCTCGAAATCTACTTTTACACAACAACGAAAGAAACATCAAAATCTCTTAAGAATTGGTGAAGCTATCCCAAAAATTGTTGTAGTTATTCGTAATTTTTCAAAAGTTTTATGTTGTTTTTTAAGCTTTACGGGATAAATACTAATCCCTCTGGAATAACATTTTTATGTGACCGATTCAGGATCATTCTCTATTCAATAATTGACAGATAAATCGACGAACATACAAATAAACAAGAACAAAATTAAAATTTAAAAAATCTCTCGTCATATTTTTATGAAACATGGCTAAGAACACTCGGCATAAAATTATCTATAACCCAAAAAAAACTAAACGAAAATCGGTTCATCCATTTGGCAGCTACGATACCACAGACAGATACACAGACAGAAACGTTAAACTTATAACACTCCTCTCGTTTTGCGTCGGGGGTTAAAAATAATAATGATACAGCCGAATATAGAACCTCCTGCTACTGTGAATTCATGAAGTTCACGTCCGTGCGTCCGTGGTCTACAAGTGGAGCTCAGAGGTGGAACAACAACACACCCGAACGTATTTAACAATACCTATATTTTACATAAATAAATGCTGAGTTGCAATTTTACGTATCAAATGACATTACCACACGGCAGGTCTAGCATGCTGCTCACAGCAGTGCTTGTAGCGACGCTGCTAGCATTGCTGACTCGCCAACAAAGCACATTCCGACCTCCGTGGCGAGCGGGCGAGATCCGCCTGCGACGCAGGAGGTTGCGGGTTCGATTCCCGCCTCGGAACAAATTTGTGTACGATGATCTGCAGGAATTTGTTCCGTTGGTCTGGATGTTTTCTATATATAATAAAAAATATCTATCTACATATGTAGGGCATTGTATTAAGTATATCAGTTATCTAGGACCCATAACACAAGCTCTGCTTAGCTTGGGGCTAGATAATGCTGTGTCAATTGTCCAGCATTATTTATTATTATTATTCCGAACAGTCTCCTGTCAGTTCGCGGAGTCGCCCGCGAAAAGGAACCATTCAAAAAGAGCTCTTGAGCGATTCGCACCGCGGTTCGAACCGCTGGCGGTGCGAAACGACTAAAATCCCGCGAGGAGGCGGCTCGGGTGTGATCGACAAGTTTTTTCATTAGAATCTGCAGATACCTAGCTCCTCTTTAAATTGCTCCATCGAGCCGTCCCTCGGTGATTCGCTACTTTGTTTCTACGAGGATACTTACGGCATCACTCAGAAACTTTATAGATATAGGACCTAAAGTTTTTGTTTTTATAGAGCGTAAGCCTCACACTCTGGCAAATTTCTAAGAAATTAAAGTATAGTATTAATTTTTTCAATACATGGCAGAAGCCTTTATTCACAAAGAAAATTATAATATAATTAGTATTTACAATTGAAACAATTGAGCTAACTGCAGACCGTTGCAAACAATCTACAGGTAGCTCAACTGATCCATATCAATACCAGTCGGAAGCGTCCCCAAGACGCTGGCTGCATTGCCCCGCTGTATGGCAATGCTGATGCGCTGTGCCAGATACTGACCAGCTCTCGGGTCACGCGTCGCTTCGACCAGACGCTAATTAAGTATTACTAGTATTAATTAAGTCGTAAATTTTTGCGATGTTATTTAATTTCTTAGATATAGGACCTGTTTCATTGTACCTACACTAACTCGCCTCTTACCCTCACTGTGTACAGGATGACAGATTTGTATGCGTAATTATTAAATGTGATTACAATTGTAATTAGTGTACTGAGATAAGCGGCCTCGAAGCCGTCTGAGTAGGTATTGGTATCAGTTCAATTAGTGTGATTTGGTCGGAGCCATCAATCTTGCCTGCGGCTTCCATATACGTTTGCGGAATGGAAACACATTATGTGCTGAGAACAATGGCAAACGGCTCATGACACAACACGACACAACCAACACAACACGACACAACACAAGACACGATCTTACAGCATATTGCGTAGGTCGGCGAGCCGCGCTCCTGCGGTGGAGCTAGCGTCTTGTCTATACGTGTATCAAGATTGACATTTAATAATACAGATTTGGCGTACGTAACATATTGCTTGATTTACGTTGTCACTAATTTGTTTCTTGTCGATTGCTACGTATATTTTGTTTGAATGAATTATGTCGAACAATCTAGATACGTAGGTTGTATGAGTGGCGGTGTGAAAGGGAGCCCTAATGGCGCCCCCGGCGGGGCGCGGCGGGGCGCGGCGGGGCGCGGGCGGGCCTCAGCGCCGCCGCAGCTCATTTTTTCCTTTTAATTTTCAAGTCCCACCTTCGAAATGAAAGCCCGACATCAAGGAAGGAATCGCGAATAATTAAGAAGTACGAACAGTCTCACTATAAAGCGCACGATATTTTCCGCTATTTTTTGCGTCTCCCCGAGCATTATGCCGACGTAATGAAACTGTTTAATTACCCACCTTCGACCGCCCCCTTGTCTCAGCAGTGGGGGCGGGCGGGGGGCGCGCGGGGGCGCGCTGACCCGGAAGGCCGCGGCTCCCGGCGGATATTAATTTCTCCGCTCGAACGCACTCGCAGCAGGTGACCCCCGCTCTATCCATTGTTACCACTTCTCAATGAACTTCACTAAACAATATTACCTGGAAAATGAACATATTATTTTCTTTAACTTGCTGGAATATTATTAAAATATTTATTGGCTTCTGCAATACTTGTGGAATGATTTTCCGCGTGCTCGTGTTTCCTGGAAACACAATACTCTGAAAATATATCGAACAAAAAAACATATCCAATGTAGAGCGAAATGGCAGCGCTCTACAAAAGCATTCCCACCGTTTGAAGCTCTCTAGAATAACAAGGTTCACCGAAATATTTACATTCAATTATTTTCACTGTTTGGAACCATGTTTGTGCAAGTAGTCGGTGCTTTCGAGTGTAATGAAGAACCTTTCGTCGGTTGCTTTGCGCCGCGAGCCGAGCGCGCCGCGAGCCGAGCGCGCCGCGAGCCGAACGCGCCGCGAGTCGAGCGCACCGCCGCGCAGAGCTACTACGGCAACACAACACTCACATGTCTATACATTTGTTTATATTTTTTTGTATATAATTATTTATATAACTACTCCATTGGATTAGGTTTGACCTGTTATGATAGATGTTAGGTTTTAAATAAATACAAAATACAAAAAAAATACATACAAAATTTTAGAGATTTGTTGAAACGTTGCGTCGGTCCAAACTCGGTGGCTGGCACGCTGCCGGCCCGCCGCCCTGCGCCGATAAAAACGTAATCCAAATAAAGTAAACCCCACTTTCAAGTTTCAAATCACTTTAAACTTGTTTTTGTCTTTGAAACACAAAGCTTGTCTGCAACAAGAGACGCTGTTGTACGACGTCATTGTGGAGACGTAGACACTAGTAGTTGGGAATAAACAAAATGACCGGTGAAATTGTAGAGTCGGCGGAATGATGAATCGGTTCAATTAAAGCAAAGTTTCAGGTGGACAGCAGTTTTGCGGTCACAGCGGTCACAGCGCGCCCGCCCCGTCCCGGCCCCGCCGCCGCCCCGTCGCGCCTCCACCGCTGCCCCGTCCCGGCACTCGCGCGAGCCGGAGCGAGGCGGCCCCGGTCCAACTATCGTCCGCAGATAACTGCTCTATGTCGTTGGCCGACTTTTACAATAATTGGAAATAGTTCCCTAGAAAATACACATTAATTTCAAAGTGTTGGTATTCCAATTATCTAATAGATAAATAAATAAAATTAGTCTTTATTTCCTACTTCTTATGTAACTACTTATATAACTATCTATTTACAAACTTTACTTAAGTTAGTAGTCGCCTTTTTTAGCGTAGGCCTCCCCCCCAACTCCTTCCAAACGTTTCTATCTCTGGCCTTTGTCATCCAGTTAGGACCAGCTCTCTTCACAAAGATGTCTTGCCATCTCTTCTCCGGTCGACCTCTAGATCTCTTCTTATTCCTTGGTATCCACTCTGTGATTTTCTTGGCCCAACGGAGAGTAGAATCGTGAAGATTATTTTCCATCCTGCACATGTCATGTGCCCAGCCCAATTCCATTTTAAGGATCTTATGACCTCTACGACGTCCCTCAGTTTTGTCTCACCTCTGATTTTTTGTTTTTTACCTTGTCCAATTATCTAATAGTCCATCATAAAAATACACTTTTGATGAATAGGCAGGTCAACTTGAGCAATGTTCTATTCTACTCCGACCTCCGTGGCGCGGCGGACGAAGGTCCGCCTGCGACGCAAGAGGTTGCGGGTTCGATTCCCGCCTCGGAACAAATTTGTGTACGATCTGTAGAAACTTGTTCCGTTGGTCTGGGTGTTTTCTATGTGTAAAAAAATATCTATCTATGTATATAATGTATTAAATATATCAGATATCTAGTACCCATAACACAAGCTTTGAGTAGCTTACTTTGGAGCTAGATGGTGCTGTGTGGATGGACCAGCATTATTTATTTATTTATTTACTACTTATATAGTTCCCGTCGGCGCCAGTGTCGCGTGCGCACGTACCAGCAGGGTGTCCACACCGCGAGCGAGCCTCATCCACACGAGCACCGACCACTGTCTACAGCCATTTCTCCAGCCACAGGCTTGTTTGTGTTCGCTGATATCATATATATCGTAGCAACTGTTATTTATATTCAGTGTAACCGGACGTGACTCCTCGCGGGTTCAACTCTCCAGTGCCGCTGCACTCTACGTGCAGTCTAATTGTTTATTTAATAAGGCAATTCTGATATTATATTCGTACACTTTCCTTATTTTCTTGAACACAATGGAATAACCCCTAGTAGCCAGTGTGAGCGCCTCCGGTACTTAGTTTATGAACAAATAGCATATTAAGGCGAGTGCACACTGCAGCAGCATGCGTCGTTAGCGCGCTTCGGGCGCGGGGCGGGCACGCGGCGGGCGCGGGGCGGAATTAAAATTAAACTAAACGAGCCTTTTGTGCCGCACTCACACCGACTGCCGGCGCAGAACGGTTCAACTCGAAACAATATTTCTAATATTTTACAAAGGTACCTACCTCGCCTATTTACTGTTTTCATTTTAGTGACACAATACGTCATGGTCTGCAACTCACAATTTGAGCAAATTACTAACAGAAATCTTTAACTTTAATTTTATTTATTTGAGCTTACAAAATAAAAGCTCATAGACTCTAAGATAAATTTGCTTATTCTTTTCAGTACTAAGTTTCAAGCAAAATGAATTTAAACCGCGGAGTCCGGCGGTTGCGCGATGGCGCCCCGCTCTGTACATAATTATCATGTACGGGACATACGGTTCTAGGTGTGGTAACTACACTCGAATTCCCTCCGTGCCGGCATTATCTCGGGGAGTTCTATTCTTTGTGGAGCTTAGAATGGAATCTTCATTACGATTGTAAATTATTCTCATTGAAATAATTATACATGAACCATACAAAAGGTATTGAAAAGGGACGATTGAAAAGCTTTGAGAGTAGATTCCTTTGTTCTCTCGGCGTTCAAAAGCTGATGTGGAACGTAGGTTATTGAGTGAGACTCTGGGCGCGGCTGGCGACTGGTGGCACGCCGTGTGGCTGGCGACTGGTGGCGCGCCGTGTGGCTGCCGACTAGTGGCACGCCGTGTGGCTGCCCACTGGTGGCACGCCGTGTGGCTGCCGACTGATTTAGTAATTTATAAAAGAGGTTGAATGTCAGAAACCTATTTTGCATACAACCTTGGAGGATAAAATGCTACAAACCTCTTTCACACCATGAACGGACGAAATTTTTTTTCTATGAAGGTTGCATTGTTCTGTATTCAAATTACTTTTTTCAACAAGTTGAATCATATTCTTTTCAACATACCTGCTCATAAAGTGGTTCTATGGTCACCGCAATTAGGCACAGAATGACACCCATAATCAAACTGTGACTTTTTCATTGGTATAACTCACTAGTGAGTTATAGATTTTTTTTTAATTTTATTGGTTGAGTTGCTTTGTTCTTAAAAATTTTTTATTCAAAAAAAAGATCGTGTTCAATAGAACAAATAAATTAATGTTCCTATTGCTTGTTCATTTCATGCAACTTCTTATTTAAATAGATAATTTTAATTCGTAGGTACGTGTTTAATAAAATTAAATAAAACTTTCACTTAAATATACCTTATGTTTTCTCTGTAATAAAATTTGTTTTTCTTGTTATTTTATTCACAAGTGTGTTGAAAAACGTCGTATGATACACGTGTGTATTGATGATTACCGTCCTCGGGTCTCAATGGCGCCTCGGCGGTAATCACTAATGTTACACACTAGTACCATAATGTACTATTATTCCACATGTGAGTAAAACCCGGTTTTGCTCGCTGTTTTTGAGCAGCAAAGTCACCATTTTCGAGCTAGAGTTGTGAAATAGTTATTTTTTATACAAGAGTGCAAAGTTGCTTTTTAACCGCGTGCTCAATTTTGATAACCGAGCAAGCGAAGAATTCTAAAATTGAGTGATTCAAAAATTAGAATCCTGCGTGTTAGCGAGAGAATCAAAACAGCACGAGTTAAAAAATCTTTGCACTCGAGTGCAACGCGTAACTTTTCATCCCACCTCAGCAAGAAAATGACTAAATGCAAAGAAAGAAAATGGCGCGCGCAAAGGTTGTATGATGAATTCGGCACCATGGAGGTAGAAGTAAATAGGAAAACAAAACATCATTTAATGTTTTGAATTCACAAACTTAGTGCACACGATGTTCTTAATTCAATTTACTTTATCCTCTAGCGGATAAAAACGGCTTTTGCACTCAGATATCGAAGAGCAAAAATACTATTTCCGAGATGGGGGGAGGAAAATATAATTTCTTGGAAGGGTCTTCGCTAAATACAGTGAAGTGTCGAACGACGGCGAAGCGGATCCATCGTTGAGATAAACGGATTAGTCGTCCACTCGCAAATAAACGTGTCCAGCGTAGCTGAGCCGTGTCGTGTCGTGGTGTGGCGTTTCTTTTGAATTCATACGCTACATAACTGTGGAAGTGCTGTGTGGATTGTTTTATTCATTTATTTTATTTTTAACACTACACCAGCGATAAATCAATATACTTACTTCATACTTTATCCAACTCAATAGTAAGAATGTTTGTTTTTGTTATCTAGATGTGTTCACATCGTGTGATGTCGTGGTCACGATGAAAATACATACTTTCGATCTATATAGACCTATATTATTTAAATAAGTGAAAGTACTCATAGCAGACATTCGTAACATAGCAATGTGTCGGTAGACAGCGGACCGAAGGTAGCCGACAGTCGACGGTAGGCGGGCGCTAGGCGGGCGCTAGGCGGGCGCGAGGGCAGGCGCGGGCGCGGGCTAATCGAGAGGTCCAACTCCGGGGCTTACGGCCGCCCGCCCGGACCGCCTGAGGACCCGCTTCAAAGTGGGCTCTCGCGATTTACTTTATTGTGTGTACTTTTATGTTACTTTTGATTGGGAAAGTTTCCTCTCTGATGATTTACCTACTAAGTTCAGTCAATGGGGCCGAGGAATTCACTCAGTGTTTAGGGGACTTTCGAAGTAATATTTCATTCAATTTTACGGAATTTTAAAGTGTTCTCTGGGGAACAGAATTTGAACGAGATAAAAACTTGAAGTTCTTACGCGAATAGTTTTTGAACATGCAAAGTATCCTTGTTATTTTTTTAACGTCTTTGCCGTATCTCATGACATGTTGGATTACTCTAAATATTAACTTGAAATAGGTATGTACATATATTATCTAACTAGTTTCTGAGCGCGGCTTCGCACGCGTTGTTTCTATGGAAACGTTTAAAGGTGATTTCTATCCCATGGGAACTGATTTATGGGATAAAAAGTAGCCTATGTTTTATTCCAGGATTAGAATTACCTGTATGCAAAATTTCAGCCCGATCAGTCCAGTAGTTTTGGCGTAAAGAGATAACAAACATCCATCCATCCATCCATCCAAACTTTCGAAATTATAATATTAGTGTGATTGCAAAGCAAATTCACAGCTGCGAGACGGACCCCGGCCACGGCAGCCGACTGCAACATGCGACTGCTCACGCGCCTCGTGCTACACCTGGCAGCACCATGCAGCTTATGCTCGTGACGGCACACGGAGCAGCTCGCTAAACACCTGAACACATGAGTCCGGGCCACATCCCGAGCTCCGGGCAACTCGAGGACGATGGCCCGTCAGATCCCCCGTGAGTTACCGTAACGAGCCCGCGCGAGGGGGCAGCTCGGCTCGGAGCGGGTGCTCACGGCGCCCATCCACTGCGACGGGAGGTCAGCGGGTACACACAGGTAGGTCGTCTGTGCGGGCATCGCAATAAACCAGCGACTTTACTGATCGTAGCAAACAATAATCTCTCGGCGAAATAATAAGAGCTCTGCGGACACTTCCCTATTATCACATAGTCCTTTCCGAATCCTTACAGTCTACAGATAGGTTGTTTTGCCTTGTTTATATCCGGCGAGCCCATGCTTGCGGCGCGTGATGGGACTCGAACCCGCGCCCCTTGCGAACCGCCATCGTGTTCAATTTAGCTGAAGCTCGGTCGGCTAACGGACGTGCTCTCGAATGCTTCTCAAATTACCAGAGGAAGGTTACTAATACCTACCTGACCTACTATGTGTGAATTACCAACTATTGATAACGGTTATCTGAAATTCTGAAAAAATTATACCTTAATAGAAATATTGTGAAGCTGTTTTCCGAGAACGAATTAATACTGGATGAGATAAATGAATTCAAAAATATTGAATACTCATAGCAAGCGGTCGTAAAGTAACCCGGAGTTATGAGCGTGAGTTAATGAATGTTGTACGTATAACCATGAATACTAGATGTGCATTGACTGGAAGTGCCGCGCGTTAGGGTGACAAATCAACATCGAGCTATGCTGCGCTGTACTGCGCAGTGCTGTGCTGTGTTTCTTAAGTTACGTTTTTTTAACAATCAACATCATGCTGTGCTGCGCTTTGCTTAGCTCAGTATTAAAAGCGGAGAATTTAATTTTCTAAAGAATATTGCCACTGAAGACGATTTTTTTAATATAGAGCTCCATAAAAAACATGGCACAGCGCGGCTCAGCACGGCGGGTAGCGCGCCTCGCTCGAGATTACTGCGTTTTTAAACAGAGCGTATCCTCACACAGCGCAGCACAGCATGGTTTGTTTGTATGCTCATTAAAATATTAGACGAGCGAGTTGACCAAACATAGCACAGCGCAGTACAGCGCAGCATAGCTCGATGTTGATTTGACACCCTTACCCGGGGAGATGGCCGCGAGGGTGAAACGACTGACTCCGACTTTACAGCCCATTACTCCAGGTATTCCTTCCTCGACCTAGTACCTCTGAAACGTAAACCACGCAACTTCGTTTAATTAAAATAAATACAATTCGCATTTTTATAACCATAAAACCAATTTTGATAACGTTCATTTTGCATTCATCATGTTACTGAATAAAAAAGTTTGTGCGGGGAACTTTTACGTCTAAACGTGAAAGTTTTTGTACGTTGAACGAATAGAGTCTGCGTTCGTGACGTTATCTGCGCTCCTGAACTGCCGGGAGATAGCGAGCCGCCTCGCCGCCACAGGACGGCGTTGTCGTGAAGGATGGATGCTGAATGAAACACCCAGTAGATATAGATATAGTCTGAGTTTCAGTAACCTCGTTGCAGGCGGCTAGTCTCGCGGGCGGTGCTCGTGCATGCTCTTGTATGGGAGGGAGAGATCATTTATGTACATAAAACAAACTTTACGGACAACTTACTTCGGTAATGGATTGGAATTAGAAACTCTTAAACCTTTTTCTGAGTTTCTACGTATTGCTTCTTTCATCTTTTAGTCGTTTATTTATTTAGGATCAGTTTGATGAGCCTGTAGAGATACATGCCTGTTTGGTTAGTGAACCTCTATCCGAGCGACGGCCCCTCCCGGAATATTATCATTATCATCGTCATGTGTTGCCTGACAAGGACGTCTCCAGTACATTTATTTATTTATTTATTAAAAAGTACACCTATCCTTACAGGCACACCTAATGCCATAGGGTACATAATTATTCTCAATCTTAATAGGTAGAGTAACAGTCATATAGGTAATAGAAAAATTTACAATATTTGGTAATTTTTAAAGTAATTGATTAAAATTCTAATAATAACATAAAACAATACTAATTAATAAAAAAAAAATATTATTAACAATAATAGTAATTAATTAATTATATTTTTTTAAATTAGAATAGGGCAGAAGCCTTTATTCACAAAGAAAATTATAATATTATTAGTATTTACAATTGAAACAATTGAGCTAACTGCAGACTGTTGCAAACAATCTACAGGTAGCTCAACTGATTTATATCAATACCAGTCGGAAGCGTCCCCAAGACGCTGGCTGCATTGCCCCGCTGTATGGCAATGCTGATACACTGTGCCAGATACTGACCAGCTCTCGGGTTACGCGTCGCTTCGACCAGACGCTAAAATAATTTTTTGAAAAAAAAAAATTAAATTCAATTCGAAATTAATAATTCAAACGCACCCATAATAAAATAAGATAAGATACGTTTGTATGTCTGTACGTATATCCTCATAATATGAGGTCACGTGGCTCGTGTGGAAGTGAAGCCGCAGTGCCTCTGGCGGTAAGGCCGCTCCTACTGGCTCTCACAGTACAGAACTTTGTATCGAACATTAAATTAGCTTAATTCGGGAGAGTAGGTAGTTTCGTTAATTAGATATCACGCAGCTCTCATTAGCTTAATGCAGATGTAATTAGTTTATATTGGGGTTAATGTGCAGTTAGGGCGCGCGATCAACCGGCGGTACCGAGTCGGGACCGGGGGGGGGGAGCAAGGATCACGCGCACGCCCGTATTGTACCTACTACTCGTATTGTATAGATATCAATATCGATGACAAATAACATTAAAGATGTTTTTTTTTTATTTCATCGGAAAATAGCACACGAATGAGTGAGCGTCGCTGATCGGGGCCCACTCTCATGTTCATTCACAGTTAAATAAATAAATAATGCTGGACAATTCACACAGCAATATCTAGCCCCAAGCTAAGCAGAGCTTGTGTTATGGGTACTAGATAACTGATATACTTAATACATAGATAGATATTTTTTTTATTATACATAGAAAACACCCAGACCAACGGAACAAATTTCTGTAGATCGTACACAAATTTGTTCCGGGGCTGGAATCGAACCCGGAACCTCCTGCGTCGCAGGCGGACCTTCGCCCGCTGCGCCACGGAGATCGTCAAGTTGTTCAGCGATTCTTCATAACAAGCTTGTCCCATAATTATTCCGTAATCTTTTATTAACTTAAAACAATGAAACGTTTCCGAAATGTTATAGGAGAGTTTGTATTCGGTATTGTCGTCGCTGCCTGTAGAGTAGGAGCATGGTTCAGACTTCGTCCAGAGGCTGTTCCGTCCGCGGCGCGCCGTTTAATCTGAGAGATGCGCTCGGAGATGTCAAAGGATTGTCTCGGTGTCGTTTCGCGCCCCTCGCGCCGGAGCGGCGCCGGAGCGGGGCCGGAGCTCTCGACAAAACATTTCATTTTCTTATTGTACTCATACGCAATACGTTGAACATTCATAGCTCTTCTGGGTGGAAACTGATGATCATAATTCTATTTTATTTTATTTTCGATGGAAAACAAACAGCTTGTATAACTTAAATGAGTAGACATTGGTGGTATAATTAAAGCTTAACAGTTTTTACTTATAAAACTTAAATATGTTTAAACAAAAATTTAACCAACTTAATAAGGTTGGTACAATAAATTAATTAAATGAGCACACTTAGTTTAAAGTGGTTTGCCTGCTCGTTTTTTCGAATTCCATAATAATAGGTATGTAATGTAGGTTATCAATTTTAGAGATTTAATGAGAAATGATTACCATAAATTTCATTAAAAAATCGTAATTGTACTTTCGACTATAGATATATACTAAAGTACAATTATGATTTTTTATATAAGTTATTTTTGTACTTTCGTCAATTAATCTTTGTTACAATACAAAATAAATGAATGTCAAAAATTAAATTACGTGGAATATCTTTACTTGATACAAAGTTGTATCACTAGTTCCATAGGTATCACGGGGGAATATCCTCACTTTTCTGTAATGGTACTAGGGATACAAAGTTGTGTCACTTGTACCATCAATGGTATAAATCAATGGTACTACTGACACAAAGGCAAAATATGGATCATTGTGTCTGGAATCATCGTCATCATCATCATCATCAGCCTATATAATTCCACTGCCGGACATAGTCTCTGTGTCTGGAATAAAGAGTTATTATTATTAGTTTAAAGAAATACATAAAACCGCCACATGTAACAAACAATCATAAGCATTAACGTAAATATTATTAGAAAACATGCAAGCTCTACAAAAATTAATTTGCATCCAAAACATGCTATGATAAATCATCCACAGCCGGAAAGAACGGGATAAAAGTTGCAGGATACAGAGATAGGATACAGAGAGCCCAGCACTGGGGAAGCCTTAACCCAAAAAGGGGATTATGAAAAGTGCAAAATAATAACAAATTACACGCACAGTAAAAAAAACTAGTTGTGTAAAATGGTTTATTATTAATTAATTCTGACCTGACGCCTGAGTCGCGGTAGTGAGTCCGCTGGTACAAACAAGATATCTAGTAAAGCAAATACCCGTGGAATGCTTCGATATCCTCCTTACAATATACATACAGGGTGTCCCACGGCCATGCCACGTGGAGGGAAGCTATCCTTAAAATTGTTAATAGAAAATTTTAGCGAAAGAAGACTTCAATTTGATTCTAAAACAATTTAAAGTGCATTCAAATATTTTTGAATAATTGCCTGTCTGAACCGGGAATCTAACCCGCCAAATAGTAAAAAAACACCCGTCATTTTACGATAGAGACCAATCAAAAGTCTCAATCATAAGAATTATCCCAGATAACATAGCATCTTAAATAAAAGGAAGACCATGAAAGTTTACATCTAAGTATTTAAAATAATTACGTTTTGCTTACAATTAATTTAATGTAGTAAATGCTCAAAATGTGTCTCAATCTGTTGTATACAAATTCTCACTCTTTTATCAATTTCGCTCCCTGTTGATTTCGGTATTTATCTTTTCATGGTGAATTTATTAATCACATTATTATTTTATCATGCACTTTTGATGGGGAAATGATATGTATTTCTCAATTAAATAAATAAATAATGCTGGACAATTCACACAGCATTATCTAGCCCCAAGCTAAGCAGAGCTTGTGTTATGGGTACTAGATTACTGATATACTTAATACAATACACTACTTAAATAGATATTTTTATAATACATAGAAAACACCCAGACCAACGGAACAAATTTCTGCAGATCGTACACAAATTTGTTCCGAGGCGGGAATCGAACCCGAAACCTCCTGCGTCGCAGGCGGACCTTCTTATTTCTCAATTGGATCGTTATAGTGAGATATTATAAAGCAAACACAAGTTGCGGCTCAAATCTGACCGCTTTATTAAATACACAGCGGGTAGCTCGTAAAATAATAATTCGGAAGTACGTACAAATACCCAACACCTCCTTACCTAAATATGACAATAAATATTGAAAAAAAGTAAAATTAAAAAATTGAAAAATTACGGGCGTTTTTTTTACAATTTTTCGTGTTCGATTCCCGGTTCAGATACCTGGGCGATCATTTAAAATCTTTGAATACAGTTTAAATTGTTTATAAAATCAAAATGAAGTCTTCTCTCAGTAAAATTTTCCATCTACAATATATTAGATGGAAAGTATCTTAAATCTCCATGTGGCATGGCCGTGGGACGCCCTGTACAATAACTCGGAGCCCCCGTGCCTACACCGTGCCTACACGGGGGCTCGGGGGCATGTTAATATTGTGAGCAGCCTTGTAAATGCTAGCGCCTCGCAGGCTCCTCGTAAACCAGACGACATTACAGCTGCGTCGCACTGCACAGTAATGCTGCGCCGCACTGCATTGTGCTGCGTCGCATTTTCTCTCTCAAAACACTGTAATTTGAAACAGTGCTTACATTTTCTTGCAGTATTTTTCTATTGTATCCCGGAGTAATAACCTGCGTCGCACAGTTCCAATGTAGACTCTCGGTGGTCGCGTTAAGGTTGGTATGTGTGGTGTGGGGGTGTCACTGTATTGTCAAGATGAATTTAGTTGCGGGTCTACAAGTGGAGCCGAAATCGGGTGCGGCTTATAGGGGAGGCTGTGGGTGAGGTGAGGGGGAGGACTGAGGGCTTCCATTCTTCAACTGTCGGATGATTTCAATTCGAAACTAAAACGTGATCAACTATTGAGGAAGTGTGTTCAGTAAAAATCGTATATACACAGATAATTTAAGATAGTGATTTATCAATTGTCAGAGTCTCTTTTCATACTTAACATATAAACTTTTATAGCGACCAATGTAATAAAATGAGAAATATTTAAATGAAACATCTATGTGTTATTGGATTTAAATAAATGCCCCGCCATAATAGTTTTATAATTTTGAATTAGATTACTCTCTGCTCTGCTCTGGTCTTGGTTTGAATGGCTTAAATGTACAATAATGTTATATACCTACTTATATACATATATTGAGTGATGTACATGACAAGTGTTTTCGATCCATATATTGTTTTGTTTTAATCGTTAGTTTTTTAGTTCTAAGCATTGCTAGATTTTAAGTTTTTATGGACACATATTACATATTGTTTACCCATAAGCGGAAACTGCTAGGCTTAAGTTACCCATAAGTTACAACCAATTTAGTTAAGTTAGTACCTAAGCTGTTTGTTTCCCAAATAAATTAAAATTAAATTAAAATTAAAATTAAATTACATAAATTTATCTCAGGAATAGCAAAGATACTTATATCAAAATAAAAGTATAATGAAGTTGAACTGTGCCAGAATTGAGTCAACCGCAGCGAAAACTTTTGCTCATTAAAAAACATTGTCTTGGGAAACCAGACTGTTAATTAGCAGTCTCGATTCCGTGGGCTTTGTCAGTTCAGTTAGTATCTCCGAGAGTGAGTCACTCTCCACACTCCACTCTCCCAGCGAGCGCGGCGCGGGCGCATGCGACGCGAAACCATGCCAGGTGCCAGGTGCCAGGTGAGGAGCTGCAGCTCCAGTCTCTCCGATCAGGATATAATTAGGAAAGCAGCGCACTATGTGTCACTAGCTTAAAATAAATAAATAAATAAATAATGCTGGACAATTCACACAGCATTATCTAGCCCCAAGCTAAGCAGAGCTTGTGTTATGGGTACTAGATAACTGATAATACAATACACTACATAGATACATATTTTTTTTATTATACATAGTAAACACCCAGACCAAGGGAAAAAATTTCTGCAGATCGTACACAAATTTGTTCGAACCCGCAATCTCCTGCGTCGCAGACGGACCTTCGCCCGCTGCGCCACGGAGGTCGTCAAGGTAGCTTGCAACGAGAAACAACGATGGATCCTAAAAGAGCGATAAAATGTGTTTTCAAGGAGTTTTTACAAAAAAATTAGCGTACAAGAGTATTCACATTTATATTATAAATACAAAAGTTTGGATGTATGGATGTTTGTTACCTGTTGACGCCAAAGCTAGTGAACGGATTAGGCATACAGGTAATGGCATGAAATTTAGCATACAGGTAATTGTTGTGGGCATGGAATATATAATGAATCCTTCCCTGCTCCACGTACAAATAGGAAGGGATTCGTTTAAATTTAAATTAAATTTTTACTGATGAAATGAATTGATTTACATTACACACATTGTGTTTCTTTTTTAGAATACAATGTGCCAGGGGCGACATGATATCGTATTGTATTGTATTGTATTGTTCGCCGTGAGTTGTGTCGTGGCTGCGCGGACAATGAGCGACGCAGCTTCTTTTGTTGTGAGTGTTTCTTTTGGATGTTTTCAATTTATTTGCGCCCGCGAAATCCACTCGGCTAACTTCTTGTTCTTAAAGTTCAGTGGAAATATTTATTTTAAAAAAATATTTTTTCTACAAACAAAACCTACGAATTTACTCTGTTGAACTGGGTTCATATCAGAAAAGTTTTATTTGAGTGTAGCCGTTATGAATGTGCTAGAGTGCGTAGAGCTGCGCTACGGCGTAGGCTTGCTACGAATGAAGTTGCGTAGACCCTTGCTACGGCGTAGGCTTGCTACGAATGAAGTTGCGTAGACCCTTGCTACGGCGTAGGCTTGCTACGAATGAAGTTGCGTAGACCCTTGCTACGGCGTAGGCTTGCTACGAATGAAGTTGCGTAGACCGTTGCTACGGCGTAGGCTTGCTACGAATGAAGTTTCGTAGACCCTTGCTACGGCGTAGGTTTGCTACGAATGAAGTTGCGTAGACCCTTGCTACGGCGTAGGCTTGCTACGAATGAAGTTGCGTAGACCCTTGCTACGGCTGAGCTACGATGTAGCAATACTGCAAGGGTTGGACGGATCTCCTACCATCATCGGTGCTTGTTGGGAATTCAGTTTTAGAATAAAACAGATAAAAATAGGTACTGATACCGAAGCTGTACTGTGTGATGCCGGTGTAGAATTAGCACCAACCCAACTCTTCCCGCGGGTGTCGTTAGAGGCGATTAAGGAAAATCCATCGCGGGGCAGGCAATTGCGCCCCCTGAAGAAAAATTCAAGCATCAAACTGTGACCCCAAACCCACATGCCCAACGTGGGGATTATGGACACTATCCTCATGAGATAAAAGTCATAAGGCGCTCATCAGTGGGAGTCGTGGGTCCCGCAGACCAATATAGGCTAGTAAAGTGATGAGGATATCGAAACACTTCTCGTATCAACACCGCAGCTTCCCACTCCCACCTCGTATATTTCTACACTAGCTTCTGCCCGCGGCTTCACACGCGTATTTTCGATATAATAAATAAGGGAAGTGAAAACTGACTCATCAAGAGATCTCTGAAACCACAAGAGCTACGAAGCTGAAATTTTACATGGAGGTTCCATTCAGGACGGAAGCACCCGCTAAGAACGGATTTTTAGAAATTCGTATTCTAAGGGGGGTCAAAGGTCATTTTTACAATAAGTTCAGAACCGTAACTTTTAGCCCGTCAAAATTTGTAGCGTATAAACAGATACGTTTTTCAGGGTTTTTTGAAATTCACTCCTAAAGGTCAATGGCGTGGAGTCAAAGTTAGACGACTCACTGACATATCACAAAATACAGATTTTTGGAAAATCGTATTTGAAGGGGGTCAAAGATCATTTTTATAATAACTTTTAGAAAGTAGGCACTCGCTAAGAACGGATTTTGGAAATTCGTATTCTAAGGTAGTTAAAATGGGGTCGTAATCGAATTAGTAATTTTTAAACAAGTATTCTCAGAAGGATGTACTGGGATATAAAAGTTTCTCATAATAACTTTAAAATTGTAAAGGATTGGTTGTAAAACTTGGGCATTGATAGTTTACATGGAAACCAACATTACTTGGGGTATCACGTATTAGTTAGGTATTAGTATTATTAAGTCCACGCGAATGAAATCGCGGCGGATCAGCTAGTTAAATATACGCTATGTACGTCTAGATAGATAGTTAGAAAATACTTTTATTGCACACTTAAAACTAAGAAACAATTTAAAAAGATTTAATTATAACCTAAATGACAATTGGCGGTCTTATCGCTCAAGAGCGATCTCTGCCAGACAACCTGGTATGGATAGGATCGTCGGATATGTATATGGGGTCAGAGCTAGCGTGTATTTAATAACAAAAAATGTATTTCCGATTCGTTGAACGATGACCCGCGGACCTGCGCCAGGAGCCATCCGACCGCTGATGCACGAGGGTTCATCAGAGTCCGTGACCGCGACATCATTCGATAATGGAATGTATTAATTACCTAATTAAATTGATTAATGTTCGACAAACTATAAATATCCAGTGAAACCTGCGACAAAATACAGCAATAATACTATTTAATTAACATAGTAAAATGTTAAATAGTCCGCCATCGCCGTTGTAATTTTCCAGAATTATTTTTGTTTGTTTTGCAGATGCAAGACGAGAGCTCGCGGTCGGCTCGCATGCTGTTGCTCGCATGCTGCTGCTCGACTGCAACATTCAGGATGGCTCGCATGCTGCTGCTCGACTGCAACATTCAGGCAAGTCATTTTACTGACGCGTTGCTTTTCACATTTGCGTCAGTGTTGTTGTGTCATGAAAAGGCATTCAACGATCTGATATACATGGATAATAATAATGTCTTCCTAGCCGAATTTCGACCACGTCGTCCAGTCTCATAGGTCTCATAGTCAGATGCGCAGAACATATTATAGTGCACAAGTGTGTGCACAAACACATGTGCGCTCTCTATTGCCTCACTTTCATAATCCGATGGGACGGCAAACGACACGACGGCAAACGACACGACCGGGGAGAGGTCAAGCGCCGGCTATACATACATGGATACCAAGATCTAAAGTCCTAAAAATAAAATAAAATAAAAATAGCATTGGCTTTTTGTGAATATTCATATTTGAGATTAATTACAAATAAAATTTATTAAAATAATGAAGTAACTTAATAAGATAGAAATAATAATAGGTGTTCATTTTTGAGGGGTTTATCCATTTGCTGGATAAAGGCCTCCTCCATCTCTTGCTAGTGTTTTCCACGGGGTTTTGTAGATCTTTCTATTCCATGTTCCTTGGCCGTGATTAGGTAGGCTTGTTCATTCATTTATTGTGAGGTGTCTTAACAAACAAGACGTGAAAGTCGTTCTTGTGCTTTGTTTCTATAAATTAAATGATAAATAGAAAAGAAACACGTTAGTCTTGTGATGACATATTAATGACTTTGTTCATATAATATTTTGTTTAGTAATTAAGAACCTTCCTAGTTTTTGTTCATTTGAGATGGATCTAAAGTCCTACAAGACTTTAATGACAATTTCGTTCCGAAGTGTAACTAACTCACAAGATTGCCAGAATGCATGTGGGCGGTGTGTCATACAGTGCGAAGAACAGCACCTTCTCTCTTTTATCTGAGTGCTAGTCATTCTGTTTTATTAGCAAGGTAGCAAAGTCGATTGTCGAACAAACCAAGTAAATGCGTATTTAAACTAGTTTCTGCCCGCGGCTTCGCACGCGTTGTTTCTATGGAATCGTTTAAAGGTGACTTCTATCCCATGGGAACTGATTTATGGAATAAAAAGTGGCCTATGTCTGATTCCAAGATTAGAATTACCTGTATGCAAAATTTCAGCCCGATCCGTTCAGTAGTTTTGGCGTGAAGAGGTAACAAACATCCATCCATCCCTCCATCCAAACTTTCGCATTTAATATTAGTGTGATATTGGGTTACATGTTACATTATGTATCAATTAATCATTTTTTGGATCGACGTGACTGCCTTCAAATTATTATTTATTTATTTTGCGCCTAAGCGTTACATTTGATTCCGCTTCCTAAACGACAAAACAAATAGTCCCGTACAATACGATGGGGCACGATGTCGGAAATACTTAAACATTTCTTCCGAAACATTGGAACCCAATCTAGGAGTCACGGATAGCAATGGCCGCAGCGCGCGCCATTGTCCGCTCTACGCCGTTCGTAATAAGGGCGACAGCCGTGAAATGCCCATCTGTTATCTGAGCAGGCATCTCGCCTCTGGAGTCACCATAAATTCGCCAAACATATTCCACATTTATTTTAGAGAATGAATTCATACGTGGATATAGCCCTTCGACCAAGCGGACTTCTGTTAAAGTATTACTGACCATTTCATTTCATTTCATATGTATATACGGTTGTCTGGTAGAAGTCGCTCTTGAGCAATAAGACCGCCACTTGTCATTTAAATTTCAAGCTGTTTTGTTGTATTGTTTCTATCGATAAGTGTGCAATGATGAATTTTCTATTTGTCTATCTATATCTATCTATATCTATATCTATCTATATCTATATCTATACTTATAATAAAACTGTAACAGGTCCAATTCTGTACATTGAAGATATTTAGAAAATTTTTTTTGGAGGGCACTCTATTATCGATACTGAAGCCAAAACTGTAATTTTTTTCATTCATGTCTGTCTGTCTGTCTGTCTGTCTGTCTGTCTGTCTGTCTGTTTCTTAAACGCGCATCACGTCGAAACTACTGAAGGTATTGAAATGAAACTCGGCACGATTTTAGGTCATACTACGAGGAAGGACATAGGATACTTTTTATCCCGGAATTCAGTCAGGTTTCCCTGGGAGAGGGGATGAAAGTAAAATTTCTTCACCGCGCATGACGCCGAAAGTGCTGAATGAGTTGGAATGAAACCTTGCACGATTTGATTTCATACTACGAGGAAGGACATGGGATACATTTCATCCCGGAATTCAGTCATGTTCCCCTGGGAGAGAGGATGAAAGTAAAATTCTTTAACTGCGCATCACGGTGGAACAACTGAATGAATTCGAATGGAACTCGGCATAATTTGATTTCATACTACGAGGAAAGATACATTTTATCCCAGAATTTAGTAAGGTTCCCCTGGGAGAAGGGATGAAAGTAAAATTCCTTCACCGCGCATCACGCCGAAACCACTAAATGAGTTGGACTGAATTGGTACTATTTGAGTTCAAGGAAGGACATGGGATAAATTTTATCCTGGAATTCAGTAAGGTTTCCCTGGGAGAGAGGATGAAAGTAAAATTCTTTAACCGCGCATCACGACGGAACTACTTAATGAAATCGAATGCAACTCGGCATGATTTTAGTTCATACCTACTATGAGGAAAGATACATTTTATCCCGGAATTCAGTAAGGTTCCCCTGGCAGAGGGGATGAAAGTCAAATTCCTTCACCGCGCATCACGCCGAAACTACATAGGTAATGAGTTGGAATTAAACTTGGCACGTTTTGAGTTCATACTACAAAGGAAGGACATGGAATACATTTTATCCTGGAATTCAGTAAGGTTCCCCTGGGAGAGAGGAAAAAGTAGAATTCTTTAACCGCGCATCACGACGGGTCTACGCGTCGTCCGATTTCATGCATTCTTTTTGTTAGAAACAGTGTTGCAAGATCGAATTTGACTAAATCAGTAGAAAGTCGAGTAGAAAATCAGTAGATTGATGAAATAATCTGGAGTTAGAAGAAAAAAATTAGTAGATAGAGGGTAGGTAAGTTCCTATCTATGTATTTTTGCAAGACGCACCCATTAGTTAGGTTCCTACCTACTAAGGCGTCTTGGAAAAATAAGTTAAGTTTTTGTAGTTTTTTGTACCTTACATGATATATGGTTGTTTAGCTGGTCCAGTTAACTGTACTACGAAGTTTGGTTGCAGTAAGTGGTCCAATTAAACAAACTAGACCACAGAAAAATATTTTTTACTGTGGTACACAGCCAACTGTACCTACCTACTAACGAAAAAAAAATTACGGTGGTCCAGTCAAATGGATCAGGAGCCCAATTCTGCAATACAATTGCTTCAGTATGACAATGGAATCGTCGCAGAATCATCACGTAGAATCCTTAGATTTATAAAACTCCAGATGGTGCGTGCGAGATAAATTAATAGTTTTCATCATCTGCATTCATCATAAATTTCTTTCATCTGGGGTGGAATACCCAAACGTGTCATTCTGTGTCGATACCCCTGTCATAGTGAAGCGATTACTATAGCAGAATAGGGCCCCAGCTGAACGGAACCATCAGTAAGAAGTGAAACGAGTATGACACTTCTTAACACTGACGCTGGCCGAGTCGTAGCTAAAAATCGTGTGGATAAAGAATGGGATTGAAGATGACAACATGCTATCCCCCGTAGACACTACACGATTTTTTGCACGGCGGCGTTTTGTAATATGAGAGACTATGGTTAAATGTGAACTTAATTAGTCGGCAGGTGAGGCAATCGCGAACGAAGTCGCGGGTACAGCTAGTAATTATATTAATTAATATTATTATTAGTAATTTAAAAATATCTATGACGTGATTCCAATATTTGACTTTATTTCGATATCACCTTATTAACTACTAGTTTCTGCCCGCGGCTTCGCACGCATTGTTTCTATGGAAACGTTGTAAGGTTATTTCTATCCCATGGGAACTGCCTATGTTTGATTCCAGGATTATAATTACCTGTATGCAAAATTTCAGCCCGATCCGTTCAGTAGTTTTGGCGTGAAGAGATAACAAACATCCATCCACCCATCCAAACTTTCGCATTTATAATATCAGTGTGATGTAGTGTTTAAAAACAAGTAAGGTTATTGATGTACGAGTAGGCTTGTTTTAACAAGCCTGTTGTATGAAACAGAGTCTGGAAGCCTCCCACCGCGTGGTCTCCGAGGCACGGTGAGGTGCGGGCGAGGCGCGGCCGAGGCGAGGGTACAGAGATTACAGATGTCATCGATAAAACTTCTTTTCATGACTTGTCACCGGATCAAAACTCATTGAGTCAGCCACCCCTGGACGCTTAAATGAAACAGGTATTTAGTATTATCAGTGGTCAGTAAATCACCCGCCCGCCTGAGAGCTATGCACGCCGAGAGCTGAAACTCTTAAAGTTCAATTTGGCAAGTTATATTTGAGCAAGTCGTAGGAGCATGATTAGAGGACATCCATGCTCGACCTTGGGGTTAATTGACTTTTCACGGTGTGCAGGTTTTACGGCGGGGCCGTTGATGAGGGCGCCGCCCGCCCGCGCCGTGCGCCCCGTGCCCTACGCCCCGCGCCCCGCGCCCCGCGCCCTCGCCTGAGCTCCGGCTGTGCGAGGGATCGCAGGCGTGGCGCAGCAAGCGGGACTAAAATGTGATCAACCCCAGGGCTATTATGTATTTTTTCTTGTAATTCTAATTTTTGTCTGAAATCATCAGCTAGTACAAAAACTTTGTCATCTCATATGAAAACTCGACTTTTTCATGTTTTATAAATAAAGAACACACATATTATCTTATTTTATTATTAAACTAGCTGCTGCCCGCGGCTTCGCCTGCGTAGTTCCCGTTCCCGTGGTAATTCCGGGATAAAACATAGCCTATGTCCGTCTCCTGGTTCTAAGCTGCCTCCCCACCAATTTTCAGCCAAATCGGTTCAGCCGTTCTTGAGTTATAAATGGTGTAACTAACACGACTTTCTTTTATATATATAGATGGAGCAGAAAGAGCCTTCATGGTGATTGTTGTATGTTTATGTTTATGGGAAAGGTGATTCAACCTCCATCCTCTAAAGCGTACTTTGCGTTGACTGAACGATACGATCGATAACGAAACTGATAATGACTTATGTAATATATAAATTAATTGAGCATCTCATCAACCGAAAATTAAGATTATACTTATTATGCAAATTGAACAGAAACGCAATGAAATAATTAATATGAATCTATTGCGGTCAAAATCGGCTACTACTAGAAGAATTTAAACGCAAATAATTTAGCGTTCAAATTCTTCTAGTGGCGACATCTAGTTAAATTTCGAGTCTAATTTAGTTTTGATGACACGAATGAAACGACGAATAAAAGAAAGCCTACTGTTTGAAACACTAATCACGAAGTTTCGGTTGACGCATCACACGAAATACCGCCGTCATTGCGGGTCATCCTTTGTTTCATGCGAACCGTCATCCGTCAACTTTGTAATTTGTTTTTCTAAGTAGAACGCTTGTTTACGCACGTTACCATCAAAAACATTATTTACCAGTGATTGTAAAACTTATCATGTGATGATGTTTTATTTACGTTTTACGGCGCACATCAGCAATTCCTCGAGAGACCAACTTTTATGAGACCACCTTAAAATCAGCACCTTAAATTACAGTAGGTACAACAACAAAAAAATCATCAAATTTTTTTGTGAATCGGCGAATATATTTTCAAAATTGTTGTAGCTAGTCGTGATTTTTTAAAAGTATTATGCTATTTTTAAGCTTTACGGGATAAATAACAATCCCTTAGGAATACATTGTCTTGTCTTCCTCCCGAGCTCGAGCGATGGTAATGGGATGGTCATGGTTATGCCCCTTGCAAAACAATCTACTATTGCTATGCATTCATACGACTGCACGACTGCCAAGAACCTATGAACTTGAATCCAGAATACTTTTATGCGGCTAACAATATGATGACATGACTAGCGTTTGTAACGGCAGAATTGGACCTCCCGCAAGCTGGCATAATATTGCACGAACAGACAGGTCTCAATTGGCGCGCGCGCCTCGCTTCCCATCGCCTCGCCTCGCCTCGCCTCGCATCGCGCCATGCATTAATGAACCTGCGCGACCCGGACGATACACCTGCACCCACACACCGGCAGTGGCAATGCTAACACAAATGTAACGACATGCAAGCAGCTCCATTGCGCGTGTATTCCGACAAAGAGACACATTACCCGCAGCCATTATATAACAGACACTTTATATGGATGGTGAAAACAAAAATGCCCAAAAACGTTAGGATAATGAGATTTACAGTGATAGGAATATTAGATTACCAGTTTGTAGAATCAAAAGAGAATGTTTCAGCCAGAGAGATCTGCCGAGGCGGCCCCTCGGCCCCTCGGCCCGACATAAACATCCAACTGGAATTTGTATCTCACTCGATTTCCGACGAATTTCATTAATTAGCGCCATCTTTGTGTGATCCGTCTGTTTGGCTGGTTACATAAACCTAGATAAAAAAAAGCTTTATCCAAAAGTTGCACACTTGACAGCGGCCACGAGTCGGTCGCACCGACAATCACAAATGCCTCGAGTCAGGCATCCCGAAGCCTACGTGGCGGGCCCCTGAGGGGGCTTGTCGTAAAGTGCCTATTAAGCTGATCTTTTTATCTTGTATGGCGGGCGGCACCGCACCGTACCGCAATATAATAGCGAGTCGGCGGCGCACAGTCGCGCGTCGCGGCGACTAGCGGTGCGATGCGGCGCGACGGACACAGGGCGGCATCTGTCGGGGCTCCTCGCAGCCTCGTTCGCGAGATATATGCGCACATTAGGCACATTACGCCGCGCCGTAAGAGCGCTACAAATTACCGCCGACAATACGACACACGCAATCAAACGGTTTTATACCTTCCTATCGTCACATCGGCGTAGCGGCAACGCTGCGCGGTCGTTTCCAGATATTGAACAATAATGTTACCGATAATGGTTCTAACTGAAAAAGAAGTTCTGAATAAAATTAAACTTCTTGATACTTGTAAAGGCCCGGGACCCGACTCCATCCCACCTGTCTTCGTTAAGCGTTGCGGTAAAGCATTGGCATATCCTCTGTCTATCCTTTACAATAAATCACTGTCAACAGGCGTATTTCCTCAGGAGTGGAAGAAGTCCAGAATAACCCCAGTTTACAAAAAAGGTGATCCCACGCAAGTTAGCAACTATCGTCCAATATCTATATTATCATGCTTTTCTAAACTTTTTGAGTCTCTTATATGCCCTACTGTAACTAGACACCTTGAAGTGGCCATATCAGATGCACAACACGGATTCAGGGCTGGCTATTCTGTGCAAACCAATCTGGCACATTACATTTCTGATGTCTCTCAAGCTCTTGATGAAAAGCTCACAGTTGATGCTATATACACAGATTTTAAAAGTGCTTTTGATAAAGTTAACCATTCAATCTTAATTAAAAAACTTGAGTACAACGGAATCCATGGGTGTCTTCTAACTTGGTTTACTTCATATTTAGAACGACGTTCACAATTGGTTGCCGTGCATGGATACGAATCACGTACGTTTTATGCTGAATCAGGTGTTCCACAGGGCTCGCATTTAGGACCAGTTCTGTTTCTTTTATTCATTAACGATTTATCCAATCTCCTTCAAAGTAAATTTTTAATGTTTGCTGATGACCTGAAGATATATAAAGCTATAAATTCTAATGAAGACGTGGATATCCTGCAAACAGACTTAGATACGTTACAGAACTGGTGTACAGAAAATTGTATGCAGCTATGTGTCGATAAATGTTATCACATTAATTTTTCAAGAAAAGCGATCCCTAATTCGGTCACCTATAAGTTATTTGGTAAGAACTTACAGACAGGAAAAACGATTAGAGACCTAGGTGTAATCATAGATGATCATTTAAATTTTAATGCACACCTTGATCACATAGTCAAAAAATCTTCACAAATGGTTGGGTTTATTAAACGCAATACCAAGGGCTTTAAAAATAGCTTTACTAAAATCGTTCTCTTTAATGCCCTTGTGCGTAGTCATCTCGAGTTCGCTAGTGTTATTTGGAACCCCTTCTATGCTGTTCACTCTCAAAGGATTGAAAACCTGTTAAGAAACTTTTCTCGACATCTTGCTTTTACCTCTCCTGGTATATTTCTTATCTCCATATATTCTACGTCTTAGCCATTTTAATCTAACTTCTCTTAAGAATCGCCGTACAATCAGTGATCTTATTTTTCTTCATAAAATAATCAACGGGAATCATGGATACAGTAGTTTGATTAGCCGAATCGCACTCACAGTTCCATTTAAATATCCCAGAAAGCCAATCAGTAAAATCTTCAGCACTCCCTTCACAAGAACTAATCTTGGTCTTAATGCCCCTTTTACTAGAATCAGTAACGAGTATAGTTTATTATCGCAGAAATTAGCAGAACTTGATCCATTTGGGGACTCATTGCCTATCTTTAAGAATAAACTTAGGAAATATTTCTCTGTTTCTCACAATATCCCTCAGTCCACTGAGGGACACTTTTGTACATAGTTGTTTTAGTTTAAGTACCTACTTGATTGTGTTTTTATAATTTTATTACCTTCCTTTATTTCTACCTTAGAATGTAACCCCTTCAGGGTATTATTTTTAGCTGTTGTTTGTGCACCCTTTAGTAAATGTTGTGCATGCCTGTTAGAAGCACACATTCTATACTAAGAAACTTTATACCTAATTGTTTTAAAATAACGTTTTATTATGTGTATTGTTGGCATTGCCTTATAAATAAATAAATAAATAAAAAGCTCCCAAGTTGTAGCATTGAAACAACAACAAGCAACCGTACGAGGTGGGCATCCGGCGCTGAAGGCCATGTTTCACTTAATTTACGGACATTATGATAGCTCTGGATAACATCCAGAGGGAGGATCTTTGCAAAATACCCACACGATCCAGTCATCTTCATCGCATCGTGAAGAGATACGAATGCCTGCGCCGCATCAACACCCACCCACAAGCAGCACGTACAGAATGTCACCTGAACTTTGACGACCTCCGTGGCGCAGCGGGCGAAAGTCCGCCTGCGACGCAGGAGGTTGCGGGTTCGATTCCCGTCTCGGAACAAATTTGTGTACGATCTGCAGAAATTTGTTCCGTTGGTCTGGGTGTTTTCTATGTATAATAAAAAATATCTATCTATGTAGTGTATTGTATATATTGTATATCAGTTATCTAGTACCCATAACACAAGCTCTGCTTAGCTTGGGGCTAGATAATGCTGTGTGAATTGTCCAGCATTATTTATTTATTTATTTATTTATTTAACTAAGAGCCAGCAGCACGGCACCGGTACCGGCACCGACCTACATTATACATACTTATTTAAAGCTCGACACTAGACAATATAAAATATTGCATAACGAGGGGAACAGAGGGGGCATGGAGCCGATATCTGTTTCATAAACATCGACACAAGAAGGTCCCGTAAAAACAACGTCCCATATTAAATTTGAACCTAGTAGAAAAACCGTTTACATCAGACGATAAAATGCTAATTCCTAGTTGGTCGCGGTCGCCGGGTGGGGGCGGGCGGCGCGAGGGCGGCGGGCGAGCCCGGGGCGCGCCGCTAGTGTGCCAGTACTGCCACGCGAACTACATCACCTATCTAATCACTTTTTTGTATTTCATTCTCCCTTCTTTTGTTCACAGTCCAAGGAGCGCTCGGGCTGCGCCCCGTTCCGCCCGCCCGCACCCCGCCCGGGCACGCGCCCCGCGTTCTGAACGAACGATAAAAACGAACAAAACGATTTTTTTCATTTCGTTTCAATCGAAGTCCGTGAAAGGAACTCTCTTCCTTTGCTTCGCCAGTTCGCCACTAACCAACTACGATAAAGCAAAATGAATGAACATCTATCTATAACATAACTGTAACAGGTCCAATTGAAAATATAGAAAAAAAAATTTTTGGAGGGCACTCTATTATCTAGACTGAAGCCAAAACTGTAAGTTTTTTCATTCATGTCTGTCTGTGTGTCTGTTTCTTAACCGCGCATCATGCCGAAACTCAGTTCAGTTTAACGAATTTATTTACTCAAAAGAACAATGTTCACTTAAATGAGTACGTACATTAACCTTACTTACTATCTATTACAGAAGTTTACTAATAATATTCGTAGCGAGTTTCATAAATATATTGTTTTAGTCTTTTTAGGGTTTCGAAGATCGAAGATCGGTTTCGAAACCCTTTATGGTCTCGCTTTGTCTGTTCTTTTTTCCCTCCTTAATAACTCAGCAATTACTGCAGCTATCAACTTGAAATTTAAAATAATAAATACATTTCGTGCGCCTGTACAGATTTAAAGAAAAATAAATGATGATAAATGAATGAAAGTTATCTCTTTTGTACATTTTAAAACAGTTTTTCAAATTTCTGTAGGTTTCATACTTTTGGAAAATATTTTGAAATAAGTCGAAAAAATACCCATAAATATCTCCGAAGTGAGCAGAGCGATCCATTTGAAATGTATGGAGCGTTTGTGGATATGGATCTATATTTTGCACGAAAAATATAGAGAAGTCTGTAAAAAGAACACTTTTTGAAAAATGGTCAAAACGGAATAATTTTCAAAAGGGAGCTACCCCACCGTGTGGTGTATCAAATGAAAGGTATCGGTTTGGACATTTCAAACCAGTTTTTTAAATTTCTGTAGGTTTCATACTTTATAAAAACTTGTAAAAGCATCTCCGCGTCGCGTCGCGTCGCGTCGCGCTGGCACGCGGCCTGCACTTCATCATCTCGGTTTCATTTTATTTTCCTCTCCGCCCCGCTCCCCGCTCCCCGCTCCCCGCGCCCACCCCGCTCCGCCCTCAGGTTGAACAGGTATTCTTTCTTTCAGAAGGAATCCCTATCGTCCTGTCACTCTGAGTGCTTACGCTCAGACATCACTCAGAACACGCTGCTGTATATTTTGCATGCTTGCATTGCTTGCATGCAAAATAACCGTAAAAAGAAAGTAGGTGTAAATCGCCTGTTATTTACAAATTGGTCCAAAGGATAAAATTATTAATTATCTTTAAGAAAATTATAATATAATTAGTATTTACAATTGAAACAATTGAGCTAACTACAGACTGTTGCAAACAATCTACAGGTAGCTCAACTGATCCATATCAATACCAGTCGGAAGCGTCCCCAAGACGCTGGCTGCATTGCCCCGCTGTATGGCAATGCTGATGCGCTGTGCCAGATACTGCTGGGTCAGTACTCAGACAGAGTCTCGGGTCACGCGTCGCTTCGACCAGACGCTCAGATAATTTTTTGAAAACCCGAAGAGCCTCGGTACCCCACGGACCTAGGGTCTCGACTCTAATAATTTAAATAGACGGTCAAGTGCGTGTTGGGCCACGTGCACTGTAACTAGTTGCACGATTCATGGCCTATATAAACAAACTTGTTTACCTGTTTTAAATATCGAACAACCTTATTTAAGTTATTTTCAATAAAATTTGTGCAAATTTTCCTTTTTACCTACCAAAGAATGAGTTAAAGTTGCATGGCAGGCGAAGGGTTTTAGCTACTTTGGTTTTGTACAAAAATTGCGGGTTTCAAGTGCCAATTCCCGTCTTGGCACAATTATTTGTAAGTATATGTTCCGGGTGTTTTGGATTTGTCTTTATAAATTACAAAATATATATTTATATCCATGTAACGTATTGCAATAAGTATATCAGTCATCTCTGCTTAGCTTGAGGCTAGATGCTGCTGTGTGGATTGTCAGCATTATTTTACACCTTATTTTCTTTTTCTAGCTGCTTCTATCTTTAAAGAAAACATGTTCTTCGTGCGTTGTCCGATGGTTGGCACTCTCTAGTATCAGCGGGCGTCGTGGTCCTTCTGCCGGAGCGCTGCGCGGCGCGGCGCGGCGGCGGCAGTGTGTCTCGCGCCGGCTCGCAAGCTGGTCGCTCCGCGTCACAGCGCGTCTGGAACTTCACGCGCGCAGCATGTCGCTCGACGACTGCACGGCTAGTGCTACTGCTGGTGCTGGTGCTGGTGCCATGTGACACAGCACGACGCCAAAGAGGATTGCTTGGATCCGTTACCTGTACAAGGCATGTGATGATTTACAAGTTTTAATTATTTGGCTTGCTTGTTGAAAAACTCAAATGTGCCAACTTTAGCTCATTCTTGTAAATAACTATTTTGTATTATATAAATATAAATAAATATAAAATATAAATAATAATATTAGATTTCTCCCCAGTTTCATACTAAATTGAAAGTATAACAAAAAGTAGTGTTTTAGTTTTAAAGTAATATTGTGAAACTTTGTTGACCAACAGAAATACGTAAGTATTCTTCTTTTATGGGTACGTTTTGTATTGCGGCGCAACAAACTAATAGTGTAGTAATGTCTGCTTGTACTCATGATAATGATGCTTCAATCAAAATAACAACAAGTGCCACTTATGTAGAAACTAGCTGACTAGCTCGCGATTTTATTCGTGTGGACTTTAACGCAAAAACTTTCAAAGGGGATTGAGGAATTTTCGACTCTTACGATAAATAAGTGTTAGAGTAGGAAATGCTTAAAACCCGTTTCCAATAAAAAAAATATCCCGTTTTTTCCCGTTTTTTGGGTTGTTTTGAAAAATCCCTTTAATTTTATTTGTTAAGTTTTTTCGTTACAAACTTGCCGTACGGATGCCACACTAAGGATCTGAAGTCAACACCCTCCTTTAGCCCATTTTAAGAGAAGTTTTTTTAAAATTCTGGAATACAGACTTCATGATTTTGTGTTATTTTGTATATTGAATATCATTTTGTATTATTTTGGGAAATATAGTATATTGATACAAAGTTTCAACCATGTGGAGTCATGTGGAGAAACACAAGTTTAATTGTTTTGTATTTTTAGTAGTCTCAGAAAGTTTCATGTAGGTAAATGTAACTAAAAAGGTTACATAAAAACACCTTAAAAACTTCGACTCCCCTTTTATTCTTATTTAGAGACTAGCTGTACCCGCGACTTCGTTCGCGATTGCCTTACCGGCCGACTAATTAAGTTCACATTGAACCATAGTCTCTCATATTATGAAACGCCGCCGTGCAAAAAATCGAGTAGATTCTACGGGGGATTGCATGTTGTCATCTTCAATCCCATTTTTTATCCACACGACTTTTAGCTACGACTCGGCCAGCGTCAGTTTTAAGAAGTGTCATACTCTTTTCAATTCTTACTATGGTTCCGTTCAGCTGGGGCCTTTTCTGCTATACTAATCGCTTCACTATGACAGGGGTATCGACACAGAATGACACGTTTTGGTATTTCACCTCGGATGAAAGAAATTATGATGAATGCAGATGGAGAGACCTGCGTCAAGTTTGAAACTATTAATTTATCTCGCACGCACTATCTGGAGTTTTAATATTCTAAGGATTCTACGTGATGATTCTGCGACGATTCCACTGTCATACTGAAGCAATTGTAATGCAGAATTGGGCTCCTGATCCATTTGACTGGACCACCGTAATTTTTTTTTCGTTAGTAGGTAGGTACAGTTGGCTGTGTACGATAGTAAAAAATATTTTTCTGTGGTCCAGTTAGTTTAATTGGACCACTTACTCCAATCAAACATCGGTAGTACAGATAACCGGACCAGCTAAACCACCATATGTCATGTAAGGTAGGAACCAAACTTATTTTTCCAAGACGCACCACCTTAGTAGGTAGGAACCTAACTAATGGGTGCGTCTTGGAAAAATTTGATAGGAACTTACCTACCCTTTATCTACAATTTTTTTTCTTCAATCTACAGATTATTTCATCAATCTACTGATTTTCTACTCGACTTTCTACTGATTTAGTCAAATTCGATTTTGCAACACTGTTTCTAACAAAAAGAATGCATGATATCGGACGACGCATAGACCCGTCGGGTTGCGCGGTTTAAAAATTCAACTTTTTCCTCTCTCCCAGGGGAACCTTACTGAATTCCAGGATAAAATGTATTTCCATGTCCTTCCTTGTAGTAATAACTCAAAACATGCCAAGTTTCATTCTAACTCATTACCTATGTAGTTTCGGCGTGATGCGCGGTGAAGGAATTTGATTATCATCCCCTCTGCCAGAGGAACCTTACTGAATTCCGGGATAAAATGTATCTTTCCTCATAGTACGAACTAAAATCATGCCGAGTTGCATTCGAATTCATTAAGTAGTGCCGTCGTGATGCGTGGTAAAGAATTTTACTTTCATCCTCTCTCCCAGGGGAACCTTACTGAATTCCAGGATAAAATGTATCCTATGTCCTTCCTTGAACTCAAATCGTACCAATTCAGTCCAACTCATTCAGTAGTTTCGACGTGATGCGCGGTGAAGGAATTTTACTTGCATCCCTTCTCCCAGGGGAACCTTACTAAATTCTGGGATAAAATGTATCTTTCCTCGTAGTATGAACTCAAATTATGCCGAGTTCCATTCGAATTCATTCAGTTGTTCCGTCGTGATGCGCGGTTAAAGAATTTTACTTTCATCCTCTCTCCCAGGGGAACATTACTGAAATCCGGGATAAAAAGAATCCTATGTCCTTCCTCGTAGTATGACCTAAAATCGTGCCGAGTTTCATTTCGATACCTTCAGTAGTTTCGACGTGATGCGCGTTTAAGAAACAGACAGACAGACAGACAGACAGACAGACAGACAGACAGACAGACAGACAGACAGACATGAATGAAAAAAATTACAGTTTTGGCTTCAGTATCGATAGTAGAGTGTCCTCCAACAAAAAATTTCAAAATATCTTCAATGTACAGAATTGGACCTGTTACAGTTTTATTATAAGTATAGATTTTTATGAAAAATCTTAAAACTATGAAAAACAGGTGTTTTATTTTTAGTTGCTTCGGTACGTACTGAAAATTTCAAGTCACTAGCATCCCACATTAAGAAGGTACAGACATTTTATTAATAAAAAAATAATTTCATTTAAAAGTGCTCACAGACTTCTCTACATTTTTACATTATTGAAATAATATAAAATTTTTGGTCGTCGGAAATTCCCTCAAACTAGGGTTACAAAATACCTACTTAAAAAAAATTCCTAAAAAGTTTACGATCAAATTAAAACTAGGGTGTTTCAATAATGCATTTTACCCTAACCTACCCCTAGTTCGTCACCTTTCCAACGGTACTAAATTTGTATTCAAAAAATTGCTGTGATGATAGCCCTTACAAATAAAATAATTAATAATTATACAATATTTACGTGAGATCTAGGTAAATGAAACAGCTATGGGCATGCAAAGTGTTGAAAAGTAAAAATTCAGAAAAAAAACGAAGTTTGTCTCTGATCTTAAAATTCACTGAATTTTTTTCTAATTTATGGCCATTCCAACGGCTTACCACATGTATCAAAAATTTAAAAATTAAAGGACTTGTATGTAGGTACAGCCTACGGCCTGTTGTTGTAGATCTCGTCCGCGGATCAGTTTGAGATTCGGACCAGATGTACCCTAACCCGTAAGTACATACCACGTCATACAAATGTTACCTAACAAATATGCGTGTTTAAAAAATCTGCCATTTTGTAAGCCCTGAAAATGTGTATGTTTGTGTTGTAAACGTGGTGTAAGCATGGTTAACTAACCATGTTTGTATTGTACCGAACTCGGTACAATACAAATCCTACCGAACTAAACAAACATGCTTACATCATGTAGGTACATGTACCAACTGTAATACTATGTATAGTGGAATATGCAACCTCAACACTATCATTTTTTATAGATTGTTCAGTATGGTTACTTTTTTAACTCTCAAGTAAAATAACTTTTTCGTTGTAAAATAACCGAGAGGCTTTTGAGAAGCTATTGCACCGCCCAGCTATTGTACTTGGTTCCACCTTCTCCCAGTTTTGATATGATGCCGGATACAGACCAAGCGAATGAGAGCGAGCGAACGCAAACGAGCCTGTGGATGTCGGTTCTGGCGAAAATAAGTGAACCCAAACGAGGGCCATCGTTCGCCTTCGTCCGTGCTCCGGCGACTGTCGGTACATCAAGGAAAAATAGAACAAACGCACGGGCGCGGGATGTAGGTACCGAACGGGCGAATGCTCGCTCATTCTGTGTTGCAGCGGTTGCACGAAACGGATCTTTCAATCTTCCGCATACGTTGTTTCCATTTGCAAAAGTATACGATTGCAATTATGGAATTGTCTATTAACAAAATATATTCGGCTTGTAGGAAACGTAGGCAAAAATCTATATTTCCAAATACAAATAACGATACGTTTGATAAAAATCAGTGCAGCTGCTCTAAAGTTATGTTTGGTTTTTGAGATTACTTATTCTAAAAATCACTCGTCGTGAAATTATACCGATTATTTCTAACTATCACCCTGAACTTTTGGACTTCTACTGATTTTTGAATTATGATTGCTCTAATATTGATAAACTTTCTATAACCGCCAAAAAAATATGCGCACGGGGCGTGGGACCGAAAGTTCGAGCGCTTGTTTTTCTATAATTTTGATAAGAAAGCTTTTCCTAAAATATAATTTATCACTAGGTACTTAGGGTTGTGTTTGCTAGAAATAAACCAAGGTTTTTGAAAATACTAATTGCTTTATTAGTAACTAACAGTCTCTTAAAAAAGCCTCTGAAAAAATACTTCTTCTTCTTACCAGCTACAAAAACTTGAAAACAAAAATAATATTTGTCAATAAAACTAAAAAAATATAAAACCTTTAGGATAACAACCCAAGGAAGATTATAAAATCTCAGTTCTCCGGAGACGTTTCACCACAGCAGTCAGAGCACACCATAACTGCATGATCCAAACAAAAAAAAATGTAACAAGAAGCGCAGTTGTGACGCGTCTTACGGATTTTTTTATGAGTCACAATAATAACTAAGGCCTATTTTACTGTTATTAGCCATTAGGTACTGAAGAGTCTGAGCCATCTAATTTACATTTTTAATTTTTGGTACATTCATCCATTTTCCAGTCAAATGTGGAGCTAAAAGTTAAGAAAAAATATATTAGTTTGCAGTCGACGTAGAAAAGTAATAAAAATAAACTCAAAATTATATGAATAATAAAACCTGTGATTTGCAGTCTATCGGACCGATTGACGCAGTGTCCTGCGTGCGACTCGCGCTCTCTGCACCAACGCTCGCGTCGCACAAAGTCGTCGCGTAAAGCCGAATCATGCAGCTACTAAGAAGGGCCTGCGCTAGAGTTGTCCTTAGGTGAAAAAAACACGAGAAAGTGATTATTCGGTGTGACAGAGCAACGCGCGGGCATAGGAAGGTCCTGTCCTGCTTCAGAAAATGGAGGAGGTTCTTTGTTCGGCTGCATGTATTGACACCGCTTCGCCGCGGTTCGCTTTCGCTGGGTTTTACATGCGTTCATTTAGTGTGCGACAGCGAGTGAACGGTACTGATGATCGTCGAATCCCACTCGTTTGCATTCGCTCGCTCATGTTCGCTTGGTCTGTACTCACCATCACAAACGTTCTGCCGAACACCCTGTATATTAATAATAGTGTAATGTTGATGTCCAAAATGTATGTTAATTGTGTGTGTCAGATGCGGCGCGCGGCGCGGGCGAGGGCGGCGCTGGCGGCGCTGGTGGCGCTGGCGGTGCTGCTGCTGGCGCAGCGTGAGTACCTCCCCCGCACCACCTGCACCCGCCCACACCCACCACTCGACACTGCACACACCCCCACAGGATCTTATTAAATGTTATTAAATCAAGAAAGCTTTCAGAGACACCGTTTGAAACATTTCAGTTCCGATGCAAACTTGTATGATGCTCGATGCTTGTAAAACCGCCTAATAATCGACACTTAACCCTACGTACGTTTCTGGTGAACGCACGGGTGTGCGATGATCGGGCGGTGATACAGACTCTAACTCCTACTGTAGGACAACCCAGTGCTTGGTACTTTACCCTACGTGTGGTCGTTGAGTGTAGGTACACACGGGTGTACTATAAGCACAGAGCGTTCCTACTCACTAACACCTAATCTACGTAGCCTACTCTACGTAGCCTAACCCTACCTCACCCCTATTTACGGACCCTATATTTGGACCCTAACCACGTATTTTGTCCTACCAGCCCTAATAGTGTAGCCCTATCAATGTGTGTGATCCTACAACCCTATCAATGTGTGTGTTCCTACAACCCTATCAATGTATGTATTTGTGTTCCTACGACCCTATCCCTAACCATATAAGTGTGATATATAAATATATAGATATAACACGGGATATCTGTTACCAGGAGACCTAAGGTAACAGACGGAAGGTGGGAAGGAAATAAGGGCGTGTACGGCGTGCAATGTACATAGGGAAGGATTTTCTCACTGCCGGTCAAGCAGACTCACAAGACCGATTAGATACTAATGGCTAAGGTAGTCTTGGCCACAGTGAGAGGATGCTGGAAGTATGGACGGGCAGCTCATCCAGCGGGTGCTGGGAACGTCTGATCGGCTCCTCCAGCGGATGCTGGGAACTTCTGGGCGGCACCTCCAGCGGATGCTGGGAACTTCTGGGCGGCACCTCCAGCGGTTGCTGGGAACTTCTGGGCAGCTCGTCAGCGGATGCTGGTACGTCAGGGGGCACCTCCAGCGGTTGCTGGGAACTTCTGGGCAGCTCGTCAGCGGATGCTGGTACGTCAGGGGGCACCTCCAGCGGTTGCTGGGAACTTCTGGGCAGCTCGTCAGCGGGTGCTGGTACTTCAGGGGCACCTCCAGCGGTTGCTGGGAACTTCAGGGGCACCTCCAGCGGTTGCTGGGAACTTCTGGGCGGCTCGTCAGCGGTTGCTGGTACTTCAGGGCCCGTAGGGTCTTCGTAGAGGGAGGAGGAGTAAAACTCGACTCAGTGCTTCGTTCCAAGTGATTTATTTACAAAAAATTTACAGTTTATATACTAAGATCTAGGGCTGCACGCGCAGCATTATTGCTGAGTCGTCGCTCTATTGATATTTGGACTTAAGATAAATGCTGAAATGCTGTGGCTGCGTAAATGCAATTAATAAAAATAAAATAAAATAAATAAAAAGCCTTTTATTTCTTGCACACATTAATGCTTATAGACTAGTTTAAAAATATATAGAAAAAACTTAAAAGATAGGAAGTTTCTTAGTAGGTAAAGCTTATACTAGTTATTTACAGTTTTTCTTGTTTTAATTTTGCAAGAACCCCTTGCAGGTGAAGGCCTCCTCCAAAGCCGTCCATTTTTCTCTATTTTGGGCTAGTTGAAGCCAGTGCGGCCCTGCCGTCTTCTTTACCTCGTCGTCCCATCGTGTGTATGGTCTTCCAGGGCAGCGCCGACCTCTTGGTCCTTCCCATTGTGTCACCGCCCTAGTCCATCTCCCGTCTTGCAGACGAGCAACATGCCCCGCCCACTTCCATTTTAGTTTGTAGGCGTATCTCAGTGCGTCTGTACTTTTAGTGATAGATCTTATTTTGTCATGGCGAATTTTTTGCATTTTCTTAATGTTTAGCATACTGCGTTCTATTCCTCTCTGACATGTTGTAATTTGGTTTCTTGCTTTTGAGGTAAATTTCCACGTTTGGCAGGCATATGTTAGACATGGTAGTAAACATGAAGTCAGAATTTTGGTTTTTAAATAGACAGGTAATTTACTTTTAAACATTTCTTTCAGACTCCAGTATTTATTCCAGGTAAGTTGCGTTCTTCGTTCTATTTCCAGTTCATTGTTGTTTCTTTCAAATCCGATTCTCTTACCAAGGTATATGTAATGTTCTGCATATTTTAGTGGTTCTACACCAATAAATATTGTCTGTTTAGAGCTGTTAGTCATTGTCATAGTCTTTGATAGATTCATTTCAAGCCCCACTTGTTTGCTAGCAGTGTAGAGAGACTGGACGGCAATCTGAAGTTGTGAACTTGATTCCGCTAATAGGACCAGGTCGTCTGCAAATCTTAAGTGACTCAAGAATTTCCCTTTAATATTTAAGCCTCTTTTATTCCAATCTAGTTGTCTTATGATTGATTCCAGTACGGCAATAAATATTTTTGGGGATAGAGGGTCACCCTGTCGCACACCTCTGTTGATAGGGAAGCTTGGTCCAGTTGTTTCAAGTCTAACTCTACTTGTGCAGTTTTTGTATATACTTTTTATAACTTGAATATACTCTTTTTCTACATTTTGAGATTCTAGTGTTTTCCATATGCTAGCATGTTCTACGGTATCAAATGCTTTTTGATAATCTACAAAAGCTATGTAAATGGGCCTCTGGTGCTCCTGGTATTTTTCAATAATAAGTTCTAACGTGTGTATGTGATCTATAGTTGAGAAGCCTTTTCTGAAGCCAGCTTGTTCTACAGGTTGGTTTGATTCCAGTGTGTCAGTAATTCTCTGGTTTATGATTGAAGCGAACAGCTTGTATAGACTTGGTAGCAAGCTAATTGGTCTGTAGTTTCCGATATCATTCGGGTCACCTTTTTTGTAAATTAAAATGATGTTAGATTCTGACCATTGTGACGGCGTGCATGCTGTTTTGAGTATTTGGTTGAACAGTGTTGCTAAAGCCGGTGCCAAAATAAAGCTTGCTGTTTTGATTGCTTCATTGGTGATACTGTCTTGACCAGGACTTTTGTCTGTTTTCATGGTTTGTATTGTTGTTATAATTTCTTTTTCATCTATGTCATTAGTTCTTCCCGTCAGTTTATTGAGTTTGTTTTTGTTTACATTGTCATTGTAACCTTTTCCAGAGCTGTATAGGTTTCTGTAAAATTCAGCGTAAATGCAATTAGGCTAGTATAAGTTTTGCCGTTGACTTGGCTTGTTCGTTGATGAATTATTTACAATTGTATTTGTTATAAACTAAGTAGCTGATTATTATATAATATTAATTTAGTTATAAACATTAAGATAAATTAGGACTATACAATAATAAAAAACATGTTCAATGGTTTGAACATTCTGGGGCCTCTCCAGGGTAGGACTTTAGTTCGTATAATTCTAATTTGGTCTGTTTTTCGTCAGACTCGTCACATGCCAGGTTTCGCATCCTTCTTGGTGGCTTCTTCGGTGGTATTTGACTGTACAGTGGTTCTCTGTGGTTAGTGGTGATAGCGGTCGGCAGCTGCTTGGAGTTCGGCAGTGGTCCAAGTTCAGATGAGACCTTGTTGGACTGGCTGGTTGATTTATCGGCTTGGCCCTTGTAGTTGCGCAGGCGCTGGACCAACTGTGGAGCATAACACACTATTAGTAACATGATAAAGAGTAACACTACAGCTGTGATTGCGCTAGTTGTGTATGTGTGTGACGTGATTTGGGTCCATATGGTATTATCTAACTGAGTTTCTAAAGCCTTTTCAGAGTTAGTGATCTGTTGTAGTTGTAAAATGTCTTTTGAGCTAGTGATAACTTCGTCTCTAGTTATGTTAAATATGGTATTTGTCGCGTTGATAGTATCTATAGAAAAATCTAATTGCTTTGAAAAAGATTCTACTGCTTGTATCGTAATTGTTCTCTTTGCTGCTAATGTATTACTGGGTGTTTTTATGATACAATTATCAGAGATTTTGATTACACCCACATTTCTAAGTTCTATCTCTTCTCGTTGTCCATCACAAATTACTGATGTTGTGATGCGATTTTTTACTATAAATAGCCATGTATTTTGTACATATAACTGTTTCCATAACATGTTGTTAGTTATGTCAAATGTTTTAGTTTGGCATTTAGACTTAGTTTGATTTTTAAATAGCTTATCAACAATGCAATTGTCATTTAATTGCATGTTCTTCACCGCACTAGGAAAGCAAATGAAATTATTGAATCTGTGTAAGCAACTTTTGAAGTCTTCATGATTGAGATCAAAATAGTGCTCATTGTTGTAATCTAAACCTATGTATGGCTTTTGTACTTCTATGCTTTTGAATAACTGATCTCGTAATTTTTCCGGGACCGCTGTTATATGCATAAGAATGTACTTAGTTGTGTCTTTTATAGGAAAGTATGCGTAAACTTGTATGTGTGTCTCATTTTCAGCCATTCTGGTATCTAATAACTGTTGCTGAACTATTTTTAAATTACTGGGTAGCTTCTGATTCGCTTTGAATATAATTTCACTGACATTTTTTGGTGTAAGTATACTGTATACTGTTCCTTTGGACAGATACACTTCCAGTAATCCGTCATAGCGTGCTGTTATTTCATTAATGTAGTTATTTGCAAGTTGATATGTTTCCATAATCTGTATATTTACACTATTTTTGTTTACACCTTTATACCAGTAGTTAGTGTCTCGCATAAAGTTTACTATTTCGTTTATTTTGTTTGTGAATTTGTTTAACTTGTTTGTTACCCTATTTTCTGTTTCATTAATTTGGGCAATAGTTGATAGCATAAATTTTGTTTGGTGATTGGCAGCTTCTATCAATTTTTGCTGGTTCTTTTCGAGAGCGTCTATATCTCGGTATGCTTCGTCGTTTACTCCAAAGATTGACGTCATTAATTGTCCTAGTATTCCTCTCTTTTTTCTGGTTTGGTTTACTTCTGTTAGGTATTCGTTTATTCTCTCAAACTTCAACTCTTTTTCTTTTAGGTTTTGATAGAACTGTTCGCAATGTGTTGTTTTTCCTATCGCTACGCTTGCTTGATCGCATAGTTTATTGAATTGTGTAGCTGCTTTTTTGATCTTTGCTAGATCTGACTCTAGCTGTTCTCTTGCAAACTTGATTTCTATTCTGAATACTCCTCGATCAATACTTGCTGTGCCTATTTTTTCGACGTAAAAACCAGGTTGTATGTTTTTTAATGTGTAGGTTGATGATACCCCCGTAAATAGTTGTAAACACATTAGTATCATCATAATCCAATGTAAGCATTTGCTCGGTGTATGGTTTTTTGTCTTGACCTTAGGTTTTGTTGCTATGTTTGACAGTACTGATGTAGTTGAGTCAGTTTTGCAGTTATTTTCGTTAATTGGTAGGGGAATGAGAGTATGAATTGATCGTTTTTGAGTTGCACCTGATGATTTCTGTAAGGTCACAACCCTGGTCAGGCCGTCGCTACCGGAATGGATTTCTTTTACTTTTGCTAGTGGCCATTTACTTGGACTGATTTTTTCATCTTTTATAAGGACCAGTTTCCCGATTTTTAGGTTTTCTTCATTTGTTTTCCATTTATACCTCTGTTGTAATTGATGTAAATAATCTTTTGTCCAACTTTTCCAAAAATCTCTTTTCATCTTCTGCATCTGTTTCAATCTATTTAGTAGATCAGTGTTAATGTTTTCCATAGGGTCTGGTATTCCTACGGCTTCACGTCCTATTAGGAAGTGACTAGGTGTTAGGACTACATTATCTTCTATGTCTTCACTCTGTGCACACAAGGGTCTTGAATTTAAGTACGCTTCCGTCTGGTGCGGAATATTTATAGTATGTTCTTGTGGTGACCGTAATACTTCTAGTGATTTTATGATTTCATCTAATGGTATTTTTAATAGTTTGTCTTCTTGATTTGCTTTTGGTATTTCTTTCCGCACTTCTTCGCTAGTGAATGTCCATTGTCTTAGGTTAAATCCACCTGTTTTTAGTGTTATATCTTTCTGTAACTCCTTCGTTGTTTCAACACAATTACCACCTGATAGTATATCGTTGACATAAAAATCTTGAAGGGTTACTTGGCTTCCTACTGGATATCTTGTCTCTTCATTAATAATTAATTGTTGCAGGGTTTTAATGGTTAAGTATGGTGCTGACGCAGTTCCATATGTTTCGATTGTAAACACAAATTCCTGATTCTGGTGGTTTGGAGGCTCTCTCCATAGTATAGGTTGATAGTCTAGATCTTCGTTTAGTTTACCAAAAGCCAGTTTGCTTTTGGTTTCTGCCATGAATGCTTTTTTATGTTTTTGCCCTCTTACCAAGTCTACTTGTAGCCTTGGTCCGGTGAACTTGTTATCATTCAGGCTTACGCCGGTACTTGTTTTACTTGAAGCATCAAATACCACTCTTAGTTTAGTAGTTAAGGATTCTTCCTTTATGACTGCTTGATGTGGAATATAGTATTTTCCTTGGAAATGTTTTTGTTTGTTTACTTTTCTCATGTGTCCCATCTCTAGGTATTCATTGAGAACGTTTTGATAGTTTTCTTGTAAGCGTTTATTTTTGGCAAATTTTCGTTCTAATTGCAACAGTCTTGCTGCTGCTCTTTGACGTAAGTGCCCTAGTTCTAGGTGTGGATTTTTGAACGGAATCTTTACTGTGTAAGTTCCATCCGTGTTCCTTATAGTAGTTTTTTGGTAATAGTTTTCGCATGCTTGGTCGTCGATGGTTAGGTTATATTGTTCTGGGACTTCTTCCGTTTCCCAGAATCTGTTTAGTTGATCGATATTGTTAGTTCTGGTTCTTGTACTTAGTATTTTCATAGTATTTTTAGTTTGATTACTGCAGTTTCCTGAGAATATCCACCCGAATTCAGTGTCTTGTGCAATAATTCCGTCTTGAAACTTTAGCAGTCCTTTTAGTAATAGTTTGCTGTACTCTTGAGCTCCTAATATTATATCTATTGGCCCTCTTTTGTAGTACGTTGGATCGGCAATCAGTTTATTTTCTATAAAACTGGCCTCTAGTTGTGGTATAGTTGTATTTGGTAGTGCACTTGTTAGTTTTGGAAGAATTATAAGCATTACTGGTAGCTTAAATTCACTGGTAAATCTTGGTTGCAGCTTGACATCAATAAAATGACTCGCTGTTTTTGGTTTTTCGTCAGCAATCCCGTTGACTTCTACATGAACTCTATTTCGGGGGTATGCCAATAGTTGCGCCACTTGCTCAGTGCAAAATGAAGCTTCTGACCCTTGATCGCATAATACCCTTAATAAGTGTGATGTGCCATCAGAGGATCTTGCGTTTACTAGAGCCGTTGCTAGTAACGTTGTCTTGGATAGTTTTGTTCGTATGGTTGTTGTATGTACATTGTTCGTTTCTGGTTTAGATGTGGTTGTCATGTTTTTATGATCTTGATGTAAGTAAGAGTGATGCCCTTTCTTTCCACAGTATACACATGTTCTTTGACTAAAACACTTAGTGGATTGAGTGTGCATTAGACAGTTTCTACACATTCCTTTTTCTTTTGCAGCTTTTTGACGGTCTATTACTGACTGTGCTTTAAATTCAGTGCAATGATAGATTGTATGGTCTTTCTTGTTGCAATACCAACACTCGCAATCTTCTGTCTTTTTGCGGTACTCGTTTGTGTCATAGCGTGATTTGTAGGTTTTCTCTGATTTGCTAGAGCTTGTTGTTTCTAAACATTTAAACCGTTTTTCTAAAAACTCCATCATCTCTTTAAATTTCTGGGGCTTGTTAGGTTCTGAAAGCTGTTGTTCATATTTTTCATCTGTTTCTGAATCCCAAATTCTGCTCAGTATTCTGCATAAAATGGGATCCCAGGTTGTGGTATCAATATTCTGAGTTTTTAGTGCTTCTAAACTCTCATTTATCGTGTCGTGCAATGTTCTTAAGTTTTCTGCATTTCCTTGGGTAATTTGTTTGATATCCATGATGTTGTCTATGTGTTTCATTATTATCAATCTCTCATTTTTGTATCTTTTCGTTAACAGTAACCATGCTGTTTCATAACTTGCATCACATACTGGTAAGTGTTTAATTAATTTAGCGGCCTGACCTTTTATATGAGTTTTTAGGTATTGCATTTTTTCTGTAGCTGATAGAGATTTATCTTCGTGTATGATTTTCGAAAATAAATCATAAAAGGAATTCCACGACTCGTAGCTGCCACTGAAGGTTGGAATCGTAATTGTTGGTAACTTTACTTTGTTGTCGCTGTGAGTCATGTGTTTCTTTTCTCCTATTTTAGCTACTACACATTCAATAAACAATTCGTATTCTGTTTGAGCTGTTTCAAACATCTTTTCTCGGAAATAGCTGTGATCTAAGTTGCAATCTTCCATTAAAATATTCAGATGTGTTTCTTCTATTTCTTGCCACTTTTTTTGTAAGTTTGTCATTAATGATTCCCAGTACCACGATGGCTTATTATTTGATATAGCTTGAGTAACAACTTGCAGCTTTTTTTGTAATTGTGAAATGCGAAATAATTGGATGAATATTTTTGGGGAACAAGTACTTTCTTCTTCGTTTGTCTGTATGTCTTCTGGGACAAATAAGTCGCTTAGCATTTGTGCTCTTGTTTCACATTTTTCTAAGTACGACATTGCTTGGTTATACGTAGTTTCGATACCCGCAAAGTAGTTTGTAGTAATATACTTGTGACCTTCTAACACCGGCACATCTAGTAGTACCGTGTGATTGGTAGTTGTTCTGGTAAATATTTCTGTAAGACGTGTCCTTTTGTCCTTTATGTACTTCTCAGTTTTTCTTGTTACTGAGTCTTTCTTGACGTTTGTAAATATTTGTTTAATTTCATTGTAATCTGTCTCTTGACTTCTAATGAGTCTGTTTATGTCTTCAGTTTTTATGTTCTCCATCTTCTTTCTTGCAGCTCCTAACCCTACTCTATCCGTCTATCCAGGGACTTTGCCTAACACTTAGTTGCGCTCTTGTGTGTTACAGAATTTGCGACTTCTCAAAACTCCGGTGGAACCCGCTGGTGGGAAGCCGGAGAACGATCCGCTTCTGTACGACTGGCAACTAAGTGATTTGTCAGTACTTGAACGTATTACAAACCTAGTATATTTGTTTACTACGTCAGTCTGCAATACGTCAAGTTGTATGTCAGTCAGTTTTCCTTCTAGGGATAAGAGGAGCGCGAAATTACTAGTTCAATTCTCGAAGGACCAAATGTAAAACCGCCTAATAATCGACACTTAACCCTACGTACGTTTCTGGTGAACGCACGGGTGTGCGATGATCGGGCGGTGATACAGACTCTAACTCCTACTGTAGGACAACCCAGTGCTTGGTACTTTACCCTACGTGTGGTCGTTGAGTGTAGGTACACACGGGTGTACTATAAGCACAGAGCGTTCCTACTCACTAACACCTAATCTACGTAGCCTACTCTACGTAGCCTAACCCTACCTCACCCCTACTTACGGACCCTATATTTGGACCCTAACCACGTATTTTGTCCTACCAGCCCTAATAGTGTAGCCCTATCAATGTGTGTGATCCTACAACCCTATCAATGTGTGTGTTCCTACAACCCTATCAATGTATGTATTTGTGTTCCTACGACCCTATCCCTAACCATATAAGTGTGATATATAAATATATAGATATAACACGGGATATCTGTTACCAGGAGACCTAAGGTAACAGACGGAAGGTGGGAAGGAAATAAGGGCGTGTACGGCGTGCAATGTACATAGGGAAGGATTTTCTCACTGCCGGTCAAGCAGACTCACAAGACCGATTAGATACTAATGGCTAAGGTAGTCTTGGCCACAGTGAGAGGATGCTGGAAGTATGGACGGGCAGCTCATCCAGCGGGTGCTGGGAACGTCTGATCGGCTCCTCCAGCGGATGCTGGGAACTTCTGGGCGGCACCTCCAGCGGATGCTGGGAACTTCTGGGCGGCACCTCCAGCGGTTGCTGGGAACTTCTGGGCAGCTCGTCAGCGGATGCTGGTACGTCAGGGGGCACCTCCAGCGGTTGCTGGGAACTTCTGGGCAGCTCGTCAGCGGATGCTGGTACGTCAGGGGGCACCTCCAGCGGTTGCTGGGAACTTCTGGGCAGCTCGTCAGCGGGTGCTGGTACTTCAGGGGCACCTCCAGCGGTTGCTGGGAACTTCAGGGGCACCTCCAGCGGTTGCTGGGAACTTCTGGGCGGCTCGTCAGCGGTTGCTGGTACTTCAGGGCCCGTAGGGTCTTCGTAGAGGGAGGAGGAGTAAAACTCGACTCAGTGCTTCGTTCCAAGTGATTTATTTACAAAAAATTTACAGTTTATATACTAAGATCTAGGGCTGCACGCGCAGCATTATTGCTGAGTCGTCGCTCTATTGATATTTGGACTTAAGATAAATGCTGAAATGCTGTGGCTGCGTAAATGCAATTAGGCTAGTATAAGTTTTGCCGTTGACTTGGCTTGTTCGTTGATGAATTATTTACAATTGTATTTGTTATAAACTAAGTAGCTGATTATTATATAATATTAATTTAGTTATAAACATTAAGATAAATTAGGACTATACAATAATAAAAAACATGTTCAATGGTTTGAACAATGCTTTCGAAGCTTGATCCTAATAATTTCCGCCACCTACGATATGTACTTGTAGCATTGCAGCATAGCGTGACCAGCACGACGACTTTATTTATACGCCAAGAGCATACCTATACATAAAGCATTCTTATAGTATTAACATATTATCTAAGCTGGTTCTAATATATACGCTAATAATAGGCGGACACAACATTGTTAAAATTTCAATAACTATATTATATACTATACTAAATTAAATAAATGAGATCAAAGTTAAACAGTATTTAGTGTAAGTAATATAAAATATCGTCTCTTGAAACATTATTAATAACAAAAATAAAAACTAAATATTTCTTGTAGCAGAGTGAGTGCGGTTCCTTCAGCTTCTATACTAAAGTTTATTCTGTAACCTCAAATCGCATCTATCAATACATATTAAGGCTTGGTAGGCCAGCAGAGGCCGCATTTTAGTGATTTTTAAAATCATCTGACACTTAGGAAATAGTGTTTACAATTCTTAAAAAAAGATATATATTACGTAAGGATCTAGTCTAGTCAAAGTCGCATTCAGTAACAAGATCTAATGAACTTCGCTCGATAGAAAAAGATCCCAAAGTTACCCCTTTTTCTAACGTTTTTTCAATACTATGACTAGAGAACTACTGATATCACACTTTTTTTTGTACTCAACTAAGGACTCACTTAATCTTTCTAAACAAATTCGCAGAGTTTGACTTGATAAAATGATTTTCTTAATCACCATGTTTAAATAACTACAAAAAACACGAGCGCGGCGGCTTGGCAGGCGCGCGTTTTCCTGGCCTTAAGAGGGTACGTGTAACACAGCTATTTGTGCGAATAGGAGAGAAATAGAATTTCGCTTTTATAGGAGCGGGATAGAGCATACCATTTTGAAAAGGCATAAATATCAATAATTGTTTATTACCAGAAAACTACATAAATAATTAAGATACTGGCTTAGAGGCACCAAATAATTAGCCAATAACAGTAATAACCTACGAATCAAAACATAAGACATTTCAATAGAGCAGGGTTCCTGAGATCTCCACAAAATTATGTACGGAACATTTCACTTTATTAGTTTTTACCGTATTTTTTTATCTTTTAATTCGAGTTTTTTACGACGTGGATCCCGAGAGTAGGTAGGTACTTCACGCCTATGTTTGATTTCAGGGTTAGAATTACCTGTATGCAATAGTAGATTGTTGTACAAGGGACTAAACCATCCCATTATATACGAGGTTGTTATATATATTAGGATGACAAGACCGAGTTATAATGGGTGGTTTTGGCCCGAGTAAACACTCTAATTTTCACTTCGATTGCGAGAAAATAAACCAATTCAAAATTAAACAATTTTCAGAAATTTTATTAAAAATTAAATGTGCAGTTAGAGCAATTTTGAATGTTTAGTGATATGTTTTTCCCGGGCAATTTAATTTCGGTTCTCTGTGATTGGGATGTGTGTGATAATATTTTGAGTTGATTGTTGTGGAGTAAAAGTTGGAGATACTCGACTCATTCTTGAGTTTCCTGCATTATTAAGATCTGAGTGCGGCTTCAGCTGAGTTGACATATTCATCCAATCCCGCGATGTAGATACTTGGAGTTCTGTAATGTTTGGTAGAATATTGATTCCTTCCGTAATCCGCTGCGTGACGTGATACTTGTTTTGTATAGAGTCCTCTATATAACCTTCAGCCACTTGATCGGACCTCCATCCACCACCGTGCCGTTTTAATGTCGTTAAATTTGCACCAGAGTCCGCCAACAGAGTCGCGGATGTTCTGCGGAAACAATGGCCCGTGTAGAGTTCCGGATTTGATTAAATTTAGATAAGTGGCAATATCTTTAGGCATGTTACTAAATTTATTTTTGCCTATGACTTGCCTTGTGCATTTACCATTTTGATAATTTAGATAAAATCTTCTCGTTGAAACATTAGTGGGACGTAACTCCTGATAGGCTTAACTATATTAAGGTATTCTCCACTGATGACAAATTTACGCTCTTTGTTTGTTTTCGTGTTCGGCAGACTCACAGCTTGTAGGTTTGTATCTGTTTCTACGTCTTCTAGCGTTATATTGGCAAGCTCTATTCCTCTGCATGCACCGCTGATTCCATAAATTAAAGCAACCTCTTGAACTAGTTTACTACCTACCTAATTTAGGTACCTACCTAAGTCTTCCGACGGAAGACCAGCGTTGTGGTAGCCGACGGCTATTACAACATATGCTGAGTCGGACGCCATTTTGTAGCTTTAAGTTTCATTAATGTAAGACAAAGTAGTGTGTAATTGTTTAAAGTTCTTAATTTCAAGTTCAATTTATAAGTTCGAATATGTGGTGTTAGTTAGTAGTAATTATATCTGTATTATACCAAATACATATCTACTACAAAATACTGTAGGTACCTATCTTAGCTACAAATAAAGATGTTCTTATTCTCTTATTCTTATTCTTATTCTAAGTAGGTATCTATTTATTTAGTTTGAGTAGAGTACATAAGTAGGTTACATTTGTTTCCAAGTATTGTTTATTTGAAGCGTTATTTAAAAATGTTTCGATTTCTTGTGTCATCAAGACTTTAGATTTTTTTGCCTTGTATCCAGTGCTGCAGTGGACAATTTCTTCAGTAAAGCCGTCAAATTTACATATTTTTTAATATCGACGTCGTGTCTCGTTTGTAAGGTCATTCTTAACATTGAATATGTGCTCCAAAGAGTCGACGATTTGAATTTTTTGGATAATTCATCATAATAAGTGAGAAAAACCCCTCAATAAAAGAATCCACACGTTTCTCATCTCTCCATTTCATAAAATTTTCGTAACTCTTTATATATTCCACGTCATTTTGTCGGAAACAGATTCATAATTATTTGTTTGCCCTTTTCTTCCATTTGCATATTATTAGCATCTTTACTATCACTTGATGACATTTTTCACGTTCACAATTTCGAAGTAAAAGTCAGTAAGTTATACGGTTAAAGTTAAACGTAAAAGTTTGTGATTTGGAATGAAGAAAATTCTAGAGATTTATCGCCAATACCATATTTTTTTTTAAATCTCTATCTAACTCGCAACGAAACAGTTCGCATTCTACCGTGAAGGGAAGAATCAACCTTCATAAAAAATCACCAAGAAGGTTCTATTTTCAAAAAACAAGATTGACGGAGCACCAAGAAGTCGAGTTTTTATGTAAGAGAACGAATGCTTTGTACGGGCTGATGATGTTAGACAAAAATTAAAAAGAAAAAATACTTTTTCGCCCTAGGTATTAAAACCGAGTTTTAGGCCCGATACGCTACACTATTAAGATACAGTTTTTGAGCAAGAGAAGTGAAAATAAAATTTCAGCCCGTTCATTAGTTTTGGCGTGAAGAGGTAACAAACATCCATCCAAACATCTCTACATCCATATATGCAAATTTTTATATTATTAGTATGATAGTGATATTATACTAATTCCTTGGCTCTGACTGAAGCAAAGATCCTATGACTACGTTCTAGGTATACAACTATCTTTCTACTGAAGATGTCTTAGTCCCGTGTGTTTAGTTGACAGTGAGCACTGCGCACGCCAGCGTCATTTCACCATCTCGTCGTCGGCGCGGCGAGGGACGAGTAAATCCCCTTTTTCAGGCCAAACGGCTTTCAAACTAAAGTTGCGCTGTTAGAGTTTTAAGTGGCTTTAAGTTAACCTCTCCACTGTCGCCGTTTGCGGCGAGCGGGGGGCGGGGGGCGGGGGTTAGGGTGCTACGGAACAATACTAAACTTACTACAACCGACTTCCGGAGAATGTTATCACTGAGCGCCCCAGCTTAGCTTCTTTCAAAAACAAACTTAAGATATGGCTCATCGAGAGGGCGTAGGTACTACAAGGTCGAGCATTTTTGCCATAGATTTATATCATTTTTGCGACAAAAATTGTGATGTCATATTTATTTGGATATAAATTATTAATAATTGTTAATTACTTATTGTTTTGCTTATTATTTTACTGTATTATTGAAATGTTTTTTTTTTTTCATATTGGCATATGTAATTTATACCTATTTTAGTATTTAAATTGTATTTAATCTGATAATATATGTGCCTCAAATTTATTATTTTACCAAGAAAATAAATATCTGACTACTAAATAAAACTATTTTAAGATATACTACTACTAGTACTACTACTAGATATACTATTTTAGAGCTTTTTTGTTCTTTACATATAATAATAATAAATAATGCTGGACAATTCACACAGCATTATCTAGCCCCAAGCTAAGCAGAGCTTGTGCCTACATATTAGATAACTGATATGCATAATATAATACACTATATATTAGATAGATATTTTTATTATACATAGAAAAACATCCAGAACACCCTGAACAAATAATATGATTATTCTATACGTTTCATGGCTTTTATATCTACATTATTTTATTTTGTATGTGGTTTCTTCCAGTAAAATACAGTCTTGTCTTGAGAACTTGTCTCTGGGTATCTACATTAAATTGGGTAGAACGGTCTTTTCGTATGAAATGTTATCGATACCACAGACAATATTGGTGTTTATCGATCCTGTTGCGAAAAGAGCCCTCCTACACACACACACACACACCTACAACTGCGCAGGGCAACTATAGTCACGGGTCTTAGGGCCAGCCGTGCAGCCCCACAGCCTACGTGTTTAAGACCACCACGTTCGGTCTGAGGAACCATATTGGGGCTCATGATAGAAATGACAAGCCTGATGTCTGAGACGCCGTGATGTCTGAGACGCCATTGTCGAAATCAATGAGGAGGCCCACCTAGATCATCAGATCTCCTCCCTCGACCAAAAACATTTACTACCTATTTTCAATAAAATACGCACGTTTCACGTCAACGTTCTAAAACAAAAACATAAAAATTCAGTGTAGGTACATTAGTAACACCCTTTGTTGGTTTCAGCGCCAATGTCGGCGGCGCAGGCGGAAGCGGAGGCGGAGGCGGAGGCGCTGGCGCCGCGCTTCGTGGCGGAGCCTGCGGCGCGCGTGTTGTACGCGGCGGAGCGCGGCGCGCGCGTGGCGTGCGGCGCGCGCGGACAGCCGCCGCCCGCCGTGCGCTGGCTCGACGCGCACGGCGAGCCGCTGCACGACGCGCCCGCCACACGGTACCCACTAGGGATTCCAAAATCGGGTCGTTTTCGAGGAACCGGGAATCCCGGGAAGTTCTAAAGTCGGAACCGGGAATTCCCGGGAATTCCCGGGAAATTTCGAAAAATATTTTTACTGTTATACCCTACCGAAATAAGATGATTTAATATACTTCACGTCCTTTTTAGGCATTTCGCTGATATCAGGTACCTATGCGGTATTATGTATGTTACTTAAAGCTGTATTTCTTTTGAGATGTTAATAAAATGAATAACAAATTCTTAGGTCCATGTCTTTTGTCCCCTCGTTCGACAATAAGCTTGAAGGCTTTTCGTTCTATAGAGTCGTGACTGAACCCAGCATAACTCATTCATTTGCTGTCATGTTGCGCAGCAAAGTACTTTGCTGATACTCCATGAGGCCGGACTTGAGCTATCCTTGTGTGAAATATCGCCTGATCTCGTATAGTATGAGACGCTTAGCTTCGTGGCCACCGTTTTAGCTTTGATTCGTTTCTTCATTTTAATCCAATGAAAGTACAGAAGTTCAGAGTAACAACTCTGAACTTCTCTACTTTCATTTGATTCTTACAACAGTAAGAGTGACACCGAGGAGCTCCCGTTGTTTTTCGAGTCCTCTAAGCGAACACATCAATCTAAAATACCTTATTACGTACCCACATAATAAACAATATAATGTTCTTCTATCCAAATACTAGGCCACGGTGGCCAGGCTCAACGGAGACAAATATAAAATTGGACTAAGTGTACTTTGTTAGCCAACGGTATTACAAAAGTAAATTAAATTGTGACTTCCATTCGTGTCGGTCGTCATTGATGATGATGACTGTTCGTCTAATCAATTGGCGATCAACGTCGTCGGGGTACTTCAGAGGTATCTTCCTACTATGCATTTATTTCTGCCAGCCGTAAACGGTCGATTCGTTGTGTTCGAAGAAGTGTTCGAATACATTTGAATTCTCTACCTGATACCAGATGGTATCTGGTATTTTTACCTAATAATACCCACGCAGGCGATTTCATCGCGCTTTACAGGTTCAGAAGTCAAAGCCGATCAGAATAACATGCACAATGAGGATAATAAATTGCAGCAATGCACTTGACTCTCGTACTTTCTCTTTGCCAAGCTCAAGTCCAGCTTCATGGAGTATTGCTGTCATGTTGCTCAGCAAGGTACTTTGCTGAGCAAGATGGCAGCAATCGACAATGTAATGGCAATGTAGAGCTGGCTTCAGTCACGGCTCTATAGCAAGAAAAGCCTTAAAGGCTTGTTGTCGAACGAGGGGACAATAGACATGGACTTAAAAATTTATATTAATTACAGATACTATATCCATATCAGATCCAGGTTTGATAAAAATCATGGTTAAAAAAGAAAATACGATTTATTTGATTTAAATCGGAATTATTTAATTTAACATTTTTTTCTCGATTTTTTTCAGTTTTAAGGTTTTTATAGGTTGGTAGGAAAGGTAGGTTCAAAGGTCACACGAAGTACTAGCAGAAAGGAAAGACACCAAGATTGAAACATTTTCATTTCTGTCTTACATGTTTGGTTCAAGTTTTTTTTTCGGTGTCTAAGTCCGTTTATCACACTTCCTACTTATATTATAAATGCATGAGTTTGTGTAAATGTTTGTTACCACTTATCTCAGTAACTAGTTAACCGACTATTATATTTCTCCGAATTATTAATTTCGGAGAATAACCTGAATCCTCAACCAATAAAGCAGGAATAGGTACATTGTGCATGTGTACACGGAATTTTGGGCACTCTCATACATTTTTGACTGCTCTCTGTTTTCATTGCAGGGAAAGTAACAATTGATTTATATCAAGTGATACAAATCATGTCAACCCTACCTAATACCACGTAGGTTAGGTACCTGATAATGTGAAATGCTATAAGAGGAAGTGAAATATGTTGAGTTGCGTTATTTCGGTAGGTAATGCTATAAAAGTTAAAATATTTTTCCCGAAATTCCCGAAATTTCCCGGGAAATGATTTTGGATTTCCCGGTTCTTAAATCAGCCAAAAATTTCGGGAATTCCCGGGAATTTCGGGAACGGGAATTCCCGGGACCAATCCCTAGTACCCACACGCGCGCACACTACACACACTCCCCGCTCACTCTGCTCCCTGCATCTCAACCGACATTTACGGTTGCAACAGTATTTGAGCTGACGCCGCGATCAGCTGCGACCTATGTACATTACCGCGGACAAGAGCGGATCAGTATGTTTCTTAAACTTGTACACTTTTCACAATAGATACAGCTACGATTCATTTACTCAGTGGTTTAATTCAAACTATATACCTAAAGCTCTGGGCTCGTACAGAAATAAAAAGTGCAAGTTGACCTCCGTCCATCCTCCGCCCGACACTCCTCTACACTAAAACACACCCGAACAAAAACATTAATGTAAAATATATCCCAAGTGTCGTCTCGTTATTTTCATACTTACACTTAACTATTCCGGTGTAGGTATTGCAAGACGACACTTGCCATCATTTAGCCGTCACACACAGAAGCCGTGGCGGGCCGGAGGCGAAGGCGTGCGGGTTCTAATGCATGAATTTATATGAGAGACTACACACACACCGCCGGGCGGCGTGTGTGTAGTCTCTCATATAAATTCGTATGATACAACCCGTACGCCTTCGCCTCCGCCCGGCTCGGCCACGGTTTCTGTGTGTGACGGCTTTTATACATATAAACATGTATTTGTTTGTATCTCACTCTTTTTGTAAGTAAGATACCTACCTACTTACCTACTCAGATAGATAACTCAAAATCAAAATCTCTTTATTTCCATGAATACAATAAATGTACACTTAGAAAAGGTCAAATTATAAAACTCTACACTCTACATGTTATAAATCGTGCGCAACAGTATGGTGTACCCGCGGTCCCGTTGCAGGCGCGTGCACGCCAACGGCACGCTGGAGCTGCTGGCGGGGGCGGGGGCTGCGGGCGGCGTGGTGCGGTGCCGCGCGGAGAACGCGCACGGCGTCGCGCTGTCGCGGGACGTGCTGCTGCAGCCGGTGGACGCGCAGCGCTGGCGGCCCGTGCTGGAGGGCGGCGTGGCGGCGCGCGGCGGCGTGGCGGCGCTGCCGTGCCGGCTGCCCGCCGCGCTGCCCGCCGCCGCCGTCGCCGAGGCCGAGCTCCTCTGGTTCCGCGGAGACGCGCCGCTGGACATCTCCTCGCCTGCGCCAGGTATACTTTACAATTTAATGTTTCAAAGGCCGTGTACAGGGTGTCCTACGGCCGCGGGCATCTACCAGGAATATTAAAGACTAGTTGTGCCCGCGACATCGCTCGCGATTGCCACACCTACCTGCCGACTAATTAGGTACCTATTCATATTTGACCACAGATTCTCTCATTATTAAGAATGCGCTGTAAAACTTCAATGTGCAGAATTGGACCTGTTAAATACACTTTTATTATAAGTACTTATTATCCCGGTACCTGGTTAAATTATACAGGAATCGGATTGACAATGAAAATCAATAAACCTAATATAATCGGGAAAGCACGTTGTCACGCTGCTGTCATCTTTAATCCCATTCTTTATCTACACGACTTCAATCGTGCGCTGTGCGGTGAAAGGAGTACTGTACGTATGAACTTCTCCTGGACCCTCTCCAGCATCCTGATTATATTTCGATTAAAATAAATTAATATCTAAGCTCTTGTTTATTATTTTTTGTCTTATTTATTTCTATTATTTGATTACTTAAACTTTACTTAATCACCAATTTATTTCGAAACTAAAACAAACAGAGATAGAACAGTTTTAGTTTTTAATTGCTTAAAAAAATATTAGGTATACTTCCGATGAGTTAAAGTTCGTATCTTCAATATTTCTGGTATTTGCCCTCCATGTCCCTTGGCCGTGGGATATTTTTGGGTTAAGTTTGTAAAAACTACAGATTCTCGGCACGTGGTGGCGGGCGACACTCTTCTGATCCGCGACGTGCGACTCGAAGACGCCGGCGAGTACTCGTGCGCCGCGCGCCCGCCGCGCCCCGTCGGCGCCGCGCCCGCGCGCTCACGCCCAGCGCGCCTCGCCGTCGCAGGTGCCTTACGATCTCCGACAACCACTCTGCGAGCTCACACGATCCTTAACCAGCACCCTTCATCTGGCAGAGGAGCCGACGGAGGCGGCGCCGCGGGCGGCGGCGGCGGCGGCGGAGCAGGTGGTGCCCCGCGGCGCGCACTTCTGCCTGTGGTGCGGGGCGGAGGCGCACCCGCCGGCCGCACACGCGTGGCTGCGCGCCCGCGGCGGCGGGCTGCAAGCGGCGGGCGCCAGCGAGGGCGCATGGCAGTGGGCCGGCGGCGCTGCGCTGTGCGCGCGCGCTGAGCCCGCACTGCAGGGCGCCTGGCTGTGCAAGGCGTCCAACGCGCGGGGAGACGCGACGCGGCAGCTTCACCTGCGCGTGCTAGCGGTGCCGAGGCTGACCGTGTCGCCCGGGGTGGTGGTGGCGGTGGCGGGCGGCGCAGCGCGCTTCACGTGCGCGGCGGACGTGGAGGGCGACTGGGCGCTGGGCTGGCTGCACGACGGTACGCCGGCAGGCGCGGGCGCGGCACTGGACGTGCGGCCCGTGTCGCGCGCGCAGCGAGGCGTCTACCAGTGCGTGGCGCGCGACGCAAGGGGGACGGTGCTCGCGCAGGCCACCGCCGAGTTGAGACTTGGAGGTAGGCACGCCCATGTTGGAAGTGCTGTAGTCGTTGTAGTCGTGAGACAGGAGCCACAACAGCCACTACTGACATTTTCCATTCATTACATTCATTATCCTTATGTATCTTAGAGTGTAAGTTCATGGTGAAACGTCGTTGCGTTGTCAGATTCAGGTCCTGAGCTGGTGTACACATTCATCGAGCAGGCGCTGCGCGGCGGCGGCGCCGTGTCGCTGCGCTGCGCCGCCTCGGGCGCGCCGCCGCCGCACCTCGTCTGGCTGCGCGACGGCCTACCGCTCGACCCGCCGCGCACGCACAGGTGAGCGATGCACCGCCGCCCCCTTCTCTGCGTCAACACACCTCACCCACCTCCCCCGTGTGCGGTGCCCACAGGTACGCCATCAGCTCGGAGACTACATCGCGCGGCGACGTGGTGTCGACGCTGAACGTGACGGCGGCGCGCGCCGAGGACGGCGGCCGCTACACGTGCCGCGCCGAGAGCCGCCTCGGCCGCGCCGACCACTCCGCGCGCCTCAACATCTACGGTGAGCTCGCGCCGCCCCCCGCGCACCCTGCACCCCGCACCGCGCACCAGCACGCACTGACCGCCGCTCTCATGTCGCAGGTCCGCCGGCGGTGCGCGCCGCGGGTCCCGTGCGCGTCGTAGCCGGCGACGACGCGACCGTGCACTGCCCCTACACCGGATATCCGATCAGGTCTATAGAGGTGCATTTTTATGCGTGTTCGTTTTGATACGTCGATCTCTCGCCGGATTCGGGCGATTCCTCGCCGGCCGCTCTAAAGCTATCTGTGGTCGCGTGTGCGCAGTGAGATCTCGTGGTGGCGGCGCGGCGGGGGCGGGCCGCTAGGCGCGGCGGGGCGCGTGTCGGCGCGCGGCGCCGCGCTGCGCCTGGCGCCGGCGCTGGCGGCGGACGCGGGGCACTACACGTGCGTGGTGGCGGCGGGGCGGGACGCGCCCGCCGCGCGCCGGGACATCGAGATACAAGTCAGCAGTGAGTCAGCGACGGCGTCCGTTGCGAGCACTCGCGGTGCGCCGCCGACGCCGCCTCACTCGCCGCTCACCTTGTTGCAGATCCACCGAAGATATCTCCATTCATGTTCTCGTCGGAGCTGACGGAGGGCAGCTCGGCGCAGGTGCTGTGCGGCGTGTCGTCCGGCGACCGGCCCATGTACTTCACGTGGCTCAAGGACGGCGCCGCGCTGCCGCCGGACCTGCAGGTGAGCGGGCGGGACGGGGCGGGGCGGGGCGCGGCGCGGGCGCAGGCTGACGGCGCGTCTGTCCACAGGTGGAGGAGAAGAGCCTGAACGAGTTCTCTCTGCTGATGTTCTCGGAGCTATCGGCGCGGCACGCGGGCGCCTACACCTGCCGCGTCTCGAACCACGCCGCCGTAGCTAACTACACCGCCACGCTCAACGTCAAAGGTCGGACATGCGAGGGCGCACGTTTATTTTGGTAATTGACGACATTAGTAATGAACATGTATTACGGTGACAGTGGCGCCGGCGTGGACGCAGGAGCCGGCGGACGCGGCGGTGCTGCTGGGCGCGCCCGTGCGGCTGGCGTGCGCCGCGCGCGGCCGGCCGGCGCCCGCCGTCACCTGGTACCGGAGGACCGGTGAGCGCCGTGGCCACTCCTCGTGCGGCTCCACCGCGCTCCGGCGGCAGCACTGACTCTCTCTCTGCGGACAGGTGCCGGCGCGCTGGGGCTCGCGGACGAGCAGTGGGCGCCGGCGGCGGGCGCGCGCGGCGGCGCGCTGGAGGCCCCCGCCGCCGCCCGCGCGCTGCAGGGCATCTATCGCTGCGTCGCCGACAACGGCGTGGGCCCGCCGCTCATCAAGCACGTCAACCTCACCGTTCACGGTTACTATTATAAAACATTACTTGATTCCCGCAAACATGACACTTACTCACCGTTGACGATAATAAGTAGGTATACAGACGGACACCATGAATGCATGAAAACTGTGGCAAAATCTGAAAAAATGCATAACAAAACAACATATCGACCATAACAAAATGACTATTACGATGTGCGCTTACCTTAGCTTCCAATGTGTCTTGCGTAGAGCCGGCTCAGTTCTCGGCGGGCGCGGGCAACGTGTCGTGCGAGCGCGGGCGCGGCGTGGCACTGTGGTGCGAGGCGCGTGGGGACGCGCCGCTCGCCGTGCACTGGGAGCGTCGCGGCGCCCGCCTCGACCTCGGCTCCTACAGGTGAGCACGCGAGCAACGTGTCGTGCGAGCGCGGGCGCGGCGTGGCGCTGTGGAGCACGCTCCTCCTGTCACTGCATCGACTGTAACTACATGCTCTCACCAGGTGGGCGGTGTCGGAGGAGCGGCGCGGCGGCGCGCTGCGCTCCACGCTGCGCCTGCGCGCCGTCGAGCGCGCCGACGCCGGCGAGTACCGCTGCCAGGCGCACAACCACTACGGAACCCATCAAATCATCATGTTCCTGCAAGTCGAAGGTGATTCTACTCATTAGGTGACATTCACCTGATGTTCCGGCGGAGCTCCACCTGCGACGCAGGAGGGTTACGTTTCCGCTGGGGTACAAATGTTTGTGCCAAATAAAAATATATTTTTTTATTCTTCATTGTAGTTTTCAATGTTTAATTTAATCAGGGATCACTAGATGTGCTTAGTTTGGGGTTATGTCAAGACTTTGTGTACTTTCAGAGGCTCCCCCGGCACCGGCGGGCGTGCGGCTCGGCGGCGTGGGGGCACGCTGGGTGCGGTTGGCGTGGCCCGCGCCCGCGGTGCAGGCGCCGGCGCAGTACTCGGCGCTGTGCACGGCGCTGCACGCGCTGCCCGGTGCGGCGCCGCCACACGCCGAGTACAACCTCACGCTGGAGCCGGTGCCGGCGCCAGGCGCTGCGCTGACGGCGCGGCTGACGGGCCTGCGCCCCGCGACCGCCTACGCGCTGCGCCTCGCCGCCTCCAACCGCGCGGGCCGCTCGCCGCACTCGGAGCCCGTGCTTTTCACGACGCTGGAAGAAGGTCAGGCTCGTACCTACCACTTCCATCCGTACGACATCCCGACCAGATATCCGTACTTTTAATTTTCTTACGTTTTTTCCCGCAGCTCCGTCGGCACCCCCTCGAGACGTACGGGTCACACCGACCGGATCCGACGAACTTCACGTCTCCTGGTCGGTCAGTGAAATACTTTATATTTTATTTATTTTTATTTATTTATTTATGTTTGGGAAACAAAAAGCTTTATATCTAAAAAAATTAAATACAAGACAATAGAAGAATTAAGCTAAGCAGCTTCCACATATAGAATGAGAATAAATTATCGAAAAAAATCATACAAAAACACAAGTTACAAAAAATCAAAAAAAATCAAGATTCTACAAATTAAAGATTAATGATTAAAGAGCCATATCAACCGTTCAAAAGGGAATAGTACCTACTAGTAATGTACCTACTAGATACCTGTAGTTAGTATTAGTAAAAATAATAAGTTTCATAAATTACAATTATAACGTGTTAGGTATAAAAATAAATATGATAAATTATATGGTGTTCTTACTTGTTTTCTTATACAGAGTTATTGGTAATTTACTGACACTGCGTGAATTGCAGGTTCTTTTAATCGTTCATTACAGAGGTTTTATTTTTAATAACCTTAAAAAACGGCTCTATCCTGTGCGCGAAAAATCACAAAACTCCTAAGATCTCTCGAAACAGACGTCGCAGAGAGTTGCGGATTTCACCATTGTGTAAAAAATTTTGCCTTCTTTCTATTCATTTCCTTAATCTGTATCTGTATCTTAATTATAACAAAACTAACGTACAGCCCTGAAGAAAATTTCGACATTGCGTACTTTCGATTTCGTGATCTTCCGGTATAGCGTGCATTCGAGATTGTGTTCGTCCGGTCTAAAGTTTTCCGGTGTTGTGAGCTTTCGGTATTCCGTGATGCGGCCTCATGAGCTTTCGGTATTTCGATCCGCGGTTTCGTGTACTTTCGATATACCGTGCTCCGGTATTTCGACTGCCGGTATTCCGTAGGACAGTCCCTTACCTTAACCCTCCCGCTTCCTCCTCCAAACAAGAAACATACCTTAACGTAACCCTCCGCAGCACGTGCTGCGATGCTCCGAGGGATCGAAGTAGCATACAAAAGACTTGAACGCGCACGCACTTTCCTAATACACACAAAATGTTATTTCGTAGATCATCGTAGCACGTGCTACGAAGGTACGGGTGCGGGTGGACTGGCGGCGACGGTCGTTCATGTCTGTGTAGTGTAGTGAGACATTCAGAGTTGTCAGTAGTATACCGGATAGAGGTGACTGGTCTTCTTGTTTTGTCTCAATCTTTGAAGATCAGGTGATATTTTTGTTTATCACATCGTTTTCGTGTCAATCGGAAACTGGAATTGCCTTATCCCCTAAAATCCCTTAATTTAGAGGATAAAGCAATTCCGGTTTTTCCACTAACTAGATTAAATAGATTATTATTGCGTAGATTAGGATTCGCTTATTACCAATAGTTCTGTACTTGAACAGAACCGTAGGTTTGTGCACAGAAGGACTGGGGCAAGACACAAGTAGTCCTGGATCCCAGGATCACGAAAATGAAGTCAAAATGTATAAATGTGAGATTCGAATTATAACGGAACGGTCGTGTTGCAGCCGCCCGCGCAGGAGAGCTGGAACGGTGAGGTGCTCGGATACGTGGCGCGGTGGCAGGAGGCGGGGGCGGCGGCGCGCGAGGGGCGCGTTGCGGCGCGCGGATGGAGCAGCGCCGAGCTCACGCTGAGCGGCCTGCTGCCCGCCGTGCGCTACGCCGTCTCGCTGCGCGCCTACAACCGCGCCGGAGCCAGCCCGCCCGCGCCCACCGTGCTGGCCGCCACCCTCGACGGAGGTAGGCGACCGGCTTGTAGCGAGCGCTCGCACGCGAGCGCTCGCACGCGACCGACTCGCACTCTACTGACGCGCGATATCGGCAGGTCTGAAGGCTCCGGTGTCAGCGGTCACCTGCGAGCCGCTCTCCGGAGACTCCCTGCGTGTGCAGTGGCGCCGCTCTCCCGCCCCCGCCGCCGCCGCCTCGCTGCGAGGCTACGACGTCCACTACTTCCCAGTGCTGCCGGCGGCGCGTGAGTGTCCCGCCCTCCTCCGCCCGCACTCTGGCTGCACTCCCGCGCTCTAACCCCGCCCGCTTGCTCCGCAGCGTGGAGCGAGGCGGCGGCGCAGAGCGCGGCAGGCGGCGGCGCGGCGGCACTGACGCTGCGCGGTCTGCAGCCTGCCACCAACTACTCGGTGTGGGTCCGCGCGCGCGCCACAGCCGCGCCCCCCGCACCCTCCGCACCCTCCGCGCCTGTCTACTGCGTCACTGGAGACGACGGTAATAATAATACAGCCATGCAGGCCCTAACGCAGTAAAAGGTTTTTTTTACGTTTTTAGGGTTTCGAGATCGAAGATCGGTTTCGAAACCCTTATGGTCTCGCTTTGCCTTTATTCCCTCCGTAAAAACTCAGCAACTACCGCAGCTATCAACTTGAAATTTAAAATTATGATATATTTCGTGCGCCTGTGTATAAAGAAAAAAAAACAACATGAAAATGAACATTTTCCATACATATTGTGATGTCAAAACTTTAAAAGGTTTCATACTTTTCGTAGTATTTCGATAAAACTCGAAGAAATACCCATCCCCCCTATCTCCGAAGATTGCAGAGCGATCCATGAGAAATGCATGTAGCGCTTGTAGATATGGATCTATATTTTATAGGAAAAATATAGAGATGCCTGTAAAAAGAACACTTTTTGAAAAATGGTCAACAACGAGGGAATCATTTTCGAAAGAGGGGCTACCTCACGTGGGGTATCGAATGAAAGATATCGATTGGCACGTTTACGACTAGGCCAAAACTACTGAATGGATCGGGCGGACATTTCGCCAGATGCGCAGGATAGGTATATTATAGTGCACAAGTGTGTGCGCAAACATAGGGCTGTTTCCTCACTCTAATTAACCGATGGGACGACAGATCGACACGGAGGTCAGGCGGAGGACCAACGGCTTAACGTGCTTTCGGAGGCACGGAAATATCAGATTCGCCTTAATAATATCAGTAGCATTATTTAAAAACACGCTGCCGTCTCAGACACGCAGGACAATAATATGTATTGGTGACCGCAGTGCCGGGTCCCGTGACGTCACTGCGCGCGCTGGCGGCCGGCGCGGACGCGCTGCTCGTGACGTGGCTGGCGCCCGCGCGCGCCGGCGCGCTCACGCACTACACGCTGCACGCGCGAGAGCTCGGGAAGTACGTGTCGGGTCGTAGCTGCATCGCACCTGGCCGTGCGAGCCGAGACTCAGGTCCGTGTGTCCGCAGGGGCGGCGGCGAGTGGGCGCAGCGCGTGGAGGCGGGCGGCACGGAGCTGGCGCGTGAGGTGCGGCCTCTGCGCGCCGCCGTGCACGCCGTGTGGGTGGTCGCGCACGCCGGCGCCGGCGCCGCGCCGCCCTCGCGCCGCGTCAGCGCCGCGCCCGCCGAAATAGGTGAGACTACCGCGGCAACACAAGTATTTCGCTAATGATCCTCTCGTCTGAGTGTTGCTCTCCTGCGCAGCGTCCGTGCGCATTTCGTCGTTCGGCCGCGAGGTGGTGGCGGCGCAGGGCGCGGCGGCGGCGCTGCCGTGCGCGGCGGTGGGCGCGGGCCCGCTGCGCCGGCGCTGGACGCCGCCCCCGCCGCCCGCGCACTCGCTCTCGGACGCCGGCGAGCTGCTACTGCACGGTGAGTGCGCGAGGCCTCCCCCCACCGACGCCACCCCGCCCACGCTCATGCTGGCGCTGCTCTGTCCGCAGAGGTGACGGAGTCGCTCGCGGGCAACTACACGTGCTGGGTGCGGAACGCAGACGGTGCGGACTCGGTGACGCACCGCCTGCGCGTGCGTGCCGCGCCCGCCGCGCCGGTGCCGCGCCTGCAGCGTGCCGAGCTGCACGCGCTCCACATCGCCTGGGATGCTCCGCGAGACAACGGCGCGCCGGTTCTAGGTGAGGGATCCCGACTCCGCGGACTGTTCCCACTGATGCGCGCGCAGCTTCATAACCTCTGTATGCTCTGTGCGGTGCAGGGTACTTGGTGGTTTGGGCGCGCTGGGAGGGCGGCGCGGAGGCGGGGCGGCGCGCGCTGCCGCGGGGGGAGGGCGCGCTGCAGCTGCGCGGGCTGGCGTGCGGCGCGCACTACCGCGTCATGCTGCAGGCGCACAACGCGCTCGGCACGTCGCCGCTCTCGGCGCCGCTGCGCGCAACCACCAAAGGAGACAGTGAGATATCATACACTTTTTTATCGTTCATATGCTGCTTATATGGACAGAAGTTGAATAACCTAGGTATTATAAATATTTGAACGCTTTTCCAGGGGCGGTCGCGGCGCTGGGTTCTGAGTTTGTGTGGGCGAACAGCACGGCGCTCCGGCTGAACCTGCTGGCGTGGCGCGCGCGCTGCCCCACGCCCGCCTACAGCGTGGCGCTGCGCCGCCCGCCGGCGCCCTTCGCGCCGCTGCCGCACGACGCCGAGAGCGCGCTGGCGGCGCGCCTGGCGCCCGCCACCTGGTACGAGGTGCGCGTTGTGGCACGCTCCTCGGCCGGCGACACCGTGGCGCTGTACCGCGCCGCCACGCGCGCCGCCAGCGGAGGTGAGTGTCCACACGGCACCTTCGCGCCGCCGCCGCGCCGCTACTGCGCTGCCACGTCCTGTAACCACTAAGTTTGATGCACGCTGTCGCCGGCAGAGAGGATCGGGGAGCCGGCTCAGGTGACGCTGGAGGCGCGCGCCGGCGAGGGGGGCCCCGCCGGGGGCACGGTGGACGCGGCAGGCTGGCGCGCGGGCGCGGCGCCGGCGCTGCTCGGCGGCTCCGTCGCCGCGCTGCTTGCTGCTCTCGCGGGTGAGTTTGAGGACGCCGTTGATGGTCCTATCTATAATACCTACCGGGTGCATGGTATGGTTACAAAGCAAATTTCTAAGACACCTTAATTTTGAGCATAACATATACAGGGTGGTTTTTTGAGAAGGGCGGTGATGGCCAAGTCCGAAACCACGAGAATTAGAGAAAAGGCGTGAAAAGATTCCCGATGACGACTATACCGAATGCTGCCAACATTGCAACTAGGCAGCGATGCCGCCGACCTCACATTCTTACATTCTTTATTATTCTCGCATCTTCTTTCTAAGATCAGTACCTATCATTGTCCCGAGCCGAGCCGAGCCGAGCCGAGCCGAGCTTCCACAAGACGCTACTACCTAAAGCTGCATGTTCCGACCTGTGTGTCACACAGAATGTAGGAGTTGTTGCGATCATTCGTCACACAGTGTGTGAAGAACTACTTCACTTCTGGAAGTGCTGCCCTCTCTAGCAGCACAGCACCGACAGCACGGCTCACTTCGATATCTTTTTATTTGGATCTTAAAAAAGAATAATTATATTATAATAGATTTAATAAAATAATTTCTTCGGCACAACACAACCACCTACCTAATCTTAACCTATAGGTACATATACTGGTAAACACTGCTTTAACTTATTATTATTCATATTTTTATATAAAACACATCAATAATGTATATTATCATATTTATCATTAATTGTAGTAATATCGAAGGTGCTATCTTTTTCCCTTTTGAACGTTTGTTATGGCTCTTTATGTATAATATTTTCGGATAATTTATTCTCTTTCTCTGTGTGTAAGCTGCTTCGTTTAATTTTTCTAATGTTATTCATTTTATATTCTAGATATAAGGCATTTTGTTTCCGAAAGATAAATAAATAAAAGTAATATTTGCGGGTACAGGTGCTGCTGTGGTGCGTCGGCGCGGCGCGTGCGAGGCGGCGGCGGCGCGGGGTGCGCGGGGCGGACTCGCGCCGGCGGCGCACGCGCAGCTCTACTCCACGGAGCCCGCCAAGAGGAGCGGCAAGGCGCCGCCCTCGCCCGGCCCCGGTACGTCGTCGTCGGAGCGGGCGCGCGCGGGCGCGGTGCCGGCACCGGCACCTCACTGGTCGTTCGCATGTTGCAGGCTCGCTGGAGGAGATCAGTCCGTACGCGACGTTCAGCATGTCCGCGGGCGCGTGCGGGGAGGGGGCGGAGTGCGCGGGGGCGGGCTGCGCACTGCACCTGCGCACGTTCGGGCGCGCCGCGCCGCCGCCGCGCCCGCGCCCGCGCCCGAGGGACCCACGCCATGCGCACGCACCCGCAGGTAGGTACAGAACACTTGCTTTTAGTGATAAATAATTAAACTGCTTCAAAAAATCTAAAAAACTACTTCAAATACCATTTTTAGAGTTTCGATTCGATATGGCTCGCTCGATATGACTCCGTGCGAAGCCGGGGCGGGTCGCTAGTTAAATAATAAGAAATTCTAATCCATCGGATTTATTTTAAGTGGACAAAAGCCTATTCCTAAGTTCAAATACGTAGGTAATAAAAAGTTGATTATTGATAATGTTTCTTCAGAGTACGGAGAAGGGCCGCGCGACAGTGACTCGGAGTCGAGCGGGTCGGCGTGCGCCGCGTGCGCACTGCCGCCGCCGCTGTACCGCGCGCCGGCGCCGGCCGCCGCCGCCGTCGCCGCCGCCGCGCAGGACGCGGAGTACCACGCCGCCCGCCACCACCGCCGTCGCCCGCCACCCCCAACGACTGTCAGGTGAACCGCATTCCAGATACTACTAAATGAATGAAATGTTCCGTTTTTCGATTCACAAAGGTATCTACTGTACCCAGCGATAAATTTTGGACATCGACCTTTGGAAAGAGACAGAAAGAGAAAATCGACTAATTTAACTTTGTATGATGCAGCGCAACCGTGCATTTAGGTACAAGCTAGCTTATTATTGTCAAATCAAATAAAATAAAATAAAAATAAAATAAAATAAAATAAAATCATCGATATTATTAAGGTCAATTGTAAAACGCGCCTTCCTCTTACTTTATTGCATCAGTTCTCGTTTTCACCTCATCATGGTAGGCGCGTGCCCAAATATCAATCAATTTATTACATCAATATATCTATGATTTTATCATATACTCTTCTTTTCATTTATATATTATTATCACATAAAGGTGTCCTATACAGCTTCGTAGAGCGTTATCTCTGTCGCATGAAATACTAACAGTCCAGTATCTACCTATTAGGAGCTGTTAAAAAATATGATTTACTTTAGATAATTGTTTGTATAAAATATATGTAGGTACCCTAGGTCCGTGGGGTACCGAGGCTCTTCGGGTTTTCAAAAAATTATCTGAGCGTCTGGTCGAAGCGACGCGTGACCCGAGAGCTGGTCAGTATCTGGCACAGCGCATCAGCATTGCCATACAGCGGGGCAATGCAGCCAGCGTCTTGGGGACGCTTCCGACTGGTATTGATATGGATCAGTTGAGCTACCTGTAGATTGTTTGCAACAGTCTGCAGTTAGCTCAATTGTTTCAATTGTAAATACTAATTATATTATAATTTTCTTTGTGAATAAAGGCTTCTGCCATTTATATTTTGTAGGTATGTAAATATATAAGTAGTAAGTGTAAATCAAATCAGTGCGCCGTACTGAGGTCATTCACCTGTTACACAGATTAATATTCAGTGAACAAACCAAGCCACAAACACTTTTTTTGCAGAATTTTTAATTTTATTACAAATAATACCTTATTACTTGTAAGGTTACCAAAAAATAGGTTCAGTGTTGGAAATAATTTTGTTATAAAGATTGTAAAATATCTGATATACGAGTGCAACACTCAGTCTGTCATTGACGCCGTGGTAAATAAGTTAAGTTGATTTGGATACATTGATTTAGGTATGTTGTAAAAGGAATATACCTAGCCCATGTTAATGTGATGCCCTGTTTTATTTCAGTAACACAGTTGAACGTTTTTAGCTTTCATATTGAAAAGGGGTTCGGTCTTGTTGTTGGTATAGCCCCGAAACCCTTTGGGTATTGGTGTATGTGGTATTTATGGTTTGTGGTAGTTTTGTAGGAAAAGTCACTAGTTTTTGGTATGTAAATATAATCACTGGTAAACTATGAATAATATAAACTTAAACTGATTGACTTTATGGTATTTAGATGGTAAATTTATGGTTAGAATGGTATTGGTATGAATCCGCGTTCTCGGTGGTATGTTCCGGCGCGAACTGGTGTTAATTTAGGTAAACGCGAGCAAATACGCAATCAACTGCAAGCGCAGCTAAAATGCATATCTGCTGCGTGGTCGGTTTACCCGAACATATACTGTATGTAGCCATCCCAAATATCACGAATTGACGACGGCATGCCACTAGGTACCTACACGTGGTTATTCATTAAAGTCGCCACACACTGAAGCCGGAGGCGGAGCGGTAACGGACAGTAGCCGAGCCAGGCGTGGCATTCGCGGTGCATATGTCTTCACATTGCAGGCGTGCGAGAGCGGTTGCATTGCAGAGGCAGAAAAAAATCATAGTATTTCCTTTTTTAAAGCATTTTTACAACCTTTTACACGGCAATCGTATAAATAACAATGTGGTTGGACCAGCACTATCAATTTTTCGGTATACTCCATTTCATTTAGCGCCATATTCGACGATCACCGTGGCGCAGCGAGCGAAGGTCCGCCTGCGACGCAGGAGGTTGCGGGTTCGTTTCCCGCCTCGGAACAAATTTGTGTACGATCTGCAGAAATTTGTTCCATTGGAGAAATTTGGTCTGGGTGTTTTCTATAATAAAAATGATACAATAATAAAAAAAAAACTATTTATGTAGTGTATTTTATTAAGTATATCAGTTATCTAGTACCCATAACACAAGCTTAGCTTGGGGCTAGATAATGCTACAACTCTAGATAATAAATATAACTCGTAACTCGGCTAGTAGGAGGCGTGCTACTAGCCGAGTTACGAGTTGAATTTATTCCGCACTTCACCGCAACGCGCCGCACGACCGCACTCTATCGCACTTGAACAACGACTGACAAAACAAAACGTAGAGGTGGTCGTTTTTACTAACATCGTTGTTGACCAACGATGTCAGTGTACGATGTTCCCATCGGATGGCGAATAGGTGAACAACGGATGCCTGCGACAACGAGATGCCGAACCGAGTAATGCCGATCGCCACCGACAACAAACGAACGTCACACCGACATCGGAAGAGCGGGGAGGTTAGTGGCGCGGCATCGGATGGCTAACAACGAAGTCAGCCGAGTAAACTAGATATGGCATGAACCATGTACCAATGTTATTTATTATTAAAAAAAATACGATATCAATTTTTTTTACCAAATGTCTCCTTTTAATATAAGTATTGTGGTTTTTAGATTTACCCTACTAAACTAGGAACCAAGTTAGATATTGAATTATTTTTATTTGTTCAAATTCCGTAATTTAGGACCTACCCATCTAAAACGCTCATGTCACTTCCAGTAAGTTTCATATGCTCGTTATTCTTGTCGTTTGTTTGGATTTTTTCATTACCTACGCAAATTACGATGATGTGCGCACCGCAACGCGGCCGACATCGTTGGCGGCAACATCGACACCCTAGTGTCAGTGTTGTGCAGTTAGCAACCCGGCCGACATCGTTGGCGGCAACATCGATACCCTAGTGTCAGTGTTGTGTTAGCAACCCGGCCGACATCGTTGGCGGCAACATCGTTGTTCACAACGGATGCCATTCTGACAAAAACGATGCGCATCGTTGTGGAAATTCAACGACAACGCCCATATCTAACAAAACGTCACTTAGGCAGAGATAACGCTCTACGAAACCGAAATTAGCAAATTGTCTCTTTCCAAAGATCGATGTGTAATATTTATCGCTGGGTACTATATATAATTTATTTATGGATAAACTACCTATGGGTAAAAACTTTACTACCTATTGTTTACAAAACCTGTCTTATGATATTTATGAAGACTGATGCCCAAATAAGGTAATGAAGACTGATGCTCAGAAAACCTAATATGTAATTTCAAATCTTTTTTTTGACAAAAATTAATGAATGTTTCTTTTTCCAAAAAGCCACCGTTTCTAAGAAGAACGATGATAGATACGGCGACGGAGTTAGTCTCGGTAATGTATTAGAGAGCCCCGAGCTAGAACGCAGAACGGGATGCAGCGCCTCTGCGCTGCATCCCGTTCTGCCGATACCAGCACAAGCATGGCTTCAGGCTTGCCTCGGGGAGGGGGCGGCGCGCGGACGCTAGGCGCCGCCGTAGTGCCGCTCGCGGGCCCGCTGTACGCCACGCTCACCCGCCGCTCCTGTCCGCAGGTCCGCCGCCGGCGCCGCCGCCGCCACCGCCTTCGCCGCCGCCACCGCCGCCGGCCCGCCGCTGCGGCCGCACTGACGGCTCTCAGTCCACGGTGTTTGAAGTGAATGTATATTTAAGAACTTGTCACTTTGTTGTAACTTTGTAAGTGATCCTGATGTTGTTCCATTCTGACTGAAACTCTATTACTTACTCTATTTAGGCAAGTTTGTACATAAAATGGTTTTGAAACGTTTTTTCCATTATTTTCGTCTTCTTCCTTCACCCTTGAAAAACCGAAAAGAGTACGTTGGTTATCTTTAATGAACAAGAACAAAATAAAAAAATTACAAAACCCCCCGACAGATTTTCATGAAACATGGCTAAGAACACTCGGGATAAAATTATCTAAGACACAAAAAAAACTAAACGAAAATCCTTGGGAGCTACGATACAACAGACAGATACACAGACAGACACGTTAAACTTTTATCACCCCTCTCTTTTTGCGTCGGGGGGCTACCTACCTACCGTGTACTGTTTCAAATTCATACGCATAACTGCATACTACTATGGACACGTCTGGCTTACCAGCTATTCTCGAACCGAATGGTCTGTTACGTGACGATGGTAATAGACACTAGTCCCATGGGAGTTGGGGAGACCCATTGTGTGGGACGCTACATGCGTCGACACACTTGCGCCTTCCCATCTTCCGAGGACATCCGTGAGGGCGGGTGCGGCGGCAGATTTGGCCGAAGATCTCAAGAGGCGCAAATATGCAGGTCTTGGCAGAGCCTACACATTTGCTCCCCTTGGAGTCAAATCAAATCAAATTTATTTATTTACCATAAATTCACAAGGAACACTTGGTCAAGTCAATTGCTACAAAATAAAATATTGGTACACAAAATAGTTATAATAATCAGAAAACAATAAAATAAAATGAATGGCTGTAAAAAGGCCATGAATAATAGTAAGTTTAAATAATCAAAATATAAATTAAAATGAGTGCGGCTGTAAAGTAGCTTTGTCTTAAAAACTAAAAATTAAGGCTAACTAATCAGTCCAGGATTTTTTGTCATTAATGTAGTCATTGATACATTAATGACAAAAAATCCTGTCGAGACCCTAGGTCCGTGGGGTACCGAGGCTCTTCGGGTTTTTAAAATCATCTGAGCGTCTGGTCTAAGCGACTCGTGACCCGAGAGCTGATCAGTATCTGGCACAGTGCATCAGCATTGCCATACAGCGGGGCAATGAAGCCAGCGTCTTGGGGACACGACGACTGGTATTGATATGGATCAGTTGAGCTACCTGTAGATTGTTTGCAACAGTCTGCAGTTAGCTTAATTGTTTCAATTGTAAATACTAGTTCTAATTTATTTCTATTATTTTATTTTAATTTTCTTTGTGAATAAAGGTGCCCTTTCTAACATTATTAACTTTAATTACTACTTAAGCTGGGCAAAAACTGTTGTAAGCGAGTTTAATTCGTTGTAACTTAAATGTTGCAGTATTTTTAAAGAATACGTACCTATTTACTAAAGTTTGTATTAATTTCATAGCTGTAGGTTTTTATCAGATTGAAACGCCAACACCTAACCTCGTCTATTCCTCTAAGATTGCAATTATAATTAGCTAGCACGTTTGTTTTCTGCTTGCGATTTCATAAACAATTTAAAACTTGCAGCATTTTTGTTTTTCATCAATTAAAATTATAACTTGCACCGATGCGTTGAAAAAAACATCGAAGAAAACGAGTTAGGTTATACTTTAATACTTTAATAATGAGTGATGGGCAAGACGAGTAAAACGAGTACGAAAACTTTATAATCTGAAACAATCACAACAATATCTTCAGTCATGGTACTTACCTGCTGACCTGGCCTCATCCTGGCGATACCCTATGGTACATAGTACAGTCAAACCTAATTAGAAACAAAGGGGTTCAAGAGCGGATGATGCGATCCATGGCTCCGGATCAAGAACAGTCACTTAGCCTCTCTCCGCCAGCTCCAGCCTACTCGCGGTGAGCCCTGTTACGTCGTCGCTCAGTGTATGCAGTGCATCTAGCTCTGCACACACACACACGTACCTACCTTGATGAAGGTTTCGAGCGACAGCGGCACGAGGTGTTTGGCGGCGGGTCGCAGCGGACGCTTGGCGCGCTCCATCACCAGCACCAGCGAGCGCCGCGACGCCACGTCCAGCGCCGCCCAGCGCATGCAGTACACCGACACCACCAGCCCGTCGCTCTGCGCACACACACACGTGAGTCACCGCCCCGCCCCGCCCCGCCCTGCCCCGCGCCGCGTCCCGCTCACCTGCACCGTGACCTCGTTCCCGTAGTAGCAGTACAGGAACAGCTCCGTCAGGATGCAGCAGATGAACAGCATCATGGACGCGAACTCTATACTCATCACGTTCAGCTGAAACCAATCTCACCGCTCGTCATTACACTCGTGCTCTGCTCTGGCTCTGGCTACGCTATAAATGTATCAGCCGCCGTTGGTCGGTCGCGCTTGTTCTGGGTCACCGGTCGCGTGGGCTCCTTGGAAGCTTTCTAACTAAACGTTGTTAGTACTTGTATTAAGTAATATTATATTCGATATAATGATTTTATTAAGCTACTGCTGTGCTCGCGGCTTCAGAGAAAGAGCTTCTTGTCAAGTTTTCCCGGAAAATTACTGTGATATCGGCGTAACTTGATTTTAGCACTTTTGTCAGAGATGTTATCTGAGTATAACGCATAAGTTATGTCATCCGCAAATCTTAAATCTCATGTTTAGGGTTCCATACCTAAAAAGGAAAAAAAGGAACTCTTAAAGGATCACTTTTTTGTGCGTCTGTCCGTTTGTCCGTCTGTCAATCCTCTTTTCTCAGGAATGCGTGGAGGTATCAAATTGAAATTATCATCCAATACTCAAGTCGTAACCCGTTCTTGGAGCCATGATATGAATGAAACCTTTAGCTCAACGCAATCAAAAGTCACAGCCGTTTATGCCCGAATATTTTGAAACATCCAAGGGAATGACACGCACACAAAACCTGAAGGTTTCTACCCATTGACCTAGAATCACGAAATTCGGCAAGATGCAAGGTGATATTGCACAAATAAAGATAAAATCTGAAAACTATAAATTTATACTTTATTTACAAAAAAAATTATTCGCGCCATGGCATAAAGTTCCAGGGTATTTCCCGTTGACCTAGAATCATAAAACTTGGCAAGAAACAAGGTCTTATCGAATATGACGTTTTATTTTTTATTGCAACCAGGTTGTTTCTAGATCTTTATATAGTAAACAGATTTATCAGCAGTCAAAAAAAACCGTCTTCTTACAGACGTGGATACATCTAGACTTGTTTATTTCAGCTACTTCCATATTATTATGTCGTATGGTATACTGCTGTGGGGGAACGCTGCATATAATAACACTGCTACTAAAAAATACTAATTAGATCTTCTATACAAAAATTAAAACGAATTAAGAAATAAAATCGTAATGATATAATAATATCATACATACTATACAAGGAAACACACACTAGGTATAGTTCCAGCTCCAGTAACATATAATAATATAATACATGCCTATACAAGGAAACACACACAAGTGGGAAAATTCCTACTGGAAGAACACCGTCCTTACTGGGATTGACCTGCTAACGAACACTGAGAGAGAGGTTCCTAGCACTGAAAGCTGCCCGTTTCCCGCCAATCTCTGCTTGGACGAACAACGGTTGGAGGCGCCGCCATTCCTAACGCTGATTCCTGGACTGGCGCCGTGGCGGACGGGATTGCCCTGAAGGAGCGTGCGGTTACCGAACAACTTGACTAACTATTGCGAAATTTGACCCGGCTGACCTACGAACCCCTTTTCTTTTTTTCAACTGAATATTAAATCCTTGTAATTTTATCTCTTCTTTTATTTCCTCACCCCTAAGGCTTGTCTGGCTAGGTGACAGTATAGCTCCAGCTCCAGTAACAACAAAACAACTTACACTTATAATCTGGTAAGCCGCCATGCACAGAATAAATCCTCCGATACCGAATTGGATCAAAATTGCATTTCCAAATATATCTTGCAAAAGTTGTACGTCTCTGGAAAAAAATGTATTCATATATTATTGTCAAGTCTGCATGGACTCCGGTAGGTCTGCTAGAAGTATCTACACATTTATATGATCGGTCAGTGTGTGAGTGCGTGATGAGCAGTGATCGGAATTAGGTGGGCTAAAATACCTAAAGTTCAAAGAACAGAGGCAAAAAAAAATGGAGACTTCCTTACTGAGGCATTCCTCGTAGCGCACCCAAATGAACCGCACCTAAGTACTTCCACATAGCGCACCCGGTTTGGTGCGATTCATTCAGTAGGAATCAATGTTAAGTTTTTATTCCGCGTTGCGCACCAATGACAATGTAGGGTCTAGTGATGGGGTTGTTTTTATCTAATTAGTAACCTATAGGTGGAAATTTATAGTTAATCAATCACTGGTGAAACGTAATTCAGTAATATTTGAAGGGTACAGGGGAAAAAGGGTAATTGTCAACAGTCATTGTGAGAATAAAGAATAAACTGTATTTACTTTGTATCTATTATATTATACTGTATATTATTTAATAAACTATTTAATACAGTAGCACTTAAAACTATGTTGCATAGCTTAAATTATAATTGGGTTTTGTACTCTTTATTATTTCTTCATTTTAAGTAACTACCTAATTCAGCGTTATCGACTAGCTAAGTTTATAAAGGAGTAATGTTATAGTGGGAAGCGGTGGCTCATGCATGGCGAGTACAGCGCACACCGGCTTAGAGCAGATTTGAGTGCATTTTACGAGTCAATCCGAGTACAGCCGAATCCACGCGGCCCTTGTTTACGTCGCACGGCACTCGTAATTTGTTTAGTTTAAGTTTTTTAAACTGACCACCGGTCGTTACGTGATGGTCTCTAATGTCTTGTCTAAATTGTCTTCGTGTTTGTCAATGTGAAATATTATTCAGTTGTGTTTTGCGTGTGGTTTAATTACATGTGTTTTGTAACTAATTAGATATGGAACCGACGTCGACGACATCAACTGCACCTGCCAAAAAATCTTTGAACTATATCACAAGCAGGAAAGGAAAGCAAAATATAGTTTTTGATAATAGACAATATAGAAAATCTAAACAATATAAAAGAGGAAGCACATTATGGCGGTGCTCTGTCAAAACTTGTCACGGATGCTTAACTCTGAACAGCCGTGAAGAAGTGATTAAAGTCAGAGAACATAGCTGTCCTTTAGACAGTTCTATGTTACAACTCAAGCAAGTTATGGATGACCTCAACATAAAAGTTATAACTTCAAATGAGCCAATACCTACCTTATATAAGTCAAAGGTGGATGAAGTCCTTGACAAGGGACTTGATATGGTAGTTAACTTACCTAATAAACTTATAAACTTACTTAATAAAAACTTAACATTGATTCCTACTGAATGAATCGCACCAAAACGGGTGCGCTATGTGGAAGTACTTAGGTGCGGTTCATCTGGGTGCGGTTCATTTGGGTGCGCTACGAGGAATGCCTCTCCTTACTACAATAATTTTATTGGACCCAATTGGGACGAAATGGAATACTTGTCGCAGTTAGCATGTATATTTAATATTAATGTTTTTATAATATTACGAACTAATTCAAATCATTTTTAACCATCCAACCCAACCAACCATCTTTTTAACCAACTGCAAGAAGTTTAATATTTTATAACTTACATTTCTAATTGTTATTAGCTCAGGTAAAAAACTGATTCACCTCATTGTTTTCTTTTCCCAGAATAGCCGAAGCTTGTTGTCTCTTTCTAGATTTTGCTATCTTTTGTTTGTCACTGGATTGCAGTGTAAGTACCAATTGACAAAAACACAAAATTACAAAATTGCTTCAATTTATGACCATGTTCATAATCAAAAACTTTGAATTTCTCTAGATGAAACTACCGATTATTTAGGTCATTATAATTACCTATTGTAAATTTTCTAGTAAAAACCTTTAAATGTGGTAATAAACAAACCATTTTAATAGCTTGCAAAATGTGAATAGAGAGACAGTAGCTCAATTTGTGATTGGATGTTTAGAAAATATGTGGGGAGACTCCTATGAAGCCAAAGTAGGAGATGTTTTAGTATTATGTTCTGATAGCGTAGCATATATGTTAAAAGCAGGAAGAATTTAAAAAAAACTATTTGCCGAATATGATGCATGTAACCTGTTTAGCACACGCTCTTAATCTCGTTGCAGAACAGATAAGGGCAGATTATGTGGATGTTGATAGGTTAATTTCAAATGTAAAAAAGACAATTTTAAAGGCTCCCAATAGAGTAAAAATATTAAAGGAAAGGTTTCCGAACATGCCATTACCACCAGAACCTGTCATAACAAGGTGGGGTACATGGCTAGCAGCAGTCTCGTATTATGTCAAATTTTACGAACAAATTAAAACGATTGTAGGACTTCTCAGAAGCTCTGAAGCTTTATCCATCAAGCACGATAAAGCTGTGCTAGAAAAAGAAACTTTAAAAACCGATTTAGATTATATTGACGAATATTTTAATATCATTTAAATTTCATTAAAACGATTACAAAAGTCTAATTTATTGTTAACAGAATCTTTCCGGATATTTGACGAAACCAGAATAATTTTAAGCTGGTGTTCATCTGAAAGAGTCAAAGTAAAACTAGAAAACGTTATGGACAGAAATCCCGATCTAGATGCATTAAGAGATATTTGTGAGAAATTGAGAATTTAGAAAAAGAATCGGAGAATGAAAATGAATCTTTGTCATTCTATATATATGTACCTATTACTTCAGTTGATGTTGAAAGGTCCTTTTCTACCTATAAATGGATCTTAAGTACAAAAAGAAATCGTTTAAAGATTGAAAATATGGAAAAACTCATGATAATTTATTTTAATACTTCAGACGAAAATACATCTGATGATGACAAAGAAAACTCCATTCCTGATGGTGATGAAACATTTAGCAATTCAGATTAACTGACTAATTTCTACATCAACTGAAATAATATTCTCCTTTGTCTCTTAACATTTGGTTACCTTTCATAATTTTTACGTTGATTCCAATGATTGTACAACATGACAAAATGGTGTGAAAACTATAAAATAGTTTTTTTAACCTTTACCTACCTACTTTGTTAGGCACACTAATATTATAAATGTGAAAGTTTGGATGGATGTTTGTTACTTCTGGGACGAAAAAATAAACGGACGAAAAATTGGGACGAAAAAATATTTAGTCCTAAGGCGTCTCCATTTGGTCTCTGTTATTTTTCGAACTTTAGGTATTAGCCCGCCTAATTCCGATTACTGGTGATGAGGAACTAGCGATGCGGAGGTAGGTACTTTAAGGGTAGATATATTAAGTACAAGTAGATGAATTAGAAAACTTGATTTTAGAATTCAGTTTATTACGTAAGTCGAGAACAAGTCCTTAAAATATTTTTTAAAATTTTGCTAAAAATAATTCTAAAATTTTGCTGTTACAATTACAACTGTCCGTTCAAAAATAATAAGACTTATAAGTTTTGATAAAATGTTAAAATAAATGAAAACTGATGACAGTCTATTATAATAATGATTTAATATTACAGTAACATTAAAAAAAAACACTGTTAAAACTATTATAGGGTCTCTATTCTGGTATTTAGGGTACTTATACAATTCGTGTCGACCGACGACGTATCTTATGGGTCCAGCGACGGATGAATTTCCCATACAAACGTAGTACCAAAATGATTTGTTATTTGAGAATATTTTCAGCATGGTTTGCTATTATTTGTATTAGAATAGTATTTATTTAGGTTTTTGTCACAAACTTTTTTCAAAATAGGTACTTATCTACACAAATACTAAGAATACATTCATTCTTTAATGTAAAATTGCGATTCGGTTTAATTTCATTTCAGAAAGGTATTTTGAAAAAAAATTGTGGCAGGAACCTAGATAAATACTATTTTAGTACAAATTATAGCAGACCATGGTGAAAATATACTCAAATTACAAATCATTTTGGTATTACGTTTGTATGGGAAATTCATCCGTCGCCGGACCCTTAAGGGTTATCTATAATGTAATGACGTCATATAAAAACATTGCTGGTTCATTAAACCCTTCATGAATCGCATACCCTAAATACCAGATTATTGATATAATGTATGCACATGTGCCTGCGTCCAGCAATGGACCAATAATTAATAATTGTAACACTTTAGTCCTAAGTTATTTTGAATAAATTTATTCTTATTCTTATTCTTATTCTATTCTTTTGAATAAATTTATTCTTATTCTTATTCTTAATACAGGCTGTTGAGGTGAGGTGTGCACATGTGCCCATCATATTTACTATTATTCCTATTTTTTTATTATTTAGTATTATTCGTATTTAGAACAATCCGAAGGATTTTCAGTCTTTGACACGTGCAAAAAGTTGAAGAGGTTTGTTGTTTTAGACAATTTGGATTAGATTTTGACCATTTCAGCCAAAGCGTCACCTGTCACTACGTAAAGGTATTAATTGTTTTTTAATAATTTATGAAAATAAAAGGTTTAGCAAAAAAATTTAAGCTTTTTGGTGATGTTTTTCACACACTCAATTAGAGGGAATAATCTTTTTGTGAAAAAGATCCTAAATTTATTAAAATCTTGACCAATGCATAGGATGGTCTTTACTTAAATAAGTAAATAATAGTTTTATCATTTCACTGATGTAGGAAAATTAAATAAAGGCACTTATCGTTAGCTTTTAAGACGCCAATGATCTTCATTGGCGAAGCACAACTGAATATCTAACATGAATATATAAATAAGTGTTCTACACATTCAAAACTTCGGCAAGGGTAGGTAATAACTACATTATTTTTTCTCACAAATAAACGAACCAAGGTTTATTATCATTTGATTCAGAAATAGATTCAGTAACAAATTATTAACATAGCAAAAAACCGAACGTTGTATCAAAAAAATATTATGGCCATTTATCTCGCAAAAAACAGTTAATCGCGTTTGTCTCGTGATTTTGGTTTTGTCAATTATTTAAAACTAGTTTATGCCCGCAGCTTCACACGCGTTGTTTCAATGAAAGCGTTTAAAGGTGACTTCTATCCCATGGGAACTGATTTATGGGACAAAAAGTAGCCTATGTTTGATTCCAGGATTAGAATTACCTGTGTGTAAAATTTCAGCCCGATCCGTTCAGTAGTTTTGGCGTGAAGAGGTAACAAACATCCATCCATACATCCAAACTTTCGCATTTATAATATTAGTGTGATGTGAATAGTGTGATTCCAAGTACAGCGACATAATGAATGCAATTTTGCTGTGCGGTAGCGGCATTGGATGAATGTGCGTTGAACTTTAGCGTTCGTTCCATGTTGGATGTACGTTGAGCCGTTCATAGTGATCGCGGTGCATCGCGCGGGGAGTGCACGCGGGCGAGGGTGCGCGCGTGCGCGTGCGGCGTACTCTGTGATCTTGTTGTAGTGCTGCAGGCTCTCGCGGAACAGCGCCCGGAAGGCGCGCTCGAAGCCCGCGCCTCCACCGCCGCCAGCCGCCGCCGCCGCGCGATCGGTCAAGCTCTCGAAGTTCATACTTCAATAAAATAATTACCGTAAATATGTTAGAACGAGCTTCTACCCACACCTTCGTTTGCGTTTTGTAAATATGTTAGAACAAGCTTCTACTACGACTCAGTTTGTTTATTTAGTTTATTTTATTTATTAATTTTTATATTTTAGGAAAACTAACAGCTTATTAAACCTTAATATGTTAAACTTATTGAGTAACTTAAGCCTACAGTTTCCACTTATGAGTACATGGTTATGTGTCCATTGGAAGTAACAAATATTTGGAGTAATAGTGAAAGGCGTTGCGCCTAAATCTTCTCTTTATCTTATATTTACCTGCAATTTTGTTGCTCAAACTAATAAACAACTTGTCTACTACACAAACATTTTCAAAAGAATAAAGGTCGACTTAACCAGTACAGATCACAAATTACTTTCTCGGCTCAAAAATTTCATTTTATGACTAATCGATTCATAAAAATATCCGTTACCGTAGGATGGTAAGTTGCGTGGTGCACTGCTTGAGCACGGTGGCGATGAACGCGTCCATGGTGGTGTTGGCGATGCCCACCAGCGTCGTCACGTAGTACGAGTACAGCAGCACCACCAGGAACCTGCGGGAGGGCGCGGGGGTCAGAGGTGGGGGCGGGGCGCGCGCTCGGAGCTGGTGCGTACGTACCGCGGCGTGCTGGCGTACTGCAGCGGCACGTAGAAGGGGAAGTCCACGTGCTGCGCGCGCAGGTGGCGCAGCACGGGGAACGTGATCCACAGCGTGCAAGTGAGCACGGCCGCGCTCGAATAGGCGTACGCGAACAGACCCGCTGCGCGCGCCGTGCGCGCCACCAGCGCCGCGCCGCGCGCCCCGCCGCCCGCGTACAGCGGCCCTGCAACACCGCGCGCGCGCATGTTGGTACTCAATGCCGTGGGAGAGGCGGGGAGGGGAGGGGCGGGGCGCTCACCGTGCAGGCCGGCCACGAGGCGGTCGATGCGCTCGGCGTCGCGGTGGAACGTGATCTGCTTGGCGATGGACGTCACGTGACACAGCAGCAGGAACATCACGCGCGTCAGCGCCTCCATGTCGCCGCGCTCCTGCGCAGTAACGTGCGTGCGGTGAGAGGGGATCAGGTGCCTGCGTGGTGCGGGGTGCGGGGGGGTGTTCACCTGGTACGCGTACACGCACTCCTGCGCGAGGTAGGCGCTGGTGACAGTGAGCACGGCGCCGCGGTAGGCAGCGTGCGCCCCCGCCGCGCCGCGCTCCGCCGCGCGACAGAACCCGCAGGCGCGCAGCAGGCGCAGGTGCACCGCCACGCACGCCCCCGCCCCCGCCCCTGCACCCTCGCCGCTCCTGCTCCTGCGCATACCGACACACTCTAGTAGTATCTAGCATGACATTCGTTCACTTCACACTAAAATAATTAAGTTTAGAACACAACTATTCCCGTTTATAGGTACTTTTATATTTAAAAAAAAATAGAAAGAACTTACATTTTGGTATCGTAGCCGGCAGCAGACGACGATCCCTCGTTCACTAAACGCTCCAACTGTCACTGGTGGGAGCTCGTTACCTCAGTAAATCAGTTCTCTTGCGTTCATTTACATACATTTTTAAAACGTGAAGAGGCGTGTCGTGATAATTACAGGTTCCCGCGTAACGATCGAGAGATTAATTATAGGGGCGGACGACATCGGTGGCGTCGCGTCGGGGTGAGTGGCGCACCCCACGCTTCAACAATACCTTTCTTATGTTTTTTTTTTAATAACTGATAATTTAATTATTTATAAACTTCAAATAACGAATACTGTGTTAGATAAACACAAACTAGGTACCAAACTAGATAAATAAAACTAGTAATGTTAAGTAGGTTGCTATTTATCTCTACTAAATTCTAATAACATAACATATTAAGTGTGTACCTATTCCATGAAAGCTAGTCAGACATTTCAGTGGTATTTATTTAGTTTGTCGAAGGACGGCGTAGAAACTGTACGATGATTTCAGTATCTGAAAAAAAAGTTATTGGTTAAGAACCAAACCAAACCAACTGAAATAATATGTGAAATTTGCGTGAAAGACATTTTACGCGAGAGCCACTTGCGCGATGGACATTTGCACGAGTGGCCATTTGCGCGGATGACCGTGTACGCGAGCGAACACCTGCGCGAAAACTCACACTTCGAGAGATTGGAGTAATCTCTCGAGATAGACGTCGCAGAGAGTTGCGGCTTTCATCATAGTGAAGTGGATTGTGATATCCTTCTACCCTTTCTTCCTTCCCCATAACGAAAATATTATTTTGTTCGTAGACCTTCGCAGCACATGCTACGATGCTACGACGAATCGGCGGCGTAGCGTACAATACACTTCAACATGCACTGTTCTACCACTGACTAGCTCCTGTTAGCTGCGAAACTTGGAGACTTAAGGGTCCGGCGACGGATGAATTTCCTATACAAACGTAATACCAAAATGATTTGTAATTTGAGCATATTTTCAGCATGGTCTGCTATTATTTGTATTAAAATAGCATATATCTAGGTTCCTGCCATAATTTTTTCTCAAAATACCTTTCTGAAATGAAATTAAACCGAATCGCATTTTTACATTAAATAATGAATGTTTTCTTAGTATTTGTGTAGATAAGTATTTTGAAAAAAGCTTGTGGCAGGAACCTAAATAAATACTATTCTAATACAAATATTAGCAAACCATTGTGAAAATATTCTCAAATAACAAATCATTTTGGTACTACGTTTGTATGGGAAATTCATCCGTCGCCGGACCCTTAACGAGTTGCGGTTTTCAGTTTGATAAAGGAAAGCTTTTGTTATTTACTTTGAATGCACTGACGTTGTAGGATGGAGCAGGAGGAACCCTCCTGCTCCATGCTACTACTATACATACAAATATGTTATTTTTATTTTATTTTATTTTTATTTTTATTTATTTGGGAAACAAAAAGCTTGTACTACTAGTATAACAATACATAAAAATAGAACAAATAAAGCTAACACAGTTTCCGCTTATAGAACCTAAATATATAATAACTGGACTAATTAAAATAATAAAGAAAATGAGTAACGTGCCTAAAACTGAATATATAACAATGAATAAAATTATAAAATGAAAACTGAAAACTGAAAATTATAAAATGAAAACTGAAATATATGCCTGTCGTCAGTAACCAATCAGCTAGAAGGAGTAGCTACAGAAAGGAAGATAGCATACATAATATAGCGAATACAAAATAATTTATAATAAAATAATAATAATAAATAAACCCTCATTTAAAGAAGTTAGAACTAATAATTTTTTTAAAAGTATTTTGCTTGATGTTGAACAAGTTATTTCGTAGACCTTCGTAGCACGTGCTACGAGCTACGCCGGACCGGCGCGGCGCGGCTTCGTAGAGCGTGCTACGAGCTACGCCGGCCGGCGCGGCGCGGCTTCGTAGCACGTGCTACGAGCTACGCCGGACCGGCGCGGCGCGGCTTCGTAGCACGTGCTACGAGCTACGCCGGACCGGCGCGGCGCGGCTTCGTAGCACGTGCTACGAGCTACGCCGGACCGGCGCGGCGCGGCTTCGTAGAGCGTGCTACGAGCTACGCCGGACCGGCGCGGCGCGGCTTCGTAGAGCGTGCTACGAGCTACGCCGGCCGGCGCGGCGCGGCTTCGTAGCACGTGCTACGAGCTACGCCGGACCGGCGCGGCGCGGCTTCGTAGCACGTGCTACGAGCTACGCCGGACCGGCGCGGCGCGGCTTCGTAGAGCGTGCTACGAGCTACGCCGGACCGGCGCGGCGCGGCTTCGTAGCACGTGCTACGAGCTACGCCGGACCGGCGCGGCGCGGCTTCGTAGCACGTGCTACGAGCTACGCCGGACCGGCGCGGCGCGGCTTCGTAGAGCGTGCTACGAGCTACGCCGGACCGGCGCGGCGCGGCTTCGTAGCGCGTGCTACGAGCTACGCCGGACCGGCGCGGCGCGGCTTCGTAGCACGTGCTACGAGCTACGCCGGACCGGCGCGGCGCGGCTTCGTAGAGCGTGCTACGAGCTACGCCGGCCGGCGCGGCGCGGCTTCGTAGCACGTGCTACGAGCTACGCCGGACCGGCGCGGCGCGGCTTCGTAGAGCGTGCTACGAGCTACGCCGGACCGGCGCGGCGCGGCTTCGTAGCGCGTGCTACGAGCTACGCCGGACCGGCGCGGCGCGGCTTCGTAGCACGTGCTACGAGCTACGCCGGACCGGCGCGGCGCGGCTTCGTAGAGCGTGCTACGAGCTACGCCGGACCGGCGCGGCGCGGCTTCGTAGAGCGTGCTACGAGCTACGCCGGACCGGCGCGGCGCGGCTTCGTAGAGCGTGCTACGAGCTACGCCGGACCGGCGCGGCGCGGCTTCGTAGCGCGTGCTACGAGCTACGCCGGACCGGCGCGGCGCGGCTTCGTAGAGCGTGCTACGAGCTACGCCGGACCGGCGCGGCGCGGCTTCGTAGAGCGTGCTACGAGCTACGCCGGCCGGCGCGGCGCGGCTTCGTAGCGCGTGCTACGAGCTACGCCGGACCGGCGCGGCGCGGCTTCGTAGCGCGTGCTACGAGCTACGCCGGACCGGCGCGGCGCGGCTTCGTAGAGCGTGCTACGAGCTACGCCGGCCGGCGCGGCGCGGCTTCGTAGAGCGTGCTACGAGCTACGCCGGACCGGCGCGGCGCGGCTTCGTAGAGCGTGCTACGAGCTACGCCGGCCGGCGCGGCTTCGTAGCACGTGCTACGACCCCTTAATTATGAGTGCAGAATTTCAAAAAGTATTTCGCCCCCCCGGCGTTCACATAACGTACCACTCAGTTGTCATACTGATATAAATCGTAGAATTTGTTAGTAGAATACCAAGCTAATGACAGTCAATATAGCAATCTTAATTGTACTCACCGCAGCAATATTTTTCTTTGAAATAGTAGAAATTAAGCTCATGTGTATAATTTCTTTGTTTGCTTTCTGCTAGTAGTCATAGGATCTTTGGCTTTCTGTCCATAACGATTGGAGAGCCAATATAAATAAATAATAATGCTATAATGCTTGGTATTCTACTAAAATACCAAATTTAGCAATGGCGGCAATTTAGGTCGCGAAACCATAGATGTTTGACACTTCGGTCCCTGACCTATTTCCAATCTTTGTAACCCAAGACGGCGAAAATAGATTGTATGCTGAGTCTGTATTAATTATGATTTAATTTATTTATCTAAACTCAAACATCAATGATCTTATTGAGGATCCTGAAAATCAAAGCCTCCAGGCATGTTTGAGAAAACTCATTGTACCTAAATAGTACAAAATACTAAATAATTTATTTGCCATTAGGGGCTAATTCAGTTCTAATTTAGGTATAGTTAGCTTAGAATTATTAGGTATAGTTAATATTCAGTCTGGATTTGGAGCAAAGTAAATGTGTAGGTACTGTACCCACCGCTGATAGTGCACTTTATGTACTTAAATACAACAACCATAACCTCTTTCAGATGGATCACAGAAACCAATCAGCGCTAATTTACTGTAATTTTTTGTTTGTACATATCTTGGAATAATCATTTCAGGCATGCCTATAAGATTTGCATAAAAACTGTTCCAATAGCTTTCCAGGTCTGCAGGTAATGGAGTATCCCATTCTAAATCATGTTGCCAAACTTCCTGCATAAACAGCTTGGCTTTCATTGTAATTGGGCCCACAAATCCCATTGGATCAAATAACATACTGAACTTAGCACACTTCTCTTTGTGGTTATTTTGGGATGGGTTACCTTTTTGCCATTTAAAAGGAATGAATCATTTTCAGCATTATAAACAATGCCTAATATTTTGAAAACTGATTTGTCTTGGTCTAAATCTTTGAAACTGAGTCCTAAAGTGTCTCTGGGGAGGTGTTGAAGTAATTCTGATTGATTAGATACCCATTTCTGTAATTTGAAGTTGGCATGACCTAGCTTGGAAATCAATTCATTTCTGAGCTGTAAAGTTTCTTGAATTGTGTCGCAACCTGCCTGAATTTCATCTACATATGAATGTTGATCACTGCTGAGCTAGCTAATGGTATTGCTTGGTACCTAAAGGCAAGGAACAGACAGAAGGGCCACTGTCTTCGTTTTATGCCTATCAATTTCTTAGAGATGTCCGTCGCTGTTTTATGCGTGCATAAATTCTGTTAATGTAGTAAATTAATTAGCTTGACTCAGTGAGTTGTAAGTAGTTAGAGTAGTTAAACCAAACAAAAAATAAGTCGCAACTTGATGACAGCGGGGGTGCCTGCGCGGGGCGCGCTCGCCCCCACACACAAGTATTCGCTGCAGCGCTACAAGATTAGAATGCGGTCTAACCATAGTAGCAAAACATGCAGCGCTAGATCGCTAATAGAGTATAGTTTTCTCGCGCGTTCACAACATGTCGCTCTAATAGATTTTTTCACCGCAGAAGGGACACTTCAGACAGCTATTGTGCATAAAAAACTGTATTTTAATGCAGTAAGTACCTATGAATATTATATTTTAAAACGTGAAAATATTTACAGTTAATCAAAATGAATTGTTGAGCGTTTAAATATTTTTTTTATAAATTGGTATTTTATCCAAGAAGTAGGTACATTACATACGTACATAGGTACTTGCACTAACTAGACCCCACACTTTATCACATTTGTCCCAAGGCGGGAATCGAACCCACCTCCTGCGTCCCAGGCGGACCTTCGCTCACCACGCCACAGAGGTCGCCAATCGATCTATTACAAATTTATAAACCTTAAGATATCTGTTCAGACGACAATATAGGTAGGAGGTATAATAGATACAGGTTTAGTTTATAATGACGATTGCAAAAGATACCTACAGTAGCTAACTACTGTTACTGATCAGACAGACGGCATAGGGTGAGTAATACGAGTTAAAAATAATAATCAGTTAAACCTTTGTCACCAACCCTTAGTCGAATCACTTTTCATAATCTATGATTTTCAAACAAACTGTCAGGTACAATAGAAAATAATATACTTACAAAAATTAATTTTGGTTGGTTTTAGTTGATATTCTGTTTATTAACCGATGATAAGTCGAGCCACTATCTTTTTCTTCGCAGTTGATTAATTTTTAGACGTTTTAAACAAGCAAGACGGCATTTCTAATTTGGTTTTATTCGCATACGGCGTCACGATGGGCGTAGGCGAACGACTAAATGAGTTGCAGTTGAAGTTGTTGTTCGCGGGTGTCCGTTCCATACGCTAGTAATAGTTTATTTAAGATATCGTTATACTGGTTGTACGATTTATGTTTAAACCGCACATTTGCACTTTTGCAAGCGGTGCATTTTTACTTACCTAAGCTAAAGCATTCAGTACGCGATCGACCGCAGTCCCGTGTATTCATATCATTATCAATTAGCAATAAATCAAGTTATCAGTTCAATCTCTCTATCACTTATCATCTCCTATCAATATCATCTAAAGGTGTAGGCCCGAAACCTTACATCTTTATGGTCCTTCGACATTTGACCCGGCGCGCGGAAAAGTTTGAATTCAGGACCACGCGGTGCAGTGACCTAGTTACGAAATCACGTGTTTCCTGTGAATTTGCCGTGTGACGTTCATTAGCAATCAAAGTGACTATCAAAGGAAAATATCATTCTATCATAACTATCAATATCATCATTCGCGAGAAGTGTAGTGTGCCTTTTTGTGAGTGATATCATCATCATCATTAGCAACGAGTAAGGTAGTATTGAAGCCTTCGTGACGTTGCAGAATCAAGGTAACTGTTCTGGGTATCTCGAGTGCGATAGCAAATCGGTTTAGTTGGCTTCCCACCAGCGGGTCTCACCAGCTTGACTGAGAAGGTGCATATATCGCGCAAGGGATCACTGGGATAGATCATAGCATTACCTATCACTACCTAGCATCTAGCACCAGCGAGTAGGTACTACCCAATTGCTACCGAGCTCAGAGCATCAGCACAGCATATCACTGTAAGTACTTAGTAGAAAATGGAAGACCTACTAGCAAACCAGCAGCAAATCATCAACGAAGTAGAAAGGCAGTCAATCAACTTTAGGAAGGATGGGCCGGAGAGAAAAACCCCGCACTATGCTAAGAAGAGGCTTGAATCTCTCAAAGCCTACTGTGCAGAGTTCGACAGTAATCATAAGAAGTTGTGTGAGTTCGAGTCTGATCACCCCTACTTCAAGGACAACTACTATGAGGGTTTCATGAAAATGGCCCAGGAATATCAAGGTAAAATCCAACTTTTCCTAGTAGCAGAGGACAAACCTTTATTGAAGCCGGCGAGCCCGGGATTAGCACGCTCCTTCGACTGGCCCACGGCTGAAACGGCGACGCCTCAACCACCGCAGCGTGGACCAAGCATCAATCAGCATCAAGCAGGTACTTCTGGACAGTCATCAGGCAGGGTTGACAGAGGTAACTCTACCAAACTAGACGAAATGTTGAGAAAACAGAAGAGCAATTTCAAAGCATTAGCAAGAGCAATCAGCAGCATCAATGTGTCTTCACTATCAGAGAAGTGGGAGTTCGAGGACGCTCTTCATACTCTTCAAGGTCGTTGGTTTGCCGTTGACTCTTTGCACTGGGAGATTGACAGCGAACTAGTGTGTGACAACCCTGAATACGAGCAAACTTACTATGAGTATGAAGAAAAGTACAACAATATCAAAAAATCGATCAACAGCAGCATGTGGTCGGCTCGGCATCGCGAGCGATCCACACCTGCCATGGAGATTCCCGTCTTCAACGGCAACTATCATCAGTGGATGTCTTTCAAAGACTTGTTCACTGAAACCATCCACACAAACAAATCACTATCAAATTCGCAGAAGATGCAATATCTTAAGAGCAAAGTAAAAGGCGCAGCAGAAAAACTCATACAGCATCTTAACATCAGCCAAGATAATTATGAAGTTTGTTGGGAGATTCTTAATCAGAGATATGACAACAAAAAGCTTATTCTCAACTCCCATCTAAACATTCTTTTATCAGTACCAAATATGCAGCAACAATCATCATCATCAATCAAAAAACTTCACGATACAACAAACGAGTGTCTAAATGCCATCAAAAATCTAGGCGTCAACATTTCACACTGGGATCCGCTTATCATCTACCTTTTGTCTCAAAAGTTGGACGCGGACACCCATAATGATTACGTCGAGTATGTTCAAGATCCCAAGGACATTCCCGTTCTATCAGATTTTTTAAAGTTCTTGGACTCTAAATTCACTGCATTAGAAGCATCTCGTCGTGGTCGTGGAGAAACATCAAAATCAAATCAATCAACTCAACAGCAAGAATCAAACAAAAAATCTACCAATCAAAACTCAAATCAAAAACCATTTATAAAATCAAACAATTATCATTCTAATAAAAAATCATTCCAAGTTTCGCAACAAAAATGCCCACAATGCAACAGTCAGCACGGTATATTCAAATGCAAAATATTCAGTGAACTAAAACCGGCTGACAGACTTAAATCAGTTACGAAACTCAATTTATGTGAAAATTGTCTGTATGATCATAAAGGCAAGGCATGTTTTTCGGACAAACGTTGTCAGCAGTGCAAAGGTAACCATAACACGCTTTTGCATGAAGCCTACGTAGAGCAGCCCGATTCCAGTACATCAAGAAAAAATAATGTGACGCACGTATCTCAAGACAACATAGCAGAGATCATTTTAGCAACAGCACTAATCCAGGTAGTGGCTGAAGATGGTTCCATCATGAAAATGCGTGCCCTAATTGATCAAGGGTCACAGACGTCGCTGATTACAGAAAACGCCGCACAACGCCTAGGGTTGGCACGACAGCGTTGTAAGGGAGTTATTTTTGGAATTGGGACAAAAGAAAACAACTGTAAGGGCGTAATCACGATCACAGCAAAATCAATTTACAGCAATTACACATTCAGCACTGACGTACTAATAATGAAAAATTTGATCAATAATTTGCCAAATAGAACATTCCAAAAACCAACTTGGTCTAACCTTGAAGGTATTCAATTGGCCGACCCAGATTTCAATATTAGTCGTCCCGTGGACATTTTACTAGGCGCCGAAGTTTACTCAAACATCATTCTTGGCGGCCTCATCAGAGAGGGTGAATCAACCCCTATCATACAGCAAAGTCGCCTTGGTTGGATTATCTGTGGAAACATGAAATCATATCATTGCAATGTCGTCATCAATAACATCGATGAAATCAGTAAATTTTGGGAAATAGAAGACATCGCCGAGAGCTCCGCCATAAATATGTCAACGGAAGATCATTTCTGTCTCCAACAATTTAAGACGGAAACCCGCCGTCAGGAAGATGGCCGCTACATCGTCCGCCTGCCCCTAAAACCTGAAATCAAAGAAAAATTGGGTGAATCAAAACAGAAAGCAGTAGCTCAGTTTTATCAACTAGAAAGAAAATTTCAAAAGCACGAAAATATAGCAAAAGATTATAAATTATTTATCAATGAATATCAGGAATTAGGTCATATGAGGCCGAGCGTAAGTAACTCGAAACTTGGCTATTACTTACCGCATCATTGTGTGCAGCGCGCGGAGTCCACTACTACTGCACTTCGTGTCGTATTCAATGCGTCATCGAAAACGTCATCAGGCTTTAGCCTCAACGACCTTATGTACAGTGGGCCTAATCTACAAGCAGACCTATTATCATTAATTTTAAGATGGAGGCAGTACAAAATAGCATTCACTGCGGACATCGAGAAAATGTTCAGACAGATTCTTTGCCACGAAGAAGATCAAAAATATCAACTTTTAGTGTGGAGAGATAACAACGATCAATTATTAAGAGAATGGAGACTTACCACGGTGACGTATGGAACCAAGGGAGCACCATTCTTGGCCATGATGACCCTCAAGCAACTAGCACTTGATGAAGGAGAAAAATATCCAGCAGCAGCAAAAATCTTGGATAGAGACTTCTACATGGATGATCTTATCAGCGGAGCACACAGCATCCAATCAGCAAAGCAAATCATTTCAAACTTGATTGACCTTTTAAAATCGGGAGGCTTCAATCTAAGAAAATGGTCATCTAATGAGAGGGCATTATTGGATCAGCAAAACGAACAAACATCAACATCATCATCATCATTTGACTTCAAACATCAAGAATCAACGAAAGCACTTGGACTTCGATGGGACCCCCGAGAAGACGTGTTTTCATTTCAACTGAAAATATCATCATCATCATCATCGAAGCCAGCCACCAAACGATCACTTTTATCAGAAATATCAACAATCTTCGATCCTCTTGGTTGGCTGTGTCCCGTAACAACCAAACTGAAATTACTATTTCAGTTAGTATGGGAACAAAACATTCAATGGGATGAACAGATTCCCGCATCATTGAACGACGAATGGTCGAAAATCAAACAAGATCTTGGAGTAATCAACACGCTTCAAATCCAAAGGTGGCTAGAAAGTCACGAAAATGATAGCATAGAGCTACACGGATTCTGCGATGCTTCCGAAAGCGCATATGCCTGTGTTATCTATAGCAAGATCAAAAACACAGAGAAACTTGTGATCATAGCAGCAAAATCAAGATTAGTGCCGAAAAAGAAAAGTGTATCACTCCCGAGACTTGAGCTTTGCGCGGCACTCCTACTATCAAATCTCATGAAAATCGTCCAGCAAAACTTATCAGAGCACAACATAATATCCTTTGGATGGTCCGACTCGACAGCGGTTTTAGGTTGGATTAATGGCGATCCTAACCGTTGGAAGCCATTCGTAGCAAATAGAGTCACAAAAATCAATGAAATCATACCAGCAAAAAATTGGCAGTACATCAAATCAGCTGAAAACCCAGCTGACTGCGCGAGTCGCGGAATTACTGCAATACAACTGAAAGAGCATAAACTTTGGTGGAATGGACCTGCGTTGCTACTATCGCCACCGAAAGTAGATCAAGCAGTGGTTTACGACACTAATCAAGAAGAGAAAAAGTTATATCAATCCAACGCTATCACACAGTGTCAAGGCGGTGACGTCATCCGTGAGCTAATACAAAAACACAGCTGTCTTACTCGCGTGACGCGCATTGTCGCGTGGATGTCACGTGCATCAAGTTATAAACGCAACCGCCGCCAGCCTGCATACCTAACAGCGCAAGAAATCAATTTAGCAAAAATAAAACTAATCAAATGCGTACAACAAGAATCATTTTCGGAAGAAATTAACGCGCTGCAAAAGCAAAAGAAATTATCATCAACCAGCAAGCTTCTCTCATTGAACCCGTTTCTGGACAAAGATGGATTATTAAGAGTTGGTGGCAGAATAACATATGCCAATATCAGTGAAAGCATGAAACATCCCTTCATAATCCCACACAACCATCACTTCACGGACATTTTGATCGATAAGGCTCACAAGGTGACTCTACATGGAGGAGCTAGATTAACCTTGAATCATCTTAGACAAGATGTATGGATTATAGGAGGAATCAGAGCAGTCAAGAAACGTGTTCACAGCTGTATCACTTGCAGAAAGCATGAGCCCATCAAACTGAAGCAAATCATGGGAGAGTTACCATCAGCTCGTTGTAACCCAACACGTCCATTTTATCATACTGGAGTAGACCTAACAGGTTTCATCGACGTAAAAGCAAACATAGGTCGAGGCATTAAAACCATGGCATGGCCACGAAGGCCATACACTTGGAGCTGGTGTCTGATCTAAGTTCAACAGCATTCTTATCAGCACTACGACGTATGGCAGCCCGGCGAGGAACTCCACGCCACATCTACAGCGACAATGGAACCAATTTCGTCGGAGCCAACAAACGTCTAGAGCAGGAATATATCAACCTTAAAAGCACTCTAGACCATGAGTTTTACTCAACAGTAGCTGAAATGCAGATAAAATGGCATTTCAATGCTCCTTCCTGGCCCAGTGCTGGGGGACTATGGGAAAGTGCAGTTAAAAGCCTCAAACATCATTTTCGTAGAGTGATTGGAGACCAGAAGCTCACCTACGAAGAGCTATCAACACTTCTTGCACAGATAGAAGGATGCCTAAACACTAGGCCCTTATGCGCACTGAGAGAAGATCCAGATGACATAAATTGTCTAACACCATCTCACTTTTTGTCAAGCGGCCCAGTTCTTACTATTGCGGAAACTGAAACAGATCAACGCACCAGATGGCAATTAGTACAGAAAACTTTCAAAGATATCTGGAAAAGGTGGCAATCAGAGTATTTATGTCAATTATCAAACAGAAGCAAATGGCAGCAAGCAGAAGCAAACATCGAGCTAAATGACATCGTAATCATTCACGATGCGAATGTACCCACCGGAAAATGGGCCATCGGAAGAGTGGTAGAGCTTCACCCCGGAAAAGACGGATATGTTCGCGTAGTCACGCTAAAAACTAAGACTGGTACTATGAAAAGACCAATAGTAAAACTATCAAAACTGCCAGTAAATGAGCCTTCAGCAAGAGTGGAACAGCAAGAACAAAATAAACCAGTACAAGAAGATCAAAAATCACCAAGCAAGCAATCAAAAACATCAAAATCGATCAATTTTGTAGGGCTATTGATGATGACAATGATGTTATTCATAACGCCCGTGCAATGTGACTACAAGCTATCAAATATCAACAACAATCAAAGCATTTATTTCGACAAATTATCAACCATGCACCTTGTCCGAGATCAGTGGAAACTTATAGTTTATTATGACATGGACCCATATTGGCAAGGAATGCAGTTATTCACGAAATATATTTATCATCTCGAAAGCATGTGCTCAACAACATCAAAGCAAAATCACTGTGACGTTGTCTTACTACAATTACGTCACGGATTCGAAGAACTACAGTACTACAACAGCTTGATGCTCGGCAATAATAATATGGGACACGGAACGAGACGTCGCCGCGGCCTTATCAATGGAGTCGGATATCTGGCACATAGTCTGTTTGGAGTACTGGATGAACAGTTCGCAGAGCAATATGAGCAAGATATAGAGTCAATCCGAAACAATCAAAAACACTTGGCACTGTTGTGGAAAAATCAAACGTCAGTAGTTGAATCAGAATATAACTTACTGAAAAGAGTGGAACAATCAATGAATAATCAACATAAATTATTTCATCAGCAAATTATCACCCTAGAGAAAAATTCCAATGCTCTATCTAAACAAATCGAATCGGTGGCAAATAATAATGATTTCGCCTTATCATCAATCATCGCCAACAGCATCATGATGAACTTGAAAAACATACAAGACACACTAGTAGATACCATCACAGATATCCACTATGGGAAATTCAATATCCATCTGTTGACCCCAAAGCAACTCCGAAATGAGCTCAATATCATATCAGGGCAACTTTCCAAGGATTTGACCATACCCATAAGCAACATGCAAACCGAACTATCAAGCATTTATCATTTATTGAAAGTGAAAGCAAGAATGACTAAACTTTACTTCATTTTCGAAATCAAAATCCCGCTGATCACCAGAGATAGCTATGACATATACAAGCTCATACCAATACCGCACCAGCGCGGAAGAGAGATGGTCGTAATCTCACCTATATCAGAATATGTAGCACTGAACATTCAAAAGGATTCGTATATCACACTATCAGAAAATGAAATTCAAAACTGTCTTCCCTATGACTCATCAACACGTCTGTGCCCATTACAGAGACCTATACATCATATGACATCAGACGAAAATCTTTGTTTAATGGACCAGTCATCGAATCAATGCACAACCAACATCAAAAAATGTACAGCCAATTGGTCTGAACTTAATCACTTGAATACATACCTGTATTTTATTTGTGATCAACATACCATAAGAATCATATGTGAGCATCAAGTTACGGCTGTACCAGTCAGCAAGGTCGGCATTATGACACTCGGAGACGGCTGTATTATCAAGGGCGAAGACTTTGAAATATTCGCACACAACAGACAAATGAATCTATTAAAAACTCGACCAGATATCATGCAGATAGAGATTCCTCCAATCAATAACATCATCAACTTAACAATGCCTATTAGTGCGACTATGTCACATGATTTGGATAATCCAAAGTATCAGAAGGATCTACAGAACATTGGCACACAGATACAAACGCTAAAATCTGCCGAAACGAGCGTAGAGCTATCTGATATCATATCGAATCACGACGTGCATCAGTTCGTGGTCCTATATTTCTTGGTCGGAGCAGGGCTTCTGGCTATCGCGCTATTCGCCTGGCGGCGAGGGCGACTCCGCTGCTCTGCGCGAATCTCGCCCCCGCCCGCGCCGGCGGCGGCGCCCCGCAGCGAGCACCCCAGCATACGTGTTCACTACACGACGACTCCAGCGCCGACGGCAACAGTGAGCACCAGCATCATAGACAATCCAGTGGATCGAAGTGCGCGCAATAATTCCAATTGTGTTGACGCGACTACTTCACCTATTTTCTTGAATCGTTTCGTTAAAAGTGAAGTGCAGTGAATTGAAATATCATAAGCTGGACATTATTAGAGACTTTGCTTTTATTTTTGAATTTTTATACATATTTTTTACTGTATTGTTTTTATCATTTTACATGTTTAATTTTTTATAATTTTGTTAATCATTTTGTATTCTTCTCCCTCGGGAGCATGTACGATTTATGTTTAAACCGCACATTTGCACTTTTGCAAGCGGTGCATTTTTACTTACCTAAGCTAAAGCATTCAGTACGCGATCGACCGCAGTCCCGTGTATTCATATCATTATCAATTAGCAATAAATCAAGTTATCAGTTCAATCTCTCTATCACTTATCATCTCCTATCAATATCATCTAAAGGTGTAGGCCCGAAACCTTACACTGGTTAATCTTTAATCATTAATCTTTAATTTGTAGAATCTTGTTTTTTTGATTTTTTTGTAACTTGTGTTTTTGTATGATATTTTTGGATAATTTATTCTCATTCTATATGTGGAAGCTGCTTAGCTTAATTCTTCTATTGTCTTGTATTTAATTTTTTAGATCGAAAGCTTTTTGTTTCCCAAACATAAATAAATAAATAAATAAAATAAATAGTTGTTCGATGACTTGACTATTAAAAAACCAAGTAAAACAATCTATTATAAATTAATAAGAAGCTTTGTTTACATTTGCTCCCCTTGGAGTCGAAACCCTAGGTCTGTGGGATACCGACGCTCTTCGGGTTATTAAAAAATTATCTGAGCGTCTGGTCGAAGCGACGCGTGACCCGAGAGCTTCTGAGTATCTGGCTCTGGATGAATAAATGATTGACTATAGGTGTTATAGTGTGTGTGTACGTAGTGTACACACGCACACACGTGTGTCGTGTCGTGTCGTACCGTGACGTATGTCTGCAGCGTGAGCGGGATGACCCGCCCGGCGGCGGGGCGCAGGGGGCGCTGCGCGCGCGCCATCGCCACCAGCAGCGCGCGCCGGAACCGCGGGCCCAGCGTGCGCCAGCGCACGCCGTACAGCGCGCCGCACACCAGCTCGCTCTGCAACACGCCGCGCGCTGTAACCACGGCTGTACCACACGCGCTGTACATCGCGCCACCCCGCCCATACCCCGCCGCGCCCACCTGCACCTACCTCCACGGTCACCTCGTTGCCGTAGTAGCAGTACAGCAGCAGCTCGGAGAGGATGCACGTGATGAAGAGCGTCGTGGACGCGAACTCTATGCTCAGCACGGCCAGCTGCAACGCGGACGGAGAGGTCAGTGCGCGCCGCGCGGGCCGAGGGGGGAGGCGGGAGCAGGCAAGTACGCACGCTGACGATCTTGTAGGCGGCCATGCAGAGGATCCAGCCACCCACGCCGAACTGCACGAGCAGCGCCACACCGAACAGGCGCTCCAGCAGCGCGCAGCACCTGCACCGACAGGAACACATCACTCCGGGTGCGGGGAAACACTACCTACACTATCACTAGGAGGAACCCCCGGAGCCGCCGATCGCGCCCCACTACCTACTCGATGATCCTCTCATAGTGAACGACGCAATCCACGAAGCACTCGTGGAGGACGGCGTCGAAGTCCCGGCCCTCGAGTTCCGCCGCCGCGCGCGCGCGCTGCGTCAGCGTCTCGAAGCGCTCGCTGAAAGTATATTCAGAGTCAGTGACGTGTCACGATCGTACGGATCCGCATCGCAGCGCATCCCACCGGCCTCACCGCAGGATCGCGAGCTGCGTCTTGCACTGGTCCAGCACGGTCGCGATGAACGCGTCCATGGACGTGTTGCCGACCGCCACCAGGCTCGTCGCGTAGAACGAGTAGCACTGCACCGCCGCGAACCTGCACCCGGCGGCACGAGGGAGGGGGGATAGGGGGGAGGGGGAGGGAGGATAAGGCTTTTGTTATGATAGTGCGTAAGCTCTCACACTCAGGGTTATTTCTAAGAAATCAAAAAATATCGTATTTTTTACTTCGACGGCATCCTTCCCTCAGAACGGTACGGTTGTGCTACCCAACTACACCACGAGTTCAAGTGACGTAGCAGTCGAAAATCTGTGCGACTTCAAACGGACTCTAGCTCCACCTACAGGTGAAGTCGTGTAGTTGGTTAGCACATTCCCGTACTGAGGAGATGATGCGGGTTCAATTCCCGTCAAAGTCACAAAATTTGGGATATTATTTGACACTGAAATATCACTAAGGAGAGATGTAGTTGTGCTCACGTGACAGGGTGATCGTAAGTGAAGCCGGTCCAGAAGGGCGCCTGCACGGCGGCGCCCTGCAGCCGGCCCGCCGCCGCCAGCGCCGTCCACAGCACGCAAGTTGCCTCCGCGCAGCCCGCGTACGCCGCCAGCAGCCGAGCCGCACCGCGCGCGGTCCGCGCCCGCGCCGCCGCCGCGCTGCCGCCCGCGATGTTGAACAGCGGATCTGCAACGTGAAACGTGCTCTACAAACCCGCGCGCACGCGCCGGCCGGCCGTCCTCCCCGCGCAGCGCACCGTCGAGCGCGGCGCACAGCCGCTCCACGCGCGCCGCGTCCGCGTAGAACACCAGCTGCTTGGCGACGCACGTCACGTGGCACAGCAGCACGAACAGCACGCCCGACAGCTTCTCCATGTCCTCCATTTGCTGCAAACGCACGCACACTAATCATTACCTATCTCTTTCAGATTACATTGTCACCGTCATGGTGAGGCACTATCGATGATTGGCGCCAACAATATCAGCATACCTAGCATAGCAGGTGAGTAGCGCACCTGATAGGCGTAGATGAGTTGTTGCAGCACGTAGGTGGAGGTGACGCAGAGCGCGAAGGTGTGGTAGAAAGCGCGGAGGCGGCGAGTGGCGGGGGCGGTGGCGGAACGCGCGGGGCGGCAGAAGCCCACGGCGCGCAGCACGCGCAGGTGCGGCCGCACACAGGCGCCGGCGCCGGCACCGCCGACCGGGTGCGGGGACCGCATCGCGAGAGTGACGATACTTCGTGGCTTCGATCTGTGTCGCTCCACTGTGTGATCGTCGTCTACTGTCATGTTGTTTGTTTATAGTGGGAGCTCATTATTTGTTAATATAATGGTAGGGCAATTAATGCCCTACCATTGAGGTAGTTAATATTTGAAGCTCTAATTACTACTGTTTCTTGATAACCGGGTCGATGGGCGGGCGGGGGGCGGGGCGTTGTGACATGTGCTATGTTTGTTGTCAGTCGCTGTCGCACGACTATAATTATGAAAAGCCTCTACATAATTATGTTCTGCATTCCGAACTTGCTGACAGGTTCATTTTGTTAGCGTACAAAGTTATCATGTAATTTTTAACATGTTGTTTTTAGGGTTTCGAAGATCGAAGATCGGTTTCGAAACCTTCCGTGTCACGCTTTGTCTGTCCTTTTTTCCCTCCCAGCAACTACTGCAACTTGATATTTAAAATAACATACATTTCGTGCGCCTGTACAGATTTAAAGAAAAATAAATGAAAAATTAAAATGTATTGTTTTTTATTCCTTCTGTTGTCCGCTGGTTTGCCTCATTTCTGAGTAGCCGTCAAAAAAGGATCCGGAATGGCGCTGTATTCTCGTCTTGGCTAGAAATCGTATCTGGTGTACCACAAGGCGGAATTCTCTCTCCACTCCTTTTCTCATTTTTTATTAACCTCCTTTCTCACAACCTTCTTTGTCATTACCATATGTATGCCGATGATCTCCAGCTCTACCACTCTTCCTCTGTAGATGATTTGGACGATGCCATTAACCTCCTCAATGGTGAGCTTGAGAAACTCTCAACCTGGTCCACTCATTTCGGCATTAAGGTTAACCCTAACAAATGTCAGGTTATTTTAATCGGTAGCTCACGTCAACTGGCTAAAGTAGATGGTCAAAACCTAATACGCTCTCTACAATACAATGGGAACGATATTCCTCTCTCATCCACTGTTAAAAATCTGGGTGTCATTTTCGATAGAAAACTCAGTTGGATTCCCCACGTAAAGGAGATCTCTAGAAAATTCTGCCTCATTACACTCACTTCTACGTCTTAAAAACTTCCTCCCGATTCCTACTAAAATCACTCTGGTAAACTCTCTCCTCATTCCAATTATCGATTATGCCGACGTTGTCTTCCTCGATCTTAATGAGAATCTCCTCAATAAACTAGACCGTCTACTAAATACATGTATCCGATTCGTTTACAATCTCCGCAAGTATGATCATGTAAGCAAATACCGAGCTATGCTTAAATGGTTACCTATCCGCGAACGAAGAAAACTCAGGATCCTTTGTCTACTGTTTTCAGTCTTACAAGACCCTTCGATTCCCTTTTACTTAAAGGACCGCTTTAATTTCCTAGCAGATGATCACAGTAGAAATCTCCGCTCCTCTGATAATCTGCTCCTATCTATACCTGTGCAAACTACCTCCGTCTTTGGAAATTCTTTCTCTGTAGAGGCAGTGCGGTTGTGGAATGACTTGCCTCTGGACATTCGAAACCGAGATACTTTTAAGAAAATGGTGCGCACGCTTTTTCTTAAGAGGTTATACCAATAGTTTAGTTTACACAAAAATGTTTTTCGTTGGTAGTTGATACTATGCTTATGCTTTAGTAGTATTATTATTATTATTTTTTTGGTATGTATTTAAATATATAGGTAATAGGTATATATATAATAGAGTTATTTAAGCTAGGTACTTGTAAAACTTAAATTAGCACGCCAACCCCCTGTAAAAACATATGTTTTTGGTCGGCAGGTAGAAAATGCCTCGGCATTAAGCCCACCCTTTGTACATCAGTGCAATAAAGGTTTAAATAAATAAAAATATTTTTCCATACAAATTGTGATGCCGAAATTTTAAAAGATAGGTACCTACAGGTCATGTGGGGTATCAAATGAAAGGTTTGTACATTTCAAAATAGTTTGTAAAATGTATGGAGCGTTTACACATATGGATCATTTTTTTACAGAAAAATATAGAGAAGTTTCTAAAAATAACACTTTTTGAAAAATGGTCAAAAAGGGGGGAATAATTTTCTAAAGGGGGGGCTACCCCACCGAGTGCGTTATCAAGTGAAAGGTATCGGTTTGGATATTTCAAAACAGTTTTTCAAATTTCTGTAGGTTTCATACTTTTTAAAATATTTCGAAAAAAGTCGAAAAAATACCCATTCCCCCCCCCCCGTATCTCCAAAGATTGCAGAGCGATCCATGTAAAATGTATGTAATGTTTGTAGATATGGATCTAACCAGCAAAAACTAGGCTTACAACAATCTCAAGACTCGTATTTCGAATCGAATAAGCTTGGGTTTGGGCACCAATTATAAGCATAAAATTTAGTTTAATATCGTTTTAATATCAGTCTAATTGAATGCTGTTTGAACTTAACAAAATTAAATTAAGCCGACTTAGGCTAATATTGCTTTTACGTGAGTATCTTGTAAGCCTGCATAGGCTTATACCTATTGGTCTAAGGTTATTATTATATTGGTCTAGAACCTTTTGAGGCAATACAAACTCAAAGATGTAGGTATGAGTGTTGATTTCAAAGTTACAACGGAAGAAAAAACAATTAATAAATAAAAAATTAAAGTTGCTTGCACGGGGGTGTAACAACGCCAACTTCCTGACTCCTATTTAGCCAATCCATTGCTTATTTGCCATTGCATGCTAAGAGAGGTTTAGAATGAGGACGGATTGTCATCTACTTACACTCCGTGATTTTCGCAAAAATTAAGCTGCAGTAGAATATATTTCATAACGGACAACTGTAACGGGTTCGTCGTAGTAGATTTTTTTTGCCCACATGAAAATAGCTATCCAACGACGTATGACTCGTCTTGATTTGACATAATACCAAAACGGGCCCAAAACGCCCATCCTCCTTTGATGGCGAGTATTTCCGCTGGCTTGAATTTCACGATACCTATAAAACTTTAATTCACCAAAATATCAAAATTTCACCCATTCAAAAATACCATTATTTGGTCTCGTATTTAGAAGGAGATTAATTTCCAATTTAGAAGTATCTTCCGATACGTACGAGGAGGCTTGGAAGTTGATTTGTGACCGCTACAAAAACAAACGATTGTTAACTAATCATCATTTAAATGCGTTGTTTACCATTGAACTTAAGCAAATGAATAGGTATGAAAAGTCTCTTCGCTTTTTGGTGGATACAGTTACGAAAAACTTACGTGCCTTACGAAGTCTAGGTCAGCCCACAGACAAATGGGATACCCTCATCATTTTTATGATTGTCGTCGAAATTAGATTCTCAAACGCTAGCAAAATAGGAGGAATACCGAAACACAATCACGGATCAGCCCACTCTATGCGATTTTTTGAAATTGCTGATTGATCGCGCAGATGTTTTAGAGTCACTTAATCGAAATAAGAGTAACAACACTAACACTAAAAATTCATCCGAAAATTCGCGCGCTTCAGATCAAAACAATAAAAATAAAAATAATAAAGGCATCCAAAATAATAATAACAGGAATAAAATAAATGCTAATAAATACAAACAAGAAAAATCAAATAAAACAAAATCATTCGCGACCGTACATAATGAAAATCAAAAATCATCTTACATTTGTGTTATCTGCGGAAAAGATCACAGAATATATGATTGCGCCGTATTTAAAGATAAAACTTTAAAGGAACGTTTAGAAGACGTTAAGTTATATAAATGGTGTTCCAATTCTCTAAGACAAGGTCACCCTGAGCGCACATGTCGTGTGGGACCTTGTCGCATTTGCAACAAAAAACATAATTCCGTGTTATAAAACAGTGTTGTTTAACACGGAGCAGTCAGTGGCAAACCACGCCTCCGCTGATTGTGATCAGGACGAAACAGCTGTAAACTTCACTAAACAAAATTGCAATGATGTTTTGTTATCTACAGCGCTTATCGAATTAGTAAATCCTAAAACAAAGGAGACAAAAAAAGTTCGCGCGCTGTTAGATTGTGGTAGTCAGTCTACCTTTATAACGAAAAGACTTCAGCAAAAACCATCACTCGATTCATGTCCCATAGACGCGCTGGTCATTGGGATCGGCAATAATTGTTTAGATAGGGTTGTCGAAAAAGATAACGTTGAACTAAGGTCGCTTCATACACCATTCAGTGTATCGCTGTCATGCTTCGTGCTAAAAGAGCTGACAAGCAACTTACCAAAATCTCAGATTAGCGTAAACAGGCTTAAAATTCCTGACAATGTCCAGTTGGCCGACCCAACCTTTCATACCCCGGCATCCATCGACATGTTGATCGGTGCGTGCTGACGTTTTCTGGGATATTTTAGGTAACGAGGAAAAATCTCTCGGCCATAACGCCCCTAAGCTACGCAGTTCGAAACTCGGTTGGATAATATCCGGCCCGATCAACTCGCAAAGTTATTGTGCTTTCAGCCAGGTTCAATGTAATCAAGCTCGCGGCGCCATGATGACTAATACGTAATAACTCGTCAGACGAAAAAGATAAATCATTGCAAAAATTCTGGCAAATAGAAGAATTGCCTTATAAACAAGATTTGAGCGAAAGTGACGAAACTTGCGAAAAACACTTTTCACAAAATACCATAAGACTGGACGATGGTCGTTTTTGTGTGAAATTGCCCTTAACCACGTCCCCAGATTGCCTAGGTGATACGTTCTAGCGAAACGGCGATTATTTAATCTGGAAAAATGGTTAAGACGAAATAACGATCTAAATATAGAATAGCAAAATTCATTGAAGAATATGCTATTCTCGGGCATCTGTCTGATTCAACCATATTAAAACCGTTTCCTTTCTATATTTTTTTGTCATCATGCAGTTTTAAAACAAGAAAGCGAATCGACTTAGCTTCGTGTTGTTTTTAGTGGTTCAGAACTATCATCATCAGGGCAATCGCTAAACAATATGAATTGAAATTGGAATTGATGGTTGGACGGAACGTTCAAGACTCATTGTTCAACATACTGATAAGAGCGCGTCAATAGAAATACCTTCTAACTGGCGACATTGAAAAAATGTACAGACAAGTTCAGGTCGCTGAAAGTGACCGCGACTTACAGCTGATAGTATGGCGAGAAAATGAGACTAAACCTATAAAAACCCGACTCAGTACATTGACATACGGCACTGCGAGCGCGGGAATTAGGAGAGGAACACGATGACTCACTGATAAAAACAATAATAAAACACGATTTTTACGTCGATGACCTTATTACAGGCGCCGACGACAAAAGGCAACTAAAATACATATATGTATTTTACAAACACGCTAAAAGCGGGTTGTTTCAATGTAAGAAAATTCAAAAGTAACTTAATTAATCTATTTAAAAATTCTAACATAGATACTCAGTGAATCATCGAGCACTCTAGGGTTGGGATGGTGTCCGGTGAGTGACACGCTAAATTTTCCTATAAAAAGCGTAACTCAGCCTTTTCGATTTGATTACAAAACGTGTAATTATGTCGACGTCATTTAAAATATTTGACCCGTTAAGCTTGTTGATTCCATCTATCATAAAACCTAAAATTTTGTTGCAAAAATTATGGAAACACAAGCTGGATTGGGACCAGCCGGTTCCACTCGAATTAAAAATGGATTGGGAACGATTTGCTAAAAATATGTCGTTTCTCAAGGATCTACAGATTCCTAGAAGGGTTCTATGCGATTCTCCTAAAAGCATCGAAATGCATGCGTTCAGTGATGCGTCCCTAAATGCGTACGGTGCATGTATTTACATGCGATCCACTGATGTGAATGGTCACATCACTAGTCGATTGTTGACAGCAAAATCGAAGGTGTCTCCATTGCTGCCCACCACCGTTCCAAGGCTGGAACTAGCAGCTGGTCTGCTCGCTGCTAAACTGAGTAGGTCAGTCGTCGACTCTCTGCGCAATGTACCCACTCGCGTGGTGCATTGGTGTGATTCTAGCATAGTGCTTGCTTGGATAAATAGCGACGTAGGTAAGCTAAAGGCTTTCGTTGCGAACCGTGTAAACGAAATTGAAGAGCTTGCAGACAAAGCGTCTTGGCGTTATGTAGGTACCTACCGCAGCCAATCCAGCTGATTTAATTTCTCGGGGGTGGATGCCTGCCAGTTATTGTAGTTGTAGTTTGACCACCTCCGTGGCGCAGCGGGCGAAGGTCCGTCTGCGACGCCGACGCAGGAGGTTGCGGGTTCGATTCCCGCCTCGGAACAAATTTGTGTACGATCTGCAGAAATTTGTTCCGTTGGTCTGGGTGTTTTCTATGTATAGTAGTAATAAAAATATCTATCCATGTAGTGTATTGTATTAAAGTATATCAGTTACCTAGTACCCATAACACAAGCTCTGCTTAGCTTGGGGCTAGATAATGCTGTGTGAATTGTCCAGCATTATTATTCCAGCATTATTGTCCATGCAAGTATGGTAAAGACGAGTCTGAACGGCCTGTATTAAAGGCAAAAGAGACGATAATTTACCAGAGATACAATTGAAGACTGTCACAATCAAAGAACACATAATTAAATGAAATTTACTCTAAATTGATAAAACTTAAAAGATCATTTGCCTATGTAAATATAAATAAATATATAAATAATGCTGGACAATTCACACAGCATTATCTAGCCCCAAGATAAGCATTGATTGTAAGTAGGTATAATTTACTTATTTTAATTAATTTTAAGTCTATTGTTTACTTTCTTTGATTGTAAGTAGGAACAATTTGTGGGAGGGCGGGCGGTACACACAAATCACATTTTGTTGGATCTTGTCGGAAGAGGTTCTGCGCGGAATTGTTACTAAATATTGTTTCATCCCAATGAGATTTTACCAATATCATTGTTTCATCCCAATATTCCTAATATTCAATGGATTTCCGCAAAGTAACGCCTAAATCTATTATTTATCTCTCATACAATCTAATGAGTATTAAATAGGTACCTACCTAGCCTACCTACTAATAAGTCAGTGGACAGAAACAAATTCCTACACATAATAATTCATCATCATCATCATCAGGCTATCTATTCTGTACCTACTTGTCCACAGCTGGACATAGCCCTCCCCTAGTAGGCCATAGCAGCCATATCGTCATCCCACCTGGTCGAAGGGCGCATCCTACACTACGTTTGCCGAGTCGCGGTCTCCACTCAAGAACACGTTTAACCTAGTGGCTATCGTGGGTTCTGCGCGAGATAGGTATGGCCAGCCCACTGCCACTTCAGCTTGCTAATTTCTCTGAGCTTCGATAACTTTGGTTCTCTGTCGGATGTAGCTATTTATTACGAATACTTTAATATCTATATTAAGAAGTCATAATAATAATAATAAATAAGTAGGTACCTACTCAGGTAGGTAACAAAGAAAATTACAATTCAATAAATTATTTAAGACTAGTATTTACAATCGAAACAATTGAGCTAACTGAAGACTGTTGTAAACAATCGGTATCAGGACACTTGCGCGAAAGACACTTGCGCGAATGGACACTTGCGCGAATGGACACTTGCGCGAATGGACACTTGAGCGAATGGACACTTGCGCGAATGGACACTTGCGCGAAAAAATCACAAAACTCCTAATATCTCTCGAAATAGACGTCGTAGAGAGTTGCGGATTTCACCACTGTGTAGGTATTTTTGCTCTCTTTCTTTTGATATATTTCACTTTCCCCTAACCCTCCCACTTCCTTCCCAATAACGAGAAACCTACTTTTACGTAGACGTTCGTAGCACGTGCTACGATGCTAGGAGGGAATCACAAAACTCCTAATATCTCTCGAAATAGACGTCGTAGAGAGTTGCGAATTTCACCACTGTGTAGGTAATTTTGCTCTCTTTCTTGTGATATACATATTTCACTTTCCCCTTTCCCTCCTACTTTCTTCGCAATAACGAGAAACATACTTTATCGTAGACCTTCGTAGCACGTTCTACGATGCTACGGGGGTTCGGCGTAGCATACAAAAGAGCACGCACCTCCTTACTACAAAAAATGTTAGTTCGTAGACCATCGTAGCATCGTAGCTACGGGTGAATTGGCGGTATAGCTGACTAACTAGGCGTCACGTATTCATGTCTGTGTTGAGTCTGTGAGCCATTCAGAGCTGTTAGTAGTATACAGTAAAGAGATGCCCGGTCTTCTTGTATACTCCCAATCTTTGAAATTTTAAGTGATTTCTTTGCTATCAAAATCGTTTTCGACTCAAGTACAAACTGTATTTATGTACTGTACTTAGTCTTAGTCGCTTTTGACTAGCTCTAGTGTGTAGATTACGAATTCGCTTATTCTTCAAAGCTACAGAACTACTGGGACCACTTTTGTTCCAGTAAGGGCCTTATCACACTAGCGGTTTGAGAGCGGCTGCGCACGCCATTTTCTAATGTCTCGTACAAACAATTCACTCTCTTCCATTCGATTGATTGATATTGGATCTTCCCAAATTCGTCGCTATTTAACTAACTAACTTTGAAGTAACAAAGCCAAAATCAGTGTCTCCTCGTCGGAATCCATTTTGTTACTGTATTGTACGATTAAACCACGCGTCCGCGACGCATTCGCTGCGTAGCCGCGGCGTGTTCGCGATGCAATCGCTGCACGCCCGCTCCGCCTCGCAGCCGCTCGCAAACCGCTAGTGTGATAAGGCTATTATTCTTGTAGCTAGTTTTGTGCACAGAACATAACATAATTTGCTAACTTCGCGTAGCAGAGCATTTTTTAGGAACCGAAGAAAATTTGTGTATCTATAAGCCTTTGCATGATAATGTCATTAAAAACACTGTTTAAATAGACAACATCGAGTGAAAGACGAAAAAGATCTGATCATACGTTTTAATAACTGAAGTCCTGAAAATTTTAATCAAAATGGTCTTAGAAAAATTCAAAAATCTGAGAAATTTTTCCGAGCAAATTTTGTTAAAAGGTTATGTTTACGATTAATTCCAGGGTACATTACGAATGCAAGGCCACTTTTAAAATCCAAGTCGGCGCCCATATTTTAAACCAATTTAAGGTCGTAAATGATGACCATGAGGTCGTTTATTAAAAATCAAGATAGCGCCCATTTTTTTAATCTCTTCGAGCATTGTAGGTTTTGTTCACGACTAATTCTAGGATGTAAATTATGAATGTAAAGCCATTTTTAAATCTAAGCAGGCGCCCATATTTAAGATCCAATCCACGGTTGTAAATTACCAACATGAGGTCTTTTATAAAAAAATACGATGGCGCCCATTTTTTTAATCATCATCATCATCATCATCATCAGCCTATATTAGTCCACTGTTGGACATAGGCCTCCCCAAATGAGCGCCATAGCGCCCTGTCTTCAGCTTAATATGTTTATGACTAATTCTGGAGTGGACATTACGAATGCAAGGCCACTTTTAAAATCCAAGTTCGCGCCCATATTTTTAAAACAATTTAAGGGTGTAATATAAATCAGAACATGGGGCCATTTGTAAAAAAACAAGAAGGTGCATTTTTTAAAATCTAAGCATTATACCTTTTACTGATTCTTGTATGTATTGAGATTAATTCTTGAATTATGAATGTAAAGCCATTTTTTAAATGTAAGCTGGAGCCCATGTTTTAGATCCAATTCACTGTTGTAAATTACCAATCTGAGGTCATTTGTATAAAAAATTAAGATGGTGCCTATTTTTTCTATCACTTTACCTCACAGGTTATGTTTACGACAAATTCTAGTGTATATTACGAATGTAAGGCCACTTTTAAAATCCAAGTTGGCGCCCTTATAATATTTTTAATGTTAAATAGAACTGATTAAGAAAAAAAAATACACCAAAATGCCGGACTCAAGTCCACCTCCAAGCGGTGTCCGGTGGAAACGTTATGACGGCAGACGGACTTCTTGACTGGATAAGAAAAATGACCTCTTTTTCCTTATTTACACACCCTCGAATTAGTCTTTTCTTATTGTGAACATTGAAATAAAAAGATGGGCTCCATCTTCAACAAACAGCCTCTATGTATGGATATAAAAAAAATAGTTTTTTGGGTGTGCGCGAGCTGCAATTAGCTCGCGGCGGGAGCTGTGTTTTATTGTATATATTATATACATAACATATAATTTAATTCCCTATATCGTAACCTAGGTCTTTGATTTAATCGAAATCGATAACCAAGAGTGAATTATGCGATAAAAAATTGTCAGCTATCTTGGATTTTGGAATTACATCTTTTTCGTAATCTAAACTGTCAAGGAGTATTCCCTGATATTAGCTGTTTCTATTATACGTATTTTTATTATATTTCTATTATGGCGCGGCGACAGATTTGGCCAAAAATCTCAAGAGGCGCAAATATGCAGGTCTCGCCAGAGCCTACACATTTGCTCCTCTTGGAGTCGAGACCCTAGGTCCGTGGGGTACCGAGGCTATTCGGGTTTTCAAAAAATTATCTGAGCGTCTGGTCGAAGCGACGCGTGACCCGAGAGCTGGTCAGTATCTGGCACAGCGCATCAGCATTGCCATACAGCGGGGAAATGCAGCCAGCGTCTTGGGGACGCTTCCGATTGGTATTGATATCAGTTGAGCTACCTGTAGATTGTTTGCAACAGTCTGCAGTTAGCACAATTGTTTCAATTCTAAATACTAATTATATTATAATTTTCTTTGTGAATAAAGGCATCTGCCACGTTAAAAAAATATATATATATATTTAAAAAAAATATACGTTAAATATGCCACAAAAACGTTAAGTATTTAGTTTGTACTCATGAAATCTGGGTGAAAACAAAGCATAGTTTTTAGTCTATAAAAAAACTAATTTGTAAAATTAGTATTTCTCATAGTAACTGCATTACCTAAAACTACAAGACCACAGACAAAACGTTGTGTGACCACAGACTTAACGTTGTATGACATCACCAATTTCAAGGTCCACCTATCTTTCGTATGGGCGTGAAGCCAGGATGGGTCGCTAGTTGGTAACTATCACTTTTCTATTTGATTGTACTTGCGCACTTTTGCTTCCGTGACCAAATTCTGTGAATTTGGTCACGGAAGCTCAGGTTTTGCGATCACTCTACTCGGCACACAGATATGGTTCTACGTTCAGTTAGGTAGGTACTTAGACATAGGTATGCAAGTACTTTCCTTTTCATCTTGTCACCTCGATTCTTTGCGCCGGAATAACTTGCATTATTCTTCCAATACTCTGTCACCATAAATGAATCTACTTTTGGCAAGTTATCCGACTTGCCTTTAACAAAAATTACCTCCATATTAGGTTGGTATATTAATTTGAGTAAATAGTATTAATACACATTAAATTATAATAAACACGACCAACACACGTTAGGATCATTTCAATCTGAAAATTTGAAAACAAACTACCTATTTTGCACGGATCGCGGGCGGGTGCTACGTAACGTCCAAGCGAAACACCGAGCTCCGTTTCGAAATTCAATGTTCGAATAATATACATTGGTGATACACTCACGTGCATTACGTTATAGACCAGTAGGTATTAGTTATAAAATAATACCAAGGAACAACCCCTGCAACGCCAGTTTACGTACTCGTAATACCTAATTTATCGCTTTTGTATATCTTTATCTATCCGTATCTTACAAAACTTTCTAAATGAACCGTTTAAGTACTTTAAATTTAAAGCAAAAATGTTATTGTGTTTTGGTACATTGCACACCTAATTCTGTAATTGTTAATTTAAAGGCGTTTTATTCTCCTGGGTTTGCTTTGATAAGTTAGTACAAAACACTTTATTCTGTATGGTTTTTTATTTACTTAAAACGATATTCTTCTCAATTTGTTTTACGTGATTACAAAACTTTTTATAAGTTATTCTCAATAATAGGATATCATCATGGACGTGAATCCGACATCCTCCATTGAATTTCCACCTGACTTGAACATACCGCACACTTTTGTAAAAGGCACCAAGGGAAAGGACTTTTTATGTTTCCAAGGATACATGTACCGTCAAGACACGCCTCAAGCCTCAAACAACAGGACGTACTGGAGATGTCTCGAAGATAAAACCTTCTTGTGCCGAGGACGTTGTATTTTGAGTAACAATACGGTTACGGTGAAGGCGAAACATAATCACGTCCCTAAGGCACTTATTGATAAAAAGTCCTCAATTGCGACAATGAAGGACCATGCTGTTCGTACACAAGCTGTTCCTCAGCAGATAGTTGCTGATTGTGAAAGCACATTATCGGTAGAAGCAACTGGAAAGCTGCCGACTCTTCGAGCCCTTAAAAAATGTATTAATAGAAAGCGCAAAGCATTAATGGCAGCTCCAGCAAATCCGCTTTCCCTTTCGACGCTGGAGATACCAGAGGAGGAAAGAAAAACTAATAGAGGTGAACTGTTTCTAAAATATGATTCAGGTACAACAGAAGAGAGGTTCCTCATCTTTACTACTGAAAAAAATTTAGAAGTGCTCAAGATGGCTGACCATTGCTTGGTTTGCTCAAAGTTCAAAGTTCGTTCAAAGTCACACCGCCTCTTTTCAGGCAAATGTATACATTACATTGCCGTTTAGAAAACGAGGTGGTGCCTGTCGTCTATATATTAATGTCTCATATGAGCGCCGATGCATATATCGAGGTATTCGATGTGATCAAAACCCTCAAAGAGGACCTTAAACCCAGGAGTATAATGACAGACTTTGAGAAGGCCTCGATAGTAGCCCTCAAGGAATGCTTTCCAGATGCATCTCTTCGGGGCTGCTTTTTTCATTTTACACAGTGTGTGTGGAGAAAAATTCAAAGCGAAAGAGATGTACTCCACCAATATATCAATACGCCGGATTTTGCGTCATACCTTCGCCAACTATGCGCACTTGCGTATGTGCCAGCTGAAAAAGTTGTCGATTCTTTCGACACATTAATTGAGTCGCAATTTTATCAAGAAAACTTGACAGTTTTGCAAGAAATCCTTGATTACTTCGAGGATAATTGGATAGGGCGTATGGAGCGCCGAGGACGGAGAGATCCACGCTTTCCGATAACCCTATGGAACACCTTCAATTCAGTTTTGGAGGACCTCCCAAGAACTAATAACTCGTTGGAAGTTTTCCATAGGGGGTTTTCGGTGATGATTTCCGGCCATCATCCAACAATCTGGAAGTTCCTAGAAGGATTAAGAAGACAACAAAGCTTGACAGAGCTTAAAATTGAACAAATCCTGTCAAACGGACCCACTACACCTAGGCGTCCAAAATATAGAGCGACATCTGCGAGGTTAAAAACCCTGGTACAAGGGTTTGAGGAACGCCCGATTTTAGAGTACCTACGGGCTATTGCCCATAATTTTGACTTGCAGGCCTGCTGAGAACTTGACAAGATAATGTTGCCCTTTGGGGTGTTTAATTTTTATTGAAATAATTTGAAATCCAAAAACAAAATAATACAAAAAATATCAAAACAAAAAAATACAAAAACTAAAAAAAAATCATAAGAAATAAAAATACAATAAAAAACAAAAAAACAAAAATATATAATTATTTCTTTATTAACGGCAATACAATTTCATAATAATTAGGTATTAAGCATTTTAGATTTAAAACCGAAAATGACTGAAATCGTTTTAAAAATATGGTAACGAATTATTTTTAACAAATAATGTTAAATAGAACTGATTGAAGAAAAAAAAAACAAAAAATAAAAACACAAAAAAAAAACAAAAAAAAAACAAAAAAAAATATAATTATTACTTTATTATAATTAACGGCAATACAATTTCATAATAATTAAGTATTAAGCATATTAGATTTAAAACCGAAAATGACTGAAATCGTTTTAAAAATATGGTAACGAATTATTTTTAATAAATAATGTTAAATAGAACTGATTTAAGAAAAAAATAAAAACACAAAAAAATTACAAAAAAAACAAAAAAATATAATTATTACTTTATTATAATTAACGGCAATACAATTTCATAATAATTAAGTACTAAGCATTTTAGATTTAAAACCGAAAATGACTGAAATCGTTTTAAAAATATGGTAACGAATTATTTTTAATAAATAATGTTAAATAGAACTGATTTAAGAAAAAAAAATCATAAAAAATTAAAAACAAAATAAAACAAAAATATACAAAAAACAAAAAAATATAATGATTACTTTATTATAATTAATGGAAATACAATTTCATAATAAGCATTTTAGATTTAAAACCGAAAATGACTGAAATCGTTTTAAAAATAAAGCAACGAATTATTTTTAATAAATAATAGCCATATAATAGCATTTTTAGTAATATTAAGCGTAGATATTTAATTTTAATGTTAAAAAGAACTGATTTAAGAAAAAAAAAATACATCAAAATGCCGGACTTAAGTCCACCTCCACGCGGTGTCCGTTGGAAACGTTATGACGGCAGACGGACTTCTTGACTGGATAAGAAAAATTACCTCTTATTCCTTATTTACACACCCTCGAATTAGTCTTTTCTTATTGTGAACATTGAAATAAAAAGATGGGCTCCATCTTCAACAAACAGTCTCTATGTATGGATATAAAAAAAAATAGTTTTTTGGGTGTGCGCGAGCTGTAAGCAGCTCGCGGCGGCGGCGGTTCAGGGGATGGGATTCTGGGGGGCACGGGGGGGGACGTAGTCGCATTGAGGCTCGTTTCGCTCGCCGTAATGCTCCACCCAAAAAAAAGGTCAAAACAGGGTCAAAAAATGAGCGAATTTCGTTTTTTTAATAAAAAGGTCTATAGGGGCGGAAGCGAAAAAAATTTTTTTAGCTTGCGAAATGATATTTCCCCCTCCACATGACTGTGTATTTTTTTCTTCTATCCTACTTTGTTTGTGAGATATCAAAAGCCCTTTAGGTGAAAAAAGGGGCAGAAGGGGGGTGAACTTTTTTTGTTCGTGAGGAAACCCTCTATACGATCCCGCAATCTGAACCCCTCTATGACGACGGCATCTGGTAGCACTCTCAAAATCGGGGGTCCTGGGGGGCAAGTGAAGTTAAATTTCTTTTGCAATCAAAATAGTATAACCTCTGTACAAACCCCTTTAAATTATTCATCAGTATATATTGGTTCCGGGGGGCAAATCTTAAAAAGTCGAAATTTTCCCTACCTACTCTCCTCAACAGCCTGTATTGGTCCACTACTGGACGCTGGCCTCCCCTTGATAAGCGCCTTATTGGCTTTTATCACATGTTTTGCAGGGTGCGCTGCTGCCCACCCCCGGTGGATAACCTTTAATCGCCTCTTACGACACCCGCGGGAAGAGTTGGGGTGGTGCAAATTCTAAGCCGGCACCACACAGCGCCGGTCCCCCTACGCGTTTCCATAAAAAGAAATACCTCCCTATCCACCATCAGGGAGCCGCTAGACTACCCGTAACCATCGTAGCACTTGCTACGTTGGTCTACGAAATTACATTTTGTGTGTAGTAAGAAGGTGCGTGCGCGTTAAAGTCTTTTGTATGCTACGCCGATCCTTCGTAGCATCGTAGAACGTGCTACGAAGGTCTACGATAAAGTATGTTTCTCGTTATTGGGAAGGAAGTGGGAGAGTTAGGGGAAAGTTCCATATAAGATCAGAAAATTAGTAAAATTCCCTACACAGTGGTAAAATCTAGAACTGTCTGTGACGACTATTTCGAGAGATATTATTAGTTTTGTGATTCCCGCCTAGTATCGTAGCACGTGCTACGAAGGTCTACGTAAAATTAGGTTTCTCGTTATGCAGAAGGAAGTGTAGGGTGAATGAATGGTAGGGGAAAGTGAGATATATCAAAAGAAAGAGAGCAAAATTACCTACATTGGTGAAATATTCAACTCTCTAAGACGACTTTTTCGAGACTCTCAAAAGGGAGCAACTGAGGTATTTTTTTTTTATCAAAATCACTTGTCCTTTTCTATACAACCTCCTCAAAATACATCAGTATCACTCTGTTTGGGAGCCCCCCTTGGGGGCGTTGGTTCTGGGGGGAAATCTCAAAAAGTTGGAATTTTTTCTAGGTCAACCTGAGCCTCCCTACACGTTTCCGCAACAAAAAAAACATACCTCCCCCTCCTTCATCCGGGAGAACAATCACAGTTGTCGGAGAGATGTGGAACGCACTTTCCCTGAAGATATCCCTCGTTAAGGGATGAAATATTGGTGTTCTTCCAACACAAATAAGGTTTTTAGTTAACCCGCTTACATCCGTAATGAGAACAATTATGTCAGTGAGTGAGTGGTAATCTAGCTGTATATTATATAGAACAGAATGGGTGCCATCTCGGTTTTCAAATAATATGAACTCCGTTATAGAATAACGGAGTTCATATTATTTGACACCCTCGGGTTAGTAAAAAACCACATTTATTGTAAACATTTAAATAAAAAGATGAACTCCCCTCGTTTTTTAAATAATGATCTTCAACTCGTATTTTACACCCTCAGGTTGACAAGATGTGTGCCATCAGGGAATACATAACTGATCTCCTAGACGTTTTTACACCTATAAGATATTCGATGCTAATGCTCGCTTAGTATGAGTGTGCAGAAAAGGAATGCTATCAAGTTTTCGAGAGCTCAATAGACTTCAAATTTTGTCTTGCTTACGTCCAAAGAATGCGACAAATACAAGTTTTTCTGTATACAGACAGGGTGGCTTTTTGAAATGGGAGTAGATGGCCTAATCTGAAATCGTAAGTAAGAGAAAAGTCGTGAAAGGAGACATGTGCTCAATTTATGAAAAAATAAAAACTTCAAAGCATTTTTTGCATAAGACATTTTTTTTTTGTATATAAAGTGGAGTGAATGGTAACTCCACTTACTCGCATGTTCAAGAAAAGAGATCTAAAAGAAGACCAGTCACCAATGTAATAAATACTCCTTGGCAGCTCTGAATGTGGCCACGCCGCTAGGCCACCCGTAGTCATCGTAGCACTTGCTACGTTAGTCTACGAAATTAGATTTTATGTGTAGGAAGAAGGTGCGTGCGCGTTGAAGTCTTTTGTATGCTACGGCGATCCCTCGTAGCATCGTAGAACGTGCTACGAAGGTCTACGTTAAAGTATGCTTATCGATATGGGGAAGGAAGTGGGAGAGGTAAGGGAAAGTTACATATATTACAAGAAAGAGAGTAAAGTTCCCTACACGGTGGTGAAATCTGCAACTCTCTGCAACTACTATTTTGAGAGATATTATAAGTTTTGTGATTCCCTCCTAGCATCGTAGCACATGCTACGAACGTCTACGTAAAAGTAGGATTCTCGCTATTGCGAAGAAAGTAGGAGGAATAGGGGAAAGTGAAATATATCACAAAAAAGAGAACAAAATTACCTACACAGTGGTGAAATCCGCAACTCTCTACGACGTCTATTTCGAGAGATATAAGGAGTTTTGTGATTCCCTCCTAGCATCGTAGCACGTGCTACGAACGTCTACGTAAAAGTAGGTTTCTCGTAATGGGAAGGAAGTGGGAGGGTTAGGGGAAAGTGAAATATATCACAAGAAAGAGAGCAAAATTACCTACACAGTGGTGAAATCCGCAACTCTCTACGACGTCTATTTCGAGAGATATTAGGAGTTTTGTGATTTTTTCGCGCAAGTGTCCATTCGCGCAAGTGTCCATTCGCTCAAGTGTCCATTCGCGCAAGTGTCCATTCGCGCAAGTGTCCATTCGCGCAAGTGTCCATTCGCGCAAGTGTCCATTCGCGCAAGTGTCCATTCGCTCAAATGTCCATTCGCGCAAGTGTCCTTCGCGCAAGTGTCTTTCGCGAAAGTGTCTTTCGCGCAAGTGTACCAGATCCGTAAACAATCTACAGGCTTGGGGCTAGATAATGCTGTGTGATAATTTTATTTTTTTAATAATGTTATTTTTTTTTATTTACTAGGTTCCAGTCCCTATTCTATCTACTTACCTACCTACCTTCTTTCTACCTTGTAGGTAAGCAGGTAAGTACCAAGGTAGGTATTGAATTATGAATAGTAAGTAGGTACCTACCACTGTAGTAGAATTAACATTTTATTCCACAAAATTACTTTTTGACTAATTGTCTCATCACGCCACGATTCGTCGGTAGCAGTGGGCACACCTTTCATTCATTTCATGTTCGGTTCGCGGCGCGGCACACCCGTCCACATCTGCGAACCGTGCACACTGCGCGCCTGCTGCGCGCCGCGCTTGCCTTGAATGCACGTATCGTGCGCGTAATAGGCGCGGTTCGTGCGCGCAAGACGTACACATCTACGAATTGCCTTGCGTTGCATGTTACATTGCAGGCGCGGTTCGCAGATCTGTACGCGCATAAAATTTCAACGTAAAGTTATGATCATTGATATTGATCATGCATGACATTGACCACAGATGTCCTAGGGATGCTCCCGCATGCATGACTGAGATGCTAACGCATGACAGACAGATCCTACATCCCGTACGGTCCGGTGCGTGCGTTGTGTGGTTTTTAGCTTATTTTCAAAAATCATTTCCCGTATTACAAAGTTACTCTATGGTTTTTAGGTCCCTTTGTCCTGCTTTGTCCTATTCTACCTCTATAAACCCAATGGTGTAGAAAGAGGTGCCCTGTACCATAGACAAAAAAAAATTGTTCTTTGTCTTTCCACAAAGAAAAAAAAAATCGGCCCTCTTCGATTCGATTATATATTTGTCACGGCGCGGTGGGGCGGCAAGGCGAGACGAGACATTATGTAGGTTTTTCTTTAGTTTTACATTATTTTCAATCTAAAATGAAGGTATTTTTTCGAGGCCCTACAAGATCAATGTAGGACAATAAAACCGATAAATTCCGAAAAAGCACTCCCTCACTAAATTAAAAATCTAGATTAGATTATTTGCGATATTAAAATCGCTTATAAACATCGGTTCTTATAAAAAAAGCGATTCTAATCGATTATTTCCAAAATCGATAATTTTTGTACATCCCTGTGTTTGTAGTTGTTTTGCTTGTCAATTCAAAATCCAACATGGATGCTGCTTGCGGCAATTTTGTAGAATGAAAATGAAATTTTGAGTGTTAAACGCAAGATTCAGCTTCTAAAATGTCGTCCACGGAGCCATCCCAGAATAAAACATGGGAGCTATCTCTTTACGAGTTGCATCGCGCTCCCCAAGAAGTGATAACAGACGCGACAGAAATCGCGGTGTCCCCACGAAGCTTGCACAGCGAGTTGATGTGTCCGATCTGTTTAGACATGCTGAAGAAGACCATGACCACGAAGGAATGCCTGCATAGGTTCTGCAACGATTGCATCATAACCGCGCTGCGTTCAGGCAACAAGGAATGCCCGACTTGTAGAAAAAAGCTCGTCTCTAAGAGGTCACTACGACCCGATCCCAACTTCGACCTATTGATATCCAAGATTTACCCGAGTCGAGACGAGTATGAAGCGCATCAGGAGCGCGTGCTGGCTAAAATTAGTATGTCACATTCACAAGCTTCGTTAGTGAACTCTATTACTGAGGGAATAAAGTTGCAGTCCCAGAATAGACCTCAGAGGTCGCGGAAAAACCAGGACGAACCTACGAACGGCAGTAGCGCTAGTAACTCAAACGGACCGACGGAGGCGCCTGCTACCACTCAAAATGGCACAGTGCCCAGTACTACTGCGCCTAAAGAAGGAGCCTCTACCAATACACCAGGGCCTCTCCAATCGGGACAGTCGACATCGAACCCTGCCTCTGTAAGGAGTACTCCTTCTCCTGTACCATCAAATATTAGCTCAATCTCTAAAAATACAAGCACAACAAAAAGAGCTAAGTCAATCTTAACATCAGAGCGAAGTGAGGAAAGTGAATCTAGTGATGCCGGCAGGTAAGATCCTAATTTCTATTTGATAGGTTAGCTTGCATGTCTAAAAAATTAGCAATTCATATTCCATATTTATTTAATTTCTCATTTCATTCGGCACACTTCCTGATTGTACTAAATGCAATTTTCAGAACAGAAGGAGAAAACTCGATGGACACAGAAGGGGAGGGGGAACCGCTGAACCCAAATGAGATCGAGCTTGTCTTCAAGCCGCACCCCACGGAGATGACAGGGGACACTCAGCTGATGAGGGCTCTTCGGGACAGCTCAGTGCGGTATCTGAAGACTACTGCTAATGCATCTGGTAAGTAAATAAAAAAAATGCTGGATAAAGATAAAAATTTAAACACAACATCCTAGATGATGCTGTGATGATGTGTGTGGATTATCCATATGCTGATGTGTGTGGATTATCCATATGCTATATTTTTTATTACTTACACATAGAAAATACCTATATCACACCTGTGGCCTAGTTGCATATCATATAATTCCAGTGGACCACTTAAGCAAGTACTTGGCAATGCGGCTTACACTTGATCTTGATGCGGAGTTACCGGAGGCCTATCGGCTACTCAACTTCTGCATCTATGTAGCCCCTTCCACCGGCCAGTTTGTGCCTCTGGCTGGCTCGCAGACACTGCGGCAGATCAATGACAAGTTTTGGAAGGTAACTTGACTTATTATTTTAAATCAGGCCCTTGGAAAAGATTTAAAATGGTGTAATTCGCAACTATGCTCCTTTTTAGAATGTAAAATATTTTATGTAAACTAAGACATTTGTGTATGAAAACCTAGATAACAATAACAGAAGGCTCGATGATTCTCATTGATAGTGAGAATCATTATCCTATCTACTTTAGGCCTAGCACAGGGATTGTTGTCTAGGAGCATAGAGAAAAATGACATCGCATCATCATACATTGCGTAATTATTGAAGTTGAAAGAATGAGTTTCAAACATTTTACACATTCAATGACAATGTGACGTAATTTTTCTCTATTCTACACAAAAATCCCTGTGCTAGGCATACTGGAAGATTTGGATCGATTCAATTCAATTCAATTCTTGGTTAATGGCTCTGCGTCTGGTCGACACAATTCTGCCAATGGATTTGGATCGATTTGCCGCGCGCGGGTGCGCTCGGCATCTCGCTTCGTCTGGCTGGAACCGCCACGCGCGTAACTGGGATATGATGCGTTCTTTAGCAGATTTCTTGATTATTTTGTAGGAATACCTAGTCCACATCCATATAAATATCTGGATTCACCATAAAATATCCAACAAATTAGCATGTAAATATTCTGCAGTTGGAGTACACAATGTCTTATGATTGTTGTAATTAATATGATTTACGTAACTAATCTTACTACTACAATTAGCCTTGTATGTCACATAGCTAGACTCTGTTCCCAATTATTGTAAAAATTCTAAAAAAGTCTATTGTTTGCAGGTGAACAAACCCTTGGAAATGTACTACTCATGGAAAAAGACCTAGTAAGGTCCATCTCTGGTCAACCACATAATCTATGTTTTCATAGTGCAGTGATATTTTATTTAAAACCAATTTCAATATACTAATGATTATATTATTTAATTTAAAGTGATTAATATGAGGAATGGACTCAAATTTTAGAATGTTATAAGGAAATAATGAACTATAATGTGATAGTTTTAGGTAGTTTTAATGGATTTTATTATTATTTAAGTTATACTCAAATTTTAATGAATGATTCCTGATAACAGGCACTTTTCTGTATTTTAGAAATGTGTTGGTAACAATAAGTATCTGGTAAGACTAAGATTTTTTGTTACACAAACTTATGTATCTACATCAAAATCAATTTACTCATGCTTGTATCTTTTTTCTGTACATAATATGTAGTGTACACAATAATAAATACCTAATCTGCAGATTGTATTGAAGTATGAGATAAGGTACAAGTGAGTACATACCCCTATGTTAGTACCTACTTCTTTTCTGTTAATATGACATGCATGCTTCAAAGATCAGTGAACCATGTTAAGATAATGAGGTCAGTCTGGTATTCTTATCTAGAATTTAAACATTTTGAACCTTGTCAAAGTGGAATAAGGGACACAATGCTGCAAAGGCTAAGAAATAATGTCTCTTCGCTCCAATGATTCTGTTCAAAGAGGCTAAGCTCTTGCTATCTATGCCTCATATATTATTTATTCTTCCAACCTACCAGAAATGAAATTGTAAACAAAGAAAATTACAATAAAATAATAGAAATAAATTTTATTGTAATGGTAAACCGATTTTTTAATTTGAATACAACTAAAATATTTTATGTAATGTACATTATGCATTTGAATAAAACAAAGAAATTATAGACATTCTTTTTATTAAAATTAAAGTTCTTCATTCGATATAAATTATTTCGTATTTTATCTTGAGGCAACCATGTTGTTACAAACTTTGTTCCAAACAAGAGGCCAGAACAATAATTCTTCAACATAGTACAATATTAAAGTAGGTACCGCAACTATTTATGTAGGTAGGTACCTACTTAATTTAGCACTAAATTAAAATAAAGGCGCGAATATTTAAAAAGCGTTCCAAAATCGAAGGCACATTGGGTGCATTAGACTTTAATCTGGAGCTAAGGCAGGCACATCACTGTTTAAATTTTATAAAGTGCGTTCTAAAAGCGTTGTACTCTCTTCTAAGTGCACCAGTTACTTCTGCTTTTATCAGTTTTAGTGATTCTTTTATCCCTTCCATATTTTCTGAATCACGTGCGATTGTTAATCTTTCCATTAAAGCGAAGTCTAGCTCGTCAATCCGATCGGCTTCATCTAATAGATTATCGACATCTCTCAGGAAACTGCGAATTGATACCCCTTCTTCTTTTTCTTCATAAGCCAGCAATTTTTCGAGGTGTTCCCAAAAATCCAATGTTTTTCGCCCATGTTTCATTTTGGAAGTAAACATGAAATTCCGGAAGAGTTTTCTACCTTTCTCGTCATTCAGAACGTTTTCTATCTTATCGGTGAATCGATCCAAGTCCGATTTTGATATTCCGAACTCATCACAGCCACAGGCAGCGAAACAGTTATCCATTTTAATGTCATTTGTGTGGCTATTGGCCTTTTCCTTCTCTTATCGATTAATGTTGACTAATTGCGCAAATGTAACTCACATTCTGCCAACCTTAGGACGTTTCTTTCTCCCGATGTTTGTTTTATATGGAAATAGCTTCTCAATCCATTGGTTTTGTTGACGAAGAGTAGTATACAATAACTATGGGTTTTGAGTGTTCACTTGAATGATTCACCTGTGAATCTTGCAAGTTACGGAAGTGAAGTGAGGTTAGTTATAAAAATAGCTAAAATGAATAGCGTTAAGCCGAACGTACTGACTGACGAGGTGATGTTGGTTGGTTTGGTTGTCTTGTGTCTTGCTTGCGCCACATCGTCTTTATTTCCGACCTATGCGCCGATATACGAATGCGCATGTCCACAACCATTCAAAACACAAATTCAAAAGTTCGCGGCACACGGCACTAACTTTTTTCCGATTAAAATGAGCACAAATGCATTGTAAAAAATTAATGCAATGCAAGTTAAGAGGCGCAATACCAACACTCAAGTAGTACACGAGCAAATTGTGACTAACTTGTGAGGCATTACATCACGAAACCAAGGCAGGTAAAAAAGTCGTGACCTCGCACGGTGGCGGCGAATAGCCATTCATTCATTCATGGGAAAATTTTATAGTCAAAGAATCACCGTTGGCTTGCCGCGAAATAGAAGTGATGCTAGCTTACAATACAATTGTAGGTACCTAATTACCTATTCATTTAAATTGTAACCTAAACGAATATTATAACAATATTAATTACTTCACCAATGACATAAAATACCTACCTCTACACTTATTATCTAATAGATGTTTTGTTTTTTATTCTTCATCTTTCGTACCCTTCCCGCATGCCGTGAGCATGCATGATCATAAAGATGATCCTAAAAGACATTTAAAATGGTCGTGAATGATCAATAATCAAATCTCGTATGCTCCCTATTCAGATAGGTAGGCTAACACAACAAATGCTTAATGATTTGTTAATATAATCGGCTAAAATATTTATTATGGAAAAAGTAAAATGAAACTGCTTTGTCCGTTGAAGTATTATTGTGAAAATGAACTTTGTGATTTTTTGTATCGAGTCACAATTTGTCAACCGTGTTTCGGCTCCCATAACTTACTACCAAGAATATTAAACTTTTGATGCCCATCAAAAAATTATTATAAATTCAATGTTTTTTGATTTTCCTTATAGTGAAAACGTGGGTTTTGGGACTCACTTTACCTTAAATAAATAGCTGCGCCCCGCGGCTTCGCCCGCGTGAAATCATACAAATTTCAGAAATTTATTGCACATCCCCTAGGGGTAGATATGTAAAAATAAAAAAATCGTGATTTATTATTGACTTGATAGCTTAGAATAAGAAGGCTTAGAATGATAGTTGACACAAACGAGGTAAGTCTAAAAAATTGCGACTAATCGTCGCAATTTCAATTTCGAACCCCTAGTAAAATAATTCAAATGGCGCGGAAAGCAGCTCCGACAAAAAATATAAAAATGGTGTATTGTGCGGTGCAAGGGTGTGCAAACACCACTAATAAGAAAACTAACAATGCAAAAAGGTAATTTCATGGGTGAGTACTAATATTAAACTTGTCATATTGCGTAAAACAGCCATCAAAAATCATAAATAAATTGAAATTTTTTCAAAGCAGTTTTCGTGAAAATGTTGCTATGCGTGGGGGAAAAAATACCCCGGTTTGGTACTACCTAAGTATAAAGTAGTAGGGGAAAGGTGTCTCGTGTGAAAGGTAGGAATTTAACTTTCTCCAAATTTACTCATAGGTACCACTTAAAAACATCGTTTTAGTATTTTTCAAAATCACTCGAGGATATTCTATCTAGTAATCTGTGGCAATAGACACGAGTGCGCTTTCACTTGGTTCTTTTTTTAAATGTTTGTTTCGAAAACGGGAAAAGCCAATATTATTTGGCGGACTTGGAGTAAAACCTTTTTGAATAGCTACCGGCTACTAACTTTTAAAAAAAACTTTAGAAATGGTTTTGCATAGAGTTTAGCCGCAGTTTAGTACGACAGTAACGCTGTATTTTCTGCAGTGTAGAAAGGAATAAGCCACTTTTCCTGCAGGTGAAGTATTAAATACTTTGTGTGTGTAATTTACCACATATTGGCATCAATTGATAAATTTTTAAAACTCTCGGCGTGTTTGTCACACTCGCACTTGACGGGTCTGCTTTAATTTTGTATCAAACTAGTTTCAGCTCTAACATGTACCTAAGTAGGTAGAAATATATAATAAACTAGTTTCTGCCCGCGGATTCGCACGTTTTGCTTGTACGGAAACGCCTTATCGTTATTTCTTTCAATCCCATGGGAACTGATTTATGGGATAAAATGTGGCCTATGTTTTATTCCAGGCCTAAAGCTACCTGTTTACAAAAAAATTATCCCGACCCCTTCAGTAGTTTTGGCGTTAAAAGGTAACAAACATCCATCCATAGGTACATCTAAACATCCGAACTTTCCCTACGAACAAATGTTCTCGTGTATTTTTTTGAAATTTGAATATTAACAATTGACGCCCACCAGTTAATAAGCAAAAGCACAAAATAAATAAATAAATAATAAATAAATAATGCTGGATAATCCACACAGCACCATCTAGCCCCAAAGTAAGCTACTCAAAGCTTGTGTTATGAGTACTAGATAACTGATATATTTAATACATTATATACATAGACAGATATTTTTTTTTATGATACATAGAAAACACCCAGACCAACGGAACAAATTTCTGCAGATCGTATACAAATTTGTTCCGAGGCGGGAATCGAACCCGCAACCACTTGCGTCGCAGGCGGACTCTCGCCCGCTGCACTACTGAGGTCGACCAAATTACCCATTTTTTTAGGGAAAATGCCATTTACTTGCAACATTCAATCATACGCATGTGTGAGTGAAAGCACTGTATTTACGAGCTGTCAAAACACACATATAATAATTTTCCATAGAAACTTTACCACCCTTTTAACCCCCACAGAGGTTATTTTTTGAAAATTAGATTTATTTATATTTTGAGAAATTAGAAACGATATTGTAATTCTAGAACCTAAACTATGTATCTATATACCAAATTTTATTTAAATCGGTTGTGTAGTTAGGTACTACCTACGGAGATAGAGTATGTGGTAACAAACATTCACACAAACTTTCGCATTTATAATTATTATTAGTACGATAGGATAGTGGGATAATTCGAGATCCTCATACTCCTATCTAAAGGGACAGTTCACAACAATAGTCAAAAGCCTTTGTTGTGTTAATTTATGAACCTACATAAATAGGAAGCCTACGACTAGCACTGACCAGCCACGGTCTAGTTGCGTTCGTATGGAGCCAGTGAAGGAGGGCTCAGCAGTTTGGCCCGTACTCCTAAAACGATTATTCACAGAACACAGAAAAATTCTGTGACAGATTATTTCGTGCCGGTACATACAGCTCGACCGGAAAAGGAAGGTAAGATTTAAGTTGTAAAAATTGCGTTCATGGTATTTTGGATGTTTATTTCCGTTTGGATATGAAAAAGTTTAGTCCAATCCCACATTTTGATACTTTAAAACATAGGTTGAATGTTTTAAAAAACTAAAACCCGACGTCGAATCGCTTTCTAACACTGTTCTTTTTTTGTTAAGTTTTGCGTTACAGACACTAATCTTTGGGACCACCTCGAGATCAGTCTGTATACAATATTGAAAAAAATAAGTCGGCCCTTAAATCGACGGAAAAATCGTAGAACATACATTATAAACACTTACAAACAGGTGAACATAAAACTACCTTCTCGAAGTCAGTTCAAAATCATTGTTATCATCAGATTTGGCCTTTGTGCCACTTTTTACGGTCCTCCGATTCACTTATAATTAATAACCTTTAATATCAATTATAATTAATAACCTTTTTTAGGTAGGTGCATCCGTAATGTAGGTATAAGTACCAGGTTGAAGATGAAGCTTCTACTAGCATTACGAAAAAATATTCAATACTTGCAAAAAAAAGAAAAGTATCTTCAGAAGAATTAGACTATATTATTAGTTTGTCTGCAATCAGTATCGTTTATTATTTGAAAAAATACATAAAGATTCTTTTTAAATTCGTTCAGCATACTTATTAGCATAAGTCGGTACCTATTTAATATATTTTAAGCAATAAATGATTATGTTTTTATATATGAATAAAAGCCTCCACACCGGGCCGGAGGCGAAGGCATACGAGTTGTATCATATAAATTTATATGAAAAACTACACACGCACCGCAGGCGGTGGCTATGCGGTGCATGGCCATGGCGGGCCGGCGGCTCAGCGACACAAACAGTCGGCGTGCGCGTCGCGGCGCGGTGGCGAGGCGGCACACCTCCGCGTGTTAGCGTTGTATTTCAACTAGAATAGGGAGTGTCTTCACACAGAGCGCACGCCACGCGTCGCGGTGCGGAGGCATGCTACTATAGTGGAGTTACGAGTTGTATATAATTACAAAATTTTTAGCTTGTGACCCGAATAAGGCGCTAAATAAAATGGACTCTACCGAAAAATTTATAGCATTAGTTCAACCACATCGTTGTATATACGAATGCCGTATAAAATATTACAAAAATGACATCTTTACAATAAAACAAGAACATCTTTACAATAATGCGACACCGTGACTTACACACAAGCTCCAAAACGCCTCCGCTACGCCGCCGGCGCCGCGCCACGGCTTTCGCACGCCTGCAGTGTGAAGACATCCGCACCGACAACACCACAACATTAATAAAGAAATGCCAGTTTACAGTATATTTTATAATTGCCTTCTTTTAGACCTACCTAAGTATATCTATATACATATTCACCAAAATAGCTTAACGCAAAGATCAAGACTGTTTGCGTCGTAGTATTCGTGTTGCCACTTAAACGACAGCAGGGCCCTCATTTATTTTCTACTCTTTTCGGTCGCACTCACAGATAGCATAGCATACTCTTTCTACGCACTGTACTTGCATTTGGACGGTAAAAAAAACAAAAACTTTCCGAAAACATCTTTTAATCGATTCAGAGATCTACTAACGTGTTGTTTCTGTGTGTAGAGGCTTTCAATGTCACAATTTTAACCATGGCAATAAGCATTCCAAGCTGACCAACCTACGAAAAAAATGACGTCGGAATCGGCCATTTTTCCCAGTTTACTGTAGCTACAGTACACGTGTTCTGTAGGTTATTGGCAAAAATCTAATGAAAATCGTGTAAATTTCACTGTAAACTAGTGTTACAAACCATCTACCTACTTCCAGGTTGCTAAAATGGTGGCTGTAAAGAAGCCTGCGGCTAAAAAAGCCCAGTTGCACCAGAAGACTGGCAAGAAGGGAGCAGTGAAGGGTGGCAAAATTCGCGGCAAGGGCCAGAAGAGGAAAATTGCGCTAAAGTTCACCATCGACTGCACACACCCTGCTGAAGACAGCATTCTTGATGTGGCTAACTTCGAGAAATACCTAAAGGAGCATGTCAAAGTTGAGGGCAAAACAAATAACCTCGGCAATCACGTTGTCATCGCCCGGGACAAGACGAAGGTTGCAATCAGCTCAGGTTTGTGTGATTCTCTCTTGATACAACCATCCTGAAATTTTGAAATTCTACATCTGCCTATCAAACGGTTACTGCTAACGTAAACGCTTACCGGTACGTATTAATGAAAATCAAAACATTTGCCATGCAGCCTTACAGATAATGCAGTGACGTGCATGCAGTGCGTTAGCTCGGCAGCTAGCAACCCCTGACTTACATTTAGATTTCTACTCATTTTCATGTCCTCGAAATCGTAAAGTATATAAAGTTAGTTATAACTGGATAGGTACCTATTTAGTTTCTATTCTTTGATTTTAATTTGTTACTTGATATTTATCAGGACCCTAATTCCACCAAATTCTTCACTTCACCCTAACAATCTCAATGGCCTCATCTTAGAGTGATGTTTTCGCTTTTTACCTTTGATGAAAGAAACTAGATGGAGAGATGCATGTCAAAAGTGTCAAGGTTGAAACCATGCTATCAATCTCTCAGTGCAAATTGCACTTCACACTCTATTTTGAGTTTCTTCCATAATTGTTGGGTAATTCTGCAACTAAACCATTGTCATATTAGTTACAGAATTCAGCCCCTGTATGTATGTTCGTACCATTTACTAATTATTCTTCTCTTTGCAGACATCCCCTTCTCCAAGAGGTACCTTAAGTACTTGACTAAGAGGTATCTCAAGAAGAACAATCTCCGTGATTGGCTGCGAGTGGTGGCTTCCGCTCATGATGCGTATGAGCTCCGCTACTTCAACATCAATGCGGACTCTGACAATGAGGACAATGACGAATGAACCTTGTAATAAATAGTTTTACGCTATTCTTTGTTTATTTTCTTCAGTTTTACCACGCTATTAAGTGTTTAGTCTAGTGAATAATATATACTGTGCCTGCAACTATAGGGCTGCACTAAGTGGTAATCAATCAGTCTTGCATAGAATGTTGCAATTTGCAAAGTACAGTATACAGGAACTGTGCAGAATTTAATAAGTAAAGTGATCTGTAGAAAAAATTGTGCATGACAATTGACATGGCTGATTTTAGAGTAAATAATTCTGGACGATTTCATGAAGCCTCTAAATCTAAAGTAAGCATAGCTTGTGTTGTGGGCACTGTACCAGATTACTAACTACATAAACATTCAAATACTTGCAGATTATGTAAACATTTGTCCTGAGTTGAGAATCGAACACTCAAACTTATCTTCCCAGCTGTACTTGCGCTAAATAGATACGCCACAGGTGGATTTTTTTTCCTATTGCATGCATCTATGATTTACTAGATAAAATAGTTACTTGATCTGCGCACGGCTTCGCATGGCAAAATTATATGTATAAGAATACAATAACTGTCATTCCTTCGCATTCATATAAGTCAGGCTACTTAGTTGAATAGACGCCGAGGCGAGGGATTATATAGGTACTTACTTGTTTCCGGACTCGTTCGACGACGTTTCCGCAACTAGGCCACAGGTGTGCCCTTTTTGCGTGGATTATATAGGTACTTAAAAAAAATATCTCTTCCCGCAACCTTCCCTCAGTAATGCGCTACACGTCGAAATCTTTAGGATGATAATTAATTTTTCGAAATTTCTCTGTTATGCTGCTCACCAATATTAAAAACAATAGCGAAGACTTTTCAGGACTAAGCAACTCCATGATCATTCTAGCGAAGACTTTTCAGGACTAAGCAACTCCATGATCATTCCTGTTATTGCTTACCCTCTAACTATTCCACGGTGACACGCTTTACCTTACCTTAGGCCTTAAATCAAGGAGTAAAGTAAATCCAAACTCATTTTTTAGGTAACTTTTATTGTTGGTAAATAAGTATATTTCTAATGATAAAATAATAATAGAAAACATTGACTAAACCCTTTCAAAACCTGGTTAATAATTAAAAATACAAATAGAAAGTACATAGGTAACAAATAAATTAATAATAACCCAGAATAATTGTGCATATACTATAACATAGTACACTTATTATTTATACTTCTTAATATACATTTGCAAAACTTTAACAAATAATAGGTTCAGACTTCAGAAAAATATCAGGTTAGCACTGAAATAAAATTTAGGAAAAAAACAGGTTTGAAAGGGTACCTGATTTCATTACAGACGAACTGCTTTATGAACAACTTCATCTATGTTTTTGTACTAAACTAGTTAAAGATTCATCTACGTATTGTCCAAAATGAGAATTTAGCTTACAAATAAATAGATAATAAGGTCTTGCACTGGCGTAGGGCGTTATACACTATTAATTCAATAGTCTGCAGTTTTACACGCGGTGATATTTTCCATAAATACTAAGTACAATTAATACATTGAAGAATAGAGGTATAATACCATGATAGAATACTATCCATAAAACTAATTTCTGTTACAACTTCATTTACGAAACGATAATGGGACAAATCATATCTTCATCTTAGTAATAGCTTTCAATAATTTATGCAGATTTGTAAAACACTACAAAATACCAGACCATAGGCACATTGTTCGAATTTAATGCTTATACTAATCACGGGGTATTATCTGTGCCAGTTTAAATCCATGTTGAAGATTACGCGACATTAGTCTATGCATCAAAGTCGCCAACGCCGCCGCCAACGACAGCGCGACACGGGCGGGATCATGTCGGCAACACCATTTTATAGAATCATGTCGGCGACACGTCTGCAATAACGTCGGCGACATCTCAAAATTTGCTGATCGCGCTACCGACATTGATTACCAACCGGCCGGGCTGTATCGGCTGCATTGGACCTTTGATGTGTGAACTCCTTAATAATTGATACAGTAATCCTATATCTACTCTATGAAGTCCAGTGCAAGTTGCTTCAGCTAGTTTACTTTGCTGCCATTTCCTTCATCCTGTTGAGCGCTGAGCCAGCTTTGAACCAGGCAATTTGTTGCTCGTTGCAGGAGTGGTTCAGCTTTATACGCTCAGTACTGCCATCCTTGTGCTTGATTTCGCAGTCAACAGGCTGGAAAAAACACAAATAGTTAAACAAGGATGTTTAAAAACCATAAAAAAACATTGCTGGATATTTCTACCAGTATGAACTTCATTAAAAACTGGACAACCTCCTTTCATAATAGGCAAAAATAAGCAAAACGTTTAAACGTCGGAATTTTGTAGTTGGCTTTCAGGCAGTGAAAACAACTTAAAATATTATCTAAGGAATGTCCATCAGCAGTGCTAATGGGTCGACTACACTATTTTATTTAATTATTAAACTAGTTTCTGCCCGCGACTTCGCACGCGTTGTTTCTATGGAAACGCTTAAAGTTATTTCTCTCCCATGGGAACTGATTTGTGATAAAACGTAGCATATATTTTATGTCTACGTTTGCAGAGTCGCGGTCTCCACTCTAGAACTCGCTTACAACCGGCCCACTGCCACTTCCGCTTGCTAATTCTTTGCACTGTGTCAATAACTTCTTAGATCTCTGTCGGATCTGTATCCTTCAGAGAGACTCTGAGCTGACTCTCTTTCCATAGCTCGCCGAGCGACTTGGAACTGACGGACCATCAGCCCTACTGTGAGTCCACGTCTCAGCTCCGTAGGTCATGTCATGACGGTAGGACGCACTGATTGAAAACTTTAGTTTTTTCAAGCATTGTGGTATAAGGTTTACCACATATAAATCACATTCCTCAACAAACTTTAGGTTAGGTTTAACAACATGTATTTTCCGTGGCCCAAACTAGAGAAGGACCATCCTCGAGATGAATGTGATGAGAGGCCTATACCCAGCAGTGGGCACCGAGTGGGTGATGTGGTGGCAAAAGTTGATAGTTACCACGCCGGGAGCGAGTTTCGCCAGTCCAAGGAGGGAGATTTTGTCGTCGGGTTTGATTTTGTCGTAGTCGGCGACGTTGGCAAACGTCAGCGGAAGCATGCCTTGTTTCTTCAGGTTGGTCTCGTGAATTCTGCAAATATGAGATAGTTATAGATTTTGAAAAACGATGTAAAATTTTATGTCTATATGAAGGGTTGATAAAAATAATGATTTGGAAAGAAATTATAAAATCCAATTAATTGGGTTAAAATAAGATTTTTATGATATTCGCTTTGGTTTATCAAGTTTTAAGGGTATATAGCTACATCTGTGGGTTACAGGTAGGTTCAAAGGTTTAATCACACGAAGTACTTGTACCACTAGCAGAAAGAGAAGACACCAAGATTAAAACATATTCATTTCTGTCTTACATGTTCTATAATTTTTTTTCGATTGCGATAACTAAGTCCATTTAGTCTTTATTTAAATTATATAACAGCGATGACTTGCCGCAAACATAAGTTGAGCATCTTTTTTTCTTTGTATCATTCTTTAGTTTTAAGTGGTTTTAATTTTCAATGTTTGGCTTTGTTGTGGTTTATGAGAAATAAATAAGTTTCAAGCCCAATTGGTTCGATAAGTCAAGATTTGTACAGGCTGTACAGGAAAGTGTCGAGGGGACCTCGTCGTATGCAGCGTCCGCCAGATCCCACCTAAAGGTGGTGATCATGGAGAAAAACGGCGTACATATGGACGAGGGACGCGCGACTCTTCTCCGCAGACACCTAGACGTGTGCTTCGCGGCTCTATGTCGGGACGACCGATATAAATTCGAGCATGAGGCCCCGGGGTTCGAAGCCATGCCGAAACCGGCACACGGTGGCCTAAGTGCGATAGCAGCCGACGACCACAGTCTGGAGTGGCTCACTGCTACGGTCGCTAGCCTGCCACCGTTGTGGCCAGGGACGAGTGGACTGGTAGTGGTGCCACAACACATGCTGCCCAAGTATCACAAAGGCGTCGTTTTCGTGCCGGACTGTGACGAATCCGCCGAAGACATCCGACAGATCCTAGCTTGGTGCAATAATCGGAGATTACCACCCCTGCGCATAGACCAATGGCCGATCTTCGCCCACAAACGGACCCCGAACAACGCCATGACCGATAACGTCATGGTGTTCGGTATCCCGGTGGAGGAGCTCTCGGCTGTGGCGGCCAGGAAAAATAAGCTCAAATACAGACTGGCCAATCTGCACATCACTGTCAGAGCACCCAGAGCGTCAGACGTCAAGACCCCGATTGTGGCGCCGCCTGCTGCCCCGGAGACACCCTGCGCTAGCGCGGGCGTGCCTGGAGCTGTGGGCGGTGCCGCCATGGGGGTCGACTCTGACCCCAGTACAGGCGAGAGGGAACTTTCAGAGGAGGCAATAGACGAGCTCCTGGATGATGTGGGTGATGAGTTAGGAGGCCTTTCAGGCCTAAATCTACTCTCACCTGCGCCAGAAATGGACATGGAGCTCTCTATGGCATCCCCGGCAGGTTCCCTCCCACCGCAATAAAGTAGATCAGCGTAAGGCTGTCTACTTCCCCCTATACCCCCCTTTTTCGCTTTTGACTAATAATGTCTGTCAAACACAAGGTATCGAAACAAACTCCCCACAATCCCACATATGGGATACCAAATAACCAAAATCTCACCTCTCTAGATAACCATAATAACTCGAATACTCGAACCACTATAACTCAAAATAGGTTAGACGAAATCAATACAATCTCAGTAGTCCAAGCCAATATCCAACACAGCGTCACAGGGTTCGCCTCGCTAAGAAGAACCCTGGAAGAACAACCGCACACCATTGCACTGGTCCAGGAGCCCTACATCGTCCGGGGAAGGGTATGTTTCACTTCCTTACCGGGCACTGTATTTACCTCCCCCGTTAACAATAAGACCAGAACGCTAATATACGTACCCAAAAACATGAAGGCTTCACTGGTTACACACCTGTGCACGGACGATCTCACCGTGGTGCAGCTGGAAACTGGACTGGAAGGTAAGCTTCAAACCATTTTTATTGCCTCGGCATATCTGGACTGCAATGTGGAGGCGCCGCCGGAAGAACTAGAGGCACTACTCCATTATTGCATCACTCACGGTACGGAATGCATACTAGGCTGTGATGCTAATGCGCACAGCACCATATGGGGCTCCCCAGATACAAACGATAGAGGCAAAGATATCCTAGACTTTGTACTCCGACATAACCTTAATATTATAAACAGAGGCTCTGAACCGACGTTCGTAACATCCTGGGCTCAGACCATTATAGACCTAACAATGGCTACCAATGACATTGCAGAGTACATCCAAAACTGGCACGTAGCGACACAAGAAGCATCATGCGCAGACCACAGGCGGATTAGATTTCAACTGTTGACAGGAGAAATCCTTCCACGCACATACAGAAATCCCAAGAAGACTGACACCGCACTATTCGCGGAAACCTTAAACAGTAAACTGGACGCTCTGGAGAGACCAGACCCTGGACCTCAGCTAACTCCAGAAGACATTGAACAAACGCTGACCGAACTGACGGCACATCTAACCACCAGTTACGAAGAAGCGAGTCCCTTGATAACCGAAAGCAACAAGATTGCTCATCGTAAAGACAAATGGTGGAACAAAGAACTAACCAAACTCAGAAAGAAAACACGTCATCACTTTAACAGGGCGATGAACACTAAAGATGACCAAGACTGGTCCAACTACAAAAAAGTTAGACAAGAATACAAACGGAAGATTCAAAGTAGCCGAAACAACTCATGGAAACGCTACAGCAACTCCATAGCCACTCAGAGCGAAACAGCTCGCCTCAACAAAATTCTATCCAAGGATACATCCACCAAACTCGGCTCACTAAAAAAGCCAGATGGATCATACACAAAATCCGAGCGGGAACAGCTCGAATTACTGTTGAAAACACATTTTCCAGATTGCAAACTGGAGGAAAACACTGGATGGGAAGCAAGAAATCATCAAAAACCCCATAACAACGACTGGGAACTTGCAAACCAGATAGTAACAGAAGAAGCGCTTGATTGGGCGGTTAGAAGCTTTAAACCGTACAAAGCAGCTGGCACTGACGGTGTCTTCCCCGCCCTTCTGCAGTGGAATCTTACAAGAATCACACCAAGGTTAGCCTCTATATTTAGAAGCTGCATTGCATGGAAATACATCCCTCGTGCCTGGAGGGAGGTCAAAGTAATATTTCTACCAAAACCTGGCAAAACAGATTACACCCAGCCAAAGTCATTCAGACCAATAAGCTTAAGCTCGTTCCTACTGAAGACACTAGAAAGACTATGCGACAAGTTCATCAGAAATGGGCCGCTGCTTAGAAACCCAGTAAACAAAAACCAACACGCCTATCAATCAGGTAAATCTACTGAAACGGCTCTACATCAAGTCGTCCACAAGATTGAAAGTGCGCTTGAAAATAAACAATCGTGCCTGGTCACCTTCATAGACATAGAAGGTGCCTTTGATAAAACAACGTTCCCGTCAATTGAAAACGCTCTGCGAAAGCAAGGAGTTGATCAAAATCTGAATCAGTGGATAGCTGAAATGCTATCCAGCAGAGCGACCAAAATCGAGAGTTCAGAACCGGGGCAAGCAGCCCAATGTAGGGTGACGCGGGGGTGCCCACAGGGCGGGGTCCTTTCACCGCTCCTGTGGATACTGGTCGTGAACGAACTCTTGGACTCACTGAACAAAGATGGTATTCTAACGATAGCATATGCAGACGACCTTGCAATCATGATATCGGGGCTTTTCGAAACAACTCTATGCGAAAAGATGCAAAAGGCGCTACGGACTGTGGAAACATGGTGCACCAAACACAGTCTGTCAGTAAACCCGAACAAAACAGAATTAGTACTCTTCACTCGCAAAACTAAAGTACCAAAACTAGAACTACCCTCACTATTAGGTAAAACATTGACACTAAGCAAAGAGGTCAAATATCTCGGCATATGGCTAGACAGTAAACTACTGTGGGGCAAGCAACTAGACCATATCATAACCAAAGCCACAAACGTTTTATGGCAATGCACCCGAGCGGTAGGCAAGGACTGGGGCCTAAAGCCCAAGCTATGCCTGTGGCTGTATACAGTCATGGTACGCCCGGTGCTAACGTACGGTGCAATAGTTTGGTGGCCTCGAACAAACTTAGTCACCACTATTAACAAACTGCAGCAAGTTCAAAGACTGGCATGCACACTCATTTGCGGATGTAGGAAATCGACCCCATCTGCTGCACTGGACATAATTTTAGGACTAACGCCCTTGCACGTTCACATACAGCAAGAAGCAATGGCAGCGTCCTTAAGAATTAAATCAACAGACCAATGGAAAGGCGATTCAGGCCTAACAAACCACTGCAGAATATTAAATAAAGCAATAGCTGCAATTCCAGAAGCGGCGAATGGTACTGACAGAATAGCGTCCACCTACTTATCCGGTAAGACCTACGCAACAACGCACGAAGAGTGTGCAGTTGCGAACACCTCACATGATGTTACCACATAATGATGGAGCCAAGAACAACACAGGAGCTGGCTGCGGCTACTTCTGTCCCGAAACCGGACTCTCTAGGGCTCAACCTTTAAACTCAGCCACCACGGCCTTTCAGGCGGAAACACTGGGACTACAACTGTCGGCAAAACACATGCTGCTGGAAACAACTATCAAAGAACCGACCTGCCAGATACAGCTGGTCTTCAAGACAGACAGCGCGGCATTAATAAACGCACTCAAAAGGACAGAAACAAGATCAAAATCAATTGTAGAATGTCACAGCGCTCTACAAAGTCTCTCTGAACAAATGAAAGTCAGCATAGAATGGACGGAGAGCCGATCCGATCCAGGTAACATAAATGCAGACAGACTTGCAAAGAAAGGATCGAGACAGACCCCAACAAAACAGGACATCAGTCTGTCCAACCCACCCACAGCAGAAGTCAGAAACAGACTAAAACTATACTCAGAAAAAGAACACCAAAAACTATGGGAGCGCCGAACAGACTGCAAACATACAAAACTAATACTCCCCTCTAAAGATAGGAAAACCACAAACACATTGCTCAAGATGAGCCGCGAGGACCTAAGAACAATGGTGGACCTCATCACAGGTCACTGTGAACTGAACCATCATCTTCTTAAAACTGGAGCCACAGACAGTAGCCTGTGTCGTGGCTGCTTCCAGGAAGAAGAGACTGTGGAACACGTAGTGGTACACTGCACAGCCACAGAGGACGCCAGACGGAAAACGGGACTGAAGACTCTCATAGAGGAATCAAACCCGTCCACGCCTACAGAAAAGCTGAAACGAAGCTGCAAATCACCAAAGGTCCTGCTCCGATATTTTAAGGAGCTGGGCTGGTTAGGGCCTGGATAGGCAGGGGGACAATGCACAATACACTCCTATGCGAGATGTCAGTGCAGATCCCAGTTCCCCCATTCAGAATCAGAATCAGAATCAGAAGTCAAGATTTGCACTAGCGAATGTGTAAAAATTTACATTCGTTACATCTTGCACTCGAAGTGAATTCGAAATTTTTCTTAGTGCCACCTAGCAGATATAATACATTTGAAGAGTGATGCTGAAACTGTAGTTAAAGTTGTGACTGATAGATCGCCACAGCGGATGGTCGTACTGAAACAGATTTACCTACCATGGACAAATGCAAAAAAACGTCGTGTATAAAACCCTACTTTCTGTAGTAAGCATTCTTCTGCAAATACTGATTTTCCACGTAGGCGGAACCACATTCCAGCCGTTTTAGGGTTCTTAGCAAGCTGTTGACAATGATGGCGTATTCTTACAAAAAGGATTTGAACAACGTTGGCGCGTCCTACCTGGCAAAGCTCTTGGCAATAATGGCGCGTCTTACCTGGCAAAGCTTTTGACAATGATAGCGCGCCCCCCAAGATGCCTCGGCTCCAGCGCGGCGTGCTCGCGAGAGGAGCCCTCTCCGTAGTTCTCATCTCCCACGACCACCCACGGGACGTTGGCAGCCTTGTACGCGCGCGCGGTGGCGGGCACTGCGCCGTACTCGCCCGTCAGCTGGTTGCGGATCTTGTTCAGCTCGCCGTTCTCGGCGTTTGTGGCGCTGGAAGCAACAAGTGAAGGGTTAAGGCAATTTTATCCTCGCCATTATTATAAACGCGAAAGTTTGTAATAAGTAAGTATGTAAGTATGGATGGATGGATGTTTGTTACTCTTTCACGTAAAAACTACTGAACGGATCTGGATGAAATATGGCACAGAGATTGGTTATAGTCTGGAATAACACATAGGTTTATTTTATTCCGGAATTCCCGCGGGAACGGGAACTACGTGGGTGAAATCGCGTGGCGCTGCTAGTTTAACATATTTCTCTAAAACAGATCTAATCCTTCTTATATTATAAATGCTAAAATTTGTGTGAATGTTTGTTAACACGTATCTCCGTAACGATAACCGATTTAGATTAAATTGGTATGTAGATAAACTATAAAGAAGAACTACTAATGGTCGGATCATAAAAGCTCTTTCACTGATATGTAGCTACATTGCCCATGACTACTACTATAGGCTCTGAATCATGGTGAGCGAAGACGCGACCGGAAGCTAGTTTACACTATAACAGCTATGACCAAATACAAGTATATGAATATATACATAGGCACAGCGCATCAGCATTGCCATACAGCGGGGTAATGCAGCCAGCGTCTTGGGGACGCTTCCGACTGGTATTGATATGGATCAGTTGAGCTACCTATAGATTGTTTGCAACAGTCTGCAGTTAGCTAAATTGTTTCAACTGTAAATACTAATTAAATTATTTTCTTTGTAAATAAAGGCTTCTGCCCTGTATATGAACTCACGTAATAAACATGTTATTGGAGATGTTGTCGAGATGTCCGCGGTACTTCAGCCAAGGTCCAGCCGCTGAGATGTGGTCGGTGGTGCACTTGCCCTTGACCTTTATGAGGATCGTGAGGTCTTTGAGGTCTTCGCCGGACCATTTCTCGAACGGAGTGAGGAGCTGGAGACGGTCCGAGGAAGGGGACACATCGACGCTCACACCTGGAAGTTTAAATATAGCTTATACATTCTGGGCCCTCATCGGATTACCAGCAGGGGTATTTTGATTCATTCGATTCGTTTCCGAATCGAATCCGACGGATTTATAAAACGATATTTTGATTTCGCCTCGGGTTGATGATCGAAATAAGGAGCTCCTCCTCATTGACATGGCCATAAGTCAACAGATTCGCTTCGAATTTTCGATCATCAACCCGAGGCGAAATCAAGAGTTTTTTTCGTGATCATGGCGCATGTAACTGCGCCGAAATATTGGAAAGCTCAAAACTCAAATCATGGTAAATATCCCGTTATAAATGACACTAGTTTATGCCTGCGGCTTCGCACGCGTTGTTTCTATGGAAACGTTTAAAAGTGATTTCAATCCCATGGGAACTGATTTATGGGATAAAAAGTAGCCAATGTTTGATTCCAGGATTAAAATTACTTGTATGCAAAATTTCAGCCAGATCCGATCAGTAGTTTAGGCGTGAAGAGGTAACAAACATCCATCCATCCATCCAAACTTTCACATTTATAATATTAGTGATGATAGTGATTATTGATAGTGATTAGTAATGATGATTAGCGAAGTGATGATTAGTGATGATAGTGATTTTTACAAAAAAGATCATAGATTAGACCTATTGAAATGATGACATCCACTACCGAAGCTTGACAAACTTTGGTAAATTTACATTAATGAGGAACGAATATTAAAAGTTACATATTAATTATTCTACTAATGGTTTTTGATACTGGCTATTTCAACTGTACTGCTCTGTATTCGTCAAGTACAAAATTATTTTGTATTTTTATTGTATTTATTGCAGCTTCTTTGATACAGCCTACTCGCTTATTCATACATAAAGACAGGTACTCACTGCTGCCGTCAGCAGGAGGGTGCTGGTAGGTATCCTGGCCGGGGTCAAAGCCCTTAGTGGGCAGTTCGTCAGCGAAGGGTTTTGAGAGCTTGAACTTTTTGCCGTCTTTTCCTGTCAGCTCGTCTGTCAGCGGGTTGAAGTCCAGACGTCCTGTGGAAAACATTATTATTAGTTTCGTTAACATTAAAGAGTATATGCTTTTCATTTTTTATTGAGTACGGATTTATTATATCATCCATATCGTAGATTAAGATTTAGGTTTATTTCCAGAATATATATGTATGTTGCAATGTAGGTCTTCAATTATAATTATGTCCAGTTATATTCTACCTAACACAACCAAGCAAAGATTAATTTTCAATAACACAATATTCGAATTCCTATTTCTAAAATTAAAATTTTTAAATGAATTATTTAATTAATATAATAACAAATGTCAAATTAATTGAAGATCAATGTCAAGGAATATGTTCGAAGACCTCAAAGTCTCTGTAATTAAAATCAATTCATGGAATAACAGCATTTACTTAGAGGCCATTTTTTTAGTTGTATAATAATTGACCATGCGAACGAAGTGAGCGAAGCGTCTCTGCATCAAGTCTAGCAAAATTAGCGTTTCTGTCAGTATGTCCGCACTCCTCTACAGGTCGTATTTCACAGTCGATCTGGACGAAACTTGGTGTACAGATTTTACGATTTTATAGAATTTTTGATCCTGTGGTAGAAGATGAAATATTTTTATTGTAATATAGTAGGATTATTTATATGTCAATGCTGATTTGTTCTGTGGTGAGTGCAATCTATTGTTGGCAATTAATCTTAGTCTTCTAGATCCAAGGTCAGCATTTTTTTTGTCATGTTCTCGTCATGTCATCCACTGCTATGTTGAGTATAGTCTATAATTCTTTTTAGCCTCCTCTATCCTGTGATTTTCTTAGAGGAGTTTATTATAAACTGTTATTTCTAGAATATGTACAAGGCATTATTTTGGATTTTGGTTTTACTTTTCTATCCTTGGTTTTTGTGTCAATTTGCATTGTAAAATTTACCATTGAGCTTTTTAAGCGTATCACTAGCTCCTAGCGTTTATTAAAACGAAATAAATTTTCTAAAACTAATGTAACTACAGTTAGTTACTACTACTGTTAATGTGACTAATGTTCAGAGATCGGAGTAGGTAGAATGATTTTACGTACTTGCATCATGGTTTGATAGCATGGATATGGCTTTTTTTCTGGAAAGTTCCGATATTTACCGGATTCAGTTAAATATTATAATTAAAGTAGGTAGTAATTTAGTAACTACTACATTTGAAACTTATCGGAAGCGATTGTCAAACGTAAAAAAAGATAATTGATTTTTATTACTGTCAACTAATGATTTTTTGTATTTTTTTTTTGTTTCCGCCGTATGCGATTCCATAAAATTCATCCGATTGATTTGAAGCTTTGTTGAGTTGCTGTGTGCAACTTTGTGACGTTTTCTAAGCATTTAATCGCGTTTCCCATGAAAAAATGTTCTGGTCTACTTTGCTAAATAAAGTTGACAGTTCGCTATTGTTTTGTATAATATTAATTATTTCGGAGGCTTTGTGCACAAAAATACCAATGTTTGAAAATTTACCCAATTCTCATTATTTTGTCCATTGGATACTTTGTCTAGATATACAACCTTTTTATGGTCTACCTAAAAAGTGTAGGTAAAAATGGATTAAAAAACAGGTAAAAATTAAAAAAAAATTGGTATTTCACAATTACAATAAATAATAAATAAATAAACAATGCTGGCCAGTCCACATACCAACATCTAGCCCCAAGATTAAAAATAATTGTGATTGTGAGCTCTGCTTAGAGCTCACAATCACAATAACTTTTAATCTTCATCGACATCCATCACAATTTCTACATTCTGATCTTTCTTTATACAATTAAAATAAATACCCATAAGATTTTTAATATTTTCTATGCTTAGCCTATTTCTTTTGACGTCTAAAATCCATTTATAAATAGAAAATGATCGTTCTACATCTACTGACGTCAACGCAGAGAATTTAAAAGATGAAACTACATCATTTGCCTCATTTTTTTCATTCTTTTCACTGTATTTTCTGAGTGTGTCTAAATCAGGGTTTCGTTCCATAACATTTTCAATTTTATTTTTTATATTTTCCGAATTGCAATCGTAAATATCAGCTCTGACTTGGTCCAATGCTAACAGTGAATCAGCTAAGGATAGATCATGTTTTTGTAATTCTTTAAGTGGAAGTTGAATGGTAAAGTAATTTTTTTCAATGTCTTTTAAATCATTTTGTAAATTTTCTTTTTCTACTGCGCGTGTGCCAATCATGTCACGTGTTTCATTTCAGGCAAATAATTTTTGAGATTTCGCCCTGCAGATAGCATGTACGCTACACTATCAGTGCAGAGCATTAAAACATTGCCAACTTTAGACTCAAAAGAGTCTTGCCATAGATTTTCTAAACATTTTAATACGAATTTCGTGATTGTTTGTCCATTAACCATATTTGTGCGTTACGCCTCCACGTAATATCTAAGAAATTACGGAAAAAATTGGCTTCATAATTATAAAATACCGGAATTCCGGAGGCATATCCATACTAACTTAGCATTTGAGGTCATTGGTCCTAAATCATTCTACCTACTCCGATCTCTGCTAATGTTGCTTATGCTTCAGTATGTTTGGTAACTCAAAATTCAAGATGGCGCGGCGTCGTTGAGACCACAATTTTGTATTAAAAGACAGCTTTATCTGTCTTTAACAGTAACATACCGGCAAGTGAAAGAGCGGTGACGAGCTCGGGGCTGGTGACGAAGCAGTGAGTAGCAGCGTTGGCGTCGTTACGTCCCGTGAAATTGCGGTTGTATGAGGTGACGATGGTGTTCTTTTCCCCTTTCTTCACGTCTCGGCGGTCCCACTGGCCGATGCAAGGGCCGCAGGCGTTGGCGAGGACCTGAGTGAGTAAAAGTTAATTAGGCGCCATTAGAATCATGGATATTGTGAAAAAAATGCCACACTATACGAATTGGCAAATTAATTTAGGAAAGTGTTCTTGTTGGGAAATAGAGTCAATTAACTTCAACTGCTTTTTATAAATGTTGTAATCACTAGAGTGGAAAGAGATTGAATTCTTTTTTAAATTGAATCTATAGTTTCCTAAGAACAAAACCTTATATTAAAAGAAAAGTTAGCTACCCCAAATCCCTAAATAAGGTTAAGCTTTGCCCTACCTATCTCTTGACTTATAGCGAAATCTAAGAGCCGTTTGCTTTCTCCTGTTGACTATTAAGGCGCTACCCCGACCCAAATCAGCGAACCCATCTAAGTTATCATATTATTCTGTTCAACGAAGGAATTTTCAAAAAGCGATTGGCTAGTTTGTGATGCCTATCATAAGCTTATTTTTAATGCCTCTGTAAAAGTTTTATTTTGTAAACTTTGGATTACTTTAGCGGAGATACGAAGTTGCTCTTTTTGGCCACCATGGTGCCAAAAAAAAGCAACTTCACATCTCTGCCTTTACTATACAAACTAAGACTTTTAAAGAGGCATTAAAAATAAGCTTAGGTAACACAAACAGGCCAATCGATTTTTGAAAATTCCTTTTTGAACAGAATAATAAGATAAAATAGGTAAGACGCTGATTTGGGTCGGGGTAGCGCCTTAAGTCAGAATAAGAGAGAACACTGCATTACTGCCTTAAAGTACCCTTGGGTTACAGTTTTATCTTCAACCCTTAGCTCGCCAGGCGTGTCCATAGTAGTATGCAGTTATGCGTATGAATTCATACGCATTCCGAGTCTAGAGTTTAAAGTATACTCACAGTGCCTCCAAAGTCCCTGAGTGTTTGCGCGATGCCGTCGCGTTCGATGGTGGCGCGGACTTGCTCAGAGCCGGGGGTCACGTTGAAAGGAATCTTGGATTTGATGCCGTGTTTTAACGCCTGTGGGAGAAAAGAGATCTTAAATAAAAAAGCTTACACAAAAAAAAGAAAGAGAAGGAAGTAGGTACATTTACTTGTGTAGCAAATATGACAAAAACCGGACACAATTAAGGGGCGAACCTAATGGGTTTTTTGTCAAACTTTTTTTTTGTTTGAATTGAATAATGTCTTTATTCTCTGTAACAAAAGATAATTACAATTTTTTGCGTAATCTTAATTTGTATCAAGTTATCTTGTTTTGTAAGAGACTGGTGCCCGAGACAGGTTTATAAAACCTGTGGTATGGGTCACCAGGGCTTCCTCCACAAGATAATTTGGGATACCTATACATAAAAGAGACTGTAACAACAACTTGTTCCAAAAATAACAATAAATTAGACCTAGATAATATAAAAAAAAAAACAGAAAATAAGTAAGATCCCACTTATACATGTTATTATGAAAAGAAAGAGTTAATTGAAACGTAATAAAAATAATATCTTTATTGTACCCACAACCTACCTACATAACTACTTACGTAGGAAAATACATAGTACCAACCACCAGCACATTCGGGTCAAACCCCCACGGGTTTAAAGAGTGTTATTTATTAATCTAAGTACTATGTAATTCTTTTGAAAAAATAAATAAATAAATAAATAAAAAAAAGTTAATATAACTATACCTATACGTACCATACCATAGAGACTGAGGCTGACGGACAAACCGAATTACGGTTTATGTTAGCTGTAGATAAAATAAATTAATACTATGTTACATAAATAAATGTAAAAAAAAGTTTTTTTTTTAATTAATTTATGTTTTATAGTATTAACTTATTTTATCGACAGCTATAAATAGTCGAAGAGGAACGGTCTTTCTCTGAAGAAACCCCCGAAAGCAGGACAGGAAGGCAAGAAACAGCGGGCTATCCAGCAAGCTTATCCCACACAAAAATTTGAAGGTCTGTGGGCCGCCTTAAAAACTATTTAATTTCATTTTAAATTGCCTTAAGCTTCTTTGTTTTGATCAAACGAACTATTGACTCACCTCCTTGACGATGCTAGCGCAGCGTCCCATATCCTCGTAGGAGGAGTTGGTGCAAGACCCAATAAGACCGACTTTGATGTCCATAGGCCAGTCGTTCTTCTTTGCAATCTCACCCAGTTTAGAGATTGGGTTGGCTAGATCTGGCGTGAAGGGACCGTTCACGTGGGGCTCGAGGGTGGACAGGTTGATTTCGATAAGCTGTGGGTAAGAAGGTACATAATTTATTTACTACGTCATTTACAGGGCTAGAGTCCGAAGGGGAAGAAAGGATTTTCCATCTGTCAGTAAATAAAAACAACACATCCTCATGCCCATCGTGGGGATTATGGCTTTACCCCCTAACGATAATAGCCATTCAGGCTCAGGTCAGACCTGACTATGTCCAGCAGTGGATGCTAGTCCAGATGTAAATGATGTAAAAAAAATTATAATATCCCAAAAAATCATGTAGATACATAATTTTTTGGTACTTAATATCATTTGTTTTTTGGCCTTTGTAACATGGGGGTGATTCCCCACCCCAATAAGGCGTATATTAGCTCTGCATCCAGCGCTGGAACGGTATAGGCTGCAGAGATGAAGGCATAGGTTTATAGAAACCTGTGCAAAACCGCAGAAGGTTAAAATGAGTCATATTACCTCGTCGTAAGGTGCTTTATTGTCAGGTGTGAGGAGGGTGTCCTTGTATTGGTTGGCCAATGCAGCGATGCCGTCACGGCCGGTTGACTTCAGGTATGCTTCCATGCGGTTGTTGTACGGGAACAACTGGAAACGAAGAGGATTTCATGGTCTTCCTTTTATTTAAGACTATGTAGTTTTATCCGGGGCTTCGCACGCCTTGTTTATATTGACGACCTCCGTGGCGCAGCGGGCGAAGGTCCGCCTGTGACGCAGGTAAATTGCGTCCCTGATGCACCCTACCGGTTTTTTGAAACAGTAAAAATCCATTTTGGAACTTGTTGGTACTCACGCTGGTCGTGGCTCCGATCTCAGCGCCCATGTTGCAGATGGTAGCCATGCCGGTACAAGAGATGGAGTCGACCCCCGGTCCGTGGTACTCCACGATGGCGCCGGTACCGCCCTTGACGGTGAGGATACCCGCTACCTTGAGGATCACGTCTTTGGGGGTCGTCCATCCGGACAGTTCACCTGTTAAGAGATAGAACTCGTTAATTTGTTATTTGTCATAATACTTAGGTATTTCAGGCATCTAGAAATAGAAATACAGATTGTAAAAACATGGTTATAACTAATTCTATGGTACATATGTGACATTCTAGCAACAATCTCTCTACTAAAATCTAATATCATATTCTAAAATCAACATGGCGGCTAACATCCAAAATACATATCTAACAATAATTGTAAACGTTTCGTATTAGTTAGATTTAGTCACGTAGAGGTGTTTTCTGGTTAGTAGTGTATTTAATCCAAAATTAGGTTTTACTAAATACTTGTGTTCTCGAATAGCCTTTGTGATAATTTGTAAGAGTAACAATGTTTGGCCGCAATTCAGTTACACGCGGACCATTTAAAGCCACAGCCCCACTGCTGCCCACGCTGCGTATTTATCCGCTATCCCACTGCCGATGCCGCATGCCGCATGCCGCCGTGCACCGCAGTGGGCCAGCGGCTTAATACATTCCCTCAATAAGTAATTCAACATCCCTCAGCAAGGACTGAACAGAATATAATAAACGACTAACTAAAACCGGTTATGATAATGATTAATGACCTATATCGATACAATCCAAGCTAATTCTTAAACAAGGACATTTATGTATGAAATGAAAACCTAACAAAAACTGATAAGAATAACAGAAAATACATAGGTGAAACCAAGGCTAACAACTAAAACCAAGAACGAAACCTTGTGAGCCATGCCTCCTTACTAACGCATAATTGCACACGAGAGCAAAAAGGGTAGTAAAAAGATAATGTTCTTTCTTCCATACAAATTCAGGTATGGCACGAGCTTGTCAAAACTAAAATAGGATATCTATCCTACTTTGATTTTAGTTTTGACAAGCTCGTGAACTACAAGAATTCTAGATAATTTTTTTTAAATACCTACCTAGGTATTGTCAATTGGAAAACGGCATCTTATCAGTTATGACTCGATTACGTGTATTGTTGATTCAATTTGATAATAAGCCTGAAAAACGCCATTGTTTGTCTTTGATATTGCGCGAGATGGTAAACACTGTCATTTCGCATCAAAGTGAAAGAATTATTACAAAGACGTACAATATTTTATTTCCTTAATCAAAGTTTAGGAACATTGGGAAATAATAAATAAACAAATAAATAAAATAATAAATAATGCTGGACAATACACACAGCATTTTCTAACCCCAAGCTAAGCAGAGCTTGTGTTATGGGTACTAGATAACTGATATACTTAATACAATACACTAGATAGATAGATATTTTTTATTATACATAGAAAACACCCAGACCAACGGAACAAATTTTTGCAGATCGTACACAAATTTGTTTCGAGGCGGGAATCGGACCCACAACCTCCTGCGTCGCAGGCGGACCTTCGCCCGCTGCGCCACGGAGGTCGTCAAGATCAAATAGATCAAATAAGGTATGTGGTGCCGGCTTAGAATTTGCACCACCCCAACTCTTCCTACTAAATATGCAGTTATTGTTTTCTTATAAATCGAGAACATGTCTCCTTTCACGACTTTTCTCTAACTCTCGTGGTTTCCAACTTGTCTATCACCGCCCTTCTCAAAAAACCACCCTGTATTAGTATGCCTGCGTGCAGGCTGAATACAAATTACTAAAATAGTCATAAGATATGATATGACATATTGTATGTATCTATTTTTTTTATTCTGACAAATAAACGATAGATTGGTAATAATGATTATGTTAAAATTCACTTGTAGATACGCATATTGGTATAGGTAGACCACACAGCTGGCGGATCTCTGTAGAACCTTGTCACAATAAGAAAACAAACGCCAAACACAGTAACAAACGCCACTTCTGGCGGTTGTTACTGTGACTTGGTTCTACAGAGATCCGCCAGTTATGTGGTCTACCTATAGATGTTAAAAGTTGCGTGTAGGTGCTAAATAAACCTTATTCCAAATCCGTTCGAATTAGACCCAATTTACATTATATAGAACAATCAATTTGTGTTCGACTGTGATATTGAGTGCCGTGTGGTGCCGGCTTAGAATTAGCACCACCCCAACTCTTCCCGCGGGTGTCGTAAGAGGCGACTAAGGGATATCCACCGGGGGCGGGCAGCAGCGCCCCCTGCAGAACAATTCAACCACCGAACTGCGATCCCCAACCCGCCTAGCGTGGTGATTATGGGCATTACTCTCCATGAGATAAAAGTCAATAAGGGGCTTATCAGGGGGGAGCCTGCGTCCAGCAGTGGACCAATATAAGCTGTCGATGTGAGGTGAGGTGATATTGAGACGCCACGCAATGAACTAAAAGTCTTACGGTTTTACTATCTAGTGCCAATAACCTTTTTAGAAGCTTTAATAAGATTACCATGAAAAACATTCCAGTTCTTGAAAACCTACTAATATTATAAAGGCGAAAGTTTGTGCCGTTGTGAAGATGTTTGGCCGAAGACAACGCCAAAACTTCTGAATGAATCGGGCTTGCACGCACACATTAAGATATCGACCGGGAGGACAATATAAAGCTACTTATTATTTATAAATATAAACGCGTGAGAAGCCGTTGGCAGAATAGTAATTAAAAAAAAAAATTAATAACCGTCACATATATTTATTATCCCCAGCATAAATATCCAGCGTCCAGCAGTGGGATAGTAATAGGCTGGTGATGATGAAAACATCCGCTCTAATCTTACTTAATGAGAACAAATTATAATAAATATTCACGAGTTACCATTACCCCAGTTATCCCGTGACCACGACAGAGTGTAAACCTGTTGAAGCGTCGCGAAAAATGGTACCTAAATAAACGCAATAAATACCTGAGAATATTTATTACAATGATTACATCTTTGAATTTTTAGTAGACTTCTACCATTTTATATGGAGAAATAGAAGTGCTAATGCTAAATGAAACACATTATTTAACACATTATCCCCCGAATATTCAAATGCATCTCAGATATAAGCACGTCTCAAGTGACGAATTTTTGACACATTTTCATTGAAAACTGTCAAAAAATCGTCATTTGAGACGTGCTTATATCTGAGATGCGTTTGAGTATTCGGTGGTTAGTCACGTAAATTCTGTATAGATGTATATATACTGCGTAATATGTATACTTACTATAAGTGTATTGAATCTGATACTTATTGCGCATCTCGTCTCTGTATTCATCAAGAGCAATTTGCGAAGCGAAAATAATATAGCTACCTATGGGTATGGTGTCGTAAACAAGTCAAGGTTAGTTTTATTTGCGTTGATACAAGTCACTTGGAAGTGTTTAAATGTTTCCAAGTGTCTTGTTATGTGCTTATGAAAATAGGAGCTACCGATTTCATGAGTTTGAGATATTCTTGATCTGATTTTCTACCTATGTGTGCCACGTAACATATGTACCGTAGGGGGTAATTCTGGACCCCAAGGGGGTCAACTTTTATTCCACGATTTTTTGAATACATATTTATATTTCAAGGTTAATTTATACTTAATATGCATTCTTTATTCACAAAGAACATTGCAATCAAATAATAGATATTAATAAAAAATAATAGAAACACAATTTACAATTGAAACAATTGAGCTAACTGCAGACTGTTGCAAACAATCTACAGGTAGCAATTTATACTTAGTTTTTGGAGAGCTTGGTGGCCACCAATAGGAACTAAACTCTTGAAACAAGTATCTGCCTAAATAATACAATACAAAAATATTACAGATACATTATAAAAAGCTTGTGATAGGTATCGTCTACGCGCGGCCCGAATTATTGATAATTCCTTTGTATAACGTAATGGTAAAATAAAAGAGAAGTTGAGAGAAAGAGGAATTCTCCGGCCTCTGTGGTGCAGCGGGTGAAGGTCTGCCTGCGACGCAGGAGGTTGCGGGTTCGATTCCCGCCTCGGGACAAATATTTATACGATCTGCAGACATTTGTCCAGGGCGTTCTGTATGTTTTCTATGTATAATAAAAAATATATATCTATGTAGTGTATTGTATTAAGTATATCAGTTATCTAATACCCATAACACAAGATCTGCTTAGCTTTGGGCTAGATAATGCTGTATGAATTGTTCAGCACTATTATTATTATTTTTTATTATTCTCCGCTATACCTAGTGGAAACCGACCCTTCCAGGGTCAAAGCTGCATAATTAACAAACTGAATATCTCTCCACGTGGGAAACGTGTTAAGAACTGAGATAACTAGACGACTGGAGCAGAGATAAGGCTTCAGACTTCATAATTACTCTAATTAATCAATGCCCTGGGAGCAATACATGGATATTAACATGCATGATAGATAATCATGTTTACTATAATTATGCTTTCAGTGGACTCTATATCTATCTGATAAAAGTGCAATTTATAATTACTCTAATGACCCCAGATATCCGATTAAGCACGAAAAAAACAATTTAAATTTAAACTTTTATCATTTGTTAGTATCATGATGATATTAATAATTCGAGCTTCAGACATTACATAGTTACGGCTGATTTGTCAGTCACTATCAAAATCAAATGTTCCACCGAGTGTAAGAACTTAAGTTTTGACACTCGGTGGAACATTTGTAGGAGTTCAATTGCTCCACCGAGTGTAAAAACTTAAGTTTTGACACTCGGTGGAACATTTGTAGGAGTTCATTGCTCCACCGAGTGTCAAATATATGATAAACTTTCTGAGTAAATCTTACCCAGAAAGTTTATCAGAGGAATTAAATTCTTGGTTAAAGCGTTAATGCGTCTGAAAATTCTATACCAAGTTCTTATACAATTTGACGTCTGATACAGTTGTCACATTAAAACTTTAACTGCGTTTAGGAGTAGGATCTAGGAACGCAAAATGAGTTTGGAGTTTGACGAAAACGGGCCTCAGTTTTTAACACCCGACGCAAAAAGAGAAGGGTGTTATAAGTTACACATACAGACACGTTTGTATGTGTATCTGTCTGTGGTATCGTAGCTCCACCAAACGGATGAACCGATTTTCGTTTAGTTTTTTTTTGTGTGACAGATAATTTTATCCCGAGTGTTCTAGGCTATGCTACATGAAAATCTGTCGCCCCCCCCCCCCCGTTTAAATTTTTTTAATTTTGTGTTTGTCGTCTCCGTCTCCGACGCATCATTATTTTCACACAAAACCGATTAGGTTGCCAATGAACCACTACAAAGTTGCGAATGTTGCGATTTGCGATTGACATATCTATCTTCGAGAACAAATGTTATTTTTAAATCCTTTCGCTGCACATTGCCTCATAGTGAATGCTACCATCCGCCAACCATTGACATTGGCTCTTGGCGGAGTTCCAATTGAGATTGCTATTCCAGAAGCGTGTTCTGTTATAAATATGTTTGTTATAGAAGAAATTGGGGGTCAATTACAATTTCTTTGATTCCATAGAATCAACTTTATTATGGATGGAGCAAGTATCATAAGAGATTTATGCAGTCTTCTATTTATGATATTTGCTATGACAGCCGGCAAGACCGGTAAGGTAAGGCATGATTATAAATTATAATGCATAGGTAGTCTATGTGATAACTAATCGTGGAACAAACTACGAATAAATTATATGGGAACTTGACTCCTTGAGAATTTGCAACTTTTCTGCTAGGTTGCTTGTCCATTAGTTTCATAATATTCAAGAAAGGTAGTGAATTAATTAAGGAACACGACTTTTACCTCCTAAAAGACAACAAAAACGAATAAGAAGACAATATTAGTAAGCATTAATAATGGGTATTAATTATCACAAAAAATATTATTGTTATTATGTCGAGAGGTATTAATTCTTACCAGTAAGCTTGACACCGATGACTTTTGGGCACTTGAGTTCCCAGGGAATGTTTGCCATTACGTCGACAGCGTCCGCGCCACCGACACCTAAAAGGTTTTTTAATTAAACTTAGGTAAAAGTGAGATCTTTATCAGCCTGTGTTGATTACAATTATATATTTGTGTTAACAATTATAGGCCTCAGTTGCATTGATTAGAAAGAAAACTCAAACAAACAAGCTGCCATATTAGACCTGGCAGTAGACTACTTCTGTCTTCTGTTCTAAACCAAGCTTAAAAGTTTCTGCAATTTATTTAAGAAATATTTTTTCAATGCCATGATAAAAACGCAGCTCTATAAATTACTCATCTCTGTAAAATCAGGCATACATAGTAGACAGGTTTGTCTGGGAAGTAATCAGTGTTTTGACATTTCTTACCGATGCACAGCCCACCAAGACCGCCTCCATTGGGTGTATGAGAGTCAGTGCCGATCATCAACAGACCGGGGAAGGCATAGTTTTCCAGGATGATCTGATGGATGATACCGGAGCCTGGCCTCCAGAAGCCGACGCCGTACTTAGCGCCCGCGGTTTGAAGGAAGTTGTACACCTCCTTGTTTATGTCCTGTTGGGAAAGACTGTTTTTGAGATACCAAGCGCATGAAGAGGTTGAGAAGGATCTTTGCTAACTTCAAGTCTTCCAGTAAAGTTGATGTGCCACAGGAGTAGGTATACCCTCTCTTTTTCTCTCTCCCAGACTGGGAGAGACTGGGAGTCCCAGTCACCCAGCTAAATAGAGGCTTGATTAATGGTACATTTATACATATAGTCACCTAGATTGGACTATAACCTCAAGAGAGAAAATTGGAAGGATGGTTAATTGCTAATTGCAGTAAAGGGTTGTGATGCACTACAGGAGTAGGTATACCCTCTCTTTTTCTCTCTCCCAGACTGGGAGAGACTGGGTGTCCCAGACATCCAGCTAAATAGAGGCTTTATTAATGGTACACTTATTGTCTTCCAGACTGGTCAATAACATCAAGAGAGAAAACTGGAAGGATGGATGAGACTTTTGCCTTGCAGTGGGAGAACACAAGTCACAAGTTTAATTAAAGTGAGAGTACCATACCTTAGCTCTAGCCAAGTCCTTATCCCCCCCAACTTGAGCCTCAATCAGATGGTCGCAGTGGATGGTAGATGGCACAGCTACACGTGGCAGGCCAGATGAGATGAACTGCAACATGGCCATCTGGGCGGTGGCATCCTGCATGGCCACGCGGTCGGGGCGAAGGCGCAGGTAGCTGGTGCCGCGCTCGATTTCCTAGACGTGAAATGATGGTTATTTATGGGTATGTAAGATTGGAACTCTGAAATTTTAAAAGAAACGCAAAATAGATTATAGAATAGTATGAATATACAATTATTTTTGTGTGAAAATTAAAATTCTGTTTTGTATTTTAAATAAAGGGAATCTGCAGTTAGTTTTGGCTAATTTATAGTGATTTATTTACGTGTGGGCAAGGAAATCTTAAGGTATACAGGGTTACTTGTAAGTAGACCCGATCCTTTCAGGACGTGATATCAGGGTTCAGTAGAAACCAATTTGACTCTGAGGTACCCTGGTCTAAAGTTAAGCCCCTTCGAGATATTTGAATTTTTAATATTTTTAGTGAAAGTGTCACCTTGAAGTCGAAGATTTATGATATTTTTTAAAAAACGTCTTTTTTTGTAGGTTTTTCGGTGTTTTTTTGTAAAAAATAACTCGCTAAATAAGAATAACCTTTGAAAGTCTAAGAAATATGGTAAACGCTAGAGCGGTAGGCCCTTTAAATCTGAATTTAATGTAAAAATTTGGCAAAGTATTTTTTTAATCGACGTTTTCTCAAAAACATGTACCTACATTATTTTGTGCAGATTATTTAAAAAACATCTACATGTTTTTAGCTATCCAAAAAGGTGCAATAGTTGGGGCACCAGTGTACGATCTTTTTAAAAATTCGATAACAAAGGACTCAGGTAGTCAAATCCCAAGTAACGCTATTTCAAGGTTAAGCTTGCCTTCTTAGTACAAGGGCGGGTTTTGTGATTGAAAGCACTGTGATTGGTTCTCCTTAACAATGTTATGCTGTTACTGTTAGTGATCCTCTCGCTCCGCATGTTATGTTAGTGTGCTTTCGTCATTCGTACGCGGTACATACTCTCTCTCAGAAATTAGGTTGGCTTTGGATATCGGACTCTTTGACACGGCTGTGAATCTTGGACTTTGATTTTCTCTTGTGATTTGGATTGTGCTCTTCATAATGGCAATGTATTCTAATGAAGAATATGCTGATATTGTCATGTGCTACGGATTTTGCCAGGGTGTGTGTACTGCAGCCCAAGCTGAATACGCGTCGCGGTACCCGGGGCGTCGGTTACCGGATTTAAGCGTGTTTGATACAACTTATCGCCGCTTGAGAGAAACGGGCACTGTCTGTAGACGCACGTCAGACCTGGGTAGACCCCGAGTCTACAACGTGGACGACGAAGATGAAATAAGACGACATTTCATAGAAGACCCTACCACGTCAACAAATGTTGTTGCAAATCGTCTAGGCATATCGCAGTGGAAAGTGTGGTTCACAATGCACACTGCAGGGCAATACCCATATCACTACACTCCAGTACAAGCAGTAGAAGAAGGAGACCCTTTAAGAAGATTGGATTTTTGCCGATTCATGTTGAACGCCGACTCCGAAGACTCGCGATTCCTGAAAATGATTTTGTGGACCGATGAATCGAAGTTTGACAAGGATGGCATAACAAATTATCACAACGCTCACTTCTGGGCACAGAAGCAAGATGGTAATCCAAAAAAGAAAAGGGTCAAAGGCTCGCAACGCAGATTCAACCTAAACGTGTGGATGGGCATCATCGACAATTATCTGATAGGACCGTATTTCTTGCCTGAACACTTGAATGGCGAATTTTATGAAGATTTCCTGAGAAATGAATCGCCACTTCTTCTCGACGACTTGCCGCTTGCCCTAAGAAGAGACATGAGGTACCAACACGACGGTTGCCCTGCACACTACCTACCGCAGAAGTGTACGCGACTGGCTCGACGAAAATTACCCAAACAAATGGATTGGGAGAGGCGGTCCCATACCATGGCCCGCACGAAGCCCGGATTTGACTCCGATGGATTTTTATGTTTGGGGTCACATGAAAACCATCGTGTACCAAGACGGCCATCCTGTATCTACTGTGGAAATTCTCCGACAAAGAATTATTGATGCGGCGAACGTGATAAGGGGTCAGTTGACGAGCAAAGTCGTGAAAACCGGTTTACGCAACAGAATGCGGGCCTGTGTTAGGAACAGAGGAACAGAGGTGGCCACGTAGAGCATGAGTTAAAAAATTAAAGATTACATGATTTGAACCTAATATGTGTATTTTTTACTCTGTCCTCAAAATATTGTAACTTTGAATTTTACTACCCGAGTCCTTTGTTATCGAATTTTTAAAAAGATCGTACACTGGTGCCCCAACTATTGCACCTTTTTGGATAGCTAAAAAACATGTAGATGTTTTTTAAATAATCTGCACAAAATAATGTAGGTACATGTTTTTGAGAAAACGTCGATTAAAAAAATACTTTGCCAAATTTTTACATTAAATTCAGATTTAAAGGGCCTACCGCTCTAGCGTTTACCATATTTCTTAGACTTTCAAAGGTTATTCTTATTTAGCGAGTTATTTTTTACAAAAAAACACCGAAAAACCTACAAAAAAAGACGTTTTTTAAAAAATATCATAAATCTTCGACTTCAAGGTGACACTTTCACTAAAAATATTAAAAATTCAAATATCTCGAAGGGGCTTAACTTTAGACCAGGGTACCTCAGAGTCAAATTGGTTTCTACTGAACCCTGCTATCACGTCCTGAAAGGATCGGGTCTACTTACAAGTAACCCTGTATAAACAATGCACAAGAATAGTGATAGAAGCATTAAAAGTTTGAAGTTAGTTTTATGTTTGAAGTTTTTAAGAATTTTGTGGATGGTTTGGCTCAAAATTGCTGTACACAGTAAAAGTACTTGATGCTTTAGGACAATATGTTTTTTTATTTGTTTCTATTGTGCGCAGCGACTGAGCTGAGCAAGCTTGCAAAATACGGGGCCATATGATTAATATTATATTGAATTAAAAGTTACACTCAAGTCAAGGATTTGACGACCTCCGTGGCGCAGCGGGCGAAGGTCCGCCTGCGACGCAGGAGGTTGCGGGTTCGATTCCCGCCTCGGAACAAATTTGTGTACGATCTGCAGAAATTTGTTCCATTGGTCTGGGTGTTTTCTATGTATAATAAAAAAATATCTATCTATGTAGTGTATTGTATTAAGTATATCAGATAACTAGTACCCATAACACAAGCTCTGTTAAGCTTGGGGCTGGCTTATAATGCTGTGTAAATTGTCCAGCATTATTTATTTATTTCTTTTATTTAAGGAACATGTAACTTGCGATGATGTCTGTATCAAACACGACGAGGCTTTCTTTTGGTACTTACAATATAATAATTAAAATACACTATTCCATTGTGAATAAATATCTTAATATTATGTTGTTAGTGTGAGTATATACTTTATTCAAAGAAAAAAATAATACAATTGAGTTAACTGCGGACTGTTACAAATAATCTTCAGGTAGATCAACTGATCAATACCAGTCGGAAGCATCCCCAAGACGCTGGCTGCATTGCCCTGCTGTTGTTAGTTGAATAACACTCTTTTACAAACCTCTGTGGTTTCCTTGGTGATATTACTATAAGTTTCATTTTAATATTATTTTAGGTTGGTAAATAAAACAATAGTAAACTTTATCATGAGGAGCTTTGAACTGAAAATACTTAAGTGTTTCCAATGGCAAAAAAAAAATATTCCAGTTCAGTAACCTGTTGCAGATTACACTTTATCTGTTTTAAAAATAGCATTTATTATTTTTTATGTTGTTCATAATAACAATCAGATAAGAATTGTATAAAAAACAATGTGAATTGTCCAGCAATATTTATTATTTATTATTATTATAATTACTTTCTATAAGTTTCTAATAAGGATTTCTAATAGAGAAAGGTCAATGCATTAACCTTATAAAACCTAGCAATAAGGAAAACCAGTCCTTACCTGTTCATTTGGGTTATCTAAGTGCGAGTATAGCACCTTTTCCGACAAGGTCATTTCACGACCTAACCTCTTCTTGACAATGTTTAGGTTCTTAACTAGTTTGGGGTAGGGCAGTGGGTTCGGGTCGAACTTCGACATAGCCACCTGCAAGCCACAAAAAAAAACACTTTACTGCACATACAAGACCTATTTCTATCACTTTTGCGGTTACATAACAACTTTGAACTTTCACTGAAAACAAAGGTTTTTATCACTTTTTTCGGTAGATTTGGTACCTGGGCCGCCGCAGCGGTGAGGGGAGACTTGCTGAAGCATCGCTGCTGGATTTCCAAGAACATTGACTTGGTCCTGCTACCCTGAAAATAAAGTCCTCTTGTCAGCATTGTGAGAGCTTTTACTTCAGCATCCAGCTTATATCGGAGTAATCTGATCTATAACTGACTCATTCCAGCTGGATATACTACAATAACCCCCTGACCTCACATTTATCGTGACCTATTCATTCATCAGTCATTGATAAGGTACATTCTCAAATTACAGATTATTATGTAAATAAATGTATCGATTACACGCCGATATCACTACATTGATTTCAGTAATCATATTGTAGCACCTGCCTACTGAAACGTGGAATATTCTATCCTTATTCTTACCTGGCCATGTAAAACTCTAATACAGTGAGCCATGGTTGCCGGACTTCAGACAGACGATAAAGCTTGAGAAAATAGTTTTAGATTATATAGATAAAGGCAACATGGATTTCGACGAGTATTTCGCCGTTCTAAATCACTAGGTACTGCCTCAAGCTAATTTAGAATTACACGAATTTCCAGCGAATCAATCGCTTCCACCCACCGCAATGTAGGTACTGTCATACTGTGTATTGGTTTGGTAGGAAAGAAATTTCGCGATCAGTGTTGCCAACTGTACCATCATCTCAGAAGCTAGATTTTTTGCAAATTACCTCAAAAAGTAGCTAGGAGTTGCCAAAGTTAAATATTAAAATATTATATAAACATTTGCCTACATTACTATTTATAAAATTTTCCATGGTAATGGGCACAATACTAGTGTGTTTATATTCGTGCATTTTGAGAATGCAGAAGATCAAAATAATAATTAGGCGGAATTAGAATGTAACCTGTTAATGTGACTTTCCACCAACAAACAAAACTACCAAAAATAAGTAAAAAGAGACAAAGCTTTTTATCATTAAGAGAGAGTGAGAGAGAGTAAGCATAATATTCTGGGGCACGGCAAGCGAACCTATTTGGTAAAGCCCCTAGCTTGAGCGAGTTTCTAATCCCGCACCCCATGCCAAAAGCCATGATTTTTTTTGAAGTTTCATAGTTTAGACGACGAACATTTAATTAGATTTCAAAGAATAGGTCTATGGTATTGTTTTTGTACTCTATGACTGTGTACAAAATGCGAGCACCACTGGACTGCCACAAATCAAAAAGAAAACTGAAGATTACACACCCATCCTTTCAATAGGTTTTATTTTATATGACGTGTTTATGTTCAAATGAAGTCACTGTATTGAAAAGTTGCTAGAAAAAATATCCCAATCATTTAGCTACAACTTTTTTGAAGTTGTAGTTTTTGGAGGTGCAAAAATTGCTGGATCTAGATACAAAATAGCTAAGTGGACATCACTGTTCGTGATCCGTTCCGCACGGACGGTGACGGTCTTCGGAAGTCAAGTTTGACAAGTGAGTGAAGTGACATGACAATGACAACACGAAAAGTCCCTATCAATTCAATTCTTGTTACCGGCTCCCGGCCGTACTCCCGGTTCTGCGTCTGGACAAAAGATTGAAAAGTACCTTCCGCGAAGTTTGACTTGAGACAATCTAGCCCTTTAGTTCGCAGGCAAAAAAAAATTGAAATTATTGTTTTTTTCCTATATAATGGGGTTAGTTATGGTCCTAGAATGCCTTTTATTGTAAAAAAAAAATTCTAAAGCCTATAGATTTTGAGAAATCATATGTTTCTCACGAGCAACACTGCCCATTTCTCGGAAAAATACGTAGTGAAAACTATGTTGCTCGCTAGCGACACTGCGGCTTGCGTAGAATGTTTGCCTACGATAAAAATAAAACAAAGTATGAAAGAGAACCAGTTTTTTTATGAAGAAATTAAAAGAAAAACCAATAAAATATTTTGTTTTTACCTACTTAATTATAAAAGCACAAATTAGAAAGTCACATCTCCCAGTACATTGCGTTGAGTACAAATTATTATTGTCCGTGATGAGGTCCATAATATCTTACGAAAAAAACATTTCCAAATAATCAAGAGCAAAAATGGTATTAGCATCGAATGGAGGCCGATACTCAGAAGATAGGGAGCTGTTCATGAGGGTCGACAGTTGGAAATATTTTGTTTATAAACGGTGACAGTTGGATATCTTATCAGACAAAACTCGTGTTGGATTGGATGAAGCTGGTGACGGGTTGAATGGAGCTGGTGGAGAGTTAGTTTACGTAGTTCTACAACAAGTAACTTCATCGTTGGATTTTCCATAAATGTCCAGGTTATTTAGAGAAGAGATAGAGGGGTAGGACCCTGAAGACCCTGATTCCGAACTGTAGTACGTGGCATCAATAGATTCATCATTACGCGTCGGGATTATGACTTCGTCATCTGATCTGCTGCTACTATCGGATAAAGATACATTTTCTGGAGGCACAAGTGCCGTAATCGTACCTGTCCTTTGCCATTTTGTTTAAATCTGAAGCAAGCAGACAAACACAACATGCAAACTACACCCAGAGCATATTGATTAGGCACTTACCTACATATAACAACATGTAAGAACAGACTGCCGTTGAACCTTAGAGGTCTCACATGATTATGTGTGTTTAGTACACACATAATCATGTGAGACCTCTAAGACATCGAGATAAAAGGCCAACAGGAAAGTGAGATGTAGGTAGGTAAGCAAATGTAACAAACGGGTAGTCAAATGAAAGTTTACTTATAAATACCAAGTCCTCTGCCTAGCTATGTAAAATATTAAGTCCCCAGTGTTATTATAACAAACACATACAAAAAGTCTTAAATTTAAATTATTCTTGGTGAAATATTGTAGAAAGCCATCCCCGAAAATTACATTGATTTTCGTAGTCTGATGCGCAGTGTTGATTCTCAGCAACACTCAAAATCCTAATTACTTTACAGAGCACTTCGCAGCGTCGCGCCTAAGCAACATACATGTTGACAAGCCGATTGTCAGTTATTTTATGCTAATAAGTACATGCTTTTGGCATACATCTTTTCGAAAATTGTTTTAGATAGAAATACAAATGAAAAATAATCTACTTACAAAGTAAAAATCGATAAAACCGATCAATATTTACCTTCGATCCGCACGGCGCAAGCGGCATTGGCGCCAACTTTCGAAAAATATCTTTTGAATTGTCTGGGTTGCCAGCTGTAATTTTATTTTAGGTTGCTTTTTGTTTTTACTATGGCATGTTTTAGTCAAAACTAACAAAAGTATAGCGAAATATGCGTAGGATTTTTTTATTTATTATGTTGCCCGATAGCAACACTGCGAATTAAAGGGCTAGTTATCAAATAAGTTGTAGACTGAGGTTTGGGGGGTGAGCAAGTCTCCTGCTACCAGGGTGGCAGTTGTTCCGTCCAGAATAGGTAGAAGGTCCTGAACATCAAAGGGTGACCGAGGGGCGACCGGGTACCAGTCCAGTAGATCACAGTCGGAGTTGATCACAACTGAGGCACTCATCTGGCAGAATATTGTGTTCTGTGAATTGTGGTCGGTTTTTGTCTATGGTTATTGTGGTCACTTTTCTTCTGACTGGCCTAAGCCTAAAGAAGTTGAAGATCTTCTGTCTGTTTTTGGATTTTGTGGTATTTGTGCATGGTCCGGTTTATTTTGATGAACAAGTTTACACGATTTAGCACATGATTCTATTCGCTTGCTGGTTTCTGACTTCAGTTTCAACGACGAAGGAACCCAGTACTATAACAATTATTCTTGTGTCCATGAATTTTCTAAAATCAAAATGAATGCTACCATCCAGGTAAACACCCACTTTATTTTAGCTTTATGTTATGTATGAAGTATTCGTGCTATAAATAAACTACAGAGAAGTTTATTCTATATTTCAAATAAACGAATCGCTAGAATAATATAGGTACATGGATTTATATGTTCGTGTGCAATCTAATTGGTAATTTCTACCCATTTTAGGAGATAGAAGGAATTGACGACTACTGGGGACCGGCATTTCGCTCGGTGTACGAAGGCGAAGGCCACGAAGCGTTTGTGCAGCAGCTTGATGAAAGGATCGTCCAGCATGACAAGGAAATTGAGAAGCTCTGTAACTTTCATTATCAGGTATGTTCACAATGCATATCTCTATTCCTTTATCCATAGAACAGGTCATAGATGATGTTGCTTGCATGTGTGGTAACTATACTCCTGCCAAACTCAAGATACAATGTTTGTAAACATGATATAAGTCCCATGGTGACCGTAAAAAGCTGGTACCATAAGTTTGGATTTAATGCCATTAGCTATAAGTTATAGCAGTCATTACTGATTGATTCAATTGAGTATCTTGTTGTAAGTTAAGCTTTGGACACAACAAGTTGAATTTTACATGTGAAGTTTTCTTTATTTTCGTGAACAGAAGAAAAGAAAGCGAGGCGGCCGACCCAACAAATTGAGAGGTGCTTATGAAGACCAACAAGAAGCCCTTCCGAGTAGGATATCTCAATATGAGGACAGTAACAACCACATGCCAAAAAGGCGTCGCATTGACCCGAAGCGCCTTGGAGGTTACATCAACACATTTCCTGAGCCCGGCACCCAGTGTGAACCATCTGATCGCAATTCTAGTAAAGTTTCTGAACATGACTTATCCGATGAGAATCTAGAAGAGACATCGGAGATGAGCATATCAAGTGATGAATATGAGGAAATTACAAAATACCATACCTTGCAGCAGCTTAAGCAAGAAAATCATCTGCTTATTTCAAAGAAAGATTCTGCCACTGATGATTTACGATTATATTTACGCAATCGTAATCGGCTTACGACATCTGTTGATCGTCAAAATCTTTTAATAGTTGCAAAAACTAGCAATGGGTTGGAGCAGCAAAGTGATTATTCCCACACAGACTCTATTGATCGTCAAATAAGTACGCGCAATCAACAACCTGTAGTTAAAGAAGTTGATGTGAATTCGTCAGATGATTTGCGCTCTTATTTACAATCGAAGTTCATTGATGAACAACATGGTCAGGATAAATCATCATATACTGGGCTACACTACCAGGGACAAAGTCAGCATGAAGCTATTCAATATGACGAAAGACACAATCATCAGGTAGAGCATGACAGAGAATTGAGGCGGTCCTTGTTCTCTAAATATAAAGTCAAACCAAGGCAGTATGATGATATCAGATATGAGAAGAGCCAAAGTCGACACCCACCTGTAGAACACAATAAAGGCCCGATTCGATCTTTATCTTCTGAACGCTTCAGAACGCAAAACCAGCATGAGACTATTGAGTATGACAAAGATCAGAGACGAACATTGTCTTCTGAACACACCTTGAGAACAAGTCTACTGGTAGGTAAACAGTATAAAAAATTTCAAAGTAGACGCGGATCTGCAGAGCATGACAAAGTTCAAAGATCATTGTCCTCAGAAAGCAACAGAAGACTAAGCCGACATGAGAATTTTGAGTACGACAGGGGTAAAAGTCGACACGTCGCGTCGGAGCAAGATAGAAATCAGAACCGTAAAGCTGACAGACAAAGAGTTAAAAATCGCCCAATGTCACACGGTATCTCGGAACGTGATGGGATAAATGGTCAACGCATTTTTGCACATCAGCCTAGAGGTCAACATCATCACTCTGCTGAATATGATAGTGGGGACAGTTATAGTCGCGGGGAGACCACGGAGCGCCTAAAAATTCGTAGTCGACCTTCGTCAACTGAGCAAAACATCAGACAATCTCGACCTTCCTCATCTGAAAACTATAAACAAAGCTTTCACCCAATTATTGAGTATCATAAACATCAAAATCAACAGTATGCCAGAGGTAGTCGACGCATTTCAATTGATTACGACAGAAAAAGTATAAGTAGCCACGAATCTACTGATTTTGATAGGAGTCAAGGCCAAGCATTAGCTAAGCGTCGCCGCATTAGTAAAAGTAGACCTTTGTCATGTGGACGATACCAGAGAGAAATTCCAGGTGCGACTATGGAGTATCAAAGAAGAGAAAAGAGCCATGCACTATCTGATGAAAAAAGCCAAAGTCGTCCCTCCTTTTCTGAACACTTAGTTCAAAGTGGCCATCCTGCTGAATATACTGCTGGTTTAAATCGCTCCGATTCTTCGGAGGGTCACGGAAGTCGAAGCCCACCTGTGTCTACTGATAATAATATTAGACAGAATCGGCTATCATATTCGGAATTCGAAAGTCAAATTCGTCACAAAGTTTTTGATAGTCAAAAATCTTGGAAGGGTGACAAAATCAATGAATGCTTCAGTGGCGAACGAGGTTCTTTACTGTCTGATCATATTAGTGATGTTCAGACTGACCTTTCTTCCGCTGACATAACTGCTAGTCACAATCGAAGCTGTATGTCTGCTGATTTGCAGCAAGAAAAAAGCAATGGCTATCCAAACCGTTATCAGTTTGATGAACGACCATTGACGAGTGACATTGGTCGGCAGGTTTCTTCTGAAACCTGCATAAAACACCATCGTTTGTTGCCTGAGACTCAGCATGAAACATATCTTAAATCCCCTGATCGTGAAAACCTCAGTCGACCCTTATCTACTCAAAGCCAACCAACATCAATTGAGATGTGTAAAAGAACGGTTGCCGGCCAGGACAATAGTGCACCTGGCAAGTTAATTAAACCCAACTATGAAGAATGTCCATCCATGTCCTCGTCGGTTCCATGCCACTTTATCAGTAATCGTGTAAGCTCCTCGCAATTCTTTCAAAACGAGATTCTAGAGCTTGAATTGTCGCACGTTGAGCGAAACGATATCGAGAACTGGAAATCTTTTGATCGTAAGCAAAAAAAGCCTAAGACTACTGAACTTAAATCCCGTTGTGATGGTGTGATAGATGCGTCAGAAATTGTACCTATATCGCATACTGATATGGATATCAGTATGGATATAAGTACACCCAGGTCTAAAACACCGTTAAGCACAACAAATCCTGAAGAACAAAATGCTACTGATGACTTCTCTAACATAGATTTGAGGTCCAAGTCAACAAATCAACTTGAGGCTTCTGCTTTGTCGCCCAGTAGGGGTTTATCAGAACCTCGTGAGCATGTTTGTGAATCATTTGCTGAGATGAGCTCTATTCAGGAGATCAGCGGAAACAACCATGATTCTGTTGAAACCGTTATTGTTGACCTTGACCTGAAAACTGACCATGTGCGTCAATGTATAACGCCAGAGCCTGATGTAAAGACTGAATTTGGCTACACATCAAACGATGCGATAAGTTTCGATGCATCAAACGAGTCATCAAAGATCACCGAACGTCATTTCGGCCAGGAAAACAAAACTCCTGAGCTTAAACGACTACCTGAGTCTAATGTAAAAAGTGAACCAATATACCCTGACACTAACAGAGAGATCTCCTCAACTGTTGACAAAAACATTGTACAACATAGACTACAGCAAGAAACACCAGATTACTGTCATAAGTTTCCTAGCCAAAGCTGTGAAACAGCTAGTGGTTTTATCAAATTAGAGATTAAACAAGAATCTGATAGTGAAACTGTAAACTCTGTAGTTTCCACTTTAGAGACTGATCTTGGTGTAAATAGTTCATGTGGTCCAAATAAAGAAGACAAGCAGGGTCAGGCTACTGCAGAGTCTAGCCTAGCATCCTCGAATGACAGTTCGTTTAAAGTTTCTGTGAGGGATGTAAACTCCATTAATTTATTACTTAGTAGAGCGAAGATTGACCCGTTGAATGCAGTATTAAATAAGACTGACGAGCGTGAAGATGATCACATCAAAACGAATGTATCGGCTGTGAGTGAGGATAGCTGGTACACTCCACGAAAGATAATCTTAGAAAACCCTGATAAACAGAAGAAACTAAGCATTTTTGCATTAGTGAACAGTTGCGACCCAAGACTGCGGCCAAGGATTAAAAGAATTATCGAGATCCTCAATGAACACAAATCTGAAGTACTTGGTGATATTGAAGTTGCTAAAAGCGAGATAAATATAAAATCTGACAACACTGTACAAGCTACTAAACATTATTTTCAAGCATCTATAGATTGTCAAAATAACAATATTAGCAAGTGCAATAAATTAGTGCTAGATGTTCTCAAATCATCCAAAGACAATTGTTGTTCGTCTAACAAGTTACAAATTAGTCCTGAAAGTCCTCAAATACAACATGAAGAATTATTCACCAGCTTGAAACCTATGAACATCGAAACCCAAATTGCGGACGCCATACCAATATATGACTCTGCGAACAAAAATCATAACATCAATGATTGGATAGATAGTGTCAACAAAGTTGCTGCTATCTGTAATTGGAGTGACGAAGAAGTGGTCGGATATGCCATACCAAAGATCATGGGCAGTGGTTTTGATTCAAATATCTCGTGGATTGAGTGGCAGGTGAAGCTCAGAACAGCTTTTCCGTCGAAGGTGAACTACGGAAAGATGTTGCTAAATATGTTGAATACGACGGCCAAAGTGGGAGACTCTTTAGTCGAATATTATTACGAGAAAAAAACTCTGTTGGATAAATGCAACATAACTGGTGAAAAGGCGATTGAGTGCATCATTTTTGGCATTGAAGATGAATCAGTGCGGACTGTATTGGAATCGCTACATTTTGATAACCAAGAAGAATTGTTGACATTTCTTAGTAATTGTAAGAATTAACCTTAGCCTGGCCAAATTTTTCTGACAAATTATAATTTGTCAGGAAAATATGGCCAGGCTAAGTTTATCAAACACAATAAGTGGCCAAATTTTCCTGACAAATTATAATGATTAGGTAAGGGTCCGGCGACGGATGAATTTCCCATACAAACGTAGTACCAAAATGATTTGTTGTTTGAGAATATTTTCACCATGGTTTGCTATGATTTGTATTAGAATAGCATTTATTTAGGTTCCTGCCACAATCTTTTTTCAAAATACTTATCTACACAAAAACTAAGAATACATTCATTATGTAATGTAAAATTGCGATTCGGTTTAATTCCATTTCAGATAGGTATTTTGAAAAAAAAAATGTGTTAGGAACCTAGATAAATACTATTTTAATACAAATAATAGCAGACCATGGCGAAAATATGCTCAAATTACAAATCATTTTGATATTACGTTTGTATAGGAAATTCATCCGTCGCCGGACCCTTAAGCTTGAAAAGAAACTGTGATTAATTGTGTGTTTATCAAACACGATATGTGGCCAAATTTTTCTGACAAATTTTAATGATTAAGCTTGAAAAAAAACTGTGATTAATTTTGTGTTTATCAAACACGTTTTGATGTGTAAGTTATAGTTGTGATTTTTTTCGAACATAATAATCAAAAAGATGTTGATTGTGATAAAATAAACAACGGTTTTCTATATTTTGTTTTTGTTTTATTTCAGTTTACCCTTCACTTATACTTATAGGTTATACAATGGCTCGAGAAATTCAAATTATTTCCAATTTTTATTATTATCTAAAGAGAAGAAAATAAAATAAACTTTCGCGCTACTCGCGGAACGAACCGCCGCCGTAACTTTGTCACATTCGGTGCTGAAAATCTTTTAGTTCGGTAGGTAGTCCTTTAGCTTACAATAGCGAGCGAATAGCTTCACTCATAATCATAACTTGAAAGCTAGGATCTAATAGAAGATTGTTTTACTGAACCACCCTATTATACTATGAGTCCCGAAAGTCAAAATTGAAAACAACATTGAAACTGAAAATGTCAAGCCGAAAACGGAGGACAGATGGGTTCAACTACCCAGAAAAACCACAAAAGAGGAAGTTATATACCTACTCCCATTTTTTTTTATATACCTACTATATTCCAGCCCAATTCGATATACCTACAATCTTTCTAATTATTTTACATCGAGTTTGGTTAGTGTAGTTATAGGTACTAAAATTCTATTTATGCACTAACTTACTCGCATTATAAAAGTGCCTATTCAGTGGTTTGTATTAAAATTTGATAGGTAGGCAACACAACACGATAAGGGACTAATATATTAATATATGTATAATAATACTAACTTCTGCCCGCGGCTTCGCACGCATATTTTCGGTATAATAAGTAGACTGTTAGTAGTTACGCGTCGGAGGGCGTCAATGGAGTCGGTTTTAGCACAGGACCGTGGTGGATGGCACAAACTTCGGGAGGCCTATACACAGCAGTGGGTAAAATCAGGCTGTGGATGATGATGATGAAGTAGCCTAGTATCTAAGTTAGGCTTTGCACTAAACAGACGGCAAATTTCATCTTGATCTGTTCAGTAGTTTTGGAGGTCCTAGGCACAGATATAATAATACTATAGGCACAGTAGATATACTATTTATCTACTGTGTCCTAGGTAACAAAAATTTAGATTTCACAAACTTTCGGCTTTATAATATTAGTATTAGTAACTTACTAATGACACGGTGCGGTTTCGTTTTCAGGGCTTCATTGATTCCATCCGGGAGCTGCTTGACGTGAGGTCACATGCGGAAGAGCTCCATGCAGAGATATCCAATGTGGATGCCAATGTCAAGGAGACGACTGAAGGTAGGTCCTGACATTCGTATACAGTACCTAGGTACTTGTTTATACTCGCGGCTTCCCACGCGTTGTTTCTATGAAAACGTTTAAAGGTGATTTCTGTCCCATGGAAACTGATTTATGGAATAAAAAGTTTGATTCCAGGATAAAAATTACTTGTATGCAAAATTTCAGCCCGATCTGTTCAGTAGTTATGGCGTGAAGAAGTAACAAACATCCATCCATGCATGCATCCAAACTTTCGCATTTATAATAACTAGCTGTACCCGCGACTTCGTTCGCGATTGCCTTACCGGCCGACTAATTAAGTGCACATTTAACCATAGTCTCTCATATTATGAAACGCCGCCGTGCAAAAAATCGTGTAGGTTCTACGGGGGATAGCATGTTGTCATCTTCAATCCCATAGATGAAAGATATTATGATGAATGCAGATGGAGAGACGCGCGTCAAGTTTGAAACTATTAATTTATCTCGCACGCACTATCTGGAGTTTTATTAATCTAAGGATTCTACGTGATGATTCTGCGACGATTGCACTGTCATACTGAAGCAATTGTATTGCAGAATTGGACTCCTGATCCATTTGACTGGACCACCGTAATTTTTTTTTCGTTAGTTGGTAGGTACAGTTGGCTGTGTACCACAGTAAAAAATATTTTTCTGTGGTCCAGTTAGTTTAAATGGACCACTTACTCCAACCAAACATCGGTAGTACAGATAACCGGACCAGCTAAACCACCATATGTCATGTAAGGTAGGAACCTAACTTATTTTTCCAAGACGCACCACCTTAGTAGGTAGGAACCTAACTAATGGGTGCGTCTTGGAAAAATTAGATAGGAACTTACCTACCCTTTATCTACAATTTTTTTTCTTCAATCTACAGATTATTTCATCAGTCTACTGATTTTCTACTCGACTTTCTACTGATTTAGTCAAATTAGATTTTGAAACACTGTTTCTAACAAAAAGAATGCATGACATCGGACGACGCGTAGACCCGTCGGGTTGCGCGGTTTAAGAATTCTACTTTTTCCTCTCTCCCAGGGGAACCTTACCGAATTCCAGGATAAAATGTATTTCCATATCCTTCCTTGTAGTATGAACTCAAAACATGCCAAGTTTCATACCAACTCATTACCTATGTAGTTTCGGCGTGATGCGCGGTGAAGGAATTTGACTATCATCCCCTCTGCCAGAGGAACCTTACTGAATTCCGGGATAAAATGTATCTTTCCTCATAGTACGAACTAAAATCATGCCGAGTTGCATTCGAATTCATTAAGTAGTTCCGTCGTGATGCGTGGTTAAAGAATTTTACTTTCATCCTCTTTCCCAGGGGAACCTTACTGAATTCCAGGATAAAATGTATTCCATGTCCTTCCTTGAACTCAAATCGTACCAATTCAATCCAACTCATTCAGTAGTATCGGCGTGATGCGCGGTGAAGGAATTTTACTTGCATCCCTTCTCCCAGGGGAACCTTACTAAATTCTGGGATAAAATGTATCTTTCCTCGTAGTATGAACTCAAATTATGCCGAGTTCCATTCGAATTCATTCAGTTGTTCCGTCGTGATGCGCGGTTAAAGAATTTTACTTTCATCCTCTCTCCCAGGGGAACATTACTGAATTCCGGGATGAAATGTATCCCATGTCCTTCCTTGTAGTATGAAATCAAATCGTGCTGGGTTTCATTCCCACTCATTCAGCACTTTCGGCGTCATGCGCGGTGAAGAAATTTTACTTTCATCCCCTCTCCCAGGGGAACCTGACTGAAATCCGGGATAAAAAGTATCCTATGTCCTTCCTCGTAGTATGACCTAAAATCGTGCCGAGTTTCATTTCGATACCTTCAGTAGTTTCGACGTGATGCGCGTTTAAGAAACAGACAGACAGACAGACAGACATTAATGAAAAAAAATACAGTTTTGGCTTCAGTATCGATAGTAGAGTGTCCTCCAAAAAAAAATTTCTAAATATCTTCAATGTACAGAATTGGACCTGTTACAGTTTTATTATAAGTATAGATAATGTGACAACATAGGCAAGAAAATTTTGCTTTTTTCACTTTTCCCCCCTTGAAAATAATAATAATAATTCTGGACAATTTACACAGCATTATCTAGCCCCAAGCTAAGCAGAGCTTGTGTTTTGGTATTTATACTAGATAACTGTTATACAGTACAATACACTTCATATAGGTACTATAGATATTTTTTATTATAAATAGAAAACACCCAGAACATCCGGAACAAATATCTGCAGATCGTACAAACATTGGTCCCGAGGCGGGAATCGAACCCGCAACCTCCTGCATCGCAAGCGGACTTTCGCCCGCCGCGCCACAGAGGTCGTCTGATAAATCCCTAGGGACGAAAACAGGAATTAAAGAAATCCCGAATTCCCACTTGGAAGCGCGTACAAATTTACTACGAAAAAAAAAACTTCAATTGCGATGACCAACCAAAGCGTGGTGATTCAAATATCAAACTGCTTTCTTTCCTTTAGACTTTACAGGACTTTTGGACACGTCACAAAATTCAAATTAAAAAGGTAACGGTGGTGGTGATATTACTTGTCATGACGCAGGGCATATAAAGTGATATTGGATAATTTATATAGTGCAATAGTAGAAATTTTAAGCCATTCCGCCTCTATTTGTTATAATAAAAAAGCTATTTATAAGAATAGAAAGAAAAAATTACATGTCGTAGGTTGGAATAGATATGTTGAGGAGGCTCATAGAGATGCTCGGCTCTGGTTTCAGGAATGGGTTGAGTACGGGAAACCATCAACCGGTCCTATTTACAAAAATATGCACAATTCGCGATTATGTTTTAAATCAAAGCTCAAATGGTGCCAAAATAATCAGACACAGATAAAAATGGATATTATTGCATCACTCCATACATCTGAGGACTTTGGAAAATTTTGGAAACAAACCAATAAACTTAACCCGACGCCGAGCGTTCCTGTGAGTGTGGAAGGTATTAGTGATCCCGCTCAGATCGCCAACCGGTTCAAGGACCATTTTTGTGTGCGCTCACCATTGGTGTCCGGGGGTGTGGAGCAGGACGGGGTGCGCGGGGGCGAGCCTATTGTCCAGATTACAGCCAAGGAGGTGGCGCGGGTGGTGAGGAACATGAAGAGAGGTAAGTCCCCAGGACACGACGGGTTGATCATTGAGCACCTAAAGCATGCGGGGTTCCACCTCCCGGGCGTGCTCGCTATGTTCTTCACCCTCTGCGTCGGGCACTCGTACCTACCGGCGGCTATGATGCGGACTGTGGTTGTTCCTATCCTTAAGAACAGGACTGGTGACGCTTCCAGCCTGAACAACTACAGACCGATATCACTCGCCACGGTCATAGCTAAGGTATTGGACGGTGTGATTGATAAGCATCTAGAAAAACACCTTAAACTGCACGATGCACAGTTCGGCTTTAGAGCCGGACTGTCCACTGAAACCGCAGTGTTAACCCTCAAACACACCGTCCAGTACTACACGAGCAGAAGCACACCTGTCTACGCCTGCTTTTTAGATCTATCAAAAGCTTTTGATCTTGTTTCGTATGACAGGTTGTGGCGGAAGCTCGCGACCGAGACCCAAATTCCTCCGGAGCTAATTTCGCTGTTTAAGTACTGGTACGGCAATCAGGACAACAATGTAAGCTGGGCGGGATCATTATCGGATGTGTATAGGCTGGAGTGCGGTGTCAGGCAGGGTGGAGGGACTTCACCGAGGCTTTTCTGCCTATACATAGACCGACTGATCCGTGAGCTCAGCAGCACCCGGGTCGGATGCTCGATTGACGGAGTCACCGTGAACAATATCAGCTACGCTGATGATATGGTGCTGCTGAGCCCATCGATTAGTGCCCTCAGAAGGCTGATGGGCATCTGTGAGTGTTATGCGGAGGCGCACGGGCTCAAGTACAACGCGGGCAAGAGTGAACTGATGGTCTTCAAGGCGGGTTTAAAAACTTACGCTACAGTCCCACCAGTTACACTCAACGGCAATCAGCTGAAGCGAGTGTCGGACTTTAAGTACTTGGGCCACTGGGTTACCGAGGCACTCACAGACGACGTAGACATGGAGAGGGAGCGGAGGGCGTTAACGGTTCGAGCTAATATGCTGGCCCGTAGGTTTGCGCGTTGCAGTGCGCAGGTTAAGACAACACTGTTTAGAGCGTACTGCCAGTCTTTCTACACGTGCAGCCTATGGATCAAGCATACGCAGAAGACCTGGAACGCCCTTCGCGTCCAATATAACAATGCCTTCCGGTGGCTGATGGGGCTGCCGCGCTTCTGTAGCGCATCGGGAATGTTCGCGGAGGCGCGGGTCGACGGGTTCGCTGCAATCCTGCGCAAGAGATCGGCGTCGCTAGATGCGCAGGGTGCGCGGCAGCACCAACAGCTACCTGCAGGTCATTGCAGGAAGGCTGGACACAGCCTCCCCCTTTATGCGGTACTGGACAAAGGCTCATATTTTAAACAATTTTAATGTTGTTTAATTTAAATTATTTTAATTTTATTTAATCTAACTTAATCTAATTTAATCTAACTTAATCAATTTTATTTTAATTCAATCTATTTTAATTTAATTTATTGTTATTTGTTTCTGTGTACCTACTTGTTGTGATTCTACCTATATGGACTTGTGTATGTAAAAATGTGCTGTCTGAAATAAATGATTATTATTATTATTATTATTAAAGCTAGGAAATAAAGTGATCAATTTGATGTTTCGTTCACTGTAATCATTTTAAGGTAAAGTAAAGAAGCGAACAAGAAACCTTTACCTTGTTAGGGTGTTAGTTTTCGAGCTGGAGCAAATCTCGTCCCAAGCTTTCTTATCCTCTAGAGATAATCTGATATTTTGTAGTACGCCTTTTTACAAAGGATATGTTTGACAATTTGTTTTAAATTTATTTATTGATAATTTTTGGAACTCCTTGGAGTTCTGTTGTTGTAGCCTAGTTGTGGGCACAGCGAGTTTATTCTTATTTCTAGTATTTAAATTATGCATGCTGCTATTTTTAGGGAACCGATTGATATATCTATTAGTGTACAACAAGTTTTTGTAAATATAATGACATGCCACTTTCATAATGTGTATTTCTTTGAATTTATCACGTAGGAATTCTATGGAACCTATATTATAGAAGCACGAATAGCCCCAGATTATGGTAGAAAAAAACGAGGGGCTCGTTTGCGGTAGCCATGTTCAGCGCGACAAGAGCCATCTAGATTGTCTGAATTATAAACAGTTCTGTTTTTCCTCCTAGAACAGGACTTATTATGTAAAAAAATAATCTTTAATTCAGTAAGCAGTACACATAGGTACATTCCTTCCCTCTCAAAAATCACGTGTTTGTCATAATTGAATATTAATTGTACTGTAGCTTTTTCAAAGCTATACTAAAGAGATAGGCCTATCGTTTCCCGCCACAATATTCAAATTAAACAAGTATATGCATGACTTTCTGTCAAAATTGACCAACAGCCAATGAGAACATTCGTCCAATAAGGAATTGGCCAATCAGGTGTCTTCCCGCCACGTCAGAGAGGCGCGCGAGCGAGCTCGTGGCGCCGCCATTTTAATTCTCCATTGGCGTTTAGTGTCCCGCCGAGTACGGACGTGCTACCAAAACGTAGCACGATTTTGAAGAATTTCCTATTCCAGAATATATTTGTAGGTGCATTAATTCACAACGAATTATTATCAAAGTGCACAAATGTGAAGGTACGGTGAAAACAGTGCATTACTGCGTAAGTAACCTTTTCTTCAAAGTTACACCTTTTGTATAAAGTTTTAATTTGCGAAATAATTTCGTAAAAATTTTCCATGGACTGATAGTCCATTTCATTTCTATTATTTCGTAGACTAACGACACGTCCGTGTCGCTTCGTCATTACGAAAGCTAACGCTTTTACTACCTCGCATGAGGTGGTACCGCGTAAGTAATTTATGTTTGTGTGACTTTTTATTTCGAATTTAATAACACGTGCTTGCAAACACGTGGTTATTTTATTATTTTAATGACGTAAGCTGAGGCTTGTCCAACCTAGCAAGCAGTATTTCCGCTATTATCAGTGGCAGTCCTTTTTTATTTTAAAACGAGATTTTAACGGTTTTACCGTTCGATTTGTTAATTTTATTTGCCGGTCTTTTGTTGGTTTTTGTTCCTGTACGCTAAAATATTATTTCTTTCTAGCAAAGATTTAAAAACGATAAAAATACCAAATTCCGACCACGGAAATCGTGGGATCGACGTCGACGGGCCGTGAACAGCCGGAGAAAAAGTTCGACATGGAATGTTCATGGGAATAAAATCGTGAGTACTCTTAAAATATACCTAGTATTTTGGGCATTGTGAGACACGAACGCCTACGTAGGGCGTTCGATTGGTTCCCCGTGCTCATATATTATAAGTAATTGGAAAATAACACGTGCACTACGCTCAACGTGTTGTAGATTTGCGTTTTCATGACCCAATTACAAACTTGGGTGTCCATGTAGTTCTAGCTTTCAGAATCGAATGTCCTATCTAAACTAAAGGAAGATTTCTTGTGTAATATGAAACCAAGCTGAATGTAACCAAGATTTCTGAATCAGTTGATACGACAACACACAGTTCAACTACAATTTGTTTGTTTCTAGAATATGTTTGGTTACTATCTTTAGAATTACATTGCAGTACTAGAATTATCAGAATTAATTTGCGTGATTGGGTTGTCTTATCCATTCACCGCTAAGGCTCTGAGCAGCTATTTGTAAGGGCACTGAAAGTGTTAACCTAGGATAGCAAAACTAAGAAGTTTTTACATATTTTGTTGCCTACTGTTTGTGGCTATCGAACAGCATCAAGTCCAACCTCGAGAAGATACGATTGAAGGATGAATAAGGAATAAAATCATGTTAGTAGTTTTTAAGCAACACACCCGATGTATTTTCTTGCAAGTAATAAAAAAAAAAACCCTCGCAGAGTTTGTTTTAGCGCCCTCGCAGGGCTGCATTGGCACATATTGTCATAGACATCTTCTTGCAAGATACTTATCAAAAAACCCTCGCAGGGTTTGTTTTAGCGCCCTCGCAGGGCTGCATTGGCACATATTGTCATAGACATCTTCTTGCAAGATACTTATCAAAAACCCTCGCAGGGTTTGTTTTAGCGCCCTCGCAGGGCTGCAATGGTACATTTTCATGGACATCTTGCAAGATACATATCAAAAAAACCTCGCAGGGTTTGTTTTAGCGCCCTCGCAGGGCTGCAATGGCACATATTGTCATAGGCATCTTCTTGCAAGATACATATCAAAAAACCCTCGCAGGGTTCATTTGCGCACCCTCGCAGGGCTGCGATGACACACAAAATTCGGCCGCACCGAATATGTTTCAGCTATTATAATTATCATGGACGTGATCTGATGATCCTATTTCTCGAACAACGAGGCGAAAGGTAATTTCGGTTAATTTTCTGCAATAACGTAAGTATGTGTTCACTTGACCTTCAGAAAGGCCTGACTGGTTTTGGATTTGGATAAAGGTAGTCGCAGTACTGCTCCTCTATCGCGTACCTATTGTCACGAACTTCCAGGAAGGCTAACTTCTATCCATAATGATTCGGGTACCCACACCATGAGTATGTATTGAATGGAAGTCATCGTGGTGCACATCCACCAGTGATGAAAAAATTCCAGGGTATCGCGTACCTATTGACATGAACTTCCAGGAAGGCTAACTAATATCCATATTATTCGGGCATTGCATACCCGTCTACACAAACTTCCGGGAGGCTTTGGTAGTGTTTATTTTTAGACAAATTGTGTATACCTGGTGCACTACAGCTTTATAACGATTTCTTATCAAGGTATCGGATACCTATTGATGTTTATTATACATATATTTATCATCTGTAACATTGGGCTATGATTGTTTCCTTGTTTGATATAAACTTTCAGAAAGAGCCGTTATAATATGATAAATTAAATTAACTTCTTGCTTCCAGGCTTCTGGTATACCGCAATTGTGATAAAAATCATCATCACCATGTTGGATAGGTACCGTACTTTAAGAAACTCTTCTTATCCAACTCAGGTTGATAAGTTTAATAGATTGATGAATCATCGATTAGCTGATAAGTCAGGGACATATAAATTGCCTGCCTTAATTGCAGCTGCTGGGAGATGTCCGTGTGCGTCTTGGAAAATTAAGGTTTTAACCAAGTCTTAAAACTGACTTACATTCAACATTGTTAATTCATCATCAACTCAAAGTTACTACCATCTGCGTAGTTTTTCTTTAAGATACGTAACCTGTATGTAATGAGTATGAGAGGATTTAGGAACATTCTATGGGTTCATGAGATCGCAGAATTGAGTGAAACAGATTGACATTCCGTCTTCCTACCTACAAAATTTTGTTGCCTGCCAGACTAGTCGCATTAAAAAGACTAGTTCTTTAAAATTATCTACCCTCAATTTTATCTTTGTCATACCGAGTTGAAATGCTGTTTAGGCATCATCAACATTTTTAAGGCCACGCCACGGTAAGCAATCATAGAAATGCAAACAAAAGATGAAGGATATGCCATCGCAAATGCATAGATCCAGCTTTGACTTCGACTTTCGTTTTAGGTGTACATTTTGTCTGACAAGTAAAGATGACTATTCGATGATATTACTGCCAGTGCGGAACTGGCCCCAGGCTTAAAGTCTATAAGTGTCTGGCTTACGCTATACAGTTACATAGGTATATCTGGTTTTAAATTAAACTCCGGCCATGTCCGGAGTTATGATTGTGAGAACAGCAGGGGTGTGAATGGTAATAATCCTTCCGGGTTTATTTACGACTAACTACCCTGTTCGAACTTTTTATCATCGATACAAATGATTGTATGGTATTAATCCTTCCGTGTATATTTACGACTAACCACCCTCTTCAAAAGTTTTATCATCGGTGGCATTTCTCAGTTATCTGCTTTGTATGATAAGTTGTTGAATGGTTTCTCAACTGTATTAAATACAATGTTAAGTATTTTATTTTTATAACTTTTTAAAACCTGGCGAGTTCAAGAATGAAAAAGTTATCGATGCCTTCTTTTTAAACATCAGTCAGTACCTACTGCTTCTGTCCTTGACATGCGCTGTTTTTATTTTCTATAGTGTTACACATACAAAACTAATATTTTCAAAATTTTTGTGGTGGAGCAAGCGACCATTGTCAGCTTCTGAACTGCAGCGCTGATGCGTTATGTGAGTTTTGTTCCTGAACGAGAAGAAAATTGCAACCTTCGCTTCGAAAGCGGGAGGTATGAAGTCAGTATCATCAGTTATTTGACATAAAGAGATGTTTCAACGTAACTACAAGTTAAACGTTAAATCGCTCTTTTTGATTATTTCATTAGCATTAAGGAGCAACAGTCACGATTGCGTCTTAAACCAAGACCATTTTGGATGAAGTACATTGGTAATGAGTGACGTATTTATCTACAAGTCGAGTACATTGTAACAAATAATGTATTGCTGGTTTTTGAACTATACTTTGTTGGGTGCAGGATATGTAGTGCCTGGTAGTCACCATTATGAGACATAATTTTATTGATGTCTCGATAGGTTTTTCTTTCAAGGTATGACATGCTGTGTGTACATATACATATAATTCGGAATGAAGTCCGGAAAAGATATAAAGGAACCAATGGCACGTTTCTAAGAGCAAACCATAAATATAACCCGGTTGGCTTTTTCAATTGAGGTAGCTGTATTTTTATTGATGTCTATCTGATCCGTAAGCTTTCCTAAAGTTGGAAATATATGCAAATCTGTTATTTCAACACTTGTAATGTTGTATTCCAAACAGTGTGGGGGAAAAGTTAATCATTTACTGAAACCCATTACAAGAACTTCCCATAACTGGACATCTTAGATAAGCATAGCTTCGCTATAGTTAAAAGTACGTAATTAAACGTACTGCAATAATTTGAAAAGTTCATTTAACTACCTACCTACATGATTTAATTGTTTAGAATGACCATACAACCTGATAAGTGAGTTTTTATTATGGCCTGTATAGCAATAAGTCCAATACTTTTATTGTGAATCAGAAATTAAATTCTTCACAGTTGTAGTAGTAGTAGTAATGAGGACGTTATAAATTACAAAAATTAACTGTTTCTAATAGAAATTGAGCCGTGGCCGCTGAGGTCTTATTTTACGGATACCAATTTATTGTATTGTGTATTAACTTTATTAATCATCTAGTACCTACTCATAACACAAGTTCTGCTAATCTTGGGGCTATATGATACTGTGTGTATTGTCTAGTATTATTTATTTATTATACTAGCATCGGTTCAACTTTCTATCATGGCAGTAGCAGAGAGCCAAAGTCCAATTTTCCAATAAATTTAATGAAATTTCACTTTTATTGTAAAGATATTGCCAACTTTTTAAATATGGCTATTTTTAATAAATGTGTTTTGACCAATACGTGCATTAGCTATGTATTCCGTTTGAATGTCACAATGACTAATTTGCATTCAAAACTGTGTGGCTAACGAATTTTACGATTATAATTTTTTTTATAGTAAGTTCACATTGGCGTAGAGTGTCTTCACCACCACCAGGCGATAACAAACACGTCTCATTAGTATAGCTTTGAAAAAGCTACAGTACAATTAATAGAAGCGTTTTACATAAAATAAAACGCATATTAATTTACTTACCTTTTTCAAAGCTATAACTTTTAATCCTGCCTGGTGATATTCGACGCAATGGAGAATTAAAATGGCGGCGCCACGAGCTCGCTCGCGCGCCTCTCTGACGTGGCGGGAAGACACCTGATTGGCCAATTCCTTATTGGACGAATGTTCTCATTGGCTGTTGGTCAATTTTGACAGAAAGTCATGCATATACTTGTTTAATTTGAATATTGTGGCGGGAAACGATAGGCCTATCTCTTTAGTATAGCTTTGAAAAAGGTAAGTAAATTAATATGCGTTTTATTTTATGTAAAACGCTTCTATTATGTTTAATTATGCAATAATATTAAATTGGATTTCAACGAAATCAGGTGTAGGTGTATAAATATGTACCGACCATGGAATAAATAAAATGAAATGAAATTTACTTCAATTTAGTCCGAATCAATTTGTCCAGCGTAATGACTGAGATAAGTACCTTAAGTTAGACACTGTTCCCCAAACTAGGTCAGGATGACCTGTGTTATGCGGTCATAGGGATTAACTGTCGGACTCCACATAACTGAGATTATGGGCGAGGCCCTGTTTTAGTTATGCAATGTGTCTGGTCACCGGTGCGGTGTCGGAGATTTCTGGGACTTTCTCGACACCGGTGACCAGACACATAGTATATAAAATGCTTAGGAGTTTTAACTGTCTATAAAAAACAAACCAGTAGGTAAGTTAACGCATTCACTGCCCAGCCAAGTGCGAGCCGCTACACGGGGCTGGGAGAGATCATCTACGTTTTGGGCCATGTAAGTGTTAGTTAGTTCAAAAAGTCTGACCGTTTTTTGCAGCAATATGCACGAAAGCCGAAGAGTTGATCAGAGCTCGTCGCGTGGAGCTCAACATCGCTGCCACCATTGAGAAGATGGAGCTTTGCCTGCCTCTCCTCACTACGTACTCCAAACTGAAGACACAGGTTGAAGCTAAAAGGTTAGTCAAGGTTATGGTTTGACACTACGGGTGTTCACTGTCCCTTTCGTAGAGGATACGAGGAGATACAGAGTGAAGTGTTCAAATTCAATCAAATCAAAAACTCTTTGTTTCCTTAAATACAATAAATGTTAAATATATATATACTTAGAAAAGGTCAAATTATAAAATTATAAACGGACACGGAAATAAAGTGATATTTTTGATATCTGTCACTTTGGTATTTAGACTAAAGTAAAGAAGCGACGAAGATACCTTTAGCTTCTTAAAAATAACAACTAACGGAGTTATTTTTCTAGTTGGGGCAAAACCCGTCCTAAATTTTTATCCTCTAGTTAATCTGATATATTTTATAGTAAGCCTTTTTGCACAGGATGTGTGTGAATTTGAAAATTCCATCCTGCCTAGAATGGTATAATGTTCTGTATGTACTGTTCTTGTTACTATAGTTAAGCTACAAAATCTGATAAACTGAACAAATAAGAATACTCCATTTTAAAAGCCATCGTCATAATTGAGTTTGACATATTCTACATGTATATGTGCGCTGATGTGCTATCAATATCAACACCACCCCTTTCTCTCAAGGTCTTCATAATACGGTTTTTTTTTAATCTTTTTAATTGCACAAAAAGCTAGAAACCAACGCCAAAGTGCATAAGACACAGTCGTAGCCGGACTAGGCTTGGAAGACACCATCACCGCCTAAATTGAATGTACCAGAGACTGATCTCTAGTACATTACATTTAGGCGCACTTATATACCTCATAGGTTTTTCCATTACAGGTACTACCCAGCCCTGAAAACTCTAGAACAGTTGGAACACGTGCTGCTCCCACGCGTGGGTCCATACAAATGGTGCGCCACCATATCCGCGGACATCCCACGGCTGCGCCAGGCGATCAGAGACGCATCAATGGCAGATTTGAGAGACTTTCTCGAGAACATTCGCAAACTCAGCCCTCAGGTTAGTTACTTTATGTGGCTCAGCGATGCAAAGTGAATCTTGCCTCTCCACAATAGGGTGCGTTATAGATCAGCAGCGGGCATCCCTCGGCTGCGCCAGGCGATTGGAGACGCATCAATGGTAGACCTAAGGGGCTTTCTCGATATCATTGGGAAGCTCAGCTCAGAGATCTAATGTGCTTTGGTTTAAATATTTTTGCAAAATAAGCTCAACAACTAAAATTTTAAACTATTTTCATTAGATAAATAAGTTCCTTCGGGGGAAGCTTGCTCCATCTAAGGCCACATCTTCATTTACTTTAGTGAGTTGGTGGCCGCAAACGCTTTACCATATTGAGCAAAAAAAGTTACATTTTAGTCAAAATTATTATCAAATAACAAATAAATTGTTAATTGACACATACATTTTTTGAGGAAAAAGCGAAAAAGGAATCATTAGTTTCCGGCAATTAGGTGCGTTTTGTGGCCCTTAGGCGCATCCGTAAATCAGCACGGTGTTCACAAATCCATACATAAAACTGACTAATGAATTTATTTCGGTAAGCTTATGGCGGCACAGAAAAAACTATAAAAGTACAAACAAATTGATTCAGTTTTCTCGCTAAGGTCGATCAAAACATGTTACCTTTGTTACAGGTCGGCGCATTGTCTTTGAAACAAAGCCAGGAAATGATGGGCAGGAATCTAGCTACGATTGTCAAGAACAAAAAAGGTTGGTAATCAGATATTTCAACAAAAAAGCCATACGATTCTCTAATAAATTTAACTAGCATGTCTTATCCCACGATTGGGTAATCCTCAATCCTCATCCTAACAGCCTATATTGGTCCACTGCTGGACGCAGACATTTCCTGATAAGCGCCTTATCCCCACGCTGGGCGTGGGGATTGGGGATCGCAGTTCGGTGGTAGAATTGTTCTGCAGGGGGCGCTGCCGCCCGCCCCCGGTGGATATCCCTTAGTCCCCTCTTACGACACCCGCGGGTAGAGTTGGGGGAGATTTGATAACGGTTATTTCATATTTTTTTCTTCAATCTACAGATTATTTATTCATCAATCTACTGATTTTCTACTCGACTTTCTACTGAATTAGTCAAATTCGATCTTGCAACACAGTTTCTAACAAAAAGAATGCATGAAATCGGACGACGCGTAGACCCGTCGTTATTCATTATTTCATATTTTTATGAGCAGTCAGTCACCCTGACGGCTCATAATATAAATGTGAAACAAGGAGTAGTAAGATATTTTGAACACCTTGGGTGCTTACAACATTATGGTGATTCGAACTGTGTATATCAAATTGCCTTTATGTTTTTCAGATCATTTTGACTAATCTAGACGCTCATATCAATTTGACGCTGACTGTACTGTCGAACCCCGTGAGGTTACAATGCACATTTTGTATTGTCATGACGCTTTGGCGGGATATCTTCTGGTATTTTTTCGCATTTTTGTTAGGTGTTTTCTGTAAAGTTAAATTTTAGTTCTTATCATTTATTTGTATCTAATTCTATTTTGATTGAAAAATCAACGAAGAAACAGAGGCACTTTGAGTTGACAATGTGAAGTGTGACATCACAGAACAAGGGCCAATATGGCATATATTTTTACTGTAAAATATAGACCCATGTCTATAAACGCTCCATACATTTAACATGGATCGCTCTGCAATATTTGGAGATAGGGGGGGAATGGGTATTTTTTCGACTTTTTTCGAAATATATTAAAAAGTATGAAACCTACAAAAATTTCAAAAAATATTTTGAAATGTACGAAATGATACCTTTCATTCGATACCCCATATGACTCTGTAGGTATCTTTTTAAATTTCGGCATCACAATTTGTATGGAAAATATTAATTTTAATTTTTCATTTATTTTATTTATTTTTCTCTAAAACGGTACAGGCGCACGAAATGTATTATTATTTTAATTTTCAAGTTGATAGCTATTATTTTTGTTTTGGCCTCCAAGGATAGCTGTTATCCTTGTATTACGTATCGCTTTGTCTCATTAGACACGCAACGGTCAGTTTTGCGACTTATTGATACATTTACTTGTCACTTATTACACTGCACTCTCGCGCCGGTAATAACTTGACAACTGGATATGTATAGTCGGGAACGCAATTATGGGTAATGTGAATAATTGACCATTTAAAGTTATTCTGTTAGTTCATTTGAATTTGTGGCGTAAATAAATTAACGTGTTGAGTTATTTAAATAAATAACATTAATGTAATCAGATATCTCTAAATGTCATAATTTTCTCGTTGGAAACAGAGTTGTTTAATAACTCACAAGTGCGATGTCCCAAAAATAAGTGAGAGAATCGAGTTACTCATTTATTCCCCATATAAAGCAAGTAATCCCGACGACAATTTTGCTATAACTTAAAATTTGATATAAGTCGACTTGTCAATGTATTCACGCCGGGTACGGACATAATGTTAGTGTGTAAGAACTTACTTACCCTAATACTTACCCTAATACTTACCCTAATGTTGCATAAATATTATCCGTAATCCGTATACCATTGTTTTTAGAGAAGGCGCTGCTAAGCACGAATGAGATAGAGCCAGCGTCGCAGTGCCCGCACGAGTTGGTCGACTTCAGTCCGCTACATCGCTGCATGCACATACACACGGTGCTGGGCGCTAAGAACGACTTCATACAGTATTACAGGTATAGTGATAGTATCATTATTCAACCTCTCCCGGGTCAGGCGTCCACAATTTGGACGATTTTCGGCTGTTTTTTGCTTCGTCGAAATGACGGTACGGTGGTCTACCTCAGAGCCTTATTCAAAAGTATACTAAAACGAGCTTTTATTCAAAATTTCAGTCCAAACTCGATGAAGTTACGTCGTTTCGTTTAGTAGTTTCTATGCACCCCTCTGACTCAATCATCAGACCAGCTCGATGGTGCCAATTTTCAACTCAATCGGTTGAGGATAACTGGTCTGTAATTCAGTTGCAAGATTTGTCCCACACATGAGTACATTATTATCATACTAACGGGGCAAGTTAAATAAAAGTTTGTAAAAAGAAAAATCGGGTAGGCTGTATCGCAACCGCAGTATATGGAACGCCTTGTGTGTGCCATAAGGCAGAACACAACGAGGCTTGCCTCGCTCTTGCGTGGCTCGCTTCGCTCGCCACGCTGTGTAAGAGAGTTCTGTCAAACGTCCCACGTCCACTTCGTTGCCACGCGGATGCGGGTTCAAGTCCGTTGAAGTCGATTTTTTTTGGGATATAATTTGATTTCTTAAAATCCTATTGTCATTATCTATACTACTTTAGTATTAAACTGTCTATCTGTTACCTTTTACTTTGCCTAAACGGCTGAATGGATCTTTTTAAACTTTCGCGATTTGTTAAAGTTAATGGTTAATCGGGACCGTGACCACGATCGCTGTAACGCGGTAGAAACGTAGGGGAAATAATAACAAAAGGTACGCGATAAATACCCGATTAAACCATTAACTATGAATGGATCTTCATAAAAATCTGGCAGGGAGTTAAACAATGGACGGACGGAGATAGGCTACATGACAAACGTGTGCGAAGGCACGGGCAGAAGTTAGTTATCTATACTACTTTAGTATCAAACTGTCTGTAATATGCAATGTCTGTGACCATTTTGACATTCATTCATCCCACAGAGCACAAAGAGCCCAGCAAGCTCGCCTAGTGCTAATCCCGGAAGGAAACCTGCACGACTCGATACGCGGCGTCAAGGACTACCTCCACGCGGTATTGGGCTTCTTCATACTGGAGGAGCATCTGCTGAGCGCCGCACAGGGGCTGGTCTCCAAGGTACCACTAACTATGTTGTACAGGAGAGGTATAGCTCTCTAAGTACCACACACTATGTCATACAACCTGCACGGCTCGATCCGCGGCGTCAAGGACTACCTACACGCGGTGTTGGGCTTCTTCATACTGGAGGAGCATCTGCTGAGCGCCGCACAGGGGCTGGTCTCCAAGGTACCACTAACTATGTTGTACAGGAGAGGTATAGCTCTCTAAGTACCACACACTATGTCATACAACCTGCACGGCTCGATCCGCGGCGTCAAGGACTACCTACACGCGGTGTTGGGCTTCTTCATACTGGAGGAGCATCTGCTGAGCGCCGCACAGGGGCTGGTCTCCAAGGTACCACTAACTATGTTGTACAGGAGAGGTATAGCTCTCTAAGTACCACACACTATGTCATACAACCTGCACGGCTCGATCCGCGGCGTCAAGGACTACCTACACGCGGTGTTGGGCTTCTTCATACTGGAGGAGCATCTGCTGAGCGCCGCACAGGGGCTGGTCTCCAAGGTACCACTAACTATGTTGTACAGGAGGGGTATAGTTCTCCTTAGAGACGGGTTGGGGCTGGTCTCCAAGGTACTACAAACTATGTTGTACAGGAGGGGTATAGTTCTCCTTAGAGACGGGTTGGGGCTGGTCTCCAAGGTACTAAAAACTATGTTGTACAGGAGGGGTATAGTTCTCCTTAGAGACGGGTTGGGGCTGGTCTCCAAGGTACTACTAACTATGTTGTACAGGAGGGGTATAGTTCTCCTTAGAGACGGGTTGGGGCTGGTCTCCAAGGTACCACTAACTATATTGTACAGGAGGGGTATAGTTCTCCTTAGAGACGGGTTGAAGCTGGTCTCCAAGGTACTACAAACTATGTTGTACAGGAGGGGTAAAGTTCTTCTTAGAGACGGGTTGGGGCTGGTCTCCAAGGTACTAAAAACTATGTTGTACAGGAGGGGTATAGTTCTCCTTAGAGACGGGTTGGGGCTGGTCTCCAAGGTACTACTAACTATGTTGTACAGGAGGGGTATAGTTCTCCTTAGAGACGGGTTGGGGCTGGTCTCCGAGGTACTACTAACTATGTTGTACAGGAGGGGTATAGTTCTCTTTAGAGACGGGTTGGGGCTGGTCTGCAAGGTACTACAAACTATGTTGTACAGGAGGGGTATAGTTCTCCTTAGAGACGGGTTGGGGCTGGTCTCCATGGTACTACTAACTATGTTGTACAGGAGGGGTATAGTTCTCCTTAGAGACGGGTTGGGGCTGGTCTCCGAGGTACTACAAACTATGTTGTACAGGAGGGGTATAGTTCTCCTTAGAGACGGGTTGGGGCTGGTCTCCAAGGTACTACTAACTTTGTACAGGAGGGGTATAGTTCTCCTTAGAGACGGGTTGGGGCTGGTCTCCAAGGTACTACAAACTATGTTGTACAGGAGGGGTATAGTTCTCCTTAGAGACGGGTTGGGGCTGGTCTCCAAGGTACTACAAACTATGTTGTACAGGAGGGGTATAGTTCTCCTTAGAGACGGGTTGGGGCTGGTCTCCAAGGTACTACTAACTATGTTGTACAGGAGGGGTATAGTTCTCCTTAGAGACGGGTTGGGGCTGGTCTCCAAGGTACTACTAACTTTGTACAGGAGGGGTATAGTTCTCCTTAGAGACGGGTTGGGGCTGGTCTCCAAGGTACTACTAACTATGTTGTACAGGAGAGGTATAGTTCTCCTTAGAGACGGGTTGGGGCTGGTCTCCAAGGTACTACTAACTATGTTGTACAGGAGGGGTATAGTTCTCCTTAGAGACGGGTTGGGGCTGGTCTCCAAGGTACTACTAACTATGTTGTACAGGAGAGGTATAGTTCTCCTTAGAGACGGGTTGGGGCTGGTCTCCAAGGTACTACTAACTATGTTGTACAGGAGAGGTATAGTTCTCCTTAGAGACGGGTTGGGGCTGGTCTCCAAGGTACTACTAACTATGTTGTACAGGAGGGGTATAGTTCTCCTTAGAGACGGGTTGGGGCTGGTCTCCAAGGTACTACTAACTATGTTGTACAGGAGAGGTATAGTTCTCCTTAGAGACGGGTTGGGGCTGGTCTCCAAGGTACTACTAACTATGTTGTACAGGAGAGGTATAGTTCTCCTTAGAGACGGGTTGGGGCTGGTCTCCAAGGTACTACTAACTTTGTACAGGAGGGGTATAGCTCTCTAAGTACCACACACTATGTCATACAACCTGCACGGCTCGATCCGAACTGTTGGCATCTCGGTTCTGAGCTCTCTCGCTAGCTATTGAAGTTTGCAGAAATCAGTTTCCATTTCATCACAGAACTTAGTCGTGAGTTCTTCTTAGGCTTCCGTAGGTTCATAGATATTTATTTATTTATTTATTGAGGAATAACTAACGACTACATTAAACTTATTATACATTTGTGTTAGTACTTTACTGGTAAAGATGAGCGATATTATAAATGTAGCCCACGGCGCTATCCACATATGCGTTACATACATACTTAATTAAAAACATGCAACAAGAAGGCTTAACTAATAAATTAAATAATACATGAAATTAGTAAGTACTTAAGTAGGTAGGTAGGTTAGAGAGAGCTGGGCTTTTCTTAAACAACTAAGAACTAGAAATGCTAGTAATTAAATTATTTGTAACTTAAAGTATACCATTATTTCTAGTAGCAGTAATAATTACAAAATATCATGTAGAGACGGGACTTAATTATTTATGTTGGGTTATTACTAAAATTTACTTGACAAAGTAGACTGTATAACCACTTTTTGAATTTATATAAATTGCAAATAAATATGTCTATGTCTACGAAGTTATTATTAAAGGACTCAACCATACGACGAATAGGGGCGCGAAGTCCCGAGTTTGTGCGGCAGGTGGCAAGGGCAAACAAAGAGCGCGAGCGAGTAGCTCGCGGGGTGCAGGTTCTCGGGACTACATAGCATAGCTTTCTGACAAGTTCCGAACAGTCAAATTTATTATGCACAATTTTGTATAGGGTAACAGCTTCAAGATATTTACGTATAGAAGGTTCTATATCACTCCGCTCTGCTGGAAATTGAGCAAAGTGAAGTGTCTATTTTATATTTGTGGACGTTGTTACTTACCTACATTTCTGCTTAGGCAGAAATCCACCCAACGTTGAAAGCAGTAAAAATACTAACTTAATAATCCTGCTCCTGCCCGCGGCTTCGCACTCATATTTTCGGTACAATAAGCAGCCTATTATCTAAGTTAGGCTTAGCTCTAAACGTACGCTAAATTTCATCTTGATCTGTTCTGCAGTTTTGGAGATCCTAGGAAAGTAAAATTAAGATTTCACAAATTTTCGGCTTTATAATATTAGTAGGATACTGATGTCGATTCTGTTGTTTTAGCATTCCTAACTAAAATTTTACGATTTCTAAATTTTCCAAGTTAGGTTGACCTAAAATTATGGTATTCTCTGTACAGATCCTAAAAATACCAAAAAATTCTACAATATCCATATTACACTTTTTTCAAAAGAATCTGCTGTTTTTCACTAGAATAAATTTTAATTATGACCAAATTAGATGCCTGCTAAAATTAGGTAGACATTACTAATCATAGCTAAAATGCAATGCAAGGAATAGGGTTATTACTATTTTAACTAAATTGAGTTGTTTTAGACGTGTCAAACTAATTTTAAACCCGACAGTCTAATTTGTCAAACATAGAATAGGTTTCGTCTATTTGACATTCCTAAATCCTAATTTTAGCTAATTCTAAAACAACAGAATCGACACCATTGTCTAGCATTATCCTTATTATTGACGATTATTATTATTATTTTAATTGAATTTTCATTATTATTTTCTTTACAGGACTGGCTACTCGACACGTGGAGTATGTCAGTAAACAAGGTGGCCTCGACTCTGCGGACCAACACGTCCCTCATCACGGACCCAACCCTGATGCTCACCATCAAGCATCAGATCGTGCTGTTTATTAACACTGTTAAGTGAGTCACATAGGTATACAAATATGCAACCCACATGGAAATATGCAGCCCAGCTTTTCAGAATTAAAAGCGAAACTTTGGATAATCATCCTAACATGTTTGGATGCTTGTTGCCTCTTCACGCCAAAACTACTGAAGGGATGAGGCTGAAATTTTGCATGGAGGTAGTTGTAGGCCTGGATTAACATATAGGCTACTTACTGAACGCGTGCGAAGCTGCAGACAGAAGAAAGGGTGATAAAATATAGTTCACCATTGTGCCACCAATGGCGCTTATGACATATTTCAGATTTCTAAGAAACAAATAATATCGTAAAATTTTTTGACTACGACGGGACTTGAACCCGATCCTTCCGTCAGTACCGGAATGTGCAAACCAACTACACCACGAGGTCAAGTGACGTGGGATTCGAAAATCTCTGTGACTTCCTACGGATTCTAGCTAAAAAATTGCGATATTATTTGATTTCTTAGAAATTACCCAGAGGTGGGGTTACGCACTATAATAACAAAAAAACCATATATCAGATTTTTTAAAATTATTCAACGCAGCGCATTCCTCTACAGTTATCTTGTATAACCTGTGTACTTAGAGAATGACATTGAAAATGTCGTCATTTCTCATGCTGATCATGTTGATGCTGACGCGAATTTTATCTCAGCGGGACAACATGACAGATGACGTCATTCTAAATCCCGTTCTTCAAGTACGCAGGATCTACCCATAGCACAAGTTCTGCTTACTTTGGCGCTAGATGATGCTGTGTGGATGGTCCTGCATTATTCAGTCTTTATTTTATTATTCTTATTAATTTATTATTCAAGATGCTACGGCCTTCCCGTGGAACCACTACCGACTTTACTGCAAGAGATGGCTGAACATTACACCGAGGTGCTGATGCAGAGATGGGTCGCAGTCTTCCGCGACATTCTGGACAAAGCTGCTTTTACTCCCATACAAGTTAGTTCATAGTTCATCCATTCTTAACTTACAAATTACAACTGACACGTGACTTGACGTGAACCGAGAGCTGGTGAGTATATGGCGCAGCGCATCAGTTGTAATTTATTTCTATCAGTTGATTGTAATTTTCTTTGTGAATAAAGAGTATATTTTTGATAAAGAATATTAAAATCAAAGAAAATAACTATATTAGAACTAGTATTTACAATTGAAACAATCTAGCTAACTGCAGAGTGTTGCAATGCAAACAATCTACAGTCGCAGGCGGACCTTCGCCCGCCGCGCCACTGAGGTCGTCGATCTGTATTGCCACCTTATTTGGCACTATGTCGTATCTACGTTCTCACACATTGCTACTTTTAGGTAAACAACGAAGACGAATACGACGATGTTGCGAACAACTTCCCCTACGATGCGAGCGACTTGGAAATGCAACCATTCCCTAAATCGTAAGTAAAATGAACTAACTTACCGCGCTGGCTGAACCTGGGTGTCATTCTCCTATAGAATTAGACAGAGAGGGGTGTTTAAGAAACATTAACTGACACAATAGATGTACAGGCTATGCCATAGAGGGAAAGTTTCTTAAATATTGTAGATAGAAAATTTTACTAAAAGAAGACTTCATTTTGATTTTGAAAACAATTTAAACTGCCTTCAAAGATTCAAAAACCGCCAATCTAAACCGGGAATCGGACCCGCCATGGTAAAAATTTCCATGTGGCATGGCAGTGGGACGCCCTGTATATAGGTATTCCATAGAGGAAATTAGTAAGTATTACAAACCAAAATTAAACATAAAACGTGCGGATTTTATCGGGGGTTTTGTCTCCATAATCTCCAATACATGCTGCATTGTTTAGAAACAATCCTATTTTCATGGAAAATTATTTCTTTGAAACGTGCACCTACAAAATAGTATAAGATGGCGTACAAATTGTTGGTGGAAAAAACGCTCTGTGAACTCAACTTGCTAACTAAACCACTGCAAAAAAACCACTCAAGCCTCGTCGAATGATGTCTCTATTCAGTCAACCGTGCAACGGTTTTACAAATATTCAATTCCAAATTTTCATACCGACACCCTTTATATCGGTATAGCACAGAACGTTAGATAAGTAGGTATAGAGCTTCGCCATTTTTTCGTTTGCCGCTCAAACTCTTGTAAGCACGCTTTAACGACGTCTTTCCAGCGCACGTATCGTGGGCGTCCTAAAAACAACCGACGTAGTAGGACCCTACTCTATGAAAAAGGCTGAAAGGAACAACGTTGTGATAGAAAATATTTGTCTATGTAATGTATTGTATTTATATATATCAGTCATCTAGTACCCATAACACAAGCTCTGCTTAGCTTGGGGCTAAATAATGCTGTGTGGATTGTCCAGTAGTATTATTATTATTATACACTCATTTATTCGTAAATCTCATTATAAAATAAATTTTTACTATAGAAAATAAAATATTATGAAACTATTCTGTAGTAAATAAACACAAGATCAAAATTTAAAATTTAAAAAACCCCCAACAGATGTCATGAAACATGGCTAAAAACACTCGGGATAAAATTATCTATGACACAAAAAAAACTAAACGAAAATCGGTTCATCCGTTTGAGAGCTAAGATACCACAGACAGATACACAGACAGACACGTTAAACTTATAACAACCCTCTCTTTTTGCGTCGGGTGTTAAAAAAATGACAAAACGGTGAATCACCGGCCGCGAAGCTAGGCTCACGCGGCCGGTGACTAGGGCTGCAGAGAGAGGGACTTCCTGACGATGCGTGCTGAGTTTTATTATCATTATTATATAATCATGCTACTTTGAACTTTTCTTTTTCCAGGTTCCCTTTCTCCTCAATCGTCCCATCAGTCTACCTTCAAGTTAAAGAATTTATCTACGCGTGGCTCAAATACTCTAGCGGCCTCGGGCTAGGCGGCGGGCGGCGCGCGGCCGCGGCGAGGCATGCCGCCTCTCTGCTGCTCAGTCGCTCCTTCACTGGCTGTCTGTCCGCGCTGTTCCACTCGCCGCTGCCTCTGATGCAGCTAGTGCAGGTAGACTCGCTCACCTAGACACCTCTGAAAATCAACCTGCCACTGCTGAAAATCAGTAAAATCAGCTTAGCACCGATCTATCCAGTCTGGTACCACATAACACAAAGATCGCCCATGACAACATGTGAAGGTTTGAAAGTGTTTTAACAAAGGCTGGGCGACTGAAACTTTAAGAAGTTCGATTACCTTTTGTATTATTAATGTCTTGTCTTTAGGCTTTTGTGGGTTGGTTGGAATAAAAGATTTTATGCACTAATACTGTCTATTCAACACACAGTAAACACGAGTACAAGAAATTACATTTCGTTAATCTATAATCCTTAATTATTATACCTATGTCTGTTCTAGGCAGAGGGTTGAGGAGTGTCTGGCTACACTCAGCTTCGCCAATAAAAATTCCGAATAATCGAAACGCGAATGCGCCGCGTACTGTAAGCTAAACTGTATCACTACATTATCTAACCCTTATGAATTAAATTATATGAAATTGTTTCAGATAATAGTGGACACGCAATATTTGGAAGATGCAACGGTTTGTCTGTACGAGTTTATCAGCAACATCACTGGGTCTGGACCCGTTTCCACACAGGTGAGGTACCATGACATTTATTATTATAATCGTAGGTAGGGTAGTGTGCCTCCCACAATCCTATAAGTTGTTGGTAGAGTTGTAAGTTAAAATTAAAAGAGTATGTTAAGTTTCACGGTTTAATCGTACGTAAGTTTTAAAGTAATGTTAATGGTCGCGAGTGTACGCCGTAACGTGTTACTATTTTTAATTTTTTTATTTGCTTTTGGTGGCTTTCGTTTCACTGCGGCCATGATAGGCCTATTGTGATCGCCACTTTCGTGTTCCGCCTCGAAGCAGCGGCGTTCATAATTCGCCACTAACCCTTGCATCTGCTAGGAACTGTAGGATTTTCTTTGGGGTGGAGTCTCTTTGCTCGTCTGGGCTAAGCAGGTGCTTGCCCGTGCTTGCCGGTGTTGCCCTAAGGACAGTTGTTTGCGACTGGCTCTAATTATCCGTTAAAACACGTCATAACGTAAAGTGCTGACCCGCGGAAACATTCAGCGCTGTATGGTATGCAAACCAGACACAATCTTATGAGGAAGATGATGAAGTAATAGAGAGGAGATCTGTACCCAGCAGTGCCCACGGGCTGAGTAGATAGAGATAGATGAAGAATAAGGAAAACTAGCGCCTACTTCGGCATGTATATCCAGAGTGAATTGACATGCCACCTGGCTCGGAACTCGATACTACCCCCGCTGTCTAGACCGGAGCCCCGCCGTCGCCGTGCGAGGGTGTGATGCTATATCACAATTACCCTTGCAATTGTAAAACTTTCGTGTTATCTTGCTGTTATTTGTATTTATCTTTTTGTTCGAACCAGGAGCCATGTTAATTCGTTCGGGTTATATAAAAAATTCGAATAACAGACACAGTAATTATCAAAAAACTAATAAGTAAACAAAGATACCTTTCGCTATTTAAAATTAAGAAATGGCGCTAGTTTCGCTCTATGTCTTTGTCTTGCATTTAACTTATCAAAAACGGTTTACATTAAGAGTTATATGTTTCAATAGAAATTCAGGTGTCGAAATAAGCGAGAGGATAAAGATTTAATCAAGTAAATAATAATAAATAATGCTGAACAATTCACACAGCATTATCTAGCCCCAAGCTAAGCCGAGCTTGTGTTCTGGGTACTAGATAACTGATATACTTAATACAATACACTACATAGATAGATATTATTACTAAGACTTCAAGATTGCCGTTAAACCTTTCGCTATTCAAAATTAAGAAGTTGGGCTAGTTTCGCTCAATGTCTTGCATTTAACTTATTAGAAACGGTTTACTATATGAGTATGTATGTTTCAATAGAAATTCAGCACTAGAAATGAGCGAGAGGATGAAGATTTAGAAAGATATCAAGTAAGACTTCTAGATTACCAATAAGTTCCATAGTTTCATACAAAAGTTACCAATTTTTTCTGTAGATTTTCTTAGGTGGCCTATGTAGTTTTAGTTTTAGGATCTCTTGGTTCTGTAGAAAGCTAGCATGTTAGCTAATGTTTTGGCTAGTTGTTATTCATTATTTAGTAATTTATTTCTTTCATTCATACAATCAGGTCTTAGTGATTAGGTGAGTTTAAGTTATGATCACAGTATGTTCCATTTAGGGGGTTAAGGTTATCTCATCTGTAGCGGTAAACTTAGTAAATCTTGTTGAATAGTTGTAGAAATGTAGAGTAATCCTAGAAACTTAGAGTTTCGATTTCTTTCTGTTCAAGTATTGTGACTTTCTCTGTGTAATCCTTTAATTGGCCTTATTTTAGCAAGTTTCTGATACAAGACAAGCTCTGCTTAGCTTGGGGCTAGATAACGCTGTGTGAATTGTCCAGCATTATTTATGTATTTTATTTTTATTTATTTACTTGTGTTATGGTTACTAGACGACTGATATACTTAATACAATAAATTACAAAGATAGATAACCCGAACACCCGAAACAAATATTTGTTGATTGTACAAACATTTGTACCAAGGCGGCAATAGAACCCGCAACCTGAGTTCTGATTGTTCCTTCAATATCAATAAAAAAACTAAATTAAAATACAGTTCGCTTCACATCTTTTCTTATGTTTGTGGAATAGACTAGGTACATGATAATAATAGTTTATTTACGCATAATAATATAGTTAATTTACGCATAATAATATAGTTTATTTACGTACTTATTAATATAGTTTATTTATGTTGTTTTCACAGCCGGTGGCAGGGTTGTTCCAAACGGCACGCGACGAAGCGGAACAGCAGATATGCGACAATCTGCAGAAGAAAGTCGACGAGTTCTTGGATCTGGAGAACTATGACTGGCTTCTAGGTAAGTTTAGTTTTACGCATCGGGTCGATCTTCACATCCTACTATTATTATAAACGTGAAAGTTGTGAATAATAGTAGTTTATGCAACTGTCATATAATGAAGGGTATTAAAACACGAGTGTGAGTTTATGAAACGAGCGCAGCGAGTTTCATAATAGTAACGAGTGTTTTAATACCCGTGTTATATGCAGTTGCATACACTACTTTATCTTCACTAATGCAATTAATCAAACAACAAGAGTAAAAGCTGACAATAGTTTATTTATAATAATTGTTCAAATTTTGGATGGTACAATTTTGAAAGTTAATGTTAATTATTGATCCAGCAGCTGTAGCGGCCGCGGGGCAAGCAGTAGAGCTCGTAGACGGAGTCGGAATATTTATAATTACTTCATTCGTCTTGTTTTCTATACTGTTCAAGATCGTATTTGAGACTTGAATTTTATTCATTAAAGACTCATCAATGTAGCTTTCAGCCACAGTAGAAGACTTCCACCCCCCGTGTCGTTTCAGTGCGGTCAAATCATCACCGCTATCTATAAGAAGGGTCGCCGAGGTGCGCCGGAAGCAATGCCCCGTGTACAACGCTGGGTTAGGCAGATTCAAAAGTAGTTTCGACGAAGTTTTCACGTATAACCCAACTGTTTTCAAAAGCCAGCCTAATATCAAAATTTTATACAACTTGTATGAGGATTTTGACATAAGGCTCGCCTTGTTAATTGGTCGCGTTTTATTGATGTTATAATGAGATTACGATATCGATGTGGATATTACCTATACCATCATGTGAAATTGCTTAAATTGAGTGTTTTGTTATCTGCGCTATAACAGTAGTAATTATAAGTCAAGTATTGGAATCATAATTAGAATGTTATAACATTAGTGTAGATAAAGTTCATTAATGTATTTATTCATTCATTCCTAGACAACGCCAAAACAACTAAACAGATCATGCTGAATTATTGTACTGATATACATCGTTCAAGATGTAGATAATAGAGACATTCTTAAAAGCTGATTGAGCGCTTTTTGTTTTTCGTATACTAGAAGCCTGGATTTGTGACGTACGCGTGAAAAAAACAAACGATAATCGCGCTTTTAAAAATTCAGCTATTAATTAAAAACCATTTCCTATTTAAGACTAACATTTTCGAAGCGGGCAGAAGCTTATATTAAAAAATTATAAAAACTTTTAACTTCCACCAAAGCGGAGTGGAGAAAAGATGTCTTAAATTAACAAAATCTCGATGTCAAAAAAGCGTCACATGACCATTACCACTGCCTACCTTAATGCATAAAGTCGTTAGACGACGGCATTTTGACTGGTTTTGACAGGGAAATCGTGCGGGGGCAGGGGACGGGACGGGGAAGGGACGCTTCCGTATCTAATACATCACCGCCTTACTAACTCGGGAGCGTCCCCCCTCCTTCCGAACCGCCCCTTGGCCCCCGCACGATTGCCCTATCAAAACGCCTTCGTCAAACGACTATGCATATAGGTAAGCTGTGTCATAAATTACGCACGTATTCGAAATTTTATTGATTGTCTCAACACATCTGCCCTCCCCGCTTTGGTGGTAAATACGTTAATACGGAGGTTGTACTCACTATAATAAATAGTCCGTTTAAAAAAAATATAGATTCAGGCGTTACTTTGCGGAAATCCATTGTATAATATTAGGATGAAACAATATCAAATAATAATTAATATAATATGATATTGTTTCATCCTAATATTAATAGTTCGTTTGTTTCCAGTTGAACCCACCGGGCAGGCTTCTTCTTTCGTGACCGATATGATCAGCTACCTAAAAGGTGTTATGGAATCTCTTCATCAGCTTCCGGAACAAGCCAGGTACGAACTTTTATGTTGACTATTTTATAAGCTACGAACTTTATACGAACTTTTATGTTGACTATAGTATAGGCTACAAAATTTTGCCCACTTTCTGCTTCGCTTACGGAAAAAATATTGCGTGGGCAAAGCCACAAAACGCTCACCCTGAAGATGTCCCTAGTTAAGGGATGAAACGTTGGTGTTCTTCCAACACAAATAAGGTTCGTAGTTAACCCGCTTACATCCGTAATGAAGCCACAAAACACGTTGATAAAACGTAGCCATCAAGAATGTATCTACCCACTCTTCAAATAAGGATCTATTTGATGTATATCGTATCTGTATATCGAAAAATCAAAACATTGATATAAGACATCAATGTTTTGATTTTTAGATTCCTATCCAAATTTCGGCCACGGAGCGGTCATCTCAACGAACACGAGTACTGGCAATGGACATATTAATAGTGCACAAGTGTGTGCGCAAATCCAGGTTTGTTGAAAACAAATCCTATCCAATCGAATATCAGTACTTTTAGCTCTGGATTAATTAAACGTTTATTCTTAGAACAACCAGAAACGTAATATGGCCACAGATAATATAATACTACACTAGATAGCTAAAATATGTACAATAGAACACTTTAATGCGCATAAATTTAAAACTGAGCCCAAAATCGGGATGAGTTTGGGCACTGGGAGGTGCGGAGGAAGGTTAAACCCGATTTCACCAAACAGAAAGCATATTTTAATATTATTATAGTTTTCATTGAAATCATTGATAAAAAGGATTGGATCCAGTGAGAAAATTCATGAAATTAAACGACATATGGTCCCTCAGGGTAGCAGCTGTCCGAGCAGCCACCAACCGCATCGCCGTCCGTCTCCGCAACCTGCTCCTAGAACCAGCTGTAAAGCAGATATCCTCAGGCGCTCTCTACCAACTGGACCTGGACGTGATGCAATGCGAGCAGTTCGCAGCGTCTGAACCCGTCACAGGGCTGCGGGAAGGCGAGTTGCTGGAACACTTTGCTAGCTTGCGGTGAGTCATGACAAAGAACTAAAGTTACTTAAATCTCAAGAAATGAAACCATAATGTAGAAGGTTCTTAAAAGGCAGTATAAAGAGACGCTAATGCAAAGAGAAATTTCACTTTACGGAGGTCACATATACTGCTAAATCAAAATACCATCCTCAACCTCAACAGCCTGTATTGGTCCACTACTGGACGCAGGCCTCCCCCTGATAAGCGCCTTATTGGCTTTTATCACATGGGGGGTAATGCCCATAATCCCCACGCTAGGCATGTGGGTTGGGGATCGCAGTTCGGTAGTAGAATTGTTCTGCAGGGGGCGCTGCTGCCCGCCCCCGGTGGATATCCCTTAGTCCCTCTTACGACGCCCGCGGGAAGAATTGGGGTGATGCTAATTTTAAGCCGGTACCACACAGCTAATCAAGATAAGGCACTAAGGCCTAATTTCAATTCAATGATATTTTACGGTCCGTACACAATGTATAGAAGTCACTAAGCTGGATATATCAGAAAAACCAAGAGATAAATTTTAACTGATATATTTAATGCTAAACTGTAGTTACTAATGAAATGATAGTGTGACGCGTATGTCGATTGACAGGTGATCGCGATCTGATTATAATAAAAAGTAGTGCTAAAATTGATGACTGGCGTAAATGCGCGATTGGCTCGTACATATATCTTACCGAATTAGACTGGTTGTCTTATCTTATCAGTGATAAGATAAGGCAACCAGTCAACAGTACATAGGTGATAAGTTATCACCTATGTACTGTTGAACGCTTCCCCAAACAAAGGAGTTTTTGCCATAATCACCACGCAGCTGCTGGTTGGTTTCCTTAGTCGGATCTTAACACATCATCCGGCTAAGATAGAGGGGTGGACTCTGACTCCGGGAACGCCACGGCAGATTGTTTTACATACCATACCCAAGAAAGATCCGCGACTGTGACGTCACCCCAAAATCTAACCTCGCATTTAATACGGTAAATCTTATATATCTGCAGCTCCAACAGCCTGCTGGCCGCCGTGGCGCAGGACCTCCGCTCCAGTATCATGGGCCACTGGATGATGATGCTGAAACCGGTATCATCGCTGGTGGCTCAATGATCTGCCACATTGCTAGGCTTTATTTAATTTAATATGATTGTGCATTATTATTATTATTATTATATTCTATTAAATTTGAAATTTGTAATTGTGTATTTAAAAGTGTCTATGGATTTTATAAGTCTGAAATAAATGATTTTTATGTTTATTTATTTTATTATTATATAGTTCTCCATAAAATGTATCGTACCTACTATACCTAGACTTGTATACTGTAGCACCACCTACTCATTGTTTTATAGGTAGACCACACAACTGGCGGATCGCTGTAGAACCATGTCACAGTAGCAAACGCCAAAAGTGGCGTTTGTTACCGTGTTTGGCGTTTGTTTTCTTATTGTGACAAGGTTCTACAGAGATCCGCCAGTTGTGTGGTCTACCTATAGTAACTAAACTAATATCAACTACATATTTAAGTACCTATTTTTAGTTAAAATATGGGTATTTTTAGTTATAAGGTGTTCTCATGTAACACAGCTACATTGTAACTACCACAAGAGACTTACTTAATTTGTTACAAATATTTTTTAAGATAAAACGATTTAATATTTTGCATTTCTTTCTCAGACAACTGCTTGACCTCATAACCGGTTGGGACTGGTCATCCTACCTCCACGACGTTGGCATAGAAGGCGGCAAGTACGCGCTGGTAACACCACGGGACGCAGCCACCTTACTGGAGAAGTTTAAAGAAGCGGAGCAGAAGTCTTCTGTCTTCTCTGTTCTGAAGAAGAATGAGAGAGATAAACGGAAGTTGCTCGATACCGTCCTGAAGCAGTTGAAACAGCTGCAGAATCAGGATGGGTCGTGAGGTTAATATTTATGATTTAATTTTATATTGGCAATTCAGATGCTACAAAACCTCTTTACTAATTTGACAGCACTGACAAGAACCTGCGTACTTAAATAAGGGGATTGAGAATGACGTCATCTCTCATGCTGTCCGGCTCAGCTATGCGATTCGATTACCCTAAAATCTCCCATTGAATGGATCGCCATCCGAGGAGACTGGGTATAAACGATTTCGGTTCCATCACATTGTACAAAAATAAATACACACAGTTTTCTAGCTGGATAGAGCCGACCGACAACGAAGTTGTCAACGTCATAATATCCCAAATGTCAAACTCTTTTAATGTAGTACCATAAGTATTACCAAATAAATAAAAATAAATTTATTTATTTGTTAATACTCATATCTTACTGAACGTTAAACCTCGTAAAGATAAACCATTCTAATAATGCACGCCCCCTCCACTAAACTTCATACAATCGTCGAGCATTTTTAGAATGGTTTATCTCTACCTATGTTACTCACACTTGACCTTGTTTTGCTCGACTACTTTTAATTACTGCAATTTATTTACTGTTGGTAACTTTGAATCATAATTGCTTTAATCGAGCAAAAAAAGGTCAAGTGTGAGTAATATGACATCGTTGACGTTAAAATTTCTAAAATTTCTTGATCGAAAGAAAAGGGGCTGCATCTTTTTCAGAGCTGTTAAATTAGTTTATGTATTTGGTGTGCCATCTTAACACATTCACTGCCCAGCCTCGACGACACGGGGACGGCATTTACGTCTTGGGCCATGAATGAGTTAGTTAACGCCACTGAGAAACTGAATCTAAATATAATTAAATTTATTTAAAGGCTTTTGAGATCTTATTCAATAATTAATTAGCCTTAAAAAAGTTATTATCATAAATAAAGCCGAAAATGTTTATAACATCCAGTCCAGTAAAATGAATTGAAATCTTAAAATAAATGATCAACCGACAGTTTTTCGAGTTAATTTAAAAAATAGTTGACTAATAAAATTAAGTGCAAATAATTTTATTCAATTCAGTTAAAATACACTTATATTATTTATTACATTCATTATTATTGTTATAATTTTAATTCTAGCTAAAAGTTGATCACTATCAGAAATTTAATGTTTTTTATCCTTACGTTTTCGTAGTGAAGACAGCTTGTTATGCTTAGCTAGGTACTAGTAAAATGGTATTCGACAATATCTATTTTTTTCTATTGAGCAGTTACAGTAGTGATAGTTTGCATTTATTTTTAAAGACCAATAGTCGTAGCATATAATGTAAGGAATGTTATTTATTATTTCACAGAAATAAATATTTAATCAACATTTACATTCGAATGTTTTCATAACAACCTTTATTTACTAAAGCTTTGTAAACTTTCGCGATTTGTTAACGTAATTAATGATTTTTTCGGGCATTTATCGCGTACCTTTTGTTATTATTTCCCCTACGTAACGCGGTAGAAACATATGGAAAATAATAACAAAAGATACGCGATAAATACCCGATAAAATCGTTAATTATTATTTACTATTTTACTCTAGAAACCCAGTGACCTACTGTCTTCGGCTAAAAGCAGTAGGTATCATGCGTAACTTTATAACAAACACACTAATATTATAAATGGGAAAGTTTGGATGTTTGAATGTATAGATGTTTGTAAGGATGATTGCTACCTCTTTACGTCACAACAACTGAACCGATCGTGCTGAAATTTGCATAGAGGTAGCTCTAAGCCTGAAATCAAACAAAGGCAACTTTTAATCCCCAAAAACAGTTTCTATGGGATACAAAAAACCCTCACATTTTATATTTTTTTGTATGAATAAATAATTTTGGACAATTCACACAGCATTGTCTAGCCCCAACCTAAGCAGAGCTTGTGTTACGGCACAGACCAGTTTAAACTGGTCTGTGGATACTAGATAACTGATATACAAACCATATATTATTTATATTACACTAGCTGACCCGGCGAACTTCGTATCGCCTAACAGTCGATTCTTTAAATTTTTTTTTTTTTTTTTTATAAATCAAAATCAAAATCAAAATCAAAAACTCTTTATTTCCATAAATACAATAAATGTACACGTAGAAAAGGTCAAATTATAAAACTATACACTGACACGGAAATAAAGTGATATTTTTGATTTCTGTCGCTTCGGTATGTAGACCAAAGTAAAGAAGCGACGAAGAAACCTTTAGCCTGTTAGTTGTTATTTTTCGAGTTGGAGCAAAACCCGTTCCAAGCTTTTTTATCTTCTAGATAATCTGATATTTTATAGTAAGCCTTCCTAATTTTTCTCTTCGTAAGAACCATCCTCGTACTTCAAGGAATATTTTAAAAAAAGAATTAGCGAAATCGGTCCAACCGTTCTCGAGTTTTGCGCTTAGCAACACATTCAGCGACTCATTTTATATTATAGACTAGATGCGCCCGGCGGCCCGCGTGTAAATTTTAAAAATTTATAGCTCACGGGCGTGTAGTAGGCGTACGGGTAGTTTTGTAAAATAAAAAATTCGTTTATTTACTTTATAGTTTATTTATACCGAGTTTTGAGTGAACCGAGGAATAATAATTTTCCATATAAACTTTACCACCCTTTTAATTTTTGAAAATTAGCCTATGTGTTTTTCTAGAACCTAAACCATCTTACGTACCAAATTTAATCTAAATCGGTTAAGTAGTTACGTGGAGATACGTGGTGACAAACATCCACACAAACTTTCACATTTATAATATTAGTAGGATACATACAGACAGATACATACATTACTTTTCACACTCGAAATCACCAATCCTATTAATCCGACAGCTCTCCAATGATCTTATCTCAGAGCGCATGCGTCGCACAAGGTCGGCTCGCGACCTCGCCCGCGCGGGTCGTGTCATGTGCGATTTAAGGTCCCACTGCATTATTTAAATTTATATCTGACAGCCCGGTTAGTCCAATTTGCGGTAAACCTTGAGATACTTTTAAATTAACTGATAAAATGAAAGTCATGTGATGTTCCGTCTCCTATCTACCATTATACATAATGGACGTTGGAAAACTGAGTACCGCGATCACGGTGTGGTAAGGCACGGAATAACGGCTCAAACGTTAGCAGTTGAAACCTTCGGGGGCGCGTTCACAGGCAGGCATCGGACAATCCGCACTGGCCCCATCAATGGATTGACATAAAAAATCCGTACCGCACGGAGCGGACTGACGGCAATGCCAGCGACGATTCTTGAAGTTTTCCGTTTAGTGCGCATGACGTTATTCGGATTGCCGATCGCACAGGATGCACGCTAACGTTTCAACTGCTAACGTTTGAGCCGTAATGCCAACACTTTCCACACCGTGATCGCGGCCCTGTAAAGCACTGCAGCCCGGCACACAAATGAGCATTCAAATTTAGGCTTTAACTCGTAACATTTTGATGAATTTTATATTGACGACATCGGATGACAGAGCTCGCGGACCGCTCGTTTGAAGCTCGTGGGAAGCCACTTTGTCACTCGAAAATGTAAAGATCTTAAGAAGATTGGAGAATGTAAAGATTTACGAGTTTAATAACCCCATATTCGAATGCACGTTTTTGTGCTCTGTGGTAGCGGTATTGTATTAATGAGCGCAGAGCTTTATGCAGAAAAGGGAGTTGTACCTTAAAGGTACATTATTATAAATTGGTATCTATTTGGTAGGTAAGTACAGTCGGGTGAGAAAAAATAGGTACCTAGGTATATTTCTTTCTTTTTGTACAACCAGCTTGTACTTAATAATAATCACTGGAGGCTGCAGACAGATGCTGGATGCGGCAAGCCGAATACAGACGTTAGGACGCTCATTAGCCCAGCTGTGGACTAATGTTGGCTGATGATGATGATGATGAACTATCTTAGCTTGCTCCTGAGAAGTCACAGCGTTCACCCATCTCATTAATCATACCTAAGTGACCTTACTGCGTAGGTACTTGACTCGAACAATAGGCGCCATGTTACATTTTGTACCGTTTTGCTATTTAATCTGCCCACGCTGAATGACAAATGATAGAAATTTTATCAGATCGATGCTAGAAGTTGACCCTGGGTGATCCGCCCACAGGTGCCTAATAACTGGTCATGTCATACCTACCTCCACAGCATATATTCGTCCACTGCTGGACGCAGGATTCCCCTTGATAAGTGCCTTATTGGCTTTATCTCATGGGGGTAATGCCCATAATTCCTACGCTGGGCATGCGGGTTGGGGATCGCAGTTCGGTGGTAGACTGTTTGTGCAGGAGGCGCTGCTGCCCGCCTCCAAGCCTCTAGGCGCGGTTAGGAACGTTTGCTGTGGACATTAACTGCTGATAAGTATGGATTTATTAGAGGAGGCATAAAAGGTAGGCATAGGTACTTTATCGAAATAAACATTAATATTATAAAAGTCTCACCAGTAAATTTCAAAAGGAACTGTGAAATGGACAAGTGAGACATAGGTATCTCTAAAAACAATGGCGAGTGCACATTTTCTGTCTCATTGAGAATCTGACCTTTTGGGAATTTGTCTTTAAAAATAAAATAATAAAGGTATATAAAAACCATTTATTTCAGACCCACAACTGGTCCATAGATTAATACATATTTAAATTAATACACAATTACAAATTTCAAATTTAAATAAAATGTAATGTAAAAATGCAGAATCAAATTAAATAGCCCATTTATGAGCACTAATCGATTATTTGTGTTTTTCTTTGTATTGTGTACGGTCCACTTCCCGGATCCTCGCAGTTCATGCATCAGGCACAAGCCAAGGTTCCACCCACAAGACATCCGCCTTGTGGAGCGTGAGAACAATTGTTACTAACGAGTACCTACCTACCTATATCACCTAGTCACCTACATATTATATTGTAGCTTTGAGTACTTAGTATGTATGGTAGGTTATGTACTAGCTATTTCAACATGCGTACCAGATTACCAGGAAGGTAAATAAACTGAGAGCGGTTTTTTCAAAGTTATGGTTGTTTCGTTTCGAGATTCAAATTATTTTGTGGTTTTTAATTTTATCTTCCGCCCGCAAAAGTAACAAAAATTTGGGATCGCTCCGCTCGCCGTAATAAATTTTTAGGTATTCCACACAATTTTGAAAATCGGTAAAAATAAATGCAAAAATGCTGCAAAGCTCGCCGCCGCGCCGCCGCAAACAAAAAAAATTTTTTCGAGGCTCCCTTTGCTCGCTATCATGGTGTCATGGGAGGGAGCAACACAAGCTACGCCGCCGCCACTGACGAGAGGGCAACATAGGATAGGAAAGCGGGGTGGGTAACTTAAAGCCTCGGCCAAACCTCAAACACACGGGATGCGATTAAGCTCTCGCTTCGCGTCCCGCGTCCTGTGTGTTTGACGCGAAGGTTTGTTTGGCAGAAGGCAGAGAAGTCGAATGTAGGTAGATTTTAGATACTTCAATATTCAGCCGTTTCACAGATTATTTTGGAAAAGAGTTCTTAAATGTGAAACCTTAGCATGATAAACAATGCACATTTACTTACGTACACTAATTACACGCAATAAACAAGAACCAGATATAAACGCGCAAGGCAGTAGCGTTTGATTGACGTGTGGAGTAATTCTGATTGTATTAAACACTTATTTGCATTTTATATTAGTACACTTAAGTGATTAATTAACACCAATAACGTGAACTTGTTTATGGTTGCATAATTGTTTTGCGAGTCACTTTACGCGGGGTTTTACCACACTAAGACCCGAGTTCACCAACTGATGGTTAAATTTTAAACAGTTTTTTAACATTTTTGACACAAGTTTTCATACATTAAACGTCAACGTTAACCGACGAAGCAGCCTAATTGTCCGATTATCTATTGGTGAACACAGACCTTACAGTTGTGCGGTTGGGTTATCCTGTATCCAAAGCTTCTTATGTTATACATGTATTCAAGTATGAGATCATGTTATAGACGACCTCAAAATAATGATTTACAAAGTTTTTCATCGTCATCATCAGCCTATATTATTTAGTCCACAGCTGGACATAGCGCCTAACGCCATAGCGCCCTGTCTTTCGCAGATCGTCAGCCCATCTAGCCGGAGGGCGTCCTACACTACGTTTACAGAATCGAGGTCTCCACTCAAGAACACGTTTACCCCAACGGTTGTCGGTTCTTCGCGAAATATGGCCGGCCCACTGCCAGTTCAGTTTGCTAATTCTATAAGCTATGTATTATTATTAGTATTAACTTTGGCCTTTGGCATTGACCCATAATATCAATCAATCAAATAGTTTTATTTACGAAAGTATGGTATTACGGTACAATGTGTAAAGAAAGAAGTTCTCATACTTTTACTTTTTTTTTAACTTTTTTTTCATGTCCGTAGTTTCAGAGTTACCAACATTCCAGTTGGTAACTCTGCTTCTGAAATACTAACTAGGTTTTAAACTAGATTATCCATGAGGATTTTGTTTATTACCTGACTTGCTTTGTTTCCTCGTAATGAAAGCTGGAGGCGGAAGCTAGTGTACCTACCTACCTATATAAAAGTAGTACCTACCAATACAAAATCTAATACTTAATAGGTATTTAAGAAAAGTCGTAGATAGAGGTTTCACAGTAGCATCATTATTATTTTTTCTTATAGGCAAGTAGAAAAGAAAAAGATCTAGTACAGGGTGACCAACAAAGCGCCAACAATCTGATTAGTCACAGGATAAGTAAATCTGGTTACCTACGTAGGTGTGGACCAGTTTATTTCTGTGGAGGTCATTGCAGATAGTTAAATTTTAATTTATCGATACAAACTTTATTCCACAAAGCTATTTAACATCAAGGCGTACTTGTTTCGCTAACAACATACAGTGTGGCCAACTTTTCTGTGATAAAATTGACAAAAATCGTTAAAAATGGACTTGTATGGACCTTACATTCAAATTATTCGCTTCGAATCAGCGAATCGCAAATCGCTTGATGCGTTGATTTGTGATTAACGCTCCGCTCTTAACGCATTCACTACCCAGCCTCTAAGCAAATACCCGAAGGGGCGCGCCGCCTGCGCCGCCCCGCAGCAGCCTGAGGGGTGAGTCTATTTGACGATAGTAACGAGATGTGATCGATGTGAGCGCCTCTATCGTGCTGACAGGGAACTACGCAAATCCCATACTAAAAGAAGACGTCACTGTCAAATAGACACACCCCCTGGAGGCAGTAAATAGCATTCCCCAAGACGCACATGTCCGTGTCAAAGTATATTTGCTAATTACAAAATTTCTTAAAGTTATGACGATGTTAGTTTGAAAACCTAACTTCAGGTAGGAGTACTTTTATTTACAGAGATTCCATTATATCAAACCTCAGAATGGCCCTGTCAGCACCGATACCCATCATAGAAAATAATCTATGAGCAATGCCAGAGACAGATGCTTAGGTTTGTACTTAAGTGTCTGTTTGTCTGTCCGAGGGTTTAAATTTTAAAAAATGTTTACAGACTGCTAGCATCGTGCTGTCAGTCAACGTCACAGAAAAGCCTGGTGCACTGTAACGTAGGCTAGTATGTAAAACAGGTAGATAGGATCGAGCGGTGTTTTGATGTTCTCATTGCTGAGTAGGCTGGTGATAACGCAGATTTTTTGTTAAGATGTCGTCATACAAGTCATACAGAAGCTTAGCTAGCGTGTTCCAATTTTTCATCGGTGTAGTGTAATCTATTTGCAATGATATGAATATCCTTGAAATCTCGACTTCCTGTATTCAATTCTAGATTTCAGCGTCTTAGAGGCAGGTATTGATAATCGTAAGAGAAAATGTTTGCAATGTTTGCAACAGTCTGCAGTTAGCTTAACTGTTTTAATTAAAGTAAATACTAGTTTTCATTTGTTTCTCTAAGTACATTAATTGTAATATCTGTGGTGATAAAGTAATAGGAGATTATGAACCTTAGATTTGGTCTTTTATGAGTATGAGTACTCATCATCATCATCAACATATCGCACGTCCTCTAAAAAACTGTCGTAACACAGAAAATGTGTCATTTGCGTTAAGTATGCCATAAGATTCCAATTTTTATTTCCTACTACTCAAAAAAACCGCCATATCTGTATTGTGAAAAAAAGTAACAAGGTGGCGCGGATGTCAGTTTTTTACGGAGCGACAATGCGTTGACTTCAATCCAAAATAGTGTCGCATCAAGGCTTATGTAATGTGCTCGAGTGTTGTTGCTGCTAAAAAACGTCGTAAATTGTGTTTATGACCCTAATTTAGATAAGAAAGTTTGCAATATCTGTGATTGAGTGACTGATAAACTGTTGTAAAACATTATACTACTATTTTCTATGATTATTCATTACATTAAATTATTTCATTTCATAATCTACAAAACAGTATTAACACAGATTATGACACTATGTTACTAATCATCACGGTTATTTTTTTTTGTTTTTATTAGAACGCAAATGGTTGTAAGCTATGTTATGACACTTTTCTGCATTTATAACCTGAAATCAGTTACAAAGAGTATTTACTCAATGAAAAATTTGGCTGAAGAGAATGATTTCAATGCCAAAAATTTAAAGACTTCTGAAATTAAGGTCTTCAGAGTAGTACAAGGAGAACCTACGAAAGTTTTTTTTAAGCTTTCCTATAAAGAATACTATTTTCGCGAAGTTGAAATAACGCGTAAAAGAAACTCCTTGCAAAACATTTCTATCAAAAAAGCTTACAAGTGCAGACCAAAAATAAAAGAAAATAAAAAAAGAGATCTTCTGAATTTGGTTGAGAGCAACCACATTCCAAACTTTTATGGCACATTCTACAAAAACTTGTAAAAGACAGTGACACACACGCAAATTAAAATAATGTCAATAACTTTTGTTAAATAAGAAAGCTTATCTGCTGAAAGTCTGATTATGTATGTTTAATTCTATAAATTACATTATAATGAAGTAAGCTTATCTGCTGAAAGTCTGAATAAGTATGTTTAATTCTATAAATTACATTATAATTAAGAAAGCATATCTGCTGAAAGTCTGATTATGTTTCATTCTATTCGTGATCTCGCAAATATAAGTGATTTTGATGGTTACTATACAAAATAGTGATTGAAGACAATGAAGAGTTTTGTAAAAAAATAATAAAAGAATTGATTATTCCTTCAATTTTGTTTTACTACATGGAAATTAAATTCAGATTGAATGTGAAAAAGGGTCATAATATCGGACTTTTTTCGTTTTTTTTAAAGTAATACCTATATTCCTATCATCAAATATAATATTTGATAATCCACGAAAAAAATAATAAATTTTTCATACAATAATATCAATAAACACGTATTATTGATTATTATTACAAGACAGTAGTTGACGTAATGTAAAAAAAAATCAAAAATGCTTTTTTCTCAAAACTGCTTTTTTTATGTTGCGACAGTTTTTCAGAGGACGTGCGATATATTAGTCCACTGCTGGACATAGGCCTCCCCTAATGAGCGCCATAGTGCCCTGTCTTCAGCTTGCCGCATCCAGCATCTGCCTGCTGTCTTTCGCAGGTTGTCATCCCACCTGGCTGAAGGGCGTCCTACACTACGTTTGCCGAGTCGTCTCTACAAAGAACACGTTAACCCTAGCGTTTATCGGTTCTTTGCGAGAGAGGCCCACTGCCACTTCAGCTTGCTAATTCTTTGAGGTATTTCGTTATCTTATCTACCTACCACCAACCTTAATTGTTTCATACTTGTGCAACAGTTGAGCGTAACCAATTCTAAGTCCCGAGCTAATTATAGGTCCCTGGTGGACTTAAGGTTTAAAATCTGCTCATACGCTGTCTTTACAGAAATTTCCGCCTTAATCAAGGAACCCAAACACTCCTGTGCCTGGATTAAGTGTATGCCTTATCAGAAATCTTAATCACAGAGAGATTTCGTCACAGAAGCTCAAAGCTGTCAAAACGAAGCTTCGACCTTTAAGCTCTATCAAAAGCTAACTCTACGTCTACTTATTTATATTCATTCGATGATGTGATTTAGTGCCGTGTGGTGCCGGCTTAGCATTTGCACCATCCCAACTCTTCCCGCGAGTGTCGTAAAAGGCGATTATGGGATATCCACTATCACTATCACTTCTAAAAGAAACCTCAAAATCAGCGAGAAATCAAAAAAAATGCTTGACTATGTGCATAAAAAATTATAATATAGTACCTAATGAATTTAAATTATTTAATGACCATTTATTCAAAAATAAATTGTTGAGTTGGCTACATGAACGTAATTTTTATGATATTAATAAATTTATTAATTTTAATCCATAGACATAAGTTAATTATTTGCATGCTGTACAATAGTTGAACATGAGCTCATAACTCTTAACATGAACCACCTTTTATACCATGTTTTACGCAATAAAATATCATTTCATTTCATCCACCACGCACCGGCAGCAGCGCCTCCTGCGGAACAGTTCCACCACCTAGGCTATTGTGGTGGTGGTGGTGTGGATATAATTTAGACCAGTGAGTAAACTATTGAGCGGTAAAGAGTTAAATACATTTAAAAAAATACTCGTCTATCCTATTGTCAACACAATCATCATGCACGATCTTTGCTTCCATCTCATTCATTTAATTTCAAGCCTTTAATTCAGAAAAAAATATTTAGTTACATTTTGTTACTTAAATACTTTTTAAGACATCGAAATTTCGTCTGTCTTTTGGCATAGGCCTCTTCTAACCCCTTTCACTTTACTCTATATCCGGCCAAACTTATCCAATTTTTTCCTGCTGTCTTTTAGCTCGTTCTCCTACCTTTTACACTGTCTCCGACTTTTCCGTTTTTGGAAATCAGTCCATCATCATTTCTTCCATCTAATAAGGTTTAATTAATGTACCTACTTAGGTGGCTGCAGAGACTGATCTCTGTAGATTCACTATCAAATTCCTTCCACCGAAAAGACATTTATTAGATTTTACTCCATTACAACAGAACAGAAAAATGGTAGCTTTTTTGTTATTCTATTATAGTTATGTTATCTAACATCCTCACCTCACCAGCCTATATTGGTCCACTGGACGCAGGCCTTTACTTGATAGGCACTTTATTGCCTTTTATCTCATGTGAGGTAATGCCCATAATCCCCACGCTGGGCATACGGGTTGGGGATCGCAGTTCGGTGGTAGAATTGATCTAGAGGAAGCGCTGCTGCCCGCCGACGGTCGATATCCCTTAGTCGCCTCTTACGACACCCGCAGAAAGAGATTGGGTGGTGCAAATTCTAAGCCGGCACCACACAGGCTCACACAGCAAATCTACTTATGTTGTCTACCGGGTCGTCACCAGCTCAGCAAAATATTGTCAAAGTCAGTAATTTCCTCTCAAACTTACTATTGTAGTTAACAAAAGCTCGACTCCTGCGAATTGAAAGATTGAAAGGGTAACATATCAATGTCACGATTGGATCACACTTTCCCAAACCAGTGTGTACTGTCCAGACATCTGTCTGGACAGTACACAGCACACCTGCGCTTGCGCAACCCTCGGTTTGTTCAGATAACATACTCTGATCCCATTGCGTGACCTGCCTTACCTATGCCAGTGTTAGCCATGTGTTATCAGTGTTATGCTGGTTTGAGTGGACCATGTTCCGATTTTAATTACGTCATATAAGGACTCTAGATAAATGTACTTAGATACAGTCATCTGCGCAGATATGTAAACACTCCCAAGTTGTCACTTTTATTTTACTCTGAACTTTTCATATATAAATCCATGCACACATTTTTCGTACAAAGTAATCATCGTAGTTGTCGTGTGGTGCCGGCTTAGAATTTGCACCACCCCAACTCTTCCCGCGGGTGTCGTAAGAGGCGGCTAAGGGATATCCACCGGGGCCGGCAGCAGCGTCTCCCGTAGCACAATTCTACCACCGAACTGCGATCCCCAACCCGCATGCCCAGCCAGCGTGGGGATTATGGCATTACCCCCCATGAGATAAAACCACTAAGTTGCTTATCAGATGGAGGCCTGTATCCAATAGTGGACCAAAATAGGCTATTGAAATGAGTTGGGTCATCGTAGGTACATGTCAGAATGCGGAATATAAATAATCAGAATGAATATACGCTAACTATTTAGTCAATTTGAAAACTTGAGAGTTCACACATATTGTCGCAGATGAGATAAAACCACTCGAGGGGGCCTCCCTCTGATAAACAACGCGTCCCGTAGTGGACCAAAATAGGCTGTTGAGATGAGGTGAGTCATCGTACATGTCAGAATGCGGAATATAAATTATCAGAATTAATATACGCTAACTATCAATTTGAAAACTTGAGAGTTAACACATATTTTCTCAGATGACTGTTCCTACATCTCGCTCTATTTCTAATAATGTCGCTCGCTGTGTGCAGGCGTTCCATAAGTTTCACGGGGTAGATAGATAGATACATGATAACTTAATTGCACCATCAAAACTCAGGTACCTAGTTACATAAAAACAAATAAACAAAAACTAAATACTAATTATATCTAGAGTGGCACAGTCGGCGGCCTTATCGCTAAAAGCGTCTCTTCTATGCAACCTTTGGATGGATAGGATCGATTAGTATCAAAGCCTACACGGAAAAAGTATTAATTATGAATGTAAGCGGGTTAACTACGAACCTAGTTTGTGTTGGAAGAACACCTACGTTTCATTCCTTAACGTTATAATGAATTCGTCAAACTACGAAAGTTTTTATGGAAAAAGTATTGGCACAAAATGATGCAGATTCGTGTTGATGAACTTATAATCTTAATATTTTATCTGTCTCAAGAGATTTACTGTATAAAATTTATAGAGCAGCTTTCCTTATTGCATTTCTTGATTCACTGACCCTGGTCTTGCTAGGGAGGGAACATCTTTGAATTCATCAATGTTTATCGTCAAATAAAGTCTTCGTTGGTCATGCTACGATTGCTCACTATCGTCGTGACATAGACGTTATGCGTAAAATGCATTATTTAGTAAGATTACCTGAACGATTAGAATCCTAACCCCTTCCTTAATAGACCGGACTCTCATAATTGAGCTATGCAAGTGATATGCAAGCAATCTACGCCTTGCGAGAAACTACTCGGTTTACCGTTCAAAAATGTTGCGGTTAAGGTAATTTTAATTAGTAACAATGATATCACTGCCTTGACATTCATTATTATACCTACTGCAGTGCCCTTGGAGACAACAGTAGCTTTTTCCTCTATAATTTCCAGGAAAAAATATCATCAAGACTCTTTGGTACTACAGAAAAGAAAAACTGAGTAGGTACTCAGGTAGATCAGCTGCGATGTTAAAATTTGCATCATGAAGTAATACAGACCTGTCATAACCGTGTCCGACACGCTCTTGGTGAATTTTGTGCTGATAATTGCTGTGAAATTCCATTTCTACACAATGCCAGGATACTGTTGCCATGATTCATGTTTTGACAGTTGCAGCATTTCTGTGAGTCAATCCTTGGTCAAGGCTATATGAATCAAAACATTCTTCCGGTATCTTACCTTAACGCATTCACCACCAAGCTTTAGCGATTCAAGCTACGCACCGGAGGGGAAGTTTGTAAAACAACCCAGGAACAGCCCCAACATCACTACATATTGTGTGGAAACTGCTAACTTTTCTAATGCTAAGTGTTTCATTTTCTAAGAAATCAAATAATATCGCAAAAAGTTTCGACTTCGACGGGACTTGCACCCGCATCCTTCCATCAGTACCGGAATGTGCTAACCAGATTCGAAAATTTTCCCCGCATCCTACCGTCACTACCGGAATGCGGTTAGCACATTCCGGTACTGACGGAAGGATGCGGCTTCAAGTCCCGTCGAAGTCGAAAATATTTGCGTTAGTATTTGATTGCTTAGAAATTACCCTGAGTGTGGGGTTACGCACTATAATAACAAAAAACCTTTTTTAATTTTCTAGTTCTAGAACTTTTTGTTTCCCTGAGATAACTTAATCCTAAATATCTAAATCTAAATCAAGGCCCCGCGTCGTCTGGCTGAACGCGGTAAACTCAAAATCTACCGAACGGATTTCCATACGGTTTTCACCAATGGATGGAGTGATTCATGAGGTAGGTTTAGGTAGAGGTGTAATTTTACGCAATTTTTTGCGCAAATTTGTTGAAAGATTTAGATTCAAAAGGCCGGAAAAAATCATGCTGACTGGTAGCTTTGCTGACATGCGCCGCGTAAAGCAATAGAGTAATAAGAAAACAATTTAATACGGGATTCCGATAAATCGGGGACCTTCGTTGGAGAATGATTATGGTGCTTAGCTTGGGGCTAGATGATGCTCTGTGTCCGGAATTATTTATTATTGTTCCTCTTAAAAATATCTAATAAACAGCTTTACTACCCGTGCGAGGCCCGGGAGGATTGCTAGTAATAAATATATTAATCTAATCAAACAGTTCAAAATAAACCACAGGAACTTTTGAATCATATTTTTTCGGTACGTTTCACCTGATTGATATATCAATTTCCGTTGTACTTTAATTAACCTTCTAATCGAAATTTATATCTATTAGACTTACTATAAATACGAAGGATAGCCTTAGGTGATAGCAGATGATAATGTTCTAGACCGCACCTGTGGTCGTTTGGCCTTTCGCGTAAATTACAGTTGAACTATAAAACGGTAAATATCAATGTGAAAACAATTTCGTTTAAATAAAGGTGTTAAAAAGCTGGGCCACACAAGAGTGATAAGGTGATAACCTATCAGAAATGGAATGTAAATAACCAAAACAAAAAAAAATCAATAAAAGGTTTCTCTGCGGATTTTAAATAAGTATAAGTTTCAATATCAAGCAAATATGTCTCCTCTTTTTCCGAAGAAAATAAAATCTATTTACAAATCATATGAAAATAACTGGAGGAGGATATATTTATTCTAAAGAAAGTTCTTTGCAAGCAGCAAAGGGCGCGGGCAGAAGTTTCTTTAGGAGCCAGCATAAAAGTACCAATCTTATGTAGTTTCCGTCTACCTCCATGCCAAATTAAAATTCATCAAAATCTGCTTAGATGTTTAGGCGTGAAAAGATAACAAACAGACCTGAATTAAAACTTTTAAATCCATCACGAAAGTTATTGTGTCAGTGTGCCGAAATATTGGAAAGCTCAAAACTCAAATCATGGTAAATATCCCGTTGTAAATGACTTCAGACTTGAATTACTATCGCTTTTGGCCATGTATTGATAAAGATACCCCTAAAATGTAGCCTAGTTTAGTGTTGTTAGCGTAAGTTAATTTGAAAATTTGCACTGACACTTTGTTTTACTTTATTTACGTAATTAAATATTTATACCTATGTATTCGTTGTAAGCAATTTTGCCTGAGATACAGGTTTTACCTAGTTCAGGCACACGTAATCTATAGAATTTAAGTTATTATTATTCTTATGTTAAGCATTAGTCTTAAGAAGTTTTTGAATAAATTATTTATTATTATTATTATTATTGCTCAGTCATAGATAGCTTGAGTAACGTTTATGCCATAGAAAAGCGTTACTCAAGTACAGAACCATGACTGAGCAAGCTTATGGTAAAGCCCTCCTAGAACGGAAAATTTGATACTGCATGAAGGTTCATTACGGATGTAAGCGGGTACTACGAACCTTATTTGTGTTGGAAGAACACCAACGTTTCATCCCTTAACGAGGGACATCTTCAGGGTGAGTGTGGTTCTAGACGCGCGCTTTTAGGTATATATAAGTATATATTATAAGCACCATTAGTCAGACAGGCTGGCTTGCTTGTGTGTTCCCTGCTTTAAATTTAGCATGTAGCTGCTATGCAACTGATACCCTATAATTATTGAATAATGTTGAACTGATTTCATTACCGCAATGACTCATAATGATGACTTGTTGTGCCTTGGGAGCTAATTTGACCATATCAATACGCTTATTGCCTTTATTATATCATTATTCACGGCTAGCTTCATGAAATGGTAATATAGTTACCATTATATAGTATCAACGTTACACCATATTGTTATTGCGAGTGTGTTTGGTCAGCTGTCTGAAGGCACCAAATAATGGTGATGTTATTTTTTTCTAAATAAAGCCTGAGATAATTCTCAGGCATTCTTCAGTTCGCTCTCTCAAAGTTAACACTTGCATGGCCTAAAACGCACATGTCCGTCTGCAGCACTACGAGGCGGGCAGAGAATGAGTTAAACGAAGTCTTGTCTCACAATTTTATTATTAGTTCAAATAATCCCGTTGCTGGGCAGTCTACTCAAAATACACACCTCAACCTCAACAGCCTATATAGGTCCACTGCTGGACGCAGGCCTCCCTCTGATAAGCGCCTTATTGGCTTTTATCTCATGGGGGTAGTTCCCATAATCACCACCGTGGGCATGCGGGTCGGGGATCGCAGTTCGATAGAAATGTTTTGCAGGGGCGCTGCTGCCCGCCCTCGGTAGATATCCCTTAGTCGCCTCTTACGACACCCGTGGGAAGAGTTGGGGTGGTGCAAATTCTAAGCCGGCACCACACCGCAAACATAAATAAAAAACTATCGTTGTTTGATGAATTCATTACGGATGTACATAAGCGGGTTATCTACGAACCTCATGTAGTTATTGTTATTATTATTTACAAATAAAGTGATTATCCTGTTTAAACTATTTTACGTGACATTTTCGTTCAGCTACATAAAAGCGTAATCAGATGATCATCGTAACAAAAACCTTTAAAATCCCGTTAAGTAGGTTCACGCTCTCGTAACATAACACCATCATCGGCACTCAAAACGACGTTAAGGTTGGTAAAGGTCAGGTTGTCATGCCATGTGGGGACAGTCAGCCACAAAATACTAAGGGAGTAGGTACCTACCTCAACAGCCTGTATTGGTCAACTACTGGACGCAGGCCTTCCCTGATAAGCGCCTTATTGGATTTTATCTCATGAGGGGTAGTGCCCATAATCCCCACGCTGGGCATGCGGGTAGGGGATCGCAGTTCGTTGGTAGAATAGTTCTGCAGGGGGCGCTGCTGCCTGCCCCCGGTGGATATCCCTTAGTCGCCTCTTACGACATCCGCGGGAAGAGGGGTGGTGCAAATTCTAAGCTGGCACCACACAGCTGTACCTATCTGTACCTACCTATCTGATTTAATTTACTATCATAAGACACGCGAACTGACTAAAAAGGGACAGTCAGTAGATTGATTTCGTGTTAATTGGTTGCTACTGCACTGTAAATATTAAATACGATGTCTCAATACTAAGGATTTCGTTATTATAGTACCCTGCACCCACTCAGGGTAAACGCGCGTAAGCAAAAACGGCGCTAGAGTCCGAAGGAAGTCCCAAAGGTTTTCAACTCGTCGCGTCTTCTCGGTCAGTTGACTTCGTACCGCAATTGGTAGAGCATTCCCGTGTGAAGGTAGCGGGTAGCGTGTGTGGGAAGGTAGCGGGTTCAAGTCCCGACGAAGTAAAAATTTTTGGGATATTATTTGATGTCTCAATAACTATTAAAATGGAAAACATCTGTATTTATTTTATGATGCATTACACTCTGAATACAGAGTAGGATATTTGAGTCTGGTGCGACATTTCTGTCGCCGTGGACCGATTTTAATTATTATTTTATTATTGTTAGTATATGTATGAAGAACGATCCCGAGATGTTTCATAAATTCCAGAAGAAGAATTTATTTTTGTGAAAATAATGAAGGTATTTGATGTTGGTTTTTAGTTTTTTCAAAACAAATAATTATGGCTTACAAAACGGTACAGGTCAGTAGGGGTTGTAAAATCAAACTTAATAAGTCTTATATTTAGGTACCTACTAATCCAATAACAAGTTACCTACAAAAACGCTTTCGCTGGACAGAATCTGGAATTAAAACAATGTGTGTGTGCATCTCTGTCTTGAAGAGATGAGAACAAACCGAAGGACCTTCTGAAGAACTGATCGTCATCAATAACCTGGGATCACTCACTTAGGTGATCTAAAGACGAAAGTCGTATAAAATAGACGAATATCGTATAAAATAGGCGAAAGTCGTATAAAATAGACAAATATCGTGTAAAATAGACGAAAGTCGTATAAATTAGACGAATAACGTATAAAATAGACGAAATCGTATAAAATAGACGATAGGTACTCTACTCTATTTTATAGGAGGAGGCCTTTTGGAAGTACATTAAAAAACTCATTGCCTTTCTAAACAGTTCCACCCACATATTATTAAGTTCTATCGATCAACAAAAACAAGTGACATTCACGCCACATTACTTAACCTCTACATAATATGCCACATTAAAATGACATGAAAAAAAACAAAGTAGCAATGCAAACATGATTTAAGCATGAGTATGTGGGTCACCGCTACTTTTGAAAGTAGTCCATCCAGATTCCGTGTCAGAAAATATAAAGGCTATTATTCTGACCGGGTACAGTTGCGATGTCAAGTTTATATTATGAAAAGAACATCATCATCAACGCTTTTGAAAACTTTCGCTTTTGTTGATGAGTCTCCTTTTGGGTTGTGATGTAATCACGCTTGATTTTGATCGGTATAATGAAGGACAAAGGTGTTAATTTCTCAGAGTTTCTTGCTCATACCGTTAGTTTCCTCCCAAGTTATTCTCGGTTTGATATTCCATAATAGGTACCTCCCCCGTTAACTTTGATTTTCCTAGATATGCATCTCGAACCTGAGTCAGTCGACAGGTCAAGCTGTGTCTCTTAACACTCCTTTGTCAGGAACCTGGTACATGGGGTTCTGTGATTCTGTGATAAATGCTATAAATTTTATATAGAATCTTTTTTGACAATGCCCTTTTACAGCAGCTCTAGTAATTAATCTTAGAATTATTTTGTTTAATTTGATTATTGACAATGCCCATTTACAGCAGATACCCATGAATACTACTTTTTTGTATTGTGTTACTGTATTTATTTTATCTTATTAGTTATTTTTATCAAAATGTAAAATGTTGACATAACCAAGTGTGCCATGCGCTCCTACGGCGAATAAATATATGAGTATGAGTATGAGTATGAAGTTATTAGGTCGAAACCGCGAAATATGATCCTGAAAGTTAGATTTGGCGCGTTCGTCTTTTGTTTTTCGTATAAGAACTATGCCGAGATTTGTGACATCAGCGCGTAATTTCTATGAAAAAACAAAAGCAGATCGGCCAGGTTTTAATAATTGTTTGAGCTGTTATAGTTTTGAATAACTATAGCTAGGTATAGAACGTTAGGTCCTAATTTTTTTTTATTAGCTGTGTGGTGCCGGCTTAGAATTTGCACCACCCCAACTCTTCCCGCGGGTGTCGGAACTTGGGCGACTAGGGGATATCTACCGGGCAGGCAGCAGCGCCCCTTGCAGAACAATTCTACCACAGAACTGCGATCCCCAACCCGCATGCCCAGTGTGAGGACCCCCATGTGATAAAAGCCAATAAGGCGCTTATCAGGGGGAGGCCTGTGTCCAGTAGTGGACCAATACAGACTGTTGAGGTGAGCTTGAGGAGATCCTTATTAAAAGCAGACGGGCCAAAACTTCGAGACAACCGAATCAAAACAAAAGCAAGCGACTGTCAAATCAAAACATACAAGTAATCGTCACTTCTTTATTTCAAGACCATTTCATTAGAACTACTATGAAATCACCGATCGTTCGATAAATCCTATTGTAAGCGTGATCGACAGTCGCTAATAAGATTAACGTATTCGTTACGTGTGTGATTTAAATCTCTCGACTGACTAGTTTGGCTAGACTACTTGAAATTTCATATCGTGGATTAGATTTTGATCACAATGAGCATCGTGAGACAACAGTACATACTAACAGAGTTTGTTCTTAGACAAAAAGTAAGGGTTCACCCCTCAACCCTTGTTTTTTGATAATAAGGGTTCATAAAAAAATATTTAAAAAAAATCCGGTTATTTTGATTTAAATCAGATTTATTGGATTTAAATCAGATTTTTTTTGGATTTTTATAGTAATCCACTTTGGTCTATAGTCTTTCTTTCCCATACGAAACGTTTTATCACACGAAGAGCTAATAGTGAGGGAAGCTACCATACCAAGATTTAAACTTTTTCATTTCTAGATCACAAGTTCAATTATTTTTTTAAATTTCGAAAACTACGTCCTATGTCTTGTCGCAAACACATAGGCTCTTTTTTCCCCGATATTTTGCATTATTTAAACTTTATGGAATGAATGTATGAAAGAAACTACGAATATTCGTGAAAATTATTGATATCAGAGGATTCCCTGAATCCTCAACCAGGGGAGCAGAAGTACATTGCGCGTGTGCACCAAAGCTTAATTTGGATACTCCCTATACATTATGACTGCTTTCTGTTTTCATTGCATTAAAAAAAACAATTGATTTCAATTACATAATAAAAAAAAACTCAAGTGATTTAAATCTGTTCACCCTGTTGCTAATAGATTAATTAATGGAATATGCAATATGAGTGTGCAAAATACAAAAACTTTTCGTAGATTTTCGTATGGATGGATTGGGCGTACACAATCAATACTAAGGTTTATTAAAAATCTCATTTTGGCTACCATATATAATCTTTTTCTCTTTAAACATAAACACAACGTAATGTGTTCGAGCTGAAAAGATAATGAAGATTTCAGGCATGTACTTATAATATTTGATATCGTTTCGATCGAATATGTCGTGCGTAGCGTGCGCGTTGAAGTCTTTCGTATGAAAATCTAGCGCGTAGCACTTTTCGTAGCATCTGATGTTTAGTTTTGTATAGGGTTATTAGAATTGAACTAAGTTGATAGAAAATGAGGCATTGAGGTTTATACTTTATAGTAACTAAGTAAAGGTAGTAATACGTATGGACAAGCCTTTTTAGGCTTCCAAATTGTTTGTTTACTACGCACTAGTAACGTTTACCTATATCATCGAGATAAATATCGTCAATCCTTTGAACTCAACTATTAATTTCACGAATTAATTTTCAGTTTGATTATGCACGACTATGAAGTTACCTAATTGTTGAAAGATGAATGAAGACTGAATGACAGAACAGAATGAAGTATTTAATAGACTTTTTTTGACTTTTGACTGATAGAGATACGAATCTGTTGACTCGAAATGAATAAGGAGTGACGAAAGTTTTTTTTATTTTATTCTAGATGATTTATCCATGAATAAGTATTGAAAATAGTATACAAATTATAGTCTATTACAGTGACTCAATCTGGTTTACTTTTTATCACGGAAAACGCGTGTAATGCAGCAGGCAGTAACAATGTAGCAAGTTAAACAACAAAAATAATACCATCAATTAAATTATAATTGAAATTCTGATTTCAAAAATAGTCATTATGACGCCTGAGTAAAGTCTGTAAAATAATAAAAAAAACTGAGCATGAGCAACAGTAATATTAAGCCCCCACCCTTTGTACCTCAGTGCAATCAAGGTTTAAATAAATAATAATAATAAAGGCGATTACAACTTCCTCGTAAATAAAATCGATTGTCTTAAAAAATCGAATCGGAACTAGGACATGATTTTCTCTCTCTCTCTCTATTTGATTGTCAGTCGAACAACCAAAAAGAAATAATTTCATGGAATATAGGTACCTATACCATGCCAATATCAATAGATCAGTGGGTAATATTACACTAGAAAAAAATTTCGACCACGGCGGCCAGCCTCGGAGACTAGCCAGATGCGCAAGACATATAATACTGCTACTCTCTACGTATTCCCTCGCCCTCATAATCCGATGGGACGACAGATCGACACGATCGGGGACAGGACAGGCGCAGGACCAACGGCATAACGTGCTTTCCGAGGCACAGGGGTATAACACCGCCTTTTCTTGCTGACTCCGGGCTGCTACTGTGAATTTTCCTTGCTAGGAAAACCCCAATAACAACCATTGGCCCGATCCTGGATTTGAACCCAGGACAGGAATCAGCGGTTGAACAAACTGACCGCTAGACCAACGAGGCAGTCTATATTATACTAATGCTCTTATTGCCATATGATATCATACGATACGATGTAAGTATGTAATTATTACTCAACCAATCTTCTATTAAGTAATTACCTGCAGAATATAGAGCGGCGCTCTTACCTGCATTTCACCATCTGTGTCTTTGTGAAATGTGAATGTAAATGTAAATGTGAACACATCCGTTTTATAAGTACGAATAATATAGTTTTCTCATCTATCCCCAGACGTTAGTATAGTAGTATTATAATAACTACTTTCTGCCCGCGGTAAAGGTAAGGGGTTAACACTTTGACTGTCTAGCCTATTTTGAGGATAACCTGGTACGTCCAATAAAAAAATCAATTAAATGAAGATGCTGGATGGCCATTAACTCAAAGTAAAGAAGTTACTTGAACTGAAAAACAGTGAAAACCTCTTGTCAAAGCCAAGGTCAATGAGTTATCTGCGTCAAATCTGCCACAAAATGACAAGTATACCTACCCAAAAAGCTAATGGGAAGATTTGCCAAAACGCTGCGCTAGTTGCTACAAAAAGCTGAAAGCTGATTGAGCCGTCTAAAAAACGAAAAAATAATAAAAATCGGTGGGACATTTGTGTTTTATTTTCACCAATTCAATGTTCCTACGTCCCTAGAAATCAAAGCTAGCTAGCTCATGCGTCCAATCCAAGAAACGCGGTTTTGTTGCTCTTTCTATTGCATTACATTTTTATGAAATGAAAAATGCATTACCTACATGTGTTAAACAAATGCCTATGACTAAAATACATACAAGTACAATTTTTTGCTACAGGAAAATAGAAATGCAGTGTCCAAAATATTTCCACATATCAGCTTTAAAACAAGGTGCGGCATATATCACTTAGCCCTGGCTTTATTTCTACCATTCTCAATCCGCTCTGATTTGCGCAAAACTGAAAATTTGCATATTCGTAGGACACACGCAAATGCATAATATTGCGTTTACTCGAGCGACATGTGGACTGCCTACATATACGATAGTGTCGAAACTAGCTTTAGCTTCATATTTTATTAAATAACTAGTTCATTAGTTTCGTAAAAGCTCTGCACAATATCTGTAAATCTCAGGCACAAATGCTGTTTACAAAATTTCTCTGGTAAAGCTTCACAGGAAAATTACGCTCGCGGAAATCGTGGAAAACCTTTAGCAAACCGATTCTGAGAGAACATGTTTTTTGGTCAAGTTCAAGACTCAACATTTTGTTTTTTTATTATGTTTTTAAGACGAAGTAGGATCGGTTTTGCGAGACAAGGGCGAGCGAACGTCGCGCAAGGGAGGCGAGAAAGCAAGGCAAGAGCCGCGGAATGGCCAGCCCGCGCGCAATTTCACTTGTCGTTTTTTATAAATATGTCTTTAGCTCTAAAATAATACATTTTCGCCATAAAATAAAACCGTAATCGTCTAAAGTATTTATTAGCGAACACATAGACGAAATTTCATTGATATAAATGATAAATAACTAGTAAATAAAACTGCTTTTTCCGCAGAAGTATCTGTGTAAAAATTAAGATTTAGAGGTAACTTCGCGATTTTTTTGCATTGAGTCAAGTTTTGTCAATCGTGTTTTGACTTCCATTACTTACTAATTACAATCCTAAACTTTTGATGCTTATCAAAATATTATACAAAATTCGATGTTATTTTGACTTAAAATTGATTTTCCGTACAGTCAAAACGTGGGTTTTAGGACTCACTTCACCTTAAGCGTTTCCAACAACTCTACACACTATTTACATATAAAATAATATAGCTGTTTACAACGCCCTATGAAATAATTTCCACAGTAGATAATACATCATACAAGCAGCATGTGGGATTAAAGTTAACGAGCAATCTGCGAATATGACGGAACTCATATGTCAATCGTTAAGTTCATTCCAAGCGTGAGTTATCACTTTATTACCGCAGTGCCGTTCAATGGATTAATTTGAATTTATATTATGTACCTACAAACCTTATAGTGCCGTAACTGCGTAGAAATGTAAGTTGTTTATTTCAGAAAATAAAGTTCCGACCAATTCTTAACTCCTTTAATCAAATTCTTTATTGCAATCTACTCGTATATCAATCTACCTAGCTAGACCCGTAGGAATTTTAAAATTTCGACAGTTAATTCTTGAAAATTGAACAAAATCGAATTATCTTTTGTTCCTTAGGAGATAGTTAAAATAGTTTGTCGTTTGATCCTTACACTATGCATTAACTCTTAATTTTGAATAGGTTCAACGTAAATTTTAACTTGTCCTACTTTACCTAGGTACTATTTATGTACGACTCAGTAAAGTGTGTCATGTCCTCCAATTGAGAAGTCGGCAAGCGAATTTTAGTAGAGTACTGGGCAGTTTCTATACCATTTTTTGATAAATGAAAAATGAAAATGAATATTTTCCATACAAATTGTGATCCGAAATTTTAAAAGATACGTATCAGTTTGTAATTTTCAAAAGAGTTTTTGAAATTTTTGAAGGTTTCATACTTTTAAAATATTTCGAAAAAAATCGAAAAAATACCCATTCCCCCCCCCATCTCCGACGTTTGCAGAGCGATCCATGTAAAATGTATGGAGCTTTTATAGATATGGATCTATATTTTACAGGAAAAATATAGAGAAGTTTGTAAAAAGAATATTTTTGAAAAATGGTCAAAAAGGGGGGAATAATTTCCAAAAGGGTGGCTACCCCACCGAGTGGGGTATTAAATGAAAGGTATTGGTTTGGACAATTCAAAGCAGTTTTTCAAATTTCTGTAGGTGTCATACTTTTTGAAATATTTTGAAAAAAGTCGAAAAATTTACCATTACCCACTTTAACCGAAGCATGCAGAGAGATCCATCTGAAATGTAGGTTGTTACCTACTATTCTTAGGTATTCGTTAAATTGCGAAGTCTCTAACCGGTACTTTTGGTACATATTTGTTGACAAACGTTCGAAACCCTCGGCGCGCGAGTTACACTCGCACTTGACGGATCTTGTTTTAATGTACGTTCGTCTATTTCTCCGTCAATTTATAGCCCGATTTTGAAAATCCTTTATTGTATAAAAAGTGATCCCGAAGTGGTCCCTTAAAAGTTTTATCCCGGTGGGAAAAGTATTTATTTGGATAAATTAGAAATAGTATAAAATTAAGGGATTCGAGGTCGGTTTTCTTAATCAGATTCAATCAACAATCAAATAATTAATTACTAGCTGCATTATTACTACCTGTTGTCCTATTACCCGTTTTCCCGTAGGAATGAAGCATTTTCCCGCGGTAAAAAGTAGCCTATGTTCATCTGAAATAATGTGGGCTTCATTAGAAGCCCACATTATTCCAGATGAACATCGTAAAAGTACGTAAAGAAAAGAACGTAAAAGAATTTTTCAAATCGGTCCAGTAGTTTCGGAGCCTATTCAATACAAACAAACAATCAAATCATTCCTCTTTATAATATTAGTATAGATAGATTTCAGATCACTACGCCATTTAATTGTTTCTTAGTGGCTATCTTTTGGTCATTTCAGTTCATTACGCCATTTAATTGTTTCTTAGCGGCTATCTTGTGGTCATTTCTATGTGTCATTCATCACAGTAAGTGCTGCTGTTAAGCTCCAAAAGGCAAAGCATTGTTGACCTACATCGATCACTCTGTGTAGTGAATGAGAACTGAGCACATGGACTGAGATAGCAGACTTTTTAGCTCACTCAATAATCTGTTGTCTCCGTACCCATACCTGGACTGAGCTGACAGATTGTTTAACGAGTTTCTTGGTGTGCATTTAGGAACCATTTTATTGTTTTGTGAATATGAGTTTCCTGTGAAAATTTGAATAAACAAAAATATTTGGTGTAGTCCACTCACACAAGGACACACAAGGAGCGGCCTTTTTAAGTATAGGGATAGGGATCTGCTACTATTTTCTCCTGAAAGGGTTGTCCACTTTCATAATATTACCAAGATATTTATTTTCATTTATGTTTCATGCATACCCCAACCCGTGTCCCGTCACGAAAAGAAGCGTGGAGAAAGGAGATTCATGCACTTCTTAATTCATCTATCCTTAAAATTTTGTATATTAAAACTGATAAATACTAATCTGTTAGTTTCTGCTCTGCCACTGGCGGTATCTGTAATTGTTTTAATATATACCGCCTTCATACTAACCGATGCCGCAAACTCCTACTTTTCTGCCTATACTCCATTCTACATGTCAAGAGATAAACAACATTGCCCACATATCATTCTCGTGTGTAATACAGTTGCGACCTCTTTGTTACCTCAGATAGACCATAGATTGTAGAGTTTGTGCCAGAGACAATAGAAGGGGGTGGTCTCTATGCAAAATTGTACCTTGTGCGAAGTTATTATGGTAATTTATGGATTGGTGTACTATTATCAGCTTTTATATGCTTATTTTGAACACCTGCTCATGTGATTTAGTGTATGGAGTATATTATTTATGGTTCTGGCAACACGACTGAGTTAACTTTATTGCATAAGAGCTTTTGTTGCCAGTATTAAGACCATTGTTGCCATAATGGGTACCAGGTTATTTAATTAGATCTGTATTAAGAGTTAAAATTAAATAAATGGATATGTTATAAGTATTTTAAGGACGGATATTTGTGATCACTGAAGGATTCGAGATGAAACTTAGCAAAAAAAAAAAAAAAGTACTGAATACCTACGATAAATACTTAAACTTTAATAATACTTTTTGAAGTAATAATATGAATAATAAACGCAACGTTTACATAACAATCATGAACTTTGACTCGGTAAGTAAATAAACATTTTTCTTCACATTTTCAGGGCTTTGATGATTTCATTCCACTACTTCGTAATATATGACCGCCTGTACATTTGTTCCTTCACTCGTTATTATCTGCAAGAAAAATACAAGTTAAACCATGGAGGTCCACTTTTTTCGAGATGACAGATATACATAATATAATTCATGTATTGTATACGATGTGAAAATATTTGTTCCCGTTGTACTGGGTATTTTCTATACATAGATATATTTTCTATACATAGAAAATACCCAGTACAACCGGAACAAATATTTTCACATCGTACAAACATTTGTCCCTAGGCGGGAACCGAACCCACAACCTTCTGCGCCGCAGGCGGACCTTCGTCCGCCGCTCCACATCGGTCGTCATATAGGTACGTATCCTATAAGTTAGATATACAAGAAGTTATGAATGTAAGCGGGTTAACTACGAACCTAGTTTGTGTAGGGACTTCTTCGTTAAAGGATGAAACGTTGGTGTTCTTCCAACACAAACTAGGTTCGTAGTTAACCGGCTTACATTCATAATGAATTCGTCGTCGAAAGTTTTATAGTAAAATACAAGAAGTTCATCACATATGTACATTATCACAGATGTTGATTTGCGTTGGCCTGCTTATATAGGAATTAAGAACCCTATAATGTGTTGCTGTAACAAAAAATAAAAAAGGTGGTTTGCCATAAGCGCCACGCGGTGCTAGGAAGGCGAGTCGGCGATCGTAGTTCTTTGGTTGGCCTGTCTGGGGGCACTGCTGCTCACCGGTGGTGTCCCCTTTAGTCGCCTTTTACGACATCCGTGGGAAGATGTGGAGTGGTGAAAATTCTCAGACACACGGAAAATAAAAAACAAAACGAAAAATAAAAATAAAATAGATAGAAAAGTATCCTTTTCCGAGAACTCTCTTCTAAAGTAAGATACCTTTCCGTCTTTCTGCTTCACGACCTGGTTGAGTACATTGTCTCCTTCCAAAGAGTACGTCATTTTGACCTGAAACGAAATACACACATCACTGTTCCATATTTAAAAAAACGCGCACTGTTTACGATATTTTAATTTTTTATGTCACTGATGGGATACAGATTGGATACGGCCGCACTGAAACCGTTCTTCATTTATCGCGACGACGCAGAGGCCATCAAATAAATTCGCCACATAATTAATCGTTTTGTAATGGGAACCGTTAATCTAGTAACGCATTTACTGCCGACTGAATACTGTGGTGTGACTCGCAGGGGCATGGGCAGGCCGCAGCTACTCGGGTTCTACGAAACTGCATGTGTATCGTGAGCAATTAACGTGTTAGTTTATGGACTTAGCACATCTGTAAAGCACAGCACGCGCCTTAACACTTTGACTGTCTAGCCTATTTTGGGGATTACCTGGTACGTCCAATGAAAAAATCAACTCAAAGTAAAGAAGTTACTTGAACTGAAAAACAGTGAAAACCTCTTGTTAAAGCCAAGGTCAACGAGTTATCTGCGTCAAATCTGCCACAAAATGAAGTTCACGCTGTGCAAGTTGCTATAAAAAGCTGAAAGCTGATTTAGTCGTCTATAAAACGAAAAAATATATAAAAATCGATGGGACATTTGTGTTTTATTTTCATCAATTCAATGTTTCTACGTCCCTAGAAATCAAAGCTCTAGCTCATGCGTCCAATCCAAGAAAAGCGGTTTTGTTGCTTTTGCTAATGCATTACATGTAATGCACGGAGTGTCAATGTGTTAAATCGTGCTGACCACACGCTAACCACGCGGCGACGACATCTAGCTGCAACTTGCAAGCTTGTTATCCACGCACGGTCGGCAAAGAGCCGTACGATCTTACAACTCGCTTCAACCAAGACGTTAACCAACGAGAGGTTTTTTTTTATCAAAGGTAAAGTGCCAAAATGTACGTACAATTCTGAGACGATACCATTGATATGGTGAAGCGATTAATTTAGTAGAATTGCGGCCGAGCAGTAGTGCAGATCAGACGAACATATTTATCGCGCGCGATGGGAAACAAACCCGTAACCCTTGACAAAATGAAAACAAATTAAACAACGGCCTGCGTCACAGCCTCCCGGATATACCTAGGAGTTTTTTAAAGTTACCATAAACGTATTAACCAAAGCTCTGCTCTCTTTGGGATTGGATGATGGATGAGAGAGCCATCCTGTCAGCATAATTTTAGACCTGTCATCTAATTTTTCAAACATAGAATAGCTTTCGTCATGACATTCCTAAAACCTAATTTTTAAATTAGCTTATCCTAAAACAACACAATATTTTTTAACCTAAACCACACCTTAACTCACTTCACACTTGCGAAAGTTTAGATGAATGTAATCACTGAGTTAAATGTACCTAGAGAAGAAATTTCAAACAAAAAACGTCTCATTCTCATGACAGCGGTGGCCTGGGCGCGGCAAGCGCTGCAGCGCTAAAACATTAACTAAGTCGACTAACCAAACAATTAAAACATTCAGCGCTAGATCGCTTAAAGAGTATTGTTTTCTCAACGTATTCTGACAACATGTCGCCCCTATAGATTTTACACCGCGCAGAGGTGACACAGATTTTGTACCTACATAACTTAGTAAGAATTTATTCTCTGTTTCAAAAATTTTTGTTTGCTTATTTAGTAGAAAATTAAAAAAAATGGATTGTTATGCGTTTATTCAAACATATTCTTGATGTGTTTTTGCAGTATCGAAATGCGCACGTCGTCATATTTTCTGAACTTTGTTCATAACTTGATATACTCTGAAAGGAAAAAAAAGAATAAAATTTTCAATAATTTGATTTCTTTGAAAATGTAATAATTAAATAGTTTTGAAAAAACTTAAAACCGACTTCGAATCCCTTAGTTTTAAACTGTTTTTTTAAGTTTTGCTGGATAAATAGAAATCCCTGGGGAATAAAATATTGGGATGGGACCACCTTGGGAGCACCTTTAACAACTGAAAAGATCACCAAATTGGTCCGGAATCAGTCAATCAAATGACGGAGAAATCGACGAACAAACTTATAAACATACTACATACAGCCGAACATAGAACCTCCTCCTTGTTTCGAAGTCGGTTAAAAATATGAAACTGGTTAAAAATCAATAATAAAAATTTCAATCATTTAAAAAAAACACCGCGTTAAGTCTGTCACCCTATCTGTCTTCCATCAATCACATTATTTTTACCTACAACCGGTTTTGAAATGGAACATCTGCATGTTTTAGTCTATGAAATCAATGGCGTGCATATTTATGAAAAATTATTTCTATCTTGTTCAGGTATTACGATATTATTACCTATTTATTCACATAATACAACAAATAATTTTACTTACTTGACTACTGGGTTGTTATTTTTCATTATTTACGTCCAGGGTCACACTTAGATTTGGATTTTCGTATTATTAGCGCGGCTCCTTAGGCGTCCAAGCTGCATGCATGTCAAAGCCACACTAATGTCAGGTGTACGGATTGCAGTACAGTTCAGTCGAACAAAGTGAGTGTTCTGATCGCGAAATCTAGTGCGTAGTACATATATATCGATGAATGTAATATGTTTGTTACTAGTTCACGCCAAAACTAGAAATCGGATCGGGTCGAAAATTTTCCTAGACCACATAATACATCGGTAGGCTACTTCATATCCCATAAGTCAGTTCCCATGGTCATAGAAATAGTATAGAAATAACATTGAAACGATTCCAAAGAAACAACGTGTCCATAGCCGCGGTTAACTGCGAATGACCTGGCTAGTCGAATGATCTACAACTACTAATTTACTCATTTGACTTGAATATTAGTAATATACTAATCTTCAAAGTCGAATGACAACTACTAATTAGTAATTACTAATGTCTCTACGAATTGATCGAGGCGTCGAATAACGAATTGAGTTCGACTGCGCGACTTGAATAGTTGCCATTACTAACCATATTAATAACTAATTTGGTTAGTAATGGCGAGTCAGGCAGTCGACATGAATCAATTCTTTATTCGACGCCACTCGCCCTAAACAAATTAGTTACTAATTTGCCCAAGTCATTCGAATGGTTCGAATGATTTGTGAAGTCGAATAATTCGAACGAAATTATTCACAGCGCGCATCTTTAATAGAATATAAATAAATAAATAATGCTGGACAATTCACACAACATTATCTAGCCCCAAGCTAAGAAGAGCTTGTGTTATGGGTACTAGATAACTGATATACTTAATACAATATACTACATAGATAGATATTTTTATTATACATAGAAAACACCCAGACCAACGGAACAAATTTCTGCAGACCGTACACAAATTTGTTCCGAGGCGGGGATCGAACCCGCAACCTCCTGCGTCGCAGGCGGACCTTCGCCCGCTGCGCCACGGAGGTCGTCAATATAGTTATTGATATTTCGTTTTGAACATACAGTGTTGCCATCTCGTCGTTCCATCACGTATTCCTCTCCTAGTGTGAAGATGTGACTGCAAACTCTCTCCTCAGCCTCCAGTACAAACTTCATGGTCCTCTCGTCTATCCGCGTGAAGGAGAACACCGGTGCTTGGCTGGCCAGAATTCTGAGGGCATGCTCGTTCGCATCTACGGACGAGGTCGAGTTTGGATATCACTTCATCATCATCAGCCTATATTAAACCATTGGCTCCCCTAATGAGCGCCATAGTGCCCTGTTGCTGCTTGCCGCATCCAGCATGAATATCAGTTCAGTAAATGAATACGGAAGTTTTATTAGAATAATTTTTTAATTTCTTATTATTTTAGGTCTTAAACAACATAAATGATTATTAATATTATTATTTTTAGCCATTACTGTCCCACTGCTGGGCAAAGGCCTCCCTTTTCTCCTTCCACTCCTAGTGATCTAACGCTGCAACTACATGAACGATTAACTCTATATAGTATAAGTTAATTTTCTTTTATTGAACAACATTTTGCAAGCACGAAAAAAGCGTGTAGAGGGAGTTTAAACAGAGATCAGGCCGCCACAACAACTCAATATAAACAAAACATAGTTTGAGTAAACGTTTTGATAAAACCTACGTTAGCTCACCAAACAAGGATTATTTTAGAAAGCGTAGCAATGGATTTTCATATTTTATAGAGTCCTCAAAATAAAATCATAACACTCACTTGATGCTTTCACTAAATTATCAACATTTTCACACCGAACTCTTCTGTACCGTTTTCCAGAAAAACTCATTATTTTCTCACACGTCTAGTTTATTATTCATCAGTAATTTAAATAAACTATGAAATAATGATAATCATGATGTTCTTTCCAACGTCGTTGCCTCACTGATTGATAAGGAGTTGCAAAAATGCCGTATCAGTGGATATCTTTATCTGAATGACGAAGCAAAGTTAAGAGTGGATTATACTGAGTGGAACAAAATGTGCTGGACCTTTTTGCACAGTCAAGGTTAAAATACTATACTATACTAAGGAAGAATTCTGGCCGAAGAATGTGCTGTTCCGGCGTTTTCGCGGACGATTACCGGTCGCAGCACATATCGCGTGTCACACGTCGCCGACACTACGTGCTAGTAAATAGGTTTATTTTATGTATGTTAGACTAAGGTATATATTTTATATGGGCCGTAGTTTTTAAGTATTTTACATCCTGTACTTAGACTAATGTTGCCTGAAATAAATGAATTATTATTATTATTATTATTATTATATACTAGTCTAAAAAGACAAGCTGCATTCTTCTCCACCAACAACGAGCGCTAGGTAGACACACGAATGTGTACCCAGCAGTACTCAGCACATGCTGAGTGTAGGCCATATTAATTATTTATCCTAAACCCTGCTACGCACAAAAATAAACAGCTAAGAATACTTAGGATCAATTTAGTGTCTGAAGTTATTGTATGTATTGTGTGGTAGATTTAAAGTATATAAAAATATTTTCTTTCCATTATTTTTCTCTATACACTCATTTTCGACCAGCTACAGTTTGATTAAAGTAACTTACAAATTAAATCTTAAATTATCATGTAAATTAAAAATAAATTTGAGTCATTTTTGTACATCTTTCTGAAAATCATAACCCGAATCAAGAATTCTTAAATTAGAGAATTCATAATACAAAAACCAGAAATCAATCACTCACTTATCTCTTTCAAAGCTCCACGGATCTAGGGTAAAAAACCCTAGGTCCGTGGGGTACCTAGTCTCGCCGGGCTTAAAAAAATTATCTGAGCGACTGGTCGAAGCGAGACGCGCGTGTGTGACCCAAGAGCTGGTGAGTAAATGGCACAGCACAGCGCATCAGTAATGCAACCAGCGTATTGGGGAAGCTCCCGACGGGTATTGATGATATGGATCACTTGAGCTCCCTGTAGGTTGTTTGCTACAGTCTAGCACTGGCTCAATTGTAAATAGGTACTACTTTTAATTTCTTTCTAGTATTTGATTGTAAATTTCTTTGTCAATAAAGTCTTTCAAAGTAAAATATGAATTCGAGAAAAATATTCATCCAAGAATTCATAATCCGAAATCAATAAGTCTGTTATCTCTTTATCCAAGTTGTCAAAAGATCAGCGTGACTACTTATTCCAAGTACCTATGTAATGTACTATGTTGGTAATCGGATCTAGGCAGCTGAATGTGGGTGCAGCGTGACAGATCTAACCTAGCATAAATTATTTATTGCCGTCTTCACAAAAAGGCTAGTTCTCACCTGATAGCACTTCTTTGTAGCAAGCCGCCTTGCACAATCAGTAGTTTCGGTACCTATTGGGATAGTAGCACTTATGCCATGGGTTCCTGACACAATGCGCTTTATTTTATAGTACTTACATTCATATAAAAAGCCTTTCGGTGCCTTTTTAGGGTTCCGTACCCGAAAGGCCCTAAACCGTGACCCTATTACTAAGCCTCCGCTGTGTGTCTGTCCGTCAGCCGTGTTGTCTCATGTATGTAACTGTAACTGCGTATCAGAACAGAACCTAATTTTAAGTTTATTATGTTATGAATAGAAGTGATTGATGTGTATGTGGTTGGTAAACCTTTTATAAGAATTAAATAAACCGTAAAAAGTATACAGTTGAAATTTTCACGGAATGTCTTTTCTCTATTCGCCACAACCCTAAATAAAAAAATATTATATTACAGGGCCCCCTTTAGTTTTAATATTTATTTTATTGTACAACCGGACAGACAGCGGAGGTTTAAGTAATAGGGTCCCGTTTTCACCCTTTGGATTGACCCTTGTGGATATTTCTGAGCTATTCGTGCCAGAACGTACCTTCGGGAATAACCGATTTAGGTCCGTCAAGATAATAATTTTGTTTTGGAGATAATCGCATGCTCAGATCGAGCCGTTACGTTTATCCCCATCCAGAATTACATCTTGTGCGTATTAATGGTAGGAACAGCGCGTACGTAAAATCCACGTAAAGGATTTTCGCATAGGTCAACCCAACCGCAGTTGAGGTCCTAGCTCTGGCTGGAGGAACCGCCTTACTTAGTGATCACGGTGTCCCCTGTGCCAGGTAAGTAATAATTCAACTACAATATTAAGCGGAGGTCGTACCTAGCTGTGCGTTCTCGTCAGCGCGATCTAGAGCTCGTTCACTTTTACTAGCGACATCTAGTTATGAGCCCGACCGGCGTGACACAGATTAGGGAAAAGTTGCAAACATCGTGGAAACTTCTCCCGAATCTGTGTCTCACCGCACATGCGCCGTGCGTTTAGATTGATCACTGCTACGAAAAACTAAAAATACAGTAAAAATTTTGTTGGATTCGTAATACATAACATCAATGTACCTAAGTAATATCGAATGTCACGAGATAGGTAGGTTGTAGGTACGAAATATCATAACCTCAACCTCAATAGCCTGTATTGGTCCACTACTGGATGCAGGCCTCCCCCTGATAAGCGCCTTGTTGGCTTTTATCACATGGGGGGTAATACCCATTATCTCCACGCTGGGCATGCAGGTTCGGGAGCGCAGTTCGGTGGTAGAATTATTTTGTAGGAGGCGCTGCTGCCCGCCCCCGGTGTGTATCCCTTAGTGGCCTCTTACGACACTCGCGGGAAGAGTTGGGGTGGTGCTAATTCTAAGCCGGCACCACACAGCTTTATTCTCACCTAGATACCTAAATAATATGAAAATCATTATTATCCTGTAGTTGTTCAATAAGGATTATTTATATAGTGTTCGTTTGTATTTATTTCTTCCACCGTGGGTACAGATGTTACACTTGATGACGTTAAGTTCTAGTTAAGTGTAATATAATAATCACAATTTATTGTTTCAATTGTAAATACTACTTAGGTATAATTTATTTCTATTAGTTGGTCGTAATTTTCTTTGTGAATTAAGATGTCTAAAAAAAAATATTATAATATAAATATATTATAACAAGCTGCATTCTTACCACCCGTAGTCCTAATACACGTTTTCCTGTATGATTGAAACATTTTCCCCCGGTAAAAAGTAGCCTATGTTCATCATGGAATAATATGGGCTTCTAATGGTAAAATAAGTTTTCGAATCGGTCCAGTAGTTTCGGAGCCTATTCAATACAAACAAACAAACAATCAAATCTTTCCTTTTTATAATACCTATTAGTATAGATAATCACACATACATGTTTGTTGGCACTTACGTAGACGACTAAAAATAATAATAAACATATAATAATTCAAATTATTATTGAATTACCTACAAGTTTTGAAAGTAAAGTAGGTAAGAAAATACTTTCAATTTCCATACAAAAGACTTCAACGCGCTTTCTATTCAGAGTTCACTAGACATACCTTCAACTTACAGAACATCTACATATCCTTTTGTCCCGCAGCAAGAAATGAACCCGCTCATCTCGGCCCAACCTTCCACTACACCATAAAAGTCGTCAAAAATACTTACACTTGTATTATGACCGCTTTAAAAGCTGATAAGCGCCACCAAACGCCCAAAGAAATATATCCAGCTTAACCCGGCGGCGGTGAATGCGCGACCTTGCCGGCCCTAGGGCGGGGATGCAACAAGGCGGCCGCCGGCACAGCCTCCGCCACTCGTACAGTGCTGCCGATAGGGTTAACACCTGAAATGACATTTTGAGCCATGTGGGGTGGATTAATATTACTGGCGACTGTGTTGGTCGCCGAGAGTGCGGGACCGGGGAGCCCTCGCCTCGTCTGCTACTCCGACGGTGCTAGGAAGGACGTGGGCCTCGAGCAGTGCACGCACCTGGTGTACCATGGAGCAGCCAGGGGAGACAAACTGGATGCGATCTTGAAGGACTACAGGAAAGGTAGCCCGAGGGCTAAAATCGTGCTGCGAGTTGGAGACGGTGATAAGGTCAGTCTTGTTTTTTTGAAACGCGAAATTTTCTATTCTGTTATACAGGGTGCCACGGAAGGAGTGTCAACATTTTGTTCCATGATTTTTTTATTTCGGATATTTTTTTCTTATTTTTGAAAACTATTAGACGCTTTTTCTTGATATTTTTACATTATTATTATTGTTTTCAAATTTCAAAGGATCATTATCATTTTTTTTTGTAATAATTTCATGCGAACGCTGGTTTTGCTGAAAAAACAAGCAAAAAACATGAGTGATTATTTTTTTGTGATTATTTAATAATGGTGCCTTTAAAAGAACACGAACAAGAAGAAAAAACAACATTAGTTTTTTCTTAAAAAACATTCGAAATAAAAAAAACTATTCCCAAGTTGATCCCCTCTGGATCCAGAATCATCCCCTTTCGGGGGTTCTACCCCTTCTAAAGACGGTGATGTAGACCTTTCAGTAGAATAAATCTGTTCTTAGTTAAATGTTCGTGAACTTTTATAAATCTATTTAAATAAAAGAAAGTCGTGTTAGTTACACTATTTATAACTCAAGAACGCAGCTTAGAGCTAGGAGAGGGACATAGGATACTGTTTATCCCGTTCGACAGCGTTCCCATGTGACTTGACATAAAACGTCAGTCACTATAAAACGAGGTATAACAAAAAAGAATCTTACTTGGAATAACAAAATGCAAATGACAGCTATGTAATTGACGCATGGATGACGTATGGATGCCGGGGGGCCGATTCTGTAGTATATTTAGTATCAGCATTTGCACCCGTGCGAAGCCGGGGCGGGTCGCTAGTATAAAATATTTATTAACAAAGGAAATTACAATCAAATAATAGAAACAAATAAGAACTATAGTATTTACAATTGAAACAATTGAGCTAACCGCAGACTGTTGCAAACAATTTACAGGTAGCTCAACTGAACCATATCAATACCAGTTGGAAGCGTCTCCAAGACGCTGGCTGCATTGCCCCGTTGTGTGAGAACTTTTATATATGCTAGGGGGTCATTCTTTACGATTAGTTTTTTTTCCTTTTCGAAAAAAATAGTTGAAAGTGCTTCAACGATCGTTTAATCAAAGTCGAAGTGCGTACCTATTCTAAAGTAGGACCTAACAGGCTCTACCTAATGCCTACAAAATATTGCAAACGCTTAAAATTGTTTGTTGACTGTAAAATTAACATTATGTATCTTGTTTCGTTTGGATAATGGAATATTGCATTATCATTCTAACAATGGTCTTTGTCATCTACAATCATATTATAAAGAGAAAAATTTTGTTTATTCATTATTTTGTGAGCATGTAGAACTACTAGGCTGATTTTTATTCTTTCAAAAACAGATAGCTTTAAAGTATCCCTGAGTGTCTATGTTTTATCCACGAATCTACTGCACGAACAAAGCCGCGAGCAGTAACTAGTCTATACTAATATTATAAAGAGGAAAGATTTGATTGTTTGTTTGTTTGTATTGAATAGGCTCCGAAACTGCTAGACCGGTTTGAAAAATTCTGTTACCATTAGAAGCCCACATTATTCCAGATGAACATAGGCAAATTTTTACCGCAGGAAAATGCTTCATTCCTACGGGAAAACGGGTAATAGGACAACGGGTACTAATAATGCAGCTAGTCACAAATAAAAGAGCAAATCATGGTGTGTAGGTTAGGTACTATTAAAATTCCTTATTAGAATGTGTGTCAAAGGTTGTGTAGATACGTAAAAAACTCCCACACAAACATACTTCCTAAGCTCATAACATAACTAAAACAAAGTACATTTTAGGCAATATGTTACGAAAGAAATTCTGTATCCATATTAACGAGAGCTAAACGTATGCTTTTGTTATAGTATCCATTCGGTAGGAAAGTTGACCGTTGCTAATTGTACTGACATAACATTTTGAGCTCTACACAACTGTAATTAGGTACTTACTAATTAGGAACTGTGTTCTATCGATATGCTAATCAGTGACTAGGATGTTGTGGAATTGGAAAAGTTTCTCAATGTTCGTGATTGATTAAGGGTCCGGCGACGGATGAATTTCCCATACAAACGAAGTACCAAAATTATTTGTTATTTGAGAATATTTTCACCATGGTTTGCTATTATTTGTATTAGAATAGTATTTATTTAGGTTCCTGCCACAAGCTTTTTTCAAAATACTTATCTACACAAATACTAAGAAAACATTAATTATTTAATGTAAAAATGCGATTCGGTTTAATTTCATTTCAGAAAGGTATTTTGAAAAAAAAAATGTTTCAGGAACCTAGATAAATACTATTTTAACACAAATAATAGCAGACCATGGTGAAAATATGCTCAAATTATAAATAATTTTGGTATTACGTTTGTATAGGAAATTCATCCGTCGCCGGAGGTGCCATTTTGTTTAGTAGAGTCTGGCTAACTGAGAAATGACACTGAAAAAGCGCTAAGTCTAGTTTTTTTTTATCGAATGCACACCATATTTTAGAGTTCTATAATTTCAGACTCGTAAAAGAGTAAAACAGATCACCATCAAAACTAAATCATCGACGGTTTCTTTTTGTAGAGAATTCATGTTCTCTTTTAAATAACAAAGTTTGCAAATATTTCCTGTCTCACTGAACACTCGATGACTCGACTCTTTGTGTCCAAGTTCTTTAGAATAAGCCGTTGGTCCTACGCCTAAACTCTCCCCGGTCGTGTCGGTCTGCAGTCCCATTTGATTACGAGAGTGATTGAATAGAGCGTGCTCCTGTTTTTGCGCACACCCTTGTGCACTATAATATGTAATGCGCACATGGCAGGTCTTAGAGGGTAGGTAGACCATAATTTCCAATCTCTAGTTGATGTTATGGAATCAAACATTCCCTAAGGCAATAATTTGTGTTACTTAATGACAAACTGACTGACCAACAGGATGTGTACTAGTTTTCTGATCCGGTATGATTTAATATTATCCACTATCGTTATAGGTATAGTAGCGAGAAGGTCAGAAAATTGGGCAACATGGGTTTTCCGACTTCAATGGTTCACACAATTTAGTTAATTGCCATGATTAATTAGTTTTAGCTCGCTCATTACATTTATGTTGAATCTGTTTGATTTCCATGAATTACAAACCAGTGCCATTTTCTACGACAATAGAATTAAAAAAAACATCTGTTTGAACAGCCTGCAGGCGAAAAAGTCATTTTGAAGGTCGGTATTTTTAGAAGATACGCCTTTTAATTTTGCATAGCACGACTGTCTTCTATGTTTTCTTCATGGGTCTTCTTATTCCGTAAAATAGGAGTGTAAAGGATAGCATAATCCCCGTGATAGGGTTTCGTATAATATGTTAACCCTTAAAGCACGGAACCCTCTCGTCAAATTGACCTGTCAATGACGCCACAGACCTCAGAGATCAGACTCACCCAACTTGTTACGTAAGTGTAAAGTAGAACAAGAATTACTGAGGATTGCCAAGGGTCACCTCGTATGTCTTGTAAAAACTGATGACATTTGGTTTTTTGCTGGTGAAATTATCTGCTTTGACTTTTGACGCGGAGCCGCCAGGTGAAATCGTGTATCGACAATCGCGATTCCCTGAAAGTTCCCGCGGAAAACGCGTGCATAAATAAAAAGAGTAAAATGTTATTTTAAGTCAAGAGATCTTTGTAAAATTTTAGCCTGATTACTTCTGTAGTTTTGTGCATGTACGTCAATATCTTTCTTACCGCTACAGGCCCAGGGGGAGGAAATTTTCTTCGTCCGAGGTAAGCAAATGGTAGAGTATCCGAATTAGGAACGACGGTGACTCATCTATTTAAAAGTAGTTTATATGAAAGTTAGTAGGATAAGAAACATCGCGACTGGGATGGCTAAAAAAAATCCTGGCTAGATTATTATTAATAAATGATTAAAAAATTACATGGCGCAATGCAAGGAGATAACCTTGCACCACTTTTTTACGTTATTATCTAACGGCATAAGAAAATAAACTTTGTCGGCAAAGTTTCGTCGTATTTATGACGACCTCCGTGGCGCAGCGGGCGAAGGTCCGCCTGCGACGCAGGAGGTTGCGGGTTCGAATCCCGCCTCGGAACAAATTGGTGTACGATCTGCAGAAATTTGTTCCGTTGGTCTGGGTGTTTTCTATGTATAATAAAAAATATCTATCTATGTAGTGTATTGTATTAAATATACCAGTTATCTAGTACCCATAACACAAGCTCTGCTTAGCTTGGGGCTAGATAATGCTGTGTGAGTTGTCCAGCATTATTTATTGTTTATTTATTTATTATTTATTCACAAGGGCACACTAAGATTTACAATAAGCTTTCCCATAATATTTCAATTTAAGTTTAAAACAAAATAAAGTTAAAAACTATCAAAGTACAATGGAAAAAGATGGATAAGCCCTTTCGTTACATTTAGAAAGACAATTAGCTACAACTTGACAACGTCCGTTTACACAAGAGCGGGTTTCCCTCGACGTTTCTCATGTATATTGCAGACTTGTTACATTGGTTCATTAGTTACTGGTGTTATGTTACACTCAGGTGACGTCATTATGCTACTGATTGATAGGCATAGGTAGGTACATTGCAGTGTTGTGAAGCAATGTCATATCGTTTGATTACTCATAACTTTATCAATAAAATCTACGCATGAACCCAAAAATTCTAATTAAAGATTTTTATCTTATGTCTATTAAAAGTGTAATCTACGCTCTAAACAAAAAAGATAAATAAAAAAGAGTAACGCCTTTTCTTGGATGCCGTTCTTATGTAAGGGGTGAAAGAACGGTTTTGTTACGCTGAACTCCTAACAACTAACTAAGCCCACCACTGTGTGTTCCTTTCTACACCTGTTTGCACTTTTGCAGAGCTTACGGGTACATTTATTACTGAAGCCGCCTAGCGCCTCCTCCGTAGATACCTAGAACCTTACAAGAAATTGTCTACGACTTGTTTTGACGCAGACGGTTTGCACAGAGCGAACAAGAGAATAATGGAGTCGAATTTATTTTATTTTAATTGTACTTACCTGAAAATAATAAACGCTGTTTTTTAAAGCAATAATCTGAAAATTATATTATACCGTTACCTAATACCTATTTCATTTGGTTTCTTCTAAATGTTGGTCAATGAAGACAAGATACCAATTCTCTTGGGCGTAAATAACTGCGTAGATCCCCGAATTTGAGCAACAGAATATATAAGGGCTATTTTCCCTGACTCACGCGTTACGCAGAGTTACGATCGTGTTACGATAGCTGACGTCATCGGATCTGTTCACACGACCGGCCTCACCTAGACTAGACAATCTACTCTATTATCTATGATTAAGTATAGGAGGTCTATGTCTATGGATAGAGCTACGTTGTACTTGTACGGAAGGTTGCAATGTAGGTCCTTTGGGTACGAGATTACGGACAAGTTAGGTAGTTAGTTTTTTAGCTTTTAGGAGTGACGTTAGGTTACTACCTACTAGTTTAGTTTTCATTATACATAAGTAGTGTCTTTGTTGACATACAATATATTTGATTCTAGAACCGGTTTATTACTAGGGTTCCTCAGCCCTTCCCACAGCAACATCCCGTTTTTTGCAGGTACGTTTTTGTGCAAGATTCCGTTTAGTTTTTAGTTTACTATACGTGTTTGAATACTAGCATTCACACGAGTATCCGTTTACGGTATCCTGCAAAAAACCGATCCGTTCGAATTTGTCACTCGCTTTTGCCATCACATACTGGATCCTGTTTTCATGTAAAAAACACGATTCAGTTTAATTACACGTATAGTTTAATAGAAGTGTTCCCACTTTATGCATACCGATTTTTGTAGGATGGGGTGCGGGGCGCGGGAGAGGTGGAATTTTCGTAGAAGATCTAATAAAAAACCGCTTGTTGCTCTACCGTAAAAACAGGATGCAAACTACTGTGTGCGCACACACCAATGATTTTTGCGGGATCAAACCTCTTGAACCTCATTCATTGTCTGTATAATATAACTTATGTTACACAACTTCAGAATATTTAAAAACTAATTTGTAGAAAATTTTATGGAGAATCTAAATATATATAGATATTACTAGACATTAAAAGATAATAATCAAGAAATCACCGAAATAATGCATCATATCCCATTTCCGCACGGACGCGCGGCATGCCGCGAACACGGATGTTGCGGCGCGCAGTGCCTGACAGCTGAGAGGGTAAAAAAACCGTTCCTGTAGAACTGGACGGCGGAGGGAAAGGGCCGTAAATGTAATTTCAGCTGTTATATTTCCTGCTCACCTAAAACAGCTGATGCATTGCAATTCTGCGGTATATCATGATTCGTGATCCACTTTATTTTGACATTTTGACATTTCCTACATGATTTATTTTAAAAATGTTATAAATTTTAAAATGGTTCTTGCGATGATGATATAATACATATATATAAAAAGCCTGACAGCTGAGAGGGTAAAAAACCGTCCCTCTGCAGAACTGGACCGGCCGGACCTGGCCGTAAATGCAGCAGCTGTTTTTTTTCCTGCTGGCCTTAAAACAGCTGATGAATTGCAATTCTGCGACATGCATGTACTTATAACATGGTTCGTGATCCACTTTATTTTGACATTTACCTACTACATTTATTTTAAAAAGTTTTCGATAATTTAAAATGGTTCTTCCGATGATGATGATAAAATAAATAAAAACACAGCCTGACAGCTGAGAGGGTAAAAAACTTCCTGCAGAACTGGACGGCGGAGGGAAAGGGCCGTAAACGTATTTTCAGCTGTTTTATTTCCTGCTGACCTTAAAACAGCTGATGAATTTCAATTTTGCATCATGCATGTATAACATGATTCGTGATCCACTTTATTTTGAAAATTTGACATTTCCTGCATGATCTTTTTAAAATTGTTTTTAAAATTTAAAATGGTTCTTCCTTATGATAAAATAAATAAATAAACAACAATCCACACAGCATTATCTAACCCCAAAGTAGGCAAAGCTTTGTGTTATGTGTACCTACCTACTAACTAACTTATAACTAAGTTTATGTTCTAACTTATTAACATAGAAAATTACAATCAAATAAAATAATTTATGTATGTAGGAAATAATAGAATGTATGTAATATAATACATCCATAGACAGATTTTCTATAACTACATAGAAAACACCCACCACACCCGGAACAAATATATGCAGATCGGACAAACATTTATCTCGATATAAATATTTAATATTGATAAAGCTGTGTTCAAAATTACCAGCAAAGTGCTATAGGTACCTACTGTGTCTAATCTTTAAAGTGGGTATTATCTAGTTATCGCACTGTTATCGGATGACTTTCATCGTGTCAGCGCCTTTACTTTCGTTCAACAATAAACAATAAAGGTACCAATAACGAAAAGTGTGTTTACTTTAGATTGGTATCGTTTGGTTAGATAATGTTATGTCGTCGTAATGAAAGTGAGAACCTACGTAAACCACTTAGGTATACGATTCCTGACATGACAATGCACTTAATCAATACTTTAAAAGACTTCAATTCTGTGTGTAATAATTTATACTTACTCTGGAAATGTATACTTAATTTGACAACGTCACGTAGGTACGACAGATTTTTTTGTTTTCATAATTTATTTTATGTTTATAGCCCTTAGGCTCCATATATCTTATCTTATAGCTAGGTAAAGTAGTCTCAGTTTACCAATTGAAAGATCAAAGAACACAAAAGTAAGCTAGTAATAAAACACTCGATTAACAACCAAACCGGTCAAAGATATCATCTGAATTTGAATCTTAAATCGCGTAGGAAGAGAAAACAAAAAACAGAATTTGCCTATAGTCATTGTAAGTGCCTGCAGTGCAAACCAAATTAGATGACCTACCTGTAAGTGCTTCTACGTTCTACATTAAATCTAATTTGAAATGCTATTGAAGTTAATGGAGGCGGTCCTCATGCCTCTAACTAATTTAATCGCCAGTCCAATAATTGGCAGTGTGGGCGGAAAGTCACACACAAGTACACAACCTATGTGTGTGGGACTCTCTTGCTCTTTATTCAAAACCGAGCACTGTATACCCATTATGCTTCTTCTAATTTTGGATAGTAGTCAGAGTGTACCAACGTATCAACATAAAGTGTCTAAAATCCAAACTGTACAGACAGTCATGCTGGGAGAGGCATTATCCGTCTCTGAATGTAGCTCTAAATGCATACTTATACCTACTTAATTATGTAATTTATAAGACTATGGATGTACCTAGGAGAAGAGTAAAGTAAGTAAAAGATGGTTTTATACCTTGTCATACTTATCTAAAGTGAATAGGCACCTATTTATGAAAAACGACTAATTTGCGCCTTGAAAAAAATCTCTTGACGAGAAACTACTAGGAATCAAACATTTTGCAGGTATATAAATAAATAAATAATGCTGGACAATCCACACAGCACTATCTAGCCCCAAAGGTATTCAAAGCTTATGGGTACTAGATAACTGATATATTTAATACATTATATAGACAGATATATTTTTTGATACATAGAAAACACCCAGACCAACGGAACAAATTTCTGCAGATCGTACACAAATTTGTACCGAGAGGTGGGAATCGAACCCGTAACCTCTTGCGTCGCAGGCAGACTCTCGCCCTATATGTGAAGTACATACTACATAAACCTGTGTGGGTGTGTAGTAATTGCTAAATCAAGCACATACCTATAATAAGATTTCAAACGAGATAACTAATCGCACTAGGACGAAATGAGTTAACAAAAAAAAGCTAACTCATTCACAACAGGTATGACTCACACAAGAGAATGAACGAGTTCTTGACCTTGCATTTGACAGGTCGTGTCGAGGTCACGTCATGATTATTGTCTATTGTCAGATTTGACAGCTCTCTTTTGTTCATTTGGTTTTGGAATGCGACCGGCCGGCATTTGTTTTGACAGGCGCAGATCGTTAGCTAAATGATGCTGAGGGTTTATGTTATATTATGATTTTGTTTCCTTTATCATTCAACCATTGATCAAAAACGATGTATTGATCAGTGATTCGCTAAATCAATTGTGCCATTTTCTTCTTCACAATAGCCTCACATTTAATGATGTTATCAAAGTAGGTAGAGATAAACCATTCTAAAAATGCACGCCGATTGTATGACGTTTAGTGGAGGGGGTGTGCATTTTTAGAATGGTTTATCCCTCCCTAGGCTCTAAAATAATGCTGAATATTTTCACTGAGCATCATTTAGTTATTAGACAGCCTTGTTTTGACAGGCGCAGATCATTAGGTAAATGACGCTGGGTTTATGTTTTGACTATGTTTCCTTTATCATTCAACTACTTAGCAAAATCGAATTGACTGATCAATGGTCAGTGATACGTTAATTCCACTGTGCTCCTTACCTCTTCGGAATAACCTTACATTTAATAACGTTAATAAAGTAGGTAGGTTATTCCGTGATCATGGCGCATGAAACGGTGCCAATATAATGAAAAGCTCAAAACTCAAATCATGCTAAATATCCCGTTGTCTTTAGTGTTAATAACCATGATAGTTTAAGAGTTTTATTTCCCTCACCATCAATCATTTAGTAAGACGCAAAATAAGGTGCATAACTAAGTAACAAAACCAGATAAAACAGTTACGAATTTTCGCAGCAATTTTCACAGGTTTGATTTATTAGTAGGTAAATAATCAAATTTAGGTTAATTGACCCTTCCGACTGGTATTGATATGGATCAGTAGAGCTACCTGTAGATTGTTTGCAACAGTCTGTAGTTAGCTCAATTGTTTCAATTGTAAATACTAGTTGTAATTTATTTCTATTAGTTGATTTTAGTTTTCTTTGTGAATAAAGATATACCTAATTTAAGTACATTTTGGTTATTGCCAATTAGTCTTGCCTTATCTATATAGAGCAACAGAAAAGCTCTCTTGCTTGACATTGGGAATTGCAACCACATATCACGATTGCGAAATCGATGACCGAACCTACACCGCATTATGCAAATATCGTAAGAAGGATCGGTGAAAGGCATCTCATTCAACCGGTCACGATCTGCACTTGGCTTTGTGACATTGAAATGTGTTTTATTTTGAGACTGTTCTGATTTATTTCTTCATAAAAGGTCCGCCTGCATCGCGGGAGTTTGCGGGTTCGATTCCCGCCTTGGGGCAAATGTTTGTACCTACGATCTACAAATATTTCTAAGAAATCAAATAATATCGCAAAATTTCGATCTGCAAGTGTGAGTGTTCTGGGAATTTTCTATGCAAGTATTGTAAAAATATCTATCTTTGCAATGTATTGTATTAAGTAAGTAGGTATATCAGTTATCTAGTACCTACCCATAACAAGCTCTACTTAGCTTGGGGCTAGATGATGCTGTGTGTATTGTCCAGAATTATTTTATTATATTTGTTATAACGGAGCCCCCTAAGTTTGTTTTGGCGTCTATCGAAACGTTATCGTGGTGTCTCATTTTTCTATGAAATTTGGTTGAGCGCATCATGTGCATGTGGAACTACGCAAATCCATACAAAGATGAGACGTTACGATAGTGACTCGATGCTATCGTCGAACTAAACCCAAAGGAAAATCGAAGTTTCGTTTTCGTTGTCGTGCAAAACCAACTCTAATATCGCTTGCATAAGATTAGCGTTTGCACGAAAACGAAACAGAAACTTCAATTTCGTTTGTAAGAGTTCGGGCCCTAATTACTTTATTTATAACGTGACAGGTTCGTGATTATGTCATTGTTGAATTTGTTTATACGAACAAATTAAAGCCTCCACCACACAGCCGCGATTTTAAAGCGCATCTTGTGTCGCGCCCCCGCCGTAATACACTGTCTCCGATTACCGCCCACCCTGTCGCAAAATCGCAAAACGCAGCTTCAAAATCGCGGCTGTGTGGCTAAGACTTCATAGAGTTTTGGCAAGGGTGTCGATTGTCAACCAGTATATGAATAAAGCGTGTTGATGACCTCGTCCACAGTGGCGTTTGAGTCTGTAGAAGGCCCAAAGATTTCGTATTAAAATTTAGACGTAGGTACTGAGTGGACGGTGGTGGGTTCAAGTCCGGCTAGATCGTAATTTCTTAGGATTTTATATAGATTGTTAATACCAGGTCCATGTTTATGCCTAGATAACCCTTCCTAGATTTGGATTACTGAAACGTTTCTGAATTTGAGTAGTTACCAAATTATCAACTGACACCAAAAATTGTAAAAAACAACATTATTTTCGTTTTCGCCCTTTAATTCTTTTAAAATACTTTCAAGTTAAAATAATTGCAGTTTCGACTTGGTTACAGCTCAAACTAGTAGTAGGTACCTATGCATATGATTAAGAGTGTTTCTGCACAGGTAGTTTACAATCGCTATAAAAAAAATCGGTGTAGTTAGTTTCCTCGTAAAATGTCTTAATCATATGGACTTAAATTGTCCAGGGCAATAAAGAATCAAAATTATTACAATCACAATATTGCTCACTTGCCGGAGTTGCCAGATACAATCATAAATGTAGTAAGGTAGGCCGGTAAATTATGTGTTGGCGGTACAATAAAGGTGCGACAACGCCTTTACTTTGGACAACGACCAGTCGCATTCTTTATGTAACATGTGGGCTGCCATTGAGACATTGAGTTCGTGATGAAATAAAAACCGTGAAAATCTACTTTGCAATGTTGTTTTGGAATGACAACATTGGGAAAGTTCTGAATTTGAAAATCTGTCCGCCATTTTCTATTTTTTCTTCGAAAGGATTACCTATAATTCTGTTGATCGCAGATGGCCATGACAGCGTTACCGGACTTTTAGCGGGCGCAGACGGCGCCGGTAAACTTTGGTTGGGGCAACACGCATTTACTTAGGTGGCAAACCTCAGCTTGAGCCTGATGCTACAAGACCGCCATTTTCTAATATATTTTCAGAGCCGCTAAAATCTATCTGGACACCTCTCGTGCCTGGCAATGGTAGATGAGCAGTTCCAAAGGGATAATAAAAATAGAAAGCCTACAACAATATGGATATATACTCCGTGCGGTTCAAAAGCCAGTGCGTAAGCTCTTATTGTAAACAAGAAAATATAAATTTGTGATTGTAAATAATAAATGAAAAACCTAATGGCAGTTTAAAATAGCAGAACGTAGGTATTGGTAATGATAATTTCAGTCTTCTGCAGGAAAATTAGAAATTAAAAAAATAACCAAAGCGTTCGTGATTGTATCTGGGCTCGTTGTACTTACAAGAAAGGCAATTATATTAGTTCTCACATAATATATTTGCATTTATGGAAAATAGGTAGGAGCAATTTAACTCTACATCGATTCCATTTAACCTACATGCAAGAATCAATTAAAATACAAAATACAACCCGCACATATACTCGTAAATCTAGCTTTTAGAACCTAGCATGCAAATTTAATTGCTAAACTATTACATATCGCACCTTATATCACATAAATTATATCTAAATTAGTCACGCTCTTACTCCGAAGGGAATAAAGTTCTAAATGTAAGGGCCTGTAATTAGCCTTTCGCACATGTGTGTAATTAGTGCAATATCATTGAGCCCTAAATCATTTGACTTATGCGCTTTTGCTGACTAAGGGCCGGCATACTGCGATAGGATATCCTTATTTGAACACTTGTAAAATATATACCATGCACGGACTGTGTGTCTTAATGACCCTATATTTTAAAGTCGAATCCCTTAGCTTTACCTATTGGCTTTACACCTAGGTAATAAATTATTTATTTTATCTATTTTGCCTTGTATTCCTAATATATTTTCTGTTTACTCGGTCTTATCAATTCGTTAAATGTATAGTTTTTAGGAAACACAACTACCTACACTCAGGACTAAATAATTTGAATTTTAAGAATAAATAATTTTCAGAATCTGGACTGTAATGATCAAGTTAGACTTGAAAAATAACAAAAACATTTCAGGCTTTTTTATCCCCAAAAAACACACACACAGCCACGGAAAAACAAATCTTTCATCCATATAAATCAACCATAGAGCCATAAACAATGGATCCGAATTCCCACACTACATCAACACTTCCGAAGGCTTGGGCCGTTTCGAGGTGTCATCGGCATCCTTGCATTGATTGCCTTAGAACAAAGCAGAGGAAATGCTGTTTGTTCTGTATTGATGTGCTACATTTGTCTTACTACCGAGATAATTATGATGATTAATAGATGCTGTTAATGATATACAATAGAAGGTATGAACCTATCAGTTCTTGACATTGAGCATAAGCCTGACCAGTATTGTCCGACGATTATGACTTCTTGAGAAGTAGCCTTTCAGTTAATTCAGATAAAGAACTCCATCTATGCAACTTTCAGCTCGATCCGTTCAGTAGTTTTGGCGAGAAGAGGTAACAAGCATCCAAACATCTGAAAATACAAACTTTGTCATTATTAATAGAACTTTAACTTTGATCGGTGAGGCCCGTGGTCAAACTTAATGGTGTTGTTAAAAAGTTAATTAAGTTATATAATAAACTAAAGTTTGTTTTGTTAATCACCATGCTTAGCAGGAGAATTTGTGATCGCAGTAAAGGTGTTGTTAATCCATTTGACGGTTCTATGACAGCCACGGGGTGAGTTAGAGGAGTCCTATTAGGGTGCAGTTTTCGTGCATTTAATTTAATTTAGTTTTATTTTATTAATTAAATAAATAAATAATGCTGGATAATTCACACAGCATTATCTAGGCCAAAAAAAAAAATGGTGGACAATCCACGGTTTTTTGCGGTTCCGCTGCGATTTTTCTCCGCTTCCGCCCTCCGCCCGCCCCCGCTGTTTACCAGTAATATCTGAGAACATCTCCATCATTTATATATCTTACCATAACTTTGAAGGAGATGATTACAGTGCGACGTACGAACATGAAACAGGCGGTCCGCTAACGAAGGGCACCCTTGAGATATTTGTAGTTTAATTTGCATGTTATTTATTTATTATCCCATTGTGTCTGATTGCCAAGGCTATCAATGCCATGAATTAAGGACAAACTAGATGTACCGTATAGGTAATAGTATTAGGAACTTCCTTACCTGTCAGCTAGATATCAAAATCGTGAACATGACTGTGGATGAATCCACTGCAAGTATAAATAATAATAATAAATAAATAATGCTGGACAATTCACACAGCATTATCTAGCCCCAAGCTAAGCAGAGCTTGTGTTATGGGTACTAGATAACTGATATACTTAATACACTACACTACATAGATAGATATTTTTTATTATACATAGAAAACACCCAGACCAACGGAACAAATTTCTGCAGATCGTACACAAATTTGTTCCGAAGCGGGAATCGAACCCGCAACCTCCTGCGTCGCAGGCGGACCTTCGCCCGCTGCGCCACGGTGGTTGTATATACCCAAATTTTACAAATGGACCGATAGAAAATACTTTATTGTACACTCTTAGAAATAGTTCACAAAAGAAACAATAAAAAAAACCTATAAAAAGCGACAAATGGCAATCTTATCGCTCAGGAGCGATCTCTCTAAAGCAACCTTGAATGGTACATGTACATGGGATCTTAGTGCATTATATTGTAGGTATTTACTACTTAGAGCTTAGCGTAAGTGCAAGTCACTGTTACAAGTCCGTATTCTTAGATAAATTATACTTAAATAAATAACGTCGTTGTTATTTTCGTATACATCGTGATTTTAAATGTTATTTTAGTTATTTAAAACGAAGGAAGGGAATAACGTAGAAAAACCTAGTATTTCTGCTGGTATTGCAAAATCAATAGCAAACGTTTACCTTAGCTACTGAACGGAGGTCACACATAGACAGGTTTTTTTTGAATTTATATGGCACTTCTTAGTAACATTTAAAATGGGCTTTTGGTCATTACGAGATTTTTTAAGGAAAACGAAACGCAATGTTTTTAGGGTTATTTTACAATTCATCTCCAACAACATCGTATTTACGATACAATACAATACTCTTTATTGCACACCAAGAGAAAAACAGAAAAGAAAAAGACAAACACAAAAACAGTTGCACAATGGGCGGCCTTATCGTTAAAAGCGTTTCTTCCAGGCAACCTTTGGATGGATACGTAACTATTGTACAGGTATAGACTGGTGGCGTAATCAATTTTCATTTATTAGTATAAAAACTATCGTAGTTTGACGAATTCATTACGGATGTAAGCGGGTTAACTACGAACCTTATTTGTGTCGGAAGAACCCTGCAGATGTCCCTCGTTAAGGGATGAAACGTTGGTGTTCTTCCAACACAAATAAAGTTCGTAGTTAACCCGCTTACATCCGTAATGAATTCATTTATTAGCATTTACTTTACCAACAATTTTAGACCGGTTCTATTTCACAAATGTATTTTCGACGACTTTGAAAAATGTTTAATCATATTCCCTAATAAAAGACATCAACGCGCTGTTTTTATTAAACCCTTTTTGTTGATGTTCTTTCATTTTAATCTGAGTATAATTTAATTTTATAGTGCAGCAATAGAATTTAAGCTGACTCTAGATTATTTGCAACAGTCTGTTAGCCCAACTGTTTAAATTGTAAATACAAGTTTCAATTTGTTTCTATTCGTTAATTGTAATTTCCTTTGTAAATAAAGTCCAAAGTTCTAGCAATATAAATGTTTTATATGTTTCAAAGTGGTTTAGGTACTCAAGAGCATATTTCAGATCAAACCATTAACTGACCTATCATTAACCACTCGCATGTGCGTATTTCTAGAGCATGTTGACAGCTGTGTAATGGGCTTTAGCGGCATATAGATTGAATATTAATAGGACCACATCCTGTGGAACAGTGAGCCTAAATTGGTCCAATTTATCTGTATTTTGTTAGTGAGTGTAATACCTGTCTTAAGACTTAAGCGACAGGTTTGTTCATATTCTGATGTAAGTAGATGTATCAAATGACGGTTTTGCTCTACAAATTTCGTATGCACTACGCATCAATGCTTGAATGATGTGTTCACTATTCAATCAAAATGTGTTATGCATCAATTTAATGTTTCTTCTTATATTATTCTTTGTTATTATTAGGTTCTTTGTCTTGCGCAAGTTCACAAAACATAGGTTACGTGAAAAGTTTTCCGGGAGTTTTGAGAAATGGGTAATTTCATAGATTTCGATGTGCTCTTTCCGAATTTCCCCCTCGTATTTTTGCCACTCGCGCCGCCAGCTCCATATTGAAAAAATGGCGCCTAAAAAGCAGTTTTTTGATAATATCTCCTTTCCGACTCATTTTACAACAAAATCATAATTATATATTTTTTGTAAAATAAATCGTTTTGGCGTACGAGCGCTGCAATTTATTAACCTACCAACACGTGTTTTTCGTATATAAAAAAACTATTTCAAATTACGTAACCCACTTACAAAAATGCTGAAAAACTTTCCAGGTAAAACTACCAAATGACTTGAATGGACTACATAGGCTAAGACTATAGGTACATCATCATATTCGTCATGCCTCAATTACTTATTCATGCTGTGCTTCATACAAACTATTAGTAAAATGCAAAAACGGTGTGAAAGTCTCAATTAATGATAAGAAAAAAAAAACGGTACTACCATCTCCATTCGAAAGTATAAGGCGGGATAGAAGTAAAGTTTCGAGGGACATTTCACGTTTCAGAGAGTTCTATTGACTGTCAACTAGTATTTACAAGAACAAAATTAAAATTTTTATAAACCGCCCGTCAGATTTTCGTGAAACATGGCTAAGAACACTCGGGATAAAATTATCTATCACACAAAAAAAAACTAAACGAAAATCGGTTCCGTTTGGAAGCTACGATACAGACAGATACACAGACAGACACGTTAAACTTGTAACACCCCTCTCATTTTGTCTCGGTGGTTAAAAAACCATTTCAACAACAAACCTTTCTCACTCGTGCTGGCTCCAAAAATGCATCTTTACATTGATAAATTTTTAAAACCTTTTGTTTTTATTAAACTGGATTTGTGTCGTCAGCGTAGATAGTTGTATGAGAAAACAAATGACAATCGCGCGCGCCAGGTAAACCAATCAATCAGCTAATCAAATCGCTAACCGCATTCAATGGCAAAACCACACAAGTAAATAAACTAATGGATGATAATCCGATGTTGACCTGTATGGTATGCCTTAGCGGACTGCAGTGAATCCCAATTATCTCTTTACCATTTTAGGAATGAATCTCGTGGCCTGATTTTTTGTAGTTTTATCTTAAGTTGGTACTATTGACTACTTAGCTCAGAAAAGATTGGAATTTAGGTACGCAGTACGATTTATAACCGCAAGATGCCGTGGAAAACCTAACAATTTATCTAATGAGTTTAACCTACCAATAAACAAAATAAATACTTAATAAATAATGCTGGACCAAACACAGCATCAGCTAGCCCCAAATTAAGCAGTGCTTGTATTATGGGTAGGTTCGAATGTAAAGTAGTGAATTAAAAGAACTTCAAAAATCATAAACAAGCAGATGCGGACTTTTGCTGTAATTTGCTGGATTGTCATAGGTGTCCAGCAATGTATCAATGCCAGCGTTATGAGGACGCTTCCGACTGGTATTGATATGGATTAGTTCAGCTACCTGTAGATATTTGGAACAGTCTGCTGTTAGCTCAATTGTTTCAATTGTAAATACTAGTTGTAATTTATTTTTCACTTTTCTTGCTCAAAAAGTGTATCATATTAGTGTAGCTTAGGGCCTAAGACTCGAGTATCTAGGGCTAAAAAGTATTTTTTCTTTTTAATTTTTGTCTAAAATCATCAGCCCGTACAAAGCATTCGTTCTCTTACATAAAAACTCGACTTCTTGGTGCTCCTTTTTTCTTTTCTTTTTTTTAAATAGAACCTTCTTGGTGATGTTTTATGAAGGTTGATTCTTCCCTTCACGGTAGAATGCAAACTGTTTTGTTACGGGTTAGACAGAGATTAAAAAAAAAGATGGTATTGGCGTTAAATCTCTAGAATTTTCTTCATTCCAAATCACAAACTTTTAATTTTCTGAAAATTGTTTGATTTTGCATTGTTTTATTTTCTCGCAATCGAAGTGAAAAGTAGTGTTTTACTCGGGCCAAAAACACCCATTAAAACACGGTCTTGTCATCCTCCCCGGGAGTATAACAACGATGGTTTCGTCCCTTGTAAAACAATCTACTATATATTATTATATGATTGTAATTTTCTTTGTGAATAAAGGCATCTATATTAGATGTAGTATTAACCATTTTGCAGAAATTTCTACTGAGAATTTCCCTTACGTGCAAATCTACGCATCCAAAATTTTTAACCAGTTTTGCAGAAGACATTTTAATCTAAGATACTTCTTTCTTTGTTACAGGACTTCCGCGCCCTCCTCAAATCCAAACACGTCCAAGGTCTGGAGATCCACAATGCCCACAAGACCCTCAACAAAACCAAGGTCCTGGAGACCGTTACCGTAGCCAGAACCGCCATCACCACCTCCGGCGGCGGGCCTCTCTTCCTGGCCCTACCAGCTCATCCTGAGCTCCTGGCGAAGTACTACGATCTCAGAGCGCTGATGAAGAAGGTGGATCTCATGATGCTGCAGACTCATGACCTGGGAGCTGTGAAGAAGATGACTTACCATCCGAGCAGGTTGAGTGGACTTTGGGACATGATGAATACTGTAAGTTAAAAACCTTCACTATTTCTCGTGATCAAATCTTCAGGGGCCAACAAGCATACATATACGGGGGGATATGTATGTTTGTTGGCCCCCAATAGCAATTAATTCACAACAAGAGCCCGGAGTCAGGATGTTGGATGTCTTACACCCCCGAGCGTTGGAAAGCACGTTAAACCATTGTTGGTCCTGCGCTTGACCTTTCCCAGGCTGTGTCGCGCTGCCGTCCCATCGGGTTATGAGTGAGGGCATAGACAGTGCCCCTGTGTTTGCGCACACACTTAGGCACCATAATGGGTCCTACGCACCTGGCTAGTCTCCGTTGAGACTGGCCGCCGTGGCCGAAGATTTGTGTAGGAGGATCATCATCATCACCATTGCCCCCTAGGGACTTATTCGAATATCGTGATTGGATTACCATTTGCTCTCAGCGTCGAGGAGTTTCTACCAGAGTAGTTTCTACCAGAGCAAGAGGGTAAAGAAAGTCAGGGTACAGAACAAGGTGTGAAAATACTATCACATGACCATCACGACGATGTGTAAGTATTCAATATTACGTCGGTTGTTTTTACACATCTCTTAATCCAAAGTTATCGACATAGCTCAAAGAATTAGCAAGCTGAAGTGGCAGTGGGCCGGCCATATCTCGCGAAGAACCGACAACCGCTGGGGTAAACGTGTTCTTGAGTAGCCGCGTGTACAACAATTCGGCAGTAGAGGATGCCCTCCGGCCAGGTGGGATGACGATCTGCGAAAGACTGCAGGCAAATGCTGGATGCGGCAAGCTGAAGACAGGGCGCTATGGCAATCATTAGGAGAGGCCTATGTCCAGCAGTGGACTAATATAAGTTGTTGATGATGATGATCTCTTAATAATGAATTACCTATATTTCTGTATATCTCTCTCAGCCACATGTTTTATGTATTAAATAGGTCCAAGCATTGATAAAATCAGCCCATAGCCAGGAAAGTAATTCAATACAGGTAGCGCGAAATCAGATACTGCACTTAAGGCTTCTTATGTAACCGCCTCAGTTTTACACAAGTTCAACTGGTTTACTTGTTCCATTGACCAAGTGATTATAAGAACAAAAAAGAAAAATATTATGAGGGACCATAACGTACACTCAGTCAGTGCTTTTGGCTTCTTTTTATGCTTTAAACCGAACAATGGTAAATACTTATGGGCTATCTTATAGATATATAGCAAAGTGTAGTTATTTGTATTATTTGTGGTATTAAATATTTACATATATGAATGAGCCGCCTACTCAAATGAACGGATGTGCAATTTTTTTAATTTGTGTCATCAATAAAACGTTATAGCGTGGGAATTGGAATAATATAAATAATAATAAAGAATATGCATTCAAACTTGTTTTTAAGGAAATGATTTAATATTTCAAATCAAATTAAAATCGCTTTTTATTTCCATAAATACAATAAATGTACACTTAGAAAAGGTCAAATTATACACTGAATGATTTAGTTGAATAAAATAAACATTAAAATCATATTGAACGTTTAACACATTGCTTTGATTGATTTCTGTGCTTCCAAAATGTCAATAGAATTTCAAAAATCTATCACAGTCCCAATTAATAGAGAAAAATTTACCTTGCGTGTGCTATTCAATTACTGATGAATTTTAATTAAATAATTAAAAATAATCCATCTCGCATTACGATCCGGTTTCACCCGGTGAAGGTGATCGAGTACCTACCCAGTGCCCACTTAAGATTACTTGTATTACGACACCTGAACTCTATTACGAAGGATTAAGGTCTATTTATTTGCAAGTTTTAATAATTGAATAAATATAAATCGGTTTGCAAAGCTCAATTTAAGAAGTAGGTCAGTTACTGACGTGTGAATCAAGAAGTTGCCAATATTCTTTCCGTTGGACTGAGGCAATGACATTTTAATAAGACATTTTAACTTTCATGATTTCTCGTTAGTGAAGATCACCTGAAATGTTTAGACTTGAAATTTTTGCCGACTATGATCGACCGGTCGTTGATAGTCGTCAAAAAATTCGACTATAGGTACTCGTAATAGATAACAGTCAAACTGATTTTGGACATTTGAAAACGCTGTAAACCGCTGTAGCAGATTTAGGAATTGGTCTAAGAAAAATGTGCTTTTGGTTTGATTTAAAATTTTATAAAACGCATACACAGTAAAATGCTTGCTTGCAACACAAAATATCCAAATTCCGCTACAGTGGTTTATCGATAATGCAACCAAAAAATTCAACATCAAACTACACAAAACCAAATGATTTATTATGAATCGGTTGCAAAACACTTTTAGACAGACATGTGAATTGAATACCTGAATCTTATGAGCAGATGGGCATTCGCAAAGACCACTAAGGATGCCTAGCCTATTCCATTGCATGTACCAACCACCTACCTTATCTATTAAATTAAACATATTGCATTGATGTTTCCAGAACCAGCTTATATCGGAATTCCACAAGATCTTAGTCCAAAAGTCCTAACATATAAAGTCTCGAACCTATAGGTACATCATTAATAACCACGCACCTTTTCATATTAATTTCCCGAACTCTTTCAACCACGTTGCAGCGATGCGACATACATAACATAAGTTCTTGGCATCGCATCCAAATCACGTCTGATGTTGCAGGTGCACGCATTTGACTTGAAATATCTATCTTTACTACAAACCCTCTTCATACTTCCAGGACTCAGTAGTAGACCTAGCCGTGGGTCTCGGCGTCCCGGCCTCCAAGCTCGTCATCAGTCTGCCAGCGACCGCCCAGCTCTTCACTCTTCAGAACGAGACGCTCAGCACTCCTGGAAGCCCTAGTATCGAAGACCAGCCTAAGGAGATAGGCCAAGACGAGCTCTGCCGGTTGTTGCAGAAGGGAAGGTGGACCTTGGAGAGAGATCAGGATCTGTCGGCGCCTTATGCTTTCAAGTGAGTTTGTCTAGATTGTTGCTGTGTGGTTTTGATAGGCGCTTACGACGATCGTCGATCAAGTAAAGGGTTTTTTTTTAGGCTTACCTAAGTATATGGTCATAATACTACATTCAATATATATGTGTCTTCATCTTCTATGCGAAAGGTTAGGCTAGATCCCATACCATTGCCCATAATATGTACCAGGATTAGAAAATATGACTAGGAATTTGGCGGCATTTCGTAATTGCCATAAGTAATTACTTATACAGAAATTCTTCCAAAACCTGTGATTTCTGATGTTTGAATTGTAAAGTAAGAGTGACCCATTTTTGACCCATCTACCAAAACTCTACCTATGAAGAACGAGTAAATTATTACCATTTGATAATTTTCATTGCTCAATTTCAGAGACAAAACCTGGATAGCCTTCGAAGACGCCTCCTCAGTGGACGTGAAAGGAAAGTACGCCCGAGTCCGCGGCCTGGCTGGCCTGGCCCTGTTCCGGGCTGAAAGGGACGTGGACACTCCATGTGGACCTACTCTCAAGGCTTCTCTGGCGAAGGTGCTGAATCAGCAGAGCAGAGCGCCTAGAGCTGCTATATTGAGGTACCTTACCAAACTGTTCTAAATACTGAACGAGACGTGGATACTGCTTGTGTCGATATAAGAAAGCTTAGCCGACGCCATATTATTATGGTTTTACACGAAAGGATTACATATCTACCCATACAATGAGCACAAAGTCATATAAGTCTGTCGGTTATCTTCTGCGAACGCAAATAGTCTAGTCTAGCGAATCATCTCCCATTGCCAAACAAATTCTGTCTACGTGTGCGCATTTCCTTCGGTTATAATAAAAAAGTGAATCGCAATATAACAAAAGGGAATCGTGTTATTGTTGTCATGCCAAAATTCACAAGCATTTCACATAAAAGTCAGCTCACACCATGTTTCTTATCCAGATCTCTGGAGAATGAGATCCTGTCGGCCCCTCACCACGCGCGTGCCTTGGACGCGCTGCAAGTCTCGCCCTACAGGATCACGCAGATCGTGGACTCGGATGGAGTCATCCACTCCATCAGAGAGGTAACTTATTTCCACGCCCTTATTATATTAGGCTCCTGCCTGAGGATGCGATTTATGTAGGAAGTGGGAGCGGGAGGAATCTTCACTGTTGGAAAAATGCCTTTTTCATTAGGTTTTTAGGTTTTATTGTGCTTGCCAGTTACAGTTACTTATCAGTTATATTACTTAGTTGGATGTCCAGCGGCAAGATGGGCAGACGATATTTCTAACACCGCAGGGCGAACCTGGATGAGATTGGCGCAGGACCGTGTGGAGTGACACCAAAGTTTGGAGGCCTGTACCCAGCAGTGGGTGAAGTCGGGTTGCGGATTATGATGATAGCGCTTCCCTACATAAACCCTTTTCGTCAATGTATTATTTGTCTGGCGCGCTCAATATTTATTTTGAGGATTGTGAAATCGTTTATCGATCGGCTGTGATATCGTTTACCGCTGTTCGTATTGCACCCACGCAGTATGTTGAGCACCGCAAGACGTTTAAAACAGTAACGGAAAGTTCGTACATAAAGTAACTCTTTATTTGTTATTTTGTTAATGATGTTTATCAAACCGTGTTTTGTTATGTAATGATTTACTTCACCTGTGTTCCCGGGCCTACTCGGAAAACAAAACACGACGTTTCTGATTCGTCTTTGTGCAAAACTGACTCTTAAGTCTTATACTTTTTTTTCATCAGACTACACGTAGAGGTATTTTTTAATTTATTTTTATAACACCTTTTTATGATGAACGTTTGCACAACAACGAATACGAAACTTTGGTTTCGTTTTTAGGAGTAAGCTCTTTTCTCGAATACGACCCATCTAACTGAACATTCTTCATTTGTTTCTAGGACACCCGTACTGAGTTCTCATGCTCTCGCCAAGGCTACTTCGTGCATCCTCGATCTTGTGCTCGATTCTACCGCTGTGTCAAGTTTGATCAGCTCTCTCCGGAATACACCGTAAGTACTGATTCTGAAAGATATGTAAAACGGATCTATCACTATCCAAATATTATCTAAACGTCCATTTTCTACTGCCAGGCTTATGATGAATCAGTTGTTTTTCGATTTTGAAAATTATCTTGTTCTACTTTAAAACAAGCCAAGCAAGGAAGCCATATACATTGTGTATTTTCGAACCTTGATCAAACGAGATGTGCAGAAACGCGACATATATTTATCGATAAAAATTCTATGTTAGCATGTCAAAAACCAAGGCTATTCAAAAAACTATTGAAGATACACATTGTATAATAGAAAAGACTGTCTTACTTCTAAAATGTTTCCTAATTCAATACCTGCATATATTCATGACGCATTTTTTATGTGCGACCGCACGCACTTATGTATGCGTCATAGGTAGTTAACAGTTTGTTATTGAATCGACGACGCCGGGTAACCAAGTAACCAATATCACATTGGAATTAAGCTCGTATCCAAGTGGTAACTACGCACGCGCATTGTTGTGAGATATTCTACATCTGCGAGGCAGCTATGACGTCACAGATCAAGACTGTTCCGAGGAAAGTCTACATCGAAGGCGTCGGCGAAGTAGGTACTCAGGATTTTATTAAGGGGACAAAACTACTACTTATCAACTTGAGACAGGGCAGAAGCCCATTTTATTCTTGAAGGTCTACAGATTCAGGAAGGCATCTATTAATATATTCGTTCTTAGATCTTATTACATGACCACCATATTAATTATCTGAGGATCTAGGTCGTATTTTCTTTCAAGTACTCGTAAGTTGGAGAAAGTTAGGTTTGTTATGACTCCCAAATAAATAACTATATAACATAGTTACACCTAAATATACTATTGGTCAAAATATAGCGTTCATAAATCTATTGTTTTCGTAATTTTAAAAGGTCACTGCGTGAGTGAGTGAGAGTATTTTCATAGATATCTCTACATACTGAATCAGTAGACCAGATATGTAAAGTTGTGTAAGTCTGTCCTAAAACCACCAATTTCTCCCAATAGGTTTTCGAATTCGACTGCCCCGCGGGGCTAGCCTTCGATGCCCGCTACGAAGTATGCGTGTGGCCGGGCAGCCTGCCCGACTCGCAGGCCTGCCCGGGCTCCTCCGAGATCGCGCCCGTACCGCGGACTCGGTTCGTCTGTCCTGAACACGAAGGTAAGCTGGTGATAGATCACCCATAAAGAACCTATGCTGTTTACAAACCAAAGCCGCCTGCACTGCGGCGGCATGTGCCACCGGGCTTGTTACGTTTGCATTGCATCCAAAACCATGCCAGCGGCACTTGCCGCCGATATTGGTGTGTAGACACCATTAACCGAAAAAGAATATAAGTTGACAAAATTTAAAAAAATATATACCACCTTACACGTCTGCTAATTACGCTGCGCAGTTGAGTACCTTTCGCCAACTGAGTTCCTTTTTTTCACGCATCATCATTGGCATACGTGGATATAAAATTGAGATATCGAAGGTTTGTGTATTTTGATAAAAAATAAAGTTATACTTTGGTATATTTGTCATATTGTTTCAATTTAGCAAAACTCGAAGTTAAATCCCTTTTCTTAGTGTTAGAGTATAAGAAACTCTTTTTTTTATAAGGGACTTTTTTATAAGTTATCAGTTAATCTTACAATATTCTATTCATTCATCAACCTTTCCTGTTTTTAGGTTACTACGCCGACCCCGAGAACTGCCGCTGGTTCTTCGCGTGCCTCGACCACGGCAAGGCTCCCCTCACAGCCTACGAGTTCCGCTGTCCATTTGGGCTGGGCTTCGACGCGGACCGCCTCAAGTGTGACTGGCCTTGGCTGGTGCCTGCTTGTGGAAACATCGCGAGATACGAGGCTGAGGTTCACGGGTTTTCTGGTGCTACTCTCACTGGTAAGACGTCTTGGATTTTGCAGAATTAACTTATCATTGAGTGACTGCAATGTGTAGTTAAGTGTTAATTTTTAATAGGTCAATTGTCGAAAGAGTTCTCATGCAAGATACATTTATTTTATAAGGTACACACAATGTATAGCACCACTTAAAATTAGTTTTTATTTTATTTCAGGTGCTGCAGGTTTCCAAGGACAAACTGCGGATTCCATCAACGTGGCTGGCCACCAGAGTCTTATATCTGGTGCTTCTGTGAACAACCTTGTGGGAATCCAATCCGGATTTCTCAACCACGGTGACGCTTTGGATTCTAACTTCATCGCTTCACAGGAACTCCAAAACGCTGATCAGTACCAGAATTCCCAAGGGCTTTCTGGTTCTGGACTTTCTCAAGCCACAAACGGCCTCGCTTACCAGTCTGGTCAAGCAAATCTAGGTTTGGTTCAAGCAACGAAATACAAAGATGGAGAGAAATACACTAGTGGTTCCCTAATCTTAGACGATTACAGACTCCCCACTAAAAAGACTGGTCAAAACGCGGGCAGAGCTCAAATAATAGGAGGTGGGCAAGGTGCTTCTGGTTTTAACTCATATTCCTCAGCTATTACGGCCCAGAATGGTTACAATGGTTTCTCCGCTAGCTCAATCAATGCCGGACAAGCGTACCAGAGCAACGATGATGCAGACAGTTCAGGAGCTTACGTTCATGATCCGACAGGTGACACTGCCGAGCCATACAAACACGTTGACTCCCCCGTTGAACCTTACCTTCACCAGGGCGCGGGCTACAAGGACTCTAGCGAATATTACGATTACGATAGATACAAAGGTGCTTCTGAAGGACAATACAATGAAAGATACTCGGGAGAGAACGGACAATATAAAAATGATAATTCAGGAGCCTATGTTCAATCTTCAGGCGGGTATAATGCAGGTTCCAATGACAATTCCGGAGCCTACGTAGAATCTGCTGGTGGCTATGATGCTGGTTCATACCGAGCCGATTATTTAGATTCAAACGCATACAAAACAGATAACTCTGGCGCCTACAATGCTGACAACTCTGGTGCCTACAATGCGGGATATTCTTTCTCAAATACATACAAGAACAATAACGCAGGAGCCTACAGGGAGGGTCATTTAGGTGCAAACACTTACACAGCCGAGAATTCTGGCGCATACAACGCAGATTACTCAGGATCTTACGCACACGACAATTCTGGACAGTACGTAGCCGGAGTGTACAGAACAGATGGACACATCGGTGCTGGTGGTGCCCAGTCCACCAGCTCAGTAAATGTACAGGGCTACAGCCAAGCCAATGCTGGCAACTACATCAGTGACTCCAAGGCATACACTGGTTCATCTCACACTCTGACGGCTGGAGCAATCAATGTTGGTCTTGTTGGAAAAACTACTTTAGTTGACGCTGACTACACCAACCAGAACAACTACCAGAGCCAGAACGCATACACCCAAAGCCTGTCTCATCAGACTTTGCATCCCGGCCTAGTAACGGTTTCACAACCAGCTGTTTCCATCACGCATGTCGGAACCGACGAAAACAATCTAGATGGATACGGATATGCTACTACTCCAACTTCTTCAGGAATCCCTACAACAGCCACGCCGTTTGCAGTGACGACCTCGATACCAGCTGTCACGTATAAAACTACGTTCCTGCCTGAAGAACCCAAGTCAAGCATCAAGCAAATATTTGGATTTTCCCAGCCTGCTATTACGGCTGTACAACCGACGGTTATTGCTGTGAAGCAACAGTACGTAACTCCACAAGTTCAACTAAAAGATAACAATCAGGGTCTCGGTTACAAATACGAAAGCAAGGATTATTCAGCTTTGAACGCTAACAGTCAGTTCGGATCAAGTTACAGCCAATCTACTGGGGCAATTAAGACTGAATCTGGCTACGACTACAGTAAACCAAGCATCAAGTTTGAAGATGGTCTTTCTTACACTACCGCAGCACCAACAGTCACTGTTTCTTCTTACAAGCCGCAAGGATTTAGCCACAACCAACAAACAGTTCACAAAGTGGAATCCGTTGGATTCCAATACTCCACTCCAGTCCCTGTTACTGAACCGCCTTTCAGAAAACTAGTAGCTTACACCACTGGAGCACCAGTCACCAGCTTTGCTCAGCCCACAGTGGGCTCGTACCCTCAATCGTTCAGCCACCAGACACTTCACAAAGTGGCACCTGGTAATGTGCAAGTGCCATTAGTAGAGTTTGGATCGACTGGCTACACCTCTGGAGTGACATACGAACAACCACAAACAGTTGTTCAGTACACCACTGCTCAACCAGCCATCGCAGTCCAGTCTGTACCGACGTACCAGCCACAGATCATCAGCCAGCAAACGCTGCATAAAGTAGACGCTGGCCAAGTTAACACTTACTCTCAAGACACAACCGGATATAAATATGAGAAACCTGCAATCAAATACGAAGATTCTGGTTACAAATACGAAAAACCCTCCGTTAAATTTGAGTATTCGACACCGGCACCTACTATCGTCCAGTACTCAACCCCGGCACCAGAATTCGTGTCAACTTACAGACCTCAAGTGTACAGCCAACAGACTCTTCACAAATTTGAAGCTAGGCCACAGGTGAGCATTTCTTCAACCCCGACTCCTATAGTCAACTATGCCCCTCAACCAACTCCTGTCACTATCTACCAAAACCCAATTTTGCAGTATACTCAACCTAAGGTCACTCCCGTCACTTACGTGCAGCCAACATATCAACCTCAAGCTTATAGTCAGCAGACCATCCACAGATCAGAGAGCAAAGTCTACACTCCAGCTGTTCAAACTGGGGGCTACGAATACACAAAACCTACTGTTTATAAGCAGCCTACTATAGTCCAAAATTCAACTCCAGCTCCTGCAGTTGTATCCACTTACCAGCCAGCGATATCTACATACCAGCCGTCCATATCAACCTACCAGCCAACTATATCTACCTACCAGCCTGCTGTGAACACCTACCAGCCACAAGTCTACAGCCACCAGACATCGCACAAAATCGACGCTGGAAAGGTACAGACATATTCCGAAGCTGAATCGGGTTACCAATATCCTGAACCTTCTTTGAAGTTTGAGGATGCTCCTCAAACTGTTCTGACTTACTCTACCACACCAAAGCCAGTGGTCACATACAAGCCGCAGTCATTCAGTCAACAGACGATACACAAAGCAGAAAACCAATATGTTTCTTCAACTCCACTACCGCAAGTGGAAATTAGCTATCAAACAGCAGTGGCCCCTGTTTCCACGTACCAGAACCCTATTTTGAAGTACACGCAGAAAGTGACTCCAGTGACTTATGTGAAACCCACTGCAACGGTCTATACCCAAACTTACAAGCCTGTTGTTCAGCAACAAGTAAGCCATGTGCAATTTGGAAGTCAAGAAGCATCGAAGCAGGCTTATGAACAAAACACCCAGTTAAATGGCGGTTTCATTTACAATCAGCCGGAAATACAAAGCAATACTGCAAGGAAAGCTTATTCTGACGCGAGTGTTGTGTCTCATCAAACTTTCCATTTAGCCAGCGGTCAATATGATTACAAGAACCAGTATAACTCTGGAAAAGATATTGTATATGTTTCAACGACACCAGCGACATTGGCATACGAAGATCATTATTCAGAGTACGAGGTACCTAAGAAAATCGAATCATACCAAGCCCCAGAATACAACCCACCGAAGACTGAGTACCAGCAATCGTACTCAGTAGCTTCTACAGCAGCTCCAGTAGTTCAACAGCAATCATACTCGGTAGTTTCTTCAACAGCTCCAATAGTTCAACAAACTTACGTTCAAACTCAGGATCAATACGTAAAACCAGTAGAATACTCTCAAACATACGAAACTGTCCAAAATACAGTTCCCGCGCAAGTGTCATTTAGCACTTCTCATGTCACTGAGCCAAAGAGAATAGAGTCTTATCACATTTCGAGCTTCCCTGGAACGAAAACTAGGATCAACTACAAACAGACTTATGATAACCCAGAGATTCAAGTGGAATATAAGGGCGAAGACTACCTTCCTCCTGTTGTATCAACACCAGCTCCAGTCGTAACCACAACATACAGACCACTTACGTACTCTACCACACCTAGAGTATACTTACCTCCTGTAACAGTATCCACCACTCGTGAATACCTGCCTCCTTCTACTACCAAGGAATATTTGCCTCCCTCTACAACCAGGAAGTATTTGCCTCCCTCTACGACCAGGGAATATCTTCCTCCTACCACAACAACGCGCGAGTACCTACCTCCTGCTGAACCTGACTACAACGAACGTGAATACCTTCCACCAGTACGTAACACTTACTTACCGCCTTCATCAACAACTAGGAAGGTTTATAGAGTAAAATCCACGACCCCTGCTTACCAATACACACAATCAAGTACAGAATATAAAGCACAGGAATATTTGCCTCCAATAGAACAGACGAACGTTGTCAATTTCGAAAGCTACGGTTTCAAAAACCTAGAAGCAACGGCTGCTCCTAAAATAAGGTACAACCCGTACCAAGAAGTCCAAATATCCGAAGAGGTCACAGCAAGACCACTGCAAAGAAAACCAAACATTGTTGTTGAGACAGCAAAGTCTAACTTGCTAGGTTTTGGCACTGTTGGACCTGATGCAGGTCTTGTTTCACCGGTCATATACACAACAGCTGCGCCTGTAGTCATATCGTCTTCATCAAGGCCAATTTTTAAGTCTACTACACAGATACCATCGACGACTTACAAGGCACCAGAATACCTGCCGCCTGACGAGGAACTGACCGTCCAGAGCTATGGAGCTAAATCAGCTGAACAAATTTCAAGAGGCAATTATAGGTTCCAGGAAAACGCAGATGTTGTCTCGACATACGCGCCTGTACAAAGAAAACAAAATATCGTGGTCCAAACGGCAAAAGCAAATCAAGGTTACAATTCAGTTGGATCTGAGGCTAGATTGTTCACTCCAGCCGTTGTATCAAGCACAGAAACATACACAGTAGCCCCGAAGAGGGTAACCACTACTTATGCTCCAGAAGAGCAAGGCCAATTCGAAGTGACCCAAGCACCAAGACGCAGAACCAAACCGAAAGTAGCGGTAGTGACCAAGATAAACGATTTCAACCCGCTGCTTGTTCGTAAGCTAGGCGCTGTCTGCAGTTGTCAATCTCCTGTCCTAGTCCTCAAGGGAACGAGACAAAACACTCCAGCCCTCAAAGACTTGGATGAAGATTACAACAATGACTACGAAGACTCAGGACGAGGTGACATTAGTGAATACGAATGGGCCCAAAAGTCGGCCAGAATTCAAAGACCAACCGCTACTTCGGCACCGGTTGTCACTTCAACTTTCAACCCTATCATCGTCCCCGACGACTCCTATTACCAGGATTACCACGAGCAAAGTAGCTTCGATTTCGCTGTGACCCCTAAAAACGAACAGATTGTTGTTTCAAGTACCCCGGCTGTGACATCAACTCAGCGAGTAGTAAGAATACGTCCTCGCGTTAAGACTGTAACTGTGGCACCGACTTACAGGACAGTGTTGCTCAACCAAGTATCTTCCACTGTTGCCCCTAGTGAAGCACTTAATACTGAGGTAGATTCGCAATCCTTCGACCGCTACGGCCCCGGTGGATGGAGAAGCAGAGACGAGACCCTGCAGGGATCTGTCGACTGCAAACGAGCTGGTCTCTTCCGTCACCCGAAACAGTGCAACAAGTTCTACGCTTGTCGGTGGGACTGCACTAAGCAGAGGTTCACTCTCCACGTCTTTAACTGCCCCGTTCAACTCAGTTTCGACCCCAGTTTAGGTGCCTGCAACTGGCCTAGCCAAGGTCCCGCTTGTCAGGGCGACACACTTCTTACAAACACGCTCTAAGTAGTCAAGCGTTGCCAATCCCAAGGTGCCATCGAAAATACATTGTGATATAATGTAATCACGAATTTCCACAATCGATGTCTCTCTCTCGTTTAAGTTGCTTATTTATTTGTTTCATTTGTTGAATGTTATTTCATAGTTACCTATTTATTAATCATCAGCTTCAAGCTTGCCAGAATGTCACGACAATCGAAATTTAAGTTACCATTTTCTAGTTCATAAAGCATGTTACGTTGTAAAGTACCTAGTGAAGTCATTTTTATATTTTTATAAAATATAGATACGCTGTAATTGTAAATATATGATTTTATTCAAATTGTTATTATTATTTCATGTCAACTCCTTAAAAATAGTATAAGCAACTTAGATTATCAAAGCAATAAAATACATCTATAATATCAAAGCAAAAAATTTAAAGCAGCTACAGGCTTTATTAAAAATTTGTCATAAAATTAAATAAGTAGAGCAACGGGTTTCGCTACAGCAGCCAAAGAACCCTGGTATTTAGAGAGGGCGGGTTTCACCTCATCTTCAATGAATTCGGTCACCTGCTCCGGCGCTCTTCCAATAAACGTAGAAGCGTCCAAAATCTTATCCAACTGCGAAATTATAGGCGCAAAGTAAGCATCTTTCTTAACACGCTCGATCAAGTCGTTGTCCTTGCCGTGCTGCTTGACTTGAGCGCCAGCTTCATGCGATAGTACTCTGATCTTCTCGTGGCAGACTTGGCGATCACCACCCGCTTGCACCATCGCCATGATGATGTTCTCTGTGGCCATGAAAGGCAGCTCTTGCGCTATGTGACGCGCGATCACTTTAGGGTACACCACCAATCCTTGACACACGTTAAGTAGAGTCAGGAGAGTAGCATCAGCTGTTAGGAATGCTTCAGCGAGGGTCAACCGACGGTTGGCAGAGTCGTCCAATGTCCGTTCCAACCATTGCACAGCGTGTGTATTCGCTGCGTTGGCTTGTAGCGTAATCAAATGCCGAGCGAGCGCGCAGCAGCGCTCAGATCTCATAGGGTTTCTCTTGTAAGGCATAGCACTGGACCCAATCTGTGAAGCTTCGAACGGCTCCTCTAACTCCTTCCTTGAAGCTAGAATTCGAATATCTGAGCACATTTTGTGCACTGTCGCTCCTAGACCGGAGATAGCTGTGACCACCTCAAGGTCCACCTTTCTGGAGTAAGTTTGTCCGGTGACGATGTACCTTTTGTCGAAGCCAGCGAGTTCAGCCACGCGTTTGTCTAAGGCGCGGACTTTTGAGCCGTCGCCGTTAAAGAGTTGGAGGAAGGAGGCCTGCGTGCCGGTGGTACCTTTGACTCCTCGGAAGCGCAGGTCGTCTCGGGCGCGGGAGAGGGCGCGTTCGTCCATGAGGAGGTCGCTAAGCCAGAGGGAAGCGCGCTTGCCGACTGTAGTCAACTGGGCGGGTTGGAGGTGCGTGAAGCCGAGGATTGGTAGAGACCTGAAAAATGGAAATTAAATAATTAGTAAGATGAAGAATAGAATAAAGTTTCTGAAATTGTACCTCGCTTTTAAGCGATAAGACCGCCACTTGTCACTTAGTTTTTAAGTTGTTTTGTTTGTATTGATTTAAGTGTGCAATAAAGCATTTTCTATGTATGTATCTATCAACAATTAATTTTAATTCATGATAGTTTCATGTTCGCCAAGCCAAGACTTGTCTCGCCTAGGCTTATAAAGCGCCTACCTACCACAAAATGCCGTTTGTGGCTAACTCGGTCAATATTGTCACTGCGGTTTTAGGTAGGTATAGCTGGGAAAAGGACCCATATGATAACTCACGTTACTCAGGGAACACAAAAGCTTTCCTTTCTACCGTGAGATTAGGATATCCTTACACAACAATCATTCAACAAAACAATTATACTACGTTGCAAATAGGAAGCCATAAAATATGTTCAAACAGGACCGTAAAAAAGGAATTAGGCTACTCTACTAGCCTCGAACGTACATAAAACACAACAGTTACTTATAACTGTAATGGCTGATTGTTCGCCTTATTAGGAGATATTGTATGCTAAGCAGGATAACGAGCCAGCGTTCTTGATTGATTCAGCTATTGGCTTTGTCTATCGCATCCCAGCGTGAAATTCAATCCTGAAGTTGAGGAGCGTCTGACCTTATTGCAAAAAGTGAATCTGATGCTGATGCTCAGAGCAAATGAAACCGCACGCACCATCTGGAGTTTATTTCATCTAAAAATAATAAATAAATAATGCTGGGTAATCCACACAGCATCATCCAGCCCCAATCTAAGCAGAGCTTGTGTTATGGGTACTAGATGATCAAAGGATTACATGGCAATTCTGCAAGGATGCTGCTGCCATAGTGAAGCGATTGCTTGCCAGAATTGGGCTCCGTATAGTAAATAGCAAGATATAGCACCCAAGTCGATGACCTTTAGTATGAGAAATATCTATGTATATCTTTATTTACAGAGAAAATTTATTAGTATTTACAAATGACACATTTGAGTTAACTGAAGACCGTAGCAAACATTCTACATCTATCTATTGACATCAGCGGGGCAATGCAGTCAGCGTCTTGGGGATGCTTCCGACTGGTACTTATTGTTAAGGATCAGTTAAGTTACCTACCTGTAGATTGCTTGCAACAGTCTGCAGTTAGCGCATTTGTTTCATTGTTAACACTAATTCTAATTTCACACTAATATTTTAAATGCGAAAGTTTGAATGGATGTTTGTTACCTTTTCACGCCAAAACTACTGAACGGATCGGGCTGAAATTTTGCATACAGGTAATTCTAACCCTGGAATCAAACATAGGCTACTTTTTATCCCATAAATCACCTTTAAACGTTTCCATACACACAACACGTGCGAGGCCGCGGGCATTAACTGGTATTTATATATATTTTGTTAGCCTCTGATACCCACTTGTATTCATCAGCGAAGCTTGTCAGTGTGTTGATGACAGCAGCCAATCGCGGCAGCAGTAGCTCCAAGCCGTGCTTGAGGATGATCAGGTCCGTATTGTCTCCGACGTAGCATGACGTAGCACCCAGGTGGATGATTGGAGCGGCTTTGGGACATCTCTCGGCGAGGGTGTGCACGTGGGCCATGACGTCATGACGGACCTGGAAATTTAGCAGATAGAAAAGTTTATTTCAGTTTAAAACTTCTTTATTTTTATATATACAGGGTTATTGGTAAGCTGCAGGCACACTGCCTAAGCTGCAGGTTTTGCCCTTAATCACGAACAAGTTAGTGAAGACTCCAGGTCTTATTTCTTATTTTTTTATAAATCGCTTCACATAATAAATAATATCCGAAACCTAATTAATTACCTACTAAATACCGATCTCCCACTCCTATTTAGATCCACATCATCATCATTGGCTATTTTACATCTACGCAAGATGATTTATGTGGCATTAACCTGGCTGGGAGACAGCCGAACATACACAACACACCCACTGATAATTTAGGGCAAAGCTGTTTTTAGGTTTAGTTTCAAAGAAAACCCCTATAATGAACGATTTTTTAATGGAGAGGGGTATATACTAATATCATTCCCTTTCCACCATTTATGTCCACGGATGTTTGATACCTCTTCACGCCAAAACTACTGAACGGATCGGGTTGAAACTATGCATACAGTAATTCCAATCCTGGAATCAAACACAGGCTACTTTTTATTCCATAGATCAGTTCCCATGGGACACAAATCACCTTTAAACGTTTCCATAGAAACAACGTGTGCGAAGCCGCGGGCATAAACTAGTAAACTATAAATTCGAAAATCCGTCTGTCTATCTGTCTGTTTGTTACTTTCATGCCCAAACGGCTGAACGGATCTTATTGAAATTTGGCATGGAGATAGGTTTTCCCGGGGACGGACCTAGGCTACTTTCTATCTCGGAAAAGAGCGTGCGAAGCGGTGGGTAGCCGCTAGTCAGAAACAAAGTGATAATTGATTCTCAAAACTTCTATTTTTGTCAACCTCGTGAATTTGAGCTCTGAAATATGAATGGCGGTTGAGGTAGAGCGAAATGAGATAGTTCTTAAAAGAAATGTGGACGTGATTTTTCATAAGTTCCAACACATAGTGTATCTATGTTTTGGCAGTGTAGCAGTGGTTGACTGCCTCGTTGGTCTAGCGGTCAGCTTGTTCAACCGCTGATTATGAGGTCCTGGGTTGTAATCCCGAATCGGGCCAATAATTGTTACTGGGGTACCGTCTTATGAACTTTATTTACCTTAAAGTCATTTACAACGGGATATTTATAATGATTTGAGTTTTGAGCTTTCCAATATTTCTGCACAGTTTGCGCCATGATCACGGAATAGGTAACAAACATGTAAATATCTCGTTGTAAATGACTTTAGTGTTAATAACCATGATGTAAAACCATCATGGTTACCACTATACAAAAATAAAAATCTTTTATTTCAGACAATAAATGAGTCCATATACACACACGATTAGAGTTTATCACAAAAAACAGTACAAAGCTAAAGAGTAACAAAATAAAAAATAAAAATAACAATAGACACTATGAGACAACGAGAAGTGGATAATGAATTAAGGAAATAGCTGCATTCATTGATCACCCTCTGCACGAGACACTTCCAGAGTGGACAGTACAAAGCTAAAGAGTAACAAAATTAAAAAATAAACATAACAATAGGCACTATGAGACAACGAGAAGAGGTAATCAATTAAGGAAATAACTGTCTTCATTGATCATGATCACCCTCGAGACACTTCCAGAGTGCAGATGTTAGGCACTCTGCCACAGTTCTAAGGATCTGTTGTACACTAAAGTAATACGTTAAAAGTAAATAATACGTTAAATAATACGTTAAAGTAATAAGTTTATTTACCTTCTTCTCGTGTTCAGCTGCAGACACGAAGTCAATGTCGTGGATAGCGCCTTCGAGTTCCTGAATCTGCTCATCAGTGATGTCTAGCCCGAGTTCCTGAAAATAACGAAAAACGAGTTTACAATAGACGGTAATATTTTGAAACGTCACTATATTTGAGATTAAAAACAACGTAAAATATAGTAAGTAGTACCGATTTGTTAGCAGTTCATTCAAAAAGCGATTCGTCCAAATCGCGGTTCGCCCAACAAGCGTTTCGTCCAATAAGCGGTTCGTCAAGAATCCAAACGCAGTTCGTCCAATTCTTACTAAATACTTTTACTAAAATAGTTTTTACCAAAATAGTTTACATTTGATCACAAATAATATTAGAATTTACATTTTATTTCGGATTCTTTCTTTTGGGTTTTGGGTTTAAATTAACATTAAAATTAATCAAAATATATAAATAGGTATTAAAATCATAGGAATGAGGTTATTCCCTTGATTTTAATACCTATTGGTGCTATTACCGCGGTGATTCACCAACTCCACGCTGCGGCGTACCATAGATGTGAAAACACATCTATGGTACGCCGCGATAATATAATGAGGAAATATTTGATTGTTTGTTTGTATTGAATAGGCTCCTAAACTACTGGACCAATTTGAAAAATTCTCTTACCATTAGAAACCCACATTATTCCTGATGAACATAGGCTACTTTTTACCGCGGGAAAATGCTTCGTTCCTACGGGAAAACGGGTAATAGGACAACGGGAAGTAAGAATGCAGCTAGTAGTTTATAAGATGCTGCAGTGTACAATTTAGCCCTAATTTGATGACGAGGGATGCCGTTTTGAATAACAATAAGTAATAAAAAAAAAAATCCAATAGCGAGCCCGCGGATACATCTCGTCCACGAAAAAATTCGTCCGCGGACGAGTTGTCCAGTTTACTTTGAGTAAGTGTAGAACTCGTCCGAATCTCTTGATTTCGCGCGAGCCGTAGGTATAACGGGAAGTAATAGTTATTTGAGATTATTAATTTAGGAAAGAGAACTAAATATTTTCGCTCGTTTCGCTGTGACAAGTTAAATGCATTTTTATAAAAGTAGTGTTAAACTACTTATACGTCAACGTCTGTATAACGAACCTACAGCTTTATCATTAGGTTACGTATTCGGCACACGAGTGTGCTCCACTGTCCTAGTTCGGAGCCCTTTCGTTTAGGGCGAAGGGACACCAAATATTTACAAGGCAAACCTATTAGTAGTGTAGAGTGTTTCTTGGCTTTTGAATTGGACCCAATGTCCTAGTTTTTTTTAATTTCTTCTCGTTTATGATCCCAATATTGTTGCAGAGCTAGGTCAGTCAAATATTTAGGTTACATACGTCATCAAAATTATATAGAATGGAAGTTACAAGGGCTGATACTATTTCGCTCATACAAAAACAATACACAATCTCTATTCCGATACAGATAAAGTTTAAAATAGTAAAACACCTCCTGCCCTACTAATTCGCCGTAAAACGATAAGATATCTCGCTTCGTTGATAACAGATATCAGATATGAAATCATGCAGTGACTATTCACCTGTTAGCAAAAACAGACACTAAGACAAAGAGGCGAAAAAGTGTAAAAAAGACAAGTGAAAAAGTGAAAATGGTGTCTGTTCAAACGATAGCGACGATTGTGGTCAAAGCCTTCAAGATTGTGAGTAGAGTTTCGTTTGTTTTTTAGTTGAAAGTGTGACTGATGGGACAAAGAGGTATTGCTACGGTTTGACGACGTGACTTCGATAAGGGGATCTATAGGTACATTTGTCTACTATAGCGAAAAAAAGATGTATAAAACCAATGACTTAAGTTGTTTTTAACTGCTATTGGTGGACCATAAAATAAGTATGTACCAACCTAGTTCCTTACATCGATTCGGACCGATTTCCACTATTAATGAGCAGCATTCCCGCTCAGCTACTGAGCGAACTTGTACTTATTTTGTCCGAGCAGTGTAAATAATGTAAACAAAATATTTATCTTACAACTTTAGTAGGATGATGATGAAAGGAAAATGAAATAAGTATGTACGCGCCATGTTAAAAGCGCTTAGGTTTTGTTGCAAAGTTAGGTACGAAATCTCTTAAAAACAAGAACTAGTAGGTAAAAAAATATTATTATTATTACTATTTAACGGGTATCAATCGCGTTTATTAACTAATTTATCCCGATGGGAATAAATGTTATCCTGTGACCACGACAGTGTGTAAACCAGTTGAAACGTCAGGAAAAATAGGTAAATAAACGCGATAAATACCCGTTAAATAGTACTAATAATAAACAGCATTCTTTAATAACGCTATGCCTAAATAACAGAATATAACATAGCATATTCAAGCCACAGGCTTCATTTAAATTAAATGAATACAATTAAAAAGGTACATGCTGAAGTCCATAGGGAGATCATTGTCTTTGTAAACAATAATTTGAGTCATCGCTGTACCTTGGACTTATTTTGTTACTGCATGAAGCATAAAACCACTGAAATCAGGATCAGTTTCTGAGTAATATTGTTTATTTGTGTTTCTGAAAAAAATGTATAGCTAACTCAAAAAACAAGAACAAAATAAAAAATTGAAAAAACCCCCCCGACAGATTTTCATGAAACATGGTTAGGAACACTCGGGATAAAATAATAATTATCTATGACACAAAAAAAACGGAAATCATCAGTTTGGGAGCTACGATACCACAGACAGATACACTGACAGACACGTTAAACCCCTCTGTTTTTGCGTCGGGGGTTAAAAACAGGCAATCAAAGGGATATTATGCAATAGCTGGATTAACTTAATCTGTATTCGTTTTTTACTATGAGTTTTAGTATGTCCTTTTAATTAAATGTTATTACTATTCCTATTTTTTACTCTTTTTAAGTAGCAGCAGCCCGCGGCTTCGCCCAGCCTTTGCCCCGGGATACCATTACTGGGATAATGGGATACCTCCCTGCCAAGTTTCATTGAGATCCTTTCTGCCGTTAAGACGTGATGTTACAGACAGACTGACAGACAGATAGACAAACAGACCATCTTAGCTCGCTTTTCCAGAAGGAACTTATTGTCTCTGGATTTGAAGAATCCGAGACTGTACTTTACCGAAACAGACGCAGGAAGCTCATTCCACTGTATGTTGGTGCTTAAATAAAAGAAGAGCGGATTTTTATGATTCGATGTGTCGATTATCAGTAGATATTCGTTACGCTCTACCTCAATAAGATACCATGGTCTGAATGTCTGTATGAACACCAGATTATTGTATGCACTTATAGCATCTTTAGCTTACCTATTTGTTTGTACATAGCTTATGACAGGAGGTCTACTTGAAAACGAACGAAGTTGATGGATGACGTCGGATCGCACAAAACGAAGGAGGGCCGATCCGTTCTTTCGTTTGAACCTTTAAAAATTATTCTGACATTTATCTCTTAGAGATCCGCAACGAAAGATGTCAGTTGGTGACGCGAAGCAACTTGGTGGTAAGGTTGTTCGTTTCGTGCAAGCGACGTCATCCGTCAGTTTCGTTCGTTTTTCAAAGTCCTGAAGTTGTCTGTACCTAACACCATTCATGGACTACACTTTTTGGGTAACCATGCGGTAATGTTATTATTATCGTGCAATCGACGTCATCCGTCAATTTCGTTCGTTTTTCAAATTAGACGTCCTGCAGGGCTATTCAGACTCTTCGCTACCGAGTCATCGACACGGAATGTGACACAGATTCGCGCGAAATTCAAATATTTTAGCGGTTTTTAATATATACTGCGTTCTGCAAGTAATTAAACTATAAGAAAAGTAGTTTTCCATAAATCATAAAACATTTTCTATGAAACCATGTTTTAAGAAATTCGGATTTAGTGCTACTTTTGGAGCCATTAATAATATTAGAGTTTTAGTAATTAAAATCAACACAATACCAAAAAAAACATTATATCGCACTTTATTGAAACATAGGTTCATTAAAAATTGTCTACGATTTGTGATAAACTTCTTTTCTAGGAGTTAAGTTCCTTACAGAACTCAGAAAATATTAAATACCTCTAAAATATTTTAATTTCGCGTAAATCTGTGTGGGATTCCGTGTCGTCGACTCGGTAGCGGTCAGTCTGAATAGCCCTGCTGAAGTTGTCTGTACCTAACACTATTCATGGACTACACGTTTTGGGTTACCATTCGGTAAGGTTATGAGTGGTGAGCACAGAGGTTATAAAGCGATATGAAGCTCGGCCTCATTCTCTATCGTAGATAACGCCGCACCTCATTGATATTAATAAACACTTATTCAAACTCTACGCATAGTTTAAAGTTAAATTTACAGATTAAAAATAATAATATAAGTTCGGCACTTTGTAAAGTAAGCTATGTAGAGCTAAGGTTATTCGCCTTAGAAAGTTCGTAGATTTAGTTATGTTAGTTTGGGGCGAATATGTCTTATATTTATTCAATTCAATCAAAAATGAGATTCTTTCGTCGAACTAGTAGGACTGTTAGCGTTGATAATAAATAAAAATAAATAAATAATAAATAATAGAAACAAATAAGAACTAGTATTTACAATTGAAAAAAATGAGCTAACTGCAGACTGTTGCAAGCAATGTACAGGTAGCATAACTGATCCATTTCAATACCAGTTGGAAGCGTCCCCAATACGCCTCACCAGCTCCGGTCACGCGTCGCTTCGACCAAACGCTCAGATATTTTTTTTAAAACACGTAGAGCCTCGGAGGTAGATGTATCTTTACTCTAATTTAAAAAGATTGAAGTTAATAATCAAATGTTATATCAAATGATATATTTTCTTTATTTAGTTAAGCTAATAACAAAATTAGATTCAAAAATAAAAGAAAATATTTGTCTGAGAGAAGTACCTATACTATTTTCCTTGTAATATTTTTCTACATCGTACCTAGTATTTTTCTCTGAGCTATTCCTTACGCATAACTAACTTATAAATTAATTAATGAATAAACAGTTACTAGTAAACGCGATACAACCATGAAACAGGTCAAATTCGTAAGACTAAAATATTCCTGTAATGAGTAATCACTAGTTCTAAAAGAACAGAGTCCCATCAAGCCCTTAGACCACACATTGCAAAACAACGCAAACAGGCCTTATCTGATAATGCGTAGGTACCTACGTTACTCATAGGACGCTCAGCGTGGTACGTTCGTTTATTCCGTGGTTTTGAAATAATTTCAAATAAGTCGATTGAAATTCAATGAAGCGTTTTCCAAACCTCTTAGAATAAATAGGCGTAATTCCGCCTACTCGCGGAAAAGTCGCGGAAAATGGCGACGGCAAATGGGTCTCATCGGGCCTTACAAGAGTATACGGTAACCCGTATACTCTTGTAAGGACAAAAGCCCTGTTTACCTTAGAACTCAATAGATGGCGCGGATTTTTCGCGGAAGCATAGAGGTTGTCATTGGGAAGTCACTTCCAACTGTGCACTGTCTATCAAGGTCTCTGCTGTTTTGGAAATTAACTCTTAAAATCAACGAAAGATTTTAAAGTATTTCAGTATTTTATTTTGCATTCAAACAATAAGGTCTTAGTGATTAGGTGAGTTTAAGTTAAGATCACAGTATGTACCCGTTTAGGGCGTTGCAATGGAAAACTGGCAGGTATCGTGCCTTTCTACTAAAAATGAACTATGTATATGGTTCCTATAACAATTTATAATTTCATTTGCGAGTCGCTAAAAGAATCGTTGAAGAAATTGTCAAGTTCGTAAAATCATTTTTATAAGTATCTCTTTCAGTTTGCTCTCGAACATGTTATTTTTATCGAGAGATTTTATGTTTTCTGGATTTTTTATAATTTTTTTAAGTTTTCAAGTTGACTGTACCTAAGTACTTGTCTTACGTTGTTCTGTGGTCGGGCTTCGCTCGCCGATGGTGCCTGAGTCACAGAATATTTACTACCTAGTACATGCTGATTCCTGAGTCACTGAGGTGACTAAATGACCTGCTACTACTCTCTTAGTAGTGAATGAGACATGCGGTCCTTAGTTTTAACTATTGGCAACCTAAGCACCTGCGAAAACTAACGATGGGTCAAAATACCAAAGAGAGGCCAAATAATCTCAAGTCATGGAACTTTAGCTCATAAAACTTAAATTCAATCTATAATTGTAGATTTTTGTTATCGCACTATGATTAGGTTTATGCAAAAACGGATGTATGTAAACGTTACTTTCTATACAAAAGAATCTTATCATCGTAGTTGAATCTGTCTATGATCATTGAACCTTTTTTGTTCTTGATTATACTTATTATTATTCTTATTTATTATTTTTTGTTTTTTATTATTTATAACTAATGCTAAAATAATGCATCTAGCTAGACACTTTAATCTTCAACTGAGAAACAGAGAGCTACACATAAAATGACGCGAGAATTATCTTCTAACGGTGATAAACGTATAATAAAAATTAAAAATTATGTCGTGCCACCTAATGTAGGCGAACGTACCATTAAATTATGATTTTTGCTATCAATACTTCAAAGATTTTTGATAGTAAAGCTAGGCACGATAATTTTATTTTTATTTATTTTATTTATGTGTATTACAGAGTTGGATACCTAATTATACAGAAAATTGCATTTTGGTCGATAATTACTTAATTACCGATCAAAATGCAATTTGTACAATTTTCCAACTCTTTAATTATGATGACACTAAATACTCGGTCATCTTTGGAAGAAGGTAGGTAGACATTTTTTGTTTGCTTCTGAAAAGTAGCTAAATGTGGGATTGTTACTATGGAATGATATATCATATAAATGTAACATCTGTAACATTAAGATATGTGTTTATTATCCTTATGGCAAACAATTATTTTTCAAAGTTAACAAAACACATTATTATGTTACCTATAGATCATTATAAAATGCATCTATAGATCATTATAAACTAGATCACATCAACGCTCCCATACCTGCGCGCGCGCACCGCGTCCCCCGCCGCCAATTGTCTATTTACCTTGAATACGTCTATTATGTGCTACGTGATCCGTTTACATTATACAGGGTGTCCCTGGGATACCCTGTATAGGCGAAGTTCATGTACTAACTACTTGAAGGTTTGTTTTGATCTGTTTTGTAGAGCATCTTTTTTTCTACTTACGTAATATTTGTTGGGAAATAAACTAGATGACTGATGGCATCTGAAATTGGTAGAGGTCTTTTGTAGAGTACTTAGAGCTTAGAAGTAAGTATTTACATCTCTAAGAAGAACAATTTTTTTTTGCATTTTGAATAATATTTCTGTGGACAGGTAGGTACTTGTCTACCAAAGATTTAGAAAGGTAAACATTAAAACTTTTTTTTGTTTTTTGTTTTTATTTGGGAAACAAACAGTTATATTAAAGAATACAATAGAGACATAGAATTAATGCAAAAACTAATAAGTGTTTCCACCGTTAAAAAACTTTCATGGTTATTAACTCTAAAGTTTACCACGGCATATACAGTAATATATACCATGATTAGTGTTATTTTGCGTTTTCCAATATTTCGGTACGGCATGCGCTATGATCACGGAATAACTAAAGTACCGTACCTACAATGCATGTATGTGCCGAATTATTCGAAAACCCAAAATACCATAAATCATAGTAAATATCCCGTTATTATTAAATTACTTTGGGTAAAACATTGTTGTACATCTAGTACGGTAATCATAATGTCGGATCAAATTAATCATATTGCTTTAATGTACACAAGTCTAATGCCACGTATCCTGTATCTACAGAATGTTTGAAACCTATTCTCCCACAAAACACCTAAAATATTTCGCCAGCATACAAAACAAAAATCGTATAATCACAACAACACGTCGGATGTTGACTTTATAATTGTTTAAACCGTCTCGTCCTGTCCGTGTGACGATTAAAATCGGAATTGTCAGCTGCTGGTAGAGTAGTTAAAATTCAGAGATTAATTATTAGTGGTTTCGGCCTGCGTCTACGCACGCGTCGTTTCTTTGGACATGTTTAAGGTTATTTCTATCCCTTGGGTACTGGTTTATGGGATAAAAAGCAGACCATGTTTTATTCAAGGCCTAAAACTACCTCCATGCAATTTCAGACCGTTCTGTTGGATACATACATCTAAACACCCAAACTTTCACAATATTAGTGTGATGTATGGGATTATTTTTTGACCTAACTGTAAGACGTAGAAAAAGTCAAAGAAGAAAAAGAAAATGAAAAAGCAGCTGTTATGCACCATAATTTAAAAATGAATTGCAAGACCACGATGATTTAATCGTTTAAATAACAAATAATATTACAATTTAACAATAGAAACAATTAAGAACTACTATTAAAGTTATTATTTGCGAGCAAAGTAACTAAAAACTAAAACTAACTATGTTCGCAGGTTCTTATTACAACAGTTAATATATGAAGTATGGAAATGGTTTAGTTTCTACAATAATTAAAATAATCTTGTTGGTAAAATAGGTAGATTGTACGTAGGATAAGAAGGTAGGTATTTAATCCTTAATGGTTCAGATTTCAAGTGAGCAATTGACTAGTAGCAATTAAAACAATTTCAACTTGATTAGTGATTGATGACTTAATTCATCTTTAATCAATTTCAAATTGTTTTAATTTCATGCTCAATTTTAAAGCACTTCTGTCGGTATAGGTAACGCAATCAAGGCTAAGTAATGACTACAGAAGTTCGTCGAAACTGCTCAATCAGGTTGAAAAGTAAGTCGTTAAAAAAAAAACAGAGGTACGATTAATTCAAAACGATCTTGACTGTTAGGTAGGTACTTGTACGCAACGTGAAAACATTTTATAACTTTCCGTCTGAAGAAACCCCTTTAGTAAAATGTGTCCTTTTAAAAGTTAAATTGAAAAACACAACTAAAAATATCAACATTACCAAAAAAATAACAATCCTCGTAGCTTAGGTAGGCGTAGGTTTGCCCCGAAGACGCAAAATACTGAACTGATCGAGCTCAAATTCAGAGTTCTAGATCAGGAGTTCTTTATCTAGCTAGGATAAATCCTGATAAAACGCGTGCAAAACGCGGACAGAAGTAAAAACACTACAAAGGAGTCTCTAGCCATGCATTACTCTATACTCCCAGTACAGTCAGCCTGACTACATTAACTTATGACCTGTGCCTAACGATGTGATCAATTACCAGCTACCAGATGATGGATGAGATGGAAGGTGCTGTAATTGGTAAGAAGTCTGGAGAACAGAGTTAGTTCGTGCTTTTTTTGCGTCGTTCTTCGATTCTTAATTTTTTTTTTAATTATACCAAGAAATATATTAGAACTAGTATTTACAATTGAAACAATTGAGCTAACTGCAGACTGTTGCAAACAAAGGTAGCTCAACTGATCCATATCAATACCAGTCGGAAGCGTCCCCAAGACGCTGGCTGCATTGCCCCGCTGTATGGCAATGCTGATGCGCTGTGAGATACTGACCAGCTCTCGTCACGCGTCGCTTCGACCAGACGCTCAGATAATTTTTTTAAAACCCAAAGAGCCTCGGTACCCCACGGACCTAGGATCTCGACTCCAAAGGGGGCATATGTGTAGGCTCTGTCGAGACCTGCATACTTGAGATCTTCGGCCAAATCTGCCGCCGCACCCGCCCTCACGGATGTCCTCGGAAGAAGGGAAATTATTCCGTAAATTTTTTGCTCGAGGCTTCGAAAGCATATTTTCAGGAAAATAAATACTTAGTCTATTCTGTAATTACACCAAACCTAGAACTACGACGCACTAGTTTACGCAAAATATGGCGTTATCGTGCACAAACACACAAAATCTCATCACATCTCTTCCCAATAAGGTTTGCTGGAAGATAATTATTTTTTGGGGTTGAGCTCTCATTTGCCATTCCTACTCTGGTTTTGTTTTATACGTAGTATGTTTTATTTTACGCCTACGCCAAAAAAGGCGACTTCTAGCCTTATTAAAGTTTGTAAATAGATAGTCATATAAGTAGTTACATAAGAAGTAGGGAAATAAAGGGAAATTTTATGTTTTATTTTGTGCAATAAAGAATTAAAAATTACACACATTAAACAAACCTTTGACTTCATGATATTAATAGGATCATCTTAATTTTTTTATATTATTTTTTTATTATATTAATAAATAAATAATACTGGACAATCCACAGAACAATCTTTAAGCAATTCTGCAGTGTTTTGTCTCTTTCTGACTTATGTAGACTTTATTCATCGAATTCCATTCCTTTATCTTCTATCAGTCAAGGCATGTAAGCCACGTACCGCTTACTACCGGGACTGTACGTTATCAATCAGTGAGTCAACTTAGCTACGAGAAATCGGAAGTGGTGATTAGTTGTACTTGTCTACCCAACGATAACAGGAAACAGATAGATACTACTGCTAGGAACAATAATTGATGAATCAGAGAGAAAGAATGTTAAAATGGAATAAAGATTTTCTGTATGATTAGGACGTAGGTAAGGTGTTGAAGAAACATCTAGCTCAAATATGTTCCATAATGTGTGTTACATTATTTTATAATTTAACATAAGAACATTTTGTTATCTGGAAACTATGTTCCAAATTGCAGCGCACCCGGGCTCATGTTGGAGGTTGTTCCTAATTTTAAGACCTTTAATGTACAACATGATCGCAATAATATCACGAAAGTCCAGTGATGTATTAAAATTGTAGAGTACACATGCATTTACACAACTGAAGTTAAACAATGTTGGGCAACCGGATTACTTTTAGTAAAATAAATTTATCATTTTGCTCACCAAAAACTAACTTTCGATGTGGTCCGTATTCTAAGGAAAGTTCCCTAACAATAAAACTACGTTAATTCTTGGACTAGATAAAGATTGCTTTGAGATGTGACAAAGCAACTTAAATATGTCTTTTTCTCTATCATGACTCTACCAATTTCCTTTCAACACATACTCTCTATTTAAGAAAAACATTTTTGTACAAATCTAATTTAGGATTTTAGATACTAGGTACAAACCAGATAACTTGAGATCTTTTGGTCAATAAATATCTATCTATCTCTTTACAGGTCCTCAACATAGTAATCTTAGTGCTGTACAGAACAGGCTACAATGGCGAGTTCTTGGGAGTGGGAGGCACCTGGAACCTCAACGAGGAGAAGAACCCTGACGCCGAGATCGTGGCCTCGGGTGTCATCGTGGGGTATCTCATCTACACCCTGGTGCAGTGCGTCACTTTCTTCTTTGGCACAACTGAGCATAAAAGGTTAGTAACCTGAATTTCTGCTGCGTTCGAGTGTAGGGGAAGACTCCATCTCCGATCTCTTTTGTTACGGCAGTTATAGTAACGTTTGGTCTTCTGATGATGTTGAGATTCATAAATATTAATGGCCTCTACATCCATAAAGGATGGTTTATGTAAGAGATTGCTTTACGGTATTGTAACAGTTTTCTCATTCTTCCTGAGGTTTTGTGTCATTCATTATTGAAACAAAGTTATCAATATGTCACTGAAAGACTTTCTTCCAGCTTCTTCTTTGACTTGATTCTGAGTTTCAAGGGCTTTTCTTGCCATAAGATTATTATTTTTTCGTAATAAAATATGTGTATAACGTACAAGTAGAACTCAGTCAGACTGCAGTGTCTTTTCTTATGTTGCCAACAAAGAAAACAAGTCAATGACTTTTCTTACTTTCTGGCATAGTGCAGTGACCCAGAGATTGCCAGCTGTGGCCCTGTTTACCTGTGCCCAATTTATCATTTCGCATAAATATTTTGTGTATTTCAGAGCCATGTCAGAGATAGTGATGAACTTCGTAGGCGTTTTCCTGTGGATCGCGGTGGGCGCCGTTGCTCTGCACTACTGGGGCGGGTACCAGGGCGAGCACCAGTACCAGTTCGTGTTCGCTGAGAAACAAGTGAGTCACTACGTACCAGAAAATATTACCGTCACTAACTTATCACCAGTCAATGTTTGATGCCGAACGAGGAAGTACATTGGAAGATTTTCAGAACAAATGTTGATATTTGTCGCACTCTGTTTCTCTTGCCATCCTTGAGAGATTTACCGATATTGCCATTAGGCCTGAGAAAGGTTTCTTAGAATCTTAGGTACTACCTAATGATATAGAACTTTACTACATGACTGACTGAACCAACTGACAGTGTAATGTGTGTATTGCAAATAAGGCACAGGCATGTTTGACCAGTGCAGTGAATTTATGTTCGTCACAGTTGCATTAATCATGCAAAACCTGGGTTTTAGGTGCTAAAATTAATAAATAGGTATAACCGAGTGTTTTTGCTTAGGAGAACAATAGTGTAAGATCCCTAGAAGGTTGTCCCTAGGTAAATAAGTAAAGATATTGTTTGAACCATCTGCTGACATAATTTTTGTAATTTTCCAGGTCGGTCTTGCCGTGGGCGCGCTCTGCGTCATACAAGGAGCGGTGTACCTACTGGATACAGTGCTCTCCGTCATACATTTCACGAAGGACATGTAAAACTTCGCTACCGATAAATATAGTGTAATTTTATTTGTAGTTTAAGTTATTTGAACAAAATATAAGAATTATTTTAAAATTTAAGAAGTATTAATATCGAAATCTTGCTTCTTTCTTTCGACTGTGGAAATGCTCGCTTAAGAACTTATACATATATCCGAAAAAATTACGATCTAGCTGGGACTTGAAGACGCAACCTTTCCACTCTGTACGAGAATGTGTTTGACGATTCCAACACTGTGTCAATCACCTGATCAGAGGAAAATCTTTGATCACAAAAACCCTCCTGTTCTGTCCTGTTCTATTCCGTCTATGTCGTTATTTTTTGGAATACATAAATCCTATGATTTTTAGTGAGATACCTATTTCAACAATTCGAATTCCGGAATTGAAAAGTTTGTAAAGTTCAACAAGGAAACTGTTTTTTTTATGCATTTCAAGACTTAGCTCTCCTTTCGTCTTTCACAATGTTTTCCCACCTTTATTTCTTTAGTTTATTTAATCTGTTTTGTATGACAGTTATTTTGTAATTTATATTTCGAAATAAACACTAAACATAGTGAGTGCGATTTTTCATTCAACCAAATGCTGAATTCTTTACCAATGCTGAAAGATTTTTGTAAACCCTTCGTGAAAAATAGGTCTTATAGGATATGTAAAGGAAATTATAGGCGAAGTCAATTAATTATGAAGATTTCCGGATTGTATCATGCACCCAGTTTAAATTACATAATTTGAGGTCAATGCGAGTGTCAAACTGATAGGGCAGAGGTTAACTCCTTATACCTCGACGCTGAGACTTCTCATTTGAGTCATTAATGTGGCAGATGGCAGAATACATGTGCTGATCCGGCCCATAAATAACAAAAGTGAAACGAAACTTCTTTCGAATTCCAAATTCGATCGAAATTTAATTTTCTATTCGGCCAGCAGCGTCCAATTTTTGTCTCGTTTATTCGAGAAGGTATCTATACTACAAGTCAAATAGATAAGTAAAAGTGGATTTCCTAAATTCACCGAGTTTCCTGACGATCTCGCCGGCCAGCAAGGATTTTCTCAGCGACTTGGATTTTGAAGAATTCAAAATTGCGCCGCTAACGGAAAACGTATGTTCTATTTTCAATAATTAATAATTTAGGTGATTTAGGTAAGTAAGGACAAATATTTTAGTCCAACTAAAGATATGTTTTTGAACCACAAAGCTTTATATTTTGTAGAGAAACACAGAGCACCCACAAGTTGTGCAGTAAATTGAACAATTCACCGCAACTTTGTGAAAATTATCATCTAATCTAATGGTATCCCAGTCATGACACTATGGCGTAGGTAGAGTTTAGTGTTAACATTGAAAACGAAAGTTGGAAAGCTGTAGAAAATAAGTTAGTTTGCTTAGGTTGCTGAACTGAGTAGGTACCTACCACTTTGGTGTCATTGTCGATGTCGTTATTTTAGCGGTATAAAACCCTTGAGTTACCTATTCTATAATGTTATTGCAATCTATCGGCAAAGAATGCTTAACACTAGCGTTTATCAATATTTTTTACACAATTTTTTAATTTAAGGTTGTGTCGACTTAAACCTAACCTAACAATAAAATTGATAGAAAGCTCGGTTTACCCATCGCGTTCTTTAGCATGTGGAAGTCAGCATCAGAATCGAAATATATTTATTGTCAACTGTTGTACAAAAAGAAGTTATTTATGTGGTGGGAGTCGGAAAGTTGGAATCTTTTCGTTAGATTTTTCAGATAGTTTTGCTTTAAAATCATTAAGGGGCATACCATACTCAGTACTTTACATTGGATTGGCATAGCACCTACAATAAACACTACTCAAGGAGTCGCTTGTTAACCGCATCGACGCACTCGCACTATGGTGTCTTTAAGTTCGATAAAAGGTTTGTAAAACAAAACAATTTAAAACAAACCTGACCTTATACAGATGCAAATAAAGTTGAGTAAAATATGTGTATAACATGTTAATGTATAATGCATTTGAAATTCATATGAAATATTATATACTTAGGCAAAAGTTTTTTTGTGAAGATTTTTGGCCGAGAACAACGCTATAAAAACCGTATTGACAGAGCTGAAATTGTGCATACATAAAGATCTGAATCTGGAATAATATATAGGTTACTTTAATACTGAAAAACCGCGTGAGAAGCCGCGGGCAGAAGCTATTGGAATATAAAGTAAGATCTAGAAAATATTTTGTGAAAAATGCATTGTATGGATGGACGAAGCGAAATACTAATAAATAAAAACTGCTTTTGGCATAGGTAGAGATGCATTTGCCTATACAGTATAATGCTCGGCGCGTGCGCATCTCATTAACTTCGAAGAGACGACATTAGCATTAGAATTAGCTCCCAGTTTCGAACTAGCAGCTTTCTTTGCCCTATCTTTACTTTAAGTAGAGATACAATATTTTTTTAAAGGTTTTTTTTAACGTAAATAAGGTACCTATTTGAGATCTATCGAAAAAGGTAATACTTAGATAGGTAAGTACTTACCTGCCTACGCGAATCAAAACTAACTTCAGACGGTATGAATAATATAATAATATCTAGGTAATAAGTACCTAATATTAATATTGGTGGAGAACCATCCACACAGCATCATCTAGCTCCAAGCTAAGCAGAGCCTGTGTTGAATACTTAGGTGGTAACTTATTTGTAGAAAGACTTTGTTGGTCCACCTAATTTCTTACAGCATGCAGTGCCTTTATTCGACGACCTCAGTGGCGCAGCGGGCGAGAGTCCGCCTGCGACGCAAGAGGTTGCGGGTTCGATTCCCGCCTCGGAACAAATTTGTGTACGATCTGCAGAAATTTGTTCCGTTGTGCTGGGTGTTTTCTATGTATAATAAAAAATATATCTATCTATGTATATAATGTATTAAATATATCAGTTATCTAGTACCCATAACACAAGCTTTGAGTAGCTTACTTTGGGGCTAGATGATGCTGTGTGGATTGTCCAGCATTATTTATTTATTTATTTATTTATTCACAAAGAAAATTAAAATGAAATAATAGAAATAAATTAGAACTATTATTTACAATTGAAACAATTGGGCTAACTGCAGACTGTTGCAAACAATCTACAGGTAGCTCAACTGATCCATATCAATACCAGTCGGAAGCGTCGTATTCCCACATGTCTCAAAAACGGTGTGAGTAGGTAAGTATGTAGGTACCTACCTACTATTCATAGATGCTCATAGCAATAGCAATAACTTGAATGTCCTTGAGAACCATCCAATGAGAATTAGGGGAGAGAGTTGTTTTCTTGTCCTTTCTTCAGTAAAACTACATATTCCCCGCCCCAGTGACCTATACAATAAAATTGATCGGTGCGTCCCGCCAACCTCCCTTGTGTCGCCGCCATTTTGACGCCGGTTTTGGCGCCAAAGTTCTGTGTCTGGGGTGGGTTTACGAAGGCTGCTCGTACTATAACCTACTTCTGGTGAATAAACTAGAATGTATAGAGATTTGCGAGAGTAAGTAATTTGTACATGTATCGGGTGTTTTTGGGGGTAGATAATATGGTATGTTAGCGTGCATTGCTCCCGATTATAAATACTCGTACCTACCTACCTAGCAGTTAGCACCTGATGGGAAATCCGCTTTTTTATTAGCTCCCTCGAAACATGTAGGTAAAAAGAAATCAACGGGCACTACCCCAGATACCTTAGCAAGCTTAAAACAGGTTGTCCAACCAAATAAAACAAACCACGAATGCCATCACGCTCAAATCAAAAACAATGCTCAATCATCACATCACTTTCAAAAAGTGTCAAGAAAAAGATGTATAGTCACGATTCAAAGAAACTTTAGTCCGGGCATCCACATCCTAATGAGCGTTATTATTTAAATTGAATTTTAAGTCCAGCAGTGGACTAACACAGGCTGATGATGATGATCATAATCCATCACCTGTTGATGATGATAAAAGCTTGCACTGTAAATCGAGACCTCAACATGTAAATCGAGCCGTGCAGTAGAACAATAGCAGTTAAGTGGTATGACAATAGCTCGTACTCGCATATTTACCATGGTACACTCATTGTTCACGTCGCGTTCGTGTCCCCATGACTTTGCCCTTAGCCATAAAACCATGGGCCATTTTCATATGCACCGTGCATGTGCGTAATGGTGGCAAATTGCGTGACATTTGAGTTGTATGGTAACAAATTACTTTGAGAGAAATATCAATTAACTGATGCAAATTTAAAATCTTACTTCAGCCTTTCGATATGGTTACAGATTTACAACCTAAGTAACCTGTATTAGGTAGTAACGGTGTGTGATACTTTAGCTTTTCGTAACCTATTTATTAGTTACTTTTTCTGAATAAATTATATGTATTTTGTATAAGTTTTTTGTATCTGGCGTAGCGCATCAGCATTGCCATACAGCGGGGCAATGCAGCCAGCGTCTTGAGGACGCTTCCGACTGGTATTGTCATGGATCAGTTGAGCTCCCTGTAGATTGCAACAGTCTCCAGTTAGCTCAATTGTTTCAATTGTAAATACTAGTTCTAATTTATTTCTTTTATTTAATAGTAAGTTTCTTTGTGAATACAGGCTTCTGCCCTTTACATTTTTTGTAGGGGATAGATGAACATATCGCACTGATCCCAAACATTTAAAATAATTTAGCGTTTTTTACATCTGCTATTAATATTATTTGAAGTTGGTTAAAAAATTGATATTGCTGCTATTGAAATTAAAAGTCTTCATTACCTAACAAAGAAAATTACTTTCAAAGAATAGAAACAAATTAGAACTAGTATTTACAATTGAAACAATTGAGTTAACTACAGACGGTTGCAAACAGTCTACTGGTAGCTCAATAGCTGTTTTCATTGTGCTATGCATCTATGAAGCATCCATTAAAATCATATAATAGATGATCTACTTCCATCATTCAACGTAACACTAAAGCATAGTAGCGGAAAGGAAACGTTTTTTGCAGAACATTGTTTTGTCTGTGTGACCGTGCTACCATAGCCTTGCAAAGTCATGGTCGTTTGTGGTTAGCAGTTTTTACTTTGACGGGCAAAGTCGGAGTATGGAGCTAGAGAGATAAGTTACAAAGTGATACCTACGTTTTCTTATTTTTTTATGATTATAACCTACTTATGATGATGATGGTACTCTATCTCATCATAAGCATCAGCCCACATAAGTCCACTGCTGGACATAGGCCTCTCCCTATGCCACAAATAGCGGTCCTGAGCCGCCTCTATCCATAGACTTCCTGACGACTCTAGATTTTTTTATATAGAAATAATGGTTTATGGTGTGGCTATTTTAAGAGTACCTAATGCCTATATAATCCTATAGAGCCCATCTGGCTTCCTTTGTCTACCTTAATTTGCAACGGACTATCAGAAAATTAGGTGCCTACTTTTATATATAGATATATAGATAGATAGATAGAAAATACTTTATTACCTATACCACACAAAGACAGGAAACAGTACAGAGAAAAAAGTTTATAATACAGGAAGTATAAAGGGCAGCCTTATCGCTGAAAGCGATCTTTTCCAGGCAACCTTGAGATGGACTGGACATGAAAAGAACAAAATAGACGGTGGCACTGAATAAATCTATTTAGATCACAGAATAGAGAATTCTAATTCCTTGCTTTAGATTTTATATACATATGTAAATTATATTATTATATATATTTTTTTATTTTACATCGAAGGGACATACCCTTTATATTAAAGGATGGACGAAGACATAAACAATGACTGTTTATGGCGCCGCCTCAGAGTTTCATGAATAATATTGACCACAAATACTAAAAAAATCGCATCAATAACATCTTTTTAATTAGTCATAATGACGAACTATGGTTTCTGACTAGGATAAAACAATAAAAAGAACTGTGTTGTTTGTCTGCAACAGGAAAATAACTGAAAATGATGCAGATGCTAGGTATGTAGATAGATACCTACATACCTCCATGAAAACAAAAAGCTAAGTCCAGCAGTGTTGACTCACTCAACTCATAATTCTGCATTACCATTAAATGATTAGACATTCAATACTACACTAACAGTAGCAGACATAACCTTAAAAACACAATATCATCAACCAATCATCAACAAAATAAAATCACGCGTGTAATAATCGTGATCGTGAAACATGCACGTCAAAACTAAAATAGAGAAAAATAAATCCTAAAACAAGGACACAAGGATGAAATTACGCTAAAAGATCGTGTGAGCTCACAAACAGCACGCGCCACGCTCGCTTCTAGACCGGAAAACTCTAGAAAGTGGCTTTTTAATTTTCGAATAGCTACATAAATAATGGGCGATCATTTGGCTTTGATCTGATTTTACCGAACGAGTAAACGCAATTTTGAAATAAGAACTTTCAACGTTTCCATTTGAATGCTACAATCAACGGAGTAGTGTTGCCTACATTAAAATTACTAGGCAGCCAGTGAGTACCTAGGTACTTACAAAAGGTTTGTTTTTTCATAGGTTAGGTAACTACATACCTAAAAATAAACTATTAGAACTTAGAACAATTTGTTACAGCCACGATTGAACCCGGTAGATAGATCTTCTAACAGCCATACACGATACGCAATAAATAAACTAGGAAATCCTGAATTCACAAAAAAACGGCACCCACTGAAAAAGTTAGTTACCTATTGGTACAAGATATAAGTAGTAAGTATTTTAAACACAAATTCCAATTACACCTAGAAAATATCCCAATATATTATACGATATCGGTTTGTAACTCATTAACATTACTGACAAATTATTTTCACTATTATTCTAAAACGCAATCGAGCTGTCGTAAAAATTGAAAGAAAACAGCCTCCGATAATCATGCGTACAAATTGTTTTATTCCATTACAAATTGTATTAAATCTTACGCAATACGATTGGGGCGCTTTTGCGCAGATAGTCAATTAGGGCAGATGATACAGAACTCTATTTATACGAAGCCCGTAGATGAAGGGACGCATTCTTTTTGGCCAGCGATGCTTCTAAAATTGAAACGAAGATTTCCGATTCGTGAACGAAACTTTTTAAATACTGCAGACTTAAATTCAAATTAGCAAAGAGTTTTCTTTTACGAGGTAGGTACTTTTTTTTTAAAGGGGCAGAAGCCTTTATTCGCAAAGAAAATTCTAATATAATTAGTTTTTACAATTGAAACAATTGAGCTAACTGCAGACTGTTGCAAACAATCTACAGGTAGCTCAACTGATACATATAGGCAGGTACTTATATAATTAACTTCAAAGTTTATAATATTTGAAATATTAAATTGTAGAGCAAATGTAGAGCTTACAATCGATTATTTTCTTCTAGAGCGTTAAATTACGTTCCAGAATTCTTATCAAGACCGGTAGTAGCAATAATCAGTCCAATAATTTGAATTACCAGCCGTAAGTACCTGTTCATAAGCCGAAGCCTTACCACACCCTAGATAAGGCTGTTATGGTGCGCATTACAGCTTTACAATGAATGAAAGCTACGCACCGTCATACTCACATACTAGAATATACAGTCATGGCCAGTTTTCCTAGAGCTCCCTCGCTCCCCGAAAGAAGCTTCGCGAATGCGTCAAAAGGGGAAACTGCATTTGTTGTGGGAGACCAATGTTATATTTTCGAAGAAGGCATAGAGGTACGGCACCGCTGTCGGAACGCCAGTCGGTCCCGGCGCTATATCCAACGCACTCGTGTGTTCCAAGCTAGCTCCGTAAACTAATTCGCGGGAAAATCAGTGTCATCTAAGTGCAAGTGTTTTGGCTGAGCCTTTTACTCCAGTAAGGAGTTTTGTTGTTTGGTGAGTTGATTCAAAGAACTAAAAGTATTTAAAAAAAATTATATTAACTAGAGAATAATTGACAGCCATTTATATATATTTTTAATTTATATATATAAACTTATTATTTGCGTTGATTTTTAAAATACCAATTTGTTAAGTTTTTCCAAGAACCTTTAAATTTGTAGAGGTGGTCGGTAGTATGTTAGTTATTTTATAGAACATAGAGACTTCAAGCTAATTATTTGAATGATGGG